>CM066321.1:246624421-247853409 GCA_033807775.1 Saussurea involucrata | reverse complement strand
GGGAGACCCGTTTACATCGCACGTGACGGAACATAAAAGTGGGTCACATAACTATGTAATAAAACATGTGGACTATTCTCATAATATAACGAGCTCAATCACTCCAGATCTATTGCCCGTAGAGACTAGGGAGCCTCCAATTTCAACCACTCCAGGTCCATACATTGGGTCACTCCAAATCCACAAAACAAGCACAATGGGATTACACCTTACTGCCCATGGGACGATGCCCGACCATATAGATCCATACCTTACTTACCATGAAACCCGATGCCTATCCCATGCCAAGCACATATGGAATTACACCTTACTGCCCATGGGACGATGCCCGACCATATAGGCCCACATCTTACTTACCATGGAACCCGATGCCTATTCCGTGCTACAATAAGAGAAACTAGCGTCTCATCATTGAACGTAAAAACTCAAGTGCCTATGGATCCATAACAAATAAGGTCTAAAACATTACATGACCCCAAACGAATGAACAAACGCATTCAAAATATGTAATTCTCCAATAAACATAAATCACGACCACAACTCGACTTTAAGCTATCAAAACTGGAAAAATGTCCCCAAGACTTAACAAAATCCTTTACCGAGCCAGAAGCTCAACTAACTCAAAAGATCAATCGTGAAAAGTCATAAAATGAGATTAATCGTAGCAACACACACATCTTTGTCAATAAATATTTCGACTCCATGAAAATCCGAAACAAGACATTGGGTTAGGACAACCCTCTTTTCCAAAGAACTCACACCGGTACATTTTCAAATCGTCCCATAACGTACTATATGCATATTTCCAAATTGTACACTAAAATGCATTTTCGTATCAAGTAGACTCCATTTATAAAATAAATCATCAAAACATTTTCATTCATGATTTATCTATCAAATTTCCCAAAAATCCCAAATATGGGTGTTCTACAATATTTACGACGTTAAATACTTCAAAGGGTCAAAACCCACCAAATAACTCAACAATTGATAGTTTTCATGTAAAACACATAAGTACTTGGAAAATAACATTTTTGGCATGTACAACGTTTTCAAAAATCAACTTGAACTCACCTTGCTAGATTTAGGCTAAATCTAGATTTTTCCCCAAACATAAGCTCCTTTGAAGAAACTTGAATCTTCAAGCCAAATCCTCCAAAAACCTCGATCCATAAGTTTCCAACCATAAATATTCACATCCAACCATAAAGAACCATTCCCCAAACATTTTACATCAAGATCTCAACTTATACCAAAACCCTAATTTTCATGGGTGAAGAAGGAGAAGATTACCTTAACCAAGCATAACCAAAATTACCTAATAATACCACAAAATGGAAGAGAAGGGGAAAACAACAACAATCTAGCTTTTGGTAGAGAGAGATTACCTTAATCACTTGAATCCTCAAAGCAAAGCTCCTAGTCTCCCATAAAAGCTTCAAGCTTCCATATGTTCAACAATGGTGGAAATGGGTTTGGTTTGAGTGGAGAAGATGAAGAAGAGGATGAAGGATTTAGGGTTTTCTTGGGGAGGAAATCGGTTTGAGAGAGGGAGAGAAACCTGATTTAGGGTTGTGAAATGAAGTGAGGAGAGAGAGAGAGAGAGAGAGAGAGAGAAGAGTCTTAAAAGGTGTTGGTTCCATTTTTACTTAACAATGATGATTATATCTATTAGTTTAAACAAGATAGGATGCGGAAGCGTTTTAACTAACTAACAGATATATTTAGGTAGAAAAACACACAATATCAAGTACGTGAAGTGTAAATAACAAAAATAATTAAATCAATGATTCACTGTATTTGATATACATAAGAACACCAAGAACACCGAAAGTAATACAAGAATTCTGCTCTAATGGTGTGTGTGTCGTGCAAAGCTTAATAGAAAGCTCAACATGAGCCTTCTATTTATACTACTTCTAAAGGGGACAAGGTGGAGACAAGAAGTACTAAGGTACAAAGATACTATCGTGGAACAGTGATAGGTACAATGTTGCTGTAGTGCGCCACACTCTACAAAGACTGCAACCCATCAGAGGTTGACACGTGGAGGCAGTAGGGCGAGCCTTGTACGAATGATCTTCAAGATCTTCGTACAATAATAAACGTGAGAAGCACGATCGTCTTTGTCTTGATCTTCAAGTATTCTTCTAAGTCTTTAGTCTTCATACCACAGAGGCTATGCCAAACATGACAGATGCTCTATGGTCTTGTCCTCTGAGAAGAGTCTTCTGTCGATTCTTCACTTCGGTCTTCTCGGTGACTCGACAGAGGCTTCTGTCGAATGCTTCCATACTTAGCCTATTTTACAATACTTCTTTAACAATAAAGATTGGAGCTAACAATCTCCCCCTAAGTATTGAAAAATAAAAATTGATAAGGTGCATGATTTTCTAGACTAAGTATACAAAAAGAGGTATTGTACCTCTGTTGAAACTTTTCTTTCATATAAAGTTATGCCAGAGGCATTTACACTTGATTACATGGTGAAAGAAAAAGTGGCAGAGATTTGTAGACTAACTCAGACGTTGGCTTTTTAGAAGTCGTTGAAACTTCTATTGTCGAGTCCTACTTCTTTGAGCTCATGATAGATTCTGATGCAGAGGGATCTGAAGTTGATGACGGAGTTGATAACCTCTATCAATCTATCGGCGAAGACTTTATCCATCAAATCCATTCCTCTGTGCTCCATGAGGTTGGCTCTGAACTCTGTGAGAGTACTTGTTGCGTACTTTTGGCAGTCCATCTCCAGAAACAGTCTTGTTTTTCTTGCAGGGTCTTGGTAGACATACCCAAACTTTGGGAATGTTATGATTGAGTTTGGTATGGCAGAAGGTGGGCAGTCATCTTCTAGTGGTCGAAGACTTAGGTTTCTTACTCCTAGAGCTCGTCCTAATTGGAAGTCGACTAGGCTATATAGCAAAAGTTTCTCGTGCATGGCCTTTCTGATCACCCTGTATGCCCTTCGAACTGCATCTCCTGTAGTGAAGTTCTGTTTTGTCCAGTTCAAAAGGTCGGGTAGGTCGTAGGGGCTTAGATTTCTAAGGTCAACATCTGAGAATTGGTTCACGGATCTGTCCACTCTTTTGACCTTATATATGTTGTAGGAAACCTTAGGTGTGGTTCTGGTGTGAGAGAACTTACAGTATATGACCTGGTCGATTTTGGAGATTGAGTAGACTTGGGAGTTGTTCTGGTGAAGATGTTTTCGAGCTCATCACGGAATTCGGGGTCTTGAACGGATGGTGGCAGAGGATTTCTGATAGTTCTGTTGTAAAGGTACCTGTACACCACTTCTTCCATTTATGGTGGAGGTGCACCAGGTGGAGGCATGGGTCTGCGCAGAGCATCCATTTGTTTCTTTATTTGCTTCACTCGATCTTCTGTAGGTTTTGCCTTTGGATCCAGAACTTGTATGTTTGACAAAGGGGTAACACCGAAAGCCCAGTCTTCTTCTTCTGGCTTTGGTGTCACATATGCATCAAATGCGCTTTTCATCAGTTTCTCTGCAGGTTGATGCTTTGGCTTTTTCTTCTTTGGTTCCTCTGTCAGTATTCCCTTGCCTTTGTTTTTTGCCTTCGGCTGTAGATCTTCTTGTAGAGATGGGATTGCCTCTGTGGGTTCTGTCTTTGAAGTTTCTAAGGGTTTGGATGATGGTGCTTCTGTAGGTTTTGTGGGGGTTGCCTCTGTTGATTTTGATACTTGTGTTTCTGAGGTCTTGATTGGGGATGTGGGTTTGGTTGGTGAGGATTCTGCTTATTTGCTCAGATATTTTCTTTTGTGAGCAATGGATTTGGTTCTGGTTTTGGGTGTGGGAGATGGGGGTTTTGTTGTTTCAGCTTTTGGTGTAGGGGATTTGTCTTCTGTTGGTTTGGGTGTTGTTGGTGTTGGTTGATCTTCTTCGGAAGATGTGAGGATTTGAAATTGCTCACGGGTTGGCACATCTTCTCCGAATATAGAGGTTGTTTCCACAGAGGTGGGTGTTACCTCTGTGGTCTTCTATTGTTGATCTAGATTGGTTTCAGGTACTTGGGTTTGGATTTGTATTTCTTCAGGGGATGTTTCCACAGAGGTGGTTGTTGCCTCTGTGGTCTGTTGTTGATTTCTTCCTTGGGATTGAATTGGAGGAGCTTGGGAAACAGGTTCTGCTGAAATTGGTGGAGCTGGTAGACCTCTGGTTGCAGTTTTCTCCCTTGTCTTCTCCCCCTCAGGATGATCTGATGAATCATCAGAATCATCATCAGAGTCATCCTGACCCTTGTCTTTGGTACCATCTGCCCTGCACGATGCTTCTGGTTTCTTTGGAGGAGTGGCACCTGCAGCTATCATTTTTGCGCATAGATCATCGCATAGACCGAGTGTTAGGTCTAGAGTTTTGTCAAAAACACAAGTGTTGAGTTCTGAGTAAGAAGACTAAAGAAGACTCAAAAGACTCAGAAGTTCTGAGTAGAAGACTCAGAAGTTCTGAGTGAGAAATCTCAAAAAGATTCTAAGTGTTGGATTCTGACTAGAAGGTTCAGAGTTCTGAGTAGGAGACTCAGAACTTCTGACTATGAAGACAAATGTTCTGAAGCGCTTATTCAGAAGTATGTTCAGAATTCATATCTTGGGATATTCTCTGTTATATTCAGTTACTAATTAGGACACGTGTAATTGTTCTATTAGTCTGTTTCTCATATGTACTGTAGCTTTAGCTTTTCTCTACAGTATATATAGTGTTAGCAACAGTTTGCTAACAAATCTTTTGATATAATCTTTGGTGAATCCATTTAGAGAAAAACTCATTGTAACATCTTGCAATTCACAGTTTGTTAATAAATCATATGACCAGTTGCTGTGAATACGATCTTAAATGTTCATATTTGATTGTAAGATTAGATCCTGAACTTACACCGAGGAGGGTATGGACCTTTGCTTCTGTGTTAAAGCGCATTTTGCCCACACTCCTGTGAAAGTCTTTGGCATAATTGGTGTTGGCAGCAGTGAAGGCTCTGATGAACTCTGTGATTTGGTCGAGTACCCCTTGTCCAAGCTATGTGAGTTGTGCTCTGAGTCATGTAGTTGGAGGGCTTCATGGCCAGAGTTGCTTCTGTAGTATGCTCTTAAACTTGCTCGAGGGCCTTCTTTAAATCTTCAGGAGTAAGGCCCGGAGAGGTTGGGGATTGCTCTTTCTTCAGCTTTTCAATCAAGTCTTTGACAGAGCTTTGGAAGGCAGAGGATGTGGCTTTCTCGAACTCATCAGCAGCATAGGTTGTAGCAGTTGACTTCATCTGAGCTAAGGCATTTTGCACTTCTGTGGACAAGGTGTCCATTTTGGTGTTTAGATCTGTTAGGGCCCTGGATGTAGTATCTGCAAAGGAATCAAAAGAGCTTTTCAACTCTTTCAATGTGTTGTCCACAGAGGTGACAAGGGTTTGGAACTCATCTCTTGATACTTGTGGACTAGGTGTAACCTCTGGGGGAACACATGCATCCCCAGAGTGAGTCTCTATTCCTGAGACGACTTCTTTCGCTCCTGTTTGTATGTTGAGAGCGGAAGGACTTCCCTCTAATCCTCGAGCATAGGCTTTATTAGCTTCAGACTCTATAGAGGTTCTGTTGAGAATATTGTCCTGATCCGCTCCAGAGACGGGGACAGGAGTATTCTCAAGTTGACTTGGGGACTTGTCTAGAGTCCCTTCGTCTATGTGCGCTCTAAGCTCCTCTGAAGAGCCTTTTGGACTTAGTCGTGTGTGCGTGTCAGAGGAAACGAATTCCTCTGTTGGGATGTCTGTTGTGATATGGGGCAATTGATCACTTACTAAAGGTAAGTCCTTTGGAGAGGACTCCCTTGGAATGGTTTCCCCGGTTATTAATGGCACAAAGGAAGAAAGAGTTTCCTCTGCCCGGTCAGTTTGGGTTGGGGTCGAGCCGTGCTGCTCTTGTTCAATAACACCTTCTGCCACTAGACTGGCGGTGTTAAAAATGAGTGTTGCACTGGGAGTTGGTTGGGGTTGTGTGCCTTCTTCAACTACGACATCTTTTTCTGTTTCACCCTCTGTTGCTACTCCTACCCTAGTGGCTTCGGCCTCTATTGCCTCTTGTGCAAGTGAGGCGTACATGGGATGGAAAGAGGACAGATGTCTAAGATCTGGGTGCAGAGGGCCGTAGTTTACCTGTTCATCTTCCCTAGAATCCACCATTTCCTCTGAGGCTTTTGCTTCCTCTGGACTCTTTCTCAGGACATCATATCCGGGATGGAGAAAGGGGTTCTGTAGTACTTCTAGAGTCGCAATATGAATGTTCTGTGGGGTTTGGTCATCTTCATTCATGTCAGAATCAATTCCAGAGATTCTGAAGTCTAGTTCTTCTGTGGAGTGATGTGAAAGGGCTTCTGCGTTCCAGCCAGAGGTGTCTAGAGAGTCTGCAACATCAGGGCATTGGAGGAAAGCAGAGAAATCACCCTGATCTGCATAGTTAATAGGAGTTGGGGATTGCAGAGCCTGCTCTTGGGCTTCTTCTGCCAATTCAGCTTCCTTTGGAATTGGCCGCATAGGTGTGAGAGGCTTTTTCGATTTCTTCTTGCTCTTTTTCCTCTTGGGTTTGGGGGCACCCTCCTCAGAAGACTTGTGTTTTCTTTTCTTTTTCTTGTCTTTAGGAGGAGGAGGTGCAGAGGATTCAACCACTGTGGCATGTGGTGGTGATTGTGGGGTTTACTGGATGCTTGTACAAGTGCCCTCTGTTGTTTTCTTGGATTTGGGGGCCTTCTTCTTCTTGGGGGGGGGGGGGGTGTGGCAGAGGATTTTCGTTTAGAAGCAGAGGTTTCTAGTTGGCTTCTGTTAGATCTAGAGTTTTGTCAAAAACACAACTGTTAAGATCTGATCTGAAGAATCAGAGTTCTGAGTAAGAAGACTCAGAAGTTCTGATCAGAGAATAATGAAAAGATTACAAGTATGGAAGTTGGTCAGAAGACTCAGAAGTTCTGAGTGAGAAATCGCTTAAAGATTCTAAGTGTTGGATTCTGACTAGAAGGTTCAGACTTCTGAGTAGGAGACTCAGAACTTCTGACTATGAAGACAAATGTTCTGAAGCGCTTATTCAGAAGTATGTTCAGAATTCATATCTTGGGATATTCTCTGTTATATTCAGTTACTAATTAGGACACATGTAATTGTTCTATTAGTCTGTTTCTTATATGTACTGTAGCTTTAGCCTTTCTTATACAGTATATATAGGGGTTAGCAAAGGTTAGCGAACTAACCTTTTGGATAACTCTTTACGCATAAATTGTTAGATCTATTGAGAGAGAAATTCATTGTAATATCTTGTAATTCACAGATTGTTAATAAATCATATGACCAGTTGCTGTGAATACGATCTTAATTGTTCATATTTGATTGTAAGAGTGTATCCTGAAACTTTCAATTGGTATCAGAGCCAATCAACAAACAAATTCGTCCAAGAGTGTGTTTGATCGCGTTCTTGAAGTTTCTTGATCAATTCGACAATTGATTCCGCTGCTGCTAACAATTCTTGAATTCCTAACAATTCTTGAATTCGTTTCTATCATTGATTCAAGAAATTTGAATTTGTCTTTCTGTTGAATCGATATCTTACAATCAAGTCATCCAAAGATTTTCTCTCTATGCTGATTAATTCTCGAAATTAAACAGAGATCACAGGTATGTTTTCGAAATTCTTGATTGGTTTCTTGATCAAAGTGATTATATCTGCTGCATGTTGATTAGTATTCAAATTTTTTTGTTGAAAAGAAGATTTCATTAATTCATGTACTCTAACTGTTTGATAAAATGCATGTGACAGATTTGATTAGTTCTTGCATATTCTAGATCTGTGTTGATTCTCAGTTTTGATCAAAATTCATAGTTGATATTTGAATTTTTCATTTCATCATGCCTGAGATTGTTGAAGTTTTTGTGAGACCTGCAAGTTCTATAACCAGTTCAGACAATTTAAAAAAATGAAGTCCTGTAAAAGCAAAAGAAACAATTTCTGAAACAAAAACTGAGATTGCTCATTTAAGCAAGATTGCTAATCTTCAAGCAAAACAAGATGAAAATACAAAAGTTATAAAGATTTTGCAAAAAGAGAAATCTGATTTTCTAAAGGATTTTGAAAAGGTTCAAGAAAACATAAAGTTGTTAGAAAAAGAGAATGTTGATTTGAAAGAGAAAGGAAATTTTAGAAGAAAGATGTTGACAGAGTCTGAAAATAGAATCAAATCATGTGAAATAAAAAATTGTCAACTCTTGAAACAGATCTATGATTTTGAACAAGTTCTTATACTTGAAAGAGTGAAATTTGAGAAAGAGAGAAGAGACTTTCAAACTGAGAGGAAAGGTTTAGAAACAAAGTCTGTTGAATTATCTTTGAAAATTTCTGATTTGGAGAATATTCTTGCAAAAGAAAGAAAAGAGTTTGAATGCAAGAAAAATGTTTTTCAAAAAGAAAAGAATGGTTTTGAGAAAAAGAAAACAGGAATGTTAAATGAGTTTTCTGTAAAAATAAATGAGTTGGAGAAAGAGTTAGAAGATGGAAGGAAAGAGACTGAAAAGAAGAAGGTAAATGGCTTTAAAGAAAAATGCTTAAAAGATGAGTTTGAGAAGGAAAAGAAAGTTTTTCATTTGGAGATAAGGAGGCTTATTAAGAAATTATCTGATTTATCAACTAAAATCATGATAGAGAGGAAGTCCAAATCTGATTTGCAGTCAAGGTTTGATTTGTATGTTAAAAAGTTTAGGGAATTTGAAACGAAAGTTGTTGACAAATCAAATCATAGTTCAAAAGATCAGATTCGTTCTTCTAATCTGTTTTATGATTCTGCTATTGATAAATCTTATAATTGTTCTTTTAAAAAGATAAAAATGGAATGGAGAGTTAAAGGAACAACTTCCAAGAAAGAAGTGCCAAAATCAAAAGTTCCTAATTCAAATGTCAAGAAGAACAATACATTTCAAAGAAAATCTTTTGTTAAACCTGATGTGATTTATTCTGTAAATCAATTAGTCAGAATTGCACAAAAGAAACTTTGTTGTTCATATTGTGGGACTAATGATTTTGTGAACAAGAATTTTATTCAGCACTGGTATGGTTCTTATAGAATATCTGCATATGCTACTGCACCTAACAAACCTGGACCCAAGTTCATATGGGTACCAAAGTCAACTTAATCTGTTTTGCAGGTTATTCATGTGTAAAGCTGAATGATCATACTGACACATGACTGAAAACAGATGATGTGCTTAAATTGAAAATGTTGACTTTTGGATAATTCAGTCCAAAACTCGGTCTGAATGTGATTATGGACTTACAATTGGTCTCATCTTGATTATGGATTTCTGATTCATACAGATCAATTTGTTGATTTTGAAGAATTTTTTTTGAAAAAGTTCTGTTTACTCTCACAATCAATATAGAAAGCAGTAATTGAGAATTGTATGATCAAGCCCAATTGTATTCAGTGATGAACAGAATTACAGATCTTAGAGAGAGAGTATCTCAAAGATTACACAATATGAATACAAGAATTTCGAGAAAATCAATCAGTTAGCAACGTAGTGCTAACTACTATTTATACTGCAACGAAAATATTAAAGCTACAGTACAAATAAGAAAGTATGTAGTTTACTAAATACTAAGTAAAGTATGTAGTCATAAGTTCTGAACAGGTTGTTCAGAACTTCTGAACATTCTTCTGATAACGCTTCTCAGAGCTTCTGACTCTTTCTCTCAGAACTGACTTCTCTTCTCAGATCTCTGACTCCTCTTTTCAGACTTCAGTACTTAGCGATATATCAAAGCAATCCTTCTGAGCATTCTTAGTCAGACCTCTGACTCCTCTACTCAGAACATCTGAGTCTTCTTATCAGATCTTCAACACTTGGTTTATTGACAAAACTTCAGATCTAACAATCTCCCCCTTTTTGTCAAATAAACTTAAACTTTGCATCATCCAGTTCTTTCAGAGCAGGAACAATTTTCTGAAGTAGCACATTTCTCAGATTAAGCCTCTTATCAATTTTGACAATGATTTCTTGAATAATTTCAACTCGCTGATTGATTACTTCTTGAGTTATGTTTGCTTCTTTCACTTTCAACATCTTTTTCTCCAAATTGTGCTTTATGATCCTTAAAGTTCCAGAACAATATTTTGCAGTTTCCTTTGCTCTGAGGAAAATCTTTCCACTTTTGTTTTTCAAAAAGACTCCCAAATCTGGATGTTTGAGAACACTTCCAGTCTTTAACACCTTTTTCTGATCATGCTCTGTGTTGGGATTTGCCAGATAAACACATGGCCTTTGTAGATACAGAGCTATTTGAAAATCTGTATAACAATACCACCTCAAGATGTAAAACATAGCCTCAATCACCACACTTCTAGGCTTCCTTTCATTTATGTATTTGCTTGACTCTTTGAAGCATAGAAAACTGTGTAATCTATAGAAGTCAACCACTGATAATTTCTCAAAATCTGCATCAGTGAAATAATATACCTTGCCATCCTCTTTCAGAACTTCAAAAGATAGATACTCCAACCTTTTGAATTTCTTAACCTTCAATTCTCTGATTCCAGTGATTAGAAAATCTGAGTAAACAGCTTGCTTTGTTTTGCCAAGACATCTTGATTTTTCAGCCAACCAGATCTGAGTCTCCTTAGGTCTATCATAATACACATCCAAGAAATGTACTTCTTTTGGTTTGAAGAACTTAGGCAGATCAAATTCAAGAAAGTATCCATTTAGATCAATGGATATTTCATCTTCTTTGGGTTCAGACTGTTCAGCTTGATCAAAACTAGTTATCTGCACATTCTGAGGTGTTGTGTCCTGAACTTCTTCAACTTCATCTGACAAAATTTCATTCACTTCATACTCAGCAGGAAACACAAAGTCATTATGTAGAATCCTTTTGGGATTCACCTCAGATAGCAACCATTCACTACAGTTTCGGATTTTTCTTCTAAGATCCAACCTTCTCTTCACAGAGTTCATACATCTCTTCTTTAAACTCTCTCTTTCAGTTTCCACACTTACTTCCATTTCAATCAATAACCAATTTAGAGTTGCATCACTGTACTTCACCAACTCTTTTAATCTGAACATTTCAAGCCTTCCGTGAACTGTATATGTGAACCCTTCTGTCTCCATTCCTTCATTCACAAATCCCTTCAAATCTACACCAATTTCTGTTTTCTTTGTGGGAGAACTCAGATTACACTTCTCTTTTCTTCCTTCAATGGCTAATTGGAAATCATACAAGTGTATATTTCTGACATAGATACCCATAAGTCTTCTGCATTCAATTTCCATTAAGGCTTCTTCAGTACTGGCAAAGAACTTGACTAGAAAGATCTGATCATCAAGAGTCAATCTGTGAAAATCAAAAGTAGACATGGAAACCTTTGTATTTCTTTCTTTCAGCACTTCCATTCTAACAAACATTAAACCACTGAATTCTTCTTGTTGAAACATCAAAACTTTCTCAATTCTTTTCTGGATATGCAGTCTTGAGTCAGGAACTCTGAATCTGTTAGAAGCTTCTGAGTAGACTATCTGAGCTCTGTCATCCATAAAACCATCAATGTTACTTTCCAAAAGCTCATACTCTCCTTCTGTGTAGTAGAGATTATCATACATTTCCTCAGGAAAAATATCATCATGAAATTGTCTGGCTAATGGCACATCACTTAACTCTAGGATGAAATCACATACAGGTTCTTCTAGTCTCTGCAAGTTAATCTTTGGGATCTCAATTGGTTTTCTGAATACATACTCAGAAGGCATAAAGTAGTCTTTCACTTTCACATACTCTTCTTCTGTATTTAACTCATCACAAAAGTTAAATCTAAACTCATCTTCAAAATCCTGAGTATAATTCACAGTTCTGTCTTCTTCTCCCATTAGATCAATAGGTCTTACCATTTTTATTCCTTGCTGAACTTTTTGAACATTCAAAGCTCTGACTAAATTATTATGCATCCTTCTGATCAACTCTTCACTTAACCTCCTTTCTTCTGATTCAGTACTTATCAATTTTTCACTTATCCTTCTTTTGTTATAAACAATGATATCTGTACACCTGTTTACCACTGCATTTTCCACTGTTTCTTCTGATCTCAATACAGATTCTTTTAAGCAGGAATTGGTCTTGTATTTGTTGGTGTTTTGCAAAGGCCTCTGCCCACTTCTCATCACTCATCCTTTCAACAATCTCAGTTTCTAAGGGGGCTCCTAAACGCGGGGGTGTCACATGACTTGGTTCTGGAGTCCTGTGATCGCGTATGTACGCTAATCTAAGTGCCTCATCAGTTGCATATCCCAGAAGTTTGGTTGGAAGAGGTCTGCAGAAGTCATACCCAACTTCATGTTCTGTTGGGGTATTCTTACCCATAGGGTATGTTTTCACAACAGGGCCCTCCATTGGCCATTTTTCCAAGAGTAGCAGAGGTTCTAGTAGGACACCTAGAATCCTCTGAAATTGTAGTGGGGGAAGATCTTCGGTTGACGGTCCTTTGGCCCTTTGGGAGGATATTCTACGATCTATGGTGTTTATGATCTCCTGCAGCATAAGGGTGCCATAATCCAATGGCAGGTCGTAGTATACCCCAAACATTATGGCCAAGATCTGGTGGGATGTTTGGTCGGGGCTACCAACTTTGCGAGTTAGGCATCTATTCAGGATTGAGAAGAGGGTATTCCACAGAGGGGGAAATCTGTTTCTCCTGAAATCATTCCTCTTCTTTAAATGGGTGTTGTAGCCCAACATCTCTGCAAATCTGCAGAGTTCTTCATCTGATGGTTCATCGGCATACTTCTTTATGCCAAGAAGTCCTCTTGTTGGTAAGCTGAATTCGAGTGAGAACATGGTTCTGTTGAACTTGATTTCCAGGTATTCAGATTGGTCGGGTTTGGAGATGTATCCCTTGATTTGTCTATCTTCTGGGTCAAAATGGCAGCTTTGCTAGAATTGGTAGAGGTATCTTGCAGGGATTCTCTTTACGTTCTTGGTAAGCAGAGGGTATAGGTAGGGGTTTTCCAGAATATGTAGAAGAATAGCATGTTCTTCCCCAAATGCAGTTCTCGAGGGAACAAGATAATGATTATTGGGTTTCAGGGGAAGAGCACGTTCAAATTGTTCATGGGCAAGGAAGTTTTTGTAACGACCCGGTATCCCATTAACATACATAATATATAACAATTAACATTTCATACACAACGTCGTTGCTTTCATAACAAAATACATGATAATTCACATTCGGTCTCAAAGTCTCAAAACTATACAATACAGAAATGTAAACATATCCTAATCTTCATCAGCTAGCAATCGCCTCCTATGCTTTATTCTTCCCCTTGTTAACCAAAGATCCTTGACCTGGAATACATATTTTTGAAAGGAAAATGAGGGTTTGACCAAACGGTCTAGTGAGATAATCCCTGTCGTTTCAAATTCGTTATAAAACCAATTTATATAAAACCATGTTTCAAAATAGTTTATATACAACCTTCGTGTCAAATCACACATATATCGTAAGTATACAAACACCACATATATCACACGTATAAACACCACATTAAGACTCATGCATCTCATCCCACCTTATTCCTCCACAACTGGCCATATTAATTGGTAGCAAGCCAACTAATTCACCGGTCCGCACACCGGAACCCGGCTACTCACCGGTCCGCACACCGGAACCCGGCTACCCGTCGGTCCGCACACCGGAACCCGACTACCCGTCGGTTCGCACACCGGAACCCGACTACTCTGCACTTGTGTAATGTAATGCACATATAAATACAATATATATCTCAATATAAACACATAATCACATCATACATCACATATCCACTCCATACCTATCCATCTCATATATATATATATATCACATATATATGTATCCCAGTTGAAATGTTTTAAAAGTAAAACTCACTTGATTTGTTTATCAAACACGCTCGCAAACTTCTTTCAATTTGATTCTATCTTTCACCTCGACTCCACAGTATCTGAAACAATTTAAGATACATATACCGCTTTACTAGCCAAACACATAAAGCCTACCAGTTCCCGCTCTCAATTGTATCACTTATACTTTTACCTCTGACTTAATATCACAACATAACAAGGTACCGGGACTCCACAGAGTACCGGAACTCTCAGTCACCGGGAGTTTATTATACCGGGACTTGACATCACTGGAGGTTGATAATACCGGGACTCCATGGTACCGGGAGTCCACCGGGAGTCTAAGAACACAGTCGGTTTCATCTTACCTAGATTCGATTGAAATCAATACCAATCACTGAAATCGTAACTTCTAAACCGATAGAAACTTGCTATAACCGATTACAAACATAATATGAGAAGAAACTATACCTCAATAACGATTCCAAACGAATCAATCGAAGCCCTAACCGTACGAATCCTTTTTCCGCTTCTTCTCGCCTCAGGAACACACACTGATAATATCTGGATGTTGCTACTGAATGAAATATCTGAATATCTTAAGAGTGTATATCAATTCCATACTTACCATTTAGACCTTGAACTTCTCATTAATGACCCAAACACCCCTAAACTTATAATTTACCCAAACTTACCCTAACATCCAACTTTAAGGTTAACTAAATTTAACGGAAAAGAGATTTTAACTAACGAACTTACCCGGGGTATTACATTATCTCCCCCTTAGAAGAATTCCGTCCCGGAATTCGGTTAAGCAAAAAGGTAATGAATACTTATCACTATCACCTCGAACTCAATCAAAACCATAGAAACTAACTGAATAGACATCCCACACCCACCTATATCTCTAACACAGATAAGCAACAAAAGAACAGAAATACTAATGATCGTTTTTGCACCGAAGTCATATAACACTTTAGCACGTATAGAGTTTATTAGAATCATACCTGTAACAGCATTAGGACTTTCTCCCACCTCTTGTTCCGTCATCTGAAAAACTCGACCCTTTGCTTTCGGTACCTCAGGCCCTTGTTCCTCTCCCGGCCTAACACCCGTTGGTCTCACCGCCATACTACCCTATTGTGCTTTCCATTGCGGACAATCTGACTGAATATGATCCGGGGAATTGCAAACGAAACAAAATCGAGTTACGTGACAGTCTCTAGCAATATGACCAGTCTTCCAGCACTTGTAACATCTTCGGGACTCCACATAACAGTTTCCTTGATGAACACGATTGCATTTTGGACAAGATATTTCAACTGATCTGAAAGGTAAATAACTATCAAACCTCGGGGATTCGTATTCCTCCAAATCGTACGTCATTTCCTCCAATTTCCTTTTTCCAAAACTTCTATCACTAACGTCTCTCCTATTATCTTGCTCTACATTTTCCGCGGCATCTACTGCGGCTGAGAAGGTATCGGGTCCTTGTGCAATCACTAGCTTTCTAATTTCTGAATTTAAACCGAAAATAAACCTTTCCATCTTCAGCGCCTCTGTGGCAACATAGTACTCCGCAAAGCGAGACTTCTCCAGAAAGCGAGCAGTGTAATCCCTAACCGATAAACTTCTCTGATGTAGGTCCATGAATTCCTCTTCCAGCTGTCTAACTGCTGCTTGAGGACAAAACTGTTCTTTGAAAGCTGTTGTAAATTCGTCCCAAGTAAAAGTTGAGTACACATCAGATCCTTTAGAGGTGAACAAAAAGACAAAAGACAAAGAAACTCCTAGTTGGGATGTAATTATTCTGGAGAAGGGAAGGTTCATTTGGCTGAGATAAGGGTTGGAGAAGTACAAGGCATCTTTCTTTTAGATGGCATCAAGTACACCTTTTGTACTTTGAAGTTGACTTGGTGAAGGATCCATTGGGTAAAAGAGCTACAACATGGTGGATAATAGGATTGTTCAAAGAGCTGATTTTCAGCTTGATTCTCCAGTCCTTACACAATAGACAAACCCAATTTTTGTGTAATACCCAACCCTTTCTGCTAGTATATAAAGGAGGTGTTGGGTGCCATTAATTCCATGCTTAATTTTTAGAATCTCTCAACTACTACATTAGTATTAGCTTTAGTTCTCTCATTTACTGTAGTAGTTAACTTTAAATTTCTGTATTTTACATTCTTAGTATAATTTGTAGTTCGAAGTACACAGTGACAGGGACGAATTCTCGTTCCCGACTGTGGGTTCAATTCAAGTCACTTTCAGTTTAATTATGTGCAACTTCTACTCTTTTGTTTTCCTTACTTCGGAAATGTTAGGCTAAACATCCCTTGGGATGTAGGAAAGAGAAGTACCTGGATTTTATTAAAAATGCTTGAGTAATCTTGATACTTGGAATATTTCTTGTTTTGGTCATTCACTCTCGATTATTACCCAAGGATGCGAACAAGCCGATCACTTGCAAGGATCTAAAGTCTAGTTCTTAACTTAGAAATAAGTAGAACGCAGTGACACGAGCTTGAATGATGCTAGGGGATTCGAAAGAATTCTTATGACACTTGCGAAAGTGAGGTCGGCACAGTGAGCTAATCTCAACCCACTGGAGTAGTAGGCAAGCTAGTTGGTGTATTTAAAACACTTAGAGTATTTGTCTCTACACATTCCATCGAGGCCTGAAAAGGTCCATTTTGAGATTACCGTTGACAAAACAACAAGTACTAAGAGTATGGGATTTTTGTTTAAAGGTGTGAGTATTTTATAACCGGGCTTTTCTAGCGAAAATGCCTACCTCAAGTACAAGGATCATTTTTTTTAGGATCAGGTATTTAATATAAAATCTAGGGAAAATCTAACCTACATTCCTCCTTTTAAATCTTAAGTAAATCGTAAAAGTAATATTTCACCGAACAAACCAAAATATTGCTTCTTCTGTTATTGAAACCTGCAAAAGGAGCTCATGAGAACCGTATTGTCTTGATTGCCCAGTCTCTGTGGATTCGATTCTGGTATTTTACCAACTATTACTTGCTGTGACGATCATAGTGGACAGTGTACACTTGCACTTCCCACTGTGGACAGTTTGCAACCCACTGCGATTAAAACACATATTTCGCACGTACCAAGTTTTTGGCGCCATTGCCGGGGACTGGCGTGATTTTTAATCTCACAACTTTAGTTTTTGTTCAAGCCCGAGTAACTCGTTTTTCTAAGTTGTTCGTGTTGCATGCCACGGCGACAACACAAACCTTTGGTACCAATCGATCTTGAAATAGAGAAAACTTTTCGAAGAAGACGTAAAAACAAGAACACAAATCGACAACCCCCTGTGATCCCCACTGTAAACATGGCAGCAATACCACCACCTATAGTGGAGACCACAGTGACGATTGCCGGTAGCAAAGATCAAAAAATACGGGACTATGCTACTTCAGGAGCTAGTGATTTAAGCTCGGGGATTTTGAGGCCCAATATTGTTGCAACTCATTTTGAACTCAAACCGGTGATGTTTCAAATGATCCAAGCCATGGGTCAGTTTAGAGGATCACCATCTGAGGATCCGCACTCGCACTTAAAATCCTTTTTAGAAATGACTGATTCCTTTCAATTGCAAGGTGTGAGTGATGAAGCATTAAGGTTAAGGCTTTTCCCCTTTTCACTAAGGGATAAGGCAAAGACTTGGTTGAACTCACATGCACCTCACTCGATAACCACTTGGCAAGAACTTGCTGATAAATTTTTGCAAAAATACTTTCCTCCTACGAGGAATGTAAGGTTTCGAAATGATATTATTTTGTTTAGACAAAAAGAAGATGAGGCTGTTTCGGATGCATGGGAACGATTTAAAGATTTACTTCGAAAGTGCCCACATCACGGCATCCCACATTGCATCCAATTGGAAACCTTTTACAATGGTCTTTCCAATGCAGCCAAAATCCTCTTAGATGCAACAGCCGGTGGAACATTCACGAGTAAAACCTACAATGAAGGATATCAAATCTTGGAAAAAGTGTCTAACAACAATACCGAGTGGTCCAATCCTAGAGCAATAGTACCAAAGACCAACACCATCGATTCCGAAGCACTCAAAACCATGAATGCGCAGCTCGTGGCCTTAACCAAATTAGTTTTGAATCAAAATAGAGGCCAAGTCAATTCCGCAACTCATCTCGCCGAAAACTGCTCCCTCTGTGGAGAAGAGCACGTTTTTTACTATTGTCCAGCAAATCCCGAGTCCGTTAATGTTATAGGGACCAACCCGAGGAACAATCCATATTCACAGACTTATAATCCAGGGTGGAGGAATCACCCAAATTTCTCTTGGGCTGGTAATCCAGGACTCCAACCCCATGTCATGTCTAGCAAAGACCATACAACCCCCCTGGATTTCAGCAATATCACAGTGGGCAGAACTCACAGAACTTTCACCAAGGACAATCCTCACAACAGTTCCAACCGCGAGGGTTCAACCATCACTTGAATCTATTCTCAAAGGTTTCATGAATCAAACTCAAGCAGCCATTAGGAGCATAGAGACTCAAGTAGGACAACTAGTTGTCGAAGTTAAGAATAGACCATCAGGGTCGTTACCTAGTGATACCGAACACGCTAAGGTGATAGGAAAAGAGCACGTAAAGTCCATAACACTTAGGAGTGGGAAGGATCTGAAAGATATCGTTTTCGAGTTTGATGATTCGCCTCAAATACCCACTGTGATTCCCACAGTGGCCACTCCTCAAGTCACTATCATTCCCACAGTGAGGACCGATGTCCCTGAGCTTCCCACTTTTGGACCTATACCAAAACCTACTGTTCTAAAGCCAACACCACAGCAAACTCAAATTGACCCACGAAATGTACCTTTTCCTGAAAGGATGAAGACTAAAAATGTCGATGTTCAGTTTAAAAAATTCTTAGTCATTTTTAAGCAACTTCACATTAACATACCCTTGGTAGAGGCTCTCTAGCAAATGCCAAGCTATGTTAAATTTTTAAAGGATATTTTGAACAAAAAAAGAAAGTTGGGCGAGTTCGAAACTGTGGCTTTGACCGAAGAATGTAGTGCCCTCCTTACTAGCAAGATTCCACCTAAGTTGAAAGACCCGGGTAGTTTCACCATTCCATGCACAATAGGAGGACAAGAAGTAGGTCAAGCACTTTGTGATTTAGGAGCTAGTATCAACTTGATGCCATTGTCTATTTTTAACAAGTTAGATGTTGGAGGGGCTAGACCCACAACCGTGACATTACAACTAGCCGATCGGTCCATTGCCTACCCCAAGGGAAAAATAGAAGACGTTTTGGTCCAAGTGGATAAATTTATCTTCCCCGCCGATTTTCTAGTTCTAGATTATGAGGCCGATAAAGAAATCCCAATCATCTTAGGGCGTCCGTTTCTTGCAACCGGACGTACTTTGATTGATGTGCACAAAGGGGAACTCACTATGAGAGTCAATGACCAAGAGGTAACTTTCAATATTTTCAAGTCCCTTAAGTACATAGAAACCGAAGACTGTTTTGCTTTGAGTTTGATTACTGGAACCCACAGTCTTGACACAGTGCCCACAGTGGGGAGTGAGAGTGAGCACTCTGACTCTGAGAGTGACGATACTTTTGAGGATGAGTGTAACAAAATGGTAGCAACCTTTGAACCTCTGGACTTTAAGGATAGATATGTTCAACCCCCTTCAATAGAACAACCTCCTGAGTTAGAGCTTAAACCATTGCCTTCCCACTTAAAATATGCTTATCTCGCTAAGGATAATAAACTTCCCGTTATTATCTCTTCCAAACTTAGTGAGAAACAAGAACAACTTCTGATCGATTTGTTGATTAAGCATAAGAAGGCAATTGGTTGGACCATAGCGGACATAAGAGGTATTAGTCCCTCCTTATGTCAACATAAGATTAACTTGGAGAGTGACCACCCTAGAAAAGTCCAACCTCAAAGAAGGTTGAACCCCATCATGAAGGAGGTAGTTAAGAAAGAAGTTTTGAAGTGGTTAGACGCCGGTATTATCTATCCCATTGCTAGTAGTAGTTGGGTGAGCCCCGTCTAATGTGTCCCTAAAAAGGGAGGGACGACCGTAGTGAAGAACGAAAAGAATGAGCTCATTCCCACTAGGACTGTCACGGGGTGGAGAATATGCATGGACTATAAACAACTCAACCTAGCCACTAAGAAAGACCATTTTCCCCTACCTTTCATCGACCAAATGCTCGATAGGTTAGCGGGAAAAGAATTCTATTGTTTTCTAGATGGATACTCCGGATACAACCAAATCCATATCGCCCCGAGGACCAAGAAAGGACCACCTTTACTTGTCCCTACGGTACTTTTGCATTCCGGAGGATGCCATTTGGATTGTGTAATGCCCCAGCCACTTTCCAACGTTGTATGATGGCCATTTTCACCGACATGATAGAAGACACCATAGAAGTTTTTATGGATGACTTTTCTGTGATAGGGACGTCATTTGACAACTGCCTGGGAAATTTAGAGAAAAGCCTAGTGAGATGTGAGACCCACGACCTTATTTTGAATTGGGAAAAATGCCATTTTATGGTAGAAGAGGGTATTGTCCTAGGTCATCTTGTCTCAAAAAGAGGGTTGGAAGTTGACAAAGCCAAGCTTGAGGTAGTGGCACAACTTCCCGAACCCACAACAGTGAAAGGTATTCGATGTTTTTTGGGTCACGCAGGTTTTTATAGGAGGTTCATCAAGGATTTTTCGAAAATAACAAAACCCCTGTGTAACCTGTTGCAACATGAATAAGACTTCATTTTTACCCAAGAATGCCGACATGCTTTTGAAACAATCAAGGAAGCCTTAGTCACAGCACCCATAGTGACCACTCCTGACTGGCCACTCCCATTCGAAGTGATGTGTGACTCCAGCAAGTGGGCTGTGGGGGATGTTCTCGGACAAAGAAAGAACAAAGTTTTTCACCCCATTTATTATGCACTGATTGAAGCTCAGATTAATTATACTGTTACTGAAAAAGAATTACTTGCGGTGGTGTTTGCTTTTGATCGTTTCAGGTCGTACTTGATAGGGGCGAAGGTCATAGTGCACATGGATCATGCAGCGATAAAATATTTGATCAACAAGGCTGATTCCAAGCCATGTTTGATCAGATGGGTTTTATTGTTACAAGAATTTGACCTTGAGATCGTTGATAGAAAAGGAACAAGCAATCAGGTAGCTGACCGTTTGCTTGGTTCGAGAAGATAGTGGGCACTGTTGATCCCACTCCGGTCAAAGAGAATTTTCCCGATGAACAATTGTTATCAGCCCAACATCTCGAAAATAATATTCCTTGGTATGCTGACATTGCAACCTTTTTAGCAAGTGGACTTAAGCCCCACGGGATGAGTGGACAACCATTTAAAAAGTTTTTACATGATACACGACAATATGTTTGGGACGACCCTTTCTTATATAAGATAGGGACAGACCAAATATTGAGGCGTTGTGTCCACGGGAGTGAACAACATCAAATACTCCATGGTTGTCACACATCCCACTACGGTGGCCACTTCGGTGGAAACCGTACCACTGCAAAAATCTTGCAAAGTGGGTTCTTTTGGCCCACTGTGTTTAAAGACTTACGAATTTGTGAAACGTTGTGAGCAATGTCAACACACCGGGAACATTTCGCAAAGGAACGAAATGCCTCTTAACAACATTCTAGAGGTAGAACTTTTTGATGTTTGGGGGATCGATTTCATGGGACCCTTTCCAAATTCCAACAATAATTTTTATATATTGGTTGCGGTAGACTATGTTTTGAAATGGGTGGAAGCCATTGCTTGTCACTCTAATGATGCCAATACGGTGGTGAAATTTTTGCATAAAAATATTTTCACTCGATT
The DNA here is from genome assembly GCA_033807775.1 of Saussurea involucrata. NCBI lineage: Eukaryota > Viridiplantae > Streptophyta > Magnoliopsida > Asterales > Asteraceae > Saussurea > Saussurea involucrata. The sequence continues at coordinate 247,831,629 of CM066321.1, read as the reverse complement.
TGGAACACCACGGGCATTGATTAGTGACGAAGGCACCCATTTTGTGAACAAAGTCATGAGCTCGGTCCTTGCTAAATATGATATACATCATAGAGTAGCCACCGCATACCACCCGCAAACAAACGGTTTAGCCGAACTTTCATATCGTGAGATCAAAGGTATTTTGGAGAAAGTCGTTAAACCACATCGAAAAGATTGGTCAACCAAACTTGATGATGCTCTTTGGGCCTATCGAACGGCCTATAAAACTCCCTTAGGAATGTCTCCATTTAAATTAGTTTTTGGCAAGGCTTGCCATTTACCGATTGAATTGGAGCACAAGGCGTTTTGGGCCCTTAAAGAGCTTAACATGAGTGAGGATGCTGCGGGAATTAAGAGGAGTTTGCAAATGCATGAACTAGAGGAGTTGCAATATCACTCCTACAAGAACGCAAAGTTGTACAAAGAAAAGACCAAGATGTGGCATGATCGAAGAATCAACCATATGGAGTTCATGGAAGGACAACATGTATTATTGTTCAATTCCCGTCTTAAACTCTTTCCGGGTAAGATAAAATCAAGATGGACGGGACCATACACCATTGTCAAAGTGAGTCCCTTGGAACAGTGGAGTTGAAGTCCCCACAGTCTGGTCAAATCTTTAAAGTCAATGGGCAGAGAGTGAAACATTTTCTGAATGAGAGTGCTCACATTCCATCCCACTCTCCACCTCACTATGGTTAAGAAAAGTCAAAACCGGTTGTAAATATTTTATTTCAAGTATTTGCTTCCTTTTTATTATTTTTGGTACTTTTAATTCTGCATGGTAGTTTATTTTGCATGTGTGTAGGAGAGATTCCCAACTTTTGAAGAAAAAGCCAAGAAAGTGCTTCGCAGTGGGATGGAGCTCGTCCCTGCGCTTCCCACTCCCGAACTGACATAAGATGGGACGGTTTTTGGGGGCCCAAGATGCTGACACACATCAACTTCTCTTACAAATCAGTCAACTTTTGCAGCCACTTGTCATAAGTTTGCCATTTTCCAAGAAAAACCATCATTGTCCTTTCTCTCTCTCCTAAACAAACGGTTCCTTCCAATTTGAAAACAAAAACCTTTCCCATCCTAAAACCTAAAAACCACACTTACTTCTAAAAATCAAAAATACCCTCTCTCCTTCTCCTTTCTCTCTCACGAACCAAAACCGAAAAAAACCCTTCCTAAACCCTAAAAATGGCCAGGAGCAAAAGACTAAACACCCACGCGGAGGAACCCAACCGTGCGGCGGTACGCCGCAGAACCACCGAGGGCCACCCGCCGGAAACCATCACCGGCGATTTAAACGAACCGCCGCCGGTCTCCGGTGAACCACCGATTATACCAGATATTCCAGACACAGGTTCGTCCAAGCAAGAGAGTCCAAGGGATGTGTCTTCATCAAAGGTTTCAGACACCAGTCAAAGCTATCTCTATGACGAAGCATTGCAGGCCGAAGAGGAAGAAAGGAGGTTGGTAGAAGAGTATAACCAAAGGATGTCTGCTATCCGAAAAAGAAAAGAAGAAGTCGAGAAGAAGCGACGAGAGGAAGAAGAAAGACTGAAACAAGAAGAGGAGGAAAGGTTAAGAAAAGAAGAGGAGGAGAAGAAAAAACGGGAGGAGGCCGAGAGGTTGGCGAGAGAGGAAGAGGAAAGAAAAAGAGTTGAGGAAGAAAGGCTTCGTGAAGAAGAAAGAAAACGGGCAGCGGAAGAAAAGAAAAGGGCTGAAGAAGAACGGTTGATAAAGGAAGAACAAGAAAGAATCAGACAAGAGGGGGAAATTCGAAGAAAAGGGAAGGAGCAGATTCAGACTGAAGAAAATCCTCAGGTCACAAACACGGTCGATTTACCGGCACTCTAGGCTGCTGCCCACAGTGGGGAAAACCCCATCGTTCGGGCTCTGAGGAAAAAGGGAATGGTCACCAGGTCTAGGGTGACCATGTCGAAGAAAACACCAACCAAAAAGCCGAGAAGAAAATCGTCTGGGAAAGGTAAGGGTCTCGAACCCTCTTTAAGTTCATCATCTGTTGAAATTGATGCTGGGAATGAGCAAGTGCCATCTGAAAACCCACACCATTCCACTGTGGGGACTAAGCATGCCCCCCAGTGGGGTGCCTAGGCAGTTCACAACTCCAGCAGTGGCCGCCCATTATGACTGTATTTTTAAGCAGCGATTGAACTTGGAGAGGGGCTTCAACCCCGAGTTTGTAGAGGCAAACCCATTTATCAAAAATCGGGTTTTAGCACAAGATTGGGCAACGTTGGAATCTGCCAATCGTCGAGCAAATGCCTCTCTAGTTCGGGAGTTTTATGCCGAGGCTTCGCAGACCAAAGCCCCCTTTGTAAAAGTTCGGGGTCGGACCGTGTACTATCATGCCACCGCCATTAATCAGGTCCTTGGAATAAGGACCCCAACTACATGCGCATTCACACAGTTCTTGAGAAAAATGAGCCGCACCGATGAAGATTTGATTTTAAGGGAATTGGAAGTGGATGGAAAACCCTGGGATATGGATGGCACACGCAAATGTCTACACGCTAGATCCCTCACTACTGAGGCCGCTGTGTGGTTTGTGTTTGTTCGGGCCACTTTATCCCCTACTTCTCATGATACGACCCTATCGATGCACAAGTGCGCCCTGCTGTACTGCATCCTTACGGATAAGCCGATCAACCTTGGGTCCCTCATGTTTTCCGCCATTCACACCGCACGCACACGAAAGAAGGTAATCCTACCTCTCCCTTGTCTTATCACTTCATTACTAATCGAAGCTGGAGTACCCTCAGCTGCAGATGATCAGTGGCTCGTTTCAATGAGCAACATTAGCGTCCTAACCATCAAGAAAATGGGGAGGGCACTTGCCGGCCCTTCTGAAGAACCTGCTCAGGACGATCCCACTGTGAGAACCACTGGTACCCCACTACGACAACCCACTGCAGTAAGCTCAAGTAACCCCATGACTGCCGTTCTGCAAGCAATAACAGCTCTCACTTATAAAGTCGATCTCATGGATGCTCAGCAGAAGCATATGAACCGAGCCACCGAGTCGTTCTGGATGTATACAAGGTATAGTGATGCGGTTGTCAACCAGATGCTACAAGGTCATGATCCCGAGTTACACGGACAACTCCCTGAATTTCCCGAAGGTATTTGCCCCTCAAATGAAAGTGAAGATGATTTCGAGGAAGACTCCGCCGCTAGCTCGCCGCAAGCAAGTCCGAACCGCTGAATGGTTTGTTGGGATTATGGTTCCCACTTTTGATGCTCCCAAAAACAATTTCTATTTTCTGTTTATTTTGGTATTTCGCCTATGGCTAGGCATTTGACAATATTTGCTGCTTTGGTTACTTTTGGTTTATGATGCATGGATCCCTACTACTTTTAGTAGGTGCTTTTGGTTATTAACTCACTTCTTATTTGAATGATTGTTTGATCTCGTTTTTGTTTCAAGGTACAACTTTCGGCTTCCGACTTAAAAGGTCCCTTTTGTAAGTACGAATCTCAACTTATCACCATGAAATGATATAGGCCATTTTTCGCATCCAAGCACGACCCTTTTTGTACCCCCAACCACCTCTTTCGCACCAAAATTCAAGTCACAGTGAGGACACTGTGCAATCTTAAGTTTGAGGTGGGGACTTTCAGAGTGACTTCCAGTCTTTCCACAGTGGGGACACTGTGAAGTCATAAGTTTGAGGTGGGTAAGCCATACCCCCCTCCCAAAAAAAATACAAAAACAGAAGAAAAACGGAGTGTCACTACAAAAGATTGACGGTGTGCCTTTTCTGGACCATCAAAGTGCCCACTCCCAGAAAAAGATGGTGTGCCTATTCTGGACCATCAGAATACCCACTCTCACAAAAAATAGCCATACTCAAATAAAGCCTGAAAGTGTACGTACTTACCCTTGCAAAATACAAATCACTCACTTCTGAAATAAAAATCTCAAAGCGAGATTTTCGGTCCGTATTTGGAATTGGTTGCTAAACCCCTTGGGAAAATATTCAAAGCCATAAACCTTTCGAACCCAAGAGAGTCCTATTGATCAAAGGTGAACAAGGGAAAGATTTCGTCGAGTACAAAAGTGAAACGTTAATTTTGGAATCAAAAGAAGTTTCTGTAGAAGGAGATCAACACCCATTCAGAGTGAGAAGTCGGTAAGTCCCTGAAAGCTCAAGTGCATAATTTTATTTTTTCTTTATTTTTATTACTTGGGGACAAGTAATGGTTTAAGTTTGAGGTTGTGATAACTCTATTTTTAGAGTTATTATTTCCTTTTATTTTCTATTTTATTTCGTCAATTTTAGCCATTTCACTTCTCAAAACCCCCATTCTTGGTACATTTCACGAAAAAAAGCAAAAAGAGTGAACCATAGTCTTTAATAAATTATTTGGTGGAATTTGGGTGTTTTTCACGTTTTATCCGCAGGGACTTGCGTTCCCCACTCCGGATCCCACTATCGAGTTGAACATAAAGACAAAAGACAAAGAAACTCCTAGTTGGGATGTAATTATTCTGGAGAAGGGAAGGTTCATTTAGCTGAGATAAGGGCTGGAGAAGTACAAGGAATCTTTCTTTTAGATGGCATCAAGTACACCTTTTGTACTTTGAAGTTGACTTGGTGAAGGGTCCATTAGGTAAAGGAGCTACAACATGGTGGATAATAGGATTGTTCAAAGAGCTGATTTTCAGCTTGATTCTCCAGTCCTTACACAATAGACAAACCCAATTTTTGTGTAATACCCAACCCTTTCTCCTAGTATATAAAGGAGGTGTTGGGTGCCATTAATTCCATGCTTAATTTTTAGAATCTCTCAACTACTACATTAGTATTAGCTTTAGTTCTCTCATTTACTGCAGTAGTTAACTTTAAATTTCTGTATTTTACATTCTTAGTATAATTTGTAGTTCGAAGTACACAGTGACAGGGACGAATTCTCGTTCCCCACTGTGGGTTCAATTCAAGTCACTTTCTGTTTAATTATATGCAACTTCTACTCTTTTGTTTTCCTTACTTCGGAAATGTTAGGCTAAACATCCCTTGGGATGTAGGAAAGAGAAGTACCTGGATTTTATTAAAAATGCTTGAGTAATCTTGATACTTGGAATATTTCTTGTTTTGGTCATTCACTCTCGATTATTACCCAAGGATGCGAATAAGCCGATCACTTGCAAGGATCTAAAGTCTAGTTCTTAACATAGAAATAAGTAGAATGCAGTGACACAAGCTTGAATGATGCTAGGGGATTCGAAAGAATTCTTATGACACTTGCGAAAGTGAGGACGACACAGTGAGCTAATCTCAACCCACTGGAGTAGTAGGCAAGCTAGTTGGTGTATTTAAAACACTTAGAGTATTTGTCTCTACACATTCCATCGAGGCCTGAAAAGGTCCATTTTGAAATTACCGTTGACAAAACAACAAGTACTAAGAGTATGGGATTTTTGCTTAAAGGTGTGAGTATTTTGTAACCGGGCCTTTCTAGCGAAAATGCCTACCTCAAGTACAAGGATCATTTTTTTTAGGATCAGGAATTTAATATAAAATCTAGGGAAAATCTAACCTACATTCCTCCTTTTAAATCTTAAGTAAATCGTAAAAGTAATATTTCACCGAACAAACCAAAATATTGCTTCTTCTGTTATTGAAACCTGTAAAAGGAGCTCATGAGAACCGTATTGTCTTGATTGCCCAGTCTCTGTGGATTTGATTCTGGTATTTTACCAACTACTACTTGCTGTGACGATTATAGTGGACAATATACACTTGCACTTCCCACTGTGGACAGTTTGCAACCCATTGCGATTAAAACACATATTTTGCATGTACCAACTGGTATTCAAGGTCTCCTTCTGCTCCCCCTTGACCTATGCTTGGATCAAATGAGATAAGTACTGCATAGAACATAAGTCAAACTCACCAGAGGCTCTGTGGAGTGGAGATTATCAGAGGTTCTGAGAATTCCCACAGAGGCTCTGTTGGGTACAGAACTTTTGGTGATAAGGAATTTACACACATAAGAGAATAAATATTTACATATATATAATAGGATCAAGTCTTACTTACTGGCGATTCAACTCATGTTTATCATTCCCAACTTACCTACCAAGAAAAGGAATCTTTTCTCATCTAGTGCCTTGGTAAATAAGTCTGCAAGCTGGTATTCAGTGGACACAAAGTACATCTCGATTGTGACATGTTCAACATGATGCTTCAGAAAGTGGTAACGAATATCGATATGCTTTGTTTTTGAATGCTGTACTGGATTGGCAGAGATGGCTATTGCACTTTTTGAATCACAAAGGATAGGTATCTTATATATGGTGTAACCATAGTCCGTTAGCTGAGTTTTCATCCACAGAACTTGGGAGCAACAGCTAGCAGCAGCGACATATTCAGCTTCTGATGTAGATGTAGACACACAGTTCTGCTTTTTCGAAGTCCTGCTAACTAGTTTACCACCCAGGAATTGACAACTCCCAGAGGTACTTTTTCGATCAAGCTTGCATCCTCCATAATCTGAATCTGTATATGCCTTAAGACCAAAGCCAGAGTTCTTCGGATACCAGAGCCCAAGATTTTTGGTCCCTTTAAGGTATCTGAAGATCCTCTTTACAGCAATAAGGTGGGATTCCTTTGGGTTAGCTTGATATCTTGCACAGAGGTATGTGGCATACATTATATCAGGTCTACTTGCTGTTAAGTATAAAAGTGACCCAATCATACCTCTGTAGAGCTTGCACTCTACATATTTGCCATTTGGATCTGAGTATAACTTATTTCCAGTAGCCATTGGGGTCTTCATTACAGAGGCATCAGAGAGACTAAATTTTGAAAGAATGTCAGAGACATATTTAGCTTGATTTATAAAAATTCCCTCTGATGTTTGTTTTACTTGGAGTTCGAGGAAGAAGGTTAATTCTCCCATCATACTCATTTCAAACTCACTCTGCATGAGTTTTTCAAAATCTTTGCACTGTTGTGCATTGGTATATCCGAAGATAATGTCATCCACATAGATCTGTACAAGCAGAATCTCATCACCTTTTCTTTTGTAAAACAAAGTAGTATCTGTCGTACCTCTGTCGAAATCATTATTGAGAAGAAAGGTTGAAAGACATTCGTACCATGCTCTTGGAGCCTGTTTTAGTCCATACAGAGCTTTGTCCAGATAGTAGACGTAGTTTAGGTACTTGGCACTTTCAAACCCTGGTGGCTGCTGAACGTATACTTCTTCTTGGATTTCACCATTCAGAAAGGCAGATTTTACATCCATTTGAAAAACTTTGAAACCTCTGTGGGCTGCGAAGGCTAAGAAAATTCTTATTGCTTCGAGCCGTGCGACAGGGGCAAAAGTTTCATCGTAATCAATGCACTCTTCTTGGCGATATCCCTTGGCCACCAATCTCGCTTTATTTCTAATGACCACCCCATCCTCATCCTTTTTGTTTCTGAAGACCCATTTAGTCCCTATTGCTTGTTTCCCTTTCGGCAGAGGAACTAGGGTCCATACCTTGTTTCTCTAAAACTGTAGAAGCTCTTTTTGCATGGCATCTACCCAGTTTGAATCATTTAGGGCTTCAGAAATTCGTTTTGGCTCGATTATACTGATAAAATTTGTAAAGAAACAAAAATTGGCAGTGGCTGCTCTTGTCTTGACTTTCTCAAAAGGATCGCCGATTATAAGACTCGGAGGATGGCTTTTCGTCCATTGTGTTGTTTTTGGAAGATGGTCATTGGCATCATCAAGTTGAACTTCTGAGGATGCAGTTGTTGGTTCTTGCGCATCCTCTGTAGTGGAGGGTATTTCTGTGCTTGAACTTGGTTCTTCAGCTTGTGGGATTATTGGGATAAGAGTTGGAATGGATGCCTATGAGGATGTAGATACTGAGTCCTCATTTTCCTCTGGTATCGGTTCCTCTGTTGTAGCTGGAGTTGGTGTTTCCAGTGCCTTTGTTGTTGTATCTTTGCTTGTATCATCTTCTGTTGGCTCCCCCTCAACACGTGCATCTGTATGATTCACAGAAGAGGATGAAGTATTTAATGGACCAGTTTGAGATATACCTGACTCAGTCTGGTTTACAGAAGATGATTCTCCAGAGGTTCTGGCGGCTCCAACAGAGGGATCGATATCGTCGTGGAACATCTCTTCGAATAACAGATTTAAGTCTGCTTCTCTCGTTTTTGAGATGCCAGAGGATTCCTTCTTTAGACCAAGTTCTGAACTGATTTGTTCAGAAGTCTTTTGAAAAGAATCGTCAAAAGAGACATTTATGCTTTCCACGATAGATCGAGACCACAGAAGATACACTCTGTAAGCCTTTGAAGTGGCAGAGTATCCTATGAACTTTCCTTCATCAGCTTTCACATCAAACTCTCCTCTTGCTTCTCTATCATTTAAGACGAAGCACTTGCATCCAAATACATGGAAGAACTTGATGTTTGGTCGCCTTTTGTTGATAAGATGATACGATGTCTTGATGTGCCTCTTGACTATGGATGATCGATTTTGGGTATAGCAAGCTGTTGATATAGCTTCTGCCCAGAAATGGATTGGTAATCCAGATGCTTTCAGCATAGTTCTTGCAGCCTCTACAAGCGTGCGGTTCTGTCGTTCAACCACGCCATTCTGTTGTGGGGTACGTGCAGCAGAGAAGTTCTGTGAAATGCCTTCTTCTGTAAGATAGGCTTCAATGAAAGATTTTTGAATTCTGTGCCATTGTCGCTTCTTAATTTCTGAATCCTGCACTCGTTTAGAACTTGGATTCTTTTCATTAAATTTATCAGAATGTTTGGAACATCTGATTTTTTTCTGACAAATTCAACACATGTAAATCTTGAGTATTCATCGATCAAAACAAGTATATATTTATTGCCACCTAGGCTCTGTGTAGCGATTGGACCGCAGAGGTCAACATGAAGCATATACAGAGGCCTAGGACAAGACACATCAATCTTGCCTTTATGTGAAGCTCTTTTGAGTTTTCCCATTTCGCAAGCAGAGCACAAATGATCTTTATTGAATTTGACATTTGGAAGACCTTTGACTAAATCAAGTTTGACAAGTTTGTCTAGAGTATGAAAGTTTAAGTGGCAGGACCTGTTATTCCATAACCAGGCTTCTTCATTTTTACAAACAACAAAGCAGAGCTTGTCTTCTTTGTTCTTGATGCTGAAGTTCAAAAGATATAGATCTCCCCTTCGTTCAGCCCGCAGAAGTTCGACTCCAGTATCTTCTCCTTGCAGAGAGCAGAAAGTTCTTTTAAACATTACATCAAAGCCAGTATCGCAAAGTTGGCTAACACTTAGAAGATTGTGCTTTAGGCCATCCACATATGCAACTTTGCATACTTCAATCTTTTCCTTTTTGATGACTCCGTAGCCTTTAATGTATCCCTTTTTGTTGTCTCCAAAGGTTACAGATCCTCCATCTAGTTTGTCTTTGTAAGCGGATAGTAGACCTCTGTCGCCAGTCATGTGCCGCGAGCACCCGGAGTCAAGATACCAAATCGGCACATACTGCTTCTGTAAGACAATTAGAGATTTTTATGTACCCATATCCAAATGGGTCCCTTTTTGTCAGAGGTCTTCAAGGTTTCCTTAGCATCCTTGGGTTTGGTTTTAACTTTTGTTTAAGAACCATTTTGTTTCTTCTTTCCCTTAGATTTTGCATTCCTTTTGGGTAAAGAGAGGAAACAGTGTGGGCTAGAGAAGTGTTGGTTTAATTTATACATGAGATCAAAACAATGACAGTAATGAATGTGCAAAGAGATTTGCTTGAACTTTTCATTGAAAACATTGAAACAGGGTACAGAGGCTTTATTTTTACAATCTATCCTAGCACTAGACTTCCTATTACAAGAAGACCTATGTAGACTAGATTGCTGTTTTGAAAATTCTCTTTTGGGAGTAGCCTTCTATGGACCCCTTCCTCTGTGGTGAACTTCTGCAGGTTTCACTGTCACAGAAGAAAACGATTTGTTATTTTCAACCCACTTACCCTTTTGTTGCCAAGTTAATTTCTCTTTAAAAGGCCTAAAAGGTCTAGCTTCTTTTGAACATTTAGGGAACATTTCCTTTTCAGATGTGACTTTCTCAAGCTTCAGAGAGGTTTCGGTTTGTATACACATGTCCAAAAAGTATGGACAAATAGGAAGACTTGTGATTTTCTCCTTGGGAGGAATAGTTCTGTTAAGAACTCCAGAGGGTAGCTTAAAATCCTCTGAGTCACGAGTTACTATCTCTGACTTAGAGTCAGTCTCAGATTCGTCAGAGGATGAATCGTCCTCATATACAGAGGTTGAGTAACTTAGTTCCCTTTCGACAGAGGTTGGACTTTCAGAGCATATGCCATACTCGCTTTCTTCCCTTTCAATGGGACTGTCTTCTAAGTCAGAGGTATCTATTAAGATTTCATCAGAGAGATTTTTATCTACAGAGGATGTACAGAAGTTTTCAAAAAAGTTATTTTTCCCGATTTCCATCAACTCCTTTTCAGAGATATTTTGAAGTTTTTCTTCTGAGAAGGTAGTCTTGAACTCAGGTGCCTCTGCCGATAGTTTCTTTTCAGAGTCTATCGTACAAACAAAAGCAACCTGTGTTTGAGTCTCGGGGTCACCAAACTTGAAGATTCCTATCTGATCTTGTGTTTTCAGATACTTCTTAGGTTTGGACTCTCTTTTGATAGAGATTGAAGGTGAAAAATCTGTGTTTTGATACCACACATTTATCATCTTCAGAGGTTTCCTCTCGTGAGGTTCCCTAGAGACTTTTCGCCTTTTACTAACAGAGAGTAGATTTGGAAATCCAGGTTTTCTTGTGCTTCCAATATGAAATAGAGAGGACAGAGACTTGTCTCTTTTGGTTCCAGTGTATGGATCTATATCATAGAAGCCAATTCCCCATCTCCCTATTTGTGTATTAATTTTCTCGTACACCTTTTGTGCATCTTGATATTTCTTAATTAAAAGATCTCTTCTGAGTAGATCTTGACAGAGGACTTCTCTTTCCTTTTGAAAATAATTTTTAAGAGCTAGGATATTCATTCTGTCGCTCTTAACATCCATAAGTTCTTTAGATTTAGCTTTTAAGGCTGAGTTGAGTTCATAAATCTTTTCTTTCAGAGGATTTGGGTGTTTGTTCCAATTTGTTTCAATTTCTTCCTTTTCTTGAAAATATTTAGCCTTTTCTTGAGTTAGAAGTCTTGCTTCTCTCTCAAAAAAGGTAAGTTTCTTCTGAACATTTTCGCAGGTCTTTTTAAGTTCTGTGTATTCAATAGTTAGTTTAAGCAAATCAGCTTCTGCTTGATTAGAGTAAGAGTCAGAAGTGGATACCTTACTATCAGAGTCGGAGGAGCTGACTTCTGCCATTCTACAGAACAAGGCGTTCTTGTCGCCTTCATCAGATGATTCGTCTGACAGCCAGTTCTCCTGATTCACCATTAGCGACTTCTGAGCATAATAATCCGCTTTCTTTTTGTAGAAAGCAGAATCCCTCTGAGGGCGGTTTGGTTTGCTCCTGCAGTCAGCAGCATAGTGGCCTGGCTTGCCACATTTGAAACATCCCTGGTTCTGGGGAGTGTTGGCAACTCTGTCGTCAGACCTCTGTTAATCTTGTCATTTGACCTCTGTTGGTCATTTGATCCTTCTCTTTCCTGATTCCTTGAATCACCACGATCATCTCCTCCATTGCGTTCATAACCAGACTTCTTCTGGTATCCTCTGCTGAACTCCCGAGTCAATAGAGCCAAAGACTTTGCTATCGAGGCCATAGTTGCCTCCTCTTCTTCCACCACCTCCTCCTCTTCACTATCAACGACCAATACCCTCTTCTTCTTCTCCTTCTTTTCTTCCACACCTTTCTCCTTCTTCGGCTTCTCTTTAGCTTATGTAGCTTTACCAACAAGTGCAAGGGGTGTACTTACTTGAGCTTTTTCTTGTGCAATCTGAGGTTCTTGGGCTGCCAATGTTCCGTAAAGATCTGACAGAGTCCAGCAGTCTAAGTCCTGATTAGTTTGCAGAGACATAGACAACTGGAGCCATTCTTCATTTAGGCTCTTTAGGAACATGACGTTGTTTTCCTCAGAGGTTCTGTGAATCCCGAACTTTTTGCATTTGTTGATTAGAGAGTTGAACCGGTCGTATGTTGTCTGCAGAGATTCTGGCGGCAGAGCTTTGAATGCATAGTATTCATTGATGCATTGGGCTCTGCAGTTCTTCTGAGTTTTGGCCCCTCCTTCCAATTGTTTCTCCAGTTCCTTCCATAGATCGTATGCAGATTCACACGCATCTAGGGATTGGAAGAGGTCATTGGGGGTGGCCATTATCATAAGTCTTTTGGTCTTCTGAGCAACTTCATATTTTGCCCAATCTGGATCGGACCAGTTATCTTTGGTCTTTGGTTTCTCGTGCTCAGGAATCTCTGGCGTGTTAGAAAACAGAGTATGAACTGTAAGCTTTCAGATGATGAAGTGGATGCTACAAAAAGTGTTTATAAGCTTAAAAATCTTGAGCAATGCACTAAAATGGAGTTTTAACCTAAGAAACAGGTTCTGTAAGTTTACCAAGGTCGAACTAGTCGAAAAATGGCAGAAAAACAGAGTCTGTTAAAAAATGTAAAGAACAGGTTAAAGACAAACCAAGTTTCTACCAGAAATCATTGTAAGAGATGATCTCTTGATATAGAAAATCAAGGATGGCTCTGATACCAATTGTTGGTTCCGTTTTTACTTAACAATGATGATTATATCTATTAGTTTAAACAAGATAGGATGCGGAAGCGTTTTAACTAACTAACAGATATATTTAGGTAGAAAAACACACAATATCAAATACGTGAAGTGTAAATAACACAGATAATTAACTCAATGATTCACTGTATTTGATATACATAAGAACACCAAGAACACCGAAAGTAATACAAGAATTCTGCTCTAAGGGTGTGTGTGTCGTGCAAAGCTTAATAGAAAGCTCAACATGAGCCTTCTATTTATACTACTTCTAAAGGGGACAAGGTGGAGACAAGAAGTACTAAGGTACAAAGACACTATCGTGGAACATTGATAGGTACAACGTTGTTGTAGTGCGCCGCACTCTACAAAGACTGCAACCCATCAGAGGTTGACACGTGGAGGCAGTAGGGCGAGCCTTGTACGAATGATCTTCAAGATCTTCGTACAACAGTAAACGTGAGAAGTACGATCGTCTTTGTCTTGATCTTTAAGTATTTTTCTAAGTCTTTAGTCTTCATACCATAGAGGCTCTGCCAAACATGACAGAGGCTCTGTGGTCTTGTCCTCTGAGAAGAGTCTTCTGTCGATTCTTCACTTCGGTCTTCTCGGTGACTCGACAGAGGCTTCTGTCGAATGCTTCCATACTTAGCCTATTTTACAATACTTCTTTAACAATAAAGATTGGAGCTAACAAAAGGAAACCAAAATATCTCATCAGCCTCATCGCGGACGTCCGACTAGCCACCATGCGGACGTCCGGACCTTGATCTGATCTGAACCCAACAATTCTTCTGCTAATTCTGCGGACGACCCGCGGGCGTCTGGCTGGACACGAACATCCGTCCTTGCCCCTATGCGGACGTCCGCAAGCCAAAAATTGAAATTCTTTAAATTTTGGGGTGTTACAGTCATAGAAGTAGAGAATGGGGAGCAGGTGGTCTTACGGGAAGTTTTAGAAAAATGTCGTCAAGAAATTGGTGGCGAATGCTTTAAGGTAGACCTACTTCCCATGGCAATCGGAAGTTTTTATGTTGTGATTGGAATGGATTGGTTAGCGAAGCAACAAGCGAAGATTTTGTGTTCCAAGAAACTCATAAAAATACCGAAACCAAGCAGAGACTTTGTTCTTGTTTATGGGGAGAAACGAAAGGATGAAGTGGTTATTATTTCTTCCATTAAGGCGAAAAAATGTCTAGTGAACAAATACCCCTTGTTTTTAGCTTATGTTGTGGATACCTAGGTGGAGGAGAAGATGGTGGAAGACGTAATAATCGTCAAAGAGTACCCGGACGTCTTTCCCGATGATCTATCAGGTTTGCCATCCGATCGTCAGGTGGAATTTAGAAATGATTTGATCCCAGGAGCGGCACCGATAGCCCACGCACCGTACCGTCTTGCACCGACCAAAATGCAAGAAACTATGACTCAACTATAAGAATTGTAAGAGGTTGGGTTCGTGAGACCGAGCTCGTCGCCTTGGGGAGCTCCATTGCTATTTGTCAAGAAGAAGGACGAGTCAATGCATATGTGCATCACCTACTGCGAGTTGAATGACCGTGAAGAACAAGTACTCTCTTCCCCGTTTAGACGACCTTTTTTATTAACTCCAAGGAGCCGGATGTTTCTCCATGATTGATCTTTACTCGGGTTATCATCAAATGAAGGTTAGAGAAGAATATGTCTCAAAGACGGCATTTAGAACTTGGTATGGACACTATGAATTCCTAGTTACGCGTTCAGTTTGACTAATGCGTCGACCGTGTTTATGGATTTAATGAACCGGGTGTGCCAACCATTTTTGGATAAGTCGGTCATTGTGTTTATTGATGATATTTTGGTGTATTCTAAGGATGAGGTAGACTACGAACAACACCTTAGTGAGGTACTTGAAGTACTACGGGAGGGGAAATTGTATGCTAAATTCTCTAAGTGTGAATTTTGGCTACGGGAGGTCCAATTACTTGGACATGTGGTGACCCGAGGGGGGTAAAGGTGGACCCTTCAAAGATTTAGGCTATGATGAATTGGGAACCTCCAAAAATCCCAATCGAAATTAGAAGTTTCTTGGGATTAGCCGGATACTACCGAAGGTTCATCCAAGACTTCTCTACGATTGCTTCTTCGTTTCGGTCTTAACTCGGAAAAATGTGAAGTTTGTATGGACCGAAGCACAAGAGAGAGCGTTCCAGACTTTACCAAAGAAACTTTGTGAAGCCCCAATATTATCCCTGCCCGAGGGAACGGATATTTTGTAGGCTTTGGCGACGCTTCTAAAATGGGCTTGGGGTGCATTTTGATGCAAAGGGGCAAGGTGATAGCCTATGCTTGAAAACAACTTAAGGATCACGAGAAGAATTACCCAACCCACGACCTGGAATTAGCGGCGATAGTTTTCGCTTTGAAGTTGTGGCGACACTACTTGTATAGTACAAAATGCACCCTCTATACTGACCATAAAATTTTGAAATACATATTTGATCAAAAGGAGTTGAATATGCATTAACGAAGATGGTTAGAATTGCCTAAGGATTATGACTGCGAACTACTACACCATCCCGACAAGACGAATGTGGTGGCAGACACTTTAAGACGGAATGAGTATAGTGGAATGGTGCAAACATCCGTGGCAAGGATTGAAGTTGTCTCGAGCTTAATGAATAAGATTAAGACCGCGCAAGCCGAAGCGTTATTCGAGACGAACCTCAAGGATGAGTCTATGGTTAAACAACACCTTCTTTTGACAGAAGATGGTAGGGGTTGAAATTCTTTCATGGACGGATTTGAGTACCGAAGATCGGAGGATGTCAAAAGCTATTATTGGAAGACGCCCATAAGTCAAAATATTCTATACACCCCGGAAGCACAAATATGTATAAGGACTTGAAGATAAATTATTGGTGGCAGGTAATGAAACTTGATGTGGCCTGCTATGTGGAAAAGTGCATTAGTGTTAGGGTCAATTTATGTTGATTTAAAGTTCAGGATTTAAATTATAATTGTTTAATTTGAGCCTTATTAGTGAACGGGCCATGGGCTTGTTAACCACGGGCCCGCCATATATAAAGCAATCTAGCCTTAGAAAAATAGGCTAGTTGTCTCATTTGATTTCTTGCTCATTATTGTAATTCTCTATCAATATTGAAAGCTTAATCAGAGATGACCAATTGAAATCGTTACTCTATTGTTTTATCTGTTTGATTTCATAATCGTTGCACGAATCTGGAACTAAGAATTAGTTGTTTGCATGTAAAGGCCGAACACCAACAACCATATGGTACAGTTTGCAATCTCTAGAAATACCAGAATGGAAATGGGATCATATCACGATGGACTTCGTGACGAAGCTACCAAAGACATTGAGGGTTCACGACACAATTTGGGTAGTCGTGGAGCATTTGACAAAGAGTGCACACTTCTTAGGCATGCGGGACACCTTACCGATGGACAAAGGTACGCACCGGAACTTGTTTATCCGTCTTGTTTACTAACTTTGGGTATTTTACAGATATTCTATGGCAGATCAACAACCTCAACAAAATCCGAGGGGAAGCGTCACACTGTTTTTCCTAAAAGTCTAAATATTTTTTCCTTGTGTCGATGTCTCCCAAGTAAATAACACTCTCACTCCGAGGGGGAGCACGTCAAACCCCATGTATGTTTTGAGGGGGAGCAGGATAATACCCCAGCTATGCTATACCTAAAGCCCTACCTATGATAGCATATAGACGAGAGTTAGGGAATCCCATGGTCCAGCCAGCGCCGGAGGGACCTTCCCTGGGACATAGAACATGTGAGAAGGAGGGAGTTAAGGTCGAAAGAGAACCAAGAAAGATTTAGCCGTAAAGATAACGAGGCTCATGAGCGAATCCAGCCACGTGTCACCCGGGTAGCCACATCTGCTATCTCGTCTCATCCGTTGGGACGGGGTATTGAAGAAGCCTTCGTGGACCCAGCGGAGCAATTGCACAACCCCCTTATCCACTCATCCGTCTCTCAAAAGACGGTTGTTTCAGTTTCTCACGGGGATATAGCACAATTTCCACCGGTCTCTCATTCGGAGAGTGCTGGTGTTGAAATAAGCGACCAACAGCCCCCGGTCGCGACTTTTTTCAGTGCACAGTTGAGTCTAGAGCCACTTGATATTATACATTCTTCGGCTAGGACACAATATGAGGAACAACAAATCGAGGTTCTTCGTGACCCGATCGGAACGTCTGTAGTGTCTCTGTCTAGCAGAACACGAGGATCGGACGAAAATCCTACCACAGCTACCGAATTGCCAACTGTGAACGTAGGTGGCTCTGCCTCTATGGTAGATGCCACAACGGATAATCTAAGTGATCCCGGGGTTACGTTACCCGACTTTGTGTCACCAGGTTCCCTGGACAGCACCCTTAAGGCTGTCCGCGAGGCAATGGAGCAGCACGTCGCCGTCGAGATCGACACCGTCAAACAATTAATCAAAGGCAAAGGGCATATCGTCGACATTGAAACCGCACCTACATCTCCACCGGCTCATGCTCAACCTACTTATTCGGTGGAAACCCTCAAGACGATGCTTTTAGCTCAGCTACTCCAATAATCTGAAACTGACGCCTCAACTGAAGCAGACCTGATAACCGTTCTAAAATCCCAGGTCACTGCTCCTTCATCATCCATTACCACTCACTTGGATAGCATTGACTCGACTCTTAAGGGCCACAACCAAGCGCTCCAAACGCTGTCCGAGAGAGTCCGTTCACTCGAAGATACCTGCAAGAGTCAAGCAGGCGGTCTGAAGCGCAAACACGATGACCAGGATGATCCGGATCACTGTGAGGGGGAGAAAAGACTAAGACCTACCGAGACCGTCCATATCCTCATAGAAACGACAACTGTGGTTCAATTGGAACCAGCAACTGCGGCAACAACAACCGACGCCGAACCTGAAGCCGAGTTGCCATTAGCCGAGATGGTAATCGACATGGAAATATCAGATGATGAAGACCCGACGGTTGAAAAGCCCGAGGGTTCAACACAGGAACTGGTTGAATTTGACTCATCAGACAGACCGTTATTGGATATGATAGATCCAGACTGTAAAGCCAACCCGGAGACCGAAGATGCATGGTATGAAAAAGCCGCCAGTGCCTCAAATCTCCAGGTTAATTTGGTTTTCCCGACTGATGACGATGACAACATTGATTATGATCAGTTCCTGCTCCAAAATTTATATGGTTATTCACCCGTTCACTCTGCTCAACCCGATGAAACTTCAACAAGACCCGAGACCTCAACTGCCAATATTCAGACATCTCCTCAGCAACCGACAGCGTCTGATCTCCCACCTCCTCAACCGCAACAAATCCGCTGGGAGAAGATCCCTATATTTATTCATCATCTGGAGGAATCCCTGAAGAAGCTGTTTGTTCACAAGCTACGCCCGATCGAGCCGACCTTTTGCCTTGGTATTTACAACTTCAATCCCGAATACCAACGCCGGTACATCATGAAGATCGTCTATCCAGTCTTCACCGTTCGCCGCGAAGATAGTAATGAATGGAGATTTTCTGAAGCCGACTTCCAACACCTCCAACCGTTCGACATCCCGGCAATTCTGAAAGACCTACGCTCAAGAACTATCCGACCGCTTACTATCACAAAGGCGCTCGAAGCTGTTCGTCGATTCCTGGTCCGCACAATTATGATGTCTTATCTAACGGACTTTCAAATGGCAATCGAGAACAGGGCGAAGAAGGTAAATCTGATAAAGCCGAATCTGCAAGCTCCTGAGTTGAATATGTATCCCGAGAACGCTATGCTTCTAGAACCAGAATTTGGGATCGTCTTCATCAATGAACAGAAAGAGAAAAGATTTATGTGGTTCAGTCAGGTAGAAAGATTCTGCGACGTCACGCTCTACAAAGTTCGAGATGCTCTTCGAAAGATCATCCAGCACGAGTCTGAAAATCCAAGGGTTTCGTATGTTCCTAATCTGAATGAAATAACTGCTCGGAATGCCTTGGAATTGGTTGAAGATCGCATCGACTACCGCCGTGCTATCAGATGGTTCGAGATTCACTTCGCGCTTCGAAAAAGATATGCCGAGAACTGGCGCCAAATCGAACTTCAAATCAAAGGGGGAGATTGTTAGGGTCAATTTATGTTGATTTAAAGTTCAGGGTTTAAATTGTAATTGTTTAATTTGAGCCTTATTAGTGAATGGGCCGTGGGCTTGTTAACCACGGGCCCGCCATATATAAAGCAATCTAGCCTTAGAAAAATAGGCTAGTTGTCTCATTTTCTTTCTTGCTCATTATTGTAATTCTCTCTCAATATTGAAAGCTTAATCAGAGATGACCAATTGAAATCGTTACTCTATTGTTTTATCTGTTTGATTTCATAATCGTTGCACGGATCTGGAACTAACAATTAGTTGTTTGCAAGTAAAGGCCGAACACCAACAACCATATGGTACAGTTTGCAATCTCCATAAATACCAGAATGGAAATGGGATCATATCACGATGGACTTCGTGACGAAGCTACCAAAGACATTGAGGGTTCACGACACAATTTGGGTAGTCGTGGAGCATTTGACAAAGAGTGCACACTTCTTAGGCATGCAGGACACCTTACTGATGGACAAAGGTACGCACCGGAACTTGTTTATCCGTCTTGTTTACTAACTTTGGGTATTTTACAGATATTCTATGGCGGATCAACAACCTCAACAAAATCCGAGGGGAAGCATCACACTGTTTTTCCTAAAAGTCTAAATATTTTTTCCTTGTGTCGATGTCTCCCAAGTAAATAACACTCTCACTCCGAGGGGGAGCAAGTCAAACCCCATGTATGTTTTGAGGGGGAGCAGGATAATAACCCAGCTATGCTATACCTAAAGCCCTACCTGTGATAGCATATAGACGAGATTTAGGGAATCCCATGGTCTAGCCAGCGCCGGAGGGACCTTCCCCGGGACATAGAACCTGTGAGAAGGAGGGAGTTAAGGTCGAAAGCGAACCAAGAAAGATTGAGCCGTAAAGATAACGAGGCTCCTGAGCGAATCCAGCCACGTGTCACCCGGGTAGCCACATCTGCTGTCTCGTCTCATCCGTTGGAACGGGGTATTGAAGAAGCCTCCGTGAACCCAGCGGAGCAATTGCACAACCCCATTATCCACTCATCCATCTCTCAAAAGATGGTTGTTTCAGTTTCTCACGGGGATATAGCACAACTTCCACCGATCTCTCACTCGGAGAGTGCTGGTGTAAATAAGCGACCAGCAGCCCCCGATCGCGACTTTTTTCAGTCCACAGTTGAGTCTAGAGCCACTTGATATTATACATTCTTCGGCTAGGACACAACATGAAGAACAACAAATCGAGGCTCTTCGTGACCCGATCGGAACGTCTGTAGTGTCTCTGTCTAGCGGAACACGAGGATCGGACGGAAATCCGACCACAGCTACCGAATTGCCAACTGTGAACGTAGGTGGCTCTGCCTCTATGGTAGATGCCTCAACGGGTAATCTAAGTGATCCCGGGGTTACTGTAATAACCAGGTATTTTATCTAATTTAAAATTGGAATTTTATAAGTCTTTATGTAGCGTTATATGGAGTTAAGAAATTAAGGGATAACTTTTTATTGTGTAATAGAAGCTTAAGGGTGTGTTTTGGTCAAGTGAAGCAAGTTTAGGGTTTGTTTGGTATTTTACCCAAACCTTGTTAGCCAAAACCGACTCAGTAGTTTAAAGTATAGGAATATCCCAATTTGAGATATTAAAGCAAAAATCCAAATAGTGTGTGTGTGTGTGTGTGTGAATTCGTTCACGGCAGAGAGACAGAGAGAAGAAGAACCATCGAAGAAGAAGAAGAAGATTAAAGTTACTCAGCTGGGATTTTGTGTTTACTGCAGTAACATCAAAGAGGTAATTTTCTGATTTAAACTCTCTTTTATGAGAATTAGGCTTCTTTTGGAATTTGAGGTGGGTTTAGGTAATTTTAGAAGAAGTTGTAAATTTTAGTTACAATTAGAGTGTTAAAAAGAGTTTAGAACACTTCTGTGCAAAATCTGGGTAAAAGATGGATTCCTGCAAATGAGCTGAACTTATCTGAAAAAGACGATGAACAGTGTTCTTGCGAAAAGTAGGAATTCGCAAGCCTTGGTTGCGAAAAGTCCACTTTTCGCAAGCAGCTAAAGCGCATAGTTAAGTTTTCGTATCTGTTGGTTACGAAAAGTAGGGAACTCGCAACTGTGGGTTGCGAGAAGTGAGGTTTTCGCATCTGTTGGTTGCGAAAAGTGAGGAACTCGCAACTGTAGGTTGCGAAAAGTGAACTTTTCGTAATAGTGGGTTGCGAAAAGTTGGGTTTTCCTGTTTATGTGTTAAAGAGTATGTATGCTTTAATTTGTTTCAGATATTAAGGATCTGGGTTAAAAGATAATCTATTTTGAAGAAAGTTTGAAGGACCTTGCTTAAAAGATCAGGTGAGTTCTATTTTAAAGAGTATTTTACTGGAATACAATATGAGATTAATGAATTGTGATAAGTGTATGAATATGTCATACGTGAGTGATTATAATGGGATATTATAATTACGTGAGTATTATATGAAAATATAATACGTGGCCGGGCTTTGGACCGGTGTGATAAATTGGCTCGCAACCAATTGATTTGGCCATTGGTGGAGGGATAAGGTGGAATGAGACAGGTATGATGAATAATTGTTAGTTGGTATTATCTTACGTGTGTGGTATTTGTATTTATATAAATAGTGTTTTATATAAATGAGTTTTGAATGAATTACAAATGTCAGGGATTTACTCACTAGACCCTTAGGTCTAACCCTCATTTTCTGTTTTAAAAATTATGTATTCCAGGTGGTGATTCCAGTAAGAACAAGTAATTAGAATACTTGTTGGCTAGCTTTGGAGAAGATTATCATCATGATGCTACGGATGCTTTTGTAGTTATAATTTTGTTATCACTATGTAATTCAAAGTGGATCAAGTTGTAATGAATTTTTTATGTTCAGACTTTAGATGGGACCAAATGTGAATGATGAAGTAATTTGTTGTAAATATGTTATGGAATGTATGTTATATGTATGTTTCGTTCTGCGGGATGTTACAGATGGTATCAGAGCCCTAGTTTAAGGGATTTAGGTATTAGTATCTGTACCTAGACTTAAACTGCATGTGAAGTAGGATGTCCCTATTATTTTTAGAACCTGGGGATGCTAAGTATAAAAGGTGGAAGGAACATCATGTAAGTTAATTTCAAATTACACCAGGCCAGTGTAATTATGATTTTACAGGTGCATGTTTGAACTGGAATACCTTGTTATATAGGGTATGTGCTTATGTGTATATTAACTTTGTTTGAATCTACAGAATGGCAAGTGGCACTAGACAAAAAAATAAAAGAGGAGGAAGGAATTCGGGTGGAGGGAATCCACCAATAGGAACAGGGGGAAGAGGAGGAGATCGTGGTAGAGGCAGTACCGGAAGGGGAACTGGGGGCCGAACTGGAGGAAGAACACAACCACAGGGCACAGAGTTTGTTACACGGGACGATTTGATGGCAGAAATGGGAAGGTTACAAGATAACAAACAAGCTATGTTTGAACATAATCGCCACAATGAAACTGAAAGATCAAATCCGGAACACGAAGTTGAAAAACCACTTACTTCTACTATCCTACCGATGATGAAAAGGTGTGACTATAAAATGTTTCTTAGTTGTAAGCCCCCTACATACTCAGGAGACCGAGATCCAGTAAAGGCGATGAGGTGGCTGAAAGAACTAGAGGCCATCTTCAAGACATGTAAGTGTGCTGAAGAAGACAAAGTGCTTTATGGAGCTGCGATGCTGAAAGGGGATGCTCTGTATTGGTGGGAGGCTCATATAGAATCAAGAGGAACGGATGTTTACACTACTTTTGCATGGGAGGAATTTGTGTTAGCTTTCACAACGCACTTCTGCCCACAAGCTGCTGTCAGACAGTTAGAAGAAGAATTCATGAATCTACAACAAGGAAATCTGTCGGTTAGAGATTATACTGCACGATTTTTGGAAAAGTCTCGTTTTGCAGGATATTATGTTGCTACAGAAAAGATGAAAATGGAGAGGTTTATTTATGGGTTAAATTCAGAAGTTCGAAGATTGGTGACTGCAACAAGGCCAGATACTTTTACAGCTGCGGTGGATGCTGCCGAGAATGTGGAAAGAGATAATAAAAGGGATGCCGGTGATAAGAGCTTGGGGAAAAGGAAATGGGAAGGACCGCCACAGGATCCAAAGAGGTCTAGATTCCAGAGGTTTGATAACCGTCCGTCGTTCCGACCAGCGGAAAGACCATGTCCGAAATGTAATCGCTACCATCAGGGAAATTGTCAAGTGGAATCGCGGGTTTGTTTTAAATGTGGGAAAACTGGGCATGTTGTAAAGGATTGTCGAGTAACACGATTTTGCTTTTTGTGCAATTCTCCGGATCACCTTCAATCAGATTGTCTGCGGGGTAGAATACAATCCGGGGGTTCATCGGGGAAGCCATCCATTACTAGACCAGTGGTTCCAAGAATAGAACCGCCCAGAACGAGGGGTCGTACATTTCAAATGACAGCGAAAGAGGCGGAGGAAACTCCAGATGTGGTCACAGGTACATTTTTCATAAACTCCACGCGTGCTAAAGTGTTATTTGATTCTGGTGCAAACCGATCTTTTGTGTCTCCATCTTTTGCTGCTCACATGCATTTAGAGCCTAAAATGTTAAAACATGCCTTATTAGTAGATACTGCAAATGATAAGCAAGTGGCAGTTAAAGAGATTTATGATTGTTGTATGATAGACATAGATGGGTGTGGAGTACCGATACAACTGTTCCCAATAGCCTTGATTGAATTTGATGTGGTAGTAGGAATGGATTGGCTAGCTGAGAATCAGGCCAACATAGTTTGTGATAAGAAAATAATCCATGTCGTTTTACCCGATAAGAGATAAGTAGTAATTTATGGAGATCGAAAGAATCATCAGTCCAGTCTTATATCTATGGTAAAAGCCCGTAAATGTGTTAATAAGGGTTGCTCTAGCTATCTAGCCTATGTGATAGATAGTAGGCCTGAAAAGTGTAAGCTGGAAGATATTTCCATTGTTAGTGAATACCCAGAGGTTTTTCCTGAAGACTTGAATAGTCTTCCTCCTGTTAGGCAAGTAGAATTTGGAATAGACCTGGTACCTGGAGCCGATCCCATCGCTCGTGCGCCGTACAGATTAGCACCACCAGAAATGAAAGAAATGATGTCACAGCTTCAAGATTTATCTGATAAGGGCTTCATCAGACCCAGCTCATCGCCATGGGGTGCACCAGTTTTATTTGTGAAGAAGAAAGACGGTTCAATGAGAATGTGTATCGATTATCAGGAGTTGAACAAGCGCACGATCAAGAACAAGTATCCACTTCCAAGAATTGATGATCTTTTCGATCAATTAGTTGGAGCTTGTTACTTCTCCAAGATTGATCTCAGATCTGGCTACCATCAGTTGAAGGTTAAGGAAGAGGATGTTTTAAAGACTGCATTTCACACAAGATACGGCCACTACGAATTTTTAGTAATGCCTTTCGGATTGACGAACGCTCCAGCCGCTTTTATGGATCTAATGAATCGGGTATGTAAGCCTTATCTCGATAAATTTGTCATTGTGTTTATCGATGATATACTTATTTATTCCCGATCCCAAGAGGATCATGCGCAACATCTTCGTTTGATTTTGGAGTTATTGAAGAAAGAAAAGTTGTACGCTAAGTTCTCTAAATGTGAATTCTGGTTGCGGAAAGTTCAGTTTTTGGGTCACGTAGTTTCAGAGAAGGGTATACAAGTCGATCCAGCGAAAGTGGAAGCAATTGAAAGATGGGAACCGCCGAAGACAGCAACCGAAGTACGTAGTTTTCTGGGACTAGCTGGATATTACCGGAAATTTATAAAAGACTTTTCTCGAATCGCGACACCATTAACCAAGCTGACTCGGAAGAATTTAAAGTTTGAATGGAAGGCAGAACAGGACGAGGCATTCAGAATATTGAAGGAGAAACTCTGCAGCGCGCCGATATTAGCATTGCCAGAAGGTTCAGATGATTTTGTGGTCTACAGTGATGCTTCTAAGCTGGGTTTGGGATGTGTACTTATGCAACGTGGAAAGGTGATTGCTTATGCTTCTCGTCAACTGAAGGATCATGAAAGACAATATCCTACTCATGATATGGAACTAGCAGCAGTTGTTTTTGCCTTGAAGATTTGGAGACATTATCTTTATGGTTCTAAATGTCAAATTTTCACTGACCATAAGAGTCTCCAACATCTTTTTGATCAGAAGGAACTGAATATGAGGCAAAGAAGGTGGTTGGAATTGGTAAATGATTATGATTGTGAAATCCTTTATCACCCCGGGAAGGCGAACGTGGTGGCAGATGCGCTAAGTCGTCAAGAAAGGAGTGGAACGATAAAAGCAATATCTCTTCGAGCTGAACTGCTCCCAAATATTTTTTACGAGTTATTGAAATGCCAAATAGATGCTTATCAAGAAGAAAGTTTGAAGTCAGAACGGTTGGTTGGGATATCAGCACTGCTTGGGAAAGATGACCGTGGGTTGTTGTGTATGGGAAACATAATTTGGGTACCTCGTTTGGGTGGATTACGTGATCGTGTACTACAAGAGGCTCATCAATCTCGATTTTCTATTCACCCAGGTACAAATAAAATGTATAGAGATTTAAAACAATTCTATTGGTGGCCGGGAATGAAGAGAAGTGTTGCTAAGTATGTGGAAGATTGTACTACCTGCAAGAAAGTAAAAATTGAGCATCAGAAACCGTTTGGCCAGTTACAACGACTAGATATACCAATGTGGAAATGGGATCAGATCACTACTGATTTTATTACCAAGTTGCCTAGAACTTCAAAGGGATTCGATTCGATTTGGGTGATTGTGGATAGATTGACGAAGTCTGCTCACTTCTTGCCGATAAAAGAAACTGATTCCTTGGAACGTTTAGCTAAATTGTACATTAATGAAATAGTAACTCGACATGGAATTCCAATCTCGATTATTTCCGATCGAGATAGTCGTTTTACTTCTAGATTTTGGAGAAGCTTTCAAAAAGAGATGGGAACGCAGATAAAGTTGAGCACAGCATATCATCCACAGACAGACGGGCAGAGTGAAAGAACAATCCAGACTTTAGAAGATATGCTCCGGGCTTGTATAGTGGATTTTGGGAGATCATGGGATAAACATTTACCTTTGATAGAATTCGCCTACAACAACAGTTATCATTCTAGCATCCAAGCGGCACCGTTTGAAGTATTGTATGGTAGAAAATGCAGAACGCCTCTATGTTGGAATGAAGTGGGGGAGAAGCAATTGGCAGGGCCAGAAATAGTACAGTTAACAGCAGATAAGATTACCCAGATTCGGGATAAATTGAGAACAGCTCAAGACAGACAGAAAAGCTATGCTGATCGACGTCGGAAACCGTTAGAGTTTCAGGTTGGGGATTTTGTAATGTTGAAAGTATCGCCCTGGAAAGGAGTCATACGTTTTGGGAAGCAAGGTAAACTCAGTCCGAGGTATATTGGTCCATTTGCAGTTACAGAAAGAATTGGGGAAGTGGCTTACCGACTAGATTTACCTCCAGAATTAAGCAGGATTCACAACGCGTTCCATGTATCAAATTTTAGGAAATGTTTGGTGACTTCAGACCAGGCAGTCTCTCTATCGGATATCCAGGTTGATGAAAAGATGAACTATGTGGAGGAACCGGAAGCTATAGTTGATCACAAAGTCAAAGTATTGAGGAACAAAGAGATCAGACAGGTAAAGGTTCAGTGGAAACATCATAAAGGTCAGGATGCGACGTGGGAATCGGAGTCGGAAATGAGAGCCAAATACCCTCATTTGTTCTCTTAACTGAATTCCGGGACGGAATTCTTTTAAGGGGGAGATGTTGTAATAACCAGGTATTTTATCTAATTTAAAATTGGAATTTTATAAGTCTTTATGTAGCGTTATATGGAGTTAAGAAATTAAGGGATAACTTTTTATTGTGTAATAGAAGCTTAAGGGTGTGTTTTGGTCAAGTGAAGCAAGTTTAGGGTTTGTTTGGTATTTTACCCAAACCTTGTTAGCCAAAACCGACTCAGTAGTTTAAAGTATAGGAATATCCCAATTTGAGATATTAAAGCAAAAACCCAAATAGTGTGTGTGTGTGTGTGTGTGTGAATTCGTTCACGGCAGAGAGACAGAGAGAAGAAGAACCATCGAAGAAGAAGAAGAAGATTAAAGTTACTCAGCTGGGATTTTGTGTTTACTGCAGTAACATCAAAGAGGTAATTTTCTGATTTAAACTCTCTTTTATGAGAATTAGGCTTCTTTTGGAATTTGAGGTGGGTTTAGGTAATTTTAGAAGAAGTTGTAAATTTTAGTTACAATTAGAGTGTTAAAAAGAGTTTAGAACACTTCTGTGCAAAATCTGGGTAAAAGATGGATTCCTGCAAATGAGCTGAACTTATCTGAAAAAGACGATGAACAGTGTTCTTGCGAAAAGTAGGAATTCGCAAGCCTTGGTTGCGAAAAGTCCACTTTTCGCAAGCAGCTAAAGCGCATAGTTAAGTTTTCGTATCTGTTGGTTACGAAAAGTAGGGAACTCGCAACTGTGGGTTGCGAGAAGTGAGGTTTTCGCATCTATTGGTTGCGAAAAGTGAGGAACTCGCAACTGTAGGTTGCGAAAAGTGAACTTTTCGTAATAGTGGGTTGCGAAAAGTTGGGTTTTCCTGTTTATGTGTTAAAGAGTATGTATGCTTTAATTTGTTTCAGATATTAAGGATCTGGGTTAAAAGATAATCTATTTTGAAGAAAGTTTGAAGGACCTTGCTTAAAAGATCAGGTGAGTTCTATTTTAAAGAGTATTTTACTGGAATACAATATGAGATTAATGAATTGTGATAAGTGTATGAATATGTCATACGTGAGTGATTATAATGGGATATTATAATTACGTGAGTATTATATGAAAATATAATACGTGGCCGGGCTTTGGACCGGTGTGATAAATTGGCTCGCAACCAATTGATTTGGCCATTGGTGGAGGGATAAGGTGGAATGAGACAGGTATGATGAATATTTGTTAGTTGGTATTATCTTACGTGTGTGGTATTTGTATTTATATAAATAGTGTTTTATATAAATGAGTTTTGAATGAATTACAAATGTCAGGGATTTACTCACTAGACCCTTAGGTCTAACCCTCATTTTCTGTTTTAAAAATTATGTATTCCAGGTGGTGATTCCAGTAAGAACAAGTAATTAGAATACTTGTTGGCTAGCTTTGGAGAAGATTATCATCATGATGCTACGGATGCTTTTGTAGTTATAATTTTGTTATCACTATGTAATTCAAAGTGGATCAAGTTGTAATGAATTTTTTATGTTCAGACTTTAGATGGGACCAAATGTGAATGATGAAGTAATTTGTTGTAAATATGTTATGGAATGTATGTTATATGTATGTTTCGTTCTGCGGGATGTTACAGTTACGTTACCCGACTTTGTGTCACTAGGGTCCCTGGACAACACCCTTAAGGCTGTCCGCAAGGCAATGGAGCAGCACGTCGCCGTCGAGATCGACACCGTCAAACGATTAATCAAAGGCAAAGGGCATATCGTTGACACTGAAACCGCACCTACACCTCCACCGGCTCATGCTCAGCCTACTTATTCGGTGGAAACCCTCAAGACGATGCTTTTAGCTCAACTACTCCAACAATCTGACACTGACGCCTCAACTGAAGCAAACCTGATAACCGTTCTGAAATCCCAGGTCACTGCTCCTTCATCATCCATTACCACTCGCTTGGATAGCATTGACTCGACTCTTAAGGACCACAACCAAGCGCTCCAAACACTGTCCGAGAGAGTCCGTTCACTCGAAGATACCTGCAAGAGTCAAGCAGGCGGTCTGAAGCGCAAACACGATGACCAGGATGATCCTGATCACCGTGAGGGGGAGAAAAGACTAAGACCTACCGATTCCACCCATATCCTCACAGAAACGACAACTGTGGTTCCATTGGAACCAGCAACTGCGGCAACAACAACCGACGCTGAACTTGAAGCCGAGTTGCCATTAGCCGAGATGGTAATCGACATGGAAATATCAGATGATGAAGACCCGACGGTTGAAAAGCCCGAGGGTTCAACACAGGAACTGGTTGAATTTGACTCATCAGACAGACCGTTATTGGATATGATAGATCCAGACTGTAAAGCCAACCCGGAGACCGAAGATGCATGGTATGAAAAAGCCGCCAGTGCCGCAAATCTCCAGGTTAATTTGGTTTTCCCGACTGATGACGATGACAACATTGATTATGATCAGTTCCTGCTCCAAAATTTACATGGTTCTTCACCCGTTCACTCTGCTCAACCCGATGAAACTTCAACAAGATCCGAGACCTCAACTGCCAATATTCAGACATCTCCTTAGCAACCGACAGCGTCTGATCTCCCACCTCCTCAACCGCATCAAATCTGTTGGGAGAAGATCCCTATATTTATTCCTCATCTGGAGGAATCCCTGAAGAAGCTGTTTGTTCACAAGCTACGCCCGATCGAGCCGACCTTTTGCCTTGGTATTTACAACTTCAATCCCGAATACCAACGCCGGTACATCATGAAGATCGTCAATCCAGTCTTCACCGTTCGCCGCGAAGATGGTAATGAATGGATATTTTCTGAAGCCGACTTCCAATACCTCCAACCGTTCGACATCCCGGCAATTCTGAAAGACCTACGCTCAAGAACTATCCGACCGCTTACTATCACAAAGGCGCTCGAAGCTGTTCGTCGATTCCTGGTCCGCACAATTATGATATCTTATCTAACGGACTTTCAAATGGCAATCGAGAACAGAGCGAAAAAGGTAAATCTGATAAAGCCGAATCTGCAAGCTCTTGAGTTGAATATGTATCCCGAGAACGCTATGCTTCTAGAACCAGAGTTTAGGATCGTCTTCATCAATGAACAGAAAGAGAAAAGATTTATGCGGTTCAGTCAGGTAGAAAGATTCTGCGACGGCACGCTCTACAAAGTTCGAGATGCTCTTCGAAAGATCATTCAGCACGAGTCTGAAAATCCAAGGGTTTCGTATGTTCCTAATCTGAATGAAATAACTGCTCGGAATGCCTTGGAATTGGTTGAAGATCGCATCGACTACCGCCGTGCTATCAGATGGTTCGAGATTCACTTCGCGCTTCGAAAAAGATATGCCGAGAACTGGCACCAAATCGAACTTCAAATCAAAGGGGGAGATTGTTAGGGTCAATTTATGTTGATTTAAAGTTCAGGGTTTAAATTGTAATTGTTTAATTTGAGCCTTATTAGTGAACGGGTTGTGGGCTTGTTAACCACGGGCCCGCCATATATAAAGCAATCTAGCCTTAGAAAAATAGGCTAGTTGTCTCATTTGCTTTCTTGCTCATTATTGTAATTCTCTCTCAATATTGAAGGCTTAATCAAAGATGACCAATTGAAATCGTTACTCTATTGTTTTATCTGTTTGATTTCATAATCGTTGCACGGATCTGGAACTAACAATTAGTTGTTTGCAAGTAAAGGCCGAACACCAACAACCATATGGTACTGTTTGCAATCTCTATAAATACCAGAATGGAAATGGGATCATATCACGATGGACTTCGTGACGAAGCTACCAAAGACATTGAGGGTTCACGACACAATTTGGGTAGTCGTGGAGCATTTGACAAAGAGTGCACACTTCTTAGGCATGCGGGACACCTTACCGATGGACAAAGGTACGCACCGGAACTTGTTTATCCGTCTTGTTTACTAACTTTGGGTATTTTACAGATATTCTATGGCGGATCAACAATCTCAACAAAATCCGAGGGGAAGCATCACACTGTTTTTCCTAAAAGTCTAAATATTTTTTCCTTGTGTCGATGTCTCCCAAGTAAATAACACTCTCACTCCGAGGGGGAGCAAGTCAAACCCCATGTATGTTTTGAGGGGGAGCAGGATAATACCCCATCTATGCTATACCTAAAGCCCTACCTGTGATAGCATATAGACGAGATTTAGGGAATCCCATGGTCCAGCCAGCGCCGGAGGGACCTTCCCCGGGACATAGAACATGTGAGAAGGAGGGAGTTAAGGTCGAAAGCGAACCAAGAATGATTGAGCCGTAAAGATAACGAGGCTCCTGAGCGAATCCAGCCACGTGTCACCCGGGTAGCCACATCTGTTGTCTCGTCTCATCCGTTGGGACGGGGTATTGAAGAAGCCTCCGTGGACCCAGCGGAGCAATTGCACAACCCCCTTATCCACTCATCCGTCTCTCAAAAGACGGTTGTTTGAGTTTCTCACGGGGATATAGCACAACTTCCACCGATCTCTCACTCGGAGAGTGCTGGTGTTGAAATAAGTGACCAGCAGCCCCCGGTCGCGACTTTTTTCAGTGCACAGTTGAGTCTAGAGCCACTTGATATTATACATTCTTTGGCTAGGACACAACATGAGGAACAACAAATCGAGGCTCTTCGTGACCCGATCGGAACGTCGGTAGTGTCTCTGTCTAGCGGAACACGAGGATCGGACGGAAATCCTACCACAGCTACCGAATTGCCAACTGTGAACGTAGGTGGCTCTGCCTCTATGGTAGATGCCTCAACGGGTAATCTAAGTGATCCCGGGTTTACGTTACCCAACTTTGTGTCACCAGGGTCCCTGGACAGCACCCTTAAGGCTGTCCGCAAGGCAATAGAGCAGCATGTCGCCGTCGAGATCGACACCGTCAAACGATTAATCAAAGGCAAAGGGCATATCGTCGACACTGAAACCGCACCTACACCTCCACCGGCTCATGCTCAGCCTACTTATTCGGTGGAAACCCTCAAGACGATTCTTTTAGCTCAGCTACTCCAACAATCTAACACTGACGCCTCAACTGAAGCAGACCTGATAACCGTTCTGAAATCCCAGGTCACTGCTCCTTCATCATCCATTACCACTCGCTTGGATAGCATTGACTCGACTCTTAAGGACCACAACCAAGCGCTCAAAACACTGTCCAAGAGAGTCCGTTCAGCCGAAGATACCTGCAAGAGTCAAGCAGGCGGTCTGAAGCGCAAACATGATGACCAGATGATCCTGATCACCGTGAGGGGGAGAAAAGACTAAGACCTACCGATATCGCCCATATCCTCACAGAAATGACAACTGTGGTTCCATTGGAACCAGCAACTGCGGCAACAACAACCGACGCCAAACCTGAAGCCGAGTTGCCATTAGCCGAGATGGTAATCGACATGGAAATATCAGATGATGAAGACCCGACGGTTGAAAAGCCCGAGGGTTCAACACAGGAACTGGTTGAATTTGACTCATCAGACAGACCGTTATTGGATATGATAGATCCAGACTGTAAAACCAACCCGGAGACCGAAGATGCATGGTATGAAAAAGCCGCCAGTGCCGCAAATCTCCAGTTTAATTTGGTTTTCCCAACTGATGACGATGACAACATTGATTATGATCAGTTTCTTCTCCAAAATTTATATGGTTCTTCACCCGTTCACTCTGCTCAACCCGATGAAACTTCAACAAGATCCGAGACCTCAACTGCCAATATTCAGACATCTCCTCAGCAAACGACAGCGTCTGATCTCCCACCTCCTCAACCGCATCAAATCTGTTGGGAGAAGATCCCTAAATTTATTCCTCATCTGGAGGAATCCCTGAAGAAGCTGTTTGTTCACAAGCTACGCCCGATCGAGCTGACCTTTTGCCTTGGTATTTACAACTTCAATCCCGAATACCAACGCTGGTACATCATGAAGATCGTCTATCCAGTCTTCACCGTTCGCCGCGAAGATGGTAATGAATGGAGATTATCTGAAGCCGACTTCCAACACCTCCAACCGTTCGATATCCCGACAATTCTGAAAGACCTACGCTCAAGAACTATCCGACCGCTAACTATCACAAAGGCGCTCGAAGCTATTCGTCGATTCCTGGTTCGCACAATTATGATGTCTTATCTAACGGACTTTCAAATGGCAATCGAGAACAGGGCGAAGAAGGTAAATTTGATAAAGCCGAATCTGCAAGCTCCTGAGTTGAATATGTATCCCGAGAACGCTATGCTTCTAGAACCAGAATTTGGGATCGTCTTCATCAATGAACAGAAAGAGAAAAGATTTATGCGGTTCAGTCCGGTAGAAAGATTCTGCGACGGCACGCTCTACAAAGTTCGAGATGCTCTTCGAAAGATCATTCAGCACGAGTCTGAAAATCCAAGGGTTTCGTATGTTCCTAATCTGAATGAAATAACTGCTCGGAATGCCTTGGAATTGGTTGAAGATCGCATCGACTACCGCCATGCTATCAGATGGTTCGAGATTCACTTCGCGCTTCGAAAAAGATATGTCGAGAACTGGCGCCAAATCGAACTTCAAATCAAAGGGGGAGATTGTTAGGGTCAATTTATGTTGATTTAAAGTTCAGGGTTTAAATTGTATTTGTTTAATTTGAGCCTTATTAGTGAACGGGCTGTGGGCTTGTTAAGCACGGGCCCGCCATATATAAAGCAATCTAGCCTTAGAAAAATAGGCTAGTTGTCTCATTTGCTTTCTTGCTCATTATTGTAATTCTCTCTCAATATTGAAGGCTTAATCAGAGATGACCAATTGAAATCGTTACTCTATTGTTTTATCTGTTTGATTTCATAATCGTTGCACGGATCTGGAACTAACAATTAGTTGTTTGCAAGTAAAGGCCGAACACCAACGACTATATGGTACAGTTTGCAATCTCTAGAAATACCAGAATGGAAATGGGATCATACCACGATGGACTTCGTGACGAAGCTACCAAAGACATTGAGGGTTCACGACACAATTTGGGTAGTCGTGGAGCATTTGACAAAGAGTGGACACTTCTTAGGCATGCGGGAAACCTTACCGATGGACAAGTTGGCAAGGTTAAATATGCATCAATAAATAGGTTGTTTTGTAAAACTTCTGATGCTAGGAGAGATAGATTTAATTAGAACTTTGTGCTCATCTTTGAGAGTCTAATGAAAAGTTTAAGCAATCGTCTTGTGTTCATTGTCTTAATATTTTGTATCAATTGTAAACACACCTCTCAAGCCCCAATTGTGTTCTTTCTGAACCCAAGAGAAAGAATGAAAATTTCAAGGGTCAGAATAAACAATAGAGGACCTCAGTCAAAACAGGAAAATCAGTCAAGCCAAAGACTCCAGAGGTTCCCTCAAAAGCTCATAACAGAAAAGGACCTATTTGGAAATGGGTACCTAAATCCCTTTAATCTATGATTGTAGAGACAACGTATTCCAGTATGGTACCTAGACTCCGGGTGCTCGAGGCATATGACTAGTGACAAAACGTTACTATCCTCTTATCAAGATAAATCAGGTGGAGGCTCTATAACTTTTGGAGATGACAAAAAAGGACAAATTAAGGGATATGGAGTCATAGAAAAAAAGGAAACATTGATGTATCACGAGTTGCCTACGTTGATGGACTCAAGCACAATCTTCTGAGCGTGAGCCAACTCTGTGATAGTGGCTTTGATGCATATTCAAGAAAAGGTATTGTTCTTTACTAACCTCTGATACAAGTATATAACTCTTAAGTGCTGACATAAGATGTGATCTATACCTCATGAACTTCAAATTCAAGAGCACTGATGAAAAGCTTTGTCTTGTCGAAGAGGTTTGGCTCTGGCACAACAGGTTCTCTCATTTAAACTTTCATACCTTAGACCAAATTGCAAAGCATAATCTTGTCAGTGGCCTACCTTCTCTAAAGTTTGACAAAGATCACTTGTGTTCTGCGTGTGAAATGTGCAAATTTAAAAGGACCTCACACAGAACTAAGTCTGACATATCATGCACTAGACCTCTGCACATATTGCATGTTGACCTCTTTGGTCCTATTGCAGTGCAGAGCCTGTTTAGTAAGAAGTATATCCTTGTACTAATCGATGAATTTTCAAGGTATACTTGGGTAGAGTTTATTCAAAAGAAGTCTATTGTCCCTGATCTACTAATTAATCTATGAAAAGAATTCAGGTTCTGTACGACTGCAAGGTTCAAAAGTTGAGAAGTGACAATGGTACATAGTTCAATAACGCCAAAGTAGAAGCATATCTTGTCAATGAGGAAATTTCCCAGAACTTCTTTACGGCCAGAACTCCACAACAGAATGGTGTTTTCGAAATAAGAAACATAACACTTGTGGAGGCTGCATGAACCATGCTTGACGCATCTGGATTACCCACAAGTTTTTGGGCTAAAGCCATCTCTACGACCTGTTTCACCCAAAACAGATCTATAGTTGTGAAGAGACACATAAATACTCCTTATGCACTTCTCAATCAAAGAAAGCCTAATATTAATTTTCTTCATGTCTTTGGTTATAGATGCTTTGTACTTAACGGCAGAGATCAACAAGGGAAGTTCGATAAAAAGGCGGATGAATCAAAGTTTATTGGTTACTCTTTAACTTCTAAGGCCTACAGAGTCTTCATTCTAAAAGACAAGATTGATTGTGGAAAGCATAAATGTATCTTTTGATGATACAATTCAAGAAAATTCTGAGTACTTCAGCTCAAGACTCGACCCAAAACAAAGGACTTCTGATGCCTCGATGTCCAGAGAATCAGAACTCGCAGCACTTTCGAGAACATGTTTGATGATGAAGAGCCCTCTGTATATGTCCACAGAGCCTCTGCAGAAAAAGTCTCTGTAGATTAGGAAACCACAGGTATATGAAAAATTGGTCCCTATGTTGCTTCACCCTCTACATCTAATTCTGCAGGACATACATTTGAGGGGGAGCATGTAGAGAACTCGTCACCTATTGTGAGCTCAAATGCCAACATACCTAACACTAAAGAAGTTGAGTTCGATGGCTCCTACAATGATAATGTTCGTCGTATGACTAAGTAGACAAGAAGTCATCCACATAGCCAGATTATTGGCAATCCTTCTGAGGGAGTAAAGACAAGATCAGCTACAGCTAATGAATGTTTCTTCATAAAATTTATTCGTGTGATAGATCCCAAGAAGGTTTCTGAGGCCCTAGAAGATCCAAACTGTATAGAAGCTATGCAAGATGAGCTTCTACAGTTTGAGTGCAACAAGGAATGGTCTCTGGTCCCCTTACCCAAAGGAAGACCGTCATAGTGACTAAATGGGTCTTTAGAAAAAAGAAGGATGAGGATGGAATTGTGATCCGGAACAAAGCAAGGTTGGTTTCTAAGGGATATTGCCAAGAGTAAGGAATAGATTATGAAGAGACCATTGCCCATGTCGCAAGGCTAGAGGTAATCAGAATATTTCTAGCCTTTGCTGCACACAAGGGTTTCAAACTTTATCAGATGGATGTGAAATTTGCCTTTTTAAATGGCAAACTACAAGAAGATGTATATGTCTAGCAACCACCAGGTTTTGAGAGATCAGAACATCCAAACTATGTGTACTATCTAGTCAAAGCCCTCTATTGCTTAAAACAAGCCCCAAGAGGAAAAAGGGTGAGATTTTACTTGTACAAATTTATGTGGATGACATTATTTTTGGTTCTACAAATCAAGAGTATTGTGATAAGTTTTTAGAGCTTATGAAAGGTGAGTTTGAAATGAGCATGATGGGAGAATTAGCCTTCTTCCTCGGGCTTCAGGCAAACAAACCACAGAGGGTACTCTTATCAACCACGCCAAATATGTAACTGATATTTTATCAAAGCACAAACTCTCTGACTCATCTGCTATGAAAACACCAATGACCACGAGATCTAAGTTGGACTCTGATCCATCTGGCAAATCTGTAGAGTCTAAGCTCTACAAAGGTATGATTGGTTCATTTCTGTACTTAACAACAAGTAGACCAGACATCATGTTTTCCACATGTCTCTATGAAAGTTACCAATCGAATCTCAATGAATCTCATTTATTTGCAGTTAAGAGGATCCTTAGATACCTTAAAGGGACTAAGCACCTTGGTCTCTGGTATTCTAAGGACTCTGGCTTTGAACTAATGGCTTATACAGATTCAGATTATGGAGGATGTAGACTTGACATATAATGTACTTCTGGAAGTTGTCAAATAATTGGAGACAAGCAAGTGAGTTAGACATCCAAGAAGCAGAACTGTGTGTCCACATCTACGGCAGAAGCAGAATACGTTGCTGCTGCTAGTTGCTGTTCACAAGTTATCTGGATGAAGACTCAGCTCATAGACTATGGTCTTGAGTTTGATAAAATTCCAATCCCTCTGTGATTTAAAGAGTGCCATAGCCATTTCTGTAAACCCTATGCAATACTTTAAGACAAAGCATATCGACATCAGGTACCATTTCTTATAGGATCATGTAGAGAAAGTAAGTATAGAGATGTATTTTGTACCTATAGAATACCAACTTGTTGATATGTTCACTAAGGATCTTGATGAAAAGAGATTCAATTTCTTGATCAGTAAATTGGGTATGCTCAACATGTCTGCATAAGCATGTTTAATGATCAGAGCCTTTGGACGTTGGTACAGAGCCTCTTGATCTGTAAATATTTTCTCTTCTTTAACCTGAGCATATTTTTGTCTTTTCTTCTTAGTTGTTATATAGAACCTCTGTGTCCGTGTATAAAGCCTTTGTACCGTGGCTCAGAACCTTTTTGTTGCTTGTTCTATGTTTTGCACACATCTTATCACTTTTGATCCAAGCATAGTTCAAGGGGGAGCAAAGAGAGCCTTAATGTCAAGGGGGAGCAGAACTCATTGCATAGAGCTTCTGTATGTATTTCAAAGGTATGTCTTCCTTTACTAAACTTGGGATGGTAACGGGGCGGGTTTGGGGCGGGTATCCCCTTACCCGGCCCCGACCCCAATTTCGTGTAGAGAGACCCGCCCCGGCGGGTACGGGGATTAGGGACCCGACCCCGGTCATTCACCTGGTCAACATCCCGGTACCCGACCCCGGTCTGGACCCCGTTTTGTGCATTTTTTGCTGCTTTTTCCTGTTTTAACAAATTACTAAAAAAATATTAAAACATAATAACTAAAACATTGTTTTTAAAATCCAAATTCCAAGAACATCAAAAGTCTAAAATTAATGAACAATTCAGCATCTTCTTCAAATATCGAAACTTAAAACATTGTTTCCAAATTCCAAGAACATCTTTAAGAATTCAACTGATTCTTCAATAATCAACATCTTCATCGTATGCAACCGTTTCATCAAACCCTTGCGGCTCTTCGTATTTTTTATCTGAAATTAAAAAAACATACAAGATAGAAAAATTGTACATACATGTAATATATAATAATTTATATAATTATTACCTTCAAGTTCTTTCTTCAACCAACTTTGGGTGCACATCAATGTTGTAATGGTTTGCGCTTTTAGCCGACTACGTTGTTTTGTTATCTTGTTCCCGCTCATGCTAAATGTCGATTCAGATGCTACCGTGGAAATTGGAATGGCTAAGACATCCCTCACAATCCTTTGCAAGACATGAAACTTACTACCATTGCTACTCCACCACACCAATATATCAAAGTTTTTTTGGTCGTGTGGCAACAATTTCTCCGCCAAATGCTCATCCAACTCGGTTGTTTCCAACACATCATCTTCGGTGATCATATTCACGTACTCCAATACCCATGAATCCTTGTCCAAAGAAGATGACCCCAAATCTGATTGAGTAGTGCAAGGTTGTCCTTTCCCTTTGTTTTGATCATACATTCTTTTGTACTCCTCAAAAAAATCGCTACATATGCTACGTATTCTCATAACCTCATCTTTTGTGTTAGCACCATAAATCATTGGCAATAAATAATTAATCAACTTAAGCTTATGCCTCGGATCTAAAACGATAGCCACACTCATGACATCATGTATGATTCCCCAATATTTATCAAATTTAGTCAACATACTTGATGCCATGTTCCTAATAACGACATCCGGATCGTCTAGCCAATGCATAATAGATACTTTCATGTCACACATCAAAGGGAAGAACAAGTTTGAAGTGGGATACTTGGTCCCAGAGAATTGCCCGGTCATACGATAAAACAACTTCAACTTATCACAAACAAGTAACGTCATTCTCCATTCATCTTCACTAGGTGCACTAACATAATGTATTTCTTTCTTGCTCAAACGAGTAAAAACATCTTTATACTCTAAGGAAACACTCATCATAATGTAAACAAAATTCCATCTCGTCTTACAATCACGCACTAACTCTTTTTCACAATCTACACCTAGTTGTCGTGCAACGAGTCTAAAGTCTTGAGCCCTTTTAGAAGAACATGACCAAAAAGACACATTATCTCTAACTTTCTTGATTGAGCTCTCAATCCTAGAAAACTCATCTTGCACAATGAGATTTATGATATGTGCACAACATCTCATGTGAAAAAACCTACCATTTAAAATTAGTGAAGAAGTAGAAAGGGTACCTAAGAGTCTGTCAACCAACGCATCATTTGTTGAACAATTGTCAAGTGTCAATGTTGACAACTTGTTGTTAATGTTCCAATCCATGAACCAGTCAACCATCACTTGGGACAATGCATCGGCAGTGTGTAGATGGCACATGTAAAAAGTTGCATAAAAAAGGTACTAAATATTAGTAAAACATTGAATAATTATAGAGATTTAAGTATTTGTAAAACAGAAAAAAATAACCTGATAATCCGATTTTGTACCTTCGAGTCGACATCTATGTAGTTAGCTATTATTGCCATGTAACCATTGTTTTGGTTACTCGTTGTCCACAAATCCGAAATAAGAGCAATCCTGCTTTCGTTCTTTTCCAAACACAATAAAACATAACCCTTTTTTGTTTCATAAATCTTCATGATATCAGACTTAATTGTAGCTCTACAGGGCACCTTAAACAAAGATTCAAGACCATTTGAATACTTTCGAAAGCCATAATGCTCAACAAATGAAAGTGGATAATCATGAATAATTATCATGTTAGCTAAATCTTCCCTTGATGTTACGACACTAAACTTATAACTACTTAACAAAGACGATTTCCCATCCTTTGCCGTTGGCTCTTGAAGTAGGATTTGTTGTCTTATGTCCTTTGTAACTCTCCTAGGACATTTTTGGAAGAGGTCTTTCAAATGTGATGGCCCGTCATTAGGTCTACCGGGTCATTTGTTTATTGCAATATTTACATTTTTCAAACCTACGTTGACCATCAATATATATTGCTTAAAAATGGTTCCATAACCGATTTCAGTCTTTTGGTTGATGGTCCGGTGACCGTATTTATGTTTGACATACGCATGCTTACAGATTCGTTCGTGTCGAGATGAGGTGTAGGTTCCCAGATTCACCTTGTCTCATATAAACAGAAACATCAAAGATAGCGGAAGCATAAATAATCTGTTTGAATATGAGTGATTGTGTGTAGCATAAAACAAATAGAGAATAGCAATATATTGAACAGTAAAGACAATAAGATTGATCAACAAAACTTCTCGTATATTGAATATAAATAACACCAAGAACACTTTCTTGTGTGTGTATTCTGAAATCTCTCAGGCTACAAGATCGTACACTAGAAGTGGCATGGAATGTGCAGTGTTTGTGCTCTCACAATTCTAGTAATGATCCTTACTATTGTTACTAATGTGTGCTCCACTAACGTTCTATTTATAGCCTGATAAAGTAATAAACAGTGTACTATCTAACCCTGTGATGACACGTGGAAAGTATGTCTTCGTCTATTTAGGGCTGACGTGGAAATTGAGGACACTTGTCTATCACTTAGAGATTTCTTCAGCTTCACAGAGGTCTTTGATCACCAGAGGTCATATACCAGAGCTCAGAAGGTCTTCTATTGAGATTGCTCTCTGATGTGCTTCAGAGGTCTTCTGCCAGAGTTCTGACGACCTCTGATGGTCTTCACTTGTTCTTCTGATATTCTTCTGCTAAGTCTTTTGCTTGATCTCTAGAGTCTTGTCCTTTGACGTACTTCGGACTTGTGATATTTTCAATACTTTTACATTGGCATACTTGGGGCTAACAATCTCCCCCTAAGTATTGAAAATTCAAAGTATGCTATATTACAGAGCTAAGCAAAATAAAGACAAAGAGGAGAAAGTCATCCTCTGTAAAGCTTTTTACTTCTTTCATAAGATGAGTACATTACAATGCATAAAAGATAGTAAAATCTAGTCATAGAAGTTTCCTCTCAGAATCCTATCGAATCTCATGATTAAGTCCCTGAATTCTAAGGTGAGAGTTATGTGTCTAACAAAACTTATAATGACTTTTGCTGGGCATTTGGCACTTGGGGGTCTTTCATGTACAATCCTTCTAAGATACTTCAGAGATTGTGTTGAATACTTGTACGCTTCTTCTGATCGGATAGCCTTCTTGATCTCTTTCTGTCTGCAAATAAAGGCTTCTGGTTGAGCAACAAGGGATCCAGTTGGGTAATGCTCAAGACCCGCAAGGCTTTCATTTGGAGGCCCAATACTCAATTTATCTAACTCAAAGTCGATTCCATGTTGAAAATCGATTTGAGTTCTTAGATTCGCATGCTGTTCCATTGCTAGCAGAATTTCATACCTTGCAGTACTGGAAGCTTTATGTCTATCAGAGAAGTTTAGACAATAGGCATGAAGGGTGAGGAGATCATAAGGATTTAGTAAGACCAGATCGTTGTCGTTGAATTTATGGGATTCTTCATCTCCGTCTTCGACAGTATACACATGGTAAGGAACTATGTTGTATGAGAAGGACTTTAGATGTATCGTCTTGATCTTTACGAAACTGAATGAGGTGTTTATCTCACCAGAGACGTTGGTCTTTGTAGCTATGAATCTTCTTCTCTCTTATGTCAGTCTGCTTGATCTCTTTGGATTCAGGTATGGA
The DNA here is from genome assembly GCA_033807775.1 of Saussurea involucrata. Classification (NCBI taxonomy): domain Eukaryota; kingdom Viridiplantae; phylum Streptophyta; class Magnoliopsida; order Asterales; family Asteraceae; genus Saussurea; species Saussurea involucrata. The sequence goes on along the minus strand of CM066321.1, from coordinate 247,789,917 downwards.
TTGATTGGTACAGAGTTCTGTGGAATCAGATCTCTGTCAGCATATAGGTAAGCATGTACCTCTTCAAGGGATGGTAGAGGTTGATCTCTATTGATGAATGGTGGTGGTTGTGGTTGTGCATCAGAGATTTGTTCTTCTGTTATCTTCTCTTTCCCTTTATCAACTTGTTGCTCTGTTGCAACACTTCCCTCTGTTAGGATTTCCATGGTCTCCAATGTTTCATTCTGGTGAGCATCATGGACAATCACTGTGGTTGTTGTGTTGGGTTGGTTTATTGGTTCTTCAGCAGAGGATTGGTTTGTCCTCTCTGGTTCATTTATTCTTGGTGATTGGGAAGGGGTGTCAAGAAGAATTACCTCTGTTAGTTCTGTTGGTGTAGAGGCATCTGGAGCTTTGATTGTCTTATCCTTGAATGTATAATCAACGAAGCTCTCCCCTTTTGTTGATCAGACCCGTCAACTTCTTCCATATCTTCATCATCGTCTTCAGAGGTACAGACCCTCTGGTAGTCTGGATCAAAAAACCTTCCCGCTTTGGAGGTTGTGGCAATAGGTGGTGCATCTGCCTTACGTTTTCTTGAAGTTTCTTCAGATAAGAGATCACAGAATTGAGCAACGACTTTCTTCAGAGTATATTCTAATTCCTCGGTAGCAGTTCGAACTTCATCCACTTGGTCTGAGAAGTTGAACTTATGAGTGTCCAGAGAAGTTTGGACATGCTTCTCTGTGGCTTGAGTTTTAGCCACAAATTTTGACGACATCGTCATCATTCGGCTGAGAACTTCCTTTCTGAATTCTCCTATGTATCCTATGGTGATTGGTCTATCATTAGGACGTGGGATAGTAGAGATAGGGGTTGGTGTAGCAGCAGTTGGTGTAGTAGAGGATGATGGTAGATTGTTGATGGCAGCAGCGACAGAGTTATTTATCACCTCTGTCAGAGCTCTGATGTTAGCATCTGACAGAGTGACAGTTGGAGGGGCTCTGCTAGAAGACTCCTTCTGATGATCCACAAGTCATTGCTTCAGAGCTGAGATCTCTGATTGAAGCTTCTGAGACTCCTCTGAGCTTTTCTTTTCCATGTCTGTCAGCTTCTGAGTGGTTTCTGCCAATTTGTTGTTCACATTAGTAAGCGCAGTCTGCAGAGAAGTATCAACATTTTCCTCTGTTCGTTAACACCTGTATTGATAAGTTTATACTCATCCAAAGAGTTTCTAATCTCATCACAAAAGACTTTGAACTCTTCTTTAGTGACAAGTTCATAAGTGGGAACCTTGGGATCAACACATGATTCCAATTGAGCCTCAAGTTCAGAGGCGCCTCCTGTCAGAGCTGTTGTTGGGATGACTCTGGGAGGACTTCCACCCTGTCCTTGATGCTCTATGTTGGTCCCGAAAGGGTTATACAAGTTTGTAGAAGGGGGGTTGAATACAAACACACGATTTTTACTTTTCTAAATTGTTTATTGATAAGTATCAAACAATTTACAACTTGTTGCGGAACAAGATTAAGGAATAAACCTAATCTAAACAACTTAAGAGAATCACTAACATTTCTTGCACTAGAAATAAGAGAGAAAGAATTAAGAACACTTAAGCTAAGTATTCTATCCAACAGATTCAGCAAGAGAGAGAATGGCCAAGCTCTTCATTTCTGAAGTAGAGTTTCCTTTATATACTGCATGCATTTAATGCATATCAGTACAACTTTACACGTGGCAGCAGCTGGTTGGTTGCATGTTTTGACCTTGGTAGACAACCTAGTAGCCGCATGATGAACAGTGTATAATCAGAGTTGTTTGTACGATTCTGGACAAAAGGGATGTCCGTTTTGACAAATCGTACGGAGACGTGCAAGGAGATAAGGCAAAAGTAACTTGTAGAGGAAGACTTCATGATCAGAATTCGCTGAATAAATCTTTATCAGCAAATGATAAAGTTCAGCGTTCGCTGAAATCTTCTACTTGAAACTTCATGTTGAGTGGACAGGTCTTGGCTTCGCTGATATCCACATCAGTTCATTAGTAGACTTGTCCATGGTTCTTCGGCTTGATCTTTGACTTCAGCGTAGAACATAGTTGACGTGAAACTTGTCTTCAGGGATCATAAGCAAACAACATATTTTATCAGCGATCATTAGTGAGACTGAACAGACTCGGGGCTCACTGATGAACAGTATCGCTGAATGTATGAATCAAATAACGAGAGTTCCTATCAGTGGTACTGTAGTAGTCCTAGTACTTATCAGCGATAGTGAAACTTTAATACATATTGTCTACTTACAATTTTCACTAAGTGTTTCTCAGAGTCATTATCAAATCGTTGAGGGTTTGGATCAACAATCTCCCCCCTATTTGATTATGACATAGCAACAAAAGAAAATTGCTAAGTATGAAAACGTAAGGATAAAAAGAACTCATAAAATATTTGTTCCATTTACTGTTTTTGGGTATCTTTTAAGTTGTTAGGTCCATGACCTTCATACAATCCAAGTATTGTGTAACAAGATGATGAAGAACATTATTGAAAAGGAAATCTAACCTAGAGAGAACACAAAGTGATTAGAGATCTACATCTTGTATTAATGAATTCACTTCTTACAAACTACAAGTAAAGACCTATTTATAGTCTTCATCACTTGCTACAACAATTAAGCCTAAGCCCTTTAACACAGCTATTGCTTTACAAAACTTTCTATTATAAAGGACACCTTCAGTGTCCTAACATTCTCCCCCTAAAGTTTTGGAAAGCAAATCATCTTCAAATCATTAGCTCCTCTCCCCCTTGATTTCCTTGTAAAAACTTTAGCGGTGCATTATTCAAATGTAGGCTTGGCTCCCCCTTAAAAGTTGCTCTTAGCCTCGACTAAATGCACTAAAATCATCTTCAAAGTGTATGCATTTAGTGAAAAACAAAGAATCCGTCTTGCTTGAAGGAGGAACGGTAATAAGCACGCACTACTAGGTAGGGATGAGACGACCCAAGCAAATAACATTGTTCAGCAACTGTAGAGCAATGCTCGTCTTCAAAATACTTCAAGCCACTGAATGAAGAGAATCCAGAACTTCAATCTTCAAGAAATAGCTGGATGATTATAAGCACTCAAAAGTCTGAATCACAACCAAAGCACCAGAACAATGATTGCAAGCTCTCACAATTCTGGTTGATCAAGTCAGAAGAATGATAAAGAGCACTCAAAGGTCTAGCATCGTCAACAAAACTTCAGAATAATGATTTCAAATATTCAAGCGTCTCTTCCAATCCAATCAAAGACTGAACTCCAACAATCAACTTCTGAAAATCTTGAAAGACTTGAGCTCTTTTAAACTTTGACAGTTGCTAAATGTATGTGGCAAGTTGAATATCTGAGTGATGTCACACACGCGTTATGCTAAAATCCATGAACAATGTCCCCCTCATGAGACTTAGCACGGGGGTTCCGCTAATGAGAAATATTTTTCAATAAATTTCTTGGATCCGAAACCATCAGAATTCGGATGTAGGCAGATTCGAAACCATGGATTCGGATTAAGTAGGGTGCGAAATCAGCTCAATTCGGATCATGTTAGGTGCGAAATCATGGAATTCGAATCATGTAGTGTGCGAAATCAATGAATTCGGATCGTGAAGGGTTCGAAATCATGGAATTCGAATCATGAAGGGTTCGAAATCATGGAATTCGAATCATGAAGGGTTCGAAATCACTCAATTCGAATCATGAAGGGTTCGAAATCAGGACAATTCGGATCATGAAGGATTCGAAATCACTCAATTCGAATCATGAAGGGTCCGAAATCAAGACAATTCGAATCATGAAGGGTCCGAAATCAGGGCAATTCGAATCATGAAGGGTCCGAAATCAATGAATCCGGATCATGTAGGGTTCGAAATCAAGCCATTTCGTATCATGTTGGATGTGAAACCATGCCTATCTTGAATAAATGGAATTCGAAACCATTAGAATGAGGATTAGAAAGATGCGAAGCCATCCATACCTTTGAATCTTTAGGTGTAAGCACATTCCGAAATTCAGAACTAAGATGACCAAATTCAGCAATATTTCGGACTTCACAAGATCCGAAACCAACAACTCTGAACAGTTCGAAACCATCTAAGCCATCCAAACAGTAGTAGCTTCCGAAACCATGATGTAACACCCCAAAAACAGGGTCAATTTAAACTTTGAAATTTACCATAAGTTATGATCAAAGACTTTCAAACTTATATAACCTGAGGATCAAATATAAGGTTTCTATATACAAACGTCATTACTTAAATAACTTATTAATCTAATCATGACATAACAACCAGATTAATCCAGTTATCTAAACAACCGTCCCAAAAGCATCAAACATCTCTAGATCCTCCAGTATCTCTAAGTCTGAATCTTTCCAAAAGTTCTCGTCTCTCATTCCCGCTATTTCCCGGAGCTTGTACCTGGTAAGAAGATTCAACTTTAAACATTAGGCTTTCGCCTAGTGAGGATACTCAAATCAAAATAAAATTTAATAATTAAAACATGAACAGATAACTCAAACCTGTTCTCACCCATCTTACCGTACGACAACTCCTTTTCAAATCGGGGAATCTACCCCACTCCCAATTTCCTACGACTAACTCATTTAATCGCAACAACAATATAAGCGTTAACTCTGAATCGTTCCAGATTCATAATCAATGATCACACACAAGAAATTACAAGTCAAAACCTGCCTATTTCTTAATTAGGAAGTAGAGATTACAAATTACTTTATGCCTATCTCTAGTCTTCCTCTCATCACAGGGAAATCTTCGATCTTCCCAAATCGAAATGGGAATCATTAAGCACAACTGCTTATTCCACATTCCACCTTAGAATCAGTGGTCCCCATGGGATTATAATATCGCGATACTCAAATCGAGACTCATGATTCAAGGTTCACCCAATTACTAAAATTACATCCCTTCGGCCTATGGCGAGTAATCGGTTCCCATCTTACCGTACCCAAGTGCCCTCGGTGACCGGATGCCTATTCTAGTAAAAGCACATAATCACATAATATAATATATGTAATAATCGATACTACTATATGCGTCCAGCATATAGTATATCATTTCTCCGAACATATTCTATAGATATATAAAATATCAAGAATATTAATATCTCTTCATTTCAATCTCTTAATTATCTCCTCTTTAACTTAGCATAGAAGTTAATATCTCAATCAAGCTTCAAATCATATTTAGAGTTCATAATCACATATTAATTTCATGTAGTAGATAATCGAACTTAGCATGCAAGATTAATAATAAATACTAGTTCACCAATTTCATACATAACTCATCTTGAAACTTTAACATGGTAACCAACATAACATATCTTTTAATCGCCCTCTTGGCTTATCTCTAATTTAATCAAATCCACATAATACATATTCATGCATACATATAAAGCATCTAATTCAAGATTAATTACTGAATTTTAAAGAGAGTTGAATAAACTCACCTGATGCGTTATTACTCCTTTTAATACTTTTTAACACGTAAGGCTCCTTTCTTCACTACCACAGCTTACTGTATTATTTAATTACATAAACTGATATTAATCCTCAAAGCAGAACCCTCTATAACTGAAAATCCTTAATTTCTAAAAATCACGTCTCAAGTCGCAATGAACTGAAATCGCAGTCCACTATTGCGATTTCATATTCAAATCGCAGTGAACTGAAGTCGCAGTCCTCTATTGCGATTTCAATTCCAAGTCGCAGTGAACTGATGCGACTCCAGTACCAAGTTGCAACTGCCCATTGCGATTTCGACCCAAGTCGCAACCAACTGTTGCGATTCCAAAGACAAGTCGCAACTGCCCATTGCGATTTCACTCCGAATCGCAACCAACTGTTGCGATTCCAAAGCCAAGTCGCAATGGTCTGCTGCGACTCCAACTCCAAGTCGCAATTGCCTATTGCGACTTCGATGATGTTCATCCAAGTCTCAATCCACTAAGTTCATCTAAAACCCAGATTTTTATACTTTTAAATCCATGTTTGTTTATGCCCATTAGCAGATATATTTAATACACTTATCTTATCATATCCTAAAGCTCAGATTCTCTTTATCATCAAATTTACCAAACCCAACATAAGAACTCCATAGAAAGCTTTAATCTAAGAAGATGAAGAATTTAATGATGTAATTACCTTATGATTCTTTAATTAGTTTCAAAACCTCAACTGGAAATCTTGTTTCTCCTTGCTAATTCCTTCTTCTTTCTCTTTTCTCGTTTTCTTCTATCTCTCTCTCGACTTCTCTTTTCTTTATTTTTCCAAAATCCCATGACACACACAAACCCACACTTGGACTTGCACAATTAGTCTAAATGACTAAGGGTTTGACACCTCAACCCATAATTACATGAGTCACCCAAGTTTTCAAAACCAACCCCCCAACTTCCACTAGTTGCCACAATGAACCCTCAACTTTAAGAGAATAACATAATACACCATATTCATAAATAAACTCATAATAACCCTTAAGTTTATTTATTCTCAAAAGAAATCTTTCAACTTTCATCATTTTTATTTTTAACCTAATGTGAATTATAATACTCTATATAATTCAAGGTTACTCCAAATACCCAAAACATTCTATTATTGAAATAGGAATAGTTAAAATTTAGGATGTTACAATACTCCCCAACTTGAAAATGATTTCGTCCCCAAAATCAAAATCAGGTAAACAAATGAGGGTATCTATCCCTCATACTTTCTTCTGACTCTAAAGTTACATTAGTACCTCTATGGTGTTTCCACTGTACCTTCAACATAGCTACCTCTTTACCACTACGTAGCTTTCTAACCGATCTTTCTAAAATCGCCTCTGGTTCCTCTACACAACGACTCTTTTCATCTATTCTCACGTCTGTGAGTGGAATCACATCCTCTTCTTCGGCCAAACACTTCCGAAGATAACATACATGAAAAGTATTATGAACTCCTTCCAACTCGGGTGGAAGATCTAACTTGTAAGCTTGTAACCCTATTCTCTCAACAACGGTGAAAGGTCCTAGAAAGCGAGGACTCAACTTCCCACGTTTTCCAAACCTTATCACACCTTTCCATGGGGATACCTTGAGCATCACACGCTCCCCAACTTGAAATTCCTTTGGTCTCCGCTTCGGATTAGCATAACTTTTCTGTCTATCTTGGGCTGCTTTCATGTGCTGCCGAATCTCTTTTACTTTATCCGCCGTTTGCTGTACTAACTCTGGACCAGCAAACTGTTTCTCCCCGGCTTCTAGCCAACACACCGGAGTTCTACACTTACGACCATACAACGCTTCGAAGGGTGCTCTCCCGATGCTCGAATGATAACTATTGTTATATGCAAATTCTACCAACGGTAGATGCGTATCCCAGTTACCACCAAAATCTAAAACACAACACCTGAGCATATCCTCCAAAGTTTGAATAGTCCGCTCACTCTGTCCATCGGTCTGGGGATGAAAAGCAGTACTCAAATTAACTTTAGTACCCAATTCTTCTTGCAATGATCGCCAAAATCTCGAGGTAAACCGACTATCACGATCTGACACTATCGACACCGGTATACCATGCCTTGACACCACTTCATCAATATACAACTTTGCTAATTTCTCAATTGGTGACGCCTCTTTCATTGCTAGAAAATGAGCACTCTTAGTTAATCTATCCACGATTACCCATATTGTGTCGTTACCTTTTTGCGTCTTTGGTAACTTCGTCACAAAGTCCATGGTAATCTTCTCCCACTTCCATTCCGTAATTTCCAAGGATTGGAAACTTCCGTAAGGTTTCTGATGTTCGGCTTTCACTAACGAACATGTTGTACACATTTCTACCTTTCGAGCCACATCTACTTTCATCGCTGGCCACCAATAATGCAATTTCAAATCTCGATACATCTTCGTACTCCCAGGATGTATGGAATACTTAGATTTATGAGAATCTTCGAGAATCAACTCTCGATTTCCTCTAATTTTAGGCACCCAAGCTCTTCCTTGAAATAATTTAATCCCCCGGCCATCTTCAGTCAACTGAAGATGTTGCTTACCCATTACTTCCTCTTTCAGATTTTCCTCTTGCAAAGCAATCACTTGTGCTTCTTTGATCTTTTCCATCAAACTTGACGTTACATCAATTCTAACATTTACCGATTTCGAACACCCACCATACTCCTTTCTACTTAAGGCATCGGCCACGACATTTCCTTTACCAAGATGGTAATGCAATTCACAATCGTAATCCTTAAGCAATTCTAACCATCTTCGCTGCCTCATGTTTAATTCTTTCTGATCAAAAACATGTTGCAAACTCTTGTGATCAGTAAAAAGAGTACACTTCGTTCCATACAAATAGTGTCGCCACAACTTCAAAGCGAACACCACTGCTGCTAACTCTAAATCATGGGTAGGATAATTCTTTTCATGCTCTTTAAGCTGTCTTGAGGCATAGGCAATAACTTTGCCCCTTTGCATTAGCACACATTCTAAACCCATCTTTGAAGCATCACTATATACAACAAAATCTTCTGTCCCTTCTGGCAGGGCAAGAATAGGTGCTTCACACAGTTTTTGACGTAATAATCTGAAAGCTGTTTCTTGCTTCTCCGTCCAAACAAACTTCTCATTCTTTCTGGTTAACAACGTCAAAACAGATGCAATCTTAGAAAAATATTTTATGAATCTTCTATAATAACCTGCTAATCCCAGAAAACTTCTTATCTCAGATGCACTTCTAGGTGTCTCCCAATTCGTCATCGCTTCAATCTTTGAAGGATCTACTTTAACTCCTTCAGAAGTAATTACATGACCTAGAAACTGCACTTCCTTCAACCAAAATTCACACTTTGAAAACTTCGCGTATAACTTCTCTTTTCTTAAAACTCCTAAGACTTCACGAAGATGCTGCTCATGATCTTCTTCAGTCTTTGAATAAATAAGTATGTCATCAATAAACACGATGACAAACTTATCTAAAAATGGTCGACACACTCTGTTCATCAAATCCATAAATATCGCAGGAGCATTTGTCAACCCAAATGGCATTACAAGAAACTCATAATGTCCATATCTTGTTCTAAACGCTGTTTTTGAAACGTCTTCATCTCTTACTCGCACTTGATGGTATCCAGATCTTAAATCTATCTTTGAAAAGCATCCCGCACCTTGGAGTTGATCAAATAAATCATCAATCCTCGGAAGCGGATACTTATTCTTAATAGTTACTTTATTCAACTCTGTAATCAATACACATTCTCATGGTACCATCTTTCTTCTTGACAAATAAAACTGGAGCTCCCCACGGTGAAGAACTCGGTCTTACGAAACCCTTATCTAATAACTCCTGAAGCCGAGTCATCATCTCTTTCATCTCAGCAGGTGCTAAACGATAAGGTGCTCGTGCAATCGGTGCCGATCCAGGAATAATATCGATACGAAACTCCACCTGTCTTTCAACTGGCAAACCTGGAAGGTCATCCGGGAACACATCTGGAAACTCACGCACCACGTTGATATCTTGAATATTTTTCTTTTCTAACTTTGTATCAATAACATAGGCTAGATAAGACCAACACCCTTTCGATAAACATTTCCGTGCCTTCATCACTGAAATCAACGGAATTTCTCCTTCCTGTTTTTCTCCGAATACGAATACACTATCTTTCTCGCCCATTGGAATTCGAATCAGCTTCTTTGCGCACATAATTTCTGCCTGGTTGTTGCTCAACCAGTCCATTCCTACCACAATATCAAAACTCCCAATTTCCATTAACAACAAGTTAATCGGAAATTATGTTCCCTCTATCATAATCTTACAATCGGCCAGGCTCTCCTTAACCAAAGTCTGAACTCCATTAGCTATCTCGACTACTAAGGCATCTCCTAGAGTAGTAACAGGCATAGCTAAATTATGTTGAAACAACTTGGATACAAACGAATAATTTGCACCACTATCAAACAACACACGTGCAGGAACAGAGTTTATAAGAAATGTACCCGAGACCACGTCCTTTGACCCCTTCGCTTCATCAGCAGTCATTTGGAATGCACGACCGGTTGGTTTGGGAATATCCCGCTTTCTTCCCTGATCTCCTCCTCTTTTCAACTTCGGACAATCTTTTCGAAAATGACCCGGTTGCTGACATTCAAAACAAACCGACCCAGGCACTGTACAACTCGACGCCATATGTCCCATCTTCCCACACTTGAAACATTGATTTCCGACCACACGGCATTGGCCAAAATGTTTACTTTTGCATTTTGAACACCAACCCGGTTCTCTACGAGAATCATTGCGAATGTTCTTTCCGAATAATCTTAATTTCGGAGAAGGTTCGGAACGACCCTCCCACTTTCTCTTTTCTCCAACCTGCGCTTTCTCCTCCTTATCTTTCACAAACATTTCCTCTATGACCTTGGTTTCCTCAATCGTCTCCCTCAAAGTAGCAGATTTTGAACTGCGAACTCTTGTCATCATATCTGCTGGTAGACCTTTCAAGTAATACTTAATCTTTTCTTTCTCTGTTGAAGCCACATGCCCCACAAGATTTAGCTTCTCCATAAAGACCTCGGTATATTTTCTCACCGACATATTACCCTTCTTAATATTCCGGAACTCTTCTTCAATTCGGTCCATCTCGTGCTCGTTACAATATTCTTCTAAAATCTTTGCTTTAAACTGACTCCAAGTTACAGCATCCAAAGCTGCTTCCGTCACAGTTGATGACAACACATTCCACCACTGCAACGCTTTTCCACGTAACATTTGCGACCCAAACCTCACCTTAGATCTCTCATCTGTACATTCACAGGCACGAAAAGCCTGCTCGATTTCTCTTATCCAGTTCATACAAACCACTGGATTATCATCTCCCTTGAATTCTGGTGGTTTACAACTCAAGAACGTCTTGTAAGAACAGTTTCTGTCAACCCTTCTAACTGTCTCCACTCCTGGATTTACAGTCGGATTTATCACATTAGTATCGGTCACTGTTCTCCTTGGCTCCACATTTCGATCATTAATCAATTTCGTAAACATCTCTGCCTGTCTCCCCATCACAGTATTCATCATCTCTGCTTGCCTCTCCATTGAAGCATTCATCAGTCGAGTCACATTATCCATTATTCGCCCCTCCATACCAGAATCTGACGACGTTTGATCAACATTACTAGTACCTCCTGGATGTACTCGACTTCGCATTCCTCCCAAGGAAAGAAAATCTGATGGCGTATCAGGAACTCCGCCCACTCCAGTTTGTCTCTCTCCAGCATCGTCTAACCAATTCCTATTCATCGAAGAATTTGGGGACCTCGGGGGCGTATTCACCATCGTTCTGATGGAGCATAAAAGAATACTCATCAGTTAATGGTTCATACAACTAAACATACAATACATACTTTACCACTAATCAGTCACTGTAACAATTCAGAAACAAGTATGCTTGTGTAATAATATATTAATAATAACAGTAGCTAATTGAAATTGCGAACATATCATACATGAGAATTCTCATTACCATTGTTACAGTACTAACTTCGCGTATTTCTGTCGACTCTAAGACTTCCCATTCTTAGTACTTCTACCCAAAACTCACGGATCATAACTTAACTCATCTCAGCTTAAGTCTAGATATCTCAAATTCATACCTAGTTCGCTTAAACTAAAGCTCTGATACCATACTGTAACACCCCAAAAACAGGGTCAATTTAAACTTTGAAATTTACCATAAGTTATGATCAAAGACTTTCAAACTTATATAACCTGAGGATCAAATGTAAGGTTTCTATATACAAACGTCATTACTTAAATAACTTATTAATCTAATCATGACATAACAACCAGATTAATCCAGTTATCTAAACAACCGCCCCAAAAGCATCAAACATCTCTAGATCCTCCAGTATCTCTAATTCTGAATCTTTCCAAAAGTTCTCGTCTCTCATTCCCGCTATTTCCCGGAGCTTGTACCTGGTAAGAAGATTCAACTTTAAACATTAGGCTTTCGCCTAGTGAGGATACTCAAATCAAAATAAAATTTAATAATTAAAACATGAACAGATAACTCAAACCTGTTCTCACCCATCTTACCGTACGACAACTCCTTTTCAAATCGGGGAATCTACCCCACTCCCAATTTCCTACGACTAACTCATTTAATCGCAACAACAATATAAGCGTTAACTCTGAATCGTTCCAGATTCATAATCAATGATCACACACAAGAAATTACAAGTCAAAACCTGCCTATTTCTTAATTAGGAAGTAGAGATTACAAATTACTTTATGCCTATCTCTAGTCTTCCTCTCATCACAGGGAAATCTCCGATCTTCCTAAATCGAAATGGGAATCATTAAGCACAACTGCTTATTCCACATTCCACCTTAGAATCAGTGGTCCCCATGGGATTATAATATCGCGATACTCAAATCGAGACTCATGATTCAAGGTTCACCCAATTACTAAAATTACATCCCTTCGGCCTATGGCGAGTAATCGGTTCCCATCTTACCGTACCCAAGTGCCCTCGGTGACCGGATGCCTATTCTAGTAAAAGCACATAATCACATAATATAATATATGTAATAATCGATACTACTATATGCGTCCAGCATATAGTATATCATTTCTCCGAACATATTCTATAGATATATAAAATATCAAGAATATTAATATCTCTTCATTTCAATCTCTTAATTATCTCCTCTTTAACTTAGCATAGAAGTTAATATCTCAATCAAGCTTCAAATCATATTTAGAGTTCATAATCACATATTAATTTCATGTAGTAGATAATCGAACTTAGCATGCAAGATTAATAATAAATACTAGTTCACCAATTTCATACATAACTCATCTTGAAACTTTAACATGGTAACCAACATAACATATCTTTTAATCGCCCTCTTGGCTTATCTCTAATTTAATCAAATCCACATAATACATATTCATGCATACATATAAAGCATCTAATTCAAGATTAATTACTGAATTTTAAAGAGAGTTGAATAAACTCACCTGATGCGTTATTACTCCTTTTAATCCTTTTTAACACGTAAGGCTCCTTTCTTCACTACCACAGCTTACTGTATTATTTAATTACATAAACTGATATTAATCCTCAAAGCAGAACCCTCTATAACTGAAAATCCTTAATTTCTAAAAATCACGTCTCAAGTCGCAATGAACTGAAATCGCAGTCCACTATTGCGATTTCATATTCAAATCGCAGTGAACTGAAGTCGCAGTCCTCTATTGCGATTTCAATTCCAAGTCGCAGTGAACTGATGCGACTCCAGTACCAAGTCGCAACTGCCCATTGCGATTTCGACCCAAGTCGCAACCAACTGTTGCGATTCCAAAGACAAGTCGCAACTGCCCATTGCGATTTCACTCCGAATCGCAACCAACTGTTGCGATTCCAAAGCCAAGTCGCAATGGTCTGCTGCGACTCCAACTCCAAGTCGCAATTGCCTATTGCGACTTCGATGATGTTCATCCAAGTCTCAGTCCACTAAGTTCATCTAAAACCCAGATTTTTATACTTTTAAATCCATGTTTGTTTATGCCCATTAGCAGATATATTTAATACACTTATCTTATCATATCCTAAAGCTCAGATTCTCTTTATCATCAAATTTACCAAACCCAACATAAGAACTCCATAGAAAGCTTTAATCTAAGAAGATGAAGAATTTAATGATGTAATTACCTTATGATTCTTTAATTAGTTTCAAAACCTCAACTGGAAATCTTGTTTCTCCTTGCTAATTCCTTCTTCTTTCTCTTTTCTCGTTTTCTTCTATCTCTCTCTCGACTTCTCTTTTCTTTATTTTTCCAAAATCCCATGACACACACAAACCCACACTTGGACTTGCACAATTAGTCTAAATGACTAAGGGTTTGACACCTCAACCCATAATTACATGAGTCACCCAAGTTTTCAAAACCAACCCCCCAACTTCCACTAGTTGCCACAATGAACCCTCAACTTTAAGAGAATAACATAATACACCATATTCATAAATAAACTCATAATAACCCTTAAGTTTATTTATTCTCAAAAGAAATCTTTCAACTTTCATCATTTTTATTTTTAACCTAATGTGAATTATAATACTCTATATAATTCAAGGTTACTCCAAATACCCAAAACATTCTATTATTGAAATAGGAATAGTTAAAATTTAGGATGTTACACATGAACAGTAAAGCATGAAGGATTCGAAACCATCAATGAACAGTAAATGATGAAGGATCCGAATTCATCAATGAACAGTAAACGATGAAGGATCCGAATTCATCAATGAACAGTAAACGATGAAGGATCCGAATTCATCAAGAATAATCCGAATTCATCAAGAATAATCCGAATTCAAGTAACAGCATTCGAAAATCACTAAATTCATCATAACTTCTTCAATTCTTGACCAATTTCAGTGATTCTTTCGCAGACTTATTCGAAAAATGAAGATGAACAGATTTCTAGTTGATCAAAACATGTAATTCGATCGATTTGATGAAGTTTTGATCCAAAAAGTGAGTTCGACTTTTTTTCTTGAACAAACACCATAAATCTCCGAAATCTGAGCAAAATAGGGCTAAAAACGCTTGAATTGTGAAGATCCAATGATCGTATCGATGAAAAATTCTTCGATTTGGCTCTGATACCACTTGTTAGGTCCATGACCTTCATACAATCCAAGTATTGTGTAACAAGATGATGAAGAACATTATTGAAAAGGAAATCTAACCTAGAGAGAACACAAAGTGATTAGAGATCTACATCTTGTATTAATGAATTCACTTCTTACAAACTACAAGTAAAGACCTATTTATAGTCTTCATCACTTGCTACAACAATTAAGCCTAAGCCCTTTAACACAGCTATTGCTTTACAAAACTTTCTATTATAAAGGACAACTTCAGTGTCCTAACATAAGTACTGATGGAGTAAAGTACATACGCTGAAATTTTTCTTTAAACTTCGTATAAGTTACAGAGGGAAGTGGAAAAATTACAAGTATAAAAGATATAAGCTGATAAAGATAGAAGAATTACAGGAAATCCTATCAGCTATACAGGTTCATCCTTAATGAGAAGTTCATCAAGGGACTTTATGGCATGGATCATCCAATCAGGGACTTCTTGTCCAAGATCCCGTCTTCGCTTTGCTTATTTAAAGATCAGGGGTTTGAAGAAGTATCCGAGAAGATCTTCTCTGAAACCTCACTAGTAGAAGAGATATATGAGTTGTTCGATAGGGGCAATGCATAGCTCAGAGACGTGTTGGAAGCATTCTCGTCCATCGTAGTCTCTGAAGAAGATACCATAAGGATCACTCAAGACTTTTCCAGGAACAAAGCGTTCACCAGGAGGCAGGGAGATGTCGAGAGCTGAGAGATCAGGTTCAGGACCAAGAACTTCTTCACGTGAAAAGCCAATTACGGTTTCATTTCGGATAGGATGACCTGAGTCTGAAGGTATTATCTTTTCTTTGCAGAGGCCCTTCTTCGTTGAACTTGAGCAGGAGGAGGAGGAGGAATATCCATAGCAGATGTAACCAAGTCGATTTGTTTATTCAAAACTTTCTCGACATGGTCTTTAAAGGTTAAGCGAGATCGCTGAATTGCTATTCGCATCTCCAACCACTCAGAGAAACCGTACTTGATGATCGAAGAAGCATAGATGGTTTCCTTACTACCATTTTCTCTGAATATGTCGGCTTCAACAACTGGAACTTTTAAGGACACCCTTCCCTTGATGTTCACCTTGTTGATTCTTGAGACATGGAATCGATAGTGAATTTGTTCTTTGCACCATTCTAGAGTTGAGTCAGATACCTTGGTCTTCTTCTCGATGATCTTTTGGGCATCCTTCCATAGTTGTCGTTGAACAGCGATGGGGGTCTTCTTCAGTGCAGGATCTTCCACCGATCGTTGAGCGAGCTCAATAGCATAAGCTTTGTCTTTTTCTTCAACTCTCTTTCGACCGGCGAGTTATTTTTCAGCTTTGAAGTGTTCAGCGACTTCTTTTCTTGATATTTTGTATCGAGGAAGGATGATTCGCTGATCTTCAAGCTGTTTGATCATTGCTTCTCTCTTTTTTAGTTCTTCTTCACTTAGCGTTTGAGGAGCCAAGGAAGGTCTATTTTTGTGAGAGAGCAGTTCTTCTTCAGGTTCATCAGTCTCAGCGAAGTCTAAGATTGGGATTATTTATTCAGCACTCGGGGCTGGATTTATTGTTGATGTAGCTGGAGGAACTTCAGCTGGATCCTCAAGCCGGGGAGAGGACTAGCTGAAACATAACGATCGTTTAAGTAAGATCATTTGGGAGAAGAGATAGAGAAAGAATGAGGTTTAAGTGTATAGAGGTTTTATGGAGAGGAGAACTGAGGTTGAGAAAGGATAGAGGAGGGATGCAGTGTAAGGGAAGAAAATATATTATACCTGACAAACTGGCTTTCTTTGAAGAATGGTCAGATTGCCTTTTGCAGCGAGGCCTTTATTTTTGCCTTTGTCTGCTTTAGTCGCTGGAGGCTTTTTCGTGGTCCCCTCCCCTGATGATTCGGTAACGATTATTCCTTTAAGAGCAGGGGGCTTTTGATTAGATGGAAAGAGAAATCGATATCTTCATCATCATCATCGTTTTTAGGGGATGATGATGGTTCATCATCAGTGATATCGACGTCTTCATCGTCTTCTTCTTCTTCAGCCTCATCATCATCAGCAGACGGTTCTAGGACTTCAACATCAGCGTCCTCATCGAGTTTCTCCCCCTCAGAATCTGAGGGAGGTTTCTTGGTTCCCTCACGGTTTTTGTTAGTGCATAAAATGTATTCAAGATTTAGTGTTTATTTGTAAATGGTCAAAGCATTGTAAAAGTCAAAGTAGAGGCTTAAAGGTCAAAGTCAAAGTAACTAAAGGTGATAGTCAAAGGTATACATAGATACCTTGGAGTTGTAATTGAGGGAGTCTCATAATTGAAATTCATACGTGTACATTGAGAAATAGGAAGTGTGTAGCGAGAGGGATGACTTCCTAGAGAGAGAGTTTAGAGAGAGAAAGTGGATCTCATTCTCATCTTTGTATTCTTTCTCTATTCTAATGAAGATCTCTTGAATTCTTGATTGTTACTTGATTAGATCTGGGATTACAAGTGGTATCAGAGCTAGATCAGTCCGAATTATGCACAAATCTGTCCAAATTGAAGAAATTTTATCAATTTTTGAAGAAAATTGAAGTTCTTGAGTTTTTTAGATTTTTCTTGAAAAATCTTCAAAATTTCGGAATTCGTGTGTGTATTTGATTGATTTCAGTTCACAATCGATTTTATTTGTTGTTTGAAACGATTTTAACTCAAATGTTTTGATTCTAAACAACTAAATTTGTGTTTTGAAATTTTTTGTTAGGTTACTGTTCATCGAAGTTCTTCACGAAGTCATAATTGATATGATCATTTTTGTGTTGTTTAATCTGTTTTGACATCACAGAGAGCTTCGTTTGTTGTTTTCAATCACATATCAAGTTTCATATCTGAAAAGGAGGAAGAAATCAGCAGGTTTTTGTGAGGTTGCAGATTGAAGAATGTTCATCGAAGCTTCATAAAACTTTTGGTGATCGATCTCATTGTTTTTCGAGATTTCTTTGATAAAACCTTCACAAATTTGCTCGTTTTTGAGAGGCAAACAGTTCTCAATATTCAGAATTGAAAACAGTTAATTTTTTAGAAAGTTGTGTTGTTGAAAGACTTCGCCGGAAAAACGTCTCTCGCCGGAATCTGGAAAAACTTGCCGGAAAACTCATAATTGTCGTATGATCATAACTCTCGTACGCTTTTTATACGACTTGTTCATAACTGTCGTACATGTTATATCCGACTTGATACTCAAAACTGTCGTATACAACAGCATCATAACTGTCGTATGTATCATAACTCTCGCACGGTTCATACGACTGTCGGATGAGTTTTTAGTCGGACGCCATTTTTTAGTCGCAAGCTTTACGACTGTCGCAAGCTACTGTTATGTCTAGTCGCACACTGTCGTATAACACCAACTGTCGTACGTGCTTTCTAGTCGGACAAAACTGAAGCTGTTCTTTCTCGTTGGAAAATCCTATTCATGCCGGAGTTTGTGTTCAAGTTTTCTCTACAATCGATTTTGTGTGCATGATCGACATTTGTTCATTGAATTCGACTGAATTTCGTTTCTGGATCACATAGAAACAAATTTCAGTCGATTTGGTTGAGTTTTGAACAAGATTTCGTAAACTGAAAACTAACAGATCGTGTTTTCTATTTTAAGGTGATGATGAACAGTACCACAAGTTTCTTGTTTTGTCAAAACCAGTCCCTGTAATTTGTCGTTAGTTTTCTTACAATTCTGGTCCTAACTCTGTTAGTGTCGTTAAGTCTAGTTTAGTTTGTTTCAGTTTTTGTCAAAATTAGTCCATGTAGTTAAGGTTAGGTTTATTACAGATTTGGTCCTTGTAGTTTTAAAGTTTTAGGAAGTGACAGATTTGGTCCTTTAGTTTTGATTTTCAGTTTATTACATTTTTAGTCCCTAGAATTTTAATTTTTAGATTTTTACATTTTTAGTCCTTATTTTTTATAAGTTTTAGTATTTTACACTTTTAGTCCTTATTTTTCGTTTTTAGTTTCATATTTTCTCATTTTTAGTCCCTATTTTTTTTAGTATTTTTCATTTTTAGTCCGTTTTATCAATTTTTACCTGCTTTTGCTCGAGACCGATATATTTTTCTTATTTTTTGCAGGTTTACCGATTCAAAGTCCAGTATTCCGCATTAATTTTTCGGAATTAATTTTTGAATGACAAATTTTATAATTTGTTATTCAAAATTTGATTTTGAAAATTTTTCTGACTTTAATCGATTTTTCTCTGATTATCGTGTGTGCATAATTCTACTTCTCACGAAGTATCTGACAACGATCATTTTTAATCTTTTCAGGTTACAATGGATGATGATGAATATTATGGTTGGGAGTCACTTAAGGACAGAGACAATAGAATAAAGATCCAAGGTCTTAAACAAAAAGAAGTCAATTATAGGACAACAATTGAGAATTTGAACAAAAGATTGAGTGTGTTGGAGAACTCAACGATTGTTCAAGATATCAAAAGCAAGGATGCTGAGATCAGTAATCTAAAGAAGAAGAATTTAGAGTCTGCTAAAGAACTTTCTGTTTTGGAAACAAAAATGAGAAAGGAAAGAAGAGTGTCAGAGAATTTATTGAAAGCTGAAATCAATACATTACAGAAGAATAATCAAGATCTCCAGCAACAACTTTCTGACTTGAAGACTCAACCTGATTTGAAGCAATGTGAATGTGATTCCAAATCAAACCTGATAATCTCTTTAGAAAAGAAGAATGCTGATTTGTCAAAAGCTTTAAATGATTTTAAAGAAGAGATGATAATGAAAAGACATGTTTTTGAAAAAGAAAGAAATACTTTTGAAACCGAAAGAAATATTTTTCAACAAAAGTTTTCTGATTTTTCAAAGAAATGTGTTAAGGAAAAGAATGTTTTGGAATTAAAATGTATCAAACTTTCAAAACAAATTTTTGATTTTGAGAAAGTTTTGATTCTTGAGCGTGAAAAATTTGAGAACGAGAAAGCTATTTTTGAAACTGAACGCATATCTTTTAAAACGGAGAATAGTGAGCTTTCAAAGAAAATATCTGAGTTAGAAATAATGTTGGAAAAGGAGAGAAAAGATTTTGTTAAACAGAGAGATATTTTTGAAAATGAAAAGAAGTGTTTTCAAAAGAAAAACATGGAAATTTTCAAAGAAATATCTAAGAACAATTTTGATGAAGAAAGAGACATCATTAAGGCTGAAATTACAAAGCTTACAAGGAAGTTATCTGCTTTAGCAACGGAGGTTATGAAAGAGCAGAAGATCCAGTCTGATCTACAAAAGGCATTTGACCTGACTGTTCAAGAAAGGAATGTTCTACCCGGTAAAGTTAAGCAATTGGAAGCAATTAAGATCAGAGTTAAGTCATCTGAACAATTTAGTGCCGATACTATTGTTCAATCGCCGAATGATGGTTCTACTGATTCTGATTGTTCATCAAAGACTGCTTCTAGTTTTGTTCATGAACGTTCTTCTGTTTTTTTGACAACGTCTGTCAAATCAAAAGATCAGATGCGACTTTCTAATCCTTTCTACAACCGTGATACTACCAGTTCAGATACACCTATCTACAAGCCTGTAAAGATGGTTTGGAAAGTTAAAGGATCTACTCCTGAGAAAGATGCCCCGAAATCATCTGTTCCTCCACCGAAGGTAAGCAAGAAGCACAATGCTCACAAAAGTAAGTCTTTCGCTAAACCTAATCCTATATATTCTGCAAATTATTTGATTAGGTTGGCACAAAAGAAACTGTGTTGTTCTTCTTGTGGAACTCATGATTTCATTAAGCAAGAAAATGTTCATTTTTGGTACGGTACTTACAGTATTCCTTCAAAGAGATCTGCACCTAACACACTAGGACCCAAGTCCCATTGGGTACCAAAATCAGCTTAATCTGTTTTGCAGGTTCATCATGTGTTGTGCTGAATGTTACATATATATCACACACATGAATGAAAACAGAAGAGAAGCGGTGCAAATTTTTGAAGAGTATATGTACCATTAAGGGGGAGCAAAAGAAACTATGGTTTCTAAACACATCAGTTTAGAACCCGGACTTCAAAGAAACAATGGCTTCTAAACATATCAGTTTAGGACCCGTACTTCAACGAGTTTGACTTCTAAACATATCAGTTTAGAACTCGTATTTCATTGTTATATACTTTGACTGTTTCATATACTAATCTTGTTTCATTAAGATCTTTTGCAGTTTTTGAGGGGGAGCTTATCTGATCTTTAATCAGTCTATCATGATTTGAGGGGGAGCTTGAACATATCATTGTAAGTATCTTCTGAACTTAATCTGAGATTGTTTGAAATAAGAACGACTTTCAAGCATGGAAAACGTGTTCTTAAATGTTCAAACCACTTATTGATTCTCAAACAGTTTTTATGAATTTAGAAGTGTGATTTTTAAATGTTTTTCATATATATATTCATATATATATAGATCTCGGATTCTCGTTACATCATTTCTGACCGTGTGTTTCTAAAGATTAATACTTGTGTATTATCTTTTCTATACTTTCAAGTATTCACACACACCGGTTCAGCTTCATATTGACTTTGTTATTACCATGTCTCAAAATGAAACATTTTTCGATGGTAATACTCCCGTTTGAATTTTCAAATTTTGATTGAGCATCATATTCATTTCAGCGTTCGAACTTAAACATTTCATTCAAAGATTGTTTATATTTGGTCATATAAACAAAATATCCAATTCTTTGATACCCTAACCTTACATGATTATCATTCATGTTATTTGATCTGATTGATGCATTGTCAGATTCTCAAACAAGTCTTTCAAATTCATTTCATTCTTTCAATATTCTTGTTTTGAGAAATCTTCAAAGATCAAATGCTCAAATCTTCATGATATTATTGAAGAGCATACATTCCAATGGCAATGTTAATCAAATGCCGTTATTCTTGTTTGTTCAAGCTAAACTGTTGAACAACACACCGTTTTAGGACAAAATTTCATGGGAATCAGTGTGAGGATTTACAAAACTTCTATGGATCCACGTTAACCAGTGTTTACTACCCAAGAAGTTATCCTTGAGTGATTGAGGGGTGAGGGGTCGAAATCAAAGAGTGGGGGAGATTACTCATCCGGTTGAGTATCTCATTGTGCTGAGGTAAAATGAAAATGAGAGTTTGGTTAGAAGTGAGCGGACTAAAAACAGAAAGAGGGTGTGAGAACAGAGTTAAAAGAATAAGAGAACTCTGCACTATCCATTTTCTGAGCCGGGCAGCCACATTACTGATTGGTTCACATTCTTTGGTGACCATCATTGAAACAGGCAACTAGCCCATGCCAACTCTTGCATTTAACCCCACCAGCTACTCATTTCTTTCTTAACAAAGAGATGTTTCATTTTTCTTGGGGACGCAACATATCATCTATCTGATCTTCACTCGGAAGGTCTAGATATTGAAAAAGAAGGAAGTTTTCCCCACCTTCGCTCTTCATTCATGCACATTGAGTCTGTGGAAAAGTTGTTGCTGTCTCAACAGTTTACACAATTTGAGCCTATAATTTTTCAAGCATATGTTGCTTCATTCTTTCTACACTTGCACGTACACACAAGGAATATGTTTTCTTGTCATAACGTTCATAGAAATTCCTTAGTGTTTTTCGATGATTGAATGGAAGCCCTGGAGGAGTGAACATCAAAAAGCTCCTTTCCAAAGTGCATTCGTTGTACTAAGTGGCTCCGTGCAACTTACAGGCATTTTA
This sequence comes from Saussurea involucrata, assembly GCA_033807775.1. Lineage (NCBI taxonomy): Eukaryota > Viridiplantae > Streptophyta > Magnoliopsida > Asterales > Asteraceae > Saussurea > Saussurea involucrata. The sequence goes on along the minus strand of CM066321.1, from coordinate 247,767,500 downwards.
ACTGATTCATTAGTTGTTTCAGGGTTACCACGTTACTGTTGTCTGAATTTGAAAAGATTCGGATAAATATTTTTGGAATTGACGGATATTCAGATCAGAAGGAGGAGATTGTTATTGGTATTCAAGGATTGCTGAAATTGAAAGAGAATTTTGATGATCATGATGCTCACAATCATCAAAAAGGGGGAGATGATATGAAAGTTCCAATTTCATAATAAAGTGAAGTTTTATTGGAGTCAAGAAGCTCGAGATAAAATGTCAAGATGTTTCAAGATGTTTCGAGAAGATTCGAAAAAGTTCAAAATTCAAAGATGTTTATTGTTCAAGAGATGAAGATACGCAGTTCAAGATATTCGAAAAGCTCAAAACCCCGTTAAAGCTCAAAAGCCATTTCATGTTCAAAGACTGAAGATATTTCTCAAAGATGCAAAGATCTGTGCTACGATGTTTCAAATATTCGTGTTTCAAAGACCAGTGATACGAATATTCAAAAAGATGAAGATTTTGTTTGAAGACTTTGACCAACACCAGAAAGATTTGAAGATTGTGTTTCTATACTTTGATGACTATTTGATTTTGAAGATCTAGTTGAAGACTAAAGCAGTCAGATTGGATTTCTGAAGACAACGCCTACTTGAAGATTCTTCAGAGTTATTCTTTCGAAGATTGATATTCCTTTAAAGCAAAGAGGGAGATTGTTCAAAGTGCTTAAAGTGTTGAAGATCTGAAGGTACAAAGAGCTGAAGACTATCGTCATCAATTTTTTTAAATCTTGAATCCATAGGGGGAGATTGTTAGTGCATAAAATGTATCCAAGATTTAGTGTTTATTTGTAAATGGTCAAAGCATTGTAAAAGTCAAAGTAGAGGCTTAAAGGTCAATGTCAAAGTAACTAAAGGTGATAGTCAAAGGTATATATAGATACCTTGTAGTTGTAATTGAGGGAGTCTCATAATTGAAATTCATACGTGTACATTGAGAAATAGGAAGTGTGTAGCGAGAGGGATGACTTCCTAGAGAGAGAGTTTAGAGAGAGAAAGTGGATCTCATTCTCATCTTTGTATTCTTTCTCTATTCTAATGAAGATCTCTTGAATTCTTGATTGTTACTTGATTAGATCTGGGATTACAGTTTTCTACTCCCTGAGATTTATCAGCAGTTGTAGAAATAATACCCTCCCCCTCAGAGTTATGTGGAAGGTCTTCTTCTCCCCCTCTTCCACATGACGGATGGGGAGGAAATAGCAGCAGCGGCAACATCATCAGCATTCTTTGGATCATTGTCTTCTTGGCCAGTGATCCCAATGCAAGTTTCAACCCTTGCTATTCTGTCTTCCAGGCCAAAAATAGCAGGGTGGATTCTTTCAAGAGTCTCTCGATCAACCTGGGTAAAATGGGATGGAGCACATGTTGGAGCGTCCAGGCAATCGAGGATTTGCTGCAGGAGAGTCTTCACAGTGCTTACCTCTGACTTCATAGTAGATACCTCTCCCTGCAGATTTCCAACCACTGTCGACAACGATGTGACTTCGTTCGACAGGGTGGTGAAGTTGGTGGAGAGGGTGCTGTTTGTAGAGTTCAGAGTGTTGATGGAGGTGGAGTTGTCAGTGAGAGTCTCAACAACTTTTGAGAGACTACCTTCCATCTTTTCCAGATCAGTACTGGAAGCTTTGCCTTTCACCTCGGTGGTGAGTGTTTTGAGAGCCTCTCCAGCGTTTGTAACCACTGGAGAGTTTGAGGAGAGAGTGGTGGTGAGAGATTCCACTTTCGTAGACAAATCCTTGAGAGAGTTGTTGACGTCGCCCAAATTAGGACCTGTAACAGATTTAAACTTATGAACAAATAAAAGCTCAGAAGTTGGGGATTTTGAGAGAGAAGTGTTTAGGGTGTTATGTATCCCTGCGGGGTGGTTGACGAAGTCATCGAAGCTTCGATAACCTGAATATTTTTCCATGTCGTCTTCCAGAGAGCCTTGACGCTGAGAAGTGCAGGTCCTGTGTTTTGATCCATCATCTGCTGTAGAGCTTCAGCAGATGTATCACTCAGGATGATGTTTGTTGTAGACAGGGGGAATAGAGGTGGAGTGACCAAAGAAATAGTAGAAGGAATGAAGGTTGAGAAGAGGGATTGGGAAGCAGGTTCAGCGTTGGCTCCACTGAGGAATACTTCTGCAGTACTTGGAGGTACTGAGGGAGGGAGGTTCTGTTCCAAGACAACCTCAGCGTGTAGAGACGCTGAAGCGGGTATAGAAGGGGTGGTTTCAGCAGCTGTGGCAGAGCGTACCGCTGAACTTTCCAACGACTCTTGTGGAGAGAGAGTCGTGGAGTCTTCAGCCTGGGTAGACTTAGGGGTTTGCTCCTTGGAGGACTTCTTGGGCTTAGGAGTGCCAAGTGGGGTGTCAGAAGGTTTCATTTTTCTAGAAGGAGTGGATTTTGCGGCCTGGGTACCAGCGGTTGGGATTACCGCTGCCGTAGTGGTAGCCGTAGAAGTAGAAGAAGTAGGAGGTCTGAGAACAGATAAGAGAGTAGTGAGACGTACCTCGTTTGTCATGGGAGAGTAGTCGAGAACCTTAGTGCCAACATGTGATAATTTCAGGTCGCCCAGCTTTGGGTATTCGTCGCCTAGCCCTTGCTGGAAGAGAGCGCTCATAAAGCGAGGATATGGAGCAGTCAGCGGCCTCTTTGTTTCGTCGACTCTGAGCATAATGTCGTCGAAAATGATATTGGCCCAGTTGATGTGAAGGCCCTTCAGCAGTGCGTACCCCATAGCATGTTGGGGTTTGGATGCTTGGTCAGTTGACCTAACCTTAGCTGTCATGCAGTTGATGAGCGAAGATGAAGTTCATCTCGCTGGGCATTTTGGACTTCTGGATCGTGGTAAGCTTCTTCTCAGGGAGGCCATCTCTCCCTGTTCCCCAAACATACTTCATTGCATCAAAGAATGCAATGAGTTCATCTCTATCAGCAGGGTTCTTGGAATTAGGTAGAGGGATGAAGCGTTTTTCTTTTGTACTACCAGGAAGGTTGAGGCCGACCTGATAGAGCCGGGAGTAATCTTGGACGAACCATGATCGGTGTCAAAGAGGATGACATCGATTTTCTTTTTGGGGTCTTTGGTGGAGGTTATCTGAGCTCTTCTGGCAGTATACCAGAATTGAGCTAAAAGGTGCCTGTGAGCAGGAGGTCTGATGGTCAGAGCTGTCGATAGAGGATAAGTCTGAAGGAAATTAACAGCGTCGTTCAGATGCGTGATCTGCTTCCTTGGAGGAAAGTTGAAGAGGGCATAAGGATTGTTTCCTTGAAAATTCACTTGCTCTATTTTGAAGTTGACATGAGGAGCTTTGATGAGTTCAATACTTTCAGAGGTAGTAGGAGACTGAGTAGTTGCGCCAGTGGTTGGAGCTTCAGAGGATGCCATTTCTGTTCATAAAGTATAAGCATGAAGAATATGAAAAGAAGTTCTTAAAATGGATGCAATTCCAAAATAAGGGTTTTTTCTAGTTTTGAACAACATACAAAACATAGTGAATATTCATGCTTTCCAGTTTCCTTTAAAAGAAGGGATTCTGTAAAAACGTATGAGAAAGTCAAGGTTAAGATTTTTATTTTAAACTCGAAGAACTATTTGAAAAACAGATTGTATTTATAAAATCATGAAGAAAAATGATTTCATTTTAAGAAAGTTCTTTCGTTTGATCTTTTAGAATCAAGAATAAGATCAGAAACAAGTTTATGTAAGGAAAATAATAGAAATATTAACCTTTAGTGTTGAAGAAGATGAAGATGAACAGTTTCTGGAGAAAATAAGTTCAAATGCAACAGTTGTTCTTGCTCGAGAGAGATGATGTTTGCGTAAAAGGTAAAAATATAAACTCAAATGGGTTTATATAGTGAGAGTAGAGAGAGAAAAACAATAAGCGGGAAAGTCTTTCATGATGACACGGACACGTCCCTTGAATTTGATTGGTCAAGGTAAACGAAATGGGCGAACGTGTCAGAGAAAAGGCGTGCCATGGTCTATCTGTTGTGATGACGTCACAAACGTCCTTTCACATTTTAGGGTGTCTCTGAGGATTTTGAAAACTCAGAGACATTTTTAAAACATGAAGCACTGACTAGAAATATCAGTGTTAGTTTTAGAATTTCAAAAGAATCACTAAAAGGAAGAGATATTCAGCGATGCAATTTGTTTTGAAATATTGCATTCATAGGCGAACATCAGCGAGTAAGAGAGAACATACCTTGATATCAGCGAATCAATTTTGTTCAGAGAGAAGGTGATTAATAGGGTTATACAAGTTCATTTTATAATCGCTGATCAAATGTGAACCGCTGAAAATTTTACTCTTCTAAGTTCAGCATTCCAAACTCGCTGATGAGAAAGTTGAATCTTGTCTCATCAAGAGGTTTGGTGAACAGATCAGCTAACTGAAAATCAGTTGGGATAAAATGAAGTTTTATATCACCATTCATCACATGATCTCTGATAAAATGATACCTGATTTCGATGTGTTTGGTCTTTGAGTGTAGCACTGGATTGTTGGCTATAGCGATGGCACTAGTGCTGTCGCAATAGATTGGAATTTTGGAGAGCTGAAGGTCATAATCCAGTAGTTGATTTCTCATCCACAATACCTGAGAACAACAGTGTAACACCCTCAAATTTGGAACGAGCAACTAACTTTAAAATTCAATAAAATAACCAAATTAGATATAATCACTTCTACAATTCATTCCTTAAAATACCTCGGAATTTAAAACATTATAAGTCCACGATAAAATAACTTAATCGGGTGCTACATAACACAACACAGGTTGCTAGTCCAAACAATTGCGGAAGGCTTCACTAATTAAGTCACCTCTCGTGTACTCTACTAGCACTCGCCACTTCACAATGTAGCTAGAGCTACCCCAACCTGAGCCTGTTGCACATGCCGACAAGTAAAAAGGGTTAGGCTTACGCCTAGTGAGTTCAAGCATTTTATAATGACTAAATAAAATCATAAATCGGAAGTTAGTAGTTTTAGTCATGATTCAAATAAATCTTTAAATGAAAGTTGCAACAAGATTATCATTTCCAAAAGGGTTTCCCAAACGGGCATAAATGACTCATTTTCCAACGCACTCAAATTCCATGGAAACCATTCCCGAAAAAAGTGTAAAGCGTTTTGCAAAATGAGACACGAATCCCAACCCACTCAAATACGTGAATAAATCTAGTTTTAGGCAAAACCTTCAAATACGGTTGACAATACATACTCAACCCATAAAGCATGGAAACCGTCCATTTAAATATGATCTTTCATTGGAAACATAATACGAAGCAAAACTCACGCAAACGTAGAATGTATTAAAATCCAAATACCATAAAATAAAACTCCAACAGTTTAAAACATCCAATAAGAATGTAACATAAATCCGTCCATCAATCATGGAAAACAATCCATATGCATGTATTATAACCTCAACAATGTGAATAGATAAAATACCCGAAATCAACACCCTTCGGTGACGGGGGAGACCCGATCTCATCGAATGTGGCAAACACATAAATTAAACCACGATTAAATAAATGCAAGTAAGCTTCTTGGATGTGGAAAACGGATGACATCAACCATGCTAGGTCTTTAGTCAACCCTCGACATCAATCATACTAGATCTTTAGCCCATCTTAGACATCAACCATACTAGGTCTTTAGTCGATCTCAGACATCAACCATACTAGGTCTTTAGTCCGTCTTCGGCATCAACCATACTAGATCTTTAGCCCATCTTAGACATCAACCATACTAGGTCTTTAGCCCCTCTTAGACATCAACCATCAATCTTGACCCGAAACGGTCTACTTAAAGCAAACATCATGCTTATCGTCACTCTAAGTGACTAATAATAGAATCGTTCATCTATTCCAACGACTACTAGCTTAGTACCTCCTTTACTACCCCAACGATCATCGTATTAAAGTAATTCAAGTATGCACATGTACTAGTAGATTCACCACAACACTGGCCAGGTGTCACTATGAACGCACCGTACATGATTATCCTTGTTACTCTCGACGTGATTCTCGTTTCTAACAGTTCCATCAACTTCAAAACATCATATCTTAAAGTGCCTAAAGGTTAATTTCACTCTCATTTACTTAAACAAACGCTAGTTTGAGTCTAGGTATCCAAAATTGTTAGGTCTAGAGTTTTGTCAAAAACACAAGTGTTGAGTTCTGAGTAAGAAGACTAAAAAAGACTCAGAAGACTCAGAAGTTCTGAGTAGAAGACTCAGAAGTTCTGAGTGAGAAATCTCAAAAAGATTCTAAGTGTTGGATTCTGACTAGACGGTTCAGAGTTCTGAGTAGGAGACTCAGAACTTCTGACTATGAAGACAAATGTTCTGAAGCGCTTATTCAGAAGTATGTTCAGAATTCATATCTTGGGATACTCTCTGTTATATTCAGTTACTAATTAGGACACGTGTAATTGTTCTATTAGTCTGTTTCTTATATGTACTGTAGCTTTAGCTTTTCTCTACAGTATATATAAGTGTTAGCAACTGTAGCTAACTGAATCTTTGGCGAATCTTTTGGCTAACCTTTTGGATAACTCTTTACGCATAAATTTGTTAGATCTATTGAGAGAGAAATTCATTGTAATATCTTGTAATTCACAGATTGTTAATAAATCATATGACCAGTTGCTGTGAATACGATCTTAATTGTTCATATTTGATTGTAAGAGTGTATCCCGGACTTACAATTGGTATCAGAGCCAATCAACAAACAAATTCGTCCAAGAGTGTGTTTGATCGCGTTCTTGAAGTTTCTTGATCAATTCGACAATTGATTCCGCTGCTGCTAACAATTCTTGAATTCCTAACAATTCTTGAATTCGTTTCTATCATTGATTCAAGAAATTTGAATTTGTCTTTCTGTTGAATCGATATCTTACAATCAAGTCATCCAAAGAATTTCTCTCTATGCTGATTAATTTTCGAAATTTAACAGAGATCACAGGTATGTTTTCGAAATTCTTGATTGGTTTCTTGATCAAAGTGATTATATCTGCTGCATGTTGATTAGTATTCAAATTTTTTGTTGAAAAGAATATTTCATTAATTCATGTACTCTAACTGTTTGATGAAATGCATGTGACAGATTTGATTAATTCTTGCATGTTCTAGATTTGTGTTGATTCTCATTTTTGATCATAATTCATAGTTGATATTTGAATTTGTCATTTCATCATGCCTGAGATTATTGAAGTTTTTGTAAGACCTGCAATTTCTATAACCAGTTCACACAATTTACAAAAATTAAGTCCTGTAAAAGCAAAAGAAACAATTTCTGAACCAAAAACTGAGATTGTTCATTTTGAAAGCAAGATTGCTAATATTCAAGCAAAACAAGACGAATATGCAAAAGTTATAAAGATTTTGCAAAAAGAGAAATCTGATTTTTTAAAGGATTTTGAAAAGGTTCAAGAAAACATAAAGTTGTTAGAAAAAGATAATGTTGATTTGAAAGAGAAAGGCAATTTTAGAAGAAAAATGTTGACAGAGTCTGAAAATAGAATCAAATCATGTGAAATGAAAAATTGTCAACTCTTGAAACAGATCTATGATTTTGAACAAGTTCTTATACTTGAAAGAGTGAAATTTGAGAAAGAGAGAAGAGACTTTCAAACTGAGAGGAAAGGTTTTGAAACAAAGTCTGTTGAATTATCTTTGAAAATTTCTGATTTGGAGAAAATTCTTGCAAAAGAAAGAAAAGAGTTTGAATGCAAGAAAAATGTTTTTCAAAAAGAAAAGAATGGATTTGAAAAAAAGAAAACAGGAATGTTAAATGAGTTTTCTGTAAAAATAATTGAGTTGGAGAAAGAGTTAGAAGATGGAAGGAAAGAGACTGAAAAGAAGAAGGTAAATGGCTTTAAAGAAAAATGCTTAAAAGATGAGTTTGAGAAGGAAAAGAAAGTTTTTCATTTTGAGATAAGGAGGCTTATTAAGAAATTATCTGATTTATCAACTAAAATCATGATAGAAAGGAAGTCCAAATCTGATTTGCTGTCAAGGTTTGATTTGTATGTTAAAAAGTTTAGGGAATTTGAAACGAAAGTTGTTGACAAATCAAATCATAGTTCAAAAGATCAGATTCGTTCTTCTAATCTGTTTTATGATTCTGCTATTGATAAATCTTATAATTGTTCTTTTAAAAAGATAAAAATGGAATGGAGAGTTAAAGGAACAACTTCCAAGAAAGAAGTGCCAAAATCAAAAGTTCCTAATTCAAATGTCAAGAAGAACAATACATTTCAAAGAAAATCTTTTGTTAAACCTGATGTGATTTATTCTGTAAATCAATTAGTCAGAGTTGCACAAAAGAAACTTTGTTGTTCATATTGTGGGACTAATGATTTTGTGAACAAGAATTTTATTCAGCACTGGTATGGTTCTTATAGAATATCTGCATATGCTACTGCACCTAACAAACCTGGACCCAAGTTCATATGGGTACCAAAGTCAACTTAATCTGTTTTGCAGGTTATTCATGTGTAAAGCTGAATGATCATACTGACACATGACTGAAAACAGATGATGTACTTAAATTGAGAATTTTGACTTTTGGATACTTCAGTCCAAAACTCGGTATGAATGTGTTCAGAATCACATTTTGAGCAACCCTGCAAATTTTGGTTGAAAAAATCTGATTTTTGAGCAAGTTATGGTGATTTGAAGTTCAGAATGTTCAAAAATCACAAAATCCAAACATTTTTCTAAGGAATTTTCTCTGGATAGTTTTATCAGAATTCTGACTCTCTTACTCAGAAGTTCTGACTCTACTACTCAGAATTCTGACTCAACTAATCAGAATTCTGACTCTCATACATAGAATTTGAACAAGTTACTCAGACTTCTGACTCTACTACTCAGAATTCTGACTCAACTAATCAGAATTCTGACTCTGATACTTAGAATTTTGAGCAAGTGACTCAGAATTCTGACTCTTCTAATCAGAATTCTGACTCAACTACTCAAAATTTGGATTTTTTTATCTAATGAGGAATCATCGTAGATGATTACCAAAATCTCTTGATTTTGCAGGATTATCTTGATTTGAGAGGGAATATTGTCTCAAAATTTGATCTGATTGTTTCAAGATAATGTTCAAAACCCGTGATTCAACGTTTTAGGTTTTTGAACATATCAGTTCAAAACCCGTACTTAAATGACTATGGCTTCTGAATAATTCAGTTCAGGACCCGTACTTCAGAGACTAAGACTTCTAAACAAATCAGTTTAGAACTCATATTTCTCAGGTGATATCCTTAACTGTCATATTTTTATGTTTCAAGGAACAAGTGGTGAAAGGTAACATTGCATTACATTTATTTCTATTGCTTTGAATGTTTGAATCTTAACAAATTCAATTCAATGATATGAATTTTTTAATTTTCATTCAATGAATAAATGTGTGTCAAATAGTGATTTTACAAGTATTTTGTATTATCTGAGCTATATTTGTTTCAACTTTCACTTCTGAATTAAATCGAAAGGTAAGCAAAACATGAATGAAATTATGCCGAATGCTCAATGTTATGAAATCTATACTTATATAGAATATAATGCTCAAAAAGCCTAAATGTCATAATGATGGATGGAAACGAAAATATGGGGGAAGTACTACGTTTTAGAACCAAGTGATTGAGATGCAATATACATATATAAAATTACCTAGTTTGAAAGTTTGTACCTGTGGCCTTTCTGGTTTGGGAGAGTAAGTCCTAAAGGGTGCTCGACACCTAGTCCCTAAGATCAACTGGTATGGGATCGGCTGACCCAAATCCTGCAATAGAACCAGATAGAAAGCCATGTTCTACTGGTACAAATGGGTTTAAGATATATCGATGTGGCCTTTCTGGTTTGGGAAATTAAGTTCCAAGGGGTGCTTGTCACCTAGCACCTAAGACCAACTGGTCTGGGATATGCTGACCCAAATCCTGCTATAGAACCAGATAGAAAGTCATGTTTAACGATATATCTTATTCTTACTAAACTTTTTCATTAAAAGATGCCAATGTGCACAAAATTAAAAGATGCCAATGTGCACAAAATTAAAAGATGCCAATGAGCACATATCTCTTGAAACTTTGGGAAAATTCAAAGTTGCAATAAACCTGTAAATTTGTGAAAATCCTGATTTTGGACAAATGGTGTAAGTAGAGCAAAGTATTCGTATATGTTTTTAGAATTGCATATTTTTGAAGCTAATCATATTTCGCATGCTAAGCACACCAAATAGATTTAATAAAGGGATTGAAACTGAACATTTTTAACTTGATATGCAATGATGACTTGTATTTGAATCCAAACACATGCATTTGATTTCATTTGATTGAAAAATCTGATAAATCTCATTAAGTTGGATTTCTTTTGTAAAGTTTTCAAATGATCAAATGTTAGTAGTTATCAAGTGTAGTTCAGTAAATCTTATTCTCCTTGTATAAATGTTTTCATTAAAGCACTATATTTGAAATGAATAATTTTAATGAAATATATGCATAATTTCAGGGGGAGAAAACAAACTGCTCCAGAATTCTTATTTTGAGGGGGAGCAAGGTTATTCATTAAGGAGGAGAAAAAGCATAGACTTCATTCGAAGAAAAAGCATCGCTAAAGTTTTGAAAATCAAGGGGGAGAAAAGGTAAAGATTTTGAAGATGATTTTCCTTTCCAAAACTTTAGGGGGAGAAAAGCAAAAAAATTTTGAAGATTGATATGGTTTTTGTACAGAAATAACAAAAGAGAGAAATGTTATTTTAAGAAGGAGAAGAGGAAAAGAAAACTGATCGGTTGTTTCTTATAAAGAAATCTTATGAAAGCTGAAATGAAGATGAGAATTGTCATTTCAAGGGGGAGCAAAGAAAAAGCAAATATATAACAGAAATCAATTTGGAAATCGTTGCTGCTGCTGATTAAAGACTGACCAGAAGTTGTTAACTCAGATTATTCAGAATTCTGAGCAAAAGTTGTCAAAGCATTCAGAAGAGCTCCTTCTGAAGATTGTTCCTGCTCTAAGAATTTGATGATGAAAAGTACAAGTGTGTTTGACAAAAAGGGGGAGATTGTTAGGTCTAGAGTTTTGTCAAAAACACAAGTGTTGAGTTCTGAGTAAGAAGACTAAAGAAGACTCAGAAGACTTAGAAGTTCTGAGTAGAAGACTCAGAAGTTCTGAGTGAGAAATTTCAAAAAGATTCTAAGTGTTGAATTCTGACTAGAAGGTTCAGAGTTCTGAGTAGGAGACTCAGAACTTCTGACTATGAAGACAAATGTTCTGAAGCGCTTATTCAGAAGTATGTTCAGAATTCATATCTTGGGATACTCTCTGTTATATTCAGTTACTAATTAGGACACGTGTAATTGTTCTATTAGTCTGTTTCTTATATGTACTGTAGCTTTAGCTTTTCTCTACAGTATATATAAGTGTTAGCAACTGTAGCTAACTGAATCTTTGGCGAATCTTTTGGCTAACCTTTTGGATAACTCTTTACGCATAAATTTGTTAGATCTATTGAGAGAGAAATTCATTGTAATATCTTGTAATTCACAGATTGTTAATAAATCATATGACCAGTTGCTGTGAATACGATCTTAATTGTTCATATTTGATTGTAAGAGTGTATCCTGGACTTACAAAAATCAGCACCTAAATCTCTCAAACTTATGCTCTGATACCAACTTGTAACACCGTCAAATTTGGAACGAGCAACTAACTTTAAAATTCAATAAAATAACCAAATTAGATATAATCACTTCTACAATTCATTCCTTAAAATACCTCGGAATTTAAAACATTATAAGTCCACGATAAAATAACTTAATCGGGTGCTACATAACACAACACAAGTTGCTAGTCCAAACAATTGCGGAAGGCTTCACTAATTAAGTCACCTCTCGTGCACTCTACTAGCACTCGCCACTTCACAATGTAGCTAGAGCTACCCCAACCTGAGCCTGTTGCACATGCCGACAAGTAAAAAGGGTTAGGCTTACGCCTAGTGAGTTCAAGCATTTTATCATGACTAAATAAAATCATAAATCGGAAGTTAGTAGTTTTAGTCATGATTCAAATAAATCTTTAAATGAAAGTTGCAACAAGATTATCATTTCCAAAAGGGTTTCCCAAACGGGCATAAATGACTCATTTTCCAACGCACTCAAATTCCATGCAAACCATTCCCGAAAAAAGTGTAAAGCGTTTTCCAAAATGAGACACGAATCCCAACCCACTCAAATACGTGAATAAATCTAGGTTTAGGCAAAACCTTCAAATATAGTTGACAATACATACTCAACCCGTAAAGCATGGAAACCATCCATTTAAATATGATCTTTCATTGGAAACATAATACGAAGCAAAACTCACGCAAACGTAGAATGTATTAAAATCCAAATACCATAAAATAAAACTCCAGCAGTTTAAAACATCCAATAAGAATGTAACATAAATCCGTCCATCAATCATGGAAAACAATACATATGCATGTATTATAACCTCAACAATGTGAATAGATAAAATACCTGAAATCAACACCCTTCGGTGACGGGGGAGACCCGATCTCATCGAATGTGGCAAACACATAAATTAAACCACGATTAAATAAATGCAAGTAAGCTTCTTGGATGTGGAAAACGGATGACATCAACCATGCTAGGTCTTTAGTCAATCCTCGGCATCAATCATACTAGATCTTTAGCCCATCTTAGACATCAACCATACTAGGTCTTTAGTCCATCTCAGACATCAACCATATTAGGTCTTTAGTCCGTCTTCGGCATCAACCATACTAGATCTTTTGCCCATCTTAGAAATCAACCATACTAGGTCTTTAGCCCCTCTTAGACATCAACCATACTAGGTCTTTAGTCCATTTAAAACCACCAAGTTCAACCATACTAGGTCTTTACCTTGGCAAACCCACCATCCAAAACAAGCTTACTTAACTTAAAATTTTATACATGACCTCAAAAGAATAACCAATGCATTCAAATCATGTAAAATTCAAATATGATGCAACTCATGCAATGCAAACCCCAAGCCCACGTCGAGCTTATTAAAACCGGTAGAATGCCCTCAAGCCTCAATCGAGTCCAAAAGTGAGTCCTCTGCTCAAAGATCTAATGATCATTTATCAATGTCAAATCATGCAAATGAGATGCAATTAAGCATATAACACATTCTAGACTCCACCCTGAGCATGTAAATATCAACAACGTGTAATAATATGCAACACGGTGCAATAAAAGCAACCCGTATATAAGACTCCACATCGAGCCATTTAAACCGGACAAATGTCCCAAGACTATCTCAAAGTCAAAACCGAGCAAAGTGCTCCAAGCTTGCTAGACCCATAATGTCGGTTATCATCGCATAAAACGCGTTTAATCATTGTTTAAGAAAACACGTATCCCGAAATCACCATTAACCCCAAAACTCAACACGGGTTAAACAAAAGGGTTTTCCCAAAGGACTCACTCCCTTAATATTCTCAAAATGACTCATAACACTAAAAGTGCATTTTCCCAAATGGCTTATTAAAATCATTTACACTAACATGATTAAACCATCAAAAAAACCTCATTTTGAGCAATTAATCTTTTAAAGACAATTTATGGTTTCTAACCATCCAAATATTCAAAAGCCCCAAATATGGTGTTTTACACATTTATGAAGATAAACACTTCAAGAGAGTTAAACTTATCCAAATAACTCAACCATATACATTTTCAAGTAAAACACACGAATATTTGTAAAATACTCATTTTGGCATGTACAAGGTTTTCGCAAAGTAACTTGAACTCACCTTTGCTAGATTTAGCTAAATCTAGATTTTCCCCAAACGAATGCTCCTTTGATGCACATGAATCCTCAAACCAAAACTTCAAAACCTAAATCCATAATTTTCCCACCATTAATAACCACATTTAATCATTCAGAATTGTTCTCCAAACATCAACCATCAAAACCTCCATTTATACCCAAAACCTCAATTTGACCTAACTTCTCCAAAATCTTCCAAACCGAAATTGAATAAGCAAAATACTAGAAGATCATCAATGGAACATTTCTAACTCATATGAAAGTATAGAAGCTAGGAGGATGAACTCACCACTTAGGTTTTGATGAAAACCTAGAAAACCCCAAAAATCTCTAGTGTTGTGGATGAAACTTGCTCTTGCATCAATGAATGAAATCACTAGCATAAAGTGGATAATAAACACATTAATCTCCAAAAAAAGCCCCAAAATCGGTTAGGGTTTGTGAGGAAGAAAGGGAAAATGATTTGGGGGGGGGAAAGGGAAGAGATTTGAGAGACTTACCACCACCAAACACCCTTGAATCTTCCTATGAACTTCAAAACTCTTTCTAGATCCTTGAAGAGCTCTCAAAATCGGAACCATAGTAACTTGAATGACCAAAATCGGAGTTGAAATGAGAGAGATATGAAGAAATGAAGTTTGAGGTGTGAATTTTGTATTTGACAGCAACCAGGTACCCGTCCGCGACAATGACACGCGACAATGACACGGTCATAGTCGCTGGTCATAGTCGCACAAGGTGTACCGTAGGCTGTACCCTTGGCGCGACAATGACACTCGACAATGACATGGTCATAGTCGCTGGTCATAGTAACTCCGCTGTATCAAAACTGTTTTGGCCATAACTTCTTCGTTATAGCTCCGTTTTCGCTCCGGAAAGAACCGATGGACTCGTATTCGAATTCCTCATCCAACAAGACCATAAAATCTAAGATTTAACCCAAAATCTTACTTTTCATATTTTTCTTAAAAGACCGATTTCTCACTGATTCGAAATTATGTTTATCCGAAAATTACGGGTGTTACAATCCTCCCAACCTCAGGATAATTTCGTCCTCGAAATCTAAAATCCTTTACAACCAAAGGCTAACCGACTCAACGCTGACCATGATCCATCAACCCTTGACTGGAATCTAAATTTCCATTATACAAACTATTAAGACAAGTCCTCGAACAAATTCTTACCAACAAAGCCCATTCAAGTACACTGTACTTATGTCCGGGAGAACACTCCAACCGCTGGAATAACTCTTAGTCAGACAACTTCGGTTGTCTCCCAACCTTAGATGTTCCATACATCCCGATTTCGGTTTCAGACTCTAAGCCAATCCAAGGTTTGTTCACTAACGAATCCAACAGAATCTCCAATTCCGATTGCTCCTACCATTAATTGTCGTTTATGTCCAACGAGTTCTAATAGACCCCAAGAATCCATCACGACATTAATCATCAAACCGACAGGTTCTTTAACCGCACACGAAAGTTATTCACACCAAAACTACTCATCACAATTGAGCATCTTAGGGTTACTACAGCCGTTATCATTATTATTTTTTTTTAAATCGGACTGCACTCTCCGAATACGATAACGGTAATTGACCTCAGACCACAAGGTTGACACCTAGTTATACCACCAAGCTTTGAACTCTGACAGGACTCCACACATGAGTTCCGTTTACCGAGTGTTTCCACAAAATTAAGGTTGTCAACAAAACGACTACACCAACCTTGAAATGCGTCACCACAAGTCTACTCTCTAATTACCACAAACACATTTACTTCGCTACCGATATCATCCGGCCTATAATACCAACACGCGTGGAATACTCAATCTTCCACCGTCGAAGTGCTACACGCACTTACCCTTAACTGGGTTACTTACCCTTTCCAAGGTCCTAACGAGTTCAAGGTTTTCAAGTGCGTTATTCAATAAATATGCCAATTAATCAAAACCATTCACAAAATTTTCAACGTAAAGATTTTCATATCAAATTTAAACGTATGCATAAAACTACTATTATCAATTCGGTAGTTACGCAAAAATGGACACGCTCGTCCCACATATGAAAATCATGTTGAAAATTATTTCATTGCAGTTCAGATTGTTCACAAAACGCAAAAGCGTAATAAACAATTTCTTTAAAATTAACCGCCACGGTCCTAGTATGGATTGACTCATGACATGCACGCAAGGTAACTGCCCGACTTTAGACAGGATGCAAAAAGGCGTGCACGTTTTTTAAAAGAAGTCCAAACGACATTTGACTCCCAAAATTTCCCTTCTAACCATATAATGGCATGGAACAAGGTTCACCAACAAAATTTTGTGCGTGTCAGTTCATTATACAAAACGATGAAACGGTTTACAAATACACCTTAGTCAAACACAAAATGACTTGTGCAATTCCCATATTTAAAACAAAACCTATACGTTTCCATCACTTGAAAATATCGACTAAAACATCATAAAACCTCACATTGGGGTAGGCATGCAAACTTGTAACACTTCTTAGAAATTTCTTGTAATGACACACATGCACCAAATAACTCACGCCAAAATTTCAAGAGATGAAATCCTTTAAATTGATTTCCCAAGATTTCTCATCCGGTCCTATAATGACATTTGAATAAAACGTTTTTGGCAAACTTGCACACAACAATGCGTTTTTCCAAAACATACGAGGAGATAAGTGTTAATAATTTATTGACACCAAAAAGGGTTCAAATCTATTTTCAAATTCCAAATTGCATCAACGGTGCGCATCAATGTTCAAAACATAAGAATTCCACGCATCATAATTTTATACAAACAAGTTTTCTAAAATTTTTATCACGAAGCACTTTCCTCAAAATTTCGTACTTGGAACATAAAACGTCGAAACGTCATTGCTTAAAATGTATTTGTCAAACTACTCAAAATACACATTTCCTACAAACCAAAAGGTTTTCAATTTTCCAAAAATATTCGGGCAAATCAAAATTGACCAACGTCAACGACTCATACATTTGTGTTTTTCAAATATCACGTATTGTAAACCATCCGTGATCCTCACACCTCTAAAACATGCTTTGACCAAATGGTCTCTCATTTAAACAAGGAGTTAATAAAACATTTTCATGCACGTCTCGTTTAGCAAAAGTGTCGAGAAAACAATGGTTACCAAGCTATGCATACCCCTAAGTCGATATACGCATTTACATGGAAATAATACTAAAACACTTAATTGAGCGAAAGCGCACCAAACAAATTATTATGAATGTTACCTAAATGTTCTTTCATGCATTACTTAAGTCACGTATAAGTCAATCCATACACTGAACTATTTGCAACGAAATACTTAATAACACAAACTCTTGAAAAAAAAGTTACGCGACACTAGAGTTCCAAACTCATCTCTTCTTAGTCGCCTTATGGCATAAAATTAACTTTTCTCAACAAAACTCGAGTGGGACTGTTAGCTCCAATCTTTCTGTTTGTAAAAGTAGTGAAAATAGTCTAAGTACAGAAGTAACCCACAGAGGCTCTGCAGAAGAACCCAAGAATACCGAAGGCAAGAATCAGCAGAAGACTCCTCACAGAGGACCGAGCCGCAGAACCTCTGTCACCTTTGACAGAGCCTCTGCGGTTTATACTGAAGACTTAGAAGATTAACAAATATCTTTCTACTGTTTCAAGATCCGTTCATCCACTTGTTCTAGGCGTCCCCTGACATCAACTACACGTGTCAAACTCTGATAGGGCTCTGTCAGAATTGGAACATGCGGATTAAATGAACATCGTACCTGCTACTGTTCATACAATCTTGTCTACTGTAGATCAGTCCTTATTGTCTAAAGTATGTCCCCTTTGTAGTAGTATAAATAGAAGACTCATGTTGAGTTCTTCTATTAACAAGAAAAAGAATTACACATTAAGCTACACACAAACACACACACCAGCAACTCTTTCTTGTTATGTTCTTGGTGTTCTTGATAATATCAAACACAGTAATCTTCGAGATATTCATCTGTTCTTTACATACTGTTTATTTGATATTGTGTGTTTTTCTACCTTTACATTATCTTTCAGTTCTTAAATACGCTTCCGCACCATATCTACAATCTGAACTAATTGAAAGTTAAGATCATTGTTAAGAAAACAGGAACCAACAATTGGTATCAGAGCAAACTTTGATTTTTAATATCAAGGGATCCACTCTTTACAATGATTTTTGGTAGAAACTTGGATTTTTAACCTGTTCTTCATTTTATTCAAACAGATTATGTTTTCTGCCATTTTTCGATTCATTCGAACTCTGGTAAAAGTATAGAATCTGTTATTCTGGTTAAAAACTCCATTTTAGTGCACTGTTTAAAAGCTTTTAAGCACAGAAACTTCATACGAAGCATCTACTTCGTACTCTGAAAAGTTTGTGGTTCAAACCCTTTTCTGGATAATTTATCTTTTTTTAAAATGACGAATACAAACAACTTCCTCTCTGCTGGTTCTTTAACCAAACTGTTAGCTTCAATCTTCCTAATCATAGAAATATTTAGAAGTAGTGAAAAATAGGCTAAGTGAAGAAAAGCCTCTTACAGAGGCTCTGCCGAACTCACCGAGAGATCAGGGTCAAGAAGCTACAGAAGCAACAGAAGGGTCCTACAGAACCTCTGTTGGACTTAAAGAAGACTCAAGACTCGGAAACAAAAGAAGACTGCTCCACAGAGGACCAGACCGCAGAACCTCTATAACTCATTACAGAGCCTCTGTGGTCTTCAACAAAGACTTCAAAGATATTATTAATATCTTGCTACTGTTACAGGACCCGTTCATCAACTTGCATGGTAGCATGCCCTGTCCAACATCGACGTGTCAAACTCTGATTGGACTCAATAGGGCTTAGTACATAATAGACGTCTGTTGCATTAAATGCAATACAACACGTCTTACTGTTCATGCCGCTCTTGCAACTGTTAACGACATCCGTTCAACTATTCATCAGTACCGTTTGAATAGTAGCATATGCTTTATGGTCCCCTTTAGAGTAGTATATAAGGAAGACTCATGTTGAGTTCTTCCTTATCACTTATCATTTTATCATTATCATCAATCACATATAAATCGACGATCATAAGAACACAAAAAGCTTATTCACCTTAAGAGTCATATCCTTTTTGAAGCTTTTCTTACTCATTGTTCTTAAATCTGTTCTAAATATATATTCAGTAAACTTTGAAATATTATTTCCTGTTCATTGTTTATTTATATTTTGGTCTAAATCTATCAAAACTTATCTGTTAGTTCTTCAAATACGCTTCCGCATCAAACATTAACTTGAACTAATAGATCTGATAATCTTGTATAAGCAAAACGGGAACCAACAATTGGTATCAGAGCGAAGCTTGATTTTCAATATCAAGTGATCCTCGTTTTACAACTTTTATTTGATAGATTACTTTCCTTTTCTTCATCACCATATTTCTGGATATTAGGTGTACCCAGAAAACCTTCCAGATCTTCATACTCATAAATCCTCCATCAGATTATCCTTTCCTCAAAATGACAAATACAAATAACTTTTTCACTGCTGGCTCATTAACCAAACCTCCTACTCTTCTTAGAGATGAGTATCTTCAATGGAAAATAAGAATGGTTCATTTTTTTGAGGGTACTGAAAAAACTCTCAAACAATATCTATACAATCTTCCTCCGGTTCCTATGATAACTATGCCACGTGTACCAGCTACTGCTGAATCTCCTGAAATCCTTGAACATCAAAAACCTAAGCCAAAAGAAGAATGGTCAAATGAAGATAAGGCAGAAGATGAAGTTGCACAGAAAACAAAGAGAATACTGATCATGGCTATCCCCAACGAAATTTTTCAATCCTTAGATGCATGCGAAACAGCGCACGATCTCTGGAAAGACTTAGAAAGACAACAGGAAGGGGGTGCTAAAACACAGAAGAACCGAAGGGCACAATACATAAACGAGTATCATGCCTTCAGAGCCTCTGCAACAGAATCACTGCAAACAACATACGATCGGTTCAACTCTCTCGTAAACAAATGCAGAAAGTCTGGTATTCACAGAACCACGGAAGAAAATAATGTCATGTTTCTAAAGAGCCTGAACGATGAGTGGCTTCAGTTGTCTATGTGTTTACAAAAAAATCAAGATCTAGACTCCTGGACACTCTCTGATCTCTATGGAACACTAGCCGCACAAGAGCCTCAAATAGCTCAAGCTAAAACACTAACCATTGTACCATACGCATTGGTTAGTAAATCTACAGAGGCTACGGACAGACCAAGAAATGAGAGATATACAGAGGAGAAAAAGAAGGAGTAAAAGAAGATGGTAATGATTGATAGCGAAGAAGACGAGCTGAAAGAGGAAGAAATAACTCTTGCGTCATTAGCTAAATCAATGGCTCTATTGACAAGAGAGTTTAGAAATAACCAAAGGAATTCTGGTAGAAGAGATGATGGTAGAAGAGATGAAGGAAGAGGAGAAGAATCAAGTGACCGACAAAGGTCAGACTACATAAATGATGACCAACAGAGGTCGAGCGAAAGAAGCTACAGAGGAAATGACCGACAGAGATCAGATGACAAGGTATGCCACACACAAGAATGCTACAAATGTGGTAAGCCTGGTCATTACGCAAACGAATGCAGAACAGAGAAAGGTGGAGACCAACAGAAGTCCGAAGATCGAACTGGAAACACCTCCCAAGGTTGTTTCAACTGCGGCAAACCAGGTCATTTCGCTAAAGAATGCAGAAGTAGACAAAATCGCCCACAGAAGGACTCAGCTTTTTACAAAAAGAAGGCCGAGTATTATGCGCAAAAATCCCTAATGGCGAACAAAGGGCATTCTGAGGCAAGCAAGGAGGACTTCGAATCAGACTCTACCTCGGACGATGAATTTCCCACAAATGCCCTGTTCTGTGGCATGGCAGAAGTTGACTCCGGCACTGATATTGAGGTATCAATTTCAAACTCTACCTCAAGTACTAATTCTGTAGATGATGATTTATTTAAACTTAACATTGAACTGAAAGAAGTAAATGAAAGCATTCAGAAAAAGATGACCTTTAATGAGAGAGAAGTGATGCTTCTCACTCAAGAAAAAGCCAAAATCTGTGAAGAAAAAGAAAAAGTCGAAAAATATTGGAGCAAAAATATAGATCCTTTAAAAAGGCAAATCTCTAATTTAACCTATGCTTTAAAAATCAAAACAAAAGAACTTTCAGTTTCAAGAAGTGAAACTACAGACATAAGAGCTCTAAAAGAATACTTTCAAAAGGAAAGAGAGGTACTTTGGCAAGATCTTTTAAGAAGAGAAGTTTTACTTAAAAACTATAAAGATGCACAGAAGGTATATGAAAAGGTAAACTCTCAAATAGCAAGACGAGGTATAGGGTACAGTGATATTACCTTAGGAGTTGAAAATAAACGACTAAAACCTCTGTCTTCTCTATTTGTTTTGGGAAAAACTAACAAACCAAACTTTCCAAACTTACTCTCTGTAAGTAAAAGGGTTAAACTCTCTGCAGAACCTCACTTAAGGAAACATACAAAGATGATCAATGTGTGGTTTGAAAACACAGATTCATCATCTTCAACCTCTGTCAATAGAGGAATCAAACCAAAGAAATATCTGAAAACACAAGATCAGATTGGTATCTTTAAGTTTGGTAAACCAGAGACTCAAACACAGGTCGCTTTTGTCTGCATAATGAACGATGAAAAGAAATTATCAGCAGAAGCTCCTGAGTTTAAACCCATCTTTTCAGAAGAAAAACTTAAAAAATCTATTGAAGAAGAAATTTTGGAAGTTTTGAAATCAAATGTTTTAGAAAATCTCAGTACCTCTTCTATAAATCAAATTCTCACTGAAAAGATCTCATCAGATACCTCTGCCTTCTATGAAAGTCATTCTACAGAGGAAGAAAGCTCGTACGATACATGCTCAGAAAATCCAGCCTCTGTCGAAAGAGATGACTCAACCTTTGTATATGAGGACGATTCATCCTCGGACGACTCAGAGACTGATTCTAAATCAGGATTAGTTCACTGTGACACAGAGGATGTTAAATTCTCCTCTGAGGTTCTTAACAGAACTATTTCTCCAAAAGAGAAAATCACAGAGATACCTATCTGCCCAGATTTTCTGAACATGTATTTAAAGGTCAAAACCTCTGCTGAGCTTGATATGTTAAAGAAGACCTCTGTTGATCCTAAAAGTTCAAAATTTTCAAAACCTTTAAGGAAAATTAAAGAGAATCCCACTTGGAAACAAAAGGGAAAATGGCCTGAAGCTAACAAATACTTTTCCTCTGTGACAGTGAAGAAAGATGTTCACCACAGAAGAGAGTCACAGAAGGCAGGAACTAAACAAGACTTTTGCAAACAACATTCTAGTATTCATAGATCTTCTTGTAATAGGAAATCTAATGTAAAGAAAGAGTGTAATGCCTCTGTGGCTCAGTTCAATGAATTCAATGAAAAGTTCAAACGAATCACATCTCATATTCAATACTGTCATTGTTTTGATCTTATGTTCAAACTGAATAAATACTTCTCAAGTCCAGATTGCTTACTCTCCACTAAAACTCCAAAGTCAAAACCTCGAGAGAAATAATCTGATCTTTCTACAAAGGATAAAATGTATTTCTAGAATGCTAAGGCAAACTTGAAAAATTCTAACAATATTGGACCCATATGGTTATGGGTACCTAAGTCTCTGTGATTGTCTTGCAGAAGCAACATGTGCCAATTTGGTATCTTGACTCCGGATGCTCAAGGCACATGACTGGCGACAGAAGATTACTATCCACATACAAAGAAACACACGATGGTGGATCTGTAACTTTTGGAGACAACATGAAGGGACACATCAAAGGCTATGGAGTCATACAGAAAGAAAATGTCTCTGTATACAAAGTTGCATATGTGAATGGCCTCAAACACAACCTACTAAGTGCAAGTCAACTCTGTGATACAGGATTCGATGTGTTATTCAAAAGAAGTTTCTGCTCTCTACAAAGTGAAAACACAGGAATGGAACTTCTGCGAGCTGAAAGAAGAGGTGATCTATACCTAATGAATTTTACTTCAAAATCCAAGGACAAAGTTTGCCTAGTAGCCTGCAAAAGTGAAGAAGCGTGGTTATGGCACAACATGTTCTGTCACTTAAACTTTCACACCCTGGATAAACTAGTAAAACTCGATCTAGTGAAAGGTTTGCCAAATGTTAAATTCAATAAGGATCACTTGTGTTCGGCCTGTGAAATGGGAAAACACAAAAGGGCTTCCCACAAAGGCAAAACAGACGTGTCTTGCACTAGGCCTCTGTACATGCTTCATGTCGACCTCTGCGGTCCCATTGCTATGCAGAGCCTAGGTGGCAAGAAATACATACTTGTCCTAATTGATGAGTATTCACGTTTCACTTGGGTTGAATTTATTAGAAAGAAATCAGATGTTCCAATTATACTGATAAATCTAATGAAAAGAATTCAATTTCTTTATGACTGCAGAATACAGAAGTTAAGAAGTGACAATGGCACATAATTTAAAAACTGTGTCATTGAAGCCTATCTTTCTACAGAAGGAATATCACAGAACTTCTCTGCCGCTCGAACTCCACAACAGAACGGTGTAGTCGAAAGAAAGAATCGAACACTTGTGGAGGCCGCAAGAACTATGCTATCTGCATGCGGATTATCAATGAACTTTTGGGCAGAAGCAATTTCTACTGCGTGTTATACACAGAATCGTTCAACCATTGTGAAAAGACAACTCAAGACGCCTTACGAATTGCTTCACAAAAGGAGGCCAAACATCAAGTTTTTTCATGTATTCGGATGCAAATGCTTTGTTTTAAACGACAGAGATTCAAGAGGAAAGTTTGAAGTAAAAGCTGATGAAGGCAAATTCATTGGATACTCTGCCACTTCCAAAGCCTACAGACCATTCCTTACAAAGTCTCGCAAGATTGTAGAAAGCATCAATGTTTCTTTTGATGATTCATTCCAAATGACTTCTGAACAAATCAGTTCAGAACTCGGAATTAAAGGGAAATCCTCTGACATCTCAAAAACAAAAGAAGATTTGGATCTTCTATTTTTAGAGATGTTCAACAATGACATTGATCCTTCTGTTGGAACCATCAGAATTTCTGAAGAACCATCCTCTGTCGGACAAAATCCTACAGGTATGACTCTAACAGGTCCAAATAATGCTTCATCTTCTTCTATAAATACTACAGATGCAATTGCCGAAGAAGAACATGCAGAAGATGAAACATTAAGAAAAACGACCACAGAAGTTGCTGAAAAACAAACTCCACAATCCACAGAAGAACCAATTACAGGGGAAATCGAGGACCAAGACTATACGTCCTCATAGGAACAAACCCCACCACTCATACCAATATTTCCACAAACGGTAGAATCAACTACCAAGGCACGAAGAACGACAGAGGCTACACAAGAAGAAACACAAGAAGCCGCTGACGAAAGGTTCGAGGACATTGATGATCATCTTCCACGCACGACTCAGTGGACAAAAAGCCATCCTCCAAGCCAAATAATCGGAGAACCTTCTGACTCAGTAAAAACCAGGTCTGCCACTGCTAATTTTTGTTTTTTTACTAACTTTATCAGTGTGATAGAACCAAAGAAGATTTCTGAAGCCCTAGATGACCCAAATTGGGTAGACGCCATGCAAGAAGAACTTCTGCAGTTTGAGCGTAACAAAGTATGGACTTTAGTACCTCTGCCACGAGGGAAACAGGCCATTGGGACTAAATGGGTCTACAGAAACAAGAAGGATGAAGATGGAGTGGTCATCAGAAACAAAGCAAGATTAGTAGCAAAAGGATATAGACAAGAAGAAGGCATAGACTACGATGAGACTTTTGCCCCTGTCGCACGACTCGAAGAAATAAGAATATTCTTAGCCTTCGCAGCCCACAGAGGTTTTAAAGTCTATCAGATGGACGTAAAATCAGCTTTTCTAAACGGTGAAATCCAAGAAGAGGTTTACGTAAATCAGCCACCAGGGTTTGAAAGCTCAAAGTTTCCAAGGCATGTATACTACCTTGAAAAGTCTCTATACGGACTGAAACAGGCTCCAAGAGCATGGTACGAACGACTTTCTACCTTCCTTCTAGTCAATGGCTACAACAGAGGTACAACAGATACTACCTTATTCTATAAACATAAAAAGGGTGAGATAATGCGTGTACAAATCTATGTGGATGACATAATTTTCGGGTCTACTAATTCAGAAGAGTGTAAAAGTTTTGAGAAACTCATGCAGAGTGAGTTTGAAATGAGTATGATGGGGGAATTAACATTCTTCCTCGGACTTCAAGTCAAACAAACTTCAGAGGGAATTTTTATAAATCAAGCCAAATATGTCTCTGACATTCTGTCAAAATATAACCTCTCTGATACCTCTGCAATGAAAACTCCAATGGCCACTGGAAATAAGTTATTCTTAGATCCAAATGGTATCTCTGTAGAATGCACTCTCTACAGAGGCATGATTGGATCTCTGTTATACTTAACAGCAAGCAGACCTGACATTATGCATGCCACATGTCTTTGTGCATGTTATCAAGCTAATCCTAAGAAATCACATTATGATGCGGTGAAGAGAATCTTTAGATACCTAAAGGGGACCAAAAATCTCAGTCTCTGGTATCCACTGAACTCTAGTTTTAGTCTTAAAGCTTATACAGATTCAGACTATGGAGGATGCATGCTTGACAGAAAGAGTACCTCTGGGAGTTGTCAATTCCTAGGTGGTAAACTAGTCAGTTGGACCTCCAAGAAGCAGAATTGTGTCTCCACATCCACTGCAGAAGCTGAATACGTTGCTGCTGCTAGCTGTTGTTCTCAAGTTCTATGGATGAAGACTCAACTAAAAGACTACGGCCACATCCTATTCAAAATACCCATCTTCTGTGATTCCAAAAGTGCCATTGCTATCTCTTCCAATCCTGTGCAACACTCGAAAACCAAGCATATCGATATAAGGTACCATTTCTTGAAACATCATGTTGAATACGGTACAATTGAAATGCATTTCGTGCCAACAGAATATCAACTCGCTGACTTATTCACCAAAGCACTAGACGATAAAAGATTCAATTTCTTGGTGGGTAAGTTAGGAATGATAAACATGGTGTGACAATCCTCTGTAAGTATAGCTTTATCTTCTGTAAATATGTACAAATTTCCTTTATTTTTGCTTTAAGTTAATTTATTTCTGTTTGTAAGTTCTCAATCTTAAATAGTTCTTAAAATCACAGAGCTTCTGTAAGTCAACTCAGATCCTCTAACGACCTCTACAGAACCTCTGGAAAACATGACCTATGTTCTATGCAAAAGTTATCATTCTTTGATCCATGCATAGGTCAAGGGGGAGCAAAAGGAAATTACTTGATCTACAGAGGTGATTAGATCAAGGGGGAGCAAAAAGGGATCCTGAAATGATCTACAGAGGTAAATCTTTCAAAGGGAAGCCCAAGAAGGATGTCGATAATTCTCCATCGACAGAAGTCAGACAAACTGCCAAGAACAGAAGAACCAAAAGGTATGTCTCTCGCACAAAAGGTTTTTGGAAAACAGTTTTCTAGGACAAGAATTGTCAAATATGTCCTAAATATACTGTGAATAACATTTCAAAAATCAAAAGCTCAAAAAGTTTCACAAAATTCGCGTTAGGAGAAATTTAAGGTCATAGAGCTTCTGCTGAGCTCAACAGAGGTTCTGCAAGAAATATGCTCTGTGATCGCAAATTAACCCTCTGTCGATCTTTTGGAATGTTATCTCGGAAACCGAAAACACAAACCATGACCTTCTCGAACAAACCATTTTTTTAACAGTTTTCTCGGACACAAACTTTCAAATATGTCCGAAAAACATCTCTTAAACCAAATCAAAAATTGGATGATCAAAACTTTAATAAAATTTTTGTTATGAGATTTTTTCCCTCATAGAGCTTCTGTTGGCCCTCACAGAACTTCTGCAAGTTCCAACAGAGCCACAAAACCTCTGCGAAGCAAATTTCTTGACATAAATCCGATTTTATCCTCTCCAATGCCTTTACAAATGTTTTGGTTAAAGAAGAAACCCACAGAAGTCATGATAACAATGAGATATATGAGAAAGGGATACACATCAAAGATTTTCAAATTCACAGAACCTCTGTAAACTACAGAAGTTCTGTCAATCTGTTACTTAGGCATTTCTGTAGTAATAACGGTTACTTTTACTGAGAGTGAACTACATGTGGCTAAGAATAACCCCACGCGCCTAGCATTAATGGGCCGCGCACGACGTCCTGTCATCCTCTGACATGGCCTACGTGTCCCATTTTCATTGGGCGTACATGGAACGTTTTCTGTGGAAAGTTGAACCCGCCGTTCTAACTTGAGTTCGGATTCCAAATTTTAATCCATTGCCATATATTTTACTCTTTCGAACTCTACCGTTTTACCCTCCTATAAAAACAAAGCTTACCCTCTCATAAACCTTTTACAAACTCTCATTCTTCTCTGGCGAAACCCTGCAAAAACCTGCAAGTTTCTTATTCTCAGTATCAAATGACTTCATCTTCTCAAGCTATCTCCCCTGCACACTCTCCGGCGACCTCACCAGAACATTCACCGGCTCATTCTGAACATTCAGAAAACCCCAACCCTGCCCAGAACATTTAACTAGAAGATTCCGGTGACTCAGCAGACTTTGCTCCGACAACACATCTGCAAAACTTCATAGCTAAGGATCATTTCGAAAAAGTACTACCAATCAAATCCAACAACTGCTATTTGGTCCCCTCACCCACTGCTTTCGGCGAAGCCCACACCATTCTTCTGAACATAATGGAAAATCACATCCTCTTCCCTCTACTCTCAAGAACACCAAAGAAAATACCAGTCAGATATCTGAACCAGTTTTGGCAGAGCTGCCGATTTGATAAAGACGACTCTATTATCAAAGGGTACATTTCAAGACCTGACAAATCTGAACATCTTGAAATCAAGTTCAACGGAACAATGTTTTCACTTGAGTTCAACCTACCCACGAGGGGTCTTCTTGGTTTAAAGAAATATGCAGAGCAACCAACAGACGACGAGCTCTGTCGCTTCGTAGAAATGCTTGGGTATAGCACACAACTACGGAAGAGAAATGACTTCCGCAGAGGCAGATTACCACCTCTGTGGAACACCTTGTTCTCTATTCTTAACAGATGCCTGACAGGGAAGATAGGCAGCATTGACCAGACCTCGCATCAGATCTTGACCATCATGTATGGTGTTTACTATGATCTCCCACTAGATTACTCGACCATAATGATGCAAGAAATCATCAACACCATCGACAGAAAGAACAACACCAGAAGGGTCAAAGAAAACGATCCAAACTTTCTACCACCTCTGCAATTCCAAAGGATATTGGGAGTATTGTTCGAACCTCTGTTGCTGATACAGAAATGGCCAATGGAAAGGCCAATTCCCAAACAGTTCCCAATGAGCAAAAATGTCCCCACTGATCATATACATGGTTACTCACACTGCAGACCTCTTTCAAAGAAGCTTCTGAAGTATGCCTCGAATAAAACCCTTAAGAAAGAGTATATACGCGATCATAGAACTCCTAAACTGAGTCCTATGACACCCCCGCGTTTAGGTGTCCCCCTAGGAACAATAGTTGCAGAACCTCTTTCCTCTCAAGAAGAAAAAGATCAGAAATTGGAAAAACACATGGCTATACAATTAAGCTTCATAGCCAAACGTACAGAACTCATGGGAAAGAAGTCCTCTTCAAAAACCTCTGCATCTACTCCAAAAGCAAAGAAGAGAAAAACTGCAGAAGGAACCTCCACAAGCGCTGCAGAAAATCAACCCTTACCTCCCCATGCCACAGAAATTGGCTCCTCTGCTCCTCCCTCTTCTCCAAAACAGAAGAAGAAAAGAAAATCGAAAATCACAGAGGAAGCGGCACCAAAACCCAAGAGGAGGAGAACCAAAAAGAAGCATGGTAAATCACTTCAAAAATTGGTCACCATTGCAGAGGAAGAAGAAATCGCAGAACAAAGACTTGCAGAAGAAGATACAGAAGAAGAAATGGCAACAGAGGAATATCAATCACCCTATCAATCTCCAGATAGATTTGCTCACCAAGGAGATCTGAACGACTTCCTACAGAACCCTGACATTGCCAACACCTTAAATACAGCAGGGTGGACGGCACAACCTCTCGACCACCACTCCCCAGAAGAACAATATTTCTCAATTTCTGGCATTGACACACATCTGCAAGAAGATGACACAACACCCAGAAATCAACCAGGTGAGACACCTATTATCCTACAGAACCCCTTCATTCGACAAGGATTGGACGTCCACAGAAAGAGTCCAAGCCAAGATGCAGAAGAAGAAATAGAGGAAATAGACATGTCAGAGGAAGCTATTAAAGAACAAAATCAAAAGAACGCACAAGAGTGGAATAGAGGTGAAGTAACAGAGGCTTCTGAGACAAGGATAGAGGTCTCAGAGGTAGATTCAGATGAAGAAGAAGTTGTCTGGATACGAAAAGGTATCTATCATCCACATGTCATGAGATTATACGGCTCTCATCGAATGTACATCTTCTTACGCGCAGAGCAAGGAACTTCAAAAGAAGCAAGGGAAGAAGCACCAAGCCGAAGGATAACTACAGAGGCTGAAATAATAGACGGTGATGTAGTGCTTGGGTGCTTAACAGAGGAAGAAACAAGAAAAGATGCCTGGATTAATAGAGGCACACAACCACAACCAACTCCCAGTGCAACCCACATATCTAACTCCGCAGGTCTAGCTGCAGAAGGAGTTATTGAAAAAGAGCAGCACAGCTCGATCCAAACCCAACCCATCCAGCCAGAAGTCACTCTTTCGACTTCTGTGCCCACAAAAACCGGGGAATCCATTCCTAGGGAGTCTCCTCAAAGAGACTCACCTATTATTCGTGATCAATCGCCCCAGATCACACTAGAACACCCTACAGAGGAATTCGTTTCCTCTGCCACGCACACATTAGGGCCAAATCTTCTTTCAGAGAGAAGTAGTGAGCACAGAGACGAAGAGACTCTAGACAAGTCTCCTAGTCAACAGAAGGACATTCCAATACCCACCTCTGGAGTGGATTTGGACACTGTTCTTCACATAACTTCTGTAGAGATCGAAACTCAGGTTTCTTCTCAAGGATCAGAAGGAAATCCTTCCACCCCCATCGTACAAATAAGGGTGAACGAAGGTGTCCCAGGAACAGGGACTCACTCTGGAGACGAATGTGTTCCTCCAGAGGTTACACAAGGAACACAAGTATCAAGGGATGAGTTCCAAACCCTTGTCACCTCTGTGAACCAAACAATGAAAGAGTTGCAAAGCTCTTTCAAATCTTTTGCAGAAACAACATCGACGGCTATCCTGAAACTAAACACCAAAATGGACAATCTGTCCACAGAAGTGAAATCTGCAATCTCAGCGATGAAGTCTTCTGCCGAAACTACTGCCAAAGCTACAGCTACTTCTGCCGCTCAAGAATTCGGAAAAGCTTCAACTTCTGCGTTCAAGGACTCTGTCAAAAACTTCCTTGAACAAATGAATACGCAATCCAACAGAGCAGAGGGCATTACTCCTGCAGATCTATAGAATGCCCTAACACAAGTACAAGCAGAGGCAATACGCAACACGACAATGATGCAGCCAAAAGACTACATGACCAGAGCCCAGCTAACAGAGCTAGAACAAAACGTCATAAACCAGGTCACAGAAGTCATTGTCTCCTTTACAACAGCAAATGCCAACTTTGTCAAGGATTTCAGAAGAAGTGTTGGCAGAATGCGTTTTAAAACAGAGGCAGAGCTTGCGACTCTAATTGGCCTTTGTGATGACGTCTGTGAAAAGTTGATAGCAGCAGGAGCAGAATTACCGAAGAAAACCAAAGCTTCTTGCAGAGCAGAGGGCAGTTCTGAAAAGAGTCAGGATGAATCTGATGATGACCATCCTGGTCCATCAGATAATCCTGAGGGGGAGAATACAAGGGAGAAAGCTACGAGCAGAGGAATACAAACTCCACCAATCGCAGCAGAATCAATCAGTCAAGCCCCTCCAGAACAAAACCAAGATCAACAACAAACTCAACAGACCACAGAGACAACACCCATCTCTGTGGAATCAAGTCCTAAAGAAACAAATATTCCAGAAGCTGATCAGCATCCCACAGAGGCAACAACCACCCCTGTGGTAATCATTTTGGAAGAAAGTCCTTCAACAGAAAAACCCCAAAGCATACCAAGAAGAAAGTCGATTGCCACTAAACCAAAGAGAGCAACGACCTCTTCTTCTGATGTTCTGAGAAAAATGAACGACACAATGACTGAACGAATGGCGCAGAGAGAAGAAGAAAGGCACAAGTTCGTACTAGCATTCAAAATGGCAAGAAGATTCAATGTCGAAACTTCAACAACAGAAACTGAGCTCACAGAAGAAGTAATCAAAGAACCTCCAACAGAGGTTACAGAGCAACTCAAGCCAACAGAACCATCGCCACAAAAGTCCTCTAAATCACAAATGTCAAAACCTACAGAGGCAACCCCCATCAAACCAACAGAAGTCCCAACCTCCAAATCTATAGAAGCAACAGCCTCTGCCCCGCCAAAAGGAAAAGACAAGGGCAAAGGAATATTGACAGAAGAGCCTAAGAAGAAGAAATCATTACCAAAGCCTACAGAGAAACTAATGAAGAGTGCGTTTGATGCCTTTCAAACTCCAAAGCCTGAAGAAGTTGACTGGGCATATGAATTGAAGCCTCTGTCAGACATTCCTCTAACTGGAAGAGCGGCATAAGTTGTTCAAGAAATGGAGAGTCTCAGAAGACAAGTACCACAACCTGGTCCAACACATGAAGAGATGGAAGAAGTGGTATACAAATACCTCTATAAACAATCCTTTCAGACCAATCATCCTACAGATCATGTGACAGATCCAAGGATCAGAGAAGAATTTGAGAACATCTTCACAAGGACAAAGCCAAGAACCAAAGCAGATGTCTTCTCAATCCACAAGATCAAAAAGGTAATCTTTTGCAGATTCTCCTTCACAAGAACCTATCCAAGGGTCAGGTACAATCTTTACAGAGTCAGAAGAGAAAACAATTCAGAGACCACCTTCGCTGATGCTGACCTAAGAAATATCAATCCTTATGATCTACCTGACCTTCTGCAATGGACAAAGGACAACTACAACACAGAGCCAAACACCAGAGCCTATCAAGTGTTGAGAAAAGCGATGAGGGAAAAGCTTCTGCTCTACAGCATGATAGATTTCCAGCTGGGAAAGGATCTTGGTCTCAAGCATCTGGATTTACGACCACCAGAAGATCGCTGCCCACCGGACGCCGTACCTAACTCAATCATCACAGAACCACGATTTGGGTTAGTATTTCAAAACCCACAAGGCGAAATTAAACTGTTTGTATGCATGGACTGTCAGAAGTACGCAACTAGTACTCTGAACAAATTCAGAGCAAGCCTTGTGAAATACAGAGGTACAGAAAAAATGGATAGAGATGCTGCAGATACTTTCATCAGAGAGATTGATGCCACAATCCGCCTAAGAGAACTCTGCATCAGTTTCTACAAAGAGATCAGAAGAGTCGGAAGAGACAACAGAAGCTACAACGATTTCAAAGATGCCAAAATCTGATTCTCAAACCTCAAATCTCTGCAAACCAAGTCAAAAGTTTATCTTTCATTGTACTCAAATGTAAAATGCCTCTGGCATATTTATGAATGAAAGAACTTTCGAGGTATTGTTTAACCTCTGTCTTATCTAACTTAGCCTAACTAAACTCGAAGTTAAATTTTTTTATTTTTCACTACTTAGGGGGAGATTGTTAGCTTCAATCTTCCTAATCATAGAAATATTTAGAAGTAGTGAAAAATAGGCTAAGTGAAGAAAAGCCTCTTACAGAGGCTCTGCCGAACTCACCGAGAGATCAGGGTCAAGAAGCTACAGAAGCAACAGAAGGGTCCTACAGAACCTCTGTTGGACTTAAAGAAGACTCAAGACTCGGAAACAAAAGAAGACTGCTCCACAGAGGACCAGACCGCAGAACCTCTATAACTCATTACAGAGCCTCTGTGGTCTTCAACAAAGACTTCAAAGATATTATTAATATCTTGCTACTGTTACAGGACCCGTTCATCAACTTGCATGGTAGCATGCCCTGTCCAACATCGACGTGTCAAACTCTGATTGGACTCAATAGGGCTTAGTACATAATAGACGTCTGCTGCATTAAATGCAATACAACACGTCTTACTGTTCATGCCGCTCTTGCAACTGTTCACGACATCCGTTCAACTATTCATCAGTACCGTCTGAATAGTAGCATATGCTTTATGGTCCCCTTTAGAGTAGTATATAAGGAAGACTCATGTTGAGTTCTTCCTTATCACTTATCATTTTATCATTATCATCAATCACATATAAATCGACGATCATAAGAACACAAAAAGCTTATTCACCTTAAGAGTCATATCCTTTTTGAAGCTTTTCTTACTCATTGTTCTTAAATCTGTTCTAAATATATATTCAGTAAACTTTGAAATATTATTTCCTGTTCATTGTTTATTTATATTTTGGTCTAAATCTATCAAAACTTATCTGTTAGTTCTTCAAATACGCTTCCGCATCAAACATTAACTTGAACTAATAGATCTGATAATCTTGTATAAGCAAAACGGGAACCAACAATTGGTATCAGAGCGAAGCTTGATTTTCAATATCAAGTGATCCTCGTTTTACAACTTTTATTTGATAGATTACTTTCCTTTTCTTCATCACCATATTTCTGGATATTAGGTGTACCCAGAGAATTCTGATTATGGCCATTCCAAATGACCTTTTCCAGTCCATGGATGCATGTGAATCTGCATATGATCTATGGAAAGAACTGGAAAAACAACTAGTAGGAGGAGCGAAAACCCAGAAGAACCGCAGAGCTCAATACATAAATGAATACTATGCCTTTAAAGCTCTGCCAACCGAATCTCTGCAGACTACGTATGATAGGTTCAACTCTCTAATAAACAAGTGCAAGAAGTTCGACATCCACAGAACCTCTGAAGAAAACAACGTTATGTTCTTGAAGTCTCTGAATGAAGAATGGCTTCAGTTATCTATGTCTCTGCAAACAAATCAAGACTTAGATTTCTGGACCCTATCAGACCTCTATGGAACATTGGCAGCACAAGAGCCTCAGGTAGCACAAGCAAAAGCCCAGTTCATTGCACCTCTTGCATTGGTTGGTAAGACTACAGAGGCTAGAGAGAAACCAAAGAAAGAAAAAGCAGTAGAGGAAAGAAAGGAGAAGAAGAAGAAAAACATAATGGTGGAAAGTGAAGAAGAAGAGGAAGTAGCGGCAGAAGAAGAAACGACCCTGGCCTCGATAGCTAAATCATTAGCTCTCTTGACTAGGGAATTCAACAGAGGATACCAGAAGAAATCTGATAATGAACGATATGAAAGAGAAAATCGAGAGAGAGAAGGGTCAAACGACAGAAACGACAGAAGTGGTGACCGACAGAGGTCAAGTGACAGAAATGACAGAGGAAATGACCGACAGAGGTCGGAAGACAAAGCTGGCAACACTCCACAGATTCAAGAGTGTTACAAATGTGGTAAGCCAGGCCACTACGCAAATGAATGCCGAACCGAAAGAAGTGGTGACCGACAGAGGTCAGATGATAGAGCTGGAAACTCCACACAGAACCAAGGATGCTACAACTGTGGAAAGCCAGGTCACTTTGCCAACGAATGCAGGAGCAAGTCAAATCGCCCTCAAAGGGATGCAGCTTTCTACAAAAAGAAAGTTGAATACTATGCTCAGAAATCACTAATGGTGAACAAAGAAATCTGGTAGTCAGACACATCCTCTGACGAAGGAGAAACAAAGAATGCTCTATTCTGTGGCATGGCAGAAGTCAGCTCTGACTCCGACAGTGAGGTATCCACTTCTACCTCTAACTCTAATACTGCAGAAGATGATTTGATTAAAATTAACATTGAATACACTGAAATGAAAAAGACATGTGAAAATATTCAGAAAAAGCTCACATTCTATGAGAGAGAAGCTAGACTTCTCACTCAAGAAAAAGCTAAAATCTTTAAAGAAAAGGAAGAAATTGAAATGGACTAGAACAAAAAGTTAAATCCTTTAAAATAAAAGATTTCTAAACTTAATTCTTCCTTGAAAACAAAGTCTAAAGAACTAATGGACGTTGAGTGCGACAGAATGAACATCCTAGCTCTTAAAAATTATTTTCAAAAGGAAAGATAAGTCCTCTGTCAAGATTTACTCAGAAGAGATCTGAAAATTAAAAAATTTCAAGATGCTCAGAAGGTGTACGAAAAAATAAACACACAAATAGGGAGGCGGGGAATTGGCTTCTGTGATATAGATCCTTATACCGGAACCAAAAGTGACAAGTCTCTGTCCTCTCTATTTCACATTTGAGATACAAGAAAACCTGATTTCCAAATCTTCTCTCTGTAAGTAAAAGGCAAAAAGTCTCTGGGGAACCTCACAAGAGGAAACCTCTGAAGATGACAAATGTGTGGTTTGAAAACACAGATTTGTCACCTTCAATCTCTGTCAAAAGAGAATCCAAACCTAAGCGGTATCTGAAAACTCAAGATCAGATAGGAATCTTCAAGTTTGGTAATCTTGAGACTCAAACTCAAGTTGCATTTGTCTGCATGATGAATTCTGAAAAGAAATTATCAGCAGAGGCACCTGAGTTCAAGCCAAGAATTACAGAAGAAAAACTTAATATCTCTGAAGAAAACCTCCGTACATCTTCCAGCGATCAAGATCTCTCTGAAGAAAACTTAACAGATACTTCTGTTAACTTAGAAGATAGTTCCTTAGAAAAGAAAAAAAGTGAGTATGGCACATGTTCTGAAAGCCCAGCCTCTGTCGAAAGAGAACCAAGTGACTCAACCTCTGTATATGAGGACGATTCATCCTCTGAGGAATCAGAGACTGACTCTAAGTCAGAGATCGGACCTAGTGACACAGAGGATTTTAATCAAACCTCTGAAGTTCTTAACAGAACTATTCCTCCCAAGGAGAAAATCACTGGAATTCCTATATGTCCAGACTTTTTGATCATGTGCATACAAGCCAAAACCTCTCTTGAGCTTGAAAATTTCAAACAACAGAAGTTAATGTCCACTCAAATTCCAACGAGTTCAAAGATTTTAAAAACCTTAAAACCTGTTAAAGAAAAACTAACATGGCAACAGAAGGGTAAATGGACAAAAAACGACAAATCTTTTTCTTTTGTGACAGTGAAACCTGCAGAAGTTCACCACAGAAGGGGTATACAGAAGGCCACATTCAACAAAGGATTTTGCAAATAACAATCTAACCTACATAAACCTTCTTGTAATAGAAAGTCTAATGTTAGGATAGACTGTAATACCTCTGTGCCCCCATTTAATGTATTTAATGAAAAGTTCAAGCAAATCTCTTCGCACATTCAATACTGTCATTGCTTTGATCTTATGTTTAAATTAAACCAACACTTCAAAAGTCCACACTGTCATCTCTTTGTACCCAAAGAAAATGATAAATCCAAGGGTAAGAAGAAACAAAATGTTTCTTCAACAGAAGCTAAAACAAAGACCAAGAATGCTAAGGCAAACTTGAAGACCCCTAACAAAACTGGACCCATGTGGATATGGGTACCTAAAACTCTCTAATTGTCTTGCAGAAGCAGTATGTGCCAATATGGTATCTAGACTCCGGATGCTCGAGGCACATGACTGGCGACAGAGGTCTTCTATCCACATACAAAGAAAAACAAGATGGTGGATCTGTGACCTTTGGAGACAACAAAAAGGGGTACATAAAAGGCTACGGAGTCATAAAGAATGAGAATATAACCGTATGCAAAGTTGCATATGTGGATGGCCTTAAACACAATCTTCTCAGTGTAAGCCAACTCTGCGATACGGGATTCGACGTAATGTTCAAAAGAACCTTCTGCTCTCTACAGAGTGAGGACACAGGAATTGAACTTCTGCAAGCCGAAAGAAGAGGCGACTTGTATCTCATGAACTTCAATGTCAAAAACAAGAAAGACAAAATCTGCCTTGTTGCGTGCAAAATTAAAGAAGCCTGGTTATGGCACAACAGGTTTTGCCATTTAAACTTTCATACTCTTGATAAACTTGTAAAACTTGATCTAGTCAAAGGTCTACCAAACGTTAAATTTAAAAAAGATCATTTATGCTCTGCCTGTGAAATGGGAAAACTCAAAAGAGCTTCCCATAAAGGCAAAATTGATGTATCTTGCACTAGGCCTCTGTACATGCTTCATGTTGACCTCTGCGGTCCAATATCTACACAGAACCTAGGTGGCAAGAAATATCTGCTTGTTTTGTCAGAAAGAAATCAGATGTTCCAAACATACTGATAAATTTAATGAAGAAAATCCAAGTTCTGTATGAGTGCAGGATTCAGAAACTAAGAAGTGACAATGGCACAGAATTCAAAAACTCTGTCATTGAAGCCTATCTTACAGAAGAAGGAATATCACAGAACTTCTCTGCTGCACGCACCCCACAACAAAATGGCGTGGTTGAACGAAAGAACCGCACGCTTGTGGAGGCCTACAGAACTATGCTGACCGCATGTGGATTACCAATGACATTTTAGGCAGAAGCAGTATCGACCGCTTGCTATACCCAAAATCGATCAACCATTGTAAAGAGACATACCAAAACTCCATATCATTTTATCAACAAAAGACGACCAAACATCAAGTTCTTCCATGTATTTGGATGCAAGTGCTTCGTCTTAAATGATAGAGAAGCAAGAGGACAGTTTGAAGTAAAGGCAGATGAAGGCAAGTTCATAGGATACTCTGCAACTTCCAAGGCCTACAGAGTTTATCTTCTACGATCTCAAACGATTGTAGAAAGCATAAACATTTCTTTTGACGATACCTTCCAAAAGACTTCTGAGC
The DNA here is from genome assembly GCA_033807775.1 of Saussurea involucrata. Lineage (NCBI taxonomy): Eukaryota > Viridiplantae > Streptophyta > Magnoliopsida > Asterales > Asteraceae > Saussurea > Saussurea involucrata. The sequence continues at coordinate 247,729,553 of CM066321.1, read as the reverse complement.
AAATCAATTCAGAACTCGGACTAAAAGGAGAATCCTCTGGCATCTCAAAAACAAGAGAAAAAGACTTAAATCTTCTATTTCAAGAGATGTTCCATGACGACATTGATCCCTCTATTGGAGCCGTCAGAGCCTCTGGAGAATCATCTTCTGCCAACCACAACGCGATAGGTATATCCCTAACTGGTCCCTTAAATAATTCATCTTCCTCTGTTAATCATACAAATGCAAATGCCGAGGGGAGCCAACAGAAGATGATACAACAAGGAAAACAACCACAGAAGCTATTGAATAACCAACTCCATAAACCACAGAGGAACCAATAACAGAGGAACAAGAAGACTTAGTCTCTACTTCCTCAGAGGAACAAACTCCGCCACACATTCCAATCATCCCACAATCTGTAGGATCAAGCACGAAAACAAAATCTACGACAGAGGCTGCACATGAACCACAGTTAGAAACCTCTGAAGATCAACTTGATGAAATCGATGACCATCTCCCAAGAACAACAAAATGGACAAAAAGCCATCCTCCAAGTCTTAATCGGCGAACCTTCTGAAAAGGTAAAAACAAGATCTGCCACTGCTAACTTTTGTTTCTTTACAAACTTTATTAGTGTGATCGAGCCAAAAAGGATCTCTGAAGCCCTTGACGACCCAAACTGGGTAGACGCTATGCAAGAAGATCTTCTACAGTTTGAACGAAACAAAGTCTGGACTTTAGTTCCTCTGCCACGAGGAAAACAAGTCATAGGAACTAAATGGGTCTTCAGAAATAAGAAGGATGAAGATGGGGTGGTCATAAGAAACACGGCAAGATTGGTGGCCAAGGGATATCGACAAGAAGAAGGCATAGATTACGATGAAACTTTTGCCCCTGTCGCACGGCTCGAAGCCATAAGAATCTTCTTAGCCTTCGCAGCCCACAGAGGTTTTAAAGTATTTCAAATGGATGTAAAATCCTCTTTTCTAAACGGTGAAATCCAAGAAGAAGTATACGTCCAACAGCCACCAGGGTTTGAAAGCTCCAAGTACCCAAGATACGTGTACTATCTTGACAAAGCTCTGTATGGACTGAAACAAGCTCCAAGAGCATGGTACGAAAGACTTTCTACCTTCCTTCTCGATAATGGTTACGACATAGGTACAACGGATACAACTTTGTTTTATAAACGAAAAAGTGATGAAATTATGCTTGTACAAATATATGTGGACGACATAATTTTTGGGTCTACAAATACAGAAAAGTGCAAAAAGTTTGAAAAACTCATGCAGAGTGAGTTTGAAATGAGTATGATGGGAGAATTAACTTTCTTCCTCGGACTCCAAGTAAAACAATCATCAGAGGGAATTTTCATAAATCAAGCCAAATATGTCTCTGACATACTTTCAAAATACAGTCTCTCTGATGCCTCTGTGATGAAAACCCCAATGGCCACTGGAAATAAATTATTCTCAGATCCATATGGTATCTCTGTAGAGTGCACACTCTACAGAGGCATGATTGGGTCTCTGTTATACTTAACGGCTAGTAGACCTGACATAATACATGCCACATGCCTCTGTGCAAGATATCAAGCTAATACGAAGAAATCCTATTACGATGCTGTAAAGAGAATCTTCAGATACCTAAAAGGGACCAAAAATCTTGGCCTCTGGTATCCGTAGAACTCTGGTTTTGGTCTTAAAGCTTATACAGATTCATACTATGGAGGCTGCAAACTCGACAGAAAGAGTACCTCTGGGAGTTGTCAATTCCTAGGTGGGAAATTAGTTAGTTGGACTTCAAAGAAGCAGAACTGTGTGTCGACATCTACGGCAGAAGCTGAATACGTTGTTGCTGCTAGCTGTTGCTCCCAGGTTCTGTGGATGAAAACTCAACTAAAAGACTATGGTCACATCTTATTTAAGATACCCATCTTCTGTGACTCAAAGAGCTCCATAGCAATCTCTGCCAATCCAGTACAGCATTCCAAAACAAAGCATATCGACATCCGTTACCACTTTCTGAAGCATCATGTGGAATATGGGACAATCGAAATGCACTTCGTGTCTACAGAATACCAACTTGCAGACTTATTCACCAAGGCACTAGATGAGAAAAGATTCCTTTTCTTGGTGGGTAAGTTGGGAATGATAAACATGAGTTAAAACCTCTGTAAGTATAACTTAATCTTCTGTAAATATGTAAATACATTGTTTTCATTTTGTAGTTTAAATTATTTCTGTATGTAAATTCTCAATCACCAAGTGTTCAATACTCAACAGAGCTTCTGTGGGATTGCTCAAAACCTCTGACAGTCCTTACAGAACCTCTGAAAGACTTGATCTATGTTCTATGCACAACTTATCTTATTTGATCCAAGCATAGGTCAAGGGGGAGCAGAAGGAGACCTTGAACTGCTCTACAGAAGTAAAATGTTCAAGGGGGAGCCAAAGAAGAATTGAGATCGACATTATCCACAGAAGTTAGGTACTAAGCCGAGGTCAGAAGAGTCAAAATGTAAGTATCTCGTACAAACAGGTTTTGAAAACAGTTTTCTAGGACACAAACTTCCAAATTTGTCCTAAAAACAATGTTAAAAACATTTCAAACTTCAAATGATCAAAAAGATACATAAATTTTGAGTTATGAGAAATTTGAGGTCATAGAGCCTCTGCTGAGCTCAACAGAGGCTCTACCAGAGAAAATCTCTATGATCGTAAATTTAAACTCTTTCGATCGGTTTAAATGTCATCTCAAAAGACCTCTTTCGCACAAATGCACACTTTGAGATTCTAAAAGGTTGTTGGTCACAGAGCTCATTCCACCAAAGAAACTCTGTTGACCAACATAGGCTTTTAAAAGAATTTCTCGCACAAAACCTTTTAACATACAATTTTCTACGACACCAACTTCCAAATAGGTCCTAAAAACATTGTCAAAAACAAATAAAAACTTGGATGATCAAAAAGTTTAATAAATTTTTAGATATGAGAAATTTCATCTCATAGAGCCTCTGTTGGCTCTGACAGAGCTTCAAAACCTCTGTGAAAGAAATTTCTACTCTATAAATCTATCGATTCTCTCCAATGAATTTTCAAACGTTTTTGGTAAAGGTGAAAGCATCAGAGGAAAATAAAAGGAAGATTTCAAACCACAGAGTTTCTATCATTACAGAGCTTCTGTCATTTGTTTCAACTTAGGGAAATTCTCTAACAGTAACGGCAATTTTACTGTGAGTGAAAATTATGTGGAGGAAAAGAAACCCACGCGCCAAGCATTAATGGGCCGCGCACGACGTCAAGTCGTACTCTGACACTGCTGACGTGTCTCATTTTTATTGGACGTACACGGCACACGTTCTTCTGGAAAGTTAAACCCGTCGTTCACACTCAAGTACGGACCCCAAATATTATCCACTTCCATATATTTACCTCTTCAGATTCTACCGTTACCTCTCACTATAAAACCCAAGTTACCATTCCTCAAAAATGTTACAAACTTTCAACTTTCACTTTCTTCTCCGGCGAACCATTGCAAAAACCTGCAAAATTCTTATCTTCATACAAGAAATGGCCTCCTCTTCTCAAGCTATCTCCCCTGCTCACTCTTCGGCGAACTCCCCTGAACACTCTGAACATTCAGAAAACCCTGAAATCGCCAGAAACCTGGAGCAAGATAACTCCGGCGATGAAGCAGACTTTGCTTCGATAACCCACCTCCAAAACTTCTTAGAACATGAACATTTTGCAAATGTTCTACCTTTAAAACCCAATAACCACTACCTTGTTCCATCCAAAACTTCTTTTGGAGAAGCACATGCTATACTTCTCCATATTTTGAAACAACATATACTCTACCCTCTCCTTACCAAAACAGTTGATAAAATCCCTGCCAGGTACATAAATCAATTCTGGCAAAGTTGAAGATTTGATCCAGAAGATCGACAGATCAAAGGGTACATCTCCAAACCCGATAAATCCGCACATCTTGAACTCAAGTTCAACAGAACTATGTTCTCTCTTGAATTCAGTCTACCCACCAGAGGTCTTCTAGGATTAAAGACCTTTGCACAGGAACCTACAGATGAAGAGCTCTGCAGGTTTGTCGAAATGTTGGGGTACAACGTACCACTCAGAAAGAGAAACGATTTCCGCAGAGGCAGATTACCACCTCTGTGGAATACACACTTTTCCATACTCAACAGATGCTTAACCAGGAAAGTGGGGAGTCCAGATCAATCCTCACACCAATTACTATCCATCATGTACGAAGTCTACTACGACCTACCTCTGGACTTCGCAACACTCATGATGCAAGAAATGGTTAACACCATCGACAGAAAAATCACCCTCCAGCAGAAAAGGTCAAAGACAACAGGAGCTCTACCTCCTCTGCAGTTTCAAAGAATTCTAGATGTTCTGCTAGAGCCTCTACTCTTGCTCGAAAAATGTCCAATGGAGGGGCCAACAACCAAGATGTATGCTATGAACAAAAACTCCCCAACAGAACATGCTGATGGATACCCACACTGCAGACCTCTGCCAAAGACACTTATGGGATATGTAAGGGACGAACAACTAGAATTAGAATACATACGCGATCATAGGACTCCATAACCAAGTCCTATGACACCCCCGCGTCTAGGAGTCCCCATAGGTACAGAAGTATTAGATAGGTTGACAGATGAAGAATGGGCAGCTGCTTTTCAGAAGCATGAAGACAATCAAGCCAGATTCCGTGCTCAGAGAAAATCCATCTACTCTGCCTCAAAGAAACAAAAACCCTCTGCCTCTACTCCTCAAAAGAAAACTCATAAGAGGAAATCCACATAGGGCCCCTCTACAAGTGTCGCAGAAGCTCAACCCTCTCCTCCTCATGCCACAGAAGTTGGATATTCTGCTCCTCCCTCTCCCCCAAAGGAAAAGAAAAAGAGAAAATCCAAAGCCTCAGAGGAAGGGGCACCTAAACCCAAGAGGAGAAGGAGCAAGAAGAAAACTGGGAAACCTCTGTCTCCTATGCAAACAATTGCAGAGGATACAGTGGTAGAAGAGGTGATAGGAGAAGTAGCACAAGAATCCCCTCTGCAATCCCCCAATCCCCTAAATTATGCGCATCATGGGAATTTCTCTGACTTCCTCCAACGTCCTAAATTTGCCCACACCCTTGACACTGTTGGATGGACTGCAGAAGCTCTGTCACATGAAAACGAAGAAGCCGCAGAAGATCCAGATTTCACAATCTCTGGAGTTGACTCAGAGTTAACTGATGATGACCAAACTCCAAGAGACAAACCGGCTGAGACCCCAGAGATACTGCAGAACCCCTTCCTTCAACATGGCCTTGATGTTCACAGAAGAAGCCCAGAGCAAGTAATCTCTGCCTCTGACGGTACACAGGTTATGCACCCCAATGTACAACAACTTTTTGGTACTCATCCTATGTACGACTCCCTAGGTCCAAGGGAAGAAGAGGTAACAAAAGAAGGGGAGACTAGGGTAGAAGTCTCAGAAGTGGATTCTGATGAAGAGGAAGCAGACCAAATAAGAAAAGGTCTTTACCATCCACATGTCATGTGACTAATTGGCTCACATCCAATATTCGACTCTTTACGCACTGATGCAGAAGCCGCTACAGAAGTTAGAGAAGAAGCATCAACCCATATGATAGCAACAGAGGTTGAGACCATAGATGGAGAACAAGTGGTTGGATGCTTCACAGAAGCATAAGCAAGAAAAGATGCCTGGATTAATAGAGGCACACAACCAAAACCAACTCCCAGTGCAACCCACATTTCTAGTGCCGCCAGTCTAGTGGCAGAGGGCAATTTTGAAAAAGAGCAGCACGACTCGACCCCAACCCAAACCATCCGGACAGAGGAAATTCTTTCATCCTCTGTACCATTAATAACCGGGGAAACCATTCCAGGGGAATCCTCTCTAAAGGATTTGCCCTTAGTAAGTGATCTATTGCCCCAGATCACAACAGAAATCCTTGCAGAGGAATTTGTTTGCTCTGCCACACGCACACAACTAGGTCCAAACATCTATTCAGAGGAGATTAGAGTGCACAAAGACGGAGAGACTCTAGACAAATCTCCGAGTCAAAAGAAGGATAATCTAGTACCCACCTCTGGAGTGGATCTAGACAATGTCATTCTCAGAACTTCTGTAGAGTCTGAAGCACTAGATGCTTCTGCTCGAGGATCAGAAGGAAATCCTTCCGTCGTCAACATCAAAACAGGGACGAAAGAAGGTGTCTCAGGAACAGAGACTCACTCTTGGGATGAATGTGTTCCCCCAGAGGTTACAACTAGTTCACATGTCTCAAGGGATGAGTTCCAAACCCTTGTCACCTCTGTGGACAATACAATGAAGGAGTTGCAAATCTCTTTCAAATCTTTTGCAGAAGTTACCACTCGGGCCATTACCAACATGAACACCAAAATGGACAACTTATCCACAGAGGTGCAATCTGCTCTAGCCCAAATGAGAACTGTTGCCACAACCTCTGCTACCACATCTGCATCTGCTGCTGCTGAGTTCGAGAAAGTCACGACTTCTGCATTCTAAAGCTCTGTAAAAGACTTGCTTGAAAAGATGAAAGAGAAATCCTCAACCTCTGCTGGCCTTATATCTGAAGACTTGAAGAAGGCCCTAGCACAAGTTCACGAACAAACAGCAAGGGAGACTCTGATCATGCAGCCATCCGACTATATGACCAGAGCTTAGCTCACAGAACTTGGCCAAAGTGTGATCAACCAAGTAACAGAAATGATCAAGGCCTTTACAATCGCCAACCACACCTACGTGAAAGACTTTCAGAAGAGCGTCGGCAGAATGCACTTTAACACAGAAGTAGAACTCGCAACTCTTTTTGGCCTATGCGATGACGTATGTGCAAAACTTATAGCCACAGGAGCCACTCCACAGCCTAAAAAGCCAACAGCATCGTGCAGAACAGAAGGTACGACAGATAAGGGTCAGGATGACTCTGATGATGACTCTGACGATTCATCAGATCATCCTGAGGGGGAGAATCGAGGGGAAAAACAAAGGGAAATAGTTGCAAGCAGAGGTCTACCCGCTCCACCGGTATCCCAAGAACCAATATCCTCTGCACCCCCAACTCAAACCCAACAAAGAACACAACAGTCTACAGAGGCAACAACCACCTCTGTGGAAATAGTCTCTGAAGAAACACCTGCTACAACCCAAACACCTGAAAGCCAAAGCAGAAATCAAACCACAGAGACAACAACCATCTCTGTGGAATCCATTCCTGAAGAAACCCAAATACCAGAAACAACCCAAGTTCAACAACAGAAGACCACAAAGGCAATACCAACCTCAGTGGAATTTCCTTCTGTATTTGGAGAAGATGTCCAAATCAGAGAAGAACTACAAATCCTAACATCCTCCGAAGATGAACTTCCTTCTCCAACACCCAATATACCAAGAACCAAAACAATTGCTCAAAAACAGAGGAAATATCTGAGCAAGCCACCAGAAGCCTCTCCAACAGAAGCAACCGTAATCAAGCCCTCTGAAACTCAAGTATCAAAACCTACAGAGGCAATCCCCAAACCAACAGAAACATCAACAACAAAGCCCTCTGAAACTCAAGCGTCAAATCCTACAGAGGCAAACCCATCTCTACAAGCAGATCAAACGAAGGCAAAAGATAAGGGCAAAGGGATTATGACAGAGGAACCGAAAAAGAAAAAGCCCAAGCATCAACCTCCAACAGAGAAACTGATGAAAAGCTCTTTCGATGCTTTCGTAACACCAAAGCCAAAAGAAGAAGACTGGGCTTTTGGTGTTGCTCCTCTGTCAAACAAACCTGTTCTGGATCCAAAGGGTAAACCAACAGAGGATCGAGTGGCAGAAGTCAAGAACCAATTAGATGCTCTGCGCAGAACCTTACCTCAACCACCACCACAAATGGAAGAGGTGGTGTATAGGTACTTATACAGCAGAATGGGCATAATGGATCAATCCGAACCAACCATTCAAGACCCTGATTTCCATGCTGACCTCGAAAACCTCTTCACCAGAACAAAACCCAAGCCTAAATACGAAGTCTTCTCAACATCAAAGATCGTCAAAGTCCTATATTGTAAGTTCTCAAGAACCAGAACCAGGCCTAAACTCTCTTACAACATCTACAAGGTCAAAAGAGAGGACAGATTAGAGAACCAATTTGCAGATGCAGATCTTAGGAATCTCAATCCTTATGATCTACCTGATCTTCTGGAATGGACGAAAGAGAACTTCACAACTGACGAAGTTCGCAGAGCCTACAGAGTGATCAGAAAGGCCATACGCGAGAAGCTTCTGCTATACAGCATGGTAGATTTCCAATTGGCTCGAGATCTTGGAGTAAAAGGTTTAAACGTTCAACCACCAGAAGACTACCGCCCTCCCTCTGCTACACCAAACTCAATCATCACAAATCCAAGGGTCGGGTTAGTATTTCTAGATCCTTCTGGTAAATCAAAGTTGTTCGTAGAGATGGACTGTCAGAAGTACGCAACAAGTACTTTGACAGAGTTTAGATCGATCCTAGTAGAGCACAAAGGAACAAAGCTCATGGATCAAAGTCTTTCCGACAGACTGATAGAGGTTATCGATGCAACAATCAACTTTTGAACTCTCTGCATCAGCTTCTATCATAAACTCATACAAGAAGGACTCGACCGCAGAAGTTTCAATGACTTCAAGGATGCCAACGTCTGAGTCAGTCAAACAAATCCTCTGTAATATATTTTTTTCAATACAATCAAATGTAAATGCCTCTGGCATAATCTAATCTAAAAAGAAAATTGTTCTTGTGCTTAAAAAATCCTTGCACTTTCAGTTTTTTATTTTCACTACTTAGGGGGAGATTGTTAGCTCCAATCTTTCTGTTTGTAAAAGTAGTGAAAATAGTCTAAGTACAGAAGTAACCCACAGAGGCTCTGCAGAAGAACCCAAGAATACGGAAGGCAAGAATTAGCAGAAGACTCCTCACAGAGGACCGAGCCGCAGAACCTCTATCACCTTTGACAGAGCCTCTGCGGTTTATACTGATGACTTAGAAGATTAACTAATATCTTTCTACTGTTTCAAGATCCGTTCATCCACTTGTTCTAGGTGTGCCCTGACATCAACTACACGTGTCAAACTCTGATAGGGCTCTGTCAGAATTGGAACATGCGCATTAAATGAACATCGTACCTGCTACTGTTCATACGATCTTGTCTACTGTAGATCAGTCCATATTGTCTAAAGTATGTCCCCTTTGTAGTAGTATAAATAGAAGACTCGTGTTGAGTTCTTCTATTAACAAGAAAAAGAATTACACATTAAGCTACGCACAAACACACACACCAGCAGCTCTTTCTTGTTATGTTCTTGGTGTTCTTGATAATATCAAACACAGTAATCTTTGAGATATTCATCTATTCTTTACATACTGTTTATTTGATATTGTGTGTTTTTCTACCTTTACATTATCTTTCAGTTCTTAAATACGCTTCCGCACCATATCTACAATCTGAACTAACTGAAAGTTAAGATCATTGTTAAGAAAATAGGAACCAACAGGGACCAAATACCCAACATAACTCGTAAACTTTTCACATTAGTAAATAGAGTATGCCCATAGTAAAATTGTACCCACACGACACAAAACGTCGTACAATAAAACTCCATGAACTTCAATGGACTCAATGACCTCAAGTCAATAAAACGGCACTAAACATCATGCTTCCAAAGCCAAATCGCTATAAGCAAAATCATGAATGCGACGCCAACATCCCAAAAATCCCCTTCTAGGGTAATATCATATAAACAACATTGTTTAACAACTCACATTAAACAAATTCCCAAAATAACTTTACATAGACATAATGGAAAATAACTTTCCGTCCAAACTCTAACATATGTGGAGGAGATCCAATGTTAAAGTCACAAGCCGTAGTTATTGCCCAACATCTTAAACATCATAAAATATGATTATCATTATATCCAAAACAGATGTTGAACAACAATGAAATAAGGCAAAACAAATCCCGGCGGAGTTTGCGACTCTCGCAATAACATGGTTTCATGCACGTTAAAACCATGATTCAAAATCCTGTGTGTGTGCCAAACATTTCTCAAAATTCATAACACAATCCATATAAGGATTGGAAACACAAGAAATAGTTGATGAAATTTATTTTCAAAATAACTTTGTGCATGACTTAGTCGGCATTCAACATCTCAACTCATACCCTTCCAAATCCCTCCGGTGCACTATTGTCATCCGAATGCTTTAACCTCTTAAGGCAAGTTGGGAATTACATCAATTAACTTTACGGTTTTTCCTCAAATCAAAGTCGGCTCAATCAGCCTATGGTTCTAGTCCAACCATCAATCTTGACCCGAAACGGTCTACTTAAAGCAAACATCATGCTTATCGTCACTCTAAGTGACTAATACTAGAATCGTTCATCTATTCCAACGACTACTAGCTTAGTACCTCCTTTACTACCCCAACGATCATCATATTAAAGTAATTCAAGTATGCACATGTACTAGTAGATTCACCACAACACTGGCCAGGTGTCACTATGAACGCACCGTACATGATTATCCTTGTTACTCTCGACGTGATTCTCGTTTCTAACAGTTCCATCAACTTCAAAACGTCCTATCTTAAAGTGCCTAAAGGTGAATTTCACTCTCATTTACTTAAACAAACGCTAGTTTGAGTCTAGGTATCCAAAATCAACACCTAAATCTCTCAAACTTATGCTCTGATACCAACTTGTAACACCCTCAAATTTGGAACGAGCAACTAACTTTAAAATTCAATAAAATAACCAAATTAGATATAATCACTTCTATAATTCATTCCTTAAAATACCTCGGAATTTAAAACATTATAAGTCCACGATAAAATAACTTAATCGGGTGCTACATAACACAACATAAGTTGCTAGTCCAAACAATTGCGGAAGGCTTCACTAATTAAGTCAACTCTCGTGCACTCTACTAGCACTCGCCACTTCACAATGTAGCTAGAGCTACCCCAACCTGAGCCTGTTGCACATGCCGACAAGTAAAAAGGGTTAGGCTTACGCCTAGTGAGTTCAAGCATTTTATCATGACTAAATAAAATCATAAATCGGAAGTTAGTAGTTTTAGTCATGATTCAAATAAATCTTTAAGTGAAAGTTGCAACAAGATTATCATTTCCAAAAGGGTTTCCCAAACGGGCATAAATGACTCATTTTCCAACGCACTCAAATTCCATGGAGACCATTCCCGAAAAAAGTGTAAAGCGTTTTCCAAAATGAGACACGAATCCCAACCCACTCAAATACGTGAATAAATCTAGTTTTAGGCAAAACCTTCAAATACGGTTGACAATACATACTCAACCCGTAAAGCATGGAAACCGTCCAATTAAATATGATATTTCATTGGAAACATAATACGAAGCAAAACTCACGCAAACGTAGAATGTATTAAAATCCAAATACCATAAAATAAAACACCAGCAGTTTAAAACATCCAATAAGAATGTAACATAAATCCGTCCATCAATCATGGAAAACAATCCATATGCATGTATTATAACCTCAATAATGTGAATAGATAAAATACCCGAAATCAACACCCTTCGGTGACGGGGGAGACCCGATCTCATCGAATGTGGCAAACACGTAAATTAAACCACGATTAAATAAATGCAAGTAAGCTTCTTGGATGTGGAAAACGGATGACATCAACCATACTAGGTCTTTAGTCAATCCTCGGCATCAATCATACTAGATCTTTAGGCCATCTTAGACATCAACCATACTAGTTATTTAGTCCGTCTTCGGCATCAACCATACTAGGTCTTTAGCCCCTCTTAGACATCAACCATACTAGGTCTTTAGTCCATTTAAAACCACCAAGTTCAACCATACTAGGTCTTTACCTTGGCAAACCCACCATCCAAAACAAGCTTACTTAACTTAAAAATTTATACATGACCTCAAAAGAATAACCAATGCATTCAAATCATGTAAACCTCAAATATGATGCAACTCATGCAATGCAAACCCCAAGCCCACGTCGAGCTTATTAAAACCGGGCGAATGCCCTCAAGACTCAATCGAGTCCAAAACTGAGCCCTCTGCTCAAAGATCTAATGATCATTTATCAACGTCAAATCATGCAAATAAGATGCAATTAATCATATAACACATTCTAGACTCCACCCTGAGCATGTAAATATCAACAACGTGTAATAATATGCAACACGGTGCAATAAAAGCAACCCGTAAATAAGACTCCACATCGAGCCATTTAAACCGGGCAAATATCCGAAAATTACGGGTGTTACAAACAGCTTCCAGCAGCTACATATTCAGCTCAGCGGTTGAGGTGGACATTGAGTTTTGCTTTTTACTTGTCCAATTCACCAGCTTTCCACCCAGGAGCTGACAGCCTCCTGTGGTGCTGTAACGACCCGATTTCCCAAACATACAACAAATAACATATAATACATAACATCGTTACTTTCATAAAAGAAAATACATAATAAGTCACGTACGGTCCCAAAGTCTCAAAACTATACAATACAAAATATAAGTATTTCCTAATCTCCGTCCGCTATCAACCGCGTCCTACGCTTTATCCTTCCCTTTGCTAAGAAAAGATCCTCGACCTGGAATACATATTTTTGAAAACAAAATGAGGGTTAGACCAAAAGGTCTAGTGAGATAATCCATGTCAGTTTAGAAATCCTTTTTATAAAACACACGTATACCACAAAGATTAAATACCAAGCAAGACTCGTGCATCGTGTTCCTCTCCTCATTCCCATGGCCAAATAAGCTGGTTGCGAGCCAACTAATCAATTTACACCACTGTACTAAATACAGCCAACACCACTGTCCCTCTATACAGCCAACTTCCACCGGTCCAAAAACCCGGCCGACGTGCTCTAGTGTAGTGTAATACTCATATAAATTCAATATATATTTCAATATATCATATTGTCATTTATAAACACTTAATCACACCATTTATCACATTCCCAAACCACACATATATGTATTCCAGTTGAAAACATTTTAAATAAAAACTCACCGGTTTGCTTAACCAAAATGCTTCCAAACCTTTCTCAAAACGGCACAGCTTTCACCCCAAATCCAAAGAATCTGAAACAAATAGACACAAGCATCTCCTTACCAAATGAACACAAAAGATATACTTAACAGGCTATGAACTCTGGATAAATCTACCTAATTCTCATCCTCAAAATGACCAAACAGCTATAGTTCCCGGACAGCACAAAACAACCCGGACAACCCAACCTTTCCGGACAACAAGACTAATCTGGACGGCACAACTTTCGGATAGCAAGGCAATCCGGATACCATCCGGTATCCCATTCCATCTGGAAACTTATAACAAAAAGGAACTTACCCGGATACTTGAATCGTCCGGACACCTTATAACATCATCCGGACACTATTAACCAGAACTACCCAGACACATTCATCCTGTCCGGAAACCACTGACTGTTCATCACTTTTTACCCAGAAATCGACTGGAATTAACCACAGACATGTTTTTGACTATTCTAATCCGTTAGAAACCTTCTAATACCAATTACAAACATAAAATACAAAGGAACATACCTCAGATTCACTTCCAAGCACCCCAATTTGAAGCCTTAACCCTTCCTTTCTTCTTTTGCTACTTTTCTCCCCAAAACACACACACACAATTTTTGGATATTTTGCTGTTTGATAATATCTGAAGAGGTCAGGAGATAATATCAACCTAATTTACCCATTTAGACCTTAAACTACTCACTAAAGACCAAAACACCCATAAACTTATAATTTAACCCAATCTTACCCTAAAATCCAACTTTAAAGTTAACTTTATTTAACGGAAAGGGATTTTAACTAACGAACTTACCCAGGGTATTACATTATCTCCCCCTTAAAAGAATTTCGTCCCGGAATTCGGTTAAGCAAAAAGGTATGAATACTTATCACTACTACTTCGAACTCAATCAAAACCATAGAAACTAACTGAATAGACACCCCATACCCATCTATATCTCTAACATAGATAAGCAACAAAAGCACGGGAATACCAATAATCATCTTGCACCGAAATCAGATAACACCTTAGCACGTATAAAGTTTATTAGAAATGTACCTGTAACCTCATCCGGAATTTCCTCCTCTTCTTGTGTTGTTATTTGGAAGACACGACCTTTTGCTTTCGGTACCTCATACCCTTGTACCTTTCCCGACCTAACACCCGTTGGTCTCACCGTCATACTACCCTGCTGTACTTTCCATCCTGGACACTCTGACTGAATATGATCAGGGGAATTACAAACGAAACAGAATCGAGTTACGTGACAGTCTTTAGCAATGTGACCCGTCTTCCCACACTTGTAACATCTTCAGGATTCCACATAACAGTTTCCTTGATGAACACGGTTGCATTTTGGACATGGTCTTTCAACTGGTCTGAAAGGTAGATAACTAGGGATTCGTATTCCTCCAAATCGTACGTCATTTCCTCCAATTTCCTTTTTCCAAAACTTCTATCACCAGCATCTCTCTTATTATCCCGTTCCACATTTTCAGCTGCATCTACTGCGGCTGAGAAGGTATCGGGTCCTTTTGCAATCACTAGCTTTCTAATTTCTGAATTTAACCCGAAAATAAACCTTTCCATCTTCAGAGCCTCCGTGGCAACATAGTACTCCGCGAAGCGAGACTTCTCCAGAAAACGAGCAGTGTAATCCCTAACAGATAAACTTCTCTGATGCATGTTCATGAATTCCTCTTCTAGTTGTCTAACTGCTGCTTGAGGACAAAACTGTCCTTTGAAAGATATGATGAATTATTCCCAAGTAAAACTAGAATATACATCCGACCCTCTTGATGTAATAAGATCTTCCCACCAAAATAGAGCATCTGCCTTCAACATCGTTGTTCCGTATAGTACTTTATCTTCTTCTGCACACTTGCTGGTCCTGAAGACAGCTTCTATCTCTTTCAGCCACCTCATAGCCTTCACTGGATCCCTTTCTCCTAAGTATGTCGGAGGTTTGCAACTTAAAAACATTTTATAGTCACACTTCCTTGGCACCGGTATGAAAGTATGTGTAATGGGCATTGCGTCTTCCAGACTAGGATCTGGTATTCCAGTTTCAGTGTGACGAGTTCTATCGAACATAGCTTGTATATTGGCTTGAAGTCTTCCCATTTCCGCCGTCAAATCATTTCGTGTAACAAATTCATTACCTCGCGGCGGAGCTCCACTCCCAGTTCTACCCCCAATTCTGCCTCCAATTCTGCCTCCACCTCTTTCTCCCCCTCTTCCCCTTCCTCCGGTTGTTGGGTTTGTTCTATTCGGATTTCCTCCTCCTTCCCGATTCGTTTGTCTAGTACCACTTGCCATTCTGTTGATTCAGACAAGGTTAATATACACATAAGCACATACCCCATATAACAAGGTATTCCAGTTCAAACATGTACCTGTAAGATCACAATTACACTAGCCAGGTGTAAAATGAAATTACCTTACATGATGTTCCTTCTACCTTTTTATATTTAACACCCCAAGGTTCTACAATAATAGGGACATCCTACTTCACATGCAGTTTAAGTCTAGGTACAGATACGAATACCTAAATCCCTTAAACTAGGGCTCTGATACCATTTGTAACGACCCGATTTCCCAAACATACAACAAATAACATAAATTACATAACATCGTTACTTTCATAAAAGAAAATACATAATAAGTCACGTACGGTCCCAAAGTCTCAAAACTATACAATACAAAATATAAGTATTTCCTAATCTCCGTCCGCTATCAACCGCGTCCTACGCTTTATCCTTCCCTTTGCTAAGAAAAGATCCTCGACCTGGAATACATATTTTTTAAAACAAAATGAGGGTTAGACCAAAAGGTCTAGTGAGATAATCCATGTTAGTTTAGAAATCCTTTTTATAAAACACACGTATACCACAAAGATTAAATACCAAGCAAGACTCGTGCATCGTGTTCCTCTCCTCATTCCCATGGCCAAATTAGTTGGTTGCGAGCCAACTAATCAAATTACACCACTGTACTAAATACAGCCAATACCACTGTCCCTCTGTACAGCCAACTTCCACCGGTCCAAAAACCCGGCCGACGTGCTCTCGTGTAGTGTAATACTCATATAAATACAATATATATTTCAATATATCATATTGTCATTTATAAACACATAATCACACCATTTATCACATTCCCAAACCACACATATATGTATTCCAGTCGAAAACATTTTAAATAAAAACTCACTGGTTTGCTTAACCAAAATGCTTCCAAACCCTTCTCAAAACGGCATAGCTTTCACCCCAAATCCAAAGAATCTGAAACAAATAGACACAAGCATCTCCTTACCAAATGAACACAAAAGATATACTTAACAGGCTATGAACTCTGGATAAATCTACCTAATTCTCATCCTCAAAATGACCAAACAGCTATAGTTCCCGGACAGCACAAAACAACCCGGACAACCCAACCTTTCCAGACAACAACACTAATCCGGACGGCACAACTTTCCGGATAGCAAGGCAATCTGGATACCATCCGGTATCCCATTCCATCCGGAATCTTATAACAAAAAGGAACTTACCCGGATACTTGAATCGTCCGGACACCTTATAACATCATCCGGACACTATTAACCAGAACTACCCAGACACATTTATCTTGTCCGGAAACGACTGACTGTTCATCACTTTTTATCCAGAAATCGACTGGAATTAACCACAGACATGTTTTTGACTATTCTAATCCGTTAGAAACCTTCTAATACCAATTACAAACATAAAATACAAAGGAACATACCTCAGATTCACTTCCAAGCACCCCAATTTGAAGCCTTAACCCTTCCTTTCTTCTTTTGCTACTTTTCTCCCCAAAACACACACACACACATAATTTCTGGATATTTTGCTGTTTGATAATATCTGAAGAGGTCAGGAGATAATATCAACCTAATTTTCCCATTTAGACCTTAAACTTCTCACTAAAGACCAAAACACCCTTAAACTTATAATTTAACCCAATCTTACCCTAAAATCCAACTTTAAAGTTAACTTTATTTAACGGAAAGGGATTTTAACTAACGAACTTACCCGGGGTATTACAGGTGCTTTTCCTATCCAATTTGCAACCTGCAAAATCACTATCTGAATAGGCAATTAGATCAAACCCTGAGTCTTTGGAATACCAAAGACCTAGGTTGGGAGTACCCTTAAAGTATCGAAAAATTCGCTTTACAGCGATCAAATGAGATTCCTTAGGTTCAGCTTGATATCGTGCACACAAACAGGTTGCGTACATATTATCAGGACGGCTAGTTGTAAGATACAGAAGAGAGTCGATCATCCCACGGTACGCTATGACATTAACAGGTTATCATGAAGGATCCTTGTTTAGTGTTAGCGGCGGTGCCATAGGGGTTTTCATAGCTGAGCTTTGAGTTAAATCAAACTTTTTCAACATATCTTTAACATATTTTCCTTGGTGAATGAAAGTTCCTTTTTCATTCTGTTTGATTTGAAGACCAAGGAAGTAGGTTATCTCACCCATCATACTCATTTTATATTCAACTTTCATTCTATTAGCGAAACGAGTACATAGGTCAGGGTTAGTGGAACCAAATATAATATCATCGACATATATTTGAACAAGAATAATATGACCTTTTACTTTCCTGAAAAATAGAGTTTTATCGATTTTACCTCGCTTAAATTTTTCAATATGGAGATAAGAAGAAAGAGTGTCATACCATGCACGAGGAGCTTGCTTTAAGCCATATAGTGCCTTATCCAGTTTATAAACATAACCTGGATGCTTAGGATCTAAGAATCCCGGAGCCAATCAACAAACAAATTTGTTCAAGATCGTGTTCTTGAGGGTTTCTTGATCGCATTCTTGAAGATTTCTTAATCAATTCGTCAATTGATTCCGCTGCTACTCACAATTCTTGAATTCTTTGTAATTCTTGAATTCGTTTTACGTTTGTTCAAGAAATTCGATTTGTCTTTCTGTTGAATCGATTAAATTCAATTTTACTAATCATGTCTTCGAAAGAATTTCTCTCGATGGGATCTGAAACGAATCCACCTGTTCTTATTCCTAACGAATATCAGCAATGGAAAATTTGAATGATACAATTCTTGGATAATATCGATGAGAATTTGATGATCTCAATACGAGAAGGTCCAATTGAAGTTTATGTCGATGTTGTTGCTACACCTGCAACTGATACAACTCCAGAGATTCCTGCTACTAGGGTGAAGAAGAATTTTTCACAGTACTCAGAAGCACAGAAAATCAGACATGCAATTGACAAAAGAGCTGTTACGCTGTTGACTTTGGCAGTTCCCAATGAGGTTTTTAATAGAATTGATAGTAGAACATCAGCAAAAGAAATGTGGGATGAACTTGAAAAGCAAATGCTTGGTACTACAAAATCAATTCAAGCAAAGTTAAACCAGTGTATCAATGCTTATGGAAGATTCAAAGCAAAAGAGTGTGAAAGTTTAAATCAAACTTATGAAAAGTTTTGCACTATTTTGAATGACCTCATGAGGAATGGGTTGAAAAAGACAAAGTCTGAGATTAATTACAAATTTCTGAATTCTCTTAATTCAGAATGGTCACCTTTTGCAATTAGTCTTCAAATGAATAAAGACTTGTGTGAGGAAGATTTAAATGATCTATTCTGTGTTCTGAATCAACATGAGGATTCGGTTAAGCAAGTAGTGGAGGAGAAGAAAAGTGTTTCTGATCAACTAGCCTTACTTTCAGAAAGAAAATCTAAGGTGATCAAAACAACAAAGAAATCGGTATTTTTGTCTGAAATACCAAAGTTAGAAGAAGAATCTGATGAGGAGGAAGGATCATAGGAAGATGCTGATATCAAGCTGATTGCAGAAAAATTGGCCTTGTTGACTAACACGTTCAACAAAAGATATGGAAAGAATAAGTTTCAGGGTAAGTTCAGAAGAGAACAGGGGAGTTCAGAAGAGAAATATAAGAAGAAAGAGGATAGAGAAGAAAGTAAGTATGAGAAGAAAGAAGAGAAGGAAGAAAGAAAAGAGAAGGATTTGTGTTTTAAGTGTGGAAAATATGGTCACTTTGCCAGAGACTGCAGAGTAAAAGTAGTAAAAGATTATGAATACTACACAAAGAAGGCTCAGCTGGCTAAGAAAAGAGATAATAAGATTGCAATGTTGGCAGAACAGGAGAACTGTTTGTATTATACTTCAGATGAAGAGGATTGCATTCACTTTTCTCAAATGCAAAGTTATATGGCCAAGATGAAGAATGAGGATGATTCTGATTATGAAGATGCTGATTCTGAATCTTCTGCTGAGGTACATTCTGCACTTGAAATTGATTTAATGACTCAAATTGGCAATGTGAATTCTGAATTTGTTAAACTCAGAAAACAAATAAAAGGTGAAAGAATTTTGGTTAACAAGTTCAGAACAGAAAAAGAGATAATTAAAGAACAGTTTGAAGAATCTGAAGTTGAGAAACAAAAAGTCAAAAATGAGAATTCTGATCTTTTAAAGAAGATTTCTGAATTAAAAACTCAATTTTCAGAAATAAAAGATGAAAAGGTTGATTTACAAATTAAATATGATATGTTACTTGAGGAAAGAAAGAAGTTGTACACAAAAATCAAAGAGTTGGAAGACCTTAATTTGAAAAGAGGTCAAACTCAACAAACCTTGAATCTTCTCACTAGCAATGTTAAAGATACAAGATTTTATAATCCTAAAATGGGATTAGGTTTGGAAGAAAATGTTGTTTTGAAAAGAGCTCCAACCAATCTTTATGATTTTGATAAACTACAGGTACCTAAACCAAAAATTCCAGAAATTGTTGAAGTTTTTGTAAGACCTGCTAGTTCTATAACAAGTTCAGATAGTTTACAAAAATCAAGTCCTGTAAAAGCAAAGGAAACAATTCCTGAACCAAAAACTGAGAAGTCAGAAGCTTCAAAAGACAAGGTTAAGAAAGACATTTCTAAACCAACAGAAGAGAAACCAAAATATAATGATGCTAAATTCAAATATGATTCTTTGAATGTCAGTTACAAAAATAAACAACCAAGTTTTTCATATTCTGACATTGAAAGTATATTTGATGAAAGTAAGGTTTCTGAAACAGTCAGTCAGAAGTCTGACTCTTCTAGTCATAATTCTGACTCCACAAGTCAGAACTCTGAGTCTGAAGGTCAGAATTCTGAAACTGTTAGTCAAAGTTCTGATTCAACTGATAATTCTCAATTTACTTCAGAAAGATTTTCAGAACTTGAAAAGAGATTTAAACTTGTTAGTCAAGAACTTGAGGACTTAAGAAAAACTTTTGATGATCTTGAAAATGATTATTGTGATGTAGATTTTAAACTGGACCAAGTTTTAAAAGAAAACAACACTTATGTCCAGAAAATAACAGAGCTTGAGAAGTTAAAGGTTGAATATGATCTTTTCAAGATTAATGTCTTAAAAGAAGATAAGAAATTCTTTGATGAATCAAGTACATTTGAAAAGGGTGAATCATCCAAATCATCAGCTAATTCTGTGAAATTCAATGTTTCAGAAAAAGATGAAAGCAAAAGGAAAGATGATCTGAATAAGAATTCTGTGAAGATTGGGTTGAATACTACTTCTGAACCCAAAGCTAGAAATTCTTGTAATAAGTGCAATTGTACTCTGAAAAATATCAATAAAAATGAAAAGACTTATGTTTCAGATTTATTGTCACTTGCAAGAAAGAATCTTGAATGTGTTCAGTGTGGTAGTCATTCATTCCAATCCCCTCAGAAAAGTCCAATTATGATAACATTTGTTTCTTATATAAACAAAACATATCAGAATTCAGAAAAGAAAACTGTTTTGATTCCTCAAACCCAGATAAAAGGAAAGAAGATTGAAAATATTTCTCAATCTAATTCAAAAGAACAGAAGAAAGAAAATATCTTTAAAATTAAAGGAAA
This sequence comes from Saussurea involucrata, assembly GCA_033807775.1. Lineage (NCBI taxonomy): Eukaryota > Viridiplantae > Streptophyta > Magnoliopsida > Asterales > Asteraceae > Saussurea > Saussurea involucrata. Next base: position 247,708,493 of record CM066321.1, on the reverse strand, counting down.
GAAGAATGAAAATGTTTCTCAGTCTCAACCAAAGGTTTTCAAAAAGAAAAGAAACAATTATGTGAACAGAAAATGTTCTGACTTCATAAAAGTAAAAGGAAAGTGGTGCTTAAAAGAAGATTTTGAATGGAAAATCAAAGGAACTTTTGTTAAATTAGATACCAAAGCTTACAAAGATGGACCCATTCCAGAATGGGTACCTAAATCTAACTGATTGTTTTTGCAGGGCTGTCATGTGTGGTTTTTAGATTCTGGAGCTTCAAGACACATGACAGGTCATAAGTCTTCTCTGACTAATTTCATAGAAAAGGCTGGAGGAGCAGTTAATTTTGGGAATAACAGTAAAGGACAAGTCAGAGGTTTTGGAGATTTAACAAAAGGAGATCTAACCATTTAGAAGGTTTTCTATGTTGAAGGATTACAACATAATCTATTCAGCATAAGTCAGTTTTTGGACAGTTTCTGTCAGATTAAATTCTGCATAACAGGTTGCATGATTTTAACTGAGAATGACATAAAAGTTTTCTGGGCCAAAAGACATATAGACTTATTTGTGGTTAACTTTTCAAAAACTCAAGCTTTAACCCCTGTTTGTCTATTATCAAATGCAGTTGCTAATGAATGTTGGCTTTGGCACATAAGATGTTCTCATATAAATTTCAAGGATCTGGACAATCTGGTTAGCAAACATCTGGTCAAAGGATTACCAAAGATCAAGTTTGAAAAGGAATCATTATGTTCAGCATGTGAAATGGGCAAGATGAAGAAAAGTTCTCATAAGATAAAAATGGACTCATCCTGCAAATCACCATTATAAATGCTACATACAGATCTTTGTGGTCCTATTTCAGTTCAATCTATGGGAGGAAAGAAGTATATGCTAGTTATTATGGATGAATATTCAAGATACATATGGGTTGAATTCTTAAGAGCTAAGTCAGAAGCTGCTGAAACATTGATTAACTTCATCAAAAGAATTCAAGTCCTTTTGCAACTTCCAGTTCAGAAAATCAGGAGTGACAATGGAACAGAGTTCAGAAATGAGACTTTTCAGAACTTTTTACAAAGTCTTGGAATTTCTCATAACTTTTCAGCTGTCAAAACTCCTCAACAAAATGGTGTTGTTGAAAGGAAGAACATAACTTTAGTTGAAGCTGCAAGAACCATGTTGGCATATTAAAATCTTCCAACCTTCCTATGGGCTGAAGCAATAGCCACTGCTTGTTTTACACAGAACAAAACTTTAATCAATAAAAGATTAGATAAAATTGCTTATGAACTGATTAACAAGAGAAAACCACTGATTAAATTCTTTCATGTTTTTGGTTGCATATGCTATGTTCTCAAAGATATAGAAAATCTTGGTAAATTTGATAAAAAGGCAGATGAAGGATACTTTGTTGGGTATTCACTTACTTCCAAAGCATTCAAAATCTACAATAGAGGAAGCAAGAGAATTATGGAAAGCATCAATGTCACCTTTGATGAGTCAAGAATGAAGACTTCTGAACAAAACAGTTCAGAACTCGGACAGAATAAGACAAAAATGACTTCTGAAACATCTTCTAATCCTAACTGTTCAGAACTCAATATATTGTTTAAGGATGCATTTCTGGAACTAACTTCTGAATCTTATGCAGATTTTGAAAATCCAAAAATGATTCAAGAAATGAAAAAGGGAACTTCAGAAGTGATTCAAACAACTGTAATTTCTGATACAGGTCCATCTGAGGAATGTCCAACTTTGATCAATACAAGTAATGAAACTTCTGATCCTAGTACTCAGAATTCTGGACAAGCCAATCAGAATTCTGACCAAGGTACTCAGATTTCTGAACAAGTCGTTCAGAATTCTGACTCTACTACTCAGAATCCAAACTTGGATGTTTCACCTCAATAAGTATCAGAACAAGGGGACAATTCAGAATTACAAGCAATCATTGATGAGAATGATACAAACAACAACTTTTCAGAAATTGATGTGCTTCCTAGTTCAAACAAATGGACTAAAGACCATCCTATTCATCAAGTGATAGGAGATCCATCAGTAGGAGTTAAGACCATATCAGCAACAGCAAATGGAGCAATGTTTGCATGATTTTTGAGTGTAATTGAACCTAAGAAAGCCAATGAAGCCCTAGAGGATCCAGATTGGATTTTAGCAATGCAAGATGAATTGCTACAGTTTGAAAGAAATAAAGTCTGGAGACTAGTTCCAAAACCTGAAGGAAAATCTGTTATTGGAACTAAATGGGTATTCAGAAACAAGAAAGATGAGTCAGGTGTTGTAGTCAGAAACAAGGCAAGATTGGTTGCAAAAGGATATTCTCAACAAGAAGGAATAGACTATGATGAGACATTTGCACCTGTGGCAAGAATAGAAGCAATCGGAATATTCTTGGCATATGCTGCACATAAGAACTTCAAAGTGTACCAAATGGATGTCAAATCAGCCTTTCTAAATGGTATACTTAATGAAGAGGTCTATGTCTATCAACCAGAAGGTTTTATTGATCATGAATTTCCAGATCATGTTTATGTTTTAGATAAGGCATTATATGGTCTAAAACAAGCACCAAGAGCCTGGTATGACACTCTTACTCAACACTTATTAAAATTTGGTTTCAAGAAAGGTAAGATTGACACTACTTTGTTCTTAAAGAAAAAGGGTGATGATTTAATTCTGATTCAAATATATGTAGATGACATAATATTTGGTTCTACAAGTGCAGAGTTATGTACTGAATTCTCAAAAGTCATGGAATCAGAATTTGAAATGAGCATGATGGGATAATTGAATTTTTTCCTTGGTCTTCAAGTAAAACAATTACCAACTGGTATTTTTATAAATCAAGGAAAATATGTTAAAGATATTTTAAAGATGTTTAAGATGTCTGATTGTGCTTCTATGAGAACACCAATGGCAACAAATATCAAGTTAGATGCTGATCTCAATGGAGTTCCAGCAGATAACAAGATTTATAGAGGCATGATAGGATCTCTTCTTTACCTAACTGCTAGTAGACCAGATATTATGTTTGCTACTTGTTTTTGTGCTAGATTTCAATCAAATCCAAAAGAATTTCATTTGCTAGCTGTTAAGAGGATCTTAAGATATCTGAAAGGTTCACCAGATTTGGGCCTTTGGTATCCAAAAGAAACTGATTTCAAACTAACTGCTTTCACTGATGCTGATCATGCAGGAAGTAGATTGGACAGGAAAAGTACATCTGGTGCTTGTCACTTTTTGGGAGATAAGATTGTGAGTTGGGCTTCAAAGAAGGAAAATTGTGTATCCACATCCACTGCTGAAGCAGAGTATGTTGCTGCTGCTGCCTGCTGCTCTCAAACTTTGTGGATGAGAACACAACTCATGGACTATGGATATCAACTCAACAAAATTCCCATATATTGTGATTCAGAAAGTGCCATTGCAATAACTCAGAATCCTGTTCAGCACTCAAAGACCAAGCATATTGATGTAAGGTATCATTTTATTAAAGACTATGTTGAAAAGGGAACTATAGAGATGCACTTTGTGCATACAAAGTATCAATTGGCTGACTTGTTCACAAAGTCTTTTGATCACAAAAGGTTTACTTTTCTAATATGTAAAATAGGAATGCTTAATCTGACAAATTGATTATATTTGCTATTTTTCAGAAATGATAGTTTTTCTAAGTAAGATTCTATGTGTAGTGTACTCAGAACTTTGAGTCTCTTATTCAGAATTCTGACTCTTAAGTTCAGAACTTCTGAGTCTTGAGTTCAGATCTTCTGAGTCAAATACTTCAGAAATCCAACTTCAAATCTTTTTAAATTTTGATTAGGTTATTCAGAACTTCTGACTATCTTTCAAAAATTCATTTCTGAGAAATACAAGTATTTCGATTCTGTAGATTTTTTTTCTGATTTTTTTTTACCTTTATGTCTAATATGTGTTTGAGTATATGCTAAAGTCAAGGGGGAGCATTGATATTCTTCAGAAATCATTCCAAGATGATTAAAAGGTTTGTATTCTTCTCTTATCACTAATCATTCTAAGAAGAACAAGCTTTCAATGATAAAATATTTTTATACTTGTTCAAAACTACTTCTGAATGTTTCAAAAGTTTTCAAATTCAGATGTTAGATTTTAAATGATTTTCCAGAAATCACAAATCATCATTAAAAGAACAGAATATTGATGATAAAATAATTTTCTATCTGTTCAAACTACTTCTGGATGATTAAACGTTTTTTATATTAATCAGAAGTTGATTTTAAATGAATTTTGGTTCTAAGGGAATTTCTTCTGAACTGTGTACTCAGAACTTCTGAGTATGCTTTCTCAGAACTCTGAGCGTGTTACTCAGAACTTTTAACTTGTGTTAATTTCTATCAAGTAACACGTGTCAGCTTCTTATTCAATTGAAAATGTCACATCTTTTCATTTTAATATTCTTTGTGGCATTTCACAGTGTTTGAAGCTGTTATAACTTTGTCAAAAAGCGCCTTTTCACCGTTAAATCCTTTCAGCTTTGCGGATTTTAAATAGACCTTAAAATCCCTCTTTCAAATTTTTTTGAAATCCAAGAGTGAAAAGTGAGAAACGCACAATTCCTGAGTTCATTGATCTTGTTTTCTTTCAAAATTCCACATTACGATGATGTCTGGTTCAAGGAGAAATAGAGTTATTTCATTACATTCATCAAAATCATTGTTTGAATCAGAATCAGATGATGATGAAGTTCAAAGACCTGAAAATAGAGCCGTAGATGAAGGGGTAATAGGAGATAACATTGTACAAGGTAATGTTGGAGGAGAAGCAGGGGATGAACATATGGATGAATCGGAGGGAAACGCCGATGAGGAAAATGAGAACATTCAACACGAACAAAGTGCAGTTAGGTCAGTCATGTCAGGAAGACCTAATCATGGTGAAAGGATTGTTCCTGAAAGAGAGTATTTGAGGCTATTGGAAAACAAGTGTGTGTTATTGTTTGATGAAAGCAGATTTAAAGAAGAACATAAGATAATCATGGAGTTATTGAAGTATCATCCATACAAAAAGTGGTTTACAAAGAAGAAATCGGTTCCTGTTCAGTATATACAACAATGGTGGAAGCATCTAAGGCTAGAGGGAAATAAATTTGTATCTGAAGTTGGGGGAGTTTCTTTGACTTTGACTATACAAATTTTAAGAGATATGCTGAATTTACCAGATAAAGATGATTTAGAAGGAAGATTAGATTTTGAAGATTCTCCATTGACAGAAGAATTAATTGCTGAATTTATGAGATTGGGGTATAATGAAGTGTTGAGAACCCTAAGTTTGTTCAGAAGAAACAAATTACCACCAATTTGGGCTTGTTTGTTCAACATTGTGAATAAATGTTTATCTGGAAAGAATAGTTCTCGTGATCAAGGCTCAAGGCAAATTCTGCAAATCTTTCATGGGTTGGTAAGTAAAAAGACATTATGATTATACTGCAATTCTTTGGGAAGATATGAAGAACACCTTTGAGAAGAATCAGAAGGCCATAGAAAAGAAGACAAGGGATACTTCACTTACATAAATACCTTATCAAAGGTATTGGCAGATTGTGATTTGGTATGCTATGAGAGAAAACAGAAAAATTCCAAGAAGAGCAAATGAGGAGCATTGTCCAATTTTTTATATGGGTAAGATGATTTCTAGTTCTAAAAATCAGAATTTTCCAAATCAAAAACCTCTTCCAAAGTCTCTTAGGCAGTATATTCCAAGGGACAGTGAGATTTTAAAAGCTTATTGCACCTCAATGGGACTTGAACAACCTCAAGACCCTACCCATGAGGAACAACCTGAGATGAGAGGTGAGGGGTCAAATCAAAATAGAGAGGGGGAGAACATTCTGAGAGAATAGAGAGGGAAAATTCAGAGAGATTGGTTAGTATGGGAGTTGAAAAATAGATAGAGTGTGGTGACGATGAGAGATTGTTAACAGATTCTCAAACAGAAAGAGATGGTTCTGATCTAGCTGAATTAATCCGGGTAGCCACATCTACTGTTGGTTCACAACTCTTGGTGACTAACATTGAAGAAAATACCATGGACCCAGTTGTGGAACTTGAACAACCCATCCCTAGCCACTCAGAAGTATTTCAACATACTACTGTTTTAATTCAAACAGGGGAACCATCCCAAACTCATTTGGAGGGAGGTGATAAATCCCAACCTATTCTTGAACACTTTGAGTCTAGATTACACAGTAATATCCAATTTGGGCCTGAAAAATTTTTCAACACTAGCACATCACAGGAATTTCGTATTCCTGTAACAACATCCATAGACACTCCTAATATTGGTTGTCAAGAATTGGATGGAAGTCCTGGTAAAGTGAACATCTCAAAAACTTCATTACACAGTGCCTCTGTGGTACATGGTGTCTTTGTGGCACCTACAGGCCAAGAGTTCTCTGAACACTTGAAAACTGGACCATTTGTTGATCCAGGTTCACTGTTAGAATCTTCTGAATTTGAAAAGATTCAGAAACAAAATCAGGCGTTGGGGGAAAAAGTTGAAAAATTGGAGAGTACGGTGGATTCTTTGAAAAATGAGGTGAAAGATCTCAAGATTTTGTTGGAAGGGAAAGCAAAATCTGTTGAACAAAAGGTGGATGGAATGAAAGTGTCCTTGGAATCTCACAAAAAGGAGATCAAGGATAGTATGTCAGAATTTCAAAAGGAGTTAGTAAGGAATATGAATGATATGAAATCTTCATTGTTACAAGTTTTCAGTTCAACAATGGCTAGTGTTTCAAAGCCATTAGCCATCATGCCTATGTCTGTAGCTGAACCTGAAGAAGAATCAACTCAGAATTTAAAAAGGAAGTTTGATGATAATGATCCTCATGATCATCAAAAGGGGGAGAAAAGGAAAAAGCATAATTCTGAGGTTGATGAACAAAGCACTGATGAGTTAGAATATATTGAAAAGTCAGCTGATATTGACTTAGCAGATTTTGAGATTTCTGATATGCAGTTAGCAGTTGCAGAGGTTCAAAATTCAGAAAATATTCAAGTAGTTGATGAATCAGCAGAAGTGGAAAAATCAACAGAAGTTAAAAAGTTGGTTGAGGTTCAGACTATTAGTTCAGATACTGAGGAAGAGATGGAAATCGAAAAGATGGAAAGTGAAAACTCAAGTAAAACAGAGGAATTGGTGTTGAATACAGAGATGGAGATTAATTCTGATGAAACTGAAATTCTTATGGTAGATACTGATCAGAATGATGAGACTGAAAAGATGGATATTTTTGGATCAGATAAGGTTATATCAGATCAAAATGCTGTTATAGAAGAAATGACAGATTATTCTGAAGAATGGTGTGAAATAACTATGGCAGATATCTCTGAAGAAAGATTGATTGAAAGTTATGAGATTAACACTTGTTTAGAGATAGTTCCTTATCCCAGAAGGGAACTTCTTAATTCTGAACTTGAAGAGAGAAGACTAAATGATATTTTGATAAGGAGAATGCATAGTGAGTTGGTCAGAGCTCTTAACATTCAGAATGTTCAAAGAGTTATCAGATTGGTGAGGCCAATTGACTTGTTGGGAGAAGAAGATCACTCTGTAAGATACACAAAGCAGTTTGTAAAATACATTGTAGAATATTTCTTTGAAGATGTATCAGAAGAAGATCTTGTGAAAGTTGAAGACTTCTTTATGCCTTGCTACACTTACAGAAGGCCAATATTGCTTCCCAGAATTGATTTACCCAATCTTGAAGAACCTTTGTGTGACTTTATTGTTGAAAGAGAAGATACACCATTGGCAAGGAACTTGGATGTTAGTATTTTCCCTGAAGACAATTATGAGTCTGTCTACTGCAAAGATGATGAATTTGTTGACATTGAGAATTTTATTGATGGATTCTTGGATGAGAGGATTCAGATGACATATGTGAAAGCTTCAAACAGGTTAAGAAAGACTGATGAAAAGCTACATGTTCAGAAAAGAATTGTGAAGGTGTTAGACTTTCTAAGTGAAGAATTTGATGGTCTGAGATATGTTAATCTGAATGTATTGAAAGAAGGAAACTTAAAGGTGAACATGACAAGTTTTGATTTCCACGGATTGTTCTTGGAAGATCAAATTTTCTTGGTGAAATTATTTGCTGGTACTGAAGATGCTTGGATAGAACTTGAATGCAGAAGAGTTCTGGGAATATATGTTAGAAATCTGTATTTGTATGATTTTCAGTTGGCAATTGAGTCAAGGAAAGAGAAATGTAACTTGACAAGTCCAATCAGAACTCTTGAAGTAATAAGCAACTTTGATGGCTTTGTGAGTGAAGAAGCTGGAAATGAAAGATTCATTCATTCAGAATTCAACAAAGTTACGCTATTCAGATTAAATGATCTAGTAAAGTATAGTGATGCTACTCTGAAGAAGACAGTAATAAAGATGCAAGCTTATGTTGAGAATGTCAGAATTTTTGTGAGAGAAAAATGTATCAGATGTGTCACTAAAAGACTTGAACTCAGAAACAAAATCAGAAATTGCAATGAATGGTTACTTTCAGAAGTAAATCCAAAGAAGTTGTTACATAGAGATTTTGTTTTTCCAGCTGAATATCAAGTAAATGGTGTTTACTCAGAAGAATTTGAGGAAGATATTCCAGATGTGTCTTCACAAGATGTTCAAATGAAAGATGCTGATCAACTAGAAAAGTCTGAGGCTAATGAAGAAGAAATACTTGTTGATATTAATGGTTACTTTCTGGAGTATGCTCTTCCTTATTTCTTTCAACCAAGAGAAGTAAATTTTCTAAGTGTTTATCATGACAGAACAGAGATACATCAATGTCTTCGTGGTGAAATGTCAAAGCGCTTAGGAAAACCAAAAGAATCAGTATATTCAGGTTTCTTAAACACATGGATTAGAGAATTGAAAGAGAAGAAGTTCATGAAACATGAATATTACTCATTTGAAGTCTTAAGAGAAGATGGAAAAGTCTACTACTTTACTGAAGCAGATTTTGAAAGAATATCAGTAACAGATTTGTACAGATTGTATAGTCTTTTGTCAAATAAAGACTGCAGTAAACTGAAAAAGGAGAGAGGAGCATTGGCTGCAGTGAGAGAGGCTATGTTTTATATTCTTAGATGGCATGCATATACAGATTTTCAAATTGCACTGTATTTACAAAGGCCATGTGTATATCTCTCAAAGCCAAATAATGAGCATGAAAATCTGAATCTTCTGAAAAGTGGAAATGTTACAAGATATCCAGATTTGGGAGTCTTCTTAAGAAATGACAGAAATGAAAAGATTTTCTTCAGATCAGAAGAAGTGGCAAAATATTGTTCAGGAACTTTAAGGTTCATCAAACACAGTCTGGAGAAAAAGTTACAAAAGGGAAAACAAGTTGAAGAGATTCAAGAGATCGTAGAAAAGATTAACAGAAGGCTTACTCTGAGAAATGTACTGGTTTTGAAGATTGTTCCAGCACTAAAAGAATATGATGATGAAAAGTACAGGACTATTTGACAAAAAGGGGGAGATTGTTAGATCTGAAGTTTTGTCAAAAGTTACAAGTGTTGGATCTGAATAGAAGACTCAGAGTTCTGAGTTAGAAGACTCAGAAGTTCTGATCTGAGAAGTCTCGAAAAGATTACAAGTGTGGAAGTCTGAATAGAAGGATCAGAGTTCTGAGTATGAGACTCAGAACCTCTGATGATGAAGATGAAAATATCACAAGTGCTTGAAGGAAGTTCTGAAGTGCTTGATCAAAAGGATGTTCAGAAGTTCTGAACATGTTGTTCGGAACTTATGTCTTAGGATATTTTCAATTACATTCTGTTACTAATTAGGACACGTGTAATTGTTCTATTAGTCTGTTTCTCATATGTACTGTAGCTTTAGCTTTTCCTTACAATATATATAGTTGTTAGCATCTGTAAGCTAACTAACTTTTGGCATAATCTTTGGCATAATCTTCCGCATATCTTTGTATTCAACTTTTGTAATCTTTGAGAGATTCTATCTCTAGATCTGTAATCTGTTCTTAATTGAATACAAGTGCGTTGATCCAAATCTCTATCATTCACTGTTTGATTGTTCATATTTGATTGTAAGATTGAATCCTGGTTTCTACAGTAGACTTCTTTATTCAGCTTTCCATTGAGAAACGCTGATTTGACATGCATTTGATACACTTTGAAGTCTTTGTGTACAGCGTAAGCTAAGAATAGACGAATGGCTTCTAGTCTTGCCACTGGGGCAAATGTTTCGTTGTAATCTATACCTTCCTCTTGTCTGTACCCCTGAGCAACAAGACGAGCCTTGTTGCAGGTTACAGTTCCATGTTCATCCAACTTGTTTCGATAGACCTATTTAGTGCCTATCACTGACTTGTCGGATGGTCTGGGAACGAGCTTCCAAACTTTGTTTCTTCGAATTCTGTCAGCTCTTCTTGCATAGCGTTGACCCAGTTTGGATCTCTGAGGGCATCATCTGTTTTCTTTGGTTCAATCAGAGAAACAAAGTTAACAAATAAACAAATGTTACATGCACTTCATCGAGTCTGAACACCAGCATTTGGATCACCAAGAATTTGATCAATAGGGTGATTAATAGTCCATCGCTGAGCCAGAGCATAAGTCGCTGACTCAATTTGAACTTCTGAAGGAGCTGAAGATGAGGCTTCAGCAACTTCTGGTATATCAGCCAAGAGAGGAAGAGGTTCAGATGTCATTTCATTCACTGATTGTTGAGAAGTAGATGGTATGTCTGAGATAGAAGGTTCAGAAGCAGGCATAGTGTTAAGAGGAACAGCTGAGACCCATGAGGATTCAGCTTCACTTGTCTGCCTGCTTGGGATGATAGTAGGATCATCATCTTCAGCGGTATTAGTATGAGTTTGAGGGATAGGAGCATCTTCTGAATCACCAAGATGAGAAAACATCCATTGATTCAGTTCTTCAGTATTAGCAGAAGGTCTAGAGTTCACTGAACGGGATTCGTCAAAAGTGACGTGGATTGTTTCTTCTACAGTTTTTCTTCTTCAATTGAAGACTCTGAAAGCTTTGGAGATAGAAGAATATCCAAGAAAAATTCCATCATCAGCCTTAGGATCAAACTTTCCAAGGGCATCTCTGTTGTTCAGTACGAAACACTGACATCCAAAGATGTGAAGAAAGCTAATTGAAGGCTTTCTCCCATGGAAACGTTCATAGGCTGTCTTCTTGAACCTTTTGACAATCAGTGACCTGTTTTGAGTAAAACAAGCAGTATTGACAGCTTATGCCCAAAACTGAGTAGGTAGATGAGAGTTGCTGAGCATAGATCATGCAGCTTCGATGATAGTTCGATTTCTTCTTTCAGCGACTCCATTTTGTTGCGGTGTTCTTACTGAAGAAAAGTTGTGAGAAATATTCTTGCTTTCAAAGAGGTAATCAAGAGAACTGTTTTAGAATTCAGTCCCATGATCACTCCTTATTGAGCGACCGGTCATGTTATTCAGGGCTTCCATTTTCCTGACAAAAGTGATGAGTTCTTCAGGGGTGTCACTCTTTGAATGGAGAAACATAACCCAGGTAAAGCGAGAGAATTCTTCAACTATGACCAATGTATATTTCTTTCCAGCGATGGATTGTTTGTTAACAGAGCCAAACAAATCCATATGGAGAAGTTATAGAGGAGATGACATTGAGGAAACTTGATAGATTTGAAGCTTGCCTTGGTTTGTTTCCCTTTTTCACACGCCGAACATAGAGACTCCTTAGCGTATGAGTGTTGAGGTAGACTAGTAACCAACTCTTTAGAGGAAAGAGTATTCAGTGTCTTGAAGTTTAGATGAGAGAGCGTCTTGTGCCATAGCCAGTTGACATCAGATGAGGCTTTGGAGAAGAAACAGGAGTTCTCAGTGGTTGTAGAGTCCATGTTTATAACGTAAACATTTTCCATACGGTGTCCGCTGAGAGCTATCTTCTCCTTTTTGTCAGTGACAAAGCAGGATTCCTTAGTGAAAATCACTTTGTTATCCTTGTCACACAGCTGACGGATGCTTAGAAGATTATGTTTCAGTCCTTCAATATATGCGACTCTTCTGAAGGTTGTTGTACCATTAGAGAGTACACCAAACCCTCGGGTATAGCCTTTTCCGTTTCCACCGAAGGTCACTGAGGGACCCTTCTCTTCCTTATATTCAGTGAGCAGGTTTTTCTTTCCGGTCATGTGTCTAGAGCATCCGCTATCGAGATACCAGATACCCATCTTAACATGCAAACAAAGGAAGATTAGTTTGACTTGGGCACCCATTTCACCATGTGTCCACACTTGTCAGTGGTGGTAGAGGAAGTGGAAGGTTCAGCAATCTTCGAAGTATTTGAAGATTCAGCTTCAGAACTAGTCTTCACTTTGGTTAATTTCTTAACCTCAGTGGTTGGTTTCACCTTAACCTGATTTGCACCAGGATTGGTCTTCTTTGCCTTGGGGGCATTGATCTTCACCTTAGCTAACTTTTCAGCTTTGGTGGCTGTGGGGCACTTAGAGGACACGGACATTCCAAACTTAAGCATGGAACGCTCAGTGGTTGGTTCTTCAGCGTCAGCTTTGTAACCAAGACCACGTTTGTCATTCAGGGGAATCTGATACTGTTAGGACATTTTATGTTAGAAAGTTTTAAAGGAAAGGCCTTGGGCCTAATGGGCTTTAATGACTAATGGGCTTGGGCTTAATTGTTGTAACAAGGGATGGGGTGTATAAATAGGACTTGTAATGTAGATATGAAAGTAACAATTTCATAATTCAAAATGTAGCTCTTAAATCATCTTGTGTTCTCTCTCTAGATTAGTTTACTTTTCAATAATAATTAGTTCTCTCCTACCTCATCTTGTTACTAGATCTTGAATTGTTGTAGATCATGAACCTCACAATTGGTATCAGAGCCAAATCGACGAATTTTTCTTCGATTCGATCATCGGATCTTGACAATTCAAGTGAAAATTTGCCCGATCTATATGTAAGTGTGTTCTAATCTCTTATGCTCTTGAAGATCTGCTCGTTATTCCATTCCAGATCATCTCCATTCTTTCGAATCGAATTTCGACAATTTTTGGTGATTTTCGAAAAAAATTCGACTTTTTTTCGGTGTTCTTCGTGAAGATCTTAAGATCCGAATAGTTTTTAGTGCATGATTTTGTTTGAGCTTCACATATCTGTTTGTATATGGTTTTAAAGGGAGAAACAGGTTTCAGATCTGAATTTCACCATCAAATCATTGAATTCGATTTTTTTTATTCGGTATGGATTTTAACGATGTTCATCGATTGATCTTCAGTTCTTGGAAGTTTTGATCGATTTATCATCACAGATCTGTTAGCATGTAAATTTCGAGCATTCTACATCTTTTAGAATCGAAATTAGTTGAAAAATGAGTGAGATATGTGATGTGAAATGTTGCTCGCCGGAAAAACGAATTTCATCGAAGCTTCGCCGGAAAAACGTTTTTCAGCCGGAGTTTTGTTAAAAATCCAGTTCAGATCTGTTAGTGTATGAGTTTGGAACATTCTGCAAGTTTCAGATCTGATTTTAGTCAAAAAATCAGTGAGATGTGAATTTATAAAGTCATCAGCATCAATCTCGCCGGCTTCTGGAAATATGTCGCCGGAAAAACGATTTGTCCGGATAATCGCCACAGATCTGCTCGTTTTGGTTTTTCATTCATACAACAATTATTTGGCGTTAAATTCCAGCAACAAATCATATCTTTAAGAATTGTTGGAAGACTTTGCCGAAAAATCAGTTGCTCGCCGGAGAAATTTAGTTACGTCACCGGAAAAAGTTGTTACATCGTCGGTGTGTTGTTCTATACGCTGCATGATAAAGTTTTTTTACATGAAAAGGATAAGGAACCAAAAAGGAGCTGTTTTGACGTGGAAATTAGTAGAGAAAGGAGCTGAAACTCTCAGGTTGAAATCTCATCGACGTGTGTTGTTGTTTTACTATGGTTGGTTTCACAAGTTGCATGACCATTTTTTTCTCATGAAAGTTCATTCTTGTTGATCATTGAATGAAAAGAAAACAAGTGGAGGCTGATTGGATGACAAGTCTAAAAGAAAAGTGAATCAAAACTCAACAGTACGTAAATGTGGTTTTTTTGTGATGGAGATGAATAGTAAACTTAACGGATCAGTTAGTGGCCAGTTAGTTTTCTAACATTTTTGGTCCAAATTTCGTTAGCTTCGTCAAAGTTCGTGGTTTTTGCTACCGAAACCCGTGTGGCATCACTCTTACATTTAGTTTGTCACACATTCATCTCCACGACATCGATTTGTGATCGATTCCTCCAAACCTCTACCGAGTAGCGCGAGCTTTTTACCGTTCCTCCTTCGAGCAAATTCAGACCAAGCTCTTAAGCCGAGTTCCTACTCAACTCGTGGTATAACGACGAATTCTTTATTTTAAACTGAGAATGCACTTGGTTTGTCACTCACAACTCGTTATCATTCTTGTAGGCTTATCGGAATGAGCTCGAGTTTCTACATTTTAGAGATGCTTTTCATGCACTCAGTCGGGGTTATGGCGTACATTGAATCTGATTTTTCAAGGTTGAAAATATGATGAGTAAGAGCTACTTTCAAGGGGGAGCCAAGCCTACATTTGATGAAATTCACCGCTAAAGTTTTTCAAGAAAATCAAGGGGGGAGGTGCTAAAGATTTGAAGATGATTTTGCTTTCCAAAACTTTAGGGGAAGAATGTTAGGACATTTTATGTTAGAAAGTTTTGGAAAGGAAAGGCCTTGGGCCTAATGGGCTTTAATGACTAATGGGCTTGGGCTTAATTGTTGTAACAAGGGATGGGGTGTATAAATAGGACTTGTAATGTAGATATGAAAGTAACAATTTCATAATTCAAAATGTAGCTCTTAAATCATCTTGTGTTCTCTCTCTAGATTAGTTTACTTTTCAATAATAATTAGTTCTCTCCTACCTCATCTTGTTACTAGATCTTGAATTGTTGCAGATCATGGACCTCACAGATACTTTATTATCTCAGTGATCGTTGTTGAGTATTTACACCATCCTTCAACAGTAGCCTTTTCAGCTTTTAATGCAACGATAGCTTCTTCACGCTTGATTTTGACTATCTGATTTATATGGACCTGATCTTTTAAATCTTCTTCAATTTTAGAAAGCTTTTCTATTTGAAGGTGACAGTTTCTAAGATGTTCAAATAGATCAATGTTTTGATTTTCAATTATGGTCTTGCCATTCATGGCATCATATAAGTTCATAGTCAGAAGATCGATTTTCCGAAGACTATCGGCTTCATTAATATCTGAAATATTAGTAAAGAAGGAAGTTGATACCTTTAAGGTAGAAGTTGAAGTAGAGGGAATTTCATAATTGTATTCCTCTTCTTCTATTTTTGCCATGAGGCAGAGATTGGCCTCATCATCATCTTCAGAGTCAGATGATTCTTCAGTGTCAGAGGCAGCCCACTCGAAGTCAGCGACCAAGCATTTGCCTTTCTTCTTAAAGCTTTTCAGCTTTGAATATTTTTCTTTCAGCTTCTTGTACTTGTCATCTCTAGCCCTGGGGTTAGAGGATTTCTTGTAGGAAGAAGATGAGGGTTTGAAGACTTTCTTAGATCTGCATTCACTAGCAAAATGACCGATCTTTTCACAGTTATAGCAAGTAGTTGTAGCCTTATCAACAGGGGTTGACGATTTTTGCTTATCAGTGAGTGCGAGAGGTTTATTTCTTCTAAAGTTACTCTTTCTGGTGAATCTCCTGAAAGACTTAGTCAGGAGTGCTAGAGACTCATCCATTTCTGAAGGATCAGCTTCAGATGAGTTATCAGAGTTAGATTCCAACTCAGTGATAGTGATAGTTGATAGCTGAGTGGAAGGTGACTCTGAGAGTAAAGCAACAGGTGTGCTTTTGGAATCTTTTACAAGATTCTTCTTATGACACGATTGTTCATGATTGAGCATAGTGCCAAATAAGGTAGAGAGGGTCATAGATTTTAGATCCTTTGATAGCTTGAGACACATTGAATAATTGTCCCAGCTTTCAGGTTGACATTCTAGAAACTTTGTCAGGATCTTAAAGTTAGAATATTCCTTACCAATGGTTTTCAAGTCAATGATTAAACAGTTAAACCACTGATGTACTTCAGAGAGAGTTTCATTTTTACCACAAATGAAGCTTTCATACTGTCTTACCAGGTTGATATTTCTTGAGTCCTGGACTTCAGACGTACCTTCATATTGAACACAGATTGTGTCCCACATGGCTTTGGAGGTTTTCAGGTTCATGACGGAATGGTAGACTTCGTCAGGAAGAGCCATAGAGATGATAGATCTGGTTTTAGTGTCGATATCCACCTTCTTCTTGTCTTCATCAGTCCAAGTGTGAACTTCCCTAGGAATGATTCTTTCAGGAATGGCAACTCTAGTAGCAGTGCCTAGAACTTCAGGATCAATCCTAACAGGGATATATGGACCATTCTCAATGTAAAAAGGCATAGTGGGGTCTACACCTTCCAAGAAGAGCATCATCCTATTTTTCCACAGATTAAAGTTATCTCTGGAAAATCTAGGGGGTTTTGCAAGAGAACCATTGTTAATGTAGTTTGTGTTTGTGGAGTTTGCCATTACAGAAAATAGCAAGGAAGAGAAAAGGAATTAGTATAAGCAAGATCTTGTTTATAGGATTAAACACTCTGCTCTGATACCACCTGTTGGTCCCGAAAGGGTTATACAAGTTTGTAGAAGGGGGGGTTGAATACAAACACACGATTTTACTTTTCTAAATTGTTTATTGATAAGTATCAAACAATTTACAACTTGTTGCGGAACAAGATTAAGGAATAAACCTAATCTAAACAAGTTAAGAGAATCACTAAGATTTCTTGCACTAGAAATAAGAGAGAAAGAATTAAGAACACTTAAGATAAGTATTCTAACACACAGATTCAGCAAGAGAGGGAATGGCCAAGCTCTTCATTTCTGAAGTAGAGTTTTCTTTATATAATGCATGCATTTAACGCATATCAGTACAACTTTACACGTGGCAGCAGCTGGTTGGTTGCATGTTTTGACCTTGGTAGACAACCTAGTAGCCGCATGATGAATAGTGTAGAATCAGAGTTGTTTGTACGATTCTGGACAAAAGGGATGTCCGTTCTGACAGATCGTACGGAGACGTGCAAGGAGATAAGACAAAAGTAACTTGTAGAGGAAGACTTCATGATCAGCGTTCGCTGAATAAATCTTTATCAGCGAGTGATAAAGTTCAGCGTTCGCTGAAATCTTCTACTTGAAACTTCACGTTGAGTGGATAGGTCTTGGCTTCGCTGATATCCACAATAGTTCATCAGTAGACTTGTCGCTGGTTCTTCGGCTTAATCTTCGACTTCAGCGTAGAACATAGTTGACGTGAAACTTGTCTTCAGGGATCATAAGCAAACAACATATTTTATCAGCGATCATCAGTGAGACTGAACAGACTCAGGACTCACTGATGAACAGTATTGCTGAATGTATGAATCAAATAACGATAGTTCCTATCAGCAGTACTGTAATAGTCCTAGTACTTATCAGCGATAGTGAAACTCTAATACATATTGTCTACTTACAATTTTCACTAAGTGTTTCTCAGAGTCATTATCAAATCATTGAGGGTTTGGATCAACACTCTCTCTGAGGAGAAACATCTCTGGGCGTTCTGTTTACTTCAGGTCCCTCATCCTCAGAATCTGAGAGATTAAAGTAAACGTGAGAATTGATATTGCGATCTAGGCAATCCTCTGTGAGACTAAGCTTTCATATTGTCTCTGAGATATACAATCCCTATGGGTAAAACCAAAACTACCAAGAGAGCTAAGTTGTTCCTCATTTATGAGATGAGCCACAGAGGTATCATTGTGTGTAAGGGTCCTATCAATGTCCTAGGGAGAATGGACATTACTATCAAAATGAGCTTCCCCGGTTCTGTGTATCTCAGAGGCATGAAGAATTGTCTCTGATTGGTTAAGCTGGATAGGGTTCGAGGTGTGCACATCTGTTTCAATGTCCATATGGTCTAGATCACCATGGACAGATTGTGTGCTTACACTAGGGATTGGCGAGGGTGTCCTAAAATACACATGTGTGTTCTATTGATCATCTTTTTCTAATCTCTCTGTTCTATCGGTTTCTAAGGGATTAGAAGACTCAGGACTCTCACTCTCAGACTCACTGCTCTCAAAAGAGGACGAACTCTCTGCTCCTCCCTCTGGAGCTTCTTCTACTCCCTCTGTGACAGCCCCCTCTGTGGGTGCTCTATCAACTACTTCCTCATTCTCTAAGTCTCTTTCTGAGGTAGACCTATCTGAGAGTACTCTTACTTCTGGTCTATCTTCATCTTCTTCCTCATCACTAGGAAAATTTACTCTTGGCTCAGGACCTAAGTACGCTGGGGATCTCACCTCAGGCTCTTGAGGTTGAGCAACGTGTCTATAGTTGTGAATGGCTAAGTGATCTGGATGATTCAAGTTAAGCATTGTTCTAGGGACTCTGTGAGTTGAGGGATACCTACTAGAGACTGTAGGTCTGAAAGATGCCATGGTCCAGACTGGAGCTGGGGCTCCTTGTTGAGTGAGTTGCAGTGTGTCGAATGCAGCTCGTATGGCCAGGCTTATGACTCTGGGAAAACGTATGTTTTTAGGTTCTTGTCAACTCCCACAAGCTTCCCTTTTGCAAGAGTGTTGTTCTTGCTGGTGACAGCGGACAGAAGTTCCTCATAAATGATAAAGGTATAGTCGAAGTTCCTCTGGAAGAAGAGACCGTACATTATGGTCATTATAGCAGGGCTTGTCTGGTCCAAGCTGCCATATTTGCAGGTGAGGGTTTTATTCAGGACTGAGAACATGAAGTTCCATAGGGGTGGTAATTTGCTTCTTTTGAAAGCACTGAGTTTGGCAAGGGATTAATTATATCCCAGAAATCGAATGAATTCCAGGAGTATTGGTTGTTCAGGCGGTACTTCATAGGAAAGGATTCCTAATTCTTCGGGGGTTTTGAGTTCGAAGATCCTCTGGATGGTTCTGGGGCGAATACAAACCGTTCCTACTCCTCCATTGCTTCCAGCATCGACCTTTCCAATGATACCATTTCTTTCTTCTATAAACAGACAGATGGTCCACCATTATTGCACGTAGACCATTGGCATGTTTTTGTCAGCTTTTGTAAGGGCATGAACCAAGTCATATCGATGGAAGAATTCCAAAATGACATGGTACAGAGGCTCCTAGAGTCTAGGGTTAATGTCGAGTTTGTAGTTGTTGTCATTGAAGGCGTAGGGTTGGATTTCGATGTGATCGACATGCACGATTTGGCTAGATTCTGCAGAGTGTTGTTGAGCCATTGTTGCAGGTTCTTGAAATCGAAGAACTCAAGGGTTTTTGATTGCTTGAAGAGAGGGAAATTTGCAAGTTTTCAAAGGTTAAGAGAGCGTAAAGAGTGAAAAGGGTTTTCAAATGGGTATTTATACTATAGGGATTTCAGAGATGACGTTGGAGGGTACTCGAGTGCCAGGTAGTGGAACGGCGTCTGATTTGAGTCGTGGTTACAGCTAGTGGTCAAGTATCCAATCAAAAAATGCCACGTGTTATTGGTACTGACAACTTTTCTGAGAAGGAACCGTCACGGTTAGCGTTTAGCAGGTGACATGTGGTTGAGGCTCAGAAATAACCCGCAATTGGTTCTGATGAGTGACCTCCTCTGATACTCATAAATGATCCCATTTCATGTTTCACCTTTACCAAAATTATTTGCAAAGCCTATCTCCGATGAGGAAAATAATCAGAGAACTAATTCAACAGAAGTTTCTCAGAGAAGTCACAGAGCTCTGATGATTATGTCAGAGGCTCTGATGAGATCTCAGAGACCTGATTCTGAATATAAGTTCAAAGATATAATCAAAGTTGTTTTCATCAGAATAGGTTTTCCCTTCTCCAAAAAGCTTTTCTTTTGATTATCAAGCCAAGTCATGAAGATTTTAAAATTTTGACTTGCTCCCCCTTAAACATTGCTTATTTTCTTTTAAGCTCCCCCTAAACTGATGAGCTTATTCACAGATTTAACTTTTGAACTCCCCCTTAACTTGTGCAACTTTTGAAAAGATGTATGCAGATAACTATGAACAATGGAGTTTCAGATGGACTGAATTGAAACTCTGAAAGAAACAAGAAAATATTGAAAAACTATGCTGGCAGAGCTCTATGGTAGACATCAGAAGCTCTGTTGACACAAACCACCTAACTACTCTATCAGAGCTCTGAGATAGATGTCAGAGGCTCTGATGATTTGACCAGAGTTTAAGAATACATGTTCAGCATACCCATCTTGATGATTAAAAAGTTGAACCTCCTTTCATCAAGGGCTTTTGTAAACATATCAGTAAGTTGGAAGTCAGTTGAAACAAAATACATTTCAATTGTCCCCTTTTCAATATGATCTTTGATAAAGTGGTATCTTATGTCAATGTGCTTTGTCTTGGAGTGTTGAACTGGATTTGTTGTGATGGCTATGACACTTTTGGAGTCACAGAGAATTGGAACGTATTCAAAACCATAGTCTCTAAGTTGTGTTTTCATGCATATGACTTGTGAACAGCAACTAGCAGCAACAACATATCCTGCTTCTGTTGTAGAAGTTGACATACAGTTCTGCTTCTTAGATGTCCAACTCACAAGTTTATCTCCAAGTAATTGATAGCTACCAGAAGTACTCTTTCTGTCATTCATGTATCCTCCATAATCTGAATCTGTATATGCTACAAGCTCAAAGCCAGAGTTAAGAGGATACCAGAGACCCAAAAATTGAGTCCCTTAAAGATATTTAAATATTCTTTTGATAGCATATAAATGAGATTCCTTAGGATTAGCTTGGAATCTAGCACAGAGACAGGTGGCAAACATAATATCAGGTATGCTTGTTGTTAAGTATAGAAGTGATTCACTAAGTTAAGTTTCACCAGTTTGTCAAGATTTGAAAAGTTTAAATGAGAAAATCTTTTGTGCCAGAGCTAGGCATCTTCCTTATTCAAAGAAGCTAAAAGGAGTTTCTGTATTAGAGTTTTGGTTTGGATTAAAATTCATTTTTTACATATTGCCTTTTCTGTCAGCTCTGAGCAACTCTTGACCTGATTCTGAAACTAACAGAGAACAATATTTTTCTTAAAATTGACATCAAACCCATGATCACAAAGTTGACTTATGCTAAGAAAATTGTGATTTAACCCTTCTACATAAGCAACCTTGGAAACTGATACTCCACCATTTGTTAAAATACCATACCCTTTAATCTGTCCTTGCCCATTTGCACCAAAGGTTACCGCACCTCCCATTTTTTCTTTAAATGAGGTCAGTAATTCCTTATTCCCAGTCATGTGCCTTGAACAACCAGAGTCCAAGTACCATATTTGCACATGCTGCTTCTTCTTCAAGACAAATTAGTTTCATTTAGGTACCGTTTGCATAATGGGTCCTTTTTTGTTAGGTTTGGTGGTGTTTGTTGATTTACCTTCTGGCTTTCCATTCTTTGATGGTGTGTCAGAGGATTTTCTCTGCTTGTTCTGAGAGTTGGTCTTAGGAGTTGTCCTTCCTGGTGACCAATTCAGAATGCAGTGAGGACCATTAAGATGATTTTGCAATTTTAACAGAAGCTTAAAACAGTTGCAATTGACAGAACATGGGAATGATTGATGAAACTTGTTGTTTTCATTCATCATCTTTGGAATACATGCCTTTTTAGAATTGAAATTTCTAGAATCAGAGGTTTTTACAAACTTCCTATCTAGATTGGTTTTCCTAAAACTGGCATTCCTCTGTTGGTGTGATTCCTTGGACCAAAAAGATTGTTTTCCTCTTTGATTCACTGCAGAAAGAAAAATAGGTGAGTCATTAACATTCCATTTTCCTCTCTATTCTGGAGTGAACCTTATAGGTTTGTAGACATAAGGCATAGAGGTTTGGTTTACAAAAGTATTCTTGGCTTTCTCTTTCCTTTTCTCTTCCAACTCCTCAGAAAACAAGATTCTGACACCCATATTTTTAAAATCAGGGCATAGTGGGATTCTGGATTTGTTCTTTGAAATAGGTATAACATTGTTTAAAATTCCAGAACCAACAAATGCCTTTTTTGGTTTGTGCAAGATGGTCTTTGGTGCACAATAAATCTGCTCATCCACTTCTGAGTCAGAGTCAGAATCAGAGTCTAAAAAGTCTCTGGTGGCTCTGTCGGAGATGTGAGTCTCTGTGGGTTTCTGACAGAAGTTAGCTCTGCTGGAGTCAGAGAAGTTCAAGTTTTTGATTATACAGGTTTAGAATTTTCTGAGCTTAGGTTTTAAGGCATCAGAAATGGAGTTTTCTTCCAGAACTCTTTGTAAATCTTCTTCAAATGAAGTCCTCACATCTTCTCTCCGACTCTGATATCTTTTTCATAATGTGTTTTGGTCTGATCAGTGGTTTGTTAAACTGAGCTTTCCAATCTCTGATGATCTCATCCCATTCACTGTCCGTCTCAAGTTCTGTGATATCAATGCCTTCGTTTTTTAATCCTAGAATATGATTCACAAGAGCTGCTGTAACTTTGATTGGACCATTTCTTGTCCTGATGACCATGTGTCTTGTATCAAAGTTGTAGACTATGCTGTATGCAAGTCTAGCAGGGATTGAATCTATATTCATATTGAACAAACTTTCAAATCCCATGTCTTTAATGCAGTTTATTTGTGGCAACCTCATCTTGCCAGTAACTAACATTAGATTCTTTGGAGTTGTGCTTATTGAGAGAGATCTGTATTGCACATTTTTTGGTGCCTTCTGTTTAGTTTCTTCTTTCTTCTTCTTGCTTGAACTCTCATCTTTTTTCTTCTTTATTGGAGAGTCATCGTTTTTCTTCTTTTTTAAACTTTTCTTCTTCTCTTTATCTATAAACATTTTCTATATTCAAAACAAAAATGATTAGTATATGTATTCATTTAGTTTCTATGAATATATGAAAAATGAATCATAATAATACCTTTCGTCTCCTTTTTTGCTTTTTTGGTTGATGAAGAAACTTCATCCTGTTGTTTTCTCTTCTTTTCTACTATAATTACAACAATTAACAAATATATAGTCTATTCAGTCTGAATAACATGAATATATTATGAAGTTGAAGTGATATTCAGACTGAATATTTACCTTTTATTCAAACTTAATAAAGGTACATATTCAGTATGAATATCTCTGCTCCCAAACATCTTAACAACAATAATCAATATGACCTTTTAATCACATATTATTCAGTCTGAATAACATGAATATATTATGAAGTTGAAATTATATTAATACTGAATATTTACCTTTTATTCAAACTGAATAAAGGTACATATTCAGTATGAATATCTCTGCTCCCAAACATCTTAACAACAATAATCAATATGACCTTTTAATCCCATATTATTCAGTCTGAATATATCCATATTCAGTCTCAATAATATTAGATATTCAGACTGAAATTAAAAATACTCAAACATCTTAAGATTATCCAGTACGAATATAAATACTAACAACAATTAATATAAAATCTAACAATAATCTTAGTTTTAATCTTCATTTGAATCATTTATTCACACCGAATACTCTGTGTTCTTTCATTTTTTTCCGTATTAGGGTTTTCGAATCACATTTTTGTTACCTAATCTGTTAGAGTTAAATAAAAACCCTAACTATTCAGTACGAATATAAATACTAACAACAATTAATATAAAATCTAACAATAATCTTAGTTTTAATCTTCATTTGAATCATTTATTCACACCGAATACTCTGTGTTCTTTCATTTTTTCCGTATTAGGGTTTTCGAATCACATTTTTGTTACCTAATCTGTTAGAGTTAAATAAAAACCCTAACTATTCAGTACGAATATAACTAATAACAACAATAATATAAAATCTAACAATAATCTTAGTTTTAATCTTCATTTGAATCATTTATTCACACTGAATACTCTGTATTCTTTCATTTTTTTCGTATTAGGGTTTTCGAATCACATTTTTGTTACCTAATCTGTTAGAGTTAACTAAAAACCCTAACTATTTAGAATCGGCGATTTTAAAACATTTAAACTTACGATTTCTCTGAATCTCGGCTAATGTAAGCTTATCTCTGCAATCTTCAGGTGTATGATCCATTCTTGTTGATGATTTTATCGCTCGGTATTCGGTTTCGTCTTCTTCTTTCTTCAGTTTTCACAAATGGCGATTGTAGTGAGATAGAAAATCGGCGAAAATGATGATTATGCCGTCTGGATTATGATTATGGCTATATGTCAGATTTTAAACCGTCGTTTCGTTTTTCCAATATTACCCCTACGCGCGAATTATTCAGTAAGCCACGGACATCGTTTTCAAGTTATTTACAATAATGCCACCGCGTATTTTATTCATTGATCTGATCTCCGATTTTTTAATCAATGACTGTGGTTTATCCTCACGTTTACAACTGAAATTTGGTTTTTATTTGAACCCACCCCTATATATATATATATATATATATATATATATTGGGAAAGAAAATAGATATGAGTGTTGATATGCATACATATTTTCATCTTTCGCAAACACAAATTTTATGTTTGTTGTGTGTAAATGCATATCAATAATGCGATATTACATATTTGTTATATGTATAAGACTAAATCGAGTGATAGAGAATACTTCTAAGTCACCAAAAATCAAAGACACGTACTTTATTAAATTATTACAGTAACCTACAAATTCAACCCAACCCAACCCACAAGAGGTTGGGTGACTCTTTGTAACAGATCGGGTTTGAGTTGAGATTTCTATAAACTGTCATAATTTGAATGTTACAAGTCATAAGTAAACTTTGAGTATAATTTTTTTAATTTAATCTCTTTATTTGTTTTTCTTTTACTTTTCATCTTATACATTTAATCATATTTTTTACACCATAAATAAATCAAAAGAATATTCAATATTAGGCTCATTTGAAGGTATTGATGAGAGAGTAATTATAATAGTGTAGTTTTTAAAAAAATGTATTTTGGTTCAGATATGATGATTATGTATGTTAATAAGATACGGGTGTAAAATGTTATATGAAAAAAAAAGTCTACCTCTTAATGGTTCTAAAATCCTCTGAATGATTTTGTATCTTGGGTCTCTCTTAGCCATTCAGAGCACTAATTTCATTCTTAACAATTATCAAACAATCATATTTCATTTTGCGTTATACTATAAGAGTCTCTTAATTATTCTGACCACTTAACCATCTCGCACCAAACCATTCAGCAACTGCCAAAGAACCCCTTAGGATTTGAGAATCTATATACCATATGTTTAACATATGTTTAATATGATATGTTTATATTAATATGTATATGTGTAATCCAATTCTTTTATTAGGATTTGAGAATCTCTATACCATATTATCAAAAAATTGGTACAGTAATATATATATATATGGAAAAGGTTAATTGCGAACAAAGATTTGTTCGTGAATGGGGATAAAGTAGAGCGCCACACATGTCTCTGAGTATCCATATTCCGTATAAATAACGAATGTGAATGTTCATACATTATTTATGATGAATAATACAACATTCATGATAAATAATACACGAATTCATGATCCATGTTTTATTCTTAATGAATCGTGTATTATTCATTCTGAATGTTGTATTATTAATGTTGAATGATATATTATTCATGATAAAGAATACACGAACGACACATGAAGGTGTGGACACGTGACACGCTCTTCTTTATCCTCATGTTCACAACTAAAACTCGGTTTTCATTTAAACTCACCCCTGTATATACATATATATTATAATATAACTAAAATCTTAACATGGTATATACTATTATAGTAATAATAATGATACTAGGATTTCAGATAATATTAATAAAGTAATATCACGATTTGAAATTATATATAAATAAGTATACGTGTATATCGATTTTCATTTAAATCTGTCCCTATAAAAATAATAATAATAATAACACGGTATATGCTATTATAGTAATAATATTAATACTAGGATTTGAGATCATATTAACATTAGGATTTGAGATAATATTAATATAGTAATATATTAATATTAGGATTTGAAATTATATATATATATATATGTGAGTCGTTAATTGTTTTCAACCTCAAACAACAGCAGAGCAGATTATACCCCCAATCAAATGACACCGATGGCTAAAATCATTTGTTTAGTTCTTTTCGTTTGCCTTGTGTGGAGAGGTATGCATACTTGATCTTTATACAATTTATTATATTCATTTATTTTTGTAATTCAAATCTTGAAAATTTCCTATTCATAGCTTTTCACTATGAAAATATGATGTTTCGATATCATTTCTATTATTTAATTTGCAATACTTGTAACTGAGTCTTAACTATCTAAGAATTATAAAATTCATGAGATTTCAAAGAAATTTTACTTAAGTTTTTATTTTAGATTATTTTTTTCTATCTAAATATAGTATTTAATGTATATATATTTACATATATTTGTTTCATAAAGTGGTTGAGTCTGGTTCACACCGTAAAACGTTTCTATGTATGTTTGTTAACATATAATTGTTTCACAATGTGGTAAAGTCATATTGGTTTATAGTGTGAAACTAAAAAGTTTCACATCAATACCAAATACCACAATAATAAGTTTAAACAACTTAAGATCAAAACATGATTTGGCTCGTTTGGTTTGCAAGAGTTGATGGAATTTGAAATTAGATTCAATTCTAATCCGTCGACTGATTTGAAGGAAAGTCTGTGATTGAAATCCCAAGATTTCAATGAAATTCCACAAACAATTAATTTTGGAATCCCATGGGATAGTTCGTATTTTACGGATTTTTATAAGAGATGTTTGTAATAATGTTTTTAAATATATTAAAAACATTCGTATTGTAATAATTAATTAATAAAAGATAATTTAACTATGTATAATTTTATCTATAAACAATAGATCTTTAAATAATGGAATTCAATTCCATTCCAAATCTTTACACACCAAAGATTTTAAATCTTTTCACGAAATTCAAGTCCCTCTAAAACATTTCGTCAAACCAAACTCCCCTAAAAGAAACAAGAGAATTTCATTATTAATTTTGATTTTGATGACATGTATTCATTATCATATCGTGTGTGTACTTGCACAGACGCTTGTGGGCAAGTTATCGGAGATTGCACACTTTCACTCCGCCAAGACAATATGGGTACACCACAATCATGGAGCGTGACGCTTGAAAACCAATGCAATTGTGTGATATCGGATGTGAAATTAGCTTGTAAAGGGTTTCAATCCGACACAAAGATCAACCCAGGTATCCTCTATTATGAGGGCGATTTCTGCGTCATCAACAACCTTCTACCTATATATCCTAGAGATAGGATTCGCTTCCTTTATGCTCGGCCAGCTGGTCATTATCCTTTCCAATTGGCTGCTGAAACTGAATCTTGTTCATGAAGCAATAGTTGTTATTTTGATAGTTAACACCCCAAATTAGTGAAAAGGGGTGAAAAGTTTAAGTCATTTATTTGAATTCAAGTTATGCAATAAGACTTTGGATTATATGAATGAGAATCATTTTTACTTTTACAAATTTGGTCTTTTACGATATCCAAATGTCATTTCACGTTCTAATTGAGTATTTAATGAGATTTGTTGTCATGAGTCATGTCTTGAAAAATGTCATGAATTGTGTGTCTTATATCTAAAGGTGTTACAACATGTTGTTAAGACTAAATTAGATGACCTAACAAGTCCTATAGATAAAATTGGACAACATAATAGAATATAAAACATAAATCCTCTTATTACCTTTTTTATAAGACTTGTGTCTCAGGTCATGTTAAACACGTGACACGTCATGGCATAATGCATGGTTTATTTTTCTCAGGTCATGTTTTAACTTCTTATTTGTTAGTTTTTAGCGTATAACCTAATTTAAGTTGTCTAATATCATTGATTCATTGAGTAATAGTAGAAAACATATGTGTTTGTATATTATATTATATAAGATATAGAGATTTACTGACATAAATCATGTCTTAAAAAATGTCGTGGCTTCTACAACTTAAGCCTTGACCACGCCGCCACGCTACGATTCACGTTTAGAACCTTGGTCAAAGACTGCAAATGGAGAGTCCTAAAATCAATATCTTCAAAAAGATTTACATTAACTCTAACAAATCCCGTATTTTAGAGATCACTACATTAAATATATTATTCAAATATTCAAATAAAATGTTTGGAAAAGTCTGAAAAACCACAACAAACTATATGATTTTGAATGATTAAGTCCTTAAACTATTTTTTTGAATGATAAAACCCTTAAACTTTTTAAAACCGGTTAAATACATTCTTATGAGGTGTAAAAACAGATTACAATGATACAAATTTGGGAAAAGTCTAAAAAAACCCAATAAACTATCTGATTTTGAATTATTAAGTCCCTGGATTTTTTATTAAACAAATTTATAAACTTTTTTTGAACTTTTTCTACCAAATGTATTCTCGAACTTTTTTTAACAAATAAATTCCAATTTGGTTTTTGAAAAACAAGATCATAAACTTAATATTGAACAAATAAATCCGAAACTTTTTATTGAATAAAAAATATACAAATATTCTCACTGACAACAAAATAAAATGAACCAATTAAACGGAAAAAATTATATTATTTTCATTACTAATTTGTAAAAAGATTGACGTTTTTTTTTTTGAATATTTTGAGAAAGGATGGACGTTCTTCTTTTGTTATATTTTGTGAAAGAATGAGTTTAACTTTTGTATGTATCTATTTATGTTTTAGACATAAGTTTTTGAATGTTTCGGAATTAGTAATGAAATGGTATAATTTTCTTTGTTTAATTGATTCATTTTAATTGTTGTTGGTGAGAAGAATAATATACTTTTTGTTCAGAACTGTGTTCAACAAAAGTTTGAATTTATTTTTTCAAAATTAAGTTCATATTTTATTTTTTTCAAAAAGAAATTGGGATTTATTTGTTCAAAAAAAGTTCAATTTTTATTTGGTAAAAAACTTCGATTGTTTTTAAAAGATTTATTGTAATTTTTTTTAGTAAAAAGTGTAAAAATTTATTTGTTAAAAAATCAAAGGACTAAATCATTTAAAATCAGATAGTTTGTTGGGTTTTTAAGACTTTTTCCAAATTTGTATCACATTAACCTGTAAATTTTTACAGGTTAGAAGGATGAATTTAACCGGTTTAAAAAAGTTTTAAGTGTTATATCATTCAAAAATATAGTTTAATAACTTAACCATTCAAAATCAGATAGTTCGTTGGGGTTTTATACACTATGAAGAGTGGAGTGCTAGATGCGTGTTCGAGAAATAAGTGACTTGGTGAAGTCTTCCGCGTTTTGGGAATAGTAACTTGTTTTGGGTTAAGTAACACCCGACCTTGTAGTCTTGGTGTATCGCTTAGATTATTATTAATGTTGAAGTTATTACAATTTACTATTGAGGTAATTCCAAGGATGGTTTGTAGTAAGGATTTTATCCTCATTTGTCTACTTAATTGAAGTTTTTTTTAGTTGCTCTTTCCAATTTTGAGGGTGTTACATTTATGCAGTCCATATATTAAGCCACTTCATGGACAAACCAGGACAGCCGCACCTTGAGGCAACCCATAAAGTTTTGAGATACATCAAGCACACACCGGGTCAAGGAATAGTTTTGCCCGCTAAAGGATCCTTGGAGTTGAAAGCGTACTGTTATTCTGACTGGGCACGCTGGAAGGACACAAGAAGATCCTTGACCGGCTATTGCGTCTTCTTCGGTGATGACCCGGTATCATGGAAAACAAAGAAGCAAAACACCGTAGCGCACAAGCATAGTATCGTTCTATGGCAACCACATGTTGTGAAGTAACATGTTTTAAGGATGTGAGATCCAACACACTACAACAAAATCGGGTTTATATATATATATATATATCAATATTGTCAATATGGAAAACCTCAAATAAATGGAAAACCGGAAAACCACGAAAAAACGAATGAAAAAGTATATCAATATGGATGTCAAATTAACGAGAAAAATATTGTCGTTTATTTGGTGTAATTTATTTCGTTCGAAATTTGTTTATTTTCGTCTTTTTTCGAATAAAAACTAGCGGGGTGAGGTTTTTTTAATTTAATTAACATTGTTGTAACCGCCTATTTAATCACATCCATCAGATCATCTAATCTAACGGTAGATAAGGTGTTTTTTAGTTTTTCATTTATTTGAGTTTTTCTCCTGAACCCCTCTCTCTCTCTCTCTCTCTCTCTCTCTATATATATATATATATATATATATATATATATAGAGAGAGAGAGAGAGAGGCGGGTTCAAACGAGGAGCGTACCAATTTAAGAGAACGTGAGGAGCAATTGACAGTTATGAATCACATGTGATTCGCAGTTGTGGATCACATGTGATTCACAACTGATCTGGCCTCGAATTGACAGTTATGAATCATTAATGATTTACAGTGTTGAATCACATGTGATCCGCGACCTGCAGCATCGCGCCACGCCTCGCGCCACTTTTGCGCGAATTTTCGAGAAAGTTCCGATTTTTTAGCGTTGTAAATCATATGTGATCAGAAGCATGGGAGTGCTCCTCACGTTCTCACGTTTTGACGCGCTCCTCACATGAACCTTCCTATATATATATATATATATATATATATATATATATATATATCATCTAGTCCCACTATATCATCTAGTCCTCACATCTTCAAAGGTAGGAGAGAAGACTGGAGCTTCAGGAATGAGTTCACTATGAGTTTTGACATCAGAGGGACCAACTACGGAAGTAGCAGGCTTCTGCTCCTTGAAAGTGTTAAAGCGGAAGATCTCCTTGGGATCAAGACTGTTGGCAGAGTTAGAAATGATGATTTCAGCTTTTCCTTGATCATGAATTAACTTTAAAGATGGTTCTGTAACCTTTTCATGACCAGAGGAGTCATAGCTGACATTTCTGAAACTTAGCTTTCTGGTCCTTGAACCTTCTAAAGTTTTTGTTCTTTTGAAAACATTTGTACCAGAAGATGCACAGTTAGGTGTATGGACTTTCCCAACACAGAAGGTAGAGGACATAGATATCTTCTTTCTTCCAATGAAGGGATCAAGGTCACTGAAACCCAGACCCTGAGTGTCCTTTTAAGAATTAATTTTAATATGCTCGTCTTGTGCATCCTGGTACTTCTTTATCAGAAGTTCTTTCCTCTGTAAAGACTGATATAAAACTTCCCTTTCCTTTTGAAAATAATTTTTAAGAGCAACAGAGTTAAGCCTTTCATACTCTAATCTCTTTACCTCTTCAGCCTTTAATCTTAAAACTTCTACATATTCCTTACATATTTCAGAAGATGAGGATTCCTTTTGTTTCTGTAAATCCTCCAGCTCAGATTTTTCTTTGAAAATCTCTTCCTTCTCCATCTCTAAGAGATCTTTCTCTCTCTTGTAGAAGGATAGGTCTTTCTGAGCTAGTTTCCTCAGTTCTTTCTCTTCTGAAAGTTTTTGTTTAAGAGCTTGAAATTCCTCAACAAGTTTGGATACATTCATTTCTAGTTTAGAGTCAGATTTAGAGTCAGAGGAGGAACATACCTTAGCACTGGGTCTAAAAATCTCCAGTGTTCTGTCATCAGAGGTAATCTCTGTTGGCCTCTCTGCTATCTCTTCAGCGACAACCATTCCACAGAAGTAGGCCTGATCTGGTTCATCATCAGAGGATGAATCAGAGATCCAGTTCTCCATCTCTGCAACATAACTTCTCTCCTTGAAGTTATACTTGTACTTGTTCTTGTAGTAGTCATGGTCTTTCACCAGTCTACCCTTGCAGATGGCAGAGAAATGGCATGGTTTGCCACATCTAAAGCATCTTCCATCATTTTGGTTGATGGGTTGGGCAACATATGTTGGCTTCTGTGGTGATGGTTGGTTATATCTATGTTGGTACTGGGGGTGGTCTCTGCTCTGGTGCAGCTCTATGGTTGTTCTGGTGGTGAGGTGCAGTCCTCTGTTTATAACCTCTCCTCTCATCTTTCTCTTCTCTCTCAAATCTTCCTCTCCTATCAAACACCTTTTTGCCAAATCTCTTGTTGAACTGTTGGGTTATCAACACAAGAGATTGAGCAAAGGCATTTATGTCAGCATCATCATCATCTTCTGACAGACTCTCCTCTTCATCACTTTCAGCTATCAGGCTCTTCTTGCCTTTCTTTTTCTGGATCTTTTCTTTCTTTTTGTCCCTGGAGGCATTATCTCTGCTAGATTTCCCTTTTGTGGGTATTTTTACTTCAGAGATTAATGCCAATGGACCTCCCACAGAGGATTTGCCTTTTTGTTTGACAACATCCTTCTCTTGTGCAGCAAGAGTTCCATACACATCTGTGAGGGACCATGTATCCAGGTCCTGGTTAGCTTGTAGAGACATAGACAGATTTAACCATTCATCATTCAAACTCTTTAAGAACAAGACATTGTTATATTCCTTCGACCTTACAACCCCACATTTCTTACATTTGTTTATCAGGATGTTGAACCTGTTGTAGGTCTGTTGTAAAGTTTCCACAGGAAGAGCTTTGAAATCATTGTATTCATTAATACAATGGGTCCTTCTGTTCTTTTGGATTTTAATTCCCCCTTCGAGTTGGTTTAGAAGTTGATCCCAGATTTCCTTAGCAGTAACACAAGAGTCTAGTTCTTGAAAAATATCGTTTGGAATGGCCATTATCAAGAGTCTAACTACTTTAAGATCATTTTCCATTTTAAGCTTTTCTTCTTCAGTAAAACCAGTGGTTTTAGGTTCAAAGTGAGCAGGAATCTCAGCAGTTGTTTCTGTAGCAGGAACACGAGGAACCAATACCATAGGTTGGAATGGTCCATTAGTGACAGATCGCATAAGATCTCTATCCATGCCATCGAAGAAGTTAACCATCCTGATCTTCCATTGAGGGTATTCATCCCTCAGAAGAGTAGGAGGTTTGGTTAAAGAACCAGCCGTATAAATAGCGTTGATGTTGTTATTCGCCATTTAAAAACACAGGGTACGAAGATTTTTGAAACTGAGAAAGAGTTTTGAACAACAAATTAGTAAACAGTAAAGCAATGGAACCGTAAACGATGTAAAACCAATTTCCAAACTTACTTGAAGACTTAAACAAGTATTTAAAGCTTAACAAAAGAAGTTTCAGGTTTTGTTTAAAAACAGAGTATTCTTTAAAGCTTGAAGAACAAATCACAATCAACAATAGTGAATCAACCTGGTAAGATTGGATCGATTTGATTTAAGCAAATCAATCTGCTCTGATACCAATTGTAGGTTCCCAGATTCACCTTGTCTCATATAAACAGAAACATCAAAGATAGCGGAAGCATAAATAATCTGTTTGAATATGAGTGATTATGTGTAGCATAAAACAAAGAGAGAATAGCAATATATTGAACAGTAAAGACAATAAGATTGAATAACAAAACTGCTCGTATATTGAATATGAATAACACCAAGAACACTTTCTTGTGTGCGTGTTCTGAAATCTCTCAGGCTACAAGATCGTACACTAGAAGTGGGATGAAATGTGCAGTGTTTGTGGTCTCACAATTCTAGTAATGATCCTTACTATTCTTACTAATGTGTGCTCCACTAACGTTCTATTTATAGCATGATAAAGTAATAAACAGTGTACTATCTAACCCTGTGATGACACGTGGAAAGTATGTCTTCGTCCTTTTAGGGCTGACGTGGAAAGTGCAGAAACTTGTCTATCACTTAGAGTTTTCTTCAGCTTCATAGAGATCTTTGTTCACCAGAGGTCATATACCAGAGCTCTGAAGGTCTTCTGTTGAGATTGCTCTCTGATGTGCTATCAGAGGTCTTATGCCAGAGCTCTGACGATCTCTGATGGTCTTCACTTGTTCTTCTGATATTCGTCTGCTAAGTCTTCTGCTTGATCTCTGGAGTCTTGTCCTCTGACGTACTTCGGACTTGTGATATTTTCAATACTTTTACATTGGCATACTTGGGGCTAAGATGAGGCGTATCATCTTTCTCGTTTTCTTCCGTAGCATCACATCCTATATCTACAACATTCTCATTTTCTGAAGTCGCCATCTACAAGAAATTAAAATACCAATTCACCACAAATTGTAAGGTGTAACTAACATACCAATTGTAAACAGTTTACCAATTTACCAAGTGAACTAACATACCAATTGTAAACAATTTACCAATTTACCACAAATTGTAAGTTGTAACTAACATACCAATCGTAAACAATTTACCAATTTACCAAGTGAACTAACATACCAATTGTAAACAATTTACCAAGTGAACTAACATACCAATTGTAAACAATTTACAAGTTTACCAAGTGACCACATATTCCCAATTTTCAATCTGACCACAGTCCACAAATAGGTTCCAAATTACCAAGTACCAAATTATAAACTAACATACACTGATATACAAACATAAAATAAACAGATTTCAATCTGGTGTGTGTGTGAACATAATACTTAAGTGAAAAAGTTAGGTCACGAAAGTTAGTTTACCTAAGTGTTAATACCAAGTACCAAGTGAACTAACCATTTACTTTTAAATGGTTTAAAAATATGAGCACCGGTGGTAGTAGTTACCTCGTCTTAATCTCCAGTGGTCGGTGGAGCCTGAAGGCTGGAGCTGAAGCACTCAAGCATAGAATAAGCTAGGCGACGTCGTGGGAGTCATGGAGACGGTGGAGCGTGGTCCGCCGGAGGTCGTGGATACGGTCGAGTGTCTCAGGTCTGTGCCCTTGTGGACTTGGTGAATAACCCGTTACCTAATTATCTGATTTTGGGGGAAACGACTCAGACTAGGGAATAAGGATGGTATCTCATTTCTGATATTATTGTAAAATTATATATATAATATATTTTTAATTATATATAGAAACCGGGTACCGGGCGGGTCAGGGAGTAGGTCACCCGGCCCCATCCCCAGCCTCGGTTGAAGCAAACCGGGTTTCCCCAGCCCCCTCCCCCGGACCCGTAAAAGCGGGGATTACCCGACCCCGTCCGGGTTGGGTGGACTGGGTTCCCCGTCGAGTCGGGGAAAATCACCATCCCAATACCAAACCTTCAAACATGATTTTTATCGAGATAAACTTTGATTGGTCAAAATCTTTACGTTTATGTATTCCTTATGATCTATTTATGGTTTAAGAGCTTCTGCACCTAAGGTACAGAGCTTTTGGATCATAGATAATCCTCTAAGCGTACCATTCTCGACCATTTCATTGATTTTCAAATGTTTAGGTATATAAAGG
Source organism: Saussurea involucrata (assembly GCA_033807775.1). Lineage (NCBI taxonomy): Eukaryota > Viridiplantae > Streptophyta > Magnoliopsida > Asterales > Asteraceae > Saussurea > Saussurea involucrata. The sequence continues at coordinate 247,673,123 of CM066321.1, read as the reverse complement.
TGTAATCATATGGTCAGAGGTACCGACCTTAGATCTCAGAAAAGATCTGTTTGCACAGAGCTTCTTCTATACTCAAAACTTGTGTGTTTGAGTAATCATTCTGGTGTGTGGGTTATTTTTTCAAACGACATCCATGTTGCTACAGTATTTCTCATGCGCGTGGGTAGTGATGAGCGTTCACGTCTGTTAGGACTAAAAGTACTATAAAATAGAAAGTGATATAAAGAAAAGAATTGTTTTCTTTATTTGTTTGTAAAAGCCTTTTTATGCTTAATGGGCTTAGATTAGAGGTTATGGGCCATGGGCTTTAGGGACTAAACCCTTGGTATTTAATTTTTGTTTAGAGGAATTTAGGGTTGCCGTATTAGACTAATCAGATTGAGTTTCATTGTTTAGTGAGAGAGCATTCCATTCCAATATTGTAACCTTTCCAAATTCATTGAATAAACGATTATTGTTCGATTCATTGTTACTTGATTATCAAACTGGGATCCACAATTGGTATCAGAGCAGAGGGACAAAGCTATCGATCAAAAGGTAAATTCATCCATTCTGGTCATTCAAACTTTTGTCGACTGTTCCATTGTTAAAGGTATTTTTTGCTTTGATTCAAGTGTTAAAACTTGAAATTGAGGCTTAAGAAATTCTCTTTAGTGTGTTTCTAAAGTCGTTTCAAAGTTTCGTTGAGTTTAATCGAGTTAAAGTTAATCAATTTTTGAGATTTTTGCTTTCTGGGTTTCTACACTCTGTTATTTATAAAAATCTTGATTTTTGCTTAAAAGTGGTTCAATAATCAATTTGGTCAATTGTTTTTGCTTTCCCTACTTGCTTGTTCTTGTTCTAAAGTGTTTGCAGAAAGTTTCCAAGTCAAAAGGGTGCAAATTCGATCTCCAGGTACGTTTTTCTTCGACCATAGTTTGAATACGGGACTCTACTGCTTGAGTTCCGATTCCAGTGTACGTACCGGATCCAGTTTATACCGGATATAAGTCCGGTCCCGGAGTTTACCGAATCTCAAGTCTGGTTCCTCTTACCGGATCTCAAGTCCGGTTCCGGAGTTCCCCATACCGGATCCCTTTCAAATCGGATACTTGATTCTGGATCCTATCAATTCCGGAACCATTTGCTTCCAGTTCCGGATTCCCAAATTCCGGATTCCCTAATCCGGATCTCCACTCCGGATCCCCTAGTCCCGATCAAACATTCCGGATCTCAAATTCCGGATCCTTTACTGATTTCCATGTCCCGGTCTCCAGGTCCCGGACTTCCTTCCCGGATCCAAATTCCCGGATTCTCTATTCGGGAAACCACACCCGGATCACATATTTGGAGTGTTCAGACCCTTCAGTTTTAAATCATAGCGGGACCCCCGTGCTAAGTCGCCGAAGGGGGACATTTGTGTATTCTTTGATACACCGTTTGATTATTTTTGGATCGATATCTTGAATTGTCTCACGATCATTTCTTTCAAGTAACAATGTCTTATCCAACTTACTCTCAGCTCAAAGAGAAAGTTTCTCATTTAGAAGCGCAAATCTCTAAGCTAGAAGTCGATGCTAAAATAAAATATGATGCCATAGGCAAACTAGCTATTGAAAAGGCTGGGGATAAATGTGTGATAGAAAATTATCAATCTGAATGCTCAGCCATTTCAAAAATAGCCGAATCCCTAGAAACCCAATTATCTGAAATCACCGAAAAGCTCAGTAAGTCTCAGGAAGAGAATAATAAGATTGTCAATCTTCGCTTAACCGTTCAAAAAGAAAATGAAAATTTGACTAACAAGCTTAAGGATCTTGAATCCAGACTTTACAAGCGAGGTTAAACAGACCAAACGATTTATTTGAACAAACCGAAGGAATTCAAGTATTATAACGCCCTTTGGGGACTCGGATATGATAATCCGTGTTACCTTAAGAAAATCTTATCTAAGGTTCCCACCCTTTATGAATTCAACTTTTTGGGCCTAGATAAGCATTATCCTGAGTATAAGATCGAGTGGACCAAACTGTCTCAAAAAGATGAGGAAGAGGAAGACCTTAAGCGCAAAACAGGTATTCCACTACCAAAAGTGGGGGAAAAGCCTGCTAATGTTGAAACTAATTCGGAAAGATAAGCCACCTAAGAAAAATATTAATGTACAAGTTCCTTTCGTGTATGAAACTCTTAATGCTTCATATCTGAAAAACAAAACACCTCATCTCTCGAATGATTATTTTGACATCTGTTCTGTTGCCAAAACTGTCGAAACTCCGGTTCTAATTCAGGCAACACCAGATGATGCTTCTCATGCACAATCAGAGTTCAAACGTTACATTCCACCTCTGATTTTGGAAAATATAATTTTTAAACTTGAAGAATCAATCATGAGAAATAAGGTTAGTTTTGAAACTGTTGATCCAAACCCTCAGTGATTTGATAATGACCCTCTCTCATATACTTAGTGAAAATTGTAAGTAAACAATATGTATCAGAGTTTCACTATCGCTGATAAGTACTAAGATCTTCCAGTGCCGCTGATAGGAACTCTCGCTCTTTAAGTTAAACATTCAGCGAAACTGTTCACCATTAATGCTCTGAGTCTGTTCAGTCATTATGATGATCGCTAATAAGTTAGTTGTTTACTTATGATCCCTGAAGACAAGTTTCACGTCAACAAAGGTTCTACGCTGAAGTCGAAGATCAAGCTCAAGAACCAGCGACAAGTCTCCTAATGAACTGATGCGGATCAGCGAAGACTCAGATTTGTCCACTCAACGCGAAGTATCAAGTACAAGACTTCAGCTATCGCTGAACTCTATCATTCGCTGATATGAAATGATAGATCGCTGAATCAACGAAAGCTGATCATGAAGTCCTCCGTACAAAGTACTTTTGTCTTAACCACCCTTGCACGACTCCGTATGAAATGTCAGAAAAGAACCTCCGACTGTCTGAAATCGTACAACCACTCTGATACTACATTGTTCATCCATGCGGCTACTAAGGTTGTCAACAAAGGTCAATGACATGCAACCAACCAGCTGATGACATGTGTAAAGTGTATACTGACTTGCATTAAATGCATGCAGTATATAAAGAGATGAACTCACTTCATTTTGAAGTAACTTGCTAACTTTGGACAAGTTCAATCTCTTATCTCAAGATAGGTTATTATTAGTAATTTCCTTATCTCTCTTAGTGCAAGAAACCTTAGTGTTCCAACTTGTTTAGATTTAGGTTTATCCTTAATCTTGTTTCCGCAACAAGCTGTAAATTGTTAATGATTTATCAATAAACAATTTAGAAAAGTAAAATCTGTGTGTTTGTATTCAACCCCCCCCCCCCCCCTTTCTACAAACTTGTATAGGCCTTCGGGACCAACAAGTGGTATCAGAGCGGATTTGTTTAACCTCATAAACAAGATCTAATCTAAGATATTTCTCTTCCTTGCTATTATCTGAAAATGGCCACCAACACAAACACAAATTATATAGACAATGGTTCTCTTGCTAAACCCCCTAGATTTTCCAAAGATAACTTCAACTTATGGAAAAATAGGATGACACTCTTCTTAGAAGGTGTAGACCCTACTATGCCTTACTATCTCGAGAATGGTCCATTCATCCCTATAAGAATTGATGCTGCAGTTCCAGGAGCTGAGAATAGACCCGCTATTCCAGAAAGGCTGGTACCTAAGGAAATCCTTCAATGGACTGACGAAGATAAGAAGAAAGTGGCTATAGATACAAAATCCAGATCCATACTATCCATGGCTCTTCCTGACGAAGTCTACCATTCCGTCATGAACCTGAAAACATAAAAGGCCATGTGGGACACAATATGTGTTCAGTATGAAGGAACGTCTGAAGTCCAGGACTCAAGAAAGATCAACCTGGTAAGACAATACGAAAGCTTCATTTCTGGTAAGAATGAATCTCTCTCTGAAGTTCACCAACGTTTTAATTGTTTAATTATAGATCTGAAAACTGTTGGTAAGGAATATTCTAACTTTGAAGTACTGACAAAGTTTCTAGAATGTTTACCTGAAAGTTGGGACAATTATTCTATGTGTCTCAAGCTGTCAAAGGATCTAAAATCAATGACCCTTGCTACCTTATATGGCACGTTGCTGAATCATGAGCAATCAATCCATCTTAAGAAGAATCTTGTAAAAGATTCCAAAAGCACCCCTGTTGCTTTAATCTCAGAGGAACCTTCTACTCAGCGACCCTCGTTCACTATCACTGAGTTAGAAAGTAACTCTGAAAGGTCATCAGATTCTGATTATTCAGATAATGATGAATCTTTGGCTCTCCTAACTAAGAAGTTCAGGAGATTTGCCAAAAAGAAAATGTTTAGAAAGAACAAACCTCTTTCCATAACTGACAAGCCTAGATCATCAACGTTTGTTGATAAGGCTACTGCTACTTGTTTTAACTGCGAAAAGACAGGACATTTCGCTAACGAGTGCAGATCAAAGAAAGTTTCTAGACCCTCAACTTTTACAAAGAAACCCTTTGCTCCAAGAAATAAAGATGACAAATATTCAAAGCTGAAAGAAAAATATGCAAAGCTGAAAAGCTTTAAGAAGAAGAATAAAGGCTTGATGGTTGACTATGATTGGGCTGCTTCTGATGAAGAAGCATCATCATCTAACTCTGAAGATGATGAAGCAAATCTATGTCTTATGGCCAAGATTGAAGAAGAGGAAGAAAGTTCAAACATTCCCTCCACTTCAACATCTGCTATTCAGGTATCACCTTCTTTCTTTACGAATATTGCAAATATTGATGAAGCTGATAGTCTCCGTAAGATCGATCTCTTGACTAGAAGTTTATACGAAGCCATGAACGGCAAAACTGTTGTTGAAAACCAAAATCTTGATCGCTGAATAGCTAAAAAACTGCCACCTTCAAATAGAAAAGCTTTCTAAAATTGAAGAAGATTTTAAAGATCAAGTATATTTAAATCAGCTAGTCAAAATCGAACGAGCAGAAGCTATCGCTGCATTAAAGGCTGAAAAAGCTACTGTTGAAGGATGGTGTAATTCTTCAACAAAGATCACTGAGATAATAAAGTCTCAGATTCCCCTGAGTGATAAACGTGGTTTGGGTTACAAATATGAAACTCCAAAACTAACCACTGAGCGTTCAATGCTTAAATTTGGAACGTTCGTATCCTCAGTCGCTGATACTTCATCTTCTCAGTGCTCCTCGTCCGTTACACCAATCCCTGAGGAAACTCCTACCTCCTCAAAAGGCAAGGAGAAAATGGTTTATTCAAAACCTACCTCTGTCTTTAAAGACAAAGGTAAAGGAATTGTTATTTACCAGTATCCTCAGAAGGGTACCTTAGTACCAAAGCTGAATGCTTCTAAAGCTTCAGTGGCTCATCCCTCTGGATCAAGGAAGCAGATACCTGGATTTATTCAGCGATCTACTCCTAGACTCAGATTGGATGTCCTTGGTAAGAAATCTGAAGAACTGAATGTTCGTCCCATTTCTAAAGCCAATAGTTTACTTGGTGCTGGCACTTCTAATTTGAAATTAAAAGCTCAGCATTCAAATGGTCCTAGAACTACTTTTAGTTATAGGAAATGTTATCACTGTGGACTTACCGATCATATTGCTAGTAAGTGCCCCACAACCACCAAAGCTGAAAAGATAGCTAAGGTGAAGATTGCCCCCAAGGCAAAGAAGACCAACCCTGGTGCAAATCAGGTCAAGGTGAATTCTACCACTGAGGTTAAGAAATTAACCAAAGTGAAGAAAGACAAAGTTGAATCTTCAAATGCTGCGAAGACTGCTGAACCTTCCATTCCAACTACTTCCACTGACAAACGTGTATACATGGTTAAGTGGGTACCCAAGAAAAACTAATCTTCCTTTGTATTGCAGGTTAAGAAGGGTATCTGGTATCTTGATAGCGGATGCTCTAGACACATGACTGGAAAGAAAAGCTTGCTCGTTGAATACAAAGAAGAGAAGGGTCCCTCTGTGACTTTCGGTGGAAATGGAAAAAGACATACCCGAGGGTATGGTGTACTTTCAAATGGTACAACCTCCTTCAGAAGAGTCGCATATGTTGAAGGGCTGAAGCATAATCTTCTAAGCATCAGTCAGCTTTGCGACATGGATAACAAAGTAATCTTTACTAAGGAATCCTGCTTTGTCTCTGACAAAAAGGAGAAGATAGCTCTCAGCGGTTATCGTTTGGAAAATGTTTATGTAATAAACATGGACTCAACAACCACTGAGAACTCCTGTTTCTTCTGAAAGGCCTCATCTGATGTCAACTGGCTATGGCATAAGAGGCTATCTCATCTAAATTTCAAGACACTGAACACTCTTTCTTCAAAAGAGTTAGTCACTGGCCTACCTCGGCATTCATACGCCAAAGAGTCGTTATGTACAGCGTGTGAAAAAGGGAAGCAGACCAAGGCAAGCTTCAAGTCAAAGCAAGTCTCCTCAGTGTCATCTCCTCTACAACTACTCCATATGGATTTGTTTGGCCCCGTTAACAAACAATCCATCGCTGGAAAGAAATATACGCTAGTCATAGTTGATGAATTCTCTCGTTACACATGGGTAATGTTTCTCCGTTCTAAGAGTGACACCCCTGAAGAACTCATCACCTTTGTTCGGAAGATGGAAACTCTGAACAATATGACTGTTCGCTCAATAAGGAGTGATCATGGAACTGAATTCAAAAATTGTTCTCTTGATTCCTTCCTTGAGAGTAAGGGTATTTCTCACAACTTTTCGTCAGTGAGAACACCACAACAAAATGGAGTCGTTGAAAGAAGAAATAGAACAATTATTGAAGCTGCACGTTCAATGCTCAGCGATTCTCACCTGCCTACTCAGTTTTGGGTAGAAGCTGTCAACACTGCTTGTTTTACGCAAAACAGGTCGCTGATAGTCAAAAGATTCAAAAAGACAGCCTATGAACTTTTTCATGGGAGAAAGCCTTCAATCAGCTTTCTTCACATCTTTGGATGTCAGTGTTTTATACTGAACAACAGAGATGCTCTTGGAAAGTTTGATCCTACGGCTGATGATGGAATCTTTCTTGGATACTCCTCAGTTTCCAAAGCCTTCAGAGTCTTCAATCGTAGAAGACAAACTGTTGAAGAAACTATTCACGTCACGTTTGACGAATCCCGTTCAGCGAACTCTAAACCGTCCGCTGATAATGAAGAACTGAATCAATGGATGTTTTCTCATCTTGGTGATTCAGAAGATATTCCCACTAATGCTCATCCAGTAGAAGATGATAGTGCTATCATTCCAAATATGCAGAACAGTGAAGCTGAAACTTCTTGGGTCTCAGCTGTTCCTATAAACACTATACCTAACGCTGAACCAAATGTCTCAGACATTCCATCTACTTCTCAGCAATCAGTGAATATAATGACAACTGCATCCATTCCTCTCTTGGCTGATACTCCTGACGTCGCTGAAGCTTCATCTTTAGCTCCTCCAGTTCAAGTTGAGTCAGCGTCTCACGCTCCGGCTCAGCGATGGACTATAAATCACCCAATTGATCAAATTCTTGGTGATCCAAACGCTGGGATTCAGACTCGACGAAGTGCAGGTAATATTTGTTTATTTGTAAATTTTATTTCACTAACTGAACCAAAGAAAGTAGATGATGCCCTCAAAGATCCAAACTGGGTCAGCGCCATGCAAGAAGAGTTGACTGAATTCGAAAGAAACAAAGTTTGGAAACTTGTTCAGAGACCAACTGATAAAACAGTAATAGGCACTAAATGGGTCTATCGAAATAAGTTGGACGAACATGGTACTGTAACCCGCAACAAAGCTCGACTTGTTGCTCAGGGATACAGACAAGAGGAAGGTATAGATTATGACGAAACATTTGCTCCAGTAGCAAGACTTGAATCTATTCGTCTATTCTTAGCATACGTTGTACACAAAAACTTCAAAGTACATCAGATGGATGTTAAGTCAGCGTTTCTGAATGGAAAGCTGAATGAAGAAGTGTACGTGGAACAACCTCCAGGATTCTCAGATTCTAAGCGTCCAGGTTATGTTTATAAACTGGATAAGGCACTTTATGGTTTGAAGCAAGCTCCTCGTGCATGGTACGACACTCTTTCTACTTATCTCCATATTGAAAAATTTGAGCGAGGTAAGATTGACAAAACTCTATTTTTTAGAAAAGTGAAAGGTCATATCATTTTAGCTCAAATATATGTTGATGACATTATATTTGGTTCTACTAACCCTGAGCTTTGTACTCGTTTCGCTGATAGAATGAAAGATGAGTATAAAATGAGCATGATGGGTGAACTAACATATTTCCTTGGTCTTCAGATTAAGAAAACTGAGAAAGGAACTTTCATAAATCAGGGAAAATATGTTAAAGATATGCTGAAGAAATTCGACTTAACTGAAAGTTCAGCTATGAAAACCCCTATGGCACCACCGCTGACACTTGATAAGGACACTAAGGGTGTTCCTGTCAATGTCACGCTGTACCGTGGGATGATCGGCTCTCTATTATATCTAACAGCTAGCCGACCCGATATTATGTTTGCAACATGCTTGTGTGCATGATATCAAGCTGAACCTAAGATATCTCATGGTGGAAAGCGTTTTCAACGGATCGCTGAGCTTCCAATCACTCCAATCGAACAGCTCAGAGATCTCATCTACTGGTGTGACTTCAGAAATGACCCTCAGGCACGACATCTGAAACCTTTGATTTTTGAAGAAGCGCTGATCAAAAGAAAACAAGGTGTAACCGTTCCTGACTGGATGATTCCCACCACATCAATGACCCTTGATGAACTTCTCACTAAGAAAGAACCTTTGTAAGCTGATAGGATCGCCTCTTTCATCTATTTTATTAGTTATCCTTTTGTACTTGTAATTTATTTCGCTTGTACTTGTAATCTTTTCATTTCTCTTTGTATCCTGATTCAAAGTTTTAAAGAAAGATTTCAGCGAATGTACTTTACTCCATCAGTACTGAAAAGATCCCAGAAAACAGTAAAAGGGACAAATATTTTATGAGTTCTTTTTATCCTTATGTTTTCATTTAATAGCAATTTTCTTTGTTGCTATGTCAAAATCAAATAGGGGGAGATTGTTGATCTAAACCCTCAGTGATTTGATAATGACCCTCTCTTATATACTTAGTGAAAATTGTAAGTAAACAATATGTATCAGAGTTTCACTATCGCTGATAAGTACTAAGATCTTCCAGTACCGCTGATAGGAACTCTCGCTCTTTAAGTTAAACATTCAGCGAAACTGTTCACCATTAATGCTCTGAGTCTGTTCAGTCATTATGATGATCGCTGATAAGTTAGTTGTTTACTTATGATCCCTGAAGACAAGTTTCACGTCAACAAAGGTTCTACGCTGAAGTCGAAGATCAAGCTCAAGAACCAGCGACAAGTCTCCTAATGAACTGATGCGGATCAGCGAAGACTCAGATTTGTCCACTCAACGTGAAGTATCAAGTACAAGACTTCAGCTATCGCTGAACTCTATCATTCGCTGATATGAAATGATAGTTCGCTGAATCAACGAAAGCTGATCATGAAGTCCTCCGTACAAAGTACTTTTGTCTTAACCACCCTTGCACGACTCCGTACGAAATGTTAGAAAAGAACCTCCGACTGTCTGAAATCGTACAACCACTCTGATACTACATTGTTCATCCATGCGGCTACTAAGGTTGTCAACAAAGGTCAATGACATGAAACCAACCAGCTGATGACACGTGTAAAGTGTATACTGACTTGCATTAAATGCATGCAGTATATAAAGAGATGAACTCACTTCATTTTGAAGTAACTTGCTAACTTTGGACAAGTTCAATCTCTTATCTCAAGATAGGTTATTATTAGTAATTTCCTTATCTCTCTTAGTGCAAGAAACCTTAGTGTTCCAACTTGTTTAGATTTAGGTTTATCCTTAATCTTGTTTCCGCAACAAGCTGTAAATTGTTAATGATTTATCAATAAACAATTTAGAAAAGTAAAATCTGTGTGTTTGTATTCAACCCCCCCCCCCCCCCTTCTTCAAACTTGTATAGGCCTTCGGGACCAACAAGTGGTATCAGAGCGGATTTGTTTAACCTCATAAACAAGATCTAATCTAAGATATTTCTCTTCCTTGCTATTATCTGAAAATGGCCACCAACACAAACACAAATTATATAGACAATGGTTCTCTTGCTAAACCCCCTAGATTTTCCAAAGATAACTTCAACTTATGGAAAAATAGGATGACACTCTTCTTAGAAGGTGTAGACCCTACTATGCCTTACTATCTCGAGAATGGTCCATTCATCCCTGTAAGAATTGATGCTGCAGTTCCAGGAGCTGAGAATAGACCCGCTATTCCAGAAAGGCTGGTACCTAAGGAAATCCTTCAATGGACTGACGAAGATAAGAAGAAAGTGGCTATAGATACAAAATCCAGATCCATACTATCCATGGCTCTTCCTGACGAAGTCTACCATTCCGTCATGAACCTGAAAACATAAAAGGCCATGTGGGACACAATATGTGTTCAGTATGAAGGAACGTCTGAAGTCCAGGACTCAAGAAAGATCAACCTGGTAAGACAATACGAAAGCTTCATTTCTGGTAAGAATGAATCTCTCTCTGAAGTTCACCAACGTTTTAATTGTGTAATTATAGATCTGAAAACTGTTGGTAAGGAATATTCTAACTTTGAAGTACTGACAAAGTTTCTAGAATGTTTACCTGAAAGTTGGGACAATTATTCTATGTGTCTCAAGCTGTCAAAGGATCTAAAATCAATGACCCTTGCTACCTTATATGGCACGTTGCTGAATCATGAGCAATCAAGCCATCTTAAGAAGAATCTTGTAAAAGATTCCAAAAGCACCCCTGTTGCTTTAATCTCAGAGGAACCTTCTACTCAGCGACCCTCGTTCACTATCACTGAGTTAGAAAGTAACTCTGAAAGGTCATCAGATTCTGATTATTCAGATAATGATGAATCTTTGGCTCTCCTAACTAAGAAGTTCAGGAGATTTGCCAAAAAGAAAATGTTTAGAAAGAACAAACCTCTTTCCATAACTGACAAGCCTAGATCATCAACGTTTGTTGATAAGGCTACTGCTACTTGTTTTAACTGCGAAAAGACAGGACATTTCGCTAACGAGTGCAGATCAAAGAAAGTTTCTAGACCCTCAGCTTTTACAAAGAAACCCTTTGCTCCAAGAAATAAAGATGACAAATATTCAAAGCTGAAAGAAAAATATGCAAAGCTGAAAAGCTTTAAGAAGAAGAATAAAGGCTTGATGGCTGACTATGATTGGGCTGCTTCTGATGAAGAAGCATCATCATCTGACTCTGAAGATGATGAAGCAAATCTATGTCTTATGGCCAAGATTGAAGAAGAGGAAGAAAGTTCAGACATTCCCTCCACTTCAACATCTGCTATTCAGGTATCACCTTCTTTCTTTACGAATATTGCAAATATTGATGAAGCCGATAGTCTCCGTAAGATCGATCTCTTGACTAGAAGTTTATACGAAGCCATGAACGGCAAAACTGTGGTTGAAAACCAAAATCTTGATCTCGCTGAAAAGCTTAAAAACTGCCACCTTCAAATAGAAAAGCTTTCTAAAATTGAAGAAGATTTTAAAGATCAAGTATATTTAAATCAGCTAGTCAAAATCGAACGAGCAGAAGTTATCGCTGCATTAAAGGCTGAAAAAGCTACTGTTGAAGGATGGTGTAATTCTTCAACAAAGATCACTGAGATAATAAAGTCTCAGATTCCCCTGAGTGATAAACGTGGTTTGGGTTACAAATATGAAACTCCAAAACTAACCACTGAGCGTTCAATGCTTAAATTTGGAACGTTCGTATCCTCAGTCGCTGATACTTCATCTTCTCAGTGCTCCTCGTCCGTTACACCAATCCCTGAGGAAACTCCTACCTCCTCAAAAGGCAAGGAGAAAATGGTTTATTCAAAACCTACCTCTGTCTTTAAAGACAAAGGTAAAGGAATTGTTATTTACCAGTATCCTCAGAAGGGTACCTTAGTACCAAAGCTGAATGCTTCTAAAGCTTCAGTGGCTCATCCCTCTGGATCAAGGAAGCAGATACCTGGATTTATTCAGCGATCTACTCCTAGACTCAGATTGTTTGTCCTTGGTAAGAAATCTGAAGAACTGAATGTTCGTCCCATTTCTAAAGCCAATAGTTTACTTGGTGCTGGCACTTCTAATTTGAAATTAAAAGCTCAGCATTCAAATGGTCCTAGAACTACTTTTAGTTATAGGAAATGTTATCACTGTGGACTTACCGATCATATTGCTAGTAAGTGCCCCACAGCCACCAAAGCTGAAAAGATAACTAAGGTGAAGATTGCCCCTAAGGCAAAGAAGACCAACCCTGGTGCAAATCAGGTCAAGGTGAATTCTACCACTGAGGTTAAGAAATTAACCAAAGTGAAGAAAGACAAAGCTGAATCTTCAAATGCTGCGAAGACTGCTGAACCTTCCATTCCAACTACTTCCACTGACAAACGTGTATACATGGTTAAGTGGGTACCCAAGAAAAACTAATCTTCCTTTGTATTGCAGGTTAAGAAGGGTATCTGGTATCTTGATAGCGAATGCTCTAGACACATGACTGGAAAGAAAAGCTTGCTCGCTGAATACAAAGAAGAGAAGGGTCCCTCTGTGACTTTCGGTGGAAATGGAAAAGGACATACCCGAGGGTATGGTGTACTTTCAAATGGTACAACCTCCTTCAGAAGAGTCGCATATGTTGAAGGGCTGAAGCATAATCTTCTAAGCATCAGTCAGCTTTGCGACATGGATAACAAAGTAATCTTTACTAAGGAATCCTGCTTTGTCTCTGACAAAAAGGAGAAGATAGCTCTCAGCGGTTATCGTTTGGAAAATGTTTATGTAATAAACATGGACTCAACAACCACTGAGAACTCTTGTTTCTTCTCAAAGGCCTCATCTGATGTCAATTGGCTATGGCATAAGAGGCTATCTCATCTAAATTTCAAGACACTGAACACTCTTTCTTCAAAAGAGTTAGTCACTGGTCTACCTCAGCATTCATACGCCAAAGAGTCGTTATGTTCAGCGTGTGAAAAAGGGAAGCAGACCAAAGCAAGCTTTAAGTCAAAGCAAGTTTCTTCAGTGTCATCTCCTCTACAACTACTCCATATGGATTTATTTGGCCCTGTTAACAAACAATCCATCGCTGGAAAGAAATATACGCTGGTCATAGTTGATGAATTCTCTCGCTTCACTTGGGTAATGTTTCTCCGTTCTAAGAGTGACACCCCTGAAGAACTCATCAATTTTGTTCGGAAGATGGAAACCCTGAACAATCTGACCGTTCGCTCAATAAGGAGTGATCATGGGACTGAATTCAAAAACAGTTCTCTTGATTCCTTCCTTTAGAGTAAGGGTATTTCTCACAACTTTTCTTCAGTGAGAACACCGCAACAGAATGGAGTCGCTGAAAGAAGAAATAGAACAATTATTGAAGCTTCACGTTCAATGCTCAGCGATTCTCACATGCCTACTCAGTTTTGGGCAGAAGCTGTCAACACTGCTTGTTTTACGCAAAACAGGTCGCTGATAGTCAAAAGATTCAAAAACACAGCCTATGAACTTTTTCATGGGAGAAAGCCTTCAATCAGCTTTCTTCACATCTTTGGATGTCAGTGTTTTATACTGAACAACAGAGATGCTCTTGGAAAGTTTGATCCTACGGCTGATGATGGAATCTTTCTTGGATACTTCTCAGTTTCCAAAGCCTTCAGAGTCTTCAATCGTAGAAGACAAACTGTTGAAGAAACTATTCACGTCACGTTTGACGAATCCCGTTCAGCGAACTCTAAACCGTCCGCTGATAATGAAGAACTGAATCAATGGATGTTTTCTCATCTTGGTGATTCAGAAGATATTCCCACTAATGCTCATCCAGTAGAAGATGATAGTGCTATCATTCCAAATATGCAGAACAGTGAAGCTGAAACTTCTTGGGTCTCAGCTGTTCCTATAAACACTATACCTAACGCTGAACCAAATGTCTCAGACATTCCATCTACTTCTCAGCAATCAGTGAATATAATGACAACTGCATCCATTCCTCTCTTGGCTGATACTCCTGACGTCGCTGGAGCTTCATCTTTAGCTCCTCCAGTTCAAGTTGAGTCAGCGTCTCACGCTCCGGCTCAGCGATGGACTATAAATCACCCAATTGATCAAATTCTTGGTGATCCAAACGCTGGGATTCAGACTCGACGAAGTGCAGGTAATATTTGTTTATTTGTAAATTTTATTTCACTAACTGAACCAAAGAAAATAGATGATGCCCTCAAAGATCCAAATTGGGTCAGCGCCATGCAAGAAGAGTTGACTGAATTCGAAAGAAACAAAGTTTGGAAACTTGTTCAGAGACCAACTGATAAAACAGTAATAGGCACTAAATGGGTCTATCGAAATAAGTTGGACGACCATGGTACTGTAACCCGCAACAAAGCTCGACTTGTTGCTCAGGGATACAGACAAGAGGAAGGTATAGATTATGACGAAACATTTGCTCCAGTAGCAAGACTTGAATCTATTCGTCTATTCTTAGCATACGTTGTACACAAAAACTTCAAAGTACATCAGATGGATGTTAAGTCAGCGTTTCTGAATGGAAAGCTGAATGAAGAAGTGTACGTGGAACAACCTCCAGGATTCTCAGATTCTAAGCGTCCAGGTTATGTTTATAAACTGGATAAGGCACTTTATGGTTTGAAGCAAGCTCCTCGTGCATGGTACGACACTCTTTCTACTTATCTCCATATTGAAAAATTTGAGCGAGGTAAGATTGACAAAACTCTATTTTTTAGAAAAGTGAAAGGTCATATCATTTTAGCTCAAATATATGTTGATGACATTATATTTGGTTCTACTAACCCTGAGCTTTGTACTCGTTTCGCTGATAGAATGAAAGATGAGTATAAAATGAGCATGATGGGTGAACTAACATATTTCCTTGGTCTTCAGATTAAGAAAACTGAGAAAGGAACTTTCATAAATCAGGGTAAATATGTTAAAGATATGCTGAAGAAATTCGACTTAACTGAAAGTTCAGCTATGAAAACCCCTATGGCACCACCGCTGACACTTGATAAGGACACTAAGGGTGTTCCTGTCAATGTCACGCTGTACCGTGGGATGATCGGCTCTCTATTATATCTAACAGCTAGCCGACCCGATATTATGTTTGCAACATGCTTGTGTGCACGATATCAAGATGAACCTAAGATATCTCATGGTGGAAAGCGTTTTCAACGGATCGCTGAGCTTCCAATCACTCCAATCGAACAGCTCAGAGATCTCATCTACTGGTGTGACTTCAGAAATGACCCTCAGGCATTACATCTGAAACCCTTGATTTTTGAAGAAGCGATGATCAAAAGAAAACAAGGTGTAACCGTTCCTGACTGGATGATTCCCACCACATCAATGACCCTTGATGAACTTCTCATTAAGGAAGAACCTTTGTAAGCTGATAGGATCGCCTCTTTCATCTATTTTATCAGTTATCCTTTTGTACTTGTAATTTATTTCGCTTGTACTTGTAATCTTTTCATTTCTCTTTGTATCCTGATTCAAAGTTTTAAAGAAAGATTTCAGCGAATGTACTTTACTCCATCAGTACTGAAAAGATCCCAGAAAACAGTAAAAGGGACAAATATTTTATGAGTTCTTTTTATCCTTATGTTTTCATTTAATAGAAATTTTCTTTGTTGCTATGTCATAATCAAATAGGGGGAGATTGTTGATCTAAACCCTCAGTGATTTGATAATGACCCTCTCTTATATACTTAGTGAAAATTGTAAGTAAACAATATGTATCAGAGTTTCACTATCGCTGATAAGTACTAAGATCTTCCAGTACCGCTGATAGGAACTCTCGCTCTTTAAGTTAAACATTCAGCGAAACTGTTCACCATTAATGCTCTGAGTCTGTTCAGTAATTATGATGATCGCTGATAAGTTAGTTGTTTACTTATGATCCCTGAAGACAAGTTTCACGTCAACAAAGGTTCTACGCTGAAGTCGAAGATCAAGCTCAAGAACCAGCGACAAGTCTCCTAATGAACTGATGCGGATCAGCGAAGACTCAGATTTGTCCACTCAACGTGAAGTATCAAGTACAAGACTTCAGCTATCGCTGAACTCTATCATTCGCTGATATGAAATGATAGATCGCTGAATCAACGAAAGCTGATCATGAAGTCCTCCGTACAAAGTACTTTTGTCTTAACCACCCTTGCACGACTCCGTACGAAATGTCAGAAAAGAACCTCCGACTGTCTGAAATCGTACAACCACTCTGATACTACACTGTTCATCCATGCGGCTACTAAGGTTGTCAACAAAGGTCAATGACATGCAACTAACCAGCTGATGACACGTGTAAAGTGTATACTGACTTGCATTAAATGCATGCAGTATATAAAGAGATGAACTCACTTCATTTTGAAGTAACTTGCTAACTCTGGACAAGTTCAATCTCTTATCTCAAGATAGGTTATTATTAGTAATTTCCTTATCTCTCTTAGTGCAAGAAACCTTAGTGTTCCAACTTGTTTAGATTTAGGTTTATCCTTAATCTTGTTTCCGCAACAACCTGTAAATTGTTAATGATTTATCAATAAACAATTTAGAAAAGTAAAATCTGTGTGTTTGTATTCAACCCCCCCCCCCCCCCCCCTTCTACAAACTTGTATAGGCCTTCGGGACCAACAGAAACCGAAAGAACTGTACTCTTATCTACCATCAAGGAGCTCAAAATGAACAAAACCGAGTCATTATCCGACTCTGAAAGAACGAGTTACAAAACCGAGATTTCAAAGTTAACTTCTAAGCTGTCTGCTCTGGCGACAGAAGCTTTAACAGCAAAGATGGCCAAGGGAAGTCCTGAGGATACCCCGATGAAGCCTATCTCTCAGGAAACCATCTCGGTTGACCCGTCACATACTAATTCGGATAACTCCTCGTGTAAAGCTTTTCTAGCCGTGTCCCTTGACACATATGACAAGCCTTTGTTTTCACCAAATAAAGGTAAAACGGCTCAATCCGAATCAGTTCAAAGGAATCTTTTTCCTGATTTCAACAATCCTTTTGCGGATGATTCCTTTAACTGTTCCTCATCCGACTCAGACTGTCCAAATCCACTTGACTCTGCTCAACGATATTCTGAGTTCATGAATTCCTCAGCTTGTCAAGATGATGATATTTCTATGATCGACTTTGCTCCAAAGCTTATGAGTCATGTTCAAGTTCTTAACAAAATGCCTTCACCGGTTAACTTTCAAAGAGGGGAGTGTTCCACTTCTGCCCCCAAAAACGTTTCTCAACCAAAATCGTCAAAATCTAAGTTGAAAAGACGGTTAAAGAAACGCTCGAAAACCTGTAATTCTCACAAAAGACAATCTTACTACTCTTGTTCCTCTGACAGTGAGCTTAATGATTCTTCAGATAATCATGTTTTTAGAAGAGTAAAAATGGTTTGGAGAAAGAAATCAACTACAGAATACTGTAATGGAAACAAGTCTCATAATTCTCGTGTAGTTGATACAAAGTCATTTGTTTCCAAGACTGGTTCACCTGCTCATGTTTACCCTATAGCTAAACTGATCAGCTTAAATCGAGCAAAGCTCTGCTGCACTTATTGTGGAAAGAGTGACTTTGTGCATCCAAGGTATGTCAATAACTGGTATGGTACTTATAGTATCCCCAATCCCCATTTTAAAGCCAAAGCATCTAACCATCAAGGATCCATCAAAGCATGGATACCAAAATCTTTTTGATTTGTTTTTGCAGGAATGTCATGTGTGATCTAATTCAAATTATTCATGTCACATGACTAACAATTCAAGGTTTTGCCACTGTTGAGGGGGAGTAAGCAAAAGTTGAGGAGGAGTAACTGTTATGATATGTGCACAACAGATTACAAGTGCATGGTTCTTCTCATCCCTTATCAAGAAGTATTCGCAACAAGTTGATTCCTCCTTCGTGCATATTGCTTCAACAAGTTCTGAAGTTTTTCAAAGCCAATTGAACTCGTGGTTCAACTCGTGATACTATGAAGACCAAGAGCATAATTCAAGGGGGAGCGTGAAAACATGAAGTCAAGCAACGCCAACATCTGTCAAAGATTCAAGAGGGAGAGAAGACCAAGACCTGAAGATTTCAAGATCGTATTTTTTTTCTTTATATAACTTTAGGGGGAGATTGTTAGGACTAAAGTCCTATAAAATAGAAAGTGATATAAAGAAAAGAATTGTTTTCTTTATTTG
This sequence comes from Saussurea involucrata, assembly GCA_033807775.1. Classification (NCBI taxonomy): domain Eukaryota; kingdom Viridiplantae; phylum Streptophyta; class Magnoliopsida; order Asterales; family Asteraceae; genus Saussurea; species Saussurea involucrata. The sequence goes on along the minus strand of CM066321.1, from coordinate 247,654,791 downwards.
TTTGTAAAAGCCTTTTTATGCTTAATGGGCTTAGATTAGAGGTTATGTGCCATGGGCTTTAGGGACTAAGCCCTTGGTATTTAATGTTTTGTTTAGAGGAATTTAGGGTGGCCGTATTAGACTAATCAGATTGAGTTTCATTGTTTAGTGAGAGAGCATTCCATTCCAATATTGTAACCTCTCTAAATTCATTGAATAAACGATTATTGTTCGATTCATTGTTACTTGATTATCAAACTGGGATCCACAACGTCCCATCTTCTGAACCGCTCAGAACCACGTGTCGTCTTTTGAGTGGTTGTTCTCCCAATCGTCATTTGGGGAACGGATTTGTACTTGATTATGGATTCCAAATTTGTTTCTAATATCTTAATTTCATTCCCTTACCCCGTTTAAATTCAAATGTTACTCATCTTCTTCATTTCACTTTCTCCATTTTTCAAAAGCCCTAACCCTATTCAACACTGAACTTCCCACTAGCTATATTAATCAATATTGGCAAAGTTGCCAACATGAAGAAGATATCCACGCAATCATAGGTTATATCTTCTCCTCATACACAAAAAGAGGCATCTCCATCGGCGTTAATAGACAATTAGATTCTTCTATTTCTGAACTTCCATCAAGATCCCAACTTAAGATTGTCAAGTATGCAACTAAACCCACAGATGATGAACTGGTAGAGTTTGTCAAGTTCATTGGGTACAATCATAAAATAGAGAAAAGGACTGACTTTCGCAGACAATACCTTCCCCCTATCTGGAATGTCCTCTTCAGTTTCCTTAACAGAGCCTTAATTGGTAAAACAGGAAGCACTTATTAAACAAGCCACAACATCCTGGCAATCATGTGTGAGATATACTATGATTTGCCACTCGATTATGCCCATTCAATCCTTAAGGAGATGGTAGGATCTGTATGCAATAAGACAAGAACCTGAAAATCCCAGATCTGATGTACCCCAGAACCTTGACAATGCTTCTGAAGGAAACAATCAAGTCACAAGGTTTTTCCATGCGAGGACCCTCTGGGAAAGTTTACCCTATGACAACCCACAAGCCAACCATTCACCCTGATGGATACCCTAGAGCAAGTCCTCTGTCAGCCAAAATGTTAGAGTACTTGAGTGACAAGAGAGTTAGAAAGCAGTATAAACGTGGATTTAAGACTCCAAAACCGAGTCCTAAAACCCCACCACGTGTAGGATTTGCTCTAGGCCAGACTGTAGTTGAGAGAGTACCATAGGGTGTACAGGAGGTGAGAGCTGATGAAGAGCAAGTGAGGGTAGAAAACTCTTCCAGAGTAGAAGTGAAAGGAGAAGAACCGGAAGAACCCTCTGTAGCCAAACCAATAAGAAGACCAAGAAACGGTTAAGAAAAGTGATAGAAGAGGAAGTGGTAGTCGAAACCTCTGAGAAACCTACAGATGACCCAACCCCTGAACCTTAGAAGAAAAAGAAAAGATTGAGGAAGAAAGTTACTGAAGAAGTTATCCAAGAAGCCCCACAAATCCTTGAAAACCAAAGTCATTGTACAGAAGATGCCCCAACCACAATCCCTGACACTTGAGAGAGGGAAGAACCGGCAGAGGTTCTGATTGATGAACCCAACAAGCTCCCATCTAAAACCCAATCTCTGAGTCCAACACCCTCTGCATGTGTAAATGCTGATAGTCCCAAATCAATCAAGCAACATGAATTTCCATATGAATTCTAGAGAGAGAAAGTAGAGAGAGAAAGTGTAAGCGTATATTATAGCTCTCTGTAATACAAGATGCGAGTTATGCTCTAATTGTTACAATGAATAGTCTAGCCACATGCTTATATACCTCAAGACTAACAAAGGTATTTAGCTAACTTTGACTTTCACACTTTGACTTTATACAAAGACTTTGACATTGACTTGAACATTAAATCTTGAAGACATATTTAGACCTAACAATCTCCCCCTTGGATTCAAGATTTAAACATTTGAGAACAACAGTCTTTGGCTTTCTTTGATCTTTAGAACTTTAACACTTCAGCTCTTCACTTTACAACACTTTGAACAGACTCCCTCTTTGAGCTGTCAAAAGATCAATTGATGAAAATAATTCAGAAGAATCTTTGGTCTTTATCATGGCTTGTCAAAGTCAAATTGTCACAAAATCTTCAGACGGGGATCTGACGGAGATTTTCTTTCTTGTTTGGAGAATTTCAATCTTCAGTAAGGATATTCACAATGTAGCACAAGTTTAAGAAAAATAGATCTTCTTGAAATAGCCAAGATGATCAATCGATTTCTCTTAAACTCTTGAAGAAGAAATCTCCCCCTTTTACTATCTTGAGATGGAATCTTCTTTATTTCGAATCTTTGACTTGAATACTTTTTGACATGAAATTGAATTAAACATTTCTCCCCCTTTTTTGATGAAAGTGAGCATCATGATCATCGAAAACCTTTCTTAATTTCAGTCGCGTCTCTGAGTATCACTAACAATCTCCTCCTTAATGAATAACCTTGCTCCCCCTCAAAATAAAAATTCTGGAGCAATTTGTTTTCTCCCCCTGAAAGTATGCATATAGTTCATTAAAAATATTTATTTCAAATACAGTGCTTTAATGAAAACATTTATACAAGGAAAATAAAATTCATTGAACTATATTTTATAACTACTAACATTTGATCATTTGAAAACTTTTCAAAATAAATCCAATTTAATGAAATTTAACAGATATTTCAATCAAATGAAATCAAATGCATGTGTTTGGATTCAAATACAAGACATCATTGCATATCAAGTTAAAATGTTCAGTTTCAACCCCATTATTAAATCTAATTGGTGTGCTAGCATGCGAAATATGATTAGCATCAAGCATATGCAATTCTAAAACATATAAGAATACTTTGCTCTACTCACACTATTTGTCCAAAATCAGGATTTTCACAAATTTACAGGTTTATCGCGACTTTGTATTTTCCCCAAGTATTAAGAGATGTGTGCTCATAGGCATCTTTTATGTTGTGCTCATTGGCATCTTTTATTTTGTGCTCATTGGCATCTTTTAATCAAAAAGTTTAGTAAGAATAAGATACACTGTTAAACATGGCTTTCTATCTGGTTCTATAGCAGGATTTGGGTCAGCCAATCCCAGACCAGTTGGCCGTAAGGGATAGGTGATGAGCACCCCTTGGAACTTACTCTCCCAAACCAGAAAGGCCATATAAATATATCCTAAACCCATTTGTACCAGTAGAACATGGCTTTCTATCTGGTTCTATAGCAGGATTTGGGTCAGCCGATCCCAGACCAGTTGGCCTTAGGGACTAGGTGTCAAGCACCTCTTAGGACTTACTCTCCCAAACCAGAAAGGCCACAGATACAAGCTTTCAAACTAAATGATTTTTATTATATATATATATATATATATATATTTTATTGCATCTCAATCACTTGGTTCTAAAACATAGTGCTTCCCCCATATTTTCGTTTCCATCCATCATTCTGACATTTAGGCTTTTTGAGCATTATATTCTATATAAGTCCAGATTTACATAACACTGAGCATTCAGCATAATTTCATTCATGTTTTGCTGATCTTTCGATTTATTTCAGAAGTGAAAGTTGAAACAAATATAACTCAGATAATACAAAAATACTTGTAAAATCACCCTTGACACACATTTTATTCATTGAATGAAAATTGAAAATTTCAATCTCATTGAATTAAATTTGTGAAGGTTCAAACTTTCAAATTCAATAGAAATAAAACATAATGCAATGTTACGTTTCAGCACTTGTTCCTTGAAACAGAAAGACGTGACAGTTAAGGATATCACCTGAGAAGTATGAGTTCTAAACTGATTTGTTTAGAAGTCTTAGTCTTTGAAGTACGGGTCCTGAACTGAATTGTTCAGAAGCCATTGTCGTTGAATCACGGGTTTTGAACTGATATGTTCAAAAACCAAAAACATTGAAGTACGGGTTCTGAACTGATGTATTCAGAAACCATGCAATCTTGTATTTTTCTCTCTACAACATACAAAAGATTTATCAATTATCACATTTATGTAAACAAATAGAAATCTCCCTGAAAATATGTGATGTTCAGTATAAACATTGAATGCACAGGTACTTCATCTTCCGAGAGTTCAATGCTATGCTTCTAAATCTGCAAAAACAGATTAAGTAGATTTTGGTACCCAACGAGTTTTGGGTCCTGACTTGTTAAGCGGAGCTCTATAAGAAGGAATGTGATAAGTACCATACCAATATTGAACATTATCATTTTTAACAAAATCATTAGTTTCACAATAAGAACAACAAATATTCTTTTGTGCAAACCTGATTAAATTATTTGCGGAATATAATGAACCAGGTTTAACAAAAGATTTACCTTTCAGTTTAGTGTTCTTGTTGGGAACAGACGATTTTGGTACATCTTTTTCAGGAGTCGTACCTTTTACTCTCCATTGCATGTTGACTTTCTTATATGAAGGAAGATCAGCAGATTGATGAATAATTATCCACTGAGTGATCATAGAAGAGATTAGAAGGACGAATCGGACATTCTGAATAGCTTTTGGATTTGTTAAGCGACTTCACTTTGTAAGATAAGTCATTCCGTTCCTTGGTCACCAAATCAAGCTTCTTCTGAATATCAGACTTAACCCTCTTCTCTATCATGATATCAGTTGATAACGTAGCCAAATTCCTTGTCAGCTTACGTATTTCTTGCTGAAATATCTTCCTTTTAACAGAAAATTCATCTTTAACACTCCTAGCCTGAAAGTCAGCATTCTTTCTCTTTTCTAGCTCTTCACTTCTCTTTTCTAGCTCTTGTCTTTCTTTATCTAAGTCCTTTTGAAGCTCAGATATTTTCTTTGACAATTCCGCATTCTTCGCTTCAAAGACTTTCCTTGTATTTTCATACTCAACCCTTTCCTTCTCCAATTTTTCTTTTTCAAGAAATAAAACCTTCTCAAAATCTGAATTTTGTTTAGAAAGTTTTATGCATCTGAGTTCAAGGGCTTTCTTGTCTTCATTTTCTTTCTTCTCAGAAATTGAAGTCTTTTCTAGTTCAGAAACTTTCTGAGAAAGAGAAAGAATTTGCTTTGCATAACACTTTTTGTCATTCAAACGATCAGCCTTTTCTTTTCTGAACTTTTCTCTTTCCAATTTTAGCAACGTTTCCATGTCAGACAGCTTCTTTGTAAGCTCAATAACCTTTTCCTTAAGATCTTCATTTTCAGCTTCTGACATGTTCTGTTCCGTATCCTCTTTCTTTCCTTCTTCCTTTCTCTTTTTAAATGCAACTTCAGATCCATGCATTCGCTTAGATAACTCGTTCCACATAAGCATTGGGTTGTGTTTGAGACAGTCAATAATTTTGGAAACGTGTTTTGGAAGTGCAAAGATCAAGTTGGATGAAGCTTCCTTGTCAGCTTTCATTCTTTTAATCTCTTCTTCTGTAAAATCATTCTCCATTTTATTTCTGCTCATTGGACCTTCGGAGAATGATTTTATCATATTCTCTCCATTTTCCCTACTTTTAATAAAATCGATAAACGTAACTCTCCATTGTTCAAAATCGGATTCTTTGACCAGCACCGGTGGTAAGTTCATGTTAGCTTGACGATTAAAAGATCTTTATAATGAAAAATCTACTGAATATGCGAAAAATTAACAATCAGAAAAACTTGATCAGAAGTTGGATCAAATTTGAAATTTACTCCAGATATTAGTGGCGCAAAAATTAAATTTTACTTTTGCAGTTGATGGCGCAAAAATAAATTTTTCTTGATCAAAAGTGGTGCAAATCAGAGATATAATTCCATCAAATGGCGCAAATCAGAAAAATCCTTGATGGGTTAGTGCAAATACAGATCAGTTGGTGGCGCAAATTTAGATCAGTTGGTGGCGCAAAATTCCAACAAAGAAATATGCTGACATCATCATTCCACTTTGAAAGAAACAAACATATAGCTATTGATTTAATTGTCCAACACCTTTGAATGAAACTTGGTCAACTTTTCAGATACGTGGCATGCATTTGTTTATTAAAGTGGCGCAAGATTCAAGTTTGCGCCAACAGTGTATGGCGCAAAATATAGTTTACTCCAGTAACAGTTGGCGCAAAGTAGAAGGTTTACTTGAGTTGTATGGTTGGCGCAAACATTGATTTTCTTAAGATGTGATTGGCGCAAAATATGAGAAATTCTTGTATTAAGGTGGCGCAAATCTAATGTTGAGTTGATTTAGGTGGCGCAAAGTTCCAATCTGGCGCAAAATTCAATCTGGCGCAAAATTCCAACCTGGCGCAAAGTTCAGATCAAGAACACAAGATGAACAAAAACAAAATTTCATCAATAACCCATTCAAAACATCGAATTAAGCCATCAAATTTTGCAGAGTTGTTAGAAAAACATTTTCTAACAAGATGTTGTAAAACAATTTTGCTGAACAACACTGAATTAATGTCTGAATGAACAACCAGACTGATTTGATCGAACCGAACAGAAACCTCAAAATTCTTCAAGTTGATCCTCAAAATCTTGAAATTGGCCCTTGATTCAAGAAGAAGAAGTGTTGCAAATGATATTTCTAACACCAACAACTCAAACTTCAGACAAATTAACCTCAAAAATTGCAAGAATTTGAGAAAAAGAGATTTTCTTGAAAAAAATCAAGAAAATCAATCGATTTCCTCAAAAACCTAACAATTTTGATATCAAATCGTGCAAATTCTTCAGTAGATCTTCACTAACGTGCTCTGATACATGTAGCTTAACCAACCTTAATAGTAACAACAATTAGAGCATAACTCACATCTTGTACTACAGAGAGCTTATAATATACGCTTACACTTTCTCTCTCTACTTTCTCTCTCTAGAATTCATATGGAAATTCATGTTGCTTGATTGATTTGGGACTATCAAATGCCTTGCATGCATCTAGATGGGTAGAAAGATTCCCTGATGATGGCCTTTCACCACGAGTAGATGATATCGATTCAAACAAAGAGCCAAGTATATCTCCACAGAAGCCTCTGAAGTCCAATCTATACTAGAACCCCTTGGCTTAACTTCTGGAAATATATGAGAGTGATGATGAGGAAGAAGAAGCAGAAGTAGAGCTAGGAAAACAAACAGAGGAGAAGATGTCAGGTGAAAAAGATGCCTCTGGCACACATCCTAAGCCCAATCCCAGTGCAACCATATTGACTATCTCAGCTAGTCTAGTAGTAAGAGATATTGAAATAGAGGTGCACACCTCGAACTAAGCCCAAACCAGCCGAACAAAGGAAATTCTTTGTTCCTCTATGCCATTAAATAGCCGGGAAGCCACATCTCTAGATGTATCCTTTCTACAGGATACAACTATTGAAAATTTTAGTACCCATTCTCCCACGGTACGACGCCGCCTTGCACAGAAGCATGTGTTTCTTCTCTACAACACTCACCTTCCAAAGACCGTTCAGAGTGGTCCCCTGTACACTTAAACGAAGAGACTCTAGACAAGTCTCCAAGTAAACACTTTTCACTTATAGGCCTACCTCTGGAGCAAACCATGATAATGACAAAGTCAGAACCTCTAGAGCTTTTGAGTCATCTTCTGATGACTCGTCGCAAGGACCAGAGGGAAGTCCTACAGGTCCCAGTGTCAAATCAGGATCTCAAGACTTTCCAGGAACAGGAACACATTCTGGCACATGTGTTGAGCCATAGGTTACCCCTTCTCCATACGTCACAAAGACTGAGTTCCTAGTCTTGTCACCTCTATGTAGAACCACTATCTGAGTTGCAAAGCTTCATCAATACTTCCCATGCATCCACATCCAATTCCCTTTCAGGTCTGCATACAAAGGTGGATTCCTTCATCTCAAAAGTTAAATCCAATGGGCAACTACTCACAGAGCTTAAGGCAAAAGCTACCGAGAGTCAGAGTTCCTCTATTGAAAACCTTGAGTCCAAGCTCACCACTCTGACCTCTGAGGTCAAAAAACGTTGATGTAGCTGCACATAGCCTATCTGAGTCATCTGAAGGGAAACTTACTATCTTAGAGCCTAAACTTTCAATAACTACTGCAGATCTACAGAAGGCTCTGGATAATGTGAAACACATGGTACATCCTCCCTTTCTTCTATTTTGCCTACATATTATATGACTAGGGAACATATTCAAGCTCTGGGCAAGCAGATGATCGACACTGTGTATGGGTTCACTCAGACTTTTGCTAGTGTTGCCTCTTCTTATGCCAAGGACTTTAGACGTTCTATAGCCATGATGCGTGTCAAGACTGACTATGAGGTGTGTTAGACAACCTAGGGGGGGGGGTAAGGTTGTATTTAAATAATTTACTTTCAAAAATTCTTTTATAAAAATATCTTAATAATGTAAATACAACAGAGTATATGAAAACACAACAGATACGTATAAATACAGTAAATAAAGCAGAGTATATATACAATAATTATATAAACAGATATAATTAAATGCACAGCGGAAATATAAAGAGATAAGGGATAGAGATACTTGACACGGAGATTTAGTGATTTACCACAACTTGGTAAATCACTAGCCGAGACACTTCCCGACACGATCCAATAAACGTATTCTTTACGGTAGAATACAAACCAAATACAAAGGAAAGCAATAGGCTCTCAAGCTCTAGCTTATTGAGATATACAGGATCACACACCCGTTATTCAAACACTTACAAGAGGAGTATAACTCACAATGGAAATCACTCTTGTATAATATTTATCACTTGGATATTTTATAAAAAACGTTTTATAAAATAAATATGTAGTGATAATATGTAGTATGGAATATTAGTTGGGAGAGATCAGATGGATAGATGGCAGTGTGTTGTTGATCTGTTATTTTTCTTCTCCACCATCGCATGCATTATATAGCAACTCTTCCAACGGAAACAATGCATCCGCGGTATACCGCCAAAAGCACGCGGTATACCGTGCAGTAATAAAGTACTTTTGCAGAAGAGAAAGTCAACCCTGCAAAACAAACGTAAACTTGTACCCGCGGTATACCGGCTAAACATCGCGGTATACCGCCCAACTGTACCCGCGGTATACCTGCTAAACACCGCGGTATACCGCCCAGACAAAAGTACGACCAATCAATCAGAGATCTACAGTAAGCCGCCGCGGTATACCTGCTGAACCTCGCGGTATACCTGCGTCAGAAAAGGACAGTTTCTCAAAAACCTTATTTAATTAAAATCATTTATGGTTTTTAGAAATATCCAAGTGGTATATTATTTTAGGGTGTTTATCATTATAAATTATAAACACTAATGACAACGTAAATCTTCCGTCTTGAACTCTTCAGATAAAATCTTCGTGTTCTTCAAGAACTGTACACTTGGATTGGATTGTTAGATAAACAATAATACGGTGTGTTTGTAATCATCAAAATAAATATATATAAATATATAGAGATGTGGTACACTTGCACCAACAATCTCCCCCTTTTTGATGATGACAAACACAACCGCTAAGCATGAGCATATGCGGTTTCTCTCCCCCGTTTGTCGAAACAAAAAGGGTCAAGAAAGACGGTATGCTTCCCCTCGAGAGATGCTCCCCCTCAAAATATGCATATATTTGAGAGAGCATAATCTCATGGTTAAAAGATAAAAAGCTCCCCCTCAAATTAATAACAAATTATAAAATTTGAGGGACAAAAAAATATGCATAAAAAAAAGCATATAATAGACATAAAACAAAATAACCTAAAAGAAACACTTGCACCAAAAAAAGGATCTTAAGGCTTCGATTTTTCGGTTAATTTTATGTGAGCAAAAATTACCACGTATTATGACCTCGTCAGGGAACACGTATTATATCCTCGTCAGGAAACACGTATTATATCCTCGTCAGGAAACACGTATTGTATCCTCGCCAGGAAACACGTATTGTATCCTCGCCAGGAAACACCTACAAAAGGCAAAGAAAATTTTTCGTGGTACCCTTTTCTTATGGGTCCTTTTAACAGTTAGTATAAAACATAAACTGCAAATAAAAAAATTAAAATATGTTGTCGACATAAAATAAAACATGACAACATACAATCCACAAAATTTGTTTAAAACCACAAACGCATCCCACCGGGATTGTCAACATTAAACATTCCTTTCGGAATCCATTTTCTAACCATTCTAATTTTGCGATTGTATTTATCATACACATAAAAGCAAGCATTTATATTCGCATTATTTTTAGGTGTAGAAAAATTACTATTATACATACGAGCATACGGTTTCCTCGTATTATAATTTACATTATGCATTTTAGGTACATACGGAGGTTTTTGCATATACGGCTTTCGTGTATTAAACTTAGGTGGTTCATAACATCTTTTAATAGGCATGCAATTACATTTTTCAACACATGTATTTGAACCTATACCTTTTCTACAATTTATGCGATTAGACATATTTAGCATTTTTAACACTTTATCATTGCTATTTTGAAATGCTTTAGCTAACATATTATCTTTTTCATATAAATCGCATTTAGCTTTTAAACAAGCATTATCATTTATGAGAATATCACATTTTGCACATATGTCATTTTCTTCTATTCTTTTATCTAAACATGCAAGTTTCTCATTTAAAACATCACATGATTTGCAAACAATATTTTCGCATGCTTTCTTTTCTAAAGTGATAACTTTATCATTTAACTCATTTTTGATTTTATTATCACATGCAATGGTTTGTTTACAATTATTCAACTCATTTTGACATAATAATAATTCTTCTTTTAATTTAGCATTCTCATTTTTATAACTATTTACGAGAACAATCAATTTTTGAAAAGAGACATTTATCATATCAATATCATCATCGTTATCACTACAACTAGAATAACTTGAGTATGAAGTACATACCTCTTTCTCGCAGTCGACGATGAGACAAGTTTCTTCATTTCTTTGATCTCGGGTTTCGTCTCTCTTTTCTTTTGAGTTTTCACCATAGGTGATGTTCAAGTTCTCCCAAATATCACGAGCAGTTTCAAAGAGATAAACACGCTCAATATCATCGTTAGTAAGAACCGAAAAGAGAAAATTTTTGGCTTCATAATTTAAACAACAATTATCCTTATCTTCGTCGGACCATTCCGAGCTAGGTTTTTCAACAACTTTGTTGTTTTGAAATTTTGTGGGTTTGAAATCTCCTTTAATAATAATATCCCAAATATTTTGATTTATCCCACGAACATAACGTTCAAAAGAATTTGCCCAAAGATCAAAATTTTCGAAATCAATAAGAAGAGATTTAGAAAACCAAGCATTTTGTTGAGCCATTAAATAAAAGATATAACTTTAAAAATTTAAACAGATAATTTTGAAAGCCCCGCTCTGATACCAATTGTTAGACAACCTAGGGGGGGGGGGGTAAGGTTGTATTTAAATAATTTACTTTCAAAAATTCTTTTATAAAAATATCTTAATAATGTAAATACAACAGAGTATATGAAAACACAACAGATACGTATAAATACAGTAAATAAAGCAGAGTATATATACAATAATTATATAAACAGATATAATTAAATGCACAGCGGAAATATAAAGAGATAAGGGATAGAGATACTTGACACGGAGATTTAGTGATTTACCACAACTTGGTAAATCACTAGCCGAGACACTTCCCGACACGATCCAATAAACGTATTCTTTACGGTAGAATACAAACCAAATACAAAGGAAAGCAATAGGCTCTCAAGCTCTAGCTTATTGAGATATACAGGATCACACACCCGTTATTCAAACACTTACAAGAGGAGTATAACTCACAATGGAAATCACTCTTGTATAATATTTATCACTTGGATATTTTATAAAAAACGTTTTATAAAATAAATATGTAGTGATAATATGTAGTATGGAATATTAGTTGGGAGAGATCAGATGGATAGATGGCAGTGTGTTGTTGATCTGTTATTTTTCTTCTCCACCATCGCATGCATTATATAGCAACTCTTCCAACGGAAACAATGCATCCGCGGTATACCGCCAAAAGCACGCGGTATACCGTGCAGTAATAAAGTACTTTTGCAGAAGAGAAAGTCAACCCTGCAAAACAAACGTAAACTTGTACCCGCGGTATACCGGCTAAACATCGCGGTATACCGCCCAACTGTACCCGCGGTATACCTGCTAAACACCGCGGTATACCGCCCAGACAAAAGTACGACAAATCAATCAGAGATCTACAGTAAGCCGCCGCGGTATACCTGCTGAACCTCGCGGTATACCTGCGTCAGAAAAGGACAGTTTCTCAAAAACCTTATTTAATTAAAATCATTTATGGTTTTTAGAAATATCCAAGTGGTATATTATTTTAGGGTGTTTATCATTATAAATTATAAACACTAATGACAACGTAAATCTTCCGTCTTGAACTCTTCAGATAAAATCTTCGTGTTCTTCAAGAACTGTACACTTGGATTGGATTGTTAGATAAACAATAATACGGTGTGTTTGTAATCATCAAAATAAATATATATAAATATATAGAGATGTGGTACACTTGCACCAACAAGGTGGATAAAGCTATGGTAATGGTAGAAGACGTTTGTAAGAAGCTGAAGGATGCCACAGTCCATTCCTAAGCGTAAAAGGTAGGCACCTGCTACTTGCCAAACAGAGGCTGACAAGAAGAAAAGGTATGATGACCAAGGCCCGATAGCTCTGGTCCAAGTGGTCATCATAAGGGGGAGAGCCGATCTTCTAAGATCTACTGAGCAGAAGCACCAATAAATGTTTAACCTCTAAATGCAGTGCCAATGACTTCAAAAGCCCAACAAGATAAGAAAACCACAGAAGCTACCCCTGCAACTACAACAACTTCTGCAAAACCTCCCCTTCCTCCATCTAAAACAAAAACCAAAGCCAAGTCAAGTAACCCAACAATCATTATGTCTTCCTCTTCTGACGAGGCAAAGAAAATTCAAAACTCATCTGCCCAGAAGACTCTGTTAATCCCAAAACCTGAACTAGACACAGAGCCCTTCGTCTTACCCAAGCCTCTGCAACCCATGTCATCTAGGAAAGGCAAAGAGCCCACATCCTCTTCTGCACCGAATGTTACTCAGGACAGAGTTGCCCAAGTGATACAATCCTTAGATGCTCTGCAAAGATCCATTCCCAGAACAAAACCTACAAAGACCACGTACGTTGAGGAGGTGGGAACTACTTGTACAGTGCTGGCATAAATGAAATCATCCCCCAACCAAGTATTCATCCTCTGATGTTGTCAGAAGTCAAGAGAAGATTTCTAAAGGAAAAATCTATGGACAAGAGTTTGGTCTTCTCTCTGTTAAAGATCATAAACGTACTCGGGATTTCTCTGCATGGTTGGTCACACAAACCATCATGTATTGTAAATATCATGTGGACAGAGAAGATGGGAAGAAGTACAAGTTTTCTGATGCAGGCCTCATAAACCTCTGTGACTATGATCTTGCTAAACTATTCGATTGGACCTACAACAGAATCAGCTACATAAAGGAGCACATGCTAGCAAACCAAGCCTCCCTCTGTGCTACCATACTTGAAGATATTTCAAGTGTGTTTCTGAAGAATTCTCTCTATGTGGTCAAGCCTATGAGAACCTGACACAAGGAAAAAGTGGTTATTACATTCTTTACAGGTGGCAGAACCCAATAGGCTCTAGGTTTAACTTTCATGTACTATTCCCATATTTAAGGGAATCATGTTAGGATTTTGTATACACGCTTTTCATTTCCACAATCTGGTGAAATCACACATAGTAGAGAGAGAGAGAAAGAAATTTCTTGAGAGTTTTTACACGTATTTGTGTGTTCTTGGTGTTCATGGTGTACTCTTGAAGCATTTGATGAATGGATCATATGACTCCCTTGACTCTTAATCTTTGAGTATTCATTTCTTCTTTATCTCTCTATATATATCTACATGTTCAATTAATTTATTATAAGCTTCCACACCTTTGATATTCATATTTCTATATTGAACTGTGAGTTCCAGATCCGTGCAACGAACAACATGAAATCAATAGATAATAACAAACGATGTGATTTCAACTGGTCATCCAATTAGCTTTCAATATTGAGAGAGTTTTACAATATGAGTAGGAAAGCAAAATAGACAACTCGGACGACCAACCTAATTCTAAGGCAAACAATACTATTTATACTTAGGCCATTGATTACCAAGGCCCAAGCCCATTAAGCACAAAACTAAGCCCAATTAACGCAATTAAGGCTTTTACAATAAATAATTAATCTAATTAAGCACTATATAATTATTTATATATCTTTCTAATATGTAGGACATTTATGGTCCTAACAATCTCCCCCTAAAGATATATAAATAAAAATCGGTCTTGAAACCTTCGGGTCTTGATCTTCACTTCCTTTAGAATCATTGAAACACTTCGGTGTTGCTTGTCTTCATGTCTTTTCAGCGCTCCCCCTTGAATAAAGCTCTTGAACTTGCTTTCAGCTTTAAAAGAACTTGTGGAATCAATATGCTCGACGGAGGAAATGATTTTAGCAAACACCACTTGATAAACGATGAGGAGAGTTGATCACTTGTAAGAACTTTGATCACTTGTATGCACTTTGAAACTCTTTGGATCTCGGAACAGATCAATCATTCGAAAAAAAAACGGTCAACAGTTACTCCCCCTCGGCTTTTGCATGGGGACTTCTTTACTCCCCCTCGACTTTTGCTAACTCCCCCTCAACTTGGTATTCGGTGTCTTTGAATCTGTAGCCTTTCTCCCCCTCATGATGAGTAGGAGCATCCGGAGCATCATGCGTTCAAAGACAATAGTGACGAGTAGCAAAAAAATCCAGATAAAAACATTAAGTAACCAGAATGGGGTAATCAACTAACACAGAAACACGTTAGTAACTGTTATCACAACAATTTAAAAAAAATTGTGTGGCCTATGTTCAGAGTTGGCAAAGGGGTATCTCTGATAGGACTTCCAGTTATCACTGAAGAAAATTTAAACAATTAACTTCTCAAACTGTTCCGGCAATATCACAAAGATACGCGATGTGAATCACAAAGACTCGTGCATGTGTGAAAGAAATGAATTATATCAGTTAGGCTCAAAATATTGATTTAACTCAGGACGCAAGTTAAAAATCAATTGACACAGTGAATAGAATGTGAAGTTCGGACACCGGAGCGGATGTCTTCCTTTTTCAATATCTAAGACCTCCGAGTGAGGAATAGATAGATTATGTGCTAATCTACGTGAATATATGAAATAAGCATATGTTGTGAGATACTTGAGTGGCTAGGTGGGGTGACACGAGTTATTGACACTGGGTCCATGTCTGTTTCAATATTCGTCTCCAGAGAACGAGAATGAATAGATTGTGTGGTTACCCGGATAACTGACTCGGTTTGGTAAGGACCAATTTATTCTTTTAAGTCTTGTCACAGCCTCACCATATTCTTTTCACTTCGAACTCATCTATCAATCTAGACTCCTCACTGTTGTCTATAAGGGATGTGTTTCTTGGGTAAGTCTTTCCGGTTCTGGATAGACCATAGAAACAATGTAAATCCTAACACTCCTTTCATGCATCGAGTAGAACAGTTTAGTAAAACAGTGAAAAACGAGTTCTAAACCGAAGTATTTAGATGTCATACTTTTAAGAACGAGACCTGATCTGAGATGATCAGAAGTCATTAAAATTAAGTCCGAGTTATGATCTGAGGTAATCAGAAGTCAAAAAAATTAAGTCTGAGTTCTGATCTGAGATAATCAGAAGTCAACGTTGAAATACCAGAATATCAAGAACCAAAA
The DNA here is from genome assembly GCA_033807775.1 of Saussurea involucrata. Classification (NCBI taxonomy): domain Eukaryota; kingdom Viridiplantae; phylum Streptophyta; class Magnoliopsida; order Asterales; family Asteraceae; genus Saussurea; species Saussurea involucrata. The sequence goes on along the minus strand of CM066321.1, from coordinate 247,638,971 downwards.
TCAAGCGCTAAACAGAATGACTCAGTAAGCACAGTATTTGCAATGAATGAGACAACAATCAGAAAACTTAATTGTGAATAACAAGTCACAATTAACATATCAGAAAAGAATTGAATCATTTACAAGAAATAGCGAACTTGGAAAACAACTAGGAATTCAAACGAGTGTATTTCCATCGAAAAATCAACGAATATGTGAGACATGAAAATAACTAAGTCAAGAAAAATGACACGTGGCAGTCATGGAATTTAAAAATGGAGAATAACAAACATAAGTAAGTTATTCAGAATGAATTACCACGGTCTTTGAATTCACTTAGAAGTTCACTTACCTTTCATGAGATAGGACTCCCCCTCAAAATTGGCATAGCCTTCGAATGCAGTCATGTGAAAAGAATGTTCAGAACAGAGCGCACATGACATTCCTGCAAAACAGATTAGAAGGATTTTGGTATCCATCCTTTGATGGATCCTTGACGGTTAGATGCCCTATTATAGTGAGGACCGGGAATACTATAGGTACCATACCAATGAGATTCAAATTTACGATCAACAAAATCATTCGAGCCACATGTAGAACAACAAATACAATCATGAGAAAGTTGAAGCAACTGTTGAATTGAGTAAACTTTTAAGGGAAACATCACCTTTTGTTCAACAGAAGTATGATAATTAAAAACATCATGATTGCGATTGTATGTCCTAACATGCGAAACAGGCTTAAATGACTTTTCATTCGTTTTGCTTTCATTTGATCCCTTTACCACCCAAACTTGTTTGAATCTCTTTCTCTGACCATTATTATCTGACTTATCGTTAAAGGTATGATCAGTAGAGTTTGAGTAGGCAGGACGTTTATAAGTCGATCGACCGGTCTTTTGCCGGGGCTGTGATTGTTTTTGAGAACAAGAACTGGTTTTAGGAACCTTGATCACAGCCGGGGTCTTAGGTTTTGTAGAACATTCGCTTTTTTGAAAATTGACCGGGCGATTTACCGCTTTTGAAAGAAAGTCGGCATGACTTGGAAGAGGTTTGTCGAATGGAAACGATTCAAACTCTTCATCTGAACTACCCTCGGAATTCATAACATTGGAAAAATCTATATCCGGAATCGATGGACTAGGATTGGTCGAGGGAGGTGAGGAACACTTTGTGTCGGTGTGCTTAGGTGAATCTGGTGCGGAAGCTAAAAAAAGTCAGAGTTCGGATTCTTTAAAACACACTTATCTTGAGACCCTTTTCCGTTCAAAGAAGATGTTTTGCTGATGAAAGCTTTACACGAGGATGTGTCAGACAAGTCCGAGGAAGATTCGGGTGAAATCGTCTTGTCTTCTTGGAGTAGGTCAAGCTTCTCTTTAAGTTGACCATTTCTCACATGCTCCTTCATCCCTTATGTCGCCAAGGCAGACAGTTTTGATGTGAGCCGATCGATTTCAGTCCGAAGGATTTCCTGTCCTTCATTCGACACAGACTCGGTTTTAGCGGATTTAAGTGTCTCAAGTTCGGTTACAAGCGCTTGCTTTTCCTTTTGAAAACATGACCTTTCCTTCTCGAGTGACTCCTCTAACTAGATTATTTTTGCTTCCAAGATGAGAGGGGGAACATAGAGTTTAAACTCATCCGACTCAATCTTGGGTTCGGTTGCTTGTACCTCATCCTTTTTGTAGGAATCCTTGGGCGTTACAACCTTATAGCAATCAAAGTAGTCATTCGAGAGGTACTTCTTTTGATTTTTCTCATAATAATAGTTCAAAGGCTCATAACAAAAAGGAAGTTGCATTTTTTACGTGTGCTTTTGCTTATATTCCTCAGTTTCCTCTTCCTTTTCAGGTTCAAGAGGACCAGTCCATCTAATCTCATATTCCGGATACTTTTTGTCTAATCCTAAACAACCAAAATCATACAGTGTAGGTGTATTGAAAAAACCCTTTTTCAAATAGTGTGGGTTATCGTATCCGATTCCCCACTCCTTGTTAAAGTAAGTGAACTCTTTGGGTTTATTCATGTGAATAGTCTGATCAGTTTGACCTCATTTGTGGAGTTTTGTTTCAAGATCGGTGATTTTATTAACAAACCCCTTGTGCTGAATTTGAAGAGCAGAACATTGATAAATAATTTCTGCTTTCTCATTCATACACTGATCAAGCTTTAAGGTCAGTTCAGATATCTTGGCTCGAAGATCTTTTGGTGCTATCGAAAGATTAGCACACTTTTCCTTTAGGTAGGTGTTGTCAGATTTAAGTTTTTCTGTTATCTTTGTTTGAACATCTAACTTTACTTTTAACGAGTTAATTTCAAGTAGTTGTTCATTCGAGGAAACCATATAGGACTCTACCTTTTGACCAAGCAATTGAATTTTATCAACTAAAGCATTATGAGTTGGTAGACATACCTGAAATGATTCTCCAAGAGCTGGAGGCGTGGTGTGGTTGCTCATTGCAAAAGCATCTCGAGACATCTTTGATGGTTGCACTGATGTGATCGTCAGACGATGGTTCGATTCAAAGTGGAACAGTATCAAGGATACTTAAATGTCCCCTACTTTGACTTAGCACGGGGGTCCCGCTACCCGGTTAGCGGGTGGGGTTAAGGGGAAACGCCCTTGCGGGGTCTGGGGGCAGCACCCCGAGAAAATTTTGAAAAATGAGGGTTCAGAAAGCTCCCGGATTATGGAATCCGGGTGGTTTCCGGATAAGGAATCCGGAAAAATAAGGTTACCGGATACAATGGGTTTCCGGATGAAATTAGTTTCCGAATGAAAAACTCAAACACAGAACTTACCGGATGAAATGGGTTTCCGGATGATGGTATCCGGAAACAATCAATTTGACCGGAAACTTTTGGTTGTCCGGATAAAATAGGTTACCAGAAACTTTGAGTTGTCCGGATAAAATATTTTACCAGAAACTTTGGGTTTCTGGATCAATTGTATCCGGAAAGGTTGGAAATAAGGACTTACCCGGATAGTTGAAGCGATTTACCGGAAAGTTGAGATGTATCCGGAAACTACGGCTGATGTATCCGGATACAGCGGCTGTGGTTTCCAATTCGACTGGAAATCGACTAGGGTTGCTCAAAATCATTCCTGAAAGGTTAGGAACTCGACCAAACACATAAATAACAATACCCAAATCGATTTTGAAGCAAAAACAACAAGTTTTGATGATAAAAATTTGATTTTTGCAAGAACACAAACCAAAACTTGAAACTTTGATTTTGCTAAAAATCGATTAATATGATCGAATTGAGTACTGAAAATTTGCAGAAACGCTTACTAGGATGATATTAACATAATGGTATAAGCGATAGCAATCAATTTTGGCAGAATCAAAATATGAGTTTTCAATGGTCAAGAACACAGTCGAGATTTTGATTAGAAATCTTACCAAAAATAAAAAATTACTTTGAATCGATTTGTCCGTCTGCTCTGATACCAATTTTGAGTTCTAGATCCGTGCAACGAACAATATGAAATCAATAGATAATAACAAACGATATGATTTCAACTGGTCATCCAATTAGCTTTCAATATTGAGAGAGTTTTACAATACGAGTAGGAAAGCAAAATAGACAACTCGGACGACCAACCTAATTCTAAGGCAAACAATACTATTTATACTTAGGCCATTGATTACCAAGGCCCAAGCCCATTAAGAACAAAACTAAGCCCAATTAACGCAATTAAGGCTTTTACAATAAATAATTAATCTAATTAAGCACTATATAATTATTTATATATCTTTCTAATATGTAGGACATTTATGGTCCTAACATGAACAATTAAAGAGTTAATCTAGGACCAACACTCATGTTTCAGTGAAGGATAAAGTGAAGAACGACAATTGGGCGAAGAGAGATGCCCAATCAGATAAGAAGGCCGATTTTCCTAAAAATAAGTTTGAACTAGATACGAAGTTCTGTAGAACATCTAATGCTAGGGCATATAGAATTCAAAAGGCCAATGTTCACTAGTTTATGAATGAAATCCGAAGTTATATGCAACGATCTCATTTTTATCATCATGACAATAGTAAGATCAAACATCCCTAAGTAACAACATTTTCATAATAGCAATAGCTAAGTAAAATTATGAACACATCATACATAAGAATTCTTGTTACCATCATCATAACTCTTAATTAGTGCAATTTTGTCGACTCTACAACCATCCTATCTTAGAGTTATATCCAAATCTCACAAATCATAACCTATTGTTTCAGCTTAAGTCTAGACATCTTACATTCATACCTAGTTCACTTAAACTAGAACTCTGATACCAACTTGTAACACCCCTGAAAATAGAGGTAAATTTAAACCTAAATAAATGACATAAATATGACGTCTATATAAATGGAATCACCCACGAAGGGGAAATAATAATGGTGTTTACATTTCAAAAGAATGAAAATGATATATAACAACCTACTAATCTAAACTACATTAAGCTTAAATTATAAATAGGTGTCACTATCATCTTCCAAAAGAATCTATCAAAGTGTGTGTATCCCAATCCGACCAAAAGCCGCCTATCCCAAAAGTGCCTAACGGCAACCAACTCTCTGCTCAAGACTTCGGAGCCTCGCCGCTATGAGAACCTGATATACATGTCATTTAAAAAAAACGTTAGGATTTACACCTAGCGAGGACAAACATTTATAAGTTCAATAAAATGTAAGTAAACAATAATAGTTTGTCTAAAGTAATGTAAAGTTCATTTCCACATAAATCACATAGGAACCATACGGTCTAAAATTCATCTTGCGTTGACGGGGGAGACCCAATTTTCCAAGGATTGTAGCGGAACACAAAAGTAAGCTACTTTCCAAGTTATTGAGCTCATACTAGGATCAACGGCCACGAGCTCTCCGACTCGCACTTTAGATGTGGATATGGGTCCTTGATGATCCTAGTCATACTCATTCACTAGGATTATATTTACGGTCACATGCTAGTATCTGACTCCACATAACCATACCAAGTTGTCTTTGATGACCCAACGTCTCAACTAGTGACAAACAGGAATTATCCTAAACAATAAGCCGACTCTTATACATATGGATCCAATAGTATTAGTCTAAGGCTCGTCACTTTCACATTGTGACCAACTATAATCACACATATAGTTTCAACATCAATATATCCATACAATATCTTTATTGCACAAACACTACTACATGAAACTAAATTTCATATAGAAAGCTAGTATTTGACCATTTCCAAACCCAATACAATTTGTTTCCAAAATAGGTTTCCAATAGTTTATACACTTTAAAATAGTTTTAGCTCATGAATCAATACACCATCCATTCATTTCCAATAACCCACTTTTATCAAATAAATTCCACCGTATAGTGAAAAATCATAAATACTTTCCAAATGAATTTACTAAAGTATTTGACCATAGACATGTATAGTAACATCATTTTGTAGTATCTAACATACTTTTCATCTTTTCACGAAATGGTGAAAACCCTAAAACTTCTCAAAATGTCAAGTTAGGTTAAAATTCCTCAAATATGAAAATATGGCTATGAGAAGTTTAAGATATCAAAATTCAAAGTTTTGACATGTATAAAGTTTAAAAGGTTAGAATGAACTCACAACTTAGGTTTTGATGAAAACCTAGAAACCCTAGAAATTTCATAAAGATGAAGATGGTGAGATGATGAACTCTTAGCCCTAGTCTTTAAATCCTAACTTCATGATGAATGATCACTTTAAAACTCAAGAATCGAGGTCTTGAATTCTTCCAAACCCGAAATAAATGTAAAGGTGCAACTTGAGAGAGAATGGGAAGAAGTATGTGAAGAGTAAATGAGAAAAGTTGGAAAACATCAATATTTAACACAATGGAGCATGTCCATACTTTGTATATGGAGTACTTCATTTAATTTCCTCTGCAGTATTGGGCTTTGGGGCGATTATGCCCCGCTATTGTGTTAGGGGCACTCTGCGGGCTTTTCGCTCCGAATGTACCATGCGGTACCAGCTTCCCGTGGTTATGCCCGACAATTGTGACTAGTGTCACTCTCAGTGTCACTCTCGCAAGGCATTCTCGCCCAAGGTGTACCGAGAGCCCCATACGCCTCGCGACTTTGTTACGGCGATAGTGACTATGTCACTATCGCGTGGCACTATCGCTTACCACAGAGTTCTACTCTAAACTTTGATTTTTCTCACCCGAAACGCTCTCGACTCTAACAATGACCCAAAGGTAGAACATTCCCTATAATCGACTTGGGATTTTATTTAGAAAAGTTCTCTAAGACTATAACCTAAAATATTTTCCGGTTGCGTTTAAATGGTTACAAAAGTCATTTGAAACCCTACAAACTAACTAATTGATAAACAATCAATATTCTAAATGACGTGAGACGTGACATACCACGACGATGATGCGACAATTTTCAAGGTGTGCCATAAGATGGAAAAATTGTACGCCATATAAAATTATATATATGCATATTTTCTATATATATTATTCAGTGAGATAATAATATTAAAAAATTTACATTAATATTGAAAGAAAAATCATATATATTAGTATTATGTAAATAATCTTTGTTAGAACTTAGGAAAATTACAGCTTCATTTTAATAGTGAATGTGTGACGTGTAAATTCACTAAATTATGAGTAATGTGATTAAAAGATCTACACAAATATAAAATCGAAAAATGTAAAAACACAATGTCTAAAATAATACAAAAACTACAAAAGTATGAAATTCCTTACAAAAAAAACGCACCATATAACACATAAACGTTATATGTTTCATATTTAGTAGCGGAGTCATATGTTACACTATAGAGGAAAGTTCAAGTTCAAATGAAAATTCAATTTTCATTGTGCACGTTAGGACGAATCTTAGGGTTATCAAAATAAGATAATCTTATTACTCAAACCCCATGACATGGTACAATGACATCTTATCTCTCATTTTTATACATATTATTCAACTCTAACATTTCAACCTCTCACCAATGTGGGATATTTAAAACTCAATCACAATTCACCAATATCTCAATACTCAATTCACAATTTTCACCTCAATATGTGTCGGTTCTTTTTTAATATATATATATATATATTATATATATTTCGATGATTGATTTTTTATTTTAGTTTCTCCTTTTTATTTTTATTTTTTGATGGAATAAGGTTTGTTTTGCAAAAAGAGAGTTATCTTATGAGTAAAACTCAATGGTTGACACATGACATCACATTCGATTTTCTTATACAGGATTTTTTATTCCAAAATTTTAACTTCTCACAAATGTGGGATATCTAAAACCCAACTACATTTTCAGTTTTATTTTTATTTGTATTTTTATATAATAAGATTTGTTTTGCAATATAGGACCATCCAAATACGATAATCTTATGACTTAAACCCCATGAGTTGACACAACTTATTCATCTTTTTATACATACATCACTTTCCAATCTTTCAACTTTTACCAATGTGAGATATCTAAACTCAACCACAACTAACTTTAATTTTTGGTTTTATATAATATGATTTGTTTTGCAAAATAGGGTCATCCAAATAAGATTACCTTATAACTCAAACCCTATGAGTTGACACCATATCATTCTATCATTCTTTTTTATACATACCACTCTACTCTAATATTTCAAGCTCTCACTAATGTGGGATATCTAAAACTCAACCACGATTCACTAATACCTCAATACTCTATCCAACTAACCTCTACATTTCAAAGGAATCTTCAAACAAAAGATTTTCATTATGTGGGATAACCAGAATCACATCATAATTCAAGATTTTAAATTACTTAAATCTTATAATGAAATTTTAATTTGTATGGTTAAAATGAGCAAACTTGGGTCGGCCAAAATAAGCCAACCCGAATCGGCAAAAATGATCCAAATCGAGTAACCAAAATAACCAACCACATGAATTTTAAGGTTTGGCCAGGAGGGGCTAACCCAAAGAGTTGCCACAAAGGCATCTCAATCTCCCTTCATATACCAACAATTCATTGTCAACTTTTCATCTCTCCATCAACGTGGGATATACAAAATTTAACCACAACTCAAGAAATGAAAAATACTAATTTCTTAGAATGTCACCTCATGCATGGTGGTTTCTCCTTTAATATGTATATATATATATATATATTGATGTAGATGTAGATATAGAGTTAAAACTTTTGGGTTGGGCAAAATGAACCAACAATGAGCCAACAATGTGAGTATAGAGGATCGATCAAAAAGAGGGAACCCCATGACTTGCCACAAATGCATCACAAACTTCACTTATATATCCACAATTCATCGTCAACTTTTTGTCTTTCCGTCAATGTGGGATGATACACTAAAATCAACCACAATTCAAGAAATGAGTGATTCTCACTTCTTAGGATGTCACCTCATTTTTATGGATTTTTCTTTTAGATATATATATATATATATATATATATATATATATATATATTTAAAACTTTGGGTTGACCAAAATGAACTAACTTATTAGTATGGAGGGTTAGCCAAAATGAACCAACAATGTGAGTTTAGAGAATCAATCAAAATGAGGGAATCCCATGACTTGCCACAAAGGCATCACAACCTTCAGTTATATATCCACAATTCATCGTCAACTTTTTGTGTCTCCATCAATCTGAGACACACTAAGATCAACCACAACTCAATAAATGAAGAATGCTCGTCTCATATATGGTGGTTTCTCCTTTAAAAAATATATATATAGGGTCAGGTTCAAGGGAAAACCTCAAAAAAGGGAAAACTGAAGAACACCCTAGGAGCCCTTCATCTGGACGGTATGCACTTGTGCATACATGTTATTTGTAACATGCATTTGTGCATATATGCACAAATGCATAAAACCAAAAAGTCAACTATTTACCTGTATGCACAAGTGCAGACTGTCCAGATTAGAGGTGGCCAAATCGACCCGACCCGACCCGACGGGCTGACCCGAACCGAAACCGGCCAAGAACCGGTTCTGGCCCGACCCGGTCAAGAACCGGTTTCAAGCCCGAGAGCCGGGACCGGTTCGCGTATATAGGATTTTCCTCGGCCCGACCCGGCCCGACTCGGGACCGATTCGTGACCCGATTTTTTTCAAAAAACAATATGACTGTTAGAGAGCCGTTGGGACCCCTTTTTGACCGTTTTTTGCCTCAAAAAACACCCTCCAAACCCCATACAAATACTAGGGGTGTTATGGAGTGATCACCACCTTACAATTGCTTACAAAACGCAAAAAACGCTTACAATTCTCATTTCTCGGCTCTCGTTATATTCGTTTCTCGCAAAAAACACATACAATTCTCATTTCTCGGCTCTCGCTATATTCGTTTCTCGCAAAAAACGCATACAATTCTCTAGTCTCTACTCTCTACTTGTTGATCCAAACCCTCAGTGATTTGATAATGACCCTATCTTAAATACTTAGTGAAAATTGTAAGTAAACAATATGTATCAGAGTTTCACTATCGCTGATAAGTACTAAGATCTTACAGTACTGCTGATAGGAACTCTCGCACTTTTAGATTAAACATTCAGCGAACACTGTTCACCATATCGCTGAGTCTGTTCAGTCCTTATGGTGATCGCTGATAAGTTAGTTGTTTACTTATGATCCCTGAAGACAAGATTCACGTCAACAAAGGTTCTACGCTGAAGTCGAAGATCAAGCTCAAGAACCAGCGACAAGTCTCCTAATGAACTGATGCGGATCAGCGAAGACTCAGATTTGTCCACTCAACGTGAAGTATCAAGTACAAGACTTCAGCTATTGCTGAACTTTATCATCTGCTGAATAGTAAATGATAATCGCTGAATCAACGAAAGCTGATCATGAAGTCCTCCGTACAAAGTACTTTTGTCTTAACCTCCCTTGCACGCCACCGTACGAAATGTCAGAAAAGAACCTCCGAAAATCTGAAATCGTACAACCACTCTGACACTACACTGTTCATTCATGCGGCTACTAAGGTTGTCATCAAAGGTCAATGACATGCAACCAATCCGCTAATGACACGTGTAAAGTATATACTGGATTGCATTAAATGCATGCAGTATATAAAGAGATGAACTCACTTCATTTGAAGTAACTTGCTAACTCTGGACAAGTTCAAATCTCTCAAGATAGGATTTTATTAGTAATCTCCTTATCTTTCTTAGTGCAAGAAAACCTTAGTGTTCCAACTTGTTTAGATTTAGGTTTATCCTTAATCTTGTTTCCGCAACAAGCTGTAAATTGTTAATGATTTATCAATAAACAATTTAGAAAAGTAAAATAGTGTGTTTGTATTCAACCCCCCCCCTTCTACAAACTTGTTTAAGCCTTTCGGGACCAACAAGTGGTATCAGAGCAGATTTGTTTAATCTCATAAACAAGATCTAATCTAAGATATTTTCTCTTCCTTGCTATTATCTGAAAATGGCCAACTCAAACACAAACACTCACTATATCGACAATGGTTCTCTTGCAAAACCCCCTAGATTTTCCAAAGACAACTTCAACTTATGGAAAAATAGGATGACACTCTTCTTAGAAGGTGTAGACCCTACTATACCTTACTATCTTGAAAACGGTCCACACATCCCTGTAACGATTGATCCTGCCGTTCCAGCCACTGCAACTAGAGCTGCTATTCCAGAAAGGCTGATTCCAAAGGAAATCCATCATTGGACCGATGAAGACAAGAAGAAAGTGGCTATAGATACAAAAGCCAGATCCATACTATCCATGGCCCTTCCTGACGAAGTCTACCATTCCGTCATGAACCTGAAATCCTCGAAGGCCATGTGGGACACAATATGTGTTCAGTATGAAGGAACGTCTGAAGTCCAGGATTCAAGAAAGATCAACCTGGTAAGACAATACGAAAGTTTCATCTCTGGTAAGAATGAAACTCTCTCTGAAGTACATCAACGTTTTAACTGCTTAATTATAGATCTTAAAACGGTTGGTAAGGAATATTCTAACTTTGAAGTTCTGACAAAGTTTTTAGAATGTTTACCTGAAAGCTGGGACAATTATTCCATGTGTCTCAAGCTGTCAAAAGATCTAAGATCAATGACACTCGCTACCTTATATGGCACATTGCTGAATCATGAGCAATCTAGCCATCTTAAGAAGAATCTTGTAAAAGATTCCAAAAGCACCCCTGTTGCTTTAATCTCAGAGGAACCTTCTACTCAGCGACCCGTGGTCACTATCACTGAGTTAGAAAGTAACTCTGAAAGATCATCAGATTCTGATTCTTCAGATGATGAATCCTTGGCTCTCCTAACTAAAAAGTTCAGGAGATTCGCCAAGAAGAAAATGTTTAGAAAGAACAAAACTCTTTCTATAGCTGACAAGCCTAAGTCATCAGTTTTTGTTGATAAGGCTACTGCTACTTGTTTTAACTGCGAAAAGACAGGTCATTTCGCTAACGAGTGCAGGTCAAAGAAAATCATGAGACCTTCAGCCTTTACAAAGAAATCCTTTGTTCCAAGGAATAAAGACGACAAATACTTAAAGCTGAAGGAGAAGTATGCAAAGCTGAAAAGCTTTAAGAAGAAGGGAAAAGGCCTAATGGCTGACTATGATTGGGCTGCTTCTGATGAAGAAGCCTCATCATCTGATTCTGAAGATGATGAAGCAAATCAATGTCTCATGGCCAAGATTGAAGAAGAGGAAGAAAGTTCAGACATTCCCTCCACTTCAACATCTGCCATTCAGGTATCACCTTCCTTCTTTACCAATATTGTAAATATTGATGAAGCTGATAGTCTCCGTAAAATCGAACTACTGACTAGAAGCTTATACGAAGCCATGAACGGCAAAGCTGTGGTTGAAAACCAAAATCTTGATCTCGCTGAAAAGCTTAAAAATTGCCACCTTCAAATAGAAAAGCTTTCTAAATTTGAAGAAGATTTTAAAGATCAAGTCCATTTAAATCAGCTAGTCAAAATTGAACGAGCGGAAGCTATCGCTGCATTAAAAGCTGAACAAGCTACTGTTGAAGGATGGTGTAATTCTTCAACAAAGATCACTGAGATAATTAAGGCTCAGATTCCTCTGAGTGATAAACGTGGTCTGGGTTATAAATATGATACTCCAATACCAACCACTGAACGTTCAATGCTTAAATTTGGAACGTTCGTATCCTCAGTAGCTGACACTTCTTCATCTCAGTACTCCTCGTCGATTACACCAATCCCTGAGGAAACTCCTACCTCCTCAAAAGGTAAGGAGAAAATGGTTTATTCAAAACCTACCTCTGTCTCTAAAGATAAAGGTAAAGGAATTGTAATTTATCAAAATCCTCAGAAGGGTACTTTAGTACCTAAGCTGAATGCTTCCAAAGCCTTAGTGATTCATTCATCTGGTTCTAGAAATCAGACCTCTGGATCAGTTCAGCGACCTACTCCTAGACTCAGAGTAGATGTCCTTGGTAAGAAATCTGAAGAACTGAATGTTCGTCCTATTTCAAAAACCAATAGTGTACTTGGTGCTGGCACTTCTAATTCCAAATTAAAAGCTCAGCACACAAGTGGTCCTAGAACTAATTTTAGTTATAGGAAATGTTATCACTGTGGACTTACCGATCATATTGCAAGTAAGTGTCCCACAGCCACCAAAGCTGATAAGATAGCTAAGGTGAAGATAGCACCAAAGAAGACCAAACCAGTTGCAAGTCAGGTCAAGGTGACTCATACCGCTGAGGTCAAGAAATTGACCAAAGTGAAGAAAGACAAAGCTGAATCTTCAAATGCTGCGAAGACTGCTGAACCCATTCCAACCACTTCCACTGACAAACGCGTATACATGGTGAAGTGGGTACCCAAGCAAAACTAATCTTCCTTTGTATTGCAGGTTAAGAAGGGTATCTGGTATCTCGATAGCGGATGCTCTAGACACATGACTGGAAAGAAAAGCCTGCTCGCTGAATACAAGGAAGAGAAGGGTCCCTCTGTAACTTTCGGTGGAAATGGAAAAGGACACACCCGAGGGTATGGTGTACTTTCAAATGGTACAACATCCTTCAGAAGAGTCGCATATGTTGAAGGGCTGAAGCATAATCTTCTGAGCATCAGTCAGCTTTGCGACATGGATAACAAAGTGATTTTCACCAAGGAATCCTGCTTTGTCTCTGACAAAAAGGAGAAGATAGCTCTCAGCGGTTATCGTTTGGAAAATGTTTACGTTATAAACATGGACTCAACAACCACTGAGAACTCCTGTTTCTTCTCAAAGGCATCTTCTGATGTCAACTGGCTATGGCACAAGAGACTCTCACATCTCAACTTCAAGACACTGAATACTCTTTCATCCAAAGAGTTAGTCACTGGTCTACCTCAACATTCATACGCCAAAGAATCCTTATGTTCAGCGTGTGAAAAAGGGAAGCAGACCAAGGCAAGCTTTAAGTCCAAGCAAGTTTCCTCAGTGTCATCTCCTCTTCAACTACTCCATATGGATTTGTTTGGCCCCGTTAACAAACAATCCATCGCTGGAAAGAAATATACGCTGGTCATAGTTGATGAATTCTCTCGTTATACATGGGTAATGTTTCTCCGTTCTAAGAGTGACACCCCTGAAGAACTCATCACCTTTGTTCGGAAGATGGAAACTCTGAACAATATGACTGTTCGCTCAATAAGGAGTGATCATGGAACTGAATTCAAAAACAGTTCTCTTGATTCCTTCCTTGAGAGCAAGGGTATTTCTCATAACTTTTCGTCAGTGAGAACACCACAACAAAACGGAGTCGCTGAAAGAAGAAATAGAACAATTATTGAAGCTGCACGTTCAATGCTCAGCGATTCTCACCTGCCTACTCAGTTTTGGGCAGAAGCTGTCAACACGGCTTGTTTTACGCAAAACAGGTCGCTGATAGTCAAAAGATTCAAAAAGACAGCCTATGAACTCTTTCATGGGAGAAAGCCTTCAATCAGCTTTCTTCACATCTTTGGTTGTCAGTGTTTCATACTGAACAACAGAGATGCCCTTGGAAAGTTTGATCCTAAGGCTGATGATGGAATCTTTCTTGGATACTCCTCAGTTTCCAAAGCCTTCAGAGTCTTCAACCGAAGAAGACAAACTGTAGAAGAAACTATTCACGTCACGTTTGACGAATCCCGTTCAGCGAACTCTAAACCGAACGCTGATACAGAAGAACTGAATCAATGGATGTTTTCTCATCTTGGTGATTCAGAAGATGTTCCCACTACTCATACTCATACAACTGAAAATGATGGTCCTACTATCATTCCCAATATGCAGAATAGTGAAGCTGAAACATCTTGGGTCTCAGCTGTTCCTATAAATACTATACCCGCAGTTGATCCAAATGTCTCAGAAATTCCATCTATTTCTCAGCAATCAGTGAATGAAGTGACAAATGCAAGCATTCCTCTCTTAGCTGATTATCCAGAAGTAGCTGAAGCCTCATCTTCAGTTTCTCCAGTTCAGACTGCGTCAGCGACGCATGCTCCGGCTCAGCGATGGACTGTAAATCACCCAATCGATCAAATTCTTGGTGATCCCAACGCTGGTATTCAGACTCGTAGAAGTGCAGGTAATATTTGTTTATTTGTTAACTTTATTTCTCTAACTGAACCAAAGAAAATAGATGATGCCCTCAGAGATCCAAACTGGGTCAGCGCTATGCAAGAAGAGCTGACTGAATTCGAAAGAAACAAAGTTTGGAAACTTGTTCGGAGACCAACTGACAAAACAGTGATAGGCACTAAGTGGGTCTATCGAAACAAGTTGGACGAACATGGTACTGTAACTCGCAACAAAGCTCGTCTTGTTGCTCAGGGATACAGACAAGAGGAAGGTATAGATTATGACGAAACCTTTGCTCCTGTAGCAAGACTTGAATCTATTCGTCTTTTCTTAGCATATGTTGTACACAAAAACTTCACTGTACATCAAATGGATGTTAAGTCAGCGTTTCTAAATGGAAAGCTGAATGAAGAAGTTTATGTGGAACAACCTCCAGGATTCTCAGATCCTAAGCGTCCAGGTTATGTTTATAAGCTGGATAAGGCACTTTATGGCTTGAAGCAAGCTCCTCGTGCATGGTATGACACTCTTTCTACGTATCTCCACCTTGAAAAATTTGAGAGAGGTAAGATTGACAAAACTTTGTTTTTTAGAAAAATAAAAGGTCATATCATTTTAGTTCAAATATATGTTGATGACATTATATTTGGTTCTACTAATCCTGAGCTTTGTACTCGTTTCGCTGATAGAATGAAAGATGAGTATAAAATGAGTATGATGGGTGAACTAACATATTTCCTTGGTCTTCAGATTAAGCAAACTGAAAAAGGAACTTTTATAAATCAGGGAAAGTATGTTAAAGATATGCTGAAAAAATTCGACTTAACTGAAAGTTCAGCTATGAAAACCCCTATGGCACCACCGCTGATACTTGATAAGGACACAAAGGGTGTTCCTGTCAATGTCACGCTGTACCGTGGGATGATCGGCTCACTACTGTATCTTACAGCTAGCCGACCCGATATTATGTTTGCAACATGTCTGTGCGCACGATATCAAGCTGAACCTAAGATATCTCATATGAAAGCTGTAAAGCGAATCTTTCGATATCTTAAGGGTACAGCGAATCTAGGTCTTTGGTATCCCAAAGATTCAGGATTCGATCTAACCGCCTATTCAGACAGTGATTTTGCAGGTTGCAAAATGGATAGGAAAAGCACCACAGGAGGATGTCAGCTCCTGGGTGGAAAGCTGGTAAGTTGGACAAGTAAGAAGCAAAACTCGGTGTCCACTTCCACAGCTGAAGCTGAGTATGTAGCCGCTGGAAGCTGCTGTTCTCAAGTCTTGTGGATGAGAAATCAACTACTAGACTATGATCTTCAGCTCTCCAAAATTCCAATCTATTGCGACAGCACAAGTGCCATCGCTATAGCAAACAATCCAGTGCTACACTCAAAGACAAAACACATAGAAATCAGATATCATTTTATCAGAGATCATGTGATGAATGGTGATATAGAACTTCATTTTATCCCAACTGATTATCAGTTAGCTGATTTGTTTACCAAACCTCTTGATGAGACAAGATTCAACTTTCTCATCAGCGAGCTTGGAATGCTGAACTTTGAAGGATAAATCTTCAGCGGTTCACATTTAATCAGCGATACGTTTATACATTCTTGTATAGGCTCTGGATAAAATAAACTAGTACAATCCATTTCATCATCTTCTCTCTGAATAAATTGGGTTAAACTGATATCAAGGTATGTTTTCTCTGACAAAACGCATGAAAATGCAAGATTTCAAATTCTTTCATCGCTGAATAATATTTTGAAATTTCTTAAAACCCTCACTGATATTTCTATTCAGTGCTTCATATTTTCCAAAGAGTCCCTGAGTTTTCTTTCAAAACCTCAGAGACAACGAAAGAATGTGAAAGGACAGTTGTGACGTCATTGCAACGGATAACACCAGGCACGTTTCTTTTTCTGACACACGTTTGCACGTTTCGTTGTCTATCCAATCAAATGCAAACACGTGTCCGTGTCATGATGAAAAACTTTCCCGCTCAAGTTTTTCTCTCTCTACTCTCTTCCTATATAAACTCTCTCAAAGTTTATATTTGTCTTTTATGCGAATCAATCTTTCTCCGCAAGAAAAGAACACTGTTGCATTTTGTGCTCTCGATCTTCAAGAACTGTTCATCATCTTCTTCATCAAACTCAAGGTCAATATGTTCTTATCTTTTATCAAATGCAAATAACTTGTTTTCGATCTTATCATTGTTTTACACAAGATCAAACAAAAGAACTCTAAAATAAAATCATTTTCTTTCATGGTTTTATAAACACAACCATTTCATGGTTGTTCTTCAAGTTTTAAATCTAAAATCTTAAACTTGTTCTTCTTTCGTATCCATTTTTTTAAAAAAAACTGGAATACAAGGCTTATAGGTGTTATATTCGTTTTTTTTTTAAAAAAAAAAAAAAAAAAACAAGAAAAACCCTAATCTTCATTAAGACTTTTTTGTCTGAATGAAATGGACAAAATTCGAAAAATCTTAATGGAAATTCTCTTTCCACATTAAGATATTTCTTATTTGTTAACATCTTTGGTTGAACTGATAATACAGTGAAATGGCAACTTCAAAGCTGAATGTTACCGCTGAGTCCATCTCCAGTGATTCTGAGGAACTGGAAATCACCAAAGCTCCTCAGGTTAAGTTTGAGCTGGATCAACTAGACTGGACAAAGGCAAACAACCTTTCAGCGCTTCTCGAGTTTCCTCCTCGGAAGCAGGTATCCCATCTAGACGACGCTGTGATTTTTTTGAAGAATAGCCCCATATACACAGCACTGACAATCACACCTCCTGCCAGTCAGCGTCTATTATCCCAATTCTGGTACTCTGCCAGACACACCAACCTACCCTCAGCCAAAGATCCATCTAAAACCATCGACTGCATACTCAGCGATACTGAGTATGGCACCATCAAGATAACCCCCGCAATAATCCGTAAAGCTCTGAAATTCCCTAACGCTACCTCAGAAAATCCTTTCATTCCATTTCCTGACCACAAGAAGCACGCTGACAGGGAAGAAATCATTGCTTTCCTTGATGCGATGGGTTACATCTGGGAGACTGGAAGAGACAAGCTACCTGAGAAGAAGCTGACGCTGATAAAGAAATCCAAGATGCCCAGCGAGATGAACTTCATCTTCGCTCACCTGATCAGCTGCATGACAGCGAAATCCGGATCTTCTGATCAAGCCGCTCAACCTCAGCAGGCCATGGGTTACGCACTGCTGAAAGGTCTCAACATTGACTGGGCCTCCATCATCTATGAAGACCTCATTCAACGTGTTGATTCTGCCGCTGACCGACCAGCATGGGTTCCTTACCCGCGATTCATCAGCGCCATCTTTCAATATGGCCTGAAGGACAGCTATCCTGAGGAGGGTGATCTGAAACTCTCTCAGATTGGCCCTAAAGTTCTCGACTTCAAGCCTGTCGCCAACGAGGTACGTCTCTCTACTCTTCTCACTCTTCTTAATTCTCCGCTTTCTGTGGCTCCTTCAGCGACAATACCCATCGCTGATACCCCGGCCACAAAATCCATTCCTTCTAAGAAAAGGAAACAATCTCTTACCCCTCTTGATTCCAAAAGGATCAAGAAAACCAAGGAGCAACCCCAGCAGTTGCATGCTGAAGACTCCTCAGCTCATTCTGAAGAGCTGAAGGAAAGTTCCGTGGTACGCTCTGCCACACCAATTCAAGCCATCCCTTCTAAACCTACTTCAGCGTCCCTAAACGCTGAGGTTAGAACTTTGGAATCTACCCAACCTTCGTCAGTCTCTCAAAAGACTGATGAAGTACTTCTCAGCGAATCCAACGCTGAACTTGAACCCCAACCCCAATTCTTATCCTTCGCTCCTCCCTCTACTTCTTTGGACACTCCTCCAGTCAAAACTGGAGATGCCATCATTCAAGAAGCCGTTGAAGCTTCTCAGCGAATGACGAAGAAAGGACCTGCAGAGATCTCCATTCCTCACGGAACTTTTGAGGGAGATATGGAACACTATGGAGGGACTCGAAACTTTGATGAGTTCGTCAACGCTCCTGCAGGTACAGATCCCACCTTAAACACTGTAACTAAACCTGAAACTTCTGAGCTTTCCTTTGTTCACAAGTACTTATATGTTACAGGTCCTTTTTTGGGAGACATCAACCAGTCTCTGAAGTCTATGGAGATGAAACTTACGGATCTCACCACCGGTCTATCAAATAACTCTACAGCTGTAACAAACGCTGGAGAGAATCTGACGAAGCTGACTACTGTGGTGGAAAAGAAGGCCTCCTCTGATGACATCAAAGATCTTGATAAAACTCTCGCCGACTTTGCCAAAGTGCTCTCCGACATCTACACTGACTACACCAACCTCAAATCATCAGTTTCCACCATTTCCAGCGAAGTTACAACGCTGAAGAAATCGGTTGGTACACTCGAAGGTGATATGTCAGTGGTCAAGACCGACTTGGGCTCAGTGAAGACCGACCTTGGTTCCGTCAAGACAATGATCGAGACGCTGGTGAACAAGGCAAATAATCCAGCTCCTGCTCCGGCCCCTGCACCTGTTTTGGACTCATTCACCGCAGAGGATCGCCAAGAGCTGAAGAAAATCACGCCTGCTATTTCTGGCCTAGAAGACAGAATAGCTAAGCTTGAAGGTTGTGTGAAAATCTCTGGCCCAGAAGACAGAGACAACACCAATGCTGAATCTACCCATTCCTCCCCCGCCCATCATGAGAAAGAGGGGGAGAAGAGCGCTGAACAGGAGAAGAGCGCTGAAGACCTATCCCATGATGAATCTATCAGGGGAGAGGGTAATGAAGATCGGATTACTGGACCTCAGGGAGATGAAAACCCTGAGGGAACCGAGAACCTCGCCTCTATATCTGAGGGGGAGCAACTCGATGAAGATGCTGAGGAATCTGAAGCAGAAGAAGACGAAGACTTCGACATCCCTGAAGCTGAACCATCCTCCTCTCCAAGGAACGATGATGATGATGATGAAGATGACGATGATTTCTTTGTTGTCAAACCTGCTCCTCGAACCAAAGCTCTTAAAGGTATTTCAATAAAAGAACCTTCAGGGGAGAAGACAAAGACAAAGCACTCAGCCTCTGGCGCTGAGAAAAGCAAAGACAAAGGCATCGCTGAAGATGATAATCTGGCGATCCTACTTGCAAAGCCGATTTGTCAGGTACACTAAACTTATTTTTCCTTCCCTGATCATCTATGAAAAATCAGTTATCCATTCCACAAACACCATACACATCCACATTTTTTTCTATCTTTTCTACCCAAGTTCTTCTACCCAGTTCTTATTTGTAAGATCGCTGCGTTTCAGCTAGTCCTCTCCCCTGTTTGAGGATATCGCTGAAAAATCTGTTGCGACTTCACCAATAATTCCAGCTAACGCTGAAGACATAATCCCAGTCTTAGATTTAATCTCTGAGACTGATGAACCAGAAGAACAACCTCTCTCGCACAGAAACAGACTTTCCTCAGTTGCTCAAAAGCTGAGTGAAGAAGATCAAAAGAGGAGAGAAGAAATGATAAAGCGATTCGAGGATCAGCGAATCATCCTAAGGCGCGATCAACTACCTTCAGTTCCTCCTAAGTTCAGAATTTCAAAAGCTGAATACCAAGATCATCTCAGAGCTGAACGCCTCATCGCTGAAAGGAAGGAAGCTGAAGATAAAGACAGAGAATACGCCATCAAGCTCACTCAAGAATCTGTCAAAGACCCCAAGCTGAAGCGTATTCCCATTCAAATCCAACGAAAGCTTTGGGAACAAGCCCAGAAGATCGTGGAAAAGAAAGCTGAAGTTTCTCAGACCACCCTGATCTGGTGTAAAGAGAAAATCCACTTCAGATATCGTCCAGCGAAGATCAACAAGGTATTCATCTCTGGAAGAACCTCCGTCGGAGTACCTATTGTTGACATCAAACTGTTCAGAGAAGATGACTCATCTGAAACCTTTCGTGCTGACACTGTAAAAAGGTATGGTCTCTCTGAATGGCTGGAGATGAGGTTAGCTATCCAACCGTCAAAATCTAAGTACAAGGATCATTTCGAAAAGCTGATAAACAGACAGATCGATTTGATATCTTCTTGTGTGGATATTCCTCCTGTTCCTGATCTAAAGCCGAAAAGAAAAAAGGACTCTCCAAGGAAGAAACGTCAAGATTCAAACTCAGGTCCTGTCATACGAAATGAAACTGGAATTGGTTTCTCTCGCGCTGAAGTACTTGGTCCTGATCCTGATATATCTGCCCTTGATGTCTCTTTGCCACCATGTGAACTTTTCGTCCCTGGTAAAGTCATCAGTAATCCTTATGGAATATTCTTTCTTGACTACGACGGACGTAAATGCTTTCAACGGATCGCTGAGCTTCCAATCACTCCAATCGAACAGCTCAAAGATCTCATCTACCGGTGCGACTTCAGAAAAGACATTCAGGCACGACACCTAAAACCCTTGATTTTTGAAGCTGCTCTGAAGCTAAAGAATAAAGGAGAAAAGGTTCCTGACTGGATGATTCCAACTGAAAAGACAACCCTTGATGAACTTCTCATTAAGGAAGAACCCTTTGAAGGCTGACAACAATCACCATTTTCTCTATTGTATCAGTCATCCTTCAGTACTTGTAATTTATTTCGCTTGTACTTGTAATCTTTCTTATTCATATTGTAACCTGATTCAAAGATTTAAAGAAAGATTTCAGCGAAAGTACTTTACTCCATCAGTACTGAAAAGATCCCAGAAAACAGTAAAAGGGACAAATATTTTATGAGTTCTTTTTATCCTTATGTTTTCATTAAATAGCAATTTTCTCTGTTGCTATGTCATAATCAAATAGGGGGAGATTGTTGATCCAAACCCTCAGTGATTTGATAATGACCCTATCTTAAATACTTAGTGAAAATTGTAAGTAAACAATATGTATCAGAGTTTCACTATCGCTGATAAGTACTAAGATCTTACAGTACTGCTGATAGGAACTCTCGCACTTTTAGATTAAACATTCAGCGAACACTGTTCACCATATCGCTGAGTCTGTTCAGTCCTTATGGTGATCGCTGATAAGTTAGTTGTTTACTTATGATCCCTGAAGACAAGATTCACGTCAACAAAGGTTCTACGCTGAAGTCGAAGATCAAGCTCAAGAACCAGCGACAAGTCTCCTAATGAACTGATGCGGATCAGCGAAGACTCAGATTTGTCCACTCAACGTGAAGTATCAAGTACAAGACTTCAGCTATTGCTGAACTTTATCATCTGCTGAATAGTAAATGATAATCGCTGAATCAACGAAAGCTGATCATGAAGTCCTCCGTACAAAGTACTTTTGTCTTAACCTCCCTTGCACGCCACCGTACGAAATGTCAGAAAAGAACCTCCGAAAATCTGAAATCGTACAACCACTCTGACACTACACTGTTCATTCATGCGGCTACTAAGGTTGTCATCAAAGGTCAATGACATGCAACCAATCCGCTAATGACACGTGTAAAGTATATACTGGATTGCATTAAATGCATGCAGTATATAAAGAGATGAACTCACTTCATTTGAAGTAACTTGCTAACTCTGGACAAGTTCAAATCTCTCAAGATAGGATTTTATTAGTAATCTCCTTATCTTTCTTAGTGCAAGAAAACCTTAGTGTTCCAACTTGTTTAGATTTAGGTTTATCCTTAATCTTGTTTCCGCAACAAGCTGTAAATTGTTAATGATTTATCAATAAACAATTTAGAAAAGTAAAATAGTGTGTTTGTATTCAACCCCCCCCCCCCCCTTCTACAAACTTGTTTAAGCCTTTCGGGACCAACAAGTGGTATCAGAGCAGATTTGTTTAATCTCATAAACAAGATCTAATCTAAGATATTTTCTCTTCCTTGCTATTATCTGAAAATGGCCAACTCAAACACAAACACTCACTATATCGACAATGGTTCTCTTGCAAAACCCCCTAGATTTTCCAAAGACAACTTCAACTTATGGAAAAATAGGATGACACTCTTCTTAGAAGGTGTAGACCCTACTATACCTTACTATCTTGAAAACGGTCCACACATCCCTGTAACGATTGATCCTGCCGTTCCAGCCACTGCAACTAGAGCTGCTATTCCAGAAAGGCTGATTCCAAAGGAAATCCATCATTGGACCGATGAAGACAAGAAGAAAGTGGCTATAGATACAAAAGCCAGATCCATACTATCCATGGCCCTTCCTGACGAAGTCTACCATTCCGTCATGAACCTGAAATCCTCGAAGGCCATGTGGGACACAATATGTGTTCAGTATGAAGGAACGTCTGAAGTCCAGGATTCAAGAAAGATCAACCTGGTAAGACAATACGAAAGTTTCATCTCTGGTAAGAATGAAACTCTCTCTGAAGTACATCAACGTTTTAACTGCTTAATTATAGATCTTAAAACGGTTGGTAAGGAATATTCTAACTTTGAAGTTCTGACAAAGTTTTTAGAATGTTTACCTGAAAGCTGGGACAATTATTCCATGTGTCTCAAGCTGTCAAAAGATCTAAGATCAATGACACTCGCTACCTTATATGGCACATTGCTGAATCATGAGCAATCTAGCCATCTTAAGAAGAATCTTGTAAAAGATTCCAAAAGCACCCCTGTTGCTTTAATCTCAGAGGAACCTTCTACTCAGCGACCCGTGGTCACTATCACTGAGTTAGAAAGTAACTCTGAAAGATCATCAGATTCTGATTCTTCAGATGATGAATCCTTGGCTCTCCTAACTAAAAAGTTCAGGAGATTCGCCAAGAAGAAAATGTTTAGAAAGAACAAAACTCTTTCTATAGCTGACAAGCCTAAGTCATCAGTTTTTGTTGATAAGGCTACTGCTACTTGTTTTAACTGCGAAAAGACAGGTCATTTCGCTAACGAGTGCAGGTCAAAGAAAATCATGAGACCTTCAGCCTTTACAAAGAAATCCTTTGTTCCAAGGAATAAAGACGACAAATACTTAAAGCTGAAGGAGAAGTATGCAAAGCTGAAAAGCTTTAAGAAGAAGGGAAAAGGCCTAATGGCTGACTATGATTGGGCTGCTTCTGATGAAGAAGCCTCATCATCTGATTCTGAAGATGATGAAGCAAATCAATGTCTCATGGCCAAGATTGAAGAAGAGGAAGAAAGTTCAGACATTCCCTCCACTTCAACATCTGCCATTCAGGTATCACCTTCCTTCTTTACCAATATTGTAAATATTGATGAAGCTGATAGTCTCCGTAAAATCGAACTACTGACTAGAAGCTTATACGAAGCCATGAACGGCAAAGCTGTGGTTGAAAACCAAAATCTTGATCTCGCTGAAAAGCTTAAAAATTGCCACCTTCAAATAGAAAAGCTTTCTAAATTTGAAGAAGATTTTAAAGATCAAGTCCATTTAAATCAGCTAGTCAAAATTGAACGAGCGGAAGCTATCGCTGCATTAAAAGCTGAACAAGCTACTGTTGAAGGATGGTGTAATTCTTCAACAAAGATCACTGAGATAATTAAGGCTCAGATTCCTCTGAGTGATAAACGTGGTCTGGGTTATAAATATGATACTCCAATACCAACCACTGAACGTTCAATGCTTAAATTTGGAACGTTCGTATCCTCAGTAGCTGACACTTCTTCATCTCAGTACTCCTCGTCGATTACACCAATCCCTGAGGAAACTCCTACCTCCTCAAAAGGTAAGGAGAAAATGGTTTATTCAAAACCTACCTCTGTCTCTAAAGATAAAGGTAAAGGAATTGTAATTTATCAAAATCCTCAGAAGGGTACTTTAGTACCTAAGCTGAATGCTTCCAAAGCCTTAGTGATTCATTCATCTGGTTCTAGAAATCAGACCTCTGGATCAGTTCAGCGACCTACTCCTAGACTCAGAGTAGATGTCCTTGGTAAGAAATCTGAAGAACTGAATGTTCGTCCTATTTCAAAAACCAATAGTGTACTTGGTGCTGGCACTTCTAATTCCAAATTAAAAGCTCAGCACACAAGTGGTCCTAGAACTAATTTTAGTTATAGGAAATGTTATCACTGTGGACTTACCGATCATATTGCAAGTAAGTGTCCCACAGCCACCAAAGCTGATAAGATAGCTAAGGTGAAGATAGCACCAAAGAAGACCAAACCAGTTGCAAGTCAGGTCAAGGTGACTCATACCGCTGAGGTCAAGAAATTGACCAAAGTGAAGAAAGACAAAGCTGAATCTTCAAATGCTGCGAAGACTGCTGAACCCATTCCAACCACTTCCACTGACAAACGCGTATACATGGTGAAGTGGGTACCCAAGCAAAACTAATCTTCCTTTGTATTGCAGGTTAAGAAGGGTATCTGGTATCTCGATAGCGGATGCTCTAGACACATGACTGGAAAGAAAAGCCTGCTCGCTGAATACAAGGAAGAGAAGGGTCCCTCTGTAACTTTCGGTGGAAATGGAAAAGGACACACCCGAGGGTATGGTGTACTTTCAAATGGTACAACATCCTTCAGAAGAGTCGCATATGTAGAAGGGCTGAAGCATAATCTTCTGAGCATCAGTCAGCTTTGCGACATGGATAACAAAGTGATTTTCACCAAGGAATCCTGCTTTGTCTCTGACAAAAAGGAGAAGATAGCTCTCAGCGGTTATCGTTTGGAAAATGTTTACGTTATAAACATGGACTCAACAACCACTGAGAACTCCTGTTTCTTCTCAAAGGCATCTTCTGATGTCAACTGGCTATGGCACAAGAGACTCTCACATCTCAACTTCAAGACACTGAATACTCTTTCATCCAAAGAGTTAGTCACTGGTCTACCTCAACATTCATACGCCAAAGAATCCTTATGTTCAGCGTGTGAAAAAGGGAAGCAGACCAAGGCAAGCTTTAAGTCCAAGCAAGTTTCCTCAGTGTCATCTCCTCTTCAACTACTCCATATGGATTTGTTTGGCCCCGTTAACAAACAATCCATCGCTGGAAAGAAATATACGCTGGTCATAGTTGATGAATTCTCTCGTTATACATGGGTAATGTTTCTCCGTTCTAAGAGTGACACCCCTGAAGAACTCATCACCTTTGTTCGGAAGATGGAAACTCTGAACAATATGACTGTTCGCTCAATAAGGAGTGATCATGGAACTGAATTCAAAAACAGTTCTCTTGATTCCTTCCTTGAGAGCAAGGGTATTTCTCATAACTTTTCGTCAGTGAGAACACCACAACAAAACGGAGTCGCTGAAAGAAGAAATAGAACAATTATTGAAGCTGCACGTTCAATGCTCAGCGATTCTCACCTGCCTACTCAGTTTTGGGCAGAAGCTGTCAACACGGCTTGTTTTACGCAAAACAGGTCGCTGATAGTCAAAAGATTCAAAAAGACAGCCTATGAACTCTTTCATGGGAGAAAGCCTTCAATCAGCTTTCTTCACATCTTTGGTTGTCAGTGTTTCATACTGAACAACAGAGATGCCCTTGGAAAGTTTGATCCTAAGGCTGATGATGGAATCTTTCTTGGATACTCCTCAGTTTCCAAAGCCTTCAGAGTCTTCAACCGAAGAAGACAAACTGTAGAAGAAACTATTCACGTCACGTTTGACGAATCCCGTTCAGCGAACTCTAAACCGAACGCTGATACAGAAGAACTGAATCAATGGATGTTTTCTCATCTTGGTGATTCAGAAGATGTTCCCACTACTCATACTCATACAACTGAAAATGATGGTCCTACTATCATTCCCAATATGCAGAATAGTGAAGCTGAAACATCTTGGGTCTCAGCTGTTCCTATAAATACTATACCCGCAGTTGATCCAAATGTCTCAGAAATTCCATCTATTTCTCAGCAATCAGTGAATGAAGTGACAAATGCAAGCATTCCTCTCTTAGCTGATTATCCAGAAGTAGCTGAAGCCTCATCTTCAGTTTCTCCAGTTCAGACTGCGTCAGCGACGCATGCTCCGGCTCAGCGATGGACTGTAAATCACCCAATCGATCAAATTCTTGGTGATCCCAACGCTGGTATTCAGACTCGTAGAAGTGCAGGTAATATTTGTTTATTTGTTAACTTTATTTCTCTAACTGAACCAAAGAAAATAGATGATGCCCTCAGAGATCCAAACTGGGTCAGCGCTATGCAAGAAGAGCTGACTGAATTCGAAAGAAACAAAGTTTGGAAACTTGTTCGGAGACCAACTGACAAAACAGTGATAGGCACTAAGTGGGTCTATCGAAACAAGTTGGACGAACATGGTACTGTAACTCGCAACAAAGCTCGTCTTGTTGCTCAGGGATACAGACAAGAGGAAGGTATAGATTATGACGAAACCTTTGCTCCTGTAGCAAGACTTGAATCTATTCGTCTTTTCTTAGCATATGTTGTACACAAAAACTTCACTGTACATCAAATGGATGTTAAGTCAGCGTTTCTAAATGGAAAGCTGAATGAAGAAGTTTATGTGGAACAACCTCCAGGATTCTCAGATCCTAAGCGTCCAGGTTATGTTTATAAGCTGGATAAGGCACTTTATGGCTTGAAGCAAGCTCCTCGTGCATGGTATGACACTCTTTCTACGTATCTCCACCTTGAAAAATTTGAGAGAGGTAAGATTGACAAAACTTTGTTTTTTAGAAAAATAAAAGGTCATATCATTTTAGTTCAAATATATGTTGATGACATTATATTTGGTTCTACTAATCCTGAGCTTTGTACTCGTTTCGCTGATAGAATGAAAGATGAGTATAAAATGAGTATGATGGGTGAACTAACATATTTCCTTGGTCTTCAGATTAAGCAAACTGAAAAAGGAACTTTTATAAATCAGGGAAAGTATGTTAAAGATATGCTGAAAAAATTCGACTTAACTGAAAGTTCAGCTATGAAAACCCCTATGGCACCACCGCTGATACTTGATAAGGACACAAAGGGTGTTCCTGTCAATGTCACGCTGTACCGTGGGATGATCGGCTCACTACTGTATCTTACAGCTAGCCGACCCGATATTATGTTTGCAACATGTCTGTGCGCACGATATCAAGCTGAACCTAAGATATCTCATATGAAAGCTGTAAAGCGAATCTTTCGATATCTTAAGGGTACAGCGAATCTAGGTCTTTGGTATCCCAAAGATTCAGGATTCGATCTAACCGCCTATTCAGACAGTGATTTTGCAGGTTGCAAAATGGATAGGAAAAGCACCACAGGAGGATGTCAGCTCCTGGGTGGAAAGCTGGTAAGTTGGACAAGTAAGAAGCAAAACTCGGTGTCCACTTCCACAGCTGAAGCTGAGTATGTAGCCGCTGGAAGCTGCTGTTCTCAAGTCTTGTGGATGAGAAATCAACTACTAGACTATGATCTTCAGCTCTCCAAAATTCCAATCTATTGCGACAGCACAAGTGCCATCGCTATAGCAAACAATCCAGTGCTACACTCAAAGACAAAACACATAGAAATCAGATATCATTTTATCAGAGATCATGTGATGAATGGTGATATAGAACTTCATTTTATCCCAACTGATTATCAGTTAGCTGATTTGTTTACCAAACCTCTTGATGAGACAAGATTCAACTTTCTCATCAGCGAGCTTGGAATGCTGAACTTTGAAGGATAAATCTTCAGCGGTTCACATTTAATCAGCGATACGTTTATACATTCTTGTATAGGCTCTGGATAAAATAAACTAGTACAATCCATTTCATCATCTTCTCTCTGAATAAATTGGGTTAAACTGATATCAAGGTATGTTTTCTCTGACAAAACGCATGAAAATGCAAGATTTCAAATTCTTTCATCGCTGAATAATATTTTGAAATTTCTTAAAACCCTCACTGATATTTCTATTCAGTGCTTCATATTTTCCAAAGAGTCCCTGAGTTTTCTTTCAAAACCTCAGAGACAACGAAAGAATGTGAAAGGACAGTTGTGACGTCATTGCAACGGATAACACCAGGCACGTTTCTTTTTCTGACACACGTTTGCACGTTTCGTTGTCTATCCAATCAAATGCAAACACGTGTCCGTGTCATGATGAAAAACTTTCCCGCTCAAGTTTTTCTCTCTCTACTCTCTTCCTATATAAACTCTCTCAAAGTTTATATTTGTCTTTTATGCGAATCAATCTTTCTCCGCAAGAAAAGAACACTGTTGCATTTTGTGCTCTCGATCTTCAAGAACTGTTCATCATCTTCTTCATCAAACTCAAGGTCAATATGTTCTTATCTTTTATCAAATGCAAATAACTTGTTTTCGATCTTATCATTGTTTTACACAAGATCAAACAAAAGAACTCTAAAATAAAATCATTTTCTTTCATGGTTTTATAAACACAACCATTTCATGGTTGTTCTTCAAGTTTTAAATCTAAAATCTTAAACTTGTTCTTCTTTCGTATCCATTTTTTAAAAAAAAAACTGGAATACAAGGCTTATAGGTGTTATATTCGTTTTTTTTTTTAAAAAAAAAAAAAAAAAAAACAAGAAAAACCCTAATCTTCATTAAGACTTTTTTGTCTGAATGAAATGGACAAAATTCGAAAAATCTTAATGGAAATTCTCTTTCCACATTAAGATATTTCTTATTTGTTAACATCTTTGGTTGAACTGATAATACAGTGAAATGGCAACTTCAAAGCTGAATGTTACCGCTGAGTCCATCTCCAGTGATTCTGAGGAACTGGAAATCACCAAAGCTCCTCAGGTTAAGTTTGAGCTGGATCAACTAGACTGGACAAAGGCAAACAACCTTTCAGCGCTTCTCGAGTTTCCTCCTCGGAAGCAGGTATCCCATCTAGACGACGCTGTGATTTTTTTGAAGAATAGCCCCATATACACAGCACTGACAATCACACCTCCTGCCAGTCAGCGTCTATTATCCCAATTCTGGTACTCTGCCAGACACACCAACCTACCCTCAGCCAAAGATCCATCTAAAACCATCGACTGCATACTCAGCGATACTGAGTATGGCACCATCAAGATAACCCCCGCAATAATCCGTAAAGCTCTGAAATTCCCTAACGCTACCTCAGAAAATCCTTTCATTCCATTTCCTGACCACAAGAAGCACGCTGACAGGGAAGAAATCATTGCTTTCCTTGATGCGATGGGTTACATCTGGGAGACTGGAAGAGACAAGCTACCTGAGAAGAAGCTGACGCTGATAAAGAAATCCAAGATGCCCAGCGAGATGAACTTCATCTTCGCTCACCTGATCAGCTGCATGACAGCGAAATCCGGATCTTCTGATCAAGCCGCTCAACCTCAGCAGGCCATGGGTTACGCACTGCTGAAAGGTCTCAACATTGACTGGGCCTCCATCATCTATGAAGACCTCATTCAACGTGTTGATTCTGCCGCTGACCGACCAGCATGGGTTCCTTACCCGCGATTCATCAGCGCCATCTTTCAATATGGCCTGAAGGACAGCTATCCTGAGGAGGGTGATCTGAAACTCTCTCAGATTGGCCCTAAAGTTCTCGACTTCAAGCCTGTCGCCAACGAGGTACGTCTCTCTACTCTTCTCACTCTTCTTAATTCTCCGCTTTCTGTGGCTCCTTCAGCGACAATACCCATCGCTGATACCCCGGCCACAAAATCCATTCCTTCTAAGAAAAGGAAACAATCTCTTACCCCTCTTGATTCCAAAAGGATCAAGAAAACCAAGGAGCAACCCCAGCAGTTGCATGCTGAAGACTCCTCAGCTCATTCTGAAGAGCTGAAGGAAAGTTCCGTGGTACGCTCTGCCACACCAATTCAAGCCATCCCTTCTAAACCTACTTCAGCGTCCCTAAACGCTGAGGTTAGAACTTTGGAATCTACCCAACCTTCGTCAGTCTCTCAAAAGACTGATGAAGTACTTCTCAGCGAATCCAACGCTGAACTTGAACCCCAACCCCAATTCTTATCCTTCGCTCCTCCCTCTACTTCTTTGGACACTCCTCCAGTCAAAACTGGAGATGCCATCATTCAAGAAGCCGTTGAAGCTTCTCAGCGAATGACGAAGAAAGGACCTGCAGAGATCTCCATTCCTCACGGAACTTTTGAGGGAGATATGGAACACTATGGAGGGACTCGAAACTTTGATGAGTTCGTCAACGCTCCTGCAGGTACAGATCCCACCTTAAACACTGTAACTAAACCTGAAACTTCTGAGCTTTCCTTTGTTCACAAGTACTTATATGTTACAGGTCCTTTTTTGGGAGACATCAACCAGTCTCTGAAGTCTATGGAGATGAAACTTACGGATCTCACCACCGGTCTATCAAATAACTCTACAGCTGTAACAAACGCTGGAGAGAATCTGACGAAGCTGACTACTGTGGTGGAAAAGAAGGCCTCCTCTGATGACATCAAAGATCTTGATAAAACTCTCGCCGACTTTGCCAAAGTGCTCTCCGACATCTACACTGACTACACCAACCTCAAATCATCAGTTTCCACCATTTCCAGCGAAGTTACAACGCTGAAGAAATCGGTTGGTACACTCGAAGGTGATATGTCAGTGGTCAAGACCGACTTGGGCTCAGTGAAGACCGACCTTGGTTCCGTCAAGACAATGATCGAGACGCTGGTGAACAAGGCAAATAATCCAGCTCCTGCTCCGGCCCATGCACCTGTTTTGGACTCATTCACCGCAGAGGATCGCCAAGAGCTGAAGAAAATCACGCCTGCTATTTCTGGCCTAGAAGACAGAATAGCTAAGCTTGAAGGTTGTGTGAAAATCTCTGGCCCAGAAGACAGAGACAACACCAATGCTGAATCTACCCATTCCTCCCCCGCCCATCATGAGAAAGAGGGGGAGAAGAGCGCTGAACAGGAGAAGAGCGCTGAAGACCTATCCCATGATGAATCTATCAGGGGAGAGGGTAATGAAGATCGGATTACTGGACCTCAGGGAGATGAAAACCCTGAGGGAACCGAGAACCTCGCCTCTATATCTGAGGGGGAGCAACTCGATGAAGATGCTGAGGAATCTGAAGCAGAAGAAGACGAAGACTTCGACATCCCTGAAGCTGAACCATCCTCCTCTCCAAGGAACGATGATGATGATGATGAAGATGACGATGATTTCTTTGTTGTCAAACCTGCTCCTCGAACCAAAGCTCTTAAAGGTATTTCAATAAAAGAACCTTCAGGGGAGAAGACAAAGACAAAGCACTCAGCCTCTGGCGCTGAGAAAAGCAAAGACAAAGGCATCGCTGAAGATGATAATCTGGCGATCCTACTTGCAAAGCCGATTTGTCAGGTACACTAAACTTATTTTTCCTTCCCTGATCATCTATGAAAAATCAGTTATCCATTCCACAAACACCATACACATCCACATTTTTTTCTATCTTTTCTACCCAAGTTCTTCTACCCAGTTCTTATTTGTAAGATCGCTGCGTTTCAGCTAGTCCTCTCCCCTGTTTGAGGATATCGCTGAAAAATCTGTTGCGACTTCACCAATAATTCCAGCTAACGCTGAAGACATAATCCCAGTCTTAGATTTAATCTCTGAGACTGATGAACCAGAAGAACAACCTCTCTCGCACAGAAACAGACTTTCCTCAGTTGCTCAAAAGCTGAGTGAAGAAGATCAAAAGAGGAGAGAAGAAATGATAAAGCGATTCGAGGATCAGCGAATCATCCTAAGGCGCGATCAACTACCTTAAGTTCCTCCTAAGTTCAGAATTTCAAAAGCTGAATACCAAGATCATCTCAGAGCTGAACGCCTCATCGCTGAAAGGAAGGAAGCTGAAGATAAAGACAGAGAATACGCCATCAAGCTCACTCAAGAATCTGTCAAAGACCCCAAGCTGAAGCGTATTCCCATTCAAATCCAACGAAAGCTTTGGGAACAAGCCCAGAAGATCGTGGAAAAGAAAGCTGAAGTTTCTCAGACCACCCTGATCTGGTGTAAAGAGAAAATCCACTTCAGATATCGTCCAGCGAAGATCAACAAGGTATTCATCTCTGGAAGAACCTCCGTCGGAGTACCTATTGTTGACATCAAACTGTTCAGAGAAGATGACTCATCTGAAACCTTTCGTGCTGACACTGTAAAAAGGTATGGTCTCTCTGAATGGCTGGAGATGAGGTTAGCTATCCAACCGTCAAAATCTAAGTACAAGGATCATTTCGAAAAGCTGATAAACAGACAGATCGATTTGATATCTTCTTGTGTGGATATTCCTCCTGTTCCTGATCTAAAGCCGAAAAGAAAAAAGGACTCTCCAAGGAAGAAACGTCAAGATTCAAACTCAGGTCCTGTCATACGAAATGAAACTGGAATTGGTTTCTCTCGCGCTGAAGTACTTGGTCCTGATCCTGATATATCTGCCCTTGATGTCTCTTTGCCACCATGTGAACTTTTCGTCCCTGGTAAAGTCATCAGTAATCCTTATGGAATATTCTTTCTTGACTACGACGGACGTAAATGCTTTCAACGGATCGCTGAGCTTCCAATCACTCCAATCGAACAGCTCAAAGATCTCATCTACTGGTGCGACTTCAGAAAAGACATTCAGGCACGACACCTAAAACCCTTGATTTTTGAAGCTGCTCTGAAGCTAAAGAATAAAGGAGAAAAGGTTCCTGACTGGATGATTCCAACTGAAAAGACAACCCTTGATGAACTTCTCATTAAGGAAGAACCCTTTGAAGGCTGACAACAATCACCATTTTCTCTATTGTATCAGTCATCCTTCAGTACTTGTAATTTATTTCGCTTGTACTTGTAATCTTTCTTATTCATATTGTAACCTGATTCAAAGATTTAAAGAAAGATTTCAGCGAAAGTACTTTACTCCATCAGTACTGAAAAGATCCCAGAAAACAGTAAAAGGGACAAATATTTTATGAGTTCTTTTTATCCTTATGTTTTCATTAAATAGCAATTTTCTCTGTTGCTATGTCATAATCAAATAGGGGGAGATTGTTGATCCAAACCCTCAGTGATTTGATAATGACCCTATCTTAAATACTTAGTGAAAATTGTAAGTAAACAATATGTATCAGAGTTTCACTATCGCTGATAAGTACTAAGATCTTACAGTACTGCTGATAGGAACTCTCGCACTTTTAGATTAAACATTCAGCGAACACTGTTCACCATATCGCTGAGTCTGTTCAGTCCTTATGGTGATCGCTGATAAGTTAGTTGTTTACTTATGATCCCTGAAGACAAGATTCACGTCAACAAAGGTTCTACGCTGAAGTCGAAGATCAAGCTCAAGAACCAGCGACAAGTCTCCTAATGAACTGATGCGGATCAGCGAAGACTCAGATTTGTCCACTCAACGTGAAGTATCAAGTACAAGACTTCAGCTATTGCTGAACTTTATCATCTGCTGAATAGTAAATGATAATCGCTGAATCAACGAAAGCTGATCATGAAGTCCTCCGTACAAAGTACTTTTGTCTTAACCTCCCTTGCACGCCACCGTACGAAATGTCAGAAAAGAACCTCCGAAAATCTGAAATCGTACAACCACTCTGACACTACACTGTTCATTCATGCGGCTACTAAGGTTGTCATCAAAGGTCAATGACATGCAACCAATCCGCTAATGACACGTGTAAAGTATATACTGGATTGCATTAAATGCATGCAGTATATAAAGAGATGAACTCACTTCATTTGAAGTAACTTGCTAACTCTGGACAAGTTCAAATCTCTCAAGATAGGATTTTATTAGTAATCTCCTTATCTTTCTTAGTGCAAGAAAACCTTAGTGTTCCAACTTGTTTAGATTTAGGTTTATCCTTAATCTTGTTTCCGCAACAAGCTGTAAATTGTTAATGATTTATCAATAAACAATTTAGAAAAGTAAAATAGTGTGTTTGTATTCAACCCCCCCCCCCCCCCTTCTACAAACTTGTTTAAGCCTTTCGGGACCAACACTACTCTCTACTCTAGTCTCTACTATCAAAAAAATGGCTGAACAAAATTACACCATTGTTGTCGATCATTCACGAAAATCACCGGTTTGGGATAATTTCAACTTGGTAAAATTTCCCGACGGCGCAATGCAAACGGTGTGGAGATTTCCTAAAACCCGAATCAAATAACACGTTAAAGCGCCACTTCGAGGAAAGATGCAAGAGGTTGAAATCGGGTCCCGATCCAACTCAACCCATACTTGACAATTCCGGTCAAGTATGGTCGTATGATAATGATCTAGCCCGAGAAATGCAAATGAAATGTGTCATTCAAATGGCGTTGCCGTTCGGACATTTCGACAATCCTCACATTACAAACATGATCAAAAATGGGTTCCAACCACGCTACAATGGTTCGGTAAGTCGTCAAACTCTTAAGCTGATGCTTTAAAATATTGGAATAAGGTTCAAAAAATTATGCGAGAAATGTTTTTAAACTTACCCAACAAAGTTTCTTTAACTTGTGATGTATGGAGCGCACCTTGCGGATTGCCAGATTCTTATATATGCATAACGGCCCATTGGATTGTGCCGGGATCGTGGCAATTATGCAAACGTGTAATCACGTTTGAGCTCTTTGGTTCGCCACATTCGGGTGAACGTCAGTTTTCTATAATTATGAGATGTCTTCAATATTATAATTTAAAAAATAAAGTTATTAGTATTTCGTTTGATAATGCTAGTAATAATACGGCATGCGTAGACCGATTACGTTTGGCTTTATCCCCTATTTTAGAGGGAAAATTATTTCATACACGTTGTTGCGCACACATAATAAACTTAGCCGTTCAAGACGGCTTAAGTAAACTTAATGAGCCTTTAACTAAGTTTAGGCTTATGTTACGCCGAATTTTCACAAGAAATAAAAAAAATGCAAAACTTATATAGAGATTATTGCAAACAAGTCGGTTTTAAAGCTTTGGGACCGGCGCACGATATGCCGGTTCGATGGAATTCGACTTGGAAAATGATGGATAATTTATTAAGACAACAACAATATATTCAAGCATTTTATAACATTCATTACCCGGATAACACGATAACTCAGGATGATTGGACAAGGATTCATGGCTTTCATGATATTTTGGGCGATTTTAAAACTGCAACAACTATGTTATCCGGTGTTTATTATCCAACGAGCCCTTTACTTTTAAATCAACTTTATATTTTGGCAAGTAAAATTGCTCAATACGAACAGGATTTGCACTTTCAAGACGTGGTGAAACCAATGAAAGAAAAATTGGTAAAATATTTAAAAAAGATCCCCTTCACTTTTCTTTGTGCCGCGACATTAAACCCGTTTTTAAATGTTACGGGTGTCGAAGTTTTAATACAAGCAATATGTTTATCGTTTGGTTTGGATTCTCTTACAAATTCTAGCTTTTCAAGGAAACGCATACAACAATTTAATACTGATTTTCATCAATTATATGAGATTTATAGAGTTAATTATGGGGGAGGAAGCCAACAAACCCCTACACCTCAAATGTTTTCACCGGGTTCTAGTAGCAGTCGTGGTCGAAACCGAGAAGACTTAATGCAAACTTTAATGCAATCGGTTGTCATGGAATCTTCTAAAAAAGCTAGATATGATGGGGATAATTTGGGTGAATTCAATCAATACGTACGTACTAATTTTATAACGACATCCTTCACAAACGTCGTAGATGTTGAATCCCTAGATTTATTAGAATGGTGGAAAAGTAAACAATCAAGTTTCCCAATTATGGCCACTATTGCACTTGATGTACTAACAATCCAAGCTAGTACTGTAGCTTCGGAGTCGGCCTTTTCTCTTAGTGGCAGGATCATATCGGAGCGTCGGACAAAATTAACCCCAAAATCGGTGGAGTGCTGCGTATGTCTGAAGGATTACTTGGATGGAGAAGACCGCATTCAAAATCGAACGAACCTGGAGGATGATATAGAAGGCGTGGAAGAAAACTTATTCGAAAACGACACGGATGAACTACTAAGTACGCCGTCCGTAACCGATAGTTCTGATGTTAGTAGTGTCGTAGATGACGAAGATGTAGACACCGACCGCCTTGACGATCAGACGGCTATTACACGACTGATGCAGTACAATACTCTTGAAGACTACAATCCAGATCAAAATCCATACTACGCTCCATACAATCCATTCAATTATAATTCATTCAATTACTATCCGGGTGATGGGAGTGGAAGTTCGGGAGCGGGACCTTCGAATGTTTAGAATTTATGTATTGTAACTTGTAACTTGTAAGTTTGTAACTTAAAATTATATATAAATTATAAAACGTAAAAGTGTATTTTAGTGATATATATTATAAATAAAACGTATTTTTAAAGTGTATTTTACTTATCCAATGATTCCAATCCAATTTTTCTTTGTTAAAGTTTAGTAATTAATTATTATACAAAGAAAGCAGTTAAAAAACAAAAAAATCCCCGGCCCTACTCCGACCCGGTTCTTGGCCCGGCCCGGACCGGTTTTCCCGAAACCGGTTCTACATACAAGTAAACGGGTCAGGGGATTTCGGTTTAAACCCGGCCCGACCCGACCCGGTTCTCACCTGACCCGGTTCGCACGGTTACTGTGCAGAACCGGATTGTCCCCCGACCCGACCCTGCCCGAACCCGACTTTTGGCCACCTCTAGTCCAGATGAAGGGCTCCTAGGGTGTTCTTCAGTTTTCCGTTTTTTAGGTTTTTCCTTGAACCTCCCTCTCTCTTTCTCTCTATATATATATAGATTTGAGATCACGTGAGACCAGACTATTTCCATGAAACCCGTGAGACCACAAAAATAACACTAAACTTTCACAGCAAAAGACTGTGAAGGTAAACCTTCACAGTGTTTTTGCTGTGAAGGTTCGCTGTTTTCCATACCTTCACAATGAATCATTGTGAAGTTTCAGTGTTATTTTTTGGTCTTACGTGAACCTAACCCTATGTGTATATATATATATATATATATATAGAGAGAGAGAGAGGTTTAAGGGAAAACCTAAAAAAAACGAAAAACTGAAGAACACCCTGGTGACCCTTCATCTGGATGGTATGCATTTGTGCATACATGTAAATAGTTGACTTTTTGATTTTATGAGCATTATGCATTTGTACATATATGCACAAATGCATGTTACAAATAACCTGTATGCACTGTCCAAATAAATAAAGGGCTAGTTTTCTGTTTTTTTTTTAGGTTTTCATATATTTTGATTTTATATATTAGATGTGCGAGGTAAATACTTGCATTAATAGATCATAAAATCTTCCCTGTAAAAAGGTCGACAAAATCTCTAGTATTAATGGAGTCGGACTAGTTATTCCATTTCGATCACGAGTTTTGATCAATTTCTCCCAAAAGCCTGATTGGTCTCCTCTCCTTGTTTGCCTTCGCCATCAAGCAAATTTGCATCTCTTTCGAATCTCAATCGAAGAGGGAGAATTGAAGCGAGGGCTGCAGACTTGGATTTGTCAAAAAGTAATGCGAATACTGACAACAATTACACTTGTACGGAGTCAGGCCACCTGTCAACTTCCCAGTCTTGTTTCTTCCTTTACTTCGGTCTCTCCGATCTGATCAATTCATCAAAAACCCTAGTGGGTTATTGTCTTCGATACAATCAATTGTATTATCCAATTTCTGGATAAATTAGGGTGTGCCAAGGGAGAGAAATTGATCGGAAGATGGAACATCGGAGGAGTCCTCCGAAGCATAGACACGATGGAACTTCGCCTTTGCCTTTAGGGATGGATTGGAGCCCTCCACCTAAGAAATGGGTATTTTGAAGATTAAAGTCTGATTCACTTTTTAATTTGCTTTAACTCTGATCGAAGAATTTTGAGTTGATTCTTTACTTCATTTTGTTTTGATGCTCATTGATGTAGAATTATTTATGGGGATATTAGATTGAATGTGAATTCCGTTGCATGTTGTATGTGGTAGTTTGATTGGAAAAATCAGGTTTTGAGATTGCAGCTCATCTATCTAGCTCCAATCATTTGTTCCCAATTTCAATTTCAAGGCCTGGAATTGGATTTACCTCTATGTTTTTTTTGCTTTATAATAGTTTTGAATTTGTCTTGGTTTATGCTAGTCCATTAGCTTATAAATGCCATCATTATGAGTATGTAGTTAATTGTTCATACGACTATAGAAGGGCATGGTGAGAGCTTGTTTGTATTGATCCAATGTATTGTTTACAACTGAAGTGGGATGCAATTGTTTGAAAACTTCTGTATTCTGGGGCCATAGGCAAATGGAGATGGTCCAAAGATGTGCTCTTCTGATGCAGATATTAGCAATATGGTATAAATTTCACCAAGAAGTATATACCATAAAGAGGAAGATGAGAACGTTAGATTTGGTTGGATTTTAGTGTAGAAGATGAGATGAGCTTGCTAGTGATCTGAATCATGGAGCCTAGAATGGATTTATCACAACATGGTCATCATCTTAAAGCTCCTTTGCCTGTTACTTGGACATTTCTTCTATTTGACGATGACTGATTGAACAATTAGAAACCTATTCCACTTTTGGAAGACACCCGTTCATCAGAAATTGAGCTTACCCAGGATGGTAAAGAGTTTTCCAATAAACTGATAGGCCCACAAAGAGGAAGAATTAACCGTCAAAATAGGATGAAACCTTGAGGGTTGTCTAGTTATCACTTACCCATGTTTCTTCCAGTTTAGAAAGCATTATGGCTGCAGCCTTGGTGGATTTGTGGGGCGAGCTTGCATTTGTTGCTGTTAGGAATTGCTGAAATTCCTTCCCTTAATTTTAGATTTACACTTAGAATAGAGTCATAGACTAATAGTGGCGCAGGACTAACATTTCTGCTCTCCCACTATATTTGTAGAACTATTAAGTATTCAAAATTCCAAAATCCCCCCTCCCTTAATCAGAATTATGCTTATAATGGATAAATTCTAGCTTAGGCCTAACAGTTGTGTCACCGACCATAAATTTATTTTCGTCATAAACAGGACCAGCTTGAATTTTAATTTGGAGTTCTGTTTCGTTCCGTAGTTGTGATATCGCTCTTGTTTTGATGATCATGGTTGTGCATATAAATTGCATAAGCACATGGCTAACCCTTGGAATGTTCTTTAATTCATTTTACTTATAAAATATGGAACACATGTAAAGCAAGAATCTAGCATCTTTACAAAGATTTTTGAGCTGCATTTCTCTAGGGTACTATAGATATTGATGTTAGTTTTTTATAAATCCAATGAAAATTGGTGATAAAAACATGACTATGCAGAACTGATATTGTGCTTCACTGTTGCGGTTGTGAGTATCTAATGACAGCAAGCATTATTCCATATGATCTATTGAAGTGCATGCAAAATATTTAAAGCATTGATTGCGGTACTCAGTCTCACTCATAAACTTAGATATGAAGACACGATATAATCTTTCTCCATAACGAGTAACTGTACTATGCACTTAGACTAAGATATGATGTTTAATGAAACTGTGATAAACAAGTAGAAAGCCAACAACAAAACAAAAAAGGTATATTCTGCTTTTGATTTGAGGTTGATGAATGCAATTTATAGTGCATCATAAGCATAACTTGTAGCATCCTACTGACTTCTCCTGTTTCTCCGAGGCATAAATGATGGATAAATATATGAGAACAAATTAGTTATAGTAAAATGTCTCTAAGCAGAACAAATACTGGAAACAAGGGCATTTATTTTTCTGTTGCGGGTCATTTGGAGGTTGCAACATTTATTCACCATATTCCTTTAGCTGACACTTCCACATAAGGATATAACTCATGAAAATGCCTTCTTTGAACAAGAGCAATGAGTTTCAAGTAATGCTAACAGTCAATGGGCTTACCTTACAAAGAAAACTAGTCCCAGAAAACTATGCCGTAGGGAAGACTCAGGAAATTGATCGTAAAGTTGTACACATAATTTCATGAGGGTAGCACATAAGTTTTGGATCTTGCTCACATCAAATGTATTAATGCTACAAAAATTCAGTTCTGTAAGACTCTGAATGAATATTTAAAGTTAAAAAGGAAGGTTGCCATTGTGGAGTTTAATAAGGCGACCATCTCGAAAGTAGATTATAACTCAAAAAAGGAAGGTTGCAGGAAGCTGAATATGTCTAACCTACATTGATTTCAAGTTCTTATCTTTTCATTTATATGTAAAACATTGGTATTTGTCTGCAAGTGTAGGAATTTATTTTCTGTACTGGAAAAAGGGGTGTGAATGTTAATGGAAGAAGATATCTTATGGTAAGGAGGTTTAAGGTGCCTTGGGTAGGGTTTTAATGAGAATAGGAATCATGATAGCAACAGTTGTAAATAAACCATACAGAATGGGAAGAATAATAAATTATCTGCATTTTGGCTTTTAAAGAAGGCATATGAACAACGTTAACAGAGACCGTGTTTCATAGAAAGGGTTTTGTAATCAAGATGGCAAATTCTTAGCGAGGAAGAGTACTTAGTCTTGCTTTACTTATAATATGTTCCACTCTCTTTTTACTCGCTCTTTTTGAAGAATATTATATTTATATACGGCAAATTAAGCTTATACACACTTCTGACCTATAATGAGACTTGAACCCCTGACCTCTAGGAAGGTGGGGTTATTGTTTTCCGCTGGGCCAATGGCCCTTTGGTAATATGTTCTACTCTTCATTGTATATCATAAATCTTGTTATGTCGATTCCTGTCTGAAAACTCTCATATTTTGCAGAATGGGCGGGATACAGTTTGGCCACATGATCCTCGCACGGGATGGAGTTACTGCATCACAATCCCAACCTGGGTTGTCCTTCCCAAGTCTAGAGACTCAGACCCTGTTGTGGTACACACTCATGATATCTCAATTGTTTATCTATACAAATGGCTACATGATGATTTATGCTGTAATATTGGACCTGCAATATCTTGACAAAGAGTTAACTTCATGTATTCTTTTGGTTCTTGAACCTTTAAATATTTGCTTTTTAATTTAAATTTCTAAAATGCTGACATTGTGAACGGGAAACAAATGCAAGTTTGTTGATTCCTGTTATCTTATCTATCTTGCTGTTGTCTAAGACTTGTAAGAAGCTGTTCTTAACTTCCATTTTAATCAAGGAAATTGTTTCAAAATATTTCTTTATGTCAAGGACAATAAGAAACAACCTTCTCTGTAAGAAACTAATATAAAAGAATATCAAAGCATGTGTTGGGAGTTTCTGTACTGCTCATTGCAATTAATTCTCCTTAAACCTGCCACTACATGTCAAGAATGGTAAGTATTTTTTTACAACTCGCTCGTGCATAGCAGTAGCCATTTTATTTGTAAACCTGTCTTCTTATATAAGTCTTTTAGTTTTCTCATATTTAACACTATGCATAATAAATATTAGGCATTTTTAGCTCATTGTTTTATTACACTAAAGTGGCACATCTTAACGTTGCATGGTATCACTCTGATTTCATTTAGGATGATCTATTTATACCCTAGGTGCTAAGTATGAGTCTCTAAGTCCAAATCAATACATTTTAATTCATTTTGTCATTGAAATGTGCAAGTTTAATTCTGTATATGCCAAAATGAGTTGGTCACCTTTCTTCTATTTTTTTCTTGTTGAAATATAGAGTTTAATATTCAATACTCCAGTCAATCAGGTTGTAGCGCAGTGGTTGATCGCTCTGGGTGATGTGGTGGAATATCCCATCTACCCAGGGTTCGATCCCAGGCGTCTTCAAAATTGATAAGACATCTTTAAGTTTCAAAATTGCCAGGGATTAGTCCGGGCTGTGCCTGGGATACCCTTCCCAAAAAAAAAAAATTCAATACTCCAATTTGGCCTGGTCGCATCAAACCACTAGTACTATCACCTGTTTTAAGTGTAGTATCTGGAGGAGGCGTTCAACTAACTCTATTTATTTCAATTATATCCCCACTTTAATATTATCTGCAAAGTTAAATGCATAATTGTGAGCAGTGAACTTGAGGATGCTATTTTACATCAAGGTAATCTGTTATGGATCAATGGTAAATGGGACTCTTGCTGTAAAACACAGATTAGCATTTGTTAAAAAAAGACTTCATCCATTTTGTTTGTAATCTAACTATTTTAAGCCTAGGTTTTTACGCTTAACTTTTGTAGTACTGAATGTAATATTGGTTTAAACACATTACAGCCTTCTCATTTGTTCTGGATGCATTAAGGAACAATTATGATATGGCCTATGGGTTATCAAATTTGACTTGGAACTTATTTGTGTCTATACCTGCATACCTTTCTTGCTGTTGGAACTTGGAAAGTTAAGGGATGCACTACACAGAAATGTTCATTCAAGCTTTTTCATTGAGCGACACTTTCTCCAAACATAAAGAGAATTGAATCATGTGAAATTATTGAATTAGGAAAAATCAGTCATAAACTTGTTGGATTTAGGAATTAATTAGAATATTCAAAAATATTCTGACCCCAACTTTTTAGTTTGTATTAGAAGGATCACGGATAAAAATGTGTTTTCTGGCAATTTACAAGTATCCTCATGTCTGTCTTATAGCTGAGCTTTCAAATTTGATCCTTTGGTGTTCTTATATTGAATTTCATGAAACTTCGTCCAATGAACTGTGGAGGGATGTACTTATTTTGAACATTGAGTGGTTAATAAAAGCGCACTTGGTGGTCAAAGTGGTTTGTAGTATCTGATAGCTTGTTTCTCTTGTCGACTCAGAGTACATGTTTATTTTATCTTGTATGTTTTAGGTTAATTTCATATTAACATTCTTAGAACAGTTCTATAGGGTTCAGGTTGGTGTACAATCACCCCAAGGGGTCACAACAACACGAGCGGTATTAAGAAGGTTTAATGATTTTCTAAAGTTACTTGCTGCAGTAAGTACATTAACTTTTGTCATTTTTTTTCCTTGCTGGCCTTGATAAGTAGTTTGATGTTTTCATTATGTTTCATATTACTTTGAACTTAATTTTTGCAGCTTAGGAAAGCGTTTCCCAAAAAGAATCTCCCACCAGCACCACCAAAGGGACTCTTGCGGTTAAAAAGTCGAACGCTGTTGGAAGAGGTACTTATTTGAAACAAGAAATTTGATGAAAGTAACTAACCCTGCTTATGGTTGAATATATCTTCAGATGATCTGTATGGATATTTAAGATTCGTATGTTTCATATTATGCAGCGACGTGGCTCTTTGGAGGAGTGGATGACAAAGTTGCTATCTGATATCGATATATCAAGAAGCATTGTAGTGGCATCGTTTCTTGAACTAGAATCTGCTGCTCGCTCTTGTATGTACTTGTCTACTTTCCCTTGAATATTTATAGAAGTTTCCCTTTATCACTTTGATTTCTGATTGCATGTCATAATTCTTTTGCAGCATTTCAAGATGAAAACCAACAAATTGGACAAGGAAACCATTCTGCTTCTCCACGTATTCATCCAAATTCAAACGAATCCATGGCTTCTGGTAGTACTCCACTCACACCAGACTATGGTAGTGACACTGCTTACGAGACTTCAGAAATTGGAACTTCAAGCCATGGAAGAGATAATATATCTGAAGCTGGTACAGAGGATTTGTCTCTGGATGAAGATTTGACCGGTCCACTAGAAAAACTTGTGAAGCATGGTATGTCCAATATTGACGAGGGTTTATTCATAGGAAATGCTATTTTAGAGCAGGTCGAAGGGTATCCCAGGCATACAATTCATGCTAGAGAGATTAACAAAGTTATGAGGAGCAGTGACAAAAATGGGAACGGGTCTAACACTGCATATCTTACTAGAGACAGACAACAAGAACAGGAACATGGAAAGTTTATTAGCGATTATGAAAAGCTTTCAAATGGGAGTGTTGGGAGAGGGACAAGCTCATTGAGAAGGAGCGTAA
Source organism: Saussurea involucrata (assembly GCA_033807775.1). Classification (NCBI taxonomy): domain Eukaryota; kingdom Viridiplantae; phylum Streptophyta; class Magnoliopsida; order Asterales; family Asteraceae; genus Saussurea; species Saussurea involucrata. Next base: position 247,594,604 of record CM066321.1, on the reverse strand, counting down.
CAGTGGATACGGAGTTTCCTAGTTCATTGGCGGACAGCTACCTAATTCCTTCGAGAGTTTCCGAGGTTTCAAAACCTGAGGGGTTTCTCGGAAACATGGAATCAGGTGATATAAACTTAGTTCTTCCATTAGGGCAGCAGCAAAAGATGAATAGGGTTCTTATCAGTATGAAGAGGAGACTTGGAACTGCAAAAACAGACATGGAAGATCTAATTTCAAGATTGAACCAAGAAATAGCAGTCAAAGATTACCTCACGACTAAGGTATGTTAAAAGTGAATGTTCATGGCATTAAAAATATTTATATAATGGTTTACCTGCAACTTTATGTGTATTCATAGGTTAAGGATTTGGAGGAGGAACTTGAGACTACCAAACTGAGAAGTAAAGAAAACCTTCATCAAGCTATATTGATGGAAAGAGAAAGAGTTACTCAAATGCAGTGGGATATGGAAGAACTTAGACGGAGATCACTTGAAATGGAGTTCAAATTGAAGTCTCAACAGGTTTTGTAATGCTTTCATTCATATCGAGTCACGTAACTTCTGTGATGTATAATAATTGACAAGTAAAATATTTCCAGGATGAAAAGCAAGAAACGGAATCGCCAAAAACATCCGTTATTCAAGAAAAAGATCAATTACTGCAGGAGTTGGATGATACTAAAAGCAAGCTTGAGCAACTAATGAAGAAACATCAAGAACTAGAAATTAAGTCAAAAGCGGATGTCAAAGTTCTTGTTAAAGAGGTTAAATCCCTTAGAAGTTCACAAGCCGAATTGAAACAGCAGCTGAATCAATCACTTGTCGGAAAGTTAGATGCAGAGGTATTTCATTCATCACTTCACATATCAAATAAGCGTGTTTTAGGTATATTGTTGGTTGTGACCATGGTTTTAAAAGGCGTGTGAGGCGTACGCCTTGAGGCGCGCCTCGAGGCGAGGCGGTCCAAGCTCGCACCTGAGGCGGCGCCTCTCAATCCCCAAACAAGGCGTACGCCTCAATTGACCGAGGCGGTGAGGCGGTGGAGAGGCGTACGCCTCAATACAGAGGCTAAATTATTTTAAAAAGCGGCTGAAACTTTCTATTTTTTTTAAACCTTTTTGTTCTCCTCTAGTTCTCCAAAGCACTATCTGCTACTTAGTCTCACCAGTGGTAGAGGCAGCCAACATTGTGTACGTATGTATGTACACCGGTGCAGTGAAGTCAAACATCAACAAAGCTATTTATAAGGGCTTTATTCTCCCTCTCTCGTACAATCACGAACATGCATTATATGTTAGTATTATTGTATATAATATAATATATAATATACTTAACATACATATATATTTCTGACCTGAGTATACCTTATTCTTATTAATAGCTCTTTGTTAGTATATTATACTCACTTTGTATATTAAGCTGCTACATACAACTTTACAAGTGTGTGTATATATATATTTCGGTTTTGTGTATTATGCTGCCAATACAAACGTATATATCAAATAATATTATATTTTTGTGTAGTATGTTGTCACATACAAGTGTGTAACTGTGTATATATATATATATATTCTGTTTTTGGTGTATTATGCTGCCACATACTAGTGCATATATGGAATTATGTTTGTGTTGTCAAGTGTAAAGCATTTATGAACTTTGTTCTTTTATTTTTTGGGGCTTACGCCTCAATCGCCTCGAGGCTTACGCCTCACCTACCTAAGGGAAAAACGCCTTGAGGCTCGTTTCGGTTTTTTAAAACCTTGGTTGTGACAGAATTTATGCTAGAAAGAGAACTTACACTCTTTCCGTCCCAAAACAAATGCAACGTTTAACCAACATGCTTGGTTAAAGTGTTTGACTATTAGTCAAAATATCTAAAATACCCCCAATATAAGTAGGGGAATCTTGTTGAAGAAACCAATACTATCATTACTTTATGATGATCACTAATGGGAAAAGAAGTTACTACAGATAATAACTGTGCCGAAAAGGTAAACGTCACATCTTTTCTTGATCTCAAAAGGAAATTATTTAATTTATTTTAGGACAGTGGAAGTGTAAAGATCAGGATCTGTATTTTTTTTACTTCATAGTAGTTTTGCATTGTAGTTCTCGACTTTTTTTCATTAAGTGGATCACAAAGACTTCCCTAATATGGAAAGGTAAAAATGGCTTACGTAATAGAAAACCAAAATCTTGTAAACAAGTAGATATTTGATATCGTTGTAGTATGGACTTGCTTAGCAATAGATGGATATCTTGCCTCTTTGTTTGAACTCTGATCGATTATACGTTTTGAAATTTGTGGTGTCCAGAAACTTCTCCAACAAGAAAAGCAGAAGTATGAGAATGATAATTTGGCAAGAATGGAGTTGGTCCATGAATGTGATGTTCTTCAAAATCGGCTTCGAGAGTGCAGCATGAATTTGCTAAATGAAACTGAAGATAAACTAGTCATTGACTCTCCCTCGGTGCAAGATGCTTTAGAACTCGTAAAAATATCGGATGATCGGATAGAAGCCCTCCTTGCACAGGTACATTTCAGTTGCATGAGATTTACTGGATTGTTTGGTTTGGTTTTATGAACAATATATAAGTTGTTGATTTGGGAATTTGTGCAGGCACAGATGTTGGCAGAAGATGATGAGGGGGATATGCAGCATGATGAGGATGGTGATTGTAAACTTAGGAAGATGGTGTCACAGATCCTTGTAGATAACATCAGTCTAAGAAAACAGGTGAGTCTTCTTGTTAATCGTGCTCTCAAAGTAGGCGACATCGTAACAACAACAAAAGACATGGAAGCGGCTTCTGTAGAAAACAAGTGTTTAGATACAAGATGATGATGAAAAGCCAGCCTGGGTGAGACCTGTAAATACATAACTAACATTACCTTTGTGGGTAATCTGACCAACTTGTTTTCTCAAAACTTGTTATGCTTACTCGGCTAAGCTTTTTGCGCTACACATACATACATATATACATACATATATATGAGATTTTATGGGACTTAAAGTTTAGTGTTGTAGGTGGAGATGAAGATGATCTTTATATATATAATGCTGATTGCAGTCAAAGATATGAATGCTTGAATATTAGGAATCGAACTTATATGCCCATTGCTTATGTTTAAATTTCTGACGTCTTTGTCAAGCGGGTTCATTGCTCGATATGGGTTTCAGTTATGCCCATGAGATTATCGTAGCAAGCTGGGTCATAACGTTAAAATGGCAAGTGGTTATGGTTTGACCGATGGTTCATGATGGTTCCACCGATGTCTAGATAGTCTAGGACGATGGTTTGACCTTTACCTCCTCGGATATTGGATCCTTACCGGCAATCAACAATGGTTTATGGTGTGGTTGTTGGAGGAGTACTCGTGATTTGGGGGACCAATTCAATATAATCATCTAATGGATGTTGGGTTTTGACAATAGTTCCAATACAATTAACTTCGGATAACCAATTCGGTCTAATTCAATGATTAGACGAACCAGTTCCCATTATTTGGATATTATTATTGGTTATTTATCAGATTTTAGATGTTAGTAGATTAATCCAACATTTGGACTACTAACCAATCATTTGTAAATTTCACTTAGAAAAACTATTCATATATAAACCGAAAGACGAATATAATTTTTTCTAGAGATTTTGAATAGTTTAATATTATAGTTAACGGTATATTTGCTAAAATAGAGTAACGGTTGAAGATGAATGTAATTTTTTCTAGATATTTGGATTTTCAATACTCTATTTTGAACAAGAGGTTATAGCATAGTTATTGGAGATGCTCTTAGCCCTTCACCGGTAAATTAAGCATGTTTGATAAAAAGTACCTGATAAGTTTGATGAAAATATAAAATAAGCTAAGAAGACATTTGAATACTCAATTCTAAATATAAAGATCAAAATTGAATGAAAAAAATTTAACCCGCCCATGTTGGAGGAAATTCGACAAGCCCATAGAAACACTAGGAAAAACCTTGGATAAAACCGTGGGATTGCGTAAGAGGTCGTTTTTCTTAAGTTGTATTTTAACCCTACTTTGTCTGGGTATCGCGAAATTAACTCGAGAACCACCTCAAATTTTCAATTATGACCGTTTCCTATTAAACATAGAGAACCATAACAATTCTAATTTAATGTCAGGAATAACTCTCCATAAATGAAAATAAATTGTTGGAATAATTAGTGAGCGGTTAAATGAAAGAAGTTACCGAAACTGCAAACATATAAGAAGGCATCTAAGCTTATGACCCTTCAAAGTCGGAAGTTCTGAGTCAATACCCCGTAAGGAGGAGCACCCCTTGATCCCTGCCATATGACGTCATTCAGTAATATCGGGTTCTAGTTAATTTATACGCTTGTGCACACCTCCTAACTCATGATATAGCTTAACTACCAACCTTATATTCTCTTGTACATCTAGTTTACATAGAATACATCAACGATTTCACAAAATCAACGACCCGAAACGTGTATTAAAAAACTATCTAAACTTAATTTTCAAATATCTAACTTATAACTTATTAAACAAGACGCTTAATAAGCTTACAAAAGTTAAACCGACTTATGGGTATTGTCAAATTAGCCCTCATGAAATAGAAGTCAATTTTAGGTCTACAATCAACGCACACTTCCATTCACTACTATTGGGTCACCAAAATTTTGAAGATGACCTCCCGATCTCCTATATATTCTTTGAAAAACATATTTTATACTTAGATAAATTTTAGGTTATTTGTAATAGCTTAGTCATATATTTAAAGTTCGGTGTAGTCGAAGATCAACCGAAATCAGAAGAAGAGAATCTACCAATGCGGATTGTAAATGAACTTCTCAACTCTCAACTAAGCTATTCCTGCCGATTTTCCTTAAGACAAATCGGTAGGATCCCCCCGATCTTCCTCTAGACAAATCGGTGGGATCCTCCATGTTTGAAGAATCCTAATTTGTCTTTTTGCCAAGAAGATCTTCACCAAATCATGCATTGATGGGGACTGTTGGTCCCAAAATGGCTCAACAAGTATTGTAGAAGGGGGGGGGGGGGGGGGGGTTGAATACAATACTCAGATTTTTCACAAGTTTTAATTCAATATATTGAAAATCTTTCAATAAGAATTACACATAGAAAACAAAAGATTGTTGCGGAAAAAGAACAGTTAAACTATTCTAACAATCTAACACAAAGTAAACTGAAAAACACTTAGAACAAATTGGACACTTAGACACAAGATGCAATTTCAGTAAGGAAGGAGCTTGCACTTAGTTATCTTCCGAAGCCGTGGTTTGCATGGAGAGTCTTCACCTCTATTTATAGTCCATGCATCATTTAATGCTTGGGACACTTGTCACTCTTCCATTCATTGTAGAGGTTGACTTCTGAAAAGCTGATATCTCCTTTTTAACTTATCCAAGGAACCAGGAGGACAGTCGTACCAGAAAAAGACCTTATCTGAGAATAGATAAAATGACAAAATGCCACTTTTATCTGACAATAGGATATTGTCTCATAATAAATGATCTTCTCTTCTGTCTTTAGAGAATAAGGCTACCGACCTCCTGTATTGGAAACTGCACCAATTCGAAATCTCACTTCTTTATAAAAGAGAGAGTTTCACCGAAGTGTATAATATTTCGGTGCAGTCTTCTTGAACTCCCACCGATTTCTGAACACATATCGGTGGAAGTCTTCTTGAGCTTCTCACCGAATTTCTTCAATTCGGTGATGCGTGTCCACCAATAGGACAAGCATATCGGTGGTGATGTAACTTGTAGAAAGTTGCTGCCGATTTTCTCACTTCCGCAATGAGATAGTCTTCGCACTTGGTTTCGGTTGATCTTCGACTTTACCGAACAATTGATATAAGAGTACAAGTTACACAAAAGGATCCAAAAATATTCTAAGTATCTAAGTGGGTTTAATTGAGTCAACTTCAAATCTGTGATGACCCAACAATCTCCCCCTATTTGAATTTGATCTCTATCCTTAGAATATTAAAGAGAAAATGAAAATAAGTGCATTTTGACCCTTTTGACTCTTTTGGGTTCTTTTCACATAGACCTTTTTTTTTGAACTATGTGTCTTTGAGTATATCTATACAGTATATATAAAGCAAGGAAATAAAAGGTATGTACAGCAAAATATAAACAAGAGAAGCACTTGAATTGCATAAGTCATTCTCATACATCGGTAAGGAAAGGAAGCAAAAGATTATCAAAACTACCGATAGGTAAAATGAAATCCTACTTCTTTGACGATTGTCGGCGCTTGATCTCATCCATTAGGATTCGGTAGTAGGGTTGAGCGTCGGGGATGTGAGGGAACAAGTTGTGGAGGCCTTCAAGAAACATGGTGTCGGCAACGGGGATTTGAGAGAATCTGAAGAAGGCTCGTTTGCCGAAACCATCGTTGAAATACAGTCCTGGAATCGGTGACAGGCCCAGAGTTGTCGTGGGATATGATGCCGAAGTGGGAAGGGAAAGACTTAAGTTACTTACATTCGGTATCTTTCCTTCCTTTGCCATATCCTTGAAGACAGTGTCGGGGGGATTCTGAACTTTGGGAAGGCGCGCTTCTTCCTTCAAGGATTGCAGTTTCGATCTTTCATCGGTGGTCAGCACGATGCTATACTTCTTTTTGATCTCCTTCATCTTTGCCATTAGACCATCAATGTATTTGACAAAGATGTCCTTCTTTGGGTTTGGATTTTTGGCCAAGGGTCGAGAGATCTCGTACCATTCGGGAAGACCGTAGGTTTTGAGTTGGTAATCTTTCACGCTTTTCAAGGAGCCATCTTCCCGATCAATGATAAGCCTGATGTCTTTTGGGTTGGCTCTGGAGATTGCGATCTTGACACCTGAGATCGGGGTTCTGTCGGATCGGTGGTGCATCTTCTTCTTGTACCAGCTAACTTCTTCATTTCTCTCTTGTTCAAATTCACTCAGCACCGATTTCTGTGCCGACACGGCATCGGTGGACATGGCTTTCTTGGCTTCTTCCTCTGCAACTTTTAAAGAGAGGGCCTTGGTATCATCAAGGGCTTTTTGGGCTAATCTGGCTTCCTCAATTTCTTGAGGAGTCAGACCGAGATTGGGTTCCTGCAGATGTGATGAAGGAGGTTTAAGTTTGAGTTTGTCTGCATCGGTGGGACGAGTCCCATACTTCATCTTTTCTTTCTCTATTCTTTCTTGTTCGGCCAATTGTTCGGCAGTAATACTTTTCTTTCCCTTGTCTGTTTCGGCCGCAGAAGGTTGCTCCCCCTCAGTTGTTGCTTTGTCTTCCAACTCCAACTCTTTTTCTGTAGAGAGTTGCTCCCCCTCAGCGTCGGCGGTTTCAGCGTGAGTTTCGGTGGTTTCAGGAATGTCATCGGTGGAAGATGGAGGCTTGGGGATGACCGACTGTTTAAGAGATGGCAACTTGGGTTGGGTTGTCTTTTTCTCCCCCTCAGCACCAGCCAGAATCTTCATACCCATCTGTCTGAAAATGTAGTCAAATTTCTCATGAAGAAAAGAAAGTTGTTTCGGTACCGCTTCAGAAACCATGGTGAAGTCACCGAGATCCATCTCCAAATGGCCGAATTCTTGAAGTTGGGCATGAATGTCACGAAGAGAGTTGGCAGTGGCCTAGCTGAAGTCTTGATGAGACTTAGCTTCTTGAAGCATCCTCTGAAGTTCAGAATCCTTGACGGTGGAGGCTGCCTTGAAAGCACCAAAGGAGAAGGCAAGATCCCTATGAGATTGTGACAAAGATTCCACCTTGGAAACCAAAGAGGAGATGTCGGTGGTAAAGGGCCGTAGAGCATCGGTAATAGCATCTGAAAGGATCTGCGGCAGGCGAGACTCGATAGTGGACATTCGGGAACCCGTCATGACGATCATTGCAAGAGTGGCCTGTTTGAAAGATTCAAATTGGGTGCCGACAAGCCGACATTGTCGAGCACTCTCTTGTAAGTCTTCAATCAAAGAGGGCGCTTGAACAGTGGTTTCACCCCCGACATCCCCAGGAACTATGTAGCGGATGCGATGGGGATCCTCCGCCGAAATGGGAATGTTGCTGGGATATAACATTTCATCGGGAAATAGTGGTCTCGGTGGCGGAGTGGGAGATCGTCGGGGTGATTCCTGACCCGGGGAGGGTGATTGATGTGGCGTAGGCGATCTTTGGGGAGTTCGAACCCGGGGAGAACTTCAAGGAGAAGTTTGGTTCAAAGGTGACTTTGTTGGTGAGGGGGAAGAGGACTCAATGAGGATCGCTCCGACCGACGGGGAGGTTCGGGGAGAACCAGTGTCGTCAAAGAGACCTGCAAAGAAGTCATGGGGGGGATCTAATGGGGGGGGGGGGGGGGAACCCTGAACGGGTTGTGCATCATCATCGATCAAGAAATGACCGGGTGAAAGGCCGTGCAGTGCAAGGTCCAGACTTTCGGAGGGAGAGTCTAGACTTTCGGTGGGAGAGTCTGCGTGTTCACTCAAAGAACGAGTTGGAGGAGGTAAATTTAGGGATGCCTTAGGGATAACCAAATGATCGGTGGTGAACAAAAATGATTTGGAAGGGGATGGCTTACGGACAGTTCCCCGAGATCTTTTTAGACGATTTTTCGGGGGGGGGGGGGGGGGGGGGGACGAAGAGTGTCTCCGCTTAGAAGGTTTGTGGACCGGGGAAGCCACCGATGGGTTAATCGGTGTCATGGTCCTGGAAGCAGCGGCGGAGGTGTCGGCGGCCGATCTCTTCTTCGCGCCGACCGATTTTACTCTGGGACGGGGGGAAGAGGTCACAACAGCAGGAAGGACCTCGGGGATATCGGGGTGTTGAAACCCTGGAATTTCAGAATCACCCCATTGAAGATCTGGAGAGATGACTAAAGTGATCATACCTCGGCGTAAAGGACGATCGGTGTCGAGAACACCGACGTTGAGAGTTTTGCTGCCGACGATCGGTGGAGACCAGTCATAAGTGAATCTGGGAGTTTGGGACTTGCGGTCTTCGTCCAGAGCTTTTCCAAGTTTGTGATGGATGATCATAGAGATGAATCGGGGGTAGGCAACGTGGCACTTCTTTGGATGTGTGATCACTTCCACCAATTCGGTGAAGAAGTACTGGGCGAAATCAACTCGACGTTGAAAGATTAGGGCATGGGCTAGTTTGGTGATGTACGAAGGGGATTGATCATGGCCGCTCGTCTTTCGGGAGAGGCAGTGGATCACATGGGCAAAGAAGAAGTTCCATACACCACCCATGTGACTCCGAAGAAGAGTTCCAGGACCTTTGGAGCTTTTGGAGTTGTCATCGACCACGTAACCTATTGCACTAAGGACATCTTCGAGAACGATATCTGAATGCCATTCGCTATAGGGATCGAAAGCATCGATTTTAAGAGCAGTGCGAACGTCATCGACCCCAAAAGTGAGGTCGTGATCACCCTCGTCTTCAGAAAGGATGGATGCATGGATCGCATCATTGGAGGTGTCATACACACAGGTAAGCCATAAATTCCCAATGAGCATTTTGCTCATTTTGGGATTACAGGTGAGGGCATGAAGAAGGGGAGAGCGAGTGAAGAACTTGATTACGTGATTGAACTCAGGATAGGAGGGGTCGGGTTCAAATCTAGCAACGTGATTGCATGGGTTGAACTTGAGATCAGCAAAACACGTAGGGGGGATGTTCTTTGAGGACGCCATTGATGATCGAGAGAGAGCTCGAAGAAGAGATTAGGTTACAGGGTATAGAGAGAGAACGGATAAGAAGATGAAGGAATAGTAAAGGAAAAATGAAAGTGAAGGGTCGAGTATATATAGGGTTGTCGAAAAAATAAATTGGGGGGAACGGTTTAAATAAAGTAAAATAAGATAAAGTAAAATAAAATAAGATAAAATAGAGATGGCAATCATGACCACTTTGGGAATCGTGGTCAGGAATTCGTTTCACGAAACGGGGAGGTGAAAGGATCTGACAGGCTAGGGTTACGGGGGTGACGTGTGGATAGGATTGAAATTCGGTGGACATCGGTGAGGAATATGAAGAGATTATCGGTGGACATCGGTGGTGAAAGGTATATCGAGATGGAATCGGTGAGGATTTGCTTACCGAAGATATCCACCGAGGCGTTGAGACACTGAAGACGGCAGATATGCGCACCGAGGCGATCCACCGAGAGATGGATCACCGAAAAGCTCACTTAGGATATTCATGCCGAAAGGGGATCTTGATGCCACCGAGAATTATCAGACCGATTTTTTTTGAACCTATTCTAAATACAACATGCCAAGTTCACCGATGAGAAAGGTGAATCTGGCCTCATCCAAAGGTTTAGTAAACAAATCTGCAAGCTGAAGATCAGTTGGAATAAAATGCAGCTCAATGTCACATTTGGAGATATGGTCCCTGATGAAATGATATCGGATATCGATGTGTTTGGACCTTGAGTGAAGAACAGGATTGTTTGCAATTGCAATTGCACTTGAATTATCACATAGGATGGGTATCTTGGAGTAGAACTGATTGTAGTCTCTCAACTGGTTTTTCATCCATAGAATCTGTGCGCATCAACTTCCAGCAGCAACATATTCAGCCTCGGCAGTGGATGTTGAGACTGAATTTTGCTTTTTGCTGGACCAGCTCACCAATTTCCCACCAAGAAGTTGACAACTGCATGCTGTGCTTTTTCTATCAATTTTAGAACCTGCAAAGTCAGAATCTGAATACCCCATGAGTTCAAAACCTGAGTCTTTGGGATACCAAAGACCCAGATGCATGGTACCCTTTAGATACCTGAAAATCCGTTTCACAGCATCCAAATGAGATTTCTTTGGATTTGCTTGATAACGGGCACAAAGACAAGTAGCAAACCTGATATCTGGTCTGCTAGCAGTTAAATAAAGCAAATAACCAATCATGCCCCTATAATGGGTAACATCCACAGATTCACCATTTAAATCGGCATCAAGTTTCAAAGGTGGTGCCATGGGAGTTTTCATGGGAGAGGAGTTTTCAAAGCCAAATTTCTTCAGAAGGTCTTTAATGTACTTGCTTTGGTTTATGAAAATTCCTTCTGAAATTTGTTTCACTTGAAGACTTAAGAAAAAAGTTAGCTCCCCCATCATGCTCATCTCATATTCACTTTTCATGAGAGAGGCAAAGTCATCACACAGAGACTCATCGGTGGCACCGAAAATAATGTCGTCCACATAGATTTGAACAAGAATGAGATTACCTGAAGTTTGCTTGTGGAAGAGAGTGTTATCAATTGTACCTCTAGTATAGCCATGCTTGAGTAGAAAGATGGCAAGAGTATCATACCAGGCTCGAGGAGCCTGCTTGAGCCCATACAGAGCTTTGTCAAGTCGGTACACATAGTCTGGATGTGTGGAATCTTCAAAGCCTGGAGGTTGCTTCACATAGACTTCCTCAGCTAGTTCTCCATTTAGAAAAGCACTTTTCACATCCATTTGAAATACCCTAAAGTTCTTGTGAGCAGCATGAGCAAGAAAGATCCTGATAGCTTTAAGTCTGGCAACTGGAGAAAATGTTTCATCATAGTCAATACCCTCTTCCTGTCGGTAGCCTTGAGCTACGAGTCTGGCTTTGTTTCTGATGACAGTAGCATCTTCATCCATTTTGTTTCTGAAGACCCATTTTGTGCCGATGATTTTTTTCCTTGAAGGTCTAGGTACAAGTCTCCAGACTTTGTTTCTTTGAAATTGGGAAAGTTCTTCTTGCATGGCCGAAACCCAACATGGGTCACTTAGGGCTTCTTCAATCTTTTTAGGTTCAACAAGAGATAGGAAATTCACATAGAGACAGATGTTACTGGTGCCTCTCCTTGTTTGAACACCAGCTTGCTGATCACCGATGATTTGATCAATGGGATGATCTTTGGTCCATTTAAGAGCAGGGGGCATCGGTGGAGGAACAATTGAGGAGGAAGGAAAGTTCGAGGCTGGAGTGTTGGCAAGATGTGATGAAGGTGGGTCGTCAGAGGGATTATCGGCAGGAAGAGATTCGGTGATGGGGTTAATTTCGATGGATGATGGATAGGGTTCGGTGGAGGCAATTTCGGCAGAGGGGGTTTCAGGTGATAAAGATGATGACCCAACTTGATTGTTTGGAACAGAGGGAATATTTGGAATACAAAGTGGATCGGTGGAGGTTGAAATGGGAGATTCCCCAATGCATGATGATATCCATCTATGTAGTTCTTCATCATCATTTGTCATAGAAGATGATCTTGAATCATTACACTTTACATGGATAGATTCATCAATGCATTCTCTCCAAAGATTGTAAACTCGGTAGGCTTTGGAGGTCAAGGAATATCCCACAAAGATTCCTTCATCTGCCTTAGGATCAAATTTCCCAAGATTTTCCCTGTCATTTAGGATAAAGCACACACAACCAAAGACATGAAGGAAACCAATGTTTGGCTTTCTTCTATGAAAAACTTCATACAGGGTTTTCTCATGTCTTTTTGTTATCACCGACCTGTTTTGAGTGAAACATGCAGCGTTGACAGCTTCGGCCCAAAAATAGGTTGGCAGTTTTGCTTCACTCAGCATAGACCTTGCTGCTTCACATAGAGTTCTGTTTCTTCTTTCCACAACACCATTTTGTTGTGGAGTTCTGACAGCAGAGAAGTTTTGAGAGATTCCTTTCTCATTGAAAAGTCTTCTAAACCACTGTTTCTGAATTCAGTGCCATTGTCACTTCTTACTGATCTGACAAGCTGACCATTCAGAATTTCATTCTTTTTGACAAAGTTGATGATTTCTTCAGTTGCATCACTTTTGTACCTGAGAAAAGACACCCAAGTATATCTAGAGAATTCATCAACAATAACAAGAATGTACCTTCTTCCTCCTAGACTTGGAGTGCTGACTGGTCCACATAGATCCATATGCAGCATCTGAAGTGGAAGATTGATGGAAGAGCATTGCTTGGTTTTGAAAGAAGATTTGGTGAGCTTCCCTTTTTCACATGCATCACACAGCTTTTCTTTGACAAAGTTCAACTTAGGCATGCCAGTCACCAGCTCTTTGTTTGATAATTTATGAAGGGTTTTGAAGTTAAGATGAGACAAACGTTTATGCCACAGCCAGTTTCTTTTGACTGTATCGTCAGACACAAAGCAGACATTTGAAGAGTTGTTCTGACTCATATCAATGATATACACATTATCTAACCTTCTTCCAGAGAGAACATGTAACACCCCAAAACAGGGGTTAACAAAAACTTCCATAAAACGGAAGAGTGGTACGCATTACCAAAGTGAAAGTATTCATAATTATCATTACATAACCATTAGTACGACAATTTAGATAGTTATAACTACTAATGGACCACTAACTTATTTGATCACTACTATAGCAATCAAATTACAAAAGGATGTCGGAAAGTTCTATCATAAGTCTTCCAATCTTTAATTCTCCAACAATGATCCCATGCTCACAACCCCGTTCTAGACCTTCTTGTGTCCGGAACCACTAATATCTGTAACACATAAAACACATAACAAGTGTTAGGCTTTTAAAGCCTAAGTGAGGTTTACACATAGTACATTGAGTATAAGCATAGCATGTAGGAATAACAATTCGATATAGTCACAAATTGGATTCCATGGAGAAGGCCCATAATGCTACCCAGTTACATCATAATCGAAGATATACCTTGATCGACACCCCACGGTAGCGTCACAAGGCATAACACAACGGAAAACCCCACGGTATCCGAGGGTATGAATCAATTACACTTACCCCACGGTGTGTAAGAATATATCCTCCAATGCCTACTAGGTGCTCCTCCAATTATGTGAATACCAAATATGTTAATCCAAGTAATAATTAAAGCATATTAATCACTTAACAATGGTCCAACCATTTAACATAATCAATACTACTTCCATGTAGTTCATATACATCCATATGTATCAAATCACATTTTATATAATATCAATAATAAACATCCATGTTTACAATTCAATAATGGGTCCATTTTGACCATTAAGCCATCTTTGCTTCATTAAGACATATATTAAGATATCATCATAATCACATATCAATGATGTATAATCCAACCCAAACCTTTAACACTAACATTTACCATGACATTCTAAGTAAATAAACACAATTAATCCACCATAACTTACCTGAACTCTTCTTGTTTCCCTCTTAACCATTAAGAGCTTATTAATCAAGATTTCTCATTATCAATACCAAAATCAAGATAAAGAATGGTAGTAAAGTATAATACAATCAATTAGATACAAGTTACTCACCTTAATTCTTCAATTGGTATAACCCTAACTTGAAGACTTGAACCCAATTACTCCAATCAAGATGAAATGAAGATGCAAAGCCCTAATTGAAGTTTAATTGGTAAGATTCATCTACTAATTGCTTGAATTGGATTATGATTGAGAGATGTGTGCTTACCTTAATCTTAGATGGAAATTTCGTCTGAGAAGTGTAGAGCAGAAGCAAACAATCTGGCTTAAGAGTTCTAAGTGAAAAGAGTGACTAAGGATAAAGAGGTGGGTTTAACCCCCTTTTTGCACGTCAGGTGCTCGACGCCGATCACCCGCGCCGATGCATCGGCGCCAAACCATCGGCTCCAGCTTCTGTTTGCTAACCTTCTAAATTTCTACTGATTTGGCCGTAACTTCTTCGTTAGAACTCCGTTTTTACCCCGGAAAGTACCGTTGGACTCGTATTCAAATTACCCATCCAACTAATCCATAAAATCTAACCTTAATTTCCTTAAGAAATAAACTTACTGATTTCTATCGGAAGTTATCAAATAACAAGTAACAATCACGGAAATTACTTAAGAAATCAATTATAATCTAAAAAAGTCAACATATAAATAAATATTAGGACTATTATTACTTACAAGGATTTTCCGGGTGTTACAGAACAGCCTTCATATACTTGTCAACAACAGTACAGATACGCAGTTCAAAGATAACTTTGTATCCAAGATCACACAGTTGGCTAATACTTAGGAGATTATGCATGAGACCTTCAACAAAGGCCACTTTATTGAAGGTAAGGGTTCCGTTTGTGAGAGTTCCATACCCTTTAGTGTGACCTCTGGAGTTGTCCCCAAAGGTTACAGAAGGACCCTTTTCTGACACATAGTTTACAAGAAGATGTTTGTTTCCAGTCATGTGACGTGAGCACCCACTATCTAAATACCAAACTTGTTGGTGCTCAAAAACCTGTAGACAACATCAAGTCAGTTCTTAGGTACCCATTTGGTAATGGGTCCTTTTGGGTTAGAAATGTGAGAGACCTTGGGTTTAGATCTGTCAATTCTTTCCTTTGGACAGTCTTTAGCAAGATGAAAGGTATCACCACAATTATAACATTTTCGGTAGATGAAAGTTCTTTTGGGTTTTTGTTCCTTTCCTTTTCCCTTTCCAATTATATCAATCTTAATCTTTGGACCGAAAAGGGGATTGCGAGGACCTCTAAAAAGTTCGGTTCTTGAGGTTGAAGCATGGTCAGGGGTCTTTCTTGAGAAAACTTTGGTCTTTCCCTTTTGGACAAAATCGGTGATGGATTTTTCGGTGGTGTGTTTTTCTTTGAACACTTGTGATTTTGAAAGATTTGAAGAGTTGTTATCAATGGTTAAATCTTTGAACACATCATGAATGGGTTTAACAGCATCCTTCAATTCTCGCACTTTATGGGTTTGATCTGATGAAGATTCTTTGGCTTTTATAAAAATTCCATATTTTAAGGCTTCACTAAGATCAACAGAATTTAGAGAAATGGAATCACAAGAGTTTGACTCAGAGTCATCATCCCATGTATCGGTGATGGGAACAAGTGCATGGGAAGATTTTTCAAGCATGGATTTTTCATATCCTAACCCAAACTTGTTATCACCACCGATTTAATCTTGAAAGATTTGTTCAAGATTCCTTGAAGAGTTTGTCCATTTTCTGACAACTTCCTGTTCTTTCTTTAACTTCTTGAACAATTATTTTTCTCCTTTTCAATTACATGATTTATGACTTTTAGATTTTCAAGCTCAGCTTTGATTTCCTCAAACTTTTCAAGTTTAGACATGCAAGATTCAAGTTGAGATGTGAGAATTTTAACTTGAGCAGATTTTCTTTTCTTGCTATCTTTGACAGTGTAAAAGTCTTGAGTTAAAGATTCATTAGCATTTATCTTTTCAATATCAGTCATGTCATTAAAGGGATGTACCTGAGAGTATGATGATGAGCATTCAGTTGAAACTAATGCCATTAGAGACTTGGCCTTTTCTTCTTCCACCTTTTCTGTTATGGCCATAAAGCACATATTTGAAGAATCACTGTCAGAGGTTTCTTCTTCTTCCCAATCATGAGCCTCTGCCATCAATCCTTTTCCTCTTCTTTGAGATCCTTCATTTCTTTCTTTTTCCTTCTTGTACTTAGCTTTGTACTTTTCAGCACGTTCCTGATGTGAGAGTGAGGAGGGTTGAGAATCTTTCTTGAAATAGGATTTGTCTTTGGATTTCTCAAATTTGGAAGGATATTTGTCAGAGGACGTAGAATTGACTTTTGACACACGCTTGCTTCTGCACTCAGCTGCAAAGTGTCCTTTCTTACCACAGTTGAAACATTCTTCATTTGTCTTGTCAGAAAAAGACATTTTTGTAAAGGATGGTTTTCTGAAACTTCTGGGTTTGTTGAAATTTCGAGATTTATTTTTAAAACCAGCCATCATAGCCATTTCATCAGACATTCGGTCTACCGAAATTTCATCACCTTCATCATCGGCATCACTCAGATATGCCTCCGTTTGGTGAGAACGGTTGTTCTGATTTTCGGTGTCAGAGTCTGATGAGGGATATGTGATACAAGGAACATTTTGACTTTTCTTGGAACTTTCACAGATAAGAGCTATTGAAGAGCTTTTTATCTCTTTGAAGATGGTTTTCCAATGAAGCTTGGTTTGTTCAAAGTTGAACAGAGTTCCATACAAAACAGTTAAAGGCATGTATTCCAAATCCTTGGTAGTTTTAATGCAAGTGCAAATGTTTTCCCAAAAGTCAGGAAGACAATCCATAAACTTGCATAGAACTTCCTCATTATCATAAACTCTACCTAGTAACTTTAAATCATTTAAAAGAGAGTTGAATTGGTTATAAAAGCTTGGAAGAGATTCTCCCTTTTCATAGGCAAAGAGCTCATATTTTCGAATGAGGCCAATCTTTTTGCTTTTCTTCACTTCCTCTGTACCCTCATAAAGTACACACAATGTAGTCCACATCTCTTTAGCAGTACTGAAATTAACAAGAGAGTGATAGACTTCATCAGGAAGTGAGAGAGCAATGATTGCTTTAAGCCGAGAATCCAGAGATACCAATCGTTTTTCCTCATCAGTATATTCCTTTGGGTTTTTGAGAATGTAACGACCAGTAGTTTTTGCTTTCTCTATGTCGGAAGGTTCAGAATCATCAGAGTCACTTGACTTATCAACTGGTTCCTTACCAGGCCTCTGCTTTTCATAGCGAGCCCAAACTCTCGTGATGATAGGTCCCTCCTTGAGAATGGTTGGATATCTAGTATCCACTCCTTCCATGAATAGCATCATACGGCTTTTCCATAGAGAAAAGTTGTTAGGATTAAACTTGGGAGGTTTTGAAATGGAACCATTTTCAGCAAAATTGTTTTGACCAGTGTTTTCAACAGTTGGGGATGAAGATGAGGCAGCCATTGCGGATCAAGTTTATGAATTAAACTTTCCGCTCTGATACCACTTGTTGGTCCCAAAATGGCTCAACAAGTATTGTAGAAGGGGGGGGGGGGGGGGGGGGTTGAATACAATACTCAAATTTTTCACAAGTTTTAATTCAATATATTGAAAATCTTTCAATAAGAATTACACATAGAAAACAAAAGATTGTTGCGGAAAAAGAACAGTTAAACTATTCTAACAATCTAACACAAAGTAAACTGAAAAACACTTAGAACAAATTGGACACTTAGACACAAGATGCAATTTCAGTAAGGAAGGAGCTTGCACTTAGTTATCTTCAGAAGCCGTGGTTTGCATGGAGAGTCTTCACCTCTATTTATAGTCCATGCATCATTAAATGCTTGGGACACTTGTCACTCTTCCATTCATTGTAGAGGTTGACTTCTGAAAAGCTGATATCTCCTTTTTAACTTATCCAAGGAACCAGGAGGACAGTCGTACAAGAAAAAGACCTTATCTGAGAATAGATAAAATGACAAAATGCCACTTTTATCTGACAATAGGATATTGTCTCATAATAAATGATCTTCTCTTCTGTCTTTAGAGAATAAGGCTACCGACCTCCTGTATTGGAAACTGCACCAATTCGAAATCTCACTTTTTTATAAAAGAGAGAGTTTCACCGAAGTGTATAATATTTCGGTGCAGTCTTCTTGAACTCCCACCGATTTCTGAACACATATCGATGGAAGTCTTCTTGAGCTTCTCACCGAATTTCTTCAATTCGGTGATGCGTGTCCACCGATAGCACAAGCCTATCGGTGGTGATGTAACTTGTAGAAAGTTGCTGCCGATTTTCTCACTTCCGCAATGAGATAGTCTTCGCACTTGGTTTCGGTTGATCTTCGACTTTACCGAACAATTGATATAAGAGTAAAAGTTACACAAAAGGATCCAAAAATATTCTAAGTATCTAAGTGGGTTTAATTGAGTCAACTTCAAATCTGTGATGACCCAACAAGGACATTCTCTGAAGATCCAGAAAAATGTTGTTTGGGTTTTACAACTTTTTCAAGAATGGCCTACACCAAAGCATGCAGGTCAACTCTGTCCCCATGACAAGACAAAAAAGGATACTTTATCCTTATCAAGGACAACCTGGCTTTCAATCCCATCATGACAAGTGCCACATTCATTTAATGTGCATGTGAGTATTTAAAGAAGAAGACCTCTCCATGCAAGGTTACGCTTTCTGAAGAACTTTACTAAGTGACCAGGCATAAATCGGTAAATATCTTTTCTCTCTCAAGAACTTCATAGCTTTGTCTTAGTGTTCAAGTTGTGTCAAGTTTTCTATATACTTTGTGAAAGATTGTTAGGATACATTTTATCTGTTCTTTTCCACAACAATCTTAAAAGTTTCTGTGTGTAATTCTTGATTTTATATCAATAAAGAATTAAATAAAGTAAATTTTTTGAGTATTGTATTCAACCCCCTCTACAGTACTTGTTATTGTATGCTATTTCATAACTAGGACTAACAAGTGGTATCAGAGCAGGTCAGTTTAATTCAATAACCTTGATTTGAAATGGCATCATCTTCCTCTATGAACAATGGCTCTTCTCAAAACCCTCATGCTGGATCATACGACAATGGCTCTATAGCCAAACCACCTAAGTTTAACCCCAATAACTTCTCTTTGTGGAAAACTTGTATGATACTCTTCATAGAAGGAGTTTACAGCAGATATCTTACTATTCTTTTTGAGGGACCCATTGTCCCTAGATTCTGGGCTCGTTATAACACCCAGAAGGCTGATGAGAGAGAGGGTGCTGATGATTCTTCTAAGGAAGAAAGAACAACAACCATTGGGAGATATATTCTTAAAGATCCCAGTAGGTACAATGATGAAGACAAACGTCTTGTTTCTCTTGACACTAAAGTCAGAGCCATCATTGCCTTCTCTCTACATGATGAAGTTTACCACTCTCTTGTGAATTTTTGTACTGCAAAGGAAATGTGGTCAACTGTGTGTGTTCTTCCTGACTTTTGGGAAAGCATCTGCACTTGTATCAAGACAACCAAGGATCTCGATCATATGTCTTTCACAGTCCTTTATGGAACCTTTTTCAATATGAGCAAACTAGATTACAAAGGAAGTCTGTCATCAAAGAAATAAAGAGCTCTTCATTAGTGACTCTTCCAAAAGATCTGTGTTCCCAGAATAACCTATCCATCTGTTGATTCGGATCATGATAGGATGGAGGATTCCAACAACCATTCGAAAGCATATCTAAGTGATGCTGATGATGAAGGTGAGGAAACTTCAGTTAACCAACTAAGATGGAATGACTATGTTAGCTGGTTATTCTAAATCCAAATCTGTTCTCTTCCAGAAAATCTAAGTTTAGTCGAAAACCCTCCTCTTCTCTCTCCAAACACTCCTCTTCGGACAAAACTAATGAGGAATGTTTTAACCGTGGTAAAAGGGGTCTCTTTGCTTCTTAGTGCAAAAGTAAGCCTATTGAAAGGCCCAAAACCTCTTCATCTGGCCGATTTTCTTCAAGATCTGGCAAATCCAAACCAGATGCTTCAATCTCTCTCCCTCACAAAAAATCGGCCAATCTGTCACTTCTGGAAACAATGACAGAGCTGAAAAATACAAAGCCAAATACATAAGAGAAAAGGAAAGAAATGAAAATCTTGCCAAAAGAGGAAAAGGTATGATAATCGAAACTCGTGATTGGGCAAATGAACCTACATCTGAAAGTGAAAAGGACACATCAAATGTCTACATCATGGCAAAGATAAATGACATGGATGATCCAGAAGGCAATACTCCCTCAATGGCTCTTGTTTCAACTGAGTGCTCTTCCTCCTCATCACAGGTACATCCTTCTCTCTCTCTCTCTCTCTCTCTCTCTCTAACTTTGAAAAGATTGAAGCATTTGACTTCTTAACCATTGACTATTATGATGCTAAAGATGCAAAGAAAAAGGCAAATGCTCAAATAAAATCTTTATCCTCTCAACTTCGGATATGTCTTTCTCAATTGAAGCATTTTGACAAAACTAAGGCAGAACTTGAAGATCCTAAAACTTTAAACTTCACCCTTGCAAAAGAGAAAAACAAAATGCTGAAACGCCTTAAAAAGGAACAAGAAAAAGTGAGAAAATGGACTAGTTCTTCTAAAAACTTAGAAAATATTTTTCAAGACGAAATGCCTTGTGATGACAAATCTGGACTCGGTTTTGGAAAGATGGACATGACCCTTCTTTACATGGTCATGCTTCTGCTTCCTTAGCACTTCCCTCTTCCTACGAATCATCAGATCATGACTCAAATAATTCTCAGCCCACGAATTCTTTCGAACTTTCAGAAGCCTTAAAATTAGGTATGTTTGTTAAGGCTAAAGGCTCTACCCCACATCTTAAAGATGAGGAGGCCTAAGGTTCAAATGACCCTTCCAAACCCATTCATGAACTGTTGAAATCTTTGATCATTGATGAAGCATCCTCTTCTGAACCCAAGTATGCAAAGATTCGTAAAAGAGAATCTCAAACCTCTGTCAAAAAACTCTCGGCTTCTGAGAAAGGAAAATCGGTGGCTCATGCCGATTTACCATTGAAAAGAAAACCCCCTTCTAAATTCTCTAAGAAAAACTCTGTAAGTTCCTCTACACATCTTGTTCCACGATCTGTGAACATCAAGAAGTCCAACTCTAAGGAACTTTCTTTTTCTCTTAATATTGACTCCAATAAAGGAATACGAGGCTCCATACCTCATCTTTCTTCATCCTCCTCTGTCAAAACTATAAGAGTCAATGTGAAAGGTCAAAACAAGGAAGTTGGTCAAAATTCCAAAAAGGTTTTTATTTACAGAAAATGTTATAATTGTGGAGACACCTTTCACCTTGCTAAAGACTGTCCAAAAGAACGAACTGACAGGAACAATTCCAAAGATTCTTCTTCTTCCACTTCTAACCCAAAAGAAAAAATTTCCAAATGGGTACCAAGGGACTAATTTCTCTGTTGCAGGTCTATGAACACCAACATATCTCGTATCTAGATAGTGGTTGTTCGCGACACATGATCGAAAATAAATCTCCTCTTGTACACTTCGTACGTGCTAAAGGTCCTTCTGTAACTGATTTGTTCAGAAGTCTTTTGAAAGGAATCGTCAAAAGATACATTGATGCTTTCCACAATAGTTCTGGATCGCAGAAGATAAACTCTGTAAGCCTTAGAGGTGGCAGAGTACCCAATGAACTTGCCTTCATCTGCTTTCACCTCACACTTTCCTCTTGCTTCTCTATCATTTAAGACGAAGCACTTGCATCCAAATACATGGAAGAACTTGATGTTTGGTCGCCTTTTGTTGATCAGATGATACGGGGTCTTGATGTGCCTCTTTACTATGGTTGATCGCTTTTGGGTGTAGCAGGCGGTTGATACTGCTTTTGCCCAGAAAGAGATTGGTAATCCAGATGCTGTCAGCATAGTTCTTGCAGCCTCCACAAGCGTGAGGTTCTTTCGTTCAACCACGCCATTCTGTTGTGGGGTGCGTGCAGCAGAGAAGTTATGTGAAATGCCTTCTTCTGTAAGATAGGCTTCAATGACAGAGTTTTTGAATTCTGTGCCATTGTCGCTTCTTAATTTCTGAATCATGTACTCATATAGAACTTGGATTCTTTTCATTAAATTTATCTGAATGTTTGGAACATCTGATTTCTTTCTGACAAATTCAACACATGTAAATCTTGAGTATTCATCGATCAAAACAAGTATATATTTCTTGCCACCTAGGCTCTGTGTAGCGATTGGACCGCAGAGGTCAACATGAAGCATGTACAGAGGCCTAGGGCAAGACACATCAGTCTTGCCTTTATGGGATGCTCTTTTGAGTTTTCCCATTTCGCAGGCAGAGCACAAATGATCTTTATTGAACTTGACATTTGGCAGACCTTTGACCAAATCAAGTTTGATAATCTTATCTAGAGTATGAAAGTTTAAGTGGCAGAACCTGTTATACTATAACCAGGCTTCTTCGTTTTTACAGGCAACAAAGCAGAGCTTGTCTTATTTGTTCTTGACGCTAAAGTTCATGAGATATAGATCTCCTCTTCGTTCAGCCCGCAGAAGTTCCACTCCAGTATCTTCTCCTTGCAGAGAGCAGAAAGTTCTTTTGAACATTATATCGAAACCAGTATGGCAGAGTTGGCTAACACTTAAAAGATTGTGCTTAAGGCCATCCACATATGCAACTTTGCATACTTCAATCTTTTCCTTTTTGATGACTCCGTAGCCTTTAATATATCCCTTCTTGTTGTCTCCAAAGGTTACTGATCCTGCATCGAGTTTGTCTTTGTATGAGGATAGTAGACCTCTGTCGCCAGTCATGTGTCGCGAGCACCCGGAGTCAAGATACCAGATCGGCACATACTGCTTCTGCAACTCAATCAGAGATTTTTAGGTACCCATATCCAAATGGGTCCCTTTTTGTCAGAGGTCTTCAAGGTTGCCTTAGCATCCTTGGGTTTGGTTTTAACTTCTGTTGAAGAACCATTTTGTTTCTTCTTTCCCTTAGATTTTGGATTCTTTTTGGGTAAAGAGAAAAAACAGTGTGGGCTGGAGAAGTGTTGGTTCAATTAATACATGAGATCAAAACAGTGACAGTAATGAATGTGCGAAGAGATTTGCTTGAACTTTTCATTGAAAACATTAAATAGGGGTACAGAGGCTTTATTTTTACAATCTACCCTATCATCTGACTTCCTATAACAAGAAGACCTATGTAAACTAGATTGTTGTTTTGAAAATCCTCTGGGGAGAGTAGCCTTCTGTGGACCCCTTCCTCTATGGTGAACTTCTTCAGGTTTCACTGTCACAGAAGCAAAAGATTTGTTATTTTCAACCCATTTACCCTTCTGTTGCCAAGTTAGTTTTTCTTTAAAAGGCCTTAAGGATTTTGTAGTCTTTGAACTTGTTGGATTTTGAGAAGACATTTCCTTTTGTTGTTTGAATTTCTCAAGCTCAAGAGAGGTTTTCGCTTGTATACACATGTCCAAAAAGTCTGGACAGATAGGAACACTTGTGATTTTCTCCTTGGGAGGAATAGTTCTGTTAAGAACTCCAGAGGGTAGCTTAAAATCCTCTGAGTCACAAGTTACTATCTCTGATTTAGAGTCAGTCTCAGATTCGTCGGAGGATGAATCGTCCTCATATACAGAGGTTGAGTCACTTAGTTCTCTTTCGACAGAGGCTGGACTTTCAGAGCATGTTCCATATTCGCTTTCTTCCTTTTCTATGGGACTATCTTCCAAGTCAGCATAAGTATGTATCAAGATTTCATCAGAATGTTTTTGATCGACAGAGGATGTACAGAGGTTTTCATAAAAGTTATTTTTCCCGATTTATATCAACTTTTTTTCAGAGATATTTTTAAGGCTTTCATCTGAAGAGGTAGGCTTGAACTCAGATGCCTCTGCCGATAGTTTCTTTTCAGAGTCTGTCATGCAGACAAAAGCAACATGTGTTTGAGTCTCGGGGTCACCAAACTTGAAGATTCCTATCTGATCTTGTGTTCTCAGATACTTCTTAGGTTTGGACTATCTTTTTATAGAGATTGAAGGTGATAGATCTGTGTTTTGATACCACACATTTATCATCTTTAGAGGTTTCCTCTCGTGAGGCACCCCAGAGACTTTTCGCCTTTTACTTACAGAGAGTAGGTTTGGAAATCCAGGTTTTCTTGTACTTCCAATATGAAATAGAGAGGACAGAGATTTGTCTCTTTTGGTTCCAGTGTATGGATCTATATCACAGAAGCCAATTCCCCGTCTCCCTATTTGTATATTAATTTTCTCGTACACCTTCTGTGCATCTTGATATTTCTTAATTAAAAGATCTCTTCTGAGTAGATCCTGACAGAGGACTTCTCTTTCCTTTTGAAAATAATTTTTAAGAGCTAGGATATTCATTCTGTCGCCCTCAACATCCATAAGTTCTTTATATTTAGCTTTTAAGGCAGAGTTGAGTTCAAAAATCTTTTCTTTCAAAGGATTTAGGTGTTTGTTCCAATTTGTTTCAATTTCTTCCTTTTCTTGAAAGATTTTAGCCTTTTCTTGAGTTAGAAGTCTAGCTTCTCTCTCAAAGAAGGTGAGTTTCTTCTGAACACTTTCGCAGGTCTTTTTCAGTTCTGTGTATTCAATGGTTAGTTTAAGCAAATCAGTTTCTGCTTGATTAGAGTAAGAGTCAGAAGTGGATACCTCACTATCAGAGTCGGAGGAGCTGACCTCTGCCATTCCACAGAACAAGGCGTTCTTGTCGCCTTCATCAGATGATTCATCTGATAGCCAGTTCTCCTGATTCACCATTAGTGACTTCTGAGCATAATATTCGGCTTTCTTTTTGTAGAAGGCAGAATCCCTCTGAGGGCGGTTTGGTTTGCTCCTGCAGTCAGCAGCATAGTGGCCTGGCTTGCCACAATTGAAGCATCCCTGGTTCTGGGGAACGTTGCCAGTTCTGTCGTCAGACCTCTGTCGGTCACCACCTCTGTCACTCTTGTCATTTGACCTCTGTTGATCATTTGACCCTTCTCTTCCCTAATTCCTTGAATCACCACGATCATCTCTCCCATTGCGTTCATAATCTGACTTCTTTTGGTATCCTCTGCCGAACTACCGGGTCAAAAGAGCTAAAGATTTAGCTATTGAGGCCATTGTTGCCTCCACTTCCACCAACTCCTCCTCAGAACTATCAACTACTACCACATTCTTCTTCTTTTCCTTCTCCTCCACAGCTTTCTCCTTTTTCGGCTTCTCTTTAGCTTCTGTAGTCTTACCAACAAGTGCAAGGGGTGCACTGACTTGAGCTTTTGCTTGTGCAATCTGAGGTTCTTGGGCTGCCAATGTTCCATAAAGATCTGACAGAGTCCAGGAGTCGAAGTCCTGATTAGTTTGCAGAGACATAGACAACTGGAGCCATTCTTCATTTAGGCTCTTTAGGAACATGACATTGTTCTCCTCAGAGGTTCTGTGGATCCCGAACTTCTTGCATTTGTTGATCAGAGAGTTCAACCGATCGTATGTTGACTGTAGAGATTCTGTTGGCAGAGCTTTGAATGCATAGATCGTATGCAGATTCACACGCATAGATCGTATGCGGATTCACATTGGGCTCTGCGGATCTTCTGAGTCTTGGCCCCTCCCTCCAATTGTTTCTCCAGTTCCTTCCATAGATCGTATGCAGATTCACACGCATCTAGGGATTGGAAGAGGTCATTGGGGATGGCCATTATCAGAAGTCTTTTGGTCTTCTGAGCAACTTCATATTTTGCCCAATCTGGCTCAGACCACTTGTCCTTGGTCTTTGGTTTCTCATGCTCAGGGATCTCTGGTGTGTCATCTGTGGCAGGTACTCTAGGCACTGTGATCATTGGTACGAAGGGAGGATTTTTGATATAGTAGACAAGTTCTTTGTCAGTACCCTCGAAGAAGTGAATCATTCGTATCTTCCACTGAGGGTACTCATCTTTGAGTAGAGTGGGTGGCTTGGTTAGAGAACCAGCGGTGAAAAAGTTGTTCGTGTTTTCCATTTTGAAAGAGGTTTGTAAAATACCAGAAAACATAGTATGAACTGCAAACTTTCAGATGATGATGTGGATGTTTCAAAAAGTGTTTATAAGCTTAAAGCCTTGGCAATGCACTAAAATGGAGAGTTTTAACCGAGAAAATAGATTCTGTAGGTTTACCAAAGTCGAACTGGTCGAGAATGGCAGAAAAGCAGAGTCTGTTTGAAATATACTAAGAACAGGTTAAAATCAAGCCAAGTTTCTACCAAAAATCATTGTAAGTGAGAATCTCTTGATATAGAAAATCAAGAACTGCTCTGATACCAATTGTTGGTTCCTATTTTGCTTAACAATGATATAAATACCTATTAGTTCAAACAGATTAGGGTGCGGAAGCGTTTTAGCGAACTAGAGAGGTATTACTTGGTAGATAAATACACAATATCAAATACGTGAAGTGTAAATAACACAGATAATTAACTCAATGATTCACTGTATTTGATATAATAAGAACACCTAAGAACACCGAAGGTAATACAAGAATTCTGCTCTAATGGTGTGTGTATTGTGCTAAAGCTTAATAGAAGAGCTCAACATGAGTCTACTATTTATACTACTTCTACAGGGGACAAGTTGGAGAAAAGAAGTACTAAGGTACAAAAGACAATATCGTGGAACAGCAATAGGTACAACGTTACTGTAGTGCGCCATACTCTACAAAAGCTGTAACTTATCAGAGGTTGACACGTGGAGGCAGCATGGCGAGCCTTGTACGAATGATCTTCAAGATCTTCGTACAACAGTAAGATGTGGGAAGCACGATCGTCTTTGTCTTGATCTTCATTCTTCAGATTCTTCTAAGTCTTCAATACCACAGAGGCTCTGTCAGGTGTGACAGAAGCTCTGTGGCTTTGTCATCTGTGAATGTCTTATGCGGAGACTTGGGTGTTCTATGGGTCTTGGCAGAACCTCTGTCGGAGTCAACACTTAGCCTATTTTTCAATACTTCTATAAACATAAAGATTGGAGCTAACACTTACCATACTTGTATAATTATCATTTAGAAAATCATATTATCATGTCCAACAGTCAACCACGAATCATCACAGATTCTATTTATCGGTCAAGCCTAAAGACTTACATTCAATTACCATACTTTCTTCTTGGAATAGAAACCGAAATAGCAATTATATATTGCCTATTTTTAATCCACCGAAAACATAGGAAATAACACTTACACTTCATCTAATTCATATTTCCACATTTCAAATACAAAAACAATCTTTAAACCTAACACACTACCATTCCACTGTAAGTATGTTCAAGCTACTAGGATTGTATTTCAATTCCTAAATCGTACCCTACCAGAAGTTAGCAAAACCTACAGTTACTGGGTACTCAAAAGTGATCGGACAACCAAAGTTTCCGGACACCTCAAACTATCAGAATAACACAACTTTCCGGATATTCATAACTTACCGGATACACAAATCTTTCCGGACACAACACTTTCTGGATACTACTCCTACCGGATGCAACACTTAACGAATACAATAATCTTTCCGGATACACTATCTTTCCGGATAAATAAGCCTTTCCGAATACTTACCGGATATACAACTTTCTGGATACAATTCTCACCGGATACATATTTAGTCCGGATACCGTCCGATAACTACTAAAATAAACATCTTACCGGGTAACTTTGCCATGTCCGGATACCTTAACACAGGGGTTTCCGGATGCCTCATCTACTGGATACCAACAAAGAGAAACTACCGGACACCTTCAAGTCTGTCCGAAAACTTCGATCTGATTCCTAAAATTTCTTGCCAGATATCTATTTAAACCCATTTCTTCCAAACCAAACATACTAGTACTTTGTAAATAAGTTTTCTAACATATCCCAAACATTAATTTCATGATTAGAACAGTTTACATAATAAAAGTAGAATGAACTCACCTTATGGAGATAAAACCCACTTTTCATGCAAAATCATCTTCAAATCAACAGCACCCTTTGTTTACACCAGCCTGGATTATTTACTTGCAGAATAAATCTTTTTTTATTTTCTTCTTCTTCTTTTGCTTCCTGGTTTCTTTCTCTCTTCTCTCCTTGCCGTACCAAAACACACACACACACACACACACATAAAGACACCACCATGTAAAATGAGGATGTGTCTTTACTTTTTCTTCCTTTCTAAATCAAGAGGCGGTGGTGTAACTCTCACCATTTACCAAATTTAACCCTTACACTTTCATCACTTGACAAGTTTACCCCTTCATCTTATAAATTAAAATTAAAGCTTACCCCTTAACTTATAATTCCATAAAACAAATAACGAACTTATTCGGGGATAAACCCTAAAATTAATCTATCAATTACCCAATCATAACTTATCAAATTATTATATTCAAATTATTTAATAAACCAAACATAATCCATTATAAAAATTGAGATGTTACAATACTCCCCAACTTGAAAATGATTTCGTCCCCGAAATCAGAGCTAGGTAATATCCTCTTCCGACTCTAATGTCACATTAGCACCTCGATGATGCTTCTATTGAACCTGTAGTATGACCACATTCTTAGGTCCGATTTTTTTATAACGCTTCCCCACGTTAGCGTGGAGCACTACCCTCCAAACATTACTTGCCTCTTTCTCCCGACCTTTCCACATGCTGATAATATTTCCTCATTACTATATATAACCAAACAATTGCACCAAAATTCTAACTTTAAGACATTCGACCAAGTCATCTTGAATCGACACTAGTGTTCGAAGCTACTACACATTCTTTGATCTTCAACTATTACTTTCTCGGACGATTCTTTCACACATAAGAAGCAACTCTCTTTCCTTAAGAATTTTGCATCTACTACACCACATTTTGACTAACACACCCATCATCCTCTTTAAACTTCCAATGATTCCAACATATACTTACTTAGAGACTCACACAATCAAAAACACTTGGTTCCATGTTTGGGTAAACACCCACTACCGCTCCGACACTCAATTCCTATATTAGCCATATCATAACGCCATCTTACAAACCACATGCTCCCATAACTTTATTGACAAATCGTACACTTCATCCGAAATCCCTGAAAAGACTTCCATTTGATGCTTCCTCTTTCTAATATCACATTACACACTGGTTGACACATTTATCTTGGCAATTGATTGCATTACTCGTCCGTACATTCTCCACTCATAACATCTCACGATAGACCCAGTCACTCATGGTCATTCGTACACGACTCAAACTTACCTTCACATTCTCCCGCATAATTAACTGAGTCTATTTCGCTACTTTATCCCTCCCCAACTTTAGTTAAACCACAACTCATGAATTTCTAATTAACTCAAACCTACTCGTTTCCTGCTAGTTCTTTGTGATTCCTAATCATTACACACTTAATCATATATGAAAATCTAGGAAGAACAAGGACTCATCTTCTCATATTTTCTGGATCTCATATTCTTTAACATTACCCGCTCCCCAACTTGAAAATGACCTAAAATTTTATCGGTCTCCTTTGGTTATTAATCCACATCCCATTACCGAACAAAGTTATCCAAAAATGTGCTATTGAAGCTCTAACACCACTTCAAAATTTCAACTATGACATAATACTAAGAGACTTTTCTAAATCATTCATATTCTTTCGAATCATAACTCGTATTTCATCAATTTCACTTGTCTAATTTCTGGCTTTTCATCCGCAATTGAATTAAGATACGGTTACTAGGAGACAACTAATCTAGAATTGTATTAGGTCACCATCCCCATTGAAATTAATCTTATGATTTAAATCAATAATGGGACTTGACTACCCATAATATCTTCTATTTGATAC
This sequence comes from Saussurea involucrata, assembly GCA_033807775.1. Taxonomy (NCBI): domain Eukaryota; kingdom Viridiplantae; phylum Streptophyta; class Magnoliopsida; order Asterales; family Asteraceae; genus Saussurea; species Saussurea involucrata. The sequence continues at coordinate 247,564,485 of CM066321.1, read as the reverse complement.
CGGTTTATTGCCATGAACACATCATAATACTAGTAATTCCGTTAGAGGATTTCAACTTACTAACCAAATGACACGAATTCGTCGTGCAATACTTAAAATTCTTTTATGTGCATAACATCGTCATCTCCCGATTTGGCCATTTTGAATATCACAACACTCGTGCCCCGAGTATTGAGCCTATTCCAAGTTAATTCGATAACTCAAACTTAAGTAGTCAAAACAATTGTACACATTCAACTAACTAAACGAAATAAGTGGATAATGGTTAAGTTATCCCACTTTCACTCAGAAATTTCCAAAGGTTGCAAACTTTCATTTGTTAGCTAGATTTACAAAATGTCTTTCAACAATAGTAACTGGTATAATTAATTTTCTGACAAGAGATCGTAGTACAAAAGACAAGCTAGTACTACCATTACATAATACACACACTTATATAATATTAAACAAGGAATGTATCATGAACTACACCCACTCATTCCTTAACATTTTTCCACCGTCCTACAAAACCTTCATCCTGTTGATCTTGGGATGTTGGATTTCTTTTCTTGATTCCCGCTATTTTTCCACTTCGGGCAATCCCTCAAAAAATGACCAGGTTTCTTACATTCATAGCAAGTTGGTCCTTGGATAGAACAGTTTTTAATCGTGTGACCAGTGTCTCCGCACTTGAAACATTTCCGATCTAAATTGATTTGTCGACGAGGTTCAAACTGATGATTCTTAGCAAGAGTTTCTAATTTCTGGAAAGATTCTGATCGATCCTCCGGTTTCCTTTTCTCTCCCACTTGAGCGATTTCAGCTTTATTTCCAGCATGAACTTCCTTCATCATACTAATAGTATTCAATACTGGAGTAATAGGTGCAATTACAGTACCAGTACTCACCTCTGATCTACATGACTCCATGATATGGTCATTTAGCATTTTTATAAACATCTCTTCTTGTTGAGTCAGTGCAGCATTCATAACTCGCATCACGTTTTCCATTATTCGGGACTCCATAGTAGATTCCGTCATTACCGAATCAGAAGCATCAGTACTCGTTCTATGCGTTTGATTTTCCATTCTACCGATTAACGGTTGCCTCGGCGAACTTTCAGGGATTCCGCCCGTTCCAGGTTGTCCCTCCAACCCCCACTCATTTACTGCTCTATCCTCCGAAGAATTTGAGGATCTAGGTGGCGTATTTACCATTGTTCTGATATAACACAAAGAGATAACCATAAGAAATGGTTACACATATCTAATCATACGAAACATACTTTACCGATCATTAGTCACTGTAACAATTTATAAACAAGTATACTCGTGTAGTAATATATTCATAATAACAGTAGCTAATTGAGATTGTGAATATATTATACATGAGAATTCTCGTTACCTTCGCTACCGCACTAATTTCAAGTATTTCCGTCGACTCTAAGACTATCCCGTCTTAATACTTCTACCCATTTCTCACAAATCATAACTTGACTCATCTCAGCTTAAGTCTAAATATCTCATTAGCATACTTAGTTCACTTAAACTAATGCTCTGATACCATATTGTAACACCCTAAAATCAGGGCTAATTTAAACCTCAAATTATAACAAGATTTAATCATAAAACTTTTTAATCTTTAAACATAAGCAGAGAATTACGATGAGGTCATAATTATAAATATGAAATTCTTCAAATAACCTATTAATCTAATCATGTCACTATAATCCGATTAACTAGGTTATCTAAGCAATCCATCAAAAACTTCAGTATCAATATCTTCTCCGCTAATCCAAAAGCTCTCGTCCCACATCCCTTTATTTTCCCGAGCTAAGAAAACATTATTTGAAACGATTAGGCTAACGCCTAGTGAGAACATTCGTTTTCAAAATAATATTTATACAATTCAATGTAAACAAGGCATAACAAACCTAGTTTACCCTTTTTCTTACCACACATGTAACCATCTTTTGATAACGGGGTTAAACCCGATTCCATGACTACGACCTGACACTAAGTCAGTCATTTCTCATGGTCCAGAGCCCACACTACGAATCTTCACAGATTCTAGATTAATGCTCTTATCCAATAAATCGCAATAACACATGCCCATTTATTGGAAAGGAAGTAGAGATTACAATCACTCATGTCAATCCCTTTTTCTTCCTTAGAAATCGGGAATTACAAATAAATCTACGTCTATCCCACGATTTCCCACACACACTGGAATAACGATAAGTACCACACGTCCATTCCATGTGATCATAAAACACTAGTGCCTATGGATCCATTACTCTTAATATAGATGTTGGTTCCTGTTTTGCTTAACAATGATGATTCTATCTAATAGTTCAAACAATATATAATGCGGAAGCGTTTTAACGAACTAGAAGATATAATAAGGTAGAAGACACATAATATCAATTATATAAAGTGGAAATAACTTAGATAATTAGCTCAATAATGTTGGTTCTATATGCTCAAGAATGATTATAAAATAATATTACCGGTAATATATGATCCAGGGTCACACCGAATAACAAGTAGACACCGAATAAATATTTATAAGGATTTGATTCTTGATAAATATTATTATTTCTTAATAAATATTATTAATTATATTATTGAATATAATTTATAATATTAGATGCAAATAATAAATTTTAGTTTGTTAATACATATGATGGATTAATTAAGTAACTAAAATTAGAAGGAGGGACTTTGAGGAAAAGTTTAAAATAGTTAAAATGAGATTTTAACCATTTTAAACTAGAAGGGTTAAATTGAAAGATTGCATGTTATCTAATTGGCTATTTTGGGTGGCAAAGTGATGGAAGCATGTGCATATATTTTGAACTTGGTCATACATGCAAACCATCAAAGAAAAACAACTAGCTTTTACTCTTTCTCTCCCTCTCCTCTTGGTTTCGGCCGAAAACAAAGAACACACAAAGTGTGTGTTTTGTTTTTGCTTCCTTTTGTTCTCAAGTCTATTATATACTTGAGATTAGAAATTTCTCTTTGCATCAAAGTTCAAGAAGGTACTAGCATACATCAAGGTGTTGGAGCTTGTTGGTGGACTTCTCTAGATGAACTCTTCCTTGAGTTCTTGCCATCTCCATCTTCATCAAACTAGAAGATTTTGCAAAGGACTACAAAGGTTGTACTTTCTAAAACTCTCTATGTTTTATTTAATCTTTCATGTTCATGCAAATGGATCCTTGGTGGGTGTTAAAATGTTTTAATGTTGTTCAAAATTTTAAAGCTTCCGTTGCACATTTTATGATTCTTGAAATCTTGTTTTGAACAAAACCCAATAAGTGGTATCAGAGCCTCTTTTGCATGCATGTTTAGATTTTTTGTTGATATGAAAAATGCTTGGTTTTTGGAAGCCATGGATGATTTTTCATTTTGTATGAAGAAGTTCATACATGGCATCTTTGGCAATTTTTTTTAGTCTATAATTGTTATTTTATGTGACCAAAATTTTACATGCATTTTTGGTCATAAAAGTTGCCTTAGAAAAACAAAGTGTTTGTTTGTTTTATTTATTTTTATTGCATATGAATGATATGTATAAACAAGCCAAGACCCCTTGTTTTATGGTTGTAATTTTATTATTCATGTTGGTTTGTAATAGTAAATAGGATTTATTATTCTCCATTTTTTTATTAGTTTAGAAATAGTTTTTTTTATTTTATAAACAACAAAGAAATGGAGATCAACATGGAGCATGAAGATGGAGCTTGGTGACTTCTTTGCATAGAGATGACAAATCAAGTGGGAGCATGAATTTTTTTTCTTTTTTGGTCCCTTAGGAATGGACTTGACATTCTTGTTTGGTTCACAAGAATTGTCATTAGTTTTTTGGCTTGGTTTATACATTTTCTACATATTTTATATGTTTATATTTTATGTTGATATTATCATGTATGATTGAAATAGGTTCTTGCATGCTAGATAATATTTTGAACATAAAATAAATCATCTTTTGGAGTTTGGGTTTCAAAATAACATTTTAAAGTAAAGTGATAAAAATGAGTTTTAAATAAAAAGAGTTTATTTTAAAAGGTAACATTTTAAAAGTAAAATGGTTAAAATGGGTTTTATAAATAAAATGAGTTTTATTCTAAAAACCCATAAAATTTTGAAATGTCAAAGTAAATTAAAATGACGATTTTAAAAACTCTTACAAACTCCAAGTGTCATGTGATATTGGATGCATGCAATATACATGACATTATATGATTGTAAAACTCTAGATTTTATTTGCTTTAAAATATAGGATATTTTAGAGGAACATAAAATTGGTTCAAAAGCGCTTATTTAAAGATCGTTTAAAATTGAAGCGACAAGTTTTAAAATTAGATTTTATAATGAACCTAGTTTTAAAATAGAGATTTTAAAATTAACCAAATTATTTAAAATAGAGATTTTAAATTTATTATGAGAAATAGTTTCTTAAAAGAACACATTGATTATTGGATGCATGCAATAATATGGTACCATGAGTTTTAAAAATTAAAATTGAGATTTTAAATGGAAATTTCAAAACTCATACAAACTCATAGTCTAGTATTAATAAAAATGTTTATTAAGAGACTATAAATGGTTCTTATAGTGCTCAAACTCAAAAATTAATATTTGATATTAAAAATTGATGACACATACTTAGTTGATAAAATTAAGATTTTATTTAAACTAATAGGAACCATTTAATGAGAAATAAGTTTGTACCATATATTGTTAAATGCATGCAATACTAAAATGTTTTTAAAACTAGAATTATAAAACATTATAAATCCCTTTTTCAAAACGCAAGTTATATGCCGTCCTTTTGAAAAACACTCAATACGTCACTATGACACCCTTGTGGGATAAAGGTCACCTAACCACTTGGATTGTCTTGTGATGGATGAGGTGATTCTTATGTCTTTGTGGGATAAAGGTCACCTAACCGCATGGATGTAAGTTTCACACGTTGTTTCAAGTAGGATGACTTGATTGGGAATCTTTTGTGATAAAGGTCACCTAAACATTAGAAACCCAAGGCATAGATGGGATCAAACATGCAAATTAACAATCAAGTTGTTAAGGATCCCATAACGCTAGGAATTACATTCGATGTAATCGATAAACGTTATCTACCTTGTTGGATTAAATGGACGGGATAAAGGTCACCTAACCGTTTCATTTGTTTTGCAACGTTGGATCCTAGATTTTATGCAAATTAATGTTTTTAGAAAACTAAAGGGTAATTAATTTGATAAAAATTAATATTGAAAATACTATATTAACTTTGTTAAATTTTGTAGATGGCCTAAAATGCAAACACTACAATTAACACATCCCTAAGACCTTTTCTTTTGGAAGAAAAGTTAACCACTCAGAACTTCCCGATTTGGTTTCACAAATTGAGACACGTTCTCAGACGTGAAAACAAATCATACGCACTTATCGTACCTCGTCCTGAAGAACCTCCTCTTACCTCCATAGAAGCTAACGATACTTGATTGAAACATAATTCAATCAAGGTATCAAGTCTTATGCTTGAAACTAGAAAGAATGAAAACGTTTCCACTTAGGGCATTTGACATGGTAAACCGATTACCAAAATAGTACCAAATGTATATGGTCCGTGAACGCTTCTATACAATTGGACAAAGACCAATATGTAAGCTCTCATATTCACAAAATGAGGATGCACCTTGACTATTTGGATAGACTTGGCTATCCTTATTCCAATGGGAGAGCCGTAGATGTGATCCTTAAATCTCTGACCAACGCATTTGATGTTTTTGTCGAGAATATGAATGTAGTGATAGATGAGGCAACATTGGTCATAGAAGAGGAGATTGTCCTTCTGAGAAATAAATGTTTTCTAACGAAGGAAAGTCCTTCAGGTATCAATATTTAAGATAGAACTTTTACTTTTCTATCTTACACTTGTGTATTTGATACTAAGTGTAGAACTCACTTTTGTAATATGTTACAAATAATCAAGAAAGGTAAATGACTGAAAGACAAGCAAAATGGTGATCCATATAAGCAAGGAAGCAAGATTGCGTACCAAGCTTATAGGAGATTTTATTATGAAACCATATGGCTTGTATTGTTAAACAAGTTTGTCTCGAACAATGTTTAAATTTAGTTTGACTAAATTATTGTTTTTTAGTCACATGTTTATTGATTGAATGAAATTCACTTAACCGTTTTGGAAACGATTATATTCATATTCAAAATGAATTATTCTATTTCGAGAAATAGTTCTCTTAATTGAATAATAAAGTGAATCTCAAAAGCCTTCTAAAACATAATTCTATATAAACACCATAAGACTCAAATGTGTTTTGAATCAAGTCTACACTTGAAATAGTCAACTTAATCAAGAAAATTAAACGCATATCTTATTTTTTCAAAACTGTGGTATTTTGAAACTAAATATAAATATTTTCATTTGATATATGCGATCTTGATAAAGTTGAATATATCTCTTTTCTCTAATTCATAGAGAAGAATTTTTTTTTGAATTGATGCGTGTTGATGTATATGGTCTCTCAAAACCAAGTCTAGATATGGTGATAGATAATACCTTCACTGACGATTTCAATTGTTGAAATTTATGGAACATAAAGATGAAGCATTTGATGTAATTCAAGTTGTTTCAAAGTGAAGATTAAGAAAACAACTCAGCAGGACCATTAAAGTCTTTTCTGATATATGAGGATAGTAACTAAACCAAGAACTCTTGGATCATCATAGAAATTGTATACATCCGAAAGGATGAACCGAACCTTATTAAATATGGTTCGCTCTATGATGAGTAGAAGTACTATTCCTATATCAAATTCGGAATTATGCCCTAGTTAAAGTAATATGTACTTTTTGACACCAACCAAAAAGGTAGACAAAACACCTTATAAGATTTCGTATGAAAAGTTTTTTCATCCTTAATCTTAGTTGAAGGCGTGGGTTTATGAAGCTCATGTGAGACAATAAGCTTAAAGTAAACTCGACCCAATATCTACCAAATGCATATGTTGTAGAATATACTATAAATTGTTTTATATACCGATTCTACAAACCCACAAACAATAAAATTGTTTATTGTTCCAAAGCCAAGTTCTTAGAAAGCAAGTTTTTTTATGGACAAGGCAAGTGGGAGTGTTAAGGAACTTGAAGGGAATCAAGAACTTCATAACCTAATGCACTTATTGGTTGGCACTAGTTATCAAACAAAGGTCGTTGAAAACTGAGCGATTTGATTGATCAGAAACTTAGTAAAAACACCAAGTGTTCGCAAATCTAGTAGAATCATTCAGAAAATTCGAGAGATATCAATCTCTTATAAAGAATTGTTAGCTTCAATCTTCCTAATCATAGAAATATTTAGAAGTAGTGAAAAATAGGCTAAGTGAAGAAAAGCATCTTACAGAGGCTCTGCCGAACTTACCGAGAGATCAGAGTCAAGAAGCCACAGAAGCAACAGAGACGTCCTACAGAACCTCTGTTGAACTTAAAGAAGACCCAAGACTCGGAAACAAAAGAAGACTGCTCTACGAAGGACCAAACCGCAGAGCCTCTGTGACACTTCACAGAGCCTCTGTGGTCTTCAACAAAGACTTCAAAGATATTATTAATATCTTGCTACTATTCCAGAACCCGTTCGTCAACTTGCATGGAAACATACCCTGTCCAACGTCGACGTGTCAAACTCTGATTGGATTCAATAGGGCTTAGTACATAATAGACGTCTGCTGCATTAAATGCAATACAGCACGTCTGACTGTTCATGCCATCCTTGCAACTGTTCACGACATCCGCTCTACTATTCATACGTACCTTTTGAATAGTAGCATATGCTTTATGGTCCCCTTTAGAGTAGTATATAAGGAAGACTCATGTTGAGTTCTTCCTTACACACACAACACTTCAATCGAACATCAAGAACACAAAAGCTTATTCACCTTAAAAGTCATATATGTTTTAAAGCTTTTCTTACTCACGGTTCATAAACCTGTTCTTGATATATATTCAGTAAACTTTGAGATATAATATTCTGTTCACTGTTTATTTATATTTTGTTCTAAATCTATCAAACATATCTGTTAGTTCTTCAAATACGCTTCCGCATCAAACATTAACTTGAACTAATAGATCTGATAATCTTGTTTAAAGCAAAACGGGAACCAACAATTGGTATCAGAGCAAAGCTTGATTTTCAATATCAAGTGATCCTCGTTTTACAACTTTTATTTGATAGATTATTTTCTCTCTTCATCACCATATTTCTAGATATTAGTTGTACCCAGAAAACCTTCCAGATCTTCATACTTAGAAATCCTCCATCAGATTATCCTTTCCTCAAAATGACAAATACAAATAACTTTTTCACTGCTGGCTCACTAACCAAACCTCCTACTCTTCTTAGAGATGAGTATCCTCAATGGAAGATAAGAATGGTTCATTTCTTTGAGGTACTGAAAAAACTCTCAAACAATATCTTTACAATCTTCCTCCAGTTCCGATGATAACTATGCCACGTGTACCAGCTACTGCTGAATCTGCTGAAATCCCTGAACATCAAAAACCTAAGCCAAGAGAAGAATGGTCAAATGAAGATAAGGCAGAAGATGAAGTTGCACAGAAAACAAAAAGAATACTGATCATGGCTATCCCCAACGAAATTTTTCAATCCTTAGATGCATGCGAAACAGCGCACGATCTCTGGAAAGAATTAGAAAGACAGTTGGAAGGGGGTGCTAAAACACAAAAGAACCGAAGGGCACAATACATAAATGAATATCATGCTTTAAGAGCCTCTGCAACAGAATCTCTGCAAACAACATACGACCGGTTCAACTCTCTCATAAACAAATGCAAAAAGTCTGGTATTCACAGAACCACGGAAGAAAATAACGTCATGTTTCTATAGAGCCTGAACGATGAGTGGCTTCAGTTGTCTATGTCTTTACAAACAAATCAAGATCTAGACTCCTGGACACTCTCTGATCTCTATGGAACACTTGCTGCACAAGAGCCTCAAATAGCTCAAGCTAAAACACTAACCATTGTGCCATACGCATTGGTTAGTAAATCTACAGAGGCTGCAGACAGACCAAGAAATGAGAGATCTACAGAGGAGAAAAAGAAGATGGTAATGGTTGATAGCGAAGAAGACGAGCTGATAGAGGAAGAGATAACTCTTGCGTCATTAGCTAAATCAATGGCTCTATTGACAAGAGAGTTTAGAAATAACCAAAGGAATTCTGGTAGAAGAGATGATGGAAGAAGAGAAGAATCAAGTGACCGACAGAGGTCAGACTACAGAAATGATGACCAACAGAGGTCGAGCGACAGAAGCTACAGAGGAAATGATCGACAGAGATCAGATGACAAGGTAGGCCACACACAAGAATGCTACAAATGTGGTAATCCTGGTCATTACGCAAACGAATGCCGAACAGAGAAAGGTGGAGACCAACAGAAGTCCGAAGATCGAACAGGAAACACCTCCCAAGGTTGTTTCAACTGCGGCAAGCCAGGTCATTTCGCACAAGAATGCAGAAGTAGACAAAATCGCCCACAGAAGGACTCAGCTTTTTACAAAAAGAAGGCCGAGTATTATGCGCAAAAATCCCTAATGGCGAACAAAGGGCATTCTGAGGCAAACAAAGAAGACTTCGAATCAGACTCTACCTCTGATGATGAATTTCCCACAAATGCCATGTTCTGTGGCATGGCAGAAGTTGACTCCGGCACTGACAATGAGGTATCCATTTCAAACTCTACCTTAAGTACTAATTCTGTAGATGATGATTTATTTAAACTTAACATTGAACTGAAAGATATAATTGAAAGCATTCAGAAAAAGCTGACCTTTAATGAGAGAGAAGTAAGGCTTCTCACTCAAGAAAAAGCCAAAATCTTTGAAGAAAAAGGAAAAGTCGAAAAATATTGGAGCAAAAATATAGATCCTTTAAAAAGGCAAATTTCTGATTTAACCTATGCTTTAAAAATCAAAACAAAAGAACTTTCAGTTTCAAGAAGTGAAACTACAGACATAAGAGCTCTCAAAGAATACTTTCAAAAAGAAAGAGAGGTACTTTGGCAAGATCTTTTAAGAAGAGAAGTTTTACTTAAAAACTATAAAGATGCACAGAAGGTGTATGAAAAGGTAAACTCTCAAATAGCAAGACGAGGTATAGGGTACAGTGATATTACCTTAGGAGTTGAAAATAAACGACTAAAACCTCTGTCCTCTCTATTTGTTTTGGGAAAAACTAACAAACCAAACTTTCCAAACTTACTCTCTGTAAGTAAAAGGGTTAAAATCTCTGCAGAACCTCACTTGAGGAAACATACAAAGATGATCAATGTGTGGTTTGAAAACACAGATTCATCATCTTCAACCTCTGTCAATAGAGGAATCAAACCAAAGAAATATCTGAAAACACAAGATCAGATTGGTATCTTTAAGTTTGGTAAACCAGAGACTCAAACACAGGTCGCTTTTGTCTGTCTGATAAATGTCGAAAAGAAATTGTCAGCAGAAGCTCCTGAGTTTAAACCCATCTTTTCAGAAGAAAAACTTGAAGAATCTATTGAAAAAGAAATTTTGGAAGTTGTAAAATCAAATGTTTTAGAAAATCTCTGTACATCTTCTATAGATCAAAAACTCGCTGAAGAGATCTCATCAGAAACCTCTGCCATCTATGAAAGTTTTTCTACAGAGGAAGAAAGCTCGTATGATACATGCTCAGGAAATCCAGCCTCTGTCGAAAGAAATGACTCAACCTCTGCATATGAGGACGATTCATCCTCTGACGACTCAGAGACTGATTTCAAATCAGGGATAATTCACTGTGACACAGAGGATGTCAAATTCTCCTCTGAAGTTCTTAACAGAACAATTTCTCCAAAAGAGAAAATCACAGAGATACCTATCCATCCAGATTTTCTCAAAATGTGTATACAAGTCAAAACCTCTACAGAGCTTGAAAATCTGAAAAAGGCCTCTGAAAATCCAAAAAGCTTAAAATTTTCAAAACCTTTAAGGAAAATCAAAGAGAATCCCACTTGGCAACAAAAGGGAAAATGGCCTGAAGCTAACAAATATTTTTCCTCTGTGACAGTGAAGAAAGATGTTCACCACAGAAGAGAGTCACAGAAGGCAGGAACTAAACAAGACTTTTGCAAACAACATTCTAGTATTCATAGATCTTCTTGTAATAGGAAATCTAATGTAAAGAAAGAATGTAAAGAAAGAATGTAACTTGAACAATTTCTCCAAAAGAGAAACAATCTGATTCTTCTACAAAAGATAAAATGTATTTCAAGAATGCTAAGGCAAACTTGAAAAATTCTAACAATATTGGACCCATGTGGATATGGGTACCTAAATCTCTGTGATTGTATTACAGAAGCAACATGTGCCAATTTGGTATCTTGACTCCGGATGCTCAAGGCACATGACTGGCAACAGAAGATTACTATCCACATACAAAGAAACACACGATGGTGGATCTGTAACTTTTGGAGACAACATGAAGGGACACATCAAAGGCTATGGAGTCATACAGAAAGAAAATGTCTCTGTATACAAAGTTGCATATGTGAATGGCCTCAAACACAACCTACTAAGCGTAAGTCAACTCTGTGATACAGGATTCGATGTGTTATTCAAAAGAACTTTCTGCTCTCTACAGAGTGAAAACACAGGAATGGAACTTCTGCGAGCTGAAAGAAGAGGTGATCTATACCTAATGAATTTTACTTCAAAATCCAAGGACAAAGTTTGCCTAGTAGCCTGCAAAAGTGAAGAAGCTTGGTTATGGCACAACAGGTTCTGTCACTTAAACTTTCACACCTTGGATAAACTAGTAAAACTCAATCTAGTTAAAGGTTTGCCAAATGTTAAATTCAATAAGGATCACTTGTGTTCGGCCTGTGAAATGGGAAAACACAGAAGGGCTTCCCACAAAGGCAAAACAGACGTGTCTTGCACTAGGCCTCTGTACGTGCTTCATGTCGACCTCTGCGGTCCCATTGCCATACAGAGCCTAGGTGGCAAGAAATACATACTTGTCCTAATTGATGAGTATTCACGTTTCACATGGGTTGAATTTGTTAGAAAGAAATCAGATGTTCCAAATGTATTGATAAATCTAATGAAAAGAATCCAAGTTCTTTATGACTGCAGAATACAGAAGTTAAGAAGTGACAACGGCACAGAATTTAAAAACTGTGTCATTGAAGCATATCTTTCTACAGAAGGAATATCACAGAACTTCTCTGCCGCTCGCACTCCACAACAGAACGGTGTTGTCGAAAGAAAGAATCGAACACTTGTGGAAGCCGCAAGAACTATGCTGTCAGCATGCGGATTATCAATGAACTTTTGGGCAGAAGCAATTTCTACTGCGTGTTATACTCAGAATCGTTCAACCGTTGTGAAAAGACACCTCAAGACGCCTTACGAATTGCTTAACAAAAGGCGGCCAAACATCAAATTTTTCCATGTATTTGGATGCAAATGCTTTGTCTTAAACGATAGAGATTCAAGAGGAAAGTTTGATGTAAAAGCTGATGAAGGCAAATTCATTGGATACTCTGCCACTTCCAAAGCCTACAGAACATTCCTTACAAAGTCTCACAAGATTGTAGAAAGCATCAATGTTTCTTTTGATGATTCATTCCAAATGACTTCTGAGCAAATCAGTTCAGAACTCGGAATTAAAGGGAAATCCTCTGACATCTCAAGAACAAAAGAAGATTTGGATCTTCTATTTTTAGAGATGTTACACGATAACATTGATCCTTCTGTTGGAACCATCAGAGTTTCTGAAGAACCATCCTCTGTCGGACAAAATCCTACAGGTATGACTCTAACTGGTCCAAATAATGCTTCATCTTCTTCTATAAATACTACAGATGCAAATGCCGAAGAAGAAAATGCAGAAGATGAATCTTCAAGAAAAACGACCACAGAAGCTGCTGAAAATCAAACTCCACAATCCACAGAAGAACCAATTATAGAGGAAGTTGAGGACCAAGACTATACGTCCTCAGAGGAACAAACTCCACCACCACTCATACCAATCATTCAGCAAACGGTAGGATCAACTACCAAGGCACGAAGAACGACAGAGGCTACACAAGAAGAAACACAAGAAGCCTCTGAAGAAAGTTTGGATGACATTGATGATCATCTTCCACGCACAACTCAATGGACAAAAAGTCATCCGCAAAGCCAAATAATTGGAGAACCTTCTGACTCAGTAAAACCAAGGTCTGCCACTGCTAATTTTTGTTTCTTTACAAATTTTATTAGTGTGATAGAACCAAAGAAGATTTCTGAAGCCCTAGATGACCCAAACTGGGTAGACGCCATGCAAGAAGAACTTCTACAATTTGAGCGTAACAGAGTCTGGACTTTAGTACCTCTGCCAAGAGGGAAACAGGCCATTGGGACTAAATGGGTCTACAGAAATAAGAAGGATGAAGACGGAGTGATCATCAGAAACAAAGCAAGATTAGTAGCAAAGGGATATAGAAAAGAAGAAGGCATAGACTACGATGAGACTTTTGCCCTTGTAGCACGGCTCGAAGCAATAAGAATATTCTTAGCCTTCGCAGCCCACAGAGGTTTTAAAGTCTATCAGATGGACGTAAAATCTGCTTTTCTCAACGGCGAAATCCAAGAAGAGGTTTACGTAAATCAGCCACCAGGTTTTGAAAGCTCAAAGTTCCCAAGGCATGTATACTACCTTGAAAAGGCTCTATACGGACTAAAACAGGCTCCAAGAGCATGGTACGAACGACTTTCCACCTTTCTTCTAGAAAATGGCTACAACAGAGGTACAACAGATACTACATTATTTTATAAACGCAACAATAGTGAGATAATGCTTGTACAAATATACGTAGATGACATAATTTTTGGGTCTACCAATTCAGAAGAGTGCAATTTTTTTGAAAAACTCATGCAGAGTGAGTTTGAAATGAGTATGATGGGAGAATTAACATTCTTCCTCGGACTTCAAGTCAAACAATCTTCAGAGGGAATTTTTATAAATCAAGCCAAATATGTCTCTGACATTCTTTTAAAATATAATCTCTCTGATACCTCTGCAATGAATACTCCAATGGCCACTGGAAATAAGTTATACTTAGATCCAAATGGTATTTCTGTAGAATGTACTCTCTACAGAGGTATGATTGGATCTCTGTTATACTTAACAGCAAGCAGACCTGACATTATGCATGCCACATGTCTTTGTGCACGTTATCAAGCTAATCCAAAGAAATCACATTATGATGCTGTAAAGAGAATCTTTAGATACCTGAAGGGGACCAACAATCTTGGTCTCTGGTATCCACAGAACTCTGGTTTTAGTCTTAAAGCTTATACAGATTCAGACTATGGAGGATGCATGCTCGACAGAAAGAGTACCTCTGGGAGTTGTCAATTCCTAGGTGGTAAACTAGTCAGTTGGACCTCCAAGAAGCAGAATTGTGTCTCCACATCCACTGCAGAAGCTGAATACGTTGCTGCTGCTAACTGTTGTTCTCAGGTTCTATGGATGAAGACTCAGCTAAAAGACTACGGCCACATCCTATTCAAAATACCCATCTTCTGTGATTCCAAAAGTGCCATTGCTATCTCTGCCAACCCTGTGCAACACTCAAAAACCAAGCATATCGATATAAGGTACCATTTCTTGAAACATCATGTTGAATACGGTATAATCGAAATGCATTTCGTGCCCACAGAATATCAACTCGCTGACTTATTCACCAAAGCACTAGACGAGAAAAGATTCAACTTCTTGGTGGGTAAGTTAGGAATGATTAACATGGTGTGAAAATCCTCTGTAAGTATAGCTTTATCTTCTGTAAATAAGTATAAATATCTATTATTACTTTAAGTTATTGCTTTGATAAATTTATTTCTGTATGTAATTATTTTTGTGCAAAAATAATTCTTGGTTACAGAGCTTCTGTGGGTCCGCTCAGATCTTCTGATAACCCTTACAGAACCTCTGGTAAACATGATCTATGCTCAATACAAATCTTACCATTCTTTGAACCAAGCATAGATCAAGGGGGAGCAAAAGGAAAATTCTTGATCTACAGAAGTGATTAGATCAAGGGGGAGCAAAAGGAAAATTCTTGATCTACAGAAGTGATTAGATCAAGGGGGAGCAAAAGGGACCCTGAAATGATCTACAGAGGTAAATCTTTCAAAGGAAAGCCAAAGAAGAATGTCGATAATTCTCCATCGACAGAAGTAAGACAAAACTGCCGAGAACAGAAGAACCAAAAGGTATGTCTCTCGCACAAAAGGTTTTTGGAAAACAGTTTTCTAGGACAAGAATTGTCAAATATGTCCTAAATATACTATGGATAACATTTCAAAAATCAAAAGTTCAAAAAGTTTAACAAAATTCGAATTAGGAGAAATTTAAGGTCATAGAGCTTCTGCTGAGCTCAACAGAGGCTCTGTCAGAAAAAGCTCTGTAATCGCAAATTAACCCTCTATCGATCGTTTGAAATGTTATCTCGGAAATCGGATAGATACACCATGACCTTCTCGAACAAAACGTTTTTCAAAACAGTTTTCTCGGACACCAACTTTCAAATATATCCGAAAAACATCTCTTAAACCAGATCAAAAATTGGATGATCAGAAAATCTAATAGAATTTTAGTTATGAGATTTTTTTCTCTCATAGAGCTTCTGCTGGCCCTCACAGAGCTTTTGTAAGTTTCATCAGAGCCACAAAACCTCTGTGAGTCAAATTTCTTGACAAAATCCTATTTGATCCTCTCCAATGTCTTTACAAACATTTTGGTTAAAAGAAGAGCCCACAGAAGTCATGATAACAATGAGATATATGAGAGATAAACATCAAGCTTTTTCAAGATCACAGAACTTCTGTAATCCACAGAAGTTCTGTCAATCTGTTCCGTGAGCATTTCTGTAGTGATAACGGTTACTTTTACTGAGAGTGAAACTCATATGGCTAAAAACAACCTCACACGCCTAGCATTAATGGGCCGCGCACGACGTCCTGTCATTTTCTGACAAGGCCTACGTGTCCCATTTTCATTGGGCGTACATGGAACGTTTTCTGTGGAAAGTTGAACCCGCCGTTCTCACTTGAGTACGGATTCCAAATGTTAATCCATTGCCATATATTTTACTCTTTCGATTTCTACCGTTTTATCCTCCTATAAAAACCATGCTTACCCTCTCATAAAACCTTTTACAAACTCTTATCTTCTTCTCCGGCGAAACCCTGCAAAAGCTTGCAAAAACCTTGTTCTTAAAATCAAATGGCTTCATCTTCTAAAGCTATCTCCCAAGAACTCTCTCCGGCGAACTCACCGGAACACTCACCCGCCCATTCTGAACATTCAGAAAACCCCAACCTTGCAAGAACTATTGAACAACAAGATTCCGGGGACTCAGCAGAATTTTCTCCGACGACACACTTGCAAAACTTCATAGCAAAAGATCATTTCGAAACCATACTTCCTATCAAATCCAACAACTGCTATTTGGTCCCTTCACCCACTGCTTTCGGCGAAGCCCATGCTATTCTTCTGAACATAATGGAAAATCACATCCTCTTCCCTCTACTCTCAAGAACCCCAAACAAAATTCCAGTCCGTTATCTGAACCAATTTTGGCAAAGCTGCCGATTTGATAAAGACGATTCTCTTATCAAAGGGTACATTTCAAGACCTGATAAATCTGAGCATCTTGAAATCAAGTTCAACATAACAATATTCTCACTTGAATTCAACCTACCAACAAGGGGTCTTCTGGGATTGAAGAGTTATGCAGAGCAACCAACAGACGAAGAGCTCTGTGGCTTCGTGGAAATGCTTGGGTACAACACCCTTCCGCAAAGGAAGATTACCACCTCTGTGGAACACTTTGTTCTCTATTCTTAACAGATGCCTGACAGGGAAAATCGGGAGTATTGACCAAAGCTCACATCAAATCTTGAGCATCATGTATGGGGTTTACTATGATCTTCCACTAGATTATGCGACCATAATGATGCAAGAGATCATAAACACCATCGACAGAAAGAACAACACGAGAAGGGTCAAAGAGAACGATCCCAACTTTCTACCCCCTCTACAATTCCAAAGAATATTGGGAGTACTGTTCGAACCTCTACTGCTAATCCAAAACTGGCCAATGGAAGGACCAACTCCCAAACAGTTCCCGATGAACAAGAATACCCCCACTGATCATACTGATGGCTACTCACACTGCAGACCTCTGTCAAAGAAGCTTATGCGCTACGCATCGAATAAATCCCTTAAGAAAGAGTATATACGCGATCATAGAACTCCTAAACCGAGTCCTATGACACCCCCGCGTTTAGGTGTCCCCCTAGGAACAATGATAGCAAAACCTCTTTCCACTCAAGAAGAAAAGGATCAGAAGTTAGCAAAGCACATGGCTATTCAACTCAGCTTTATAGCCAAACGTGCAGAACTTATGGGAAAGAAGTCTTCATCAAGAACCTCTGCATCTACTCCAAAAGCTAAGAAGAGAAAAACTGCAGAAGGCACCTCAACAAGCGCTGCAGAAGATCAACCTTCACCTCCTCATGCCACAGAAATTGGCTCCTCTGCTCCTCCCTCTTCCCCAAAAATGAAGAAGAAAAGAAGATCGAAATCAACAGAGGAAGGGGCACCAAAACCTAAGAGAAGGAAAACCAAAAAGAAGCATGGTAAATCACTTGAAAAGTTGGTTACCATTGCAGAAGAGGAAACTGCAGAAGAAGAAAATGCAGAAGAAAGAACTGAAGAAGAAGTTGCAGAAGAAGGAATGGCTACAGAAGAGTATCAATCACCCTATCAATCTCCAGATAGATTTGCTCACCAAGGAGACCTGAACGACTTCTTACAGAACCCTGACATTGCTAACACCCTAAATACAACAGGGTGGACGGCACAACCTCTCGACCACCACTCTCCAGAAGAACAAGATTTCTCCATTTCTGGCATTGACACACATCTGCAAGAAGATGACACAACACCCAAAGATCAACCAGCCAACACCCCTATTATTTTACAAAACCCTTTCATTCAAGGATTGGACGTCCACGGAAGAAGTCCAAACCCAGCTTCAGAAGAAATAGAATAAACAGAAGCTGAGTGGAATAGAGGTGAAATTACAGAGGCTTCTGAGAAAATGATAGAAGAAGAAAAAGGAAAAGAGGCAGAAGTTGCACACGAAGAGGGATTCAGAACATGGGAGACAACAGTGGAGATATTAGAGACAGATTCAGATGAAGAAGAAGCTGTCTGGATACGTAAAGGTCTCTATCATCCACATGTCATGAGATTATACGGATCTCATCAAATGTATGACTTTTTACGACCAGAGCAAGGAACTTCAACAGAACCTAGGGAAGAAGCACCAAGCCGAAGGATAGCTACAGAGGATGAAATGATAGACAATGATGTAGTGCTTGGATGCTTAACAGAGGAAGAAGTAAGAAAAGATGCCTGGATAAATAAGGGCACACAACCACAACCAACTCCCAGTGCAACCCACATTTCTAACTCCGCAGGTCTAGCTGCAGAAGGAGTTATTGAAAAAGAGCAGCACAGCTCGATCCTAACCCAACCCATCCAGCCAGAGGTTACTCTTTCAACCTCTATGCCCACAGAAACCGGGGAATCCATTCCTAGGGAGTCTCCTCAAAGAGACTCACATATTGTTCGTGATCAATCGCCCCAGATCACCCTAGAACACCCTACAGAGGAATTCGTTTCCTCTGCCACGCACACATTAGGACCAAAACTTCTTTCAGAGAGAAGTAGTGAGCACAGAGACGAAGAGACTCTAGACAAGTCTCCTAGTCAACAGAAGGACATTCCAATACCCACCTCTGGAGTGGATTTGGACACTGTTCTTCACAGAACTTCTGTAGAGATCGAAACTCAGGTTTCTTCTCGAGGATCAGAAGGAAATCCTTCCACCCCCATCGTACAAACAAGGGTGAACGAAGGTGTCCCAGGAACAGGGACTCACTCTGGAGACGAATGTGTTCCTCCAGAGGTTACACAAGGAACACAAGTATCAAGGGATGAGTTCCAAACCCTTGTCACCTCTGTGAACCAAACAATGAAAGAGTTGCAAAGATCTTTCAAATCTTTTACAGAGACAACATCTACGGCTATCCTGAATCTGAACACCAAAATGGACAATCTGTCCACAGAGGTAAAACCCGCCATCTCAGAGATGAAGTCTTCTGCCGAAACTACTGCCAAAGCTACAGCTACTTCTGCCGCTCAAGAATTTGGAACAGCTGCAACTTCTGCGTTCAAGGACTCTGTCAAAAACTTCCTTGAACAAATGAATACGCAATCCAACAGAGCAGAGGGCATTACTTCTGCAGATCTACAGAATGCCCTAAAACAAGTACAAACAGAGGCAATACGCAACACGACAATGATGCAGCCAAAAGACTATATGACCAGAGCACAGCTTACAGAGCTCGGACAGAACGTCATTAACCAGGTCACAGAAGTCATTGTCTCCTTCACAACTGCAAATGTCAACTATGTCAAGGATTTCAGAAAGAGTGTCGGCAGAATGCGTTTCAAAACAGAAGCAGAGCTTGCGACATTGATTGGCCTCTGCGATGATGTCTGTGAAAAGTTGATGGCAGCAGGAGCTGAATTACCGAAGAAGCCCAACACTTCTTGCAGAGCAGAGGGTACTTCTGATAAAAGTCAGGATGATTCTGATGATGACCAACCTGGTCCATCAGATAATCCTGAGGGGGAGAATCTAAGGGAGAAAGCTACGAGCAGAGGAATACAAAGTCCACCAATCGCAGCAGAACCAATCAGCCAAGCCCCTCCAGAACAAACCCAACAACAACAAACCCAAAAGACCACAGAGACAACACCCATCTATGTGGAATCATCTCCTGATGAAACAAAAATTCCAGAAGCAGATCAGCAAACCACAGAGGCAACAACCGCCCCTGAGGTAATCATTTTGGAAGAAACAGATGAACAAACCACAGAGAAAACACCCACCTCTATGGAAACACCCCAAACCATACAAAGAAGAAAGTCGATTGCCACCAAACCAAAGAAAGCAACGACCTCTGCTTCTGATGTTCTGAGGAAAATGCACGACACAATGACTGAACGGATGGCGCAGAGAGAAGAAGAAAGGCACAAGTTCACACCAGCATTCAAAATGGCAAGAAGATTCGATGTCGAAACTTCAACAACAGAAACTGAGCTCACAGAAGAAGTAATTAAAAAACCTCCAACAGAGGTTACAGAGCAACTCAAGCCAACAGAACCATTGCCACAAAAGTCCTCTAAATCACAAATGTCAAAACCTACAGAGGCAATCCCCATCAAACCAACAGAAGTGCCAACCTCCAAACCTACAGAAGCAACAGCCTCTGCCCTGCCAAAAGGAAAAGACAAGGGCAAAGGAATACTGACAGAAGAGCCTAAGAAGAAGAAATCATTGCCAAAGCCAACAGAGAAACTAATGAAGAGTGCGTTTGATGCCTTTCAAACTCCAAAACCTGAAGAAGTTGACTGGGCATATGGATTGAAGCCTCTGTCAGACATTCCTCTAACTGGTAGAGCTGCAGAAGTTGTTCAAGAGATGGAAAGTCTCAGAAGAAGAGTACCACAACCTGGTCCAACACATGAAGAGATGGAAGAAGTGGTATACAAATACCTCTATAAACAATCCTTTCAGACCAATTATCCAACAGATCATGTGACAGATCCAAGGATCAGAGAAGAATTTGAGAACATCTTCACAAGGACAAAGCCAAGAACCAAAGCAGATGTCTTCTCAATCCACAAGATCAAAAAGGTAATCTTCTGCAAATTCTCCTTCACAAGAACCTATCCAAAGGTCAGGTACAATCTTTACAAAGTCAGAAGAGAAGACAATTCAGAAACTACCTTCGCTGATGCTGATTTAAGAAATATCAATCCTTATGATCTACCTGACCTTCTGCAATGGACAAATGATAACTACAACACAGAGGCAAACACCAGAGCCTATCAAGTGTTGAGAAAAGCGATGAGGGAAAAGCTTCTGCTGTACAGCATGATAGATTTCCAGCTGGGAAAGGATCTTGGTCTCAAGCATCTGGATTTACGACCACCAGAGGATCGCTGCCCACCGGACGCCGTACCTAACTCAATCATCACAGAACCACGGTTTGGGTTAGTATTTCAAAACCCTCAAGGCGAAACTAAACTATTTGTATGCATGGACTGTCAGAAGTACGCAACAAGTACTCTGAACAAGTTCAGAGCAAGCCTTGTGAAATACAGAGGTACAAAGAAAATGGATAAAGATGCTGCAGATACTATCATCAGAGAGATTGACGCAACAATCCACCTAAGAGAACTCTGCATTAGCTTCTACAAAGAGATCAGAAGAGTTGGAAGAGACAACAGAAGCTACAACGATTTCAAAGATGCCAAAATCTGATTCTCAGACCTCAAATCTCTGCAAACCAAGTCAAAGTTTATCTTTCATTGTACTCAAATGTAAAATGCCTCTGGCATATTTCTAAATGAAAGAAATTTCGAGGTATTGTTTAACCTCTGTCTTATCTAACTTAGCCTAACTTAACTCAAGTTCAAATTTTTATTTTTCACTACTTAGGGGGAGATTGTTAGCTTCAATCTTCCTAATCATAGAAATATTTAGAAGTAGTGAAAAATAGGCTAAGTGAAGAAAAGCATCTTACAGAGGCTCTGCCGAACTTACCGAGAGATCAGAGTCAAGAAGCCACAGAAGCAACAGAGACGTCCTACATAACCTCTGTTGAACTTAAAGAAGACCCAAGACTCGGAAACAAAAGAAGACTGCTCTACGAAGGACCAAACCGCAGAGCCTCTGTGACACTTCACAGAGCCTCTGTGGTCTTCAACAAAGACTTCAAAGATATTATTAATATCTTGCTACTATTCCAGAACCCGTTCGTCAACTTGCATGGAAACATACCCTGTCCAACGTCGACGTGTCAAACTCTGATTGGATTCAATAAGGCTTAGTACATAATAGACGTCTGTTGCATTAAATGCAATACAGCACGTCTGACTGTTCATGCCATCCTTGCAACTGTTCACGACATCCGCTCTACTATTCATACGTACCTTTTGAATAGTAGCATATGCTTTATGGTCCCCTTTAGAGTAGTATATAAGGAAGACTCATGTTGAGTTCTTCCTTACACACACAACACTTCAATCGAACATCAAGAACACAAAAGCTTATTCACCTTAAAAGTCATATCTGTTTTAAAGCTTTTCTTACTCACGGTTCATAAACCTGTTCTTGATATATATTCAGTAAACTTTGAGATATAATATTCTGTTCACTGTTTATTTATATTTTGTTCTAAATCTATCAAACATATCTGTTAGTTCTTCAAATACGCTTCCGCATCAAACATTAACTTGAACTAATAGATCTGATAATCTTGTTTAAAGCAAAACGGGAACCAACAAGAATGATGTATGACTGGGTTATAGTAAACCCATCAACTGCTAAAGTGCTATGTCAGATTCTGAATCTGGTGAGTGGCTTAGAGTCATGAACACTGAGATACAATCCATTCATGGATCAGTACAAAGTATCTCAAAACTGGAATCTTTATTTTAACAGGAAAATTAAAAGTTTAATTTTCATCAAAATAAAAGATGACTCATGTATTTACTAAAACTAGTGGGAGCGCTGTAAAATTCCTAAACCTATATGAGCAAGACATACTAGTTTTTGGAAATTAACTTTCCGACATAGCAAAACATCATGTTTCGGCTCGGACAGTATTTCCTTAATAAAAGACTTAGAAAGGGCTAATTTTATTCTTGGAATAAAAATCTTTAGAGATTAGATCAAGACGACTTATAGGTTTAAGTCAAAGTGCATATGTTGACATGATTTTGAAAGATTCAAGATGCAAGGCTCTAAAGGTAGTTTCTTGCAAATATGATATGACATCATTTTGAGCATGTCTCAATATTCTAGCATAAAAGATGAGCTAGATAAAATGATTAGTATTCCATATGCTTCGGCAATTGGATCTATCATATATGCCATGACATGCACTAGATCGAGCGTGTCAAAATGCTTTAGAGCATTAGAAAACGATACCTACGAAAAACGAGGGAAGGTCATTAGATGACTATAAAGAACGATTTAAGGTACTTAGAAAGAACCAATGAAGTGTTCTTTAACTGAGGAATGGAAGAAGATCATAGCAAAATGTTGCACTAATGATAACTTCCATAAAGATTGAGAAGGTTCTCAATCACAAAAGGGGAAATGTCTTCATTGTGAATGAAAAACTAGTTCGTTTGAAAAGGTTCAAGGCGAAGGTCAAATTGCATAATACACTACAAATAAGAACACACTGCCGCTTTAGAAGCCGCAAAAGAAAGATGCTTGGATGAAAGAGTTCATTGAAAAGCTAGGTAGATGCCTCCCATTCAGGATCATCTAGAAATTCTTTGTGAGAATATGGGTGCCATTACGCAAGCTAAAGGACCCTATCTCACAACAGAGTACCAAGCATCTACTCCAAACATTTAACTATATTTGGAATAAAGTTAAAAAGGAGATGTTAGTGTTCACGAAGTTTACCCAAATCAAGTTTCTGGATGAACCTATTCACGAAGCTCCTTATATAAGCTAAACTTGAAGGGTCATGTTTGAGCTTTAGGACTTCGTTATTCTAGTGATGGGATTTGATTTGAATTTAGTATTTGGATATGGAACAGGTTAAGCAACAAGTATAGTATTTAGTTAGATATATAGGATTTGATCTTATTCATACTCGTTGTGTTCTATATTAGCATGTTTAAATCCTTAAATAAATTAATTATTCTAAATGTCCATAGTCGATCATAGTTGTGGGAGCAACTATGAAGTAAGACTAATATGAATTGGATTGGTTGACTTTTAAGAGTAAAAGTGGCAAAGTGTTGCAACCAAGTTCATAGGTACTTGTTAGGGAACGAGTACTGGACCTGACCCGCTTCAAGATCACCTCATGGATCGTCGTCATAAGTGATTCTTGAATAAAGGTAGGATCTTTATATCCTTCGACCTAAGATGCATATTAGGGACTTGAGTGTAGGGAGTACTATGCCTTGATATGGTTAAACGCTGATCTTTAACAAGGCAGTTATAAAGACCATCATTAGGCATGGCATGAGCTGCATGAGAGGCGTATGTATTCAAGAGGGGATTTGTTCCTCTTAATGTTTTAAGAGTGAGACATCTAAGGCGCCTTACCAAAAGTTGAACAACAGATGAGAATGATAGCGATCCATGTCTCACGTTCAACATGATGTCCGAACAAAGGGATAACTGATACCACACCTTATATATCAATTGAAGCTATGAGCTTATGGGAATTGGATGTTGTTGAATGGCACTTACAGTCATACATTGCTGGGGGCAGTGAGATGTTGCTAGACGTCCACCACTGTCTATATCATTCTATAATGCAATCTTGAGCAAGTGGGAGATTGTTGGTTCTATATGCTCAAGAATGATTATAAAACAATATTACCGGTAATATATGATCCTATAGGGTCACACCGAATAACAAGTAGACACCGGATAAATATTTATAAGGATTTGATTCTTGATAAATATTATTATTTCTTAATAAATATTATTAATTATATTATTGAATATAATTTATAATATTAGATGCAAATAATAAATTTTAGTTTGTTAATACATATGATGGATTAATTAAGTAACTAAAATTAGAAGGAGGGACTTTGAGGAAAAGTTTAAAATAGTTAAAATGAGATTTTAACCATTTTAAACTAGAAGGGTTAAATTGAAAGATTGCATGTTATCTAATTGGATATTTTGGTTGGCAAAGTGATGGAAGCATGTGCATATATTTTGAACTTGGTCATACATGCAAACCATCAAAGAAAAACAACTAGCTTTTACTCTTTCTCTCCCTCTCCTCTTGGTTTCGGCCGAAAACAAAGAACACACAAAGTGTGTGTTTTGTTTTTGCTTCCTTTTGTTCTCAAGTCTATTATATACTTGAGATTAGAAATTTCTCTTTGCATCAAAGTTCAAGAAGGTACTAGCATACATCAAGGTGTTGGAGCTTGTTGGTGGACTTCTCTAGAGGAACTCTTCCTTGAGTTCTTGCCATCTCCATCTTCATCAAACTAGAAGATTTTGCAAAGGACTACAAAGGTTGTACTTTCTAAAACTCTCTATGTTTTATTTAATCTTTCATGTTCATGCAAATGGATCCTTGGTGGGTGTTAAAATGTTTTAATGTTGTTCAAAATTTTAAAGCTTCCGTTGCACATTTTATGATTCTTGAAATCTTGTTTTGAACAAAACCCAACAAATAACCCACTGTATATTGATATAAATAAAGCACCAAGATCACCGAAAGTTATATAAGAAATCTGCTCTTTTGGTGTATGTGTCGTGCAAAGCTTAATAGAAGAACTCAACATGAGTCTTCTATTTATACTACTTCTAAAGGGGACAAGTTATGGACAACAAGGACTGAAGGTACAAAGACACTATTCAGGTACTGTTGCAGGTACAACGTTAATTAAATGCGACGGCTTCTACTAAGGCTAGGACCCATCAGAGTTTGACACGTGGAGTTGTCAGGTCACGCCTTGTACGAATGATCTTCAGGATCTTCGTACAACAGAAATCGTGAGAAGCACGATTGTCCTTAGTATAGAGCTCTAGTCTTATATACCACAGAGGCTCTGTCAAGTGTGACATAGGCTCTGTGGCCTTGTCCGCATTGAAGTGTCTTCTTGAGATTCTTTACTTCGGTCTTCTCGGTTACTCGGCAGAGCCTCTGTCGAAGACTTCTATGATTTGGTCTTCTCGGTGACTCGGCAGAGCCTCTGTCGAAGACTTCTATACTTAGCCGATTTTTCAATACTTCTATAAACAGAAAGATTTGAGCTAACAATAGATTCCTCATAGCAATCGGTATGAGCAAATCACATTTACACCACATAGATTCCTCATAGCAATCGGTATGAGCAAATCACATTTATAAATCTCTCGTTCTTACCATACTTGTACTTGACTCATAATTACCAAATCATACTCAATCCCATGAGTATGATTATCATTTAGAAAATCATATTATCATGTCCAACAGTCAACAACGAATCATTACAGATTCTATTTATCGGTCAAGCCTAAAGACTTACATTCAATTACCATACTTTCTTCTTGGAATAGAAACATAAATAGCAATTATATATTGCCTATTTTTAATCCACCGAAAACATAGGAAATAACACTTACACTTCATCTAATTCATATTTCCACATTTCAAATACAAATAGCAACTCTACTTTGCCTATTTAATTATTCAACCTGAATAATATCAAACTAAAACAATCTTTAAACCTAACACACTACCATTCTACTGTAATTATGTTCAAGCTACTAGGATTGTATTTCAATTCCTAAATCGTACCCTTCCAAAAGTTAGCAAAACCTACAGTTACTGGGTACTCAAAAGTGACCGGACAACCAAAGTGTCCGGACACCTCAAACTATCCGAATAACATAACTTTCCGGATATTCATAACTTACCGGATACACAAATCTTTCCGGATACTACTCCTACCGGATGCAACACTTACCGAATACAATAATTTTTCCGGATACACTATCTTTCCGGATAAGTAAGCCTTTCCGAATACTTACCGGATATACAACTTTCCGGATACAATTCTCACCGGATACATATTTAGTCCGGATACCGTCCGGTAACTACTAAAATAAACATCTTATCGGGTAACTTTGCCTTGTCCGGATACCTTAACACAGGGGTTTCCGGATGATTCATCTACCGGATACCAACAAAGAGAAACTACCGGACACCTTCAAGTCTGTCCGGAAACTTCGATCTGATTCCTAAAATTTCTAGCCAGATATCGATTTAAACCCATTTCTTCCAAACCAAACATACCAGTACTTTGTAAATAAGTTTTCTAACATATCCCAAACATTAATTTCATGATTAGAACAGTTTACATAAGAAAAGTAGAATGAACTCACCTTATGGAGATAAAACCCACTTTTTCTTGCAAAATCAACTTCAAATCAACAACACCCTTTGTTTACACCAGTCTGGATTATTTACTTGCAGAAGAAATCTTTTCTTCTTCTCTTCTTCTTCTTTTGCTTCCTGATTTCTTTCTCTCTTCTCTCCTTGCCGTACCAAAACACACACACACACACACACACACACACACACACACACACACACACACATAAAGACACCACCATGTAAAAT
Organism: Saussurea involucrata; assembly: GCA_033807775.1. Classification (NCBI taxonomy): domain Eukaryota; kingdom Viridiplantae; phylum Streptophyta; class Magnoliopsida; order Asterales; family Asteraceae; genus Saussurea; species Saussurea involucrata. The sequence continues at coordinate 247,537,137 of CM066321.1, read as the reverse complement.
GAGGATGTGTCTTTACTTTTTCTTCTTTTCTAAATCAAGAGGCGGTGGTGGATGGTGTAACTCTCACCATTTACCAAATTTAACCCTCACACTTTCATCACTTGACAAGTTTACCCCTTCATCTTATAAATTAAAATTAAAGCTTACCCCTTAACTTATAATTCAATAAAACAAATAGCGAACTTATTCGGGGATAAACCCTAAAATTAATCTATCAATTACCCAATCATAACTTATCAAATAATTATATTCAAATTATTTAATAAACCAAACATAATCCATTTTAAAAATTGAGATGTTACATCAGGTGTGACGACTCTCGATGAGTCGCCTCCCTTTGAAGACTGTTCCCTCGGGACCGTCATCTTTGTCCTCTTCAGGACCCCCGACCCAGTTGTCGTGGCTCCCTTCCTCTTTTCTCTTGCCTTACGAGCCATTTCGGCTTGGGACGCCCTCTTGGCCCTCACAAACGACGACTTGACATTGGATTGTCCTGAAAAGTAAGAAGAGAGCATCAGATAAACGTACGACAATCGAACAAACTATAAAATAAGGGCGGAGAACTTACCCGTCATCTCCTTGTCTCCCTCTTCTCCCCTTTCTTCTTCCTGCTCCTCTGCACGTCCTGTCTCACCAATGTACACCACGTCCTCGTCCTCGTCTACGAGATGTCGCGTAACGAACGACCGATCGTCAGTGCTAAACTCTAGAAATCTGTCGATCTTGATTTTGGAGTCTTCGTTGGACTTCACGTCTTCGAACATAATGTCTGTCAAACAGATACAAAAGAAAAGGAATAAGAAAAAACACAAGTCAAATATAACACAGGACGCTCGACAAAAGCTAAAAAGCTCACCCGCCATGTTCCAGCCGTACCTAATCCAGTCGCTGTCGGGGTCCAGCATCGCCACACGCACGAACGCGTACCTGGTCTTCCATTTGCGGTTGTTGACCGCGGTTTTTAGAACCAAGGTACGATCGCCCTTGTGTTTTGAGAACAGGCTGTAGCGACGGTACCAGTCCATCTTGACATGATAAGCCGTCAAGAGGTCGTTCACATTCATGGGTTTGGCCCAGTCCCTTGTAAGTCACTTGACGACTTGGATAACACGCCAGAACTGGGGCATTTGTTGCCCCGACGAGAGGTCGAACTCGCACATGAAGGATTTGGCCAGAGGCGAATAGGGCAATTGGAAGCCTATCTTAAATGGATATTCGTATATCACGACATATCCATCGGGGCACATCTCCGGTCGAATCTGACCGGCCTTACTCAACGTAATCCCCGCAGGGATTTTTGCTAAACTCCTAAGGTCGTCGAGATCATCTTGATCTCGAATGAAACTTGCAGGCTCAGTGGACATTGCTAACCCTGTTAACCAAGTTTGCAGGTCTGAAAAACCCGAAATATCCCATTTTTTCCTAGGTTTTCCTGCAATAGACTTACGACGCATACAAAGGATGAGAGTCGTACCTTAAATAGTGCTCTAATCCTCGAAAACTCTAAAATCGGTGCAAGATTTTTGCAGGTTTCAGAATGGATTTGCTGAAAGATACAGAAGATCAAAGAAGGAAATAACTCTAAGGGTTTTGTAAAATGGGAAAGATCCGCAAAAGCTCTCTATTTATATATTCGATCGTGTCAGATCGAGTCGTTTGATGATCGACACGTGTCGACACCTCCTCCAATACCCACTCGGATCATCGACATCTGGCGATTAACAACTGTCAAGCATAAGATATGCGTCCGCGTGACGTCACGATCTTATCGCCTTCTCAACTTCCATAGTTCAAATCGAACCGATTCAGTTCCCAAACCAACGACTTTCGACACGTGTCACGACCCCAAACGTCCTACTGACAAAAAATTAAAATTCGAATTTGCCACTCTATTTTTAAATTTTGGGGGCAAACTGTTTGGGTAAAATTTCAGTAGTCTCGACCACGACCAAAAAGAGGGAAAACATTGATTACACTTTTTTTATGATAAGATAAAATCATGAACACTTGATCGTCTGATCAAAGTTTAAATCGAAAAATGTACTCATGACACTCGACCGTCGTAAGACACCTTACGACCTCGAACGACTAACATAAGATAACTGTTACGATTTCTTTGTTCAATGCAGGATCAACACCATTAATGGCCAACGGACATAACCGACAAGGGTAATTACGAGCATTTACCTCAGCAACCGTTACAACCGTTACTCAATGATTTATGGAGCCATTTAAAGCCACGAAAGCTATATAAACTAGGGTTCCATCACCATTTGTGGACAATCTGATTTCAAGAACAATAACCACACACAGCGAAAACATTTGAAGCAAAAACTCTCTCTTTCGAGTAGACGACGCATGACACATAGTCTCTACGCACGACACACTCATTTTTTACATTCGATACACTTGTATACTTCACAAATTAGTTCATTTCTATCGTTTTTATTGTAACCATTGTACTCTTGACATCTGAAACATAAGGACATTGCTCCTGTTTGGCGACCATAGTGCAACGACGACACCCATAGTCGTCCGCGGGTTTTTTCCTCGTTGAGGTTTTTCCCGTGTCACCAAAATTCCTTTCGTCTCATTTATATTTTTTTGCCTTTGTCGCATTGCTTTGTCGAACGATTTCTATCATTAGTTGTTAAGCTCCACAATCAACCTTAAGTTATCCTTCTGGACGATTTTTGGCATTAACATTGTGCGTGCTAAACGGTTTTCCAAGATTTCGTAATATAACCCACATGATGATTTAGAACATAAGAAACAATTGATGCAATTCATTTTAGAAATAAATTTCGTGCATGAATTCGGTCAGCACTCAGCGCCTCAAAGTCACACTCCTCAATTTCCCCAGTCACACTATCGTCATCCGAATGCTCAAACTTCTTAAGGCAATAATCTAAAGTTACATCGATTAACCTTACAATTTCTCCTCGAATTAAGGTCGATTCAAGAAGCCTATGGTTCTAATCTAACCAACTACTCCGATCTGAAATGGTCAACTGTAACACCCTGAAAATTGAAAAACTGAGTTTTGGACATGCGGACGTCCGCAAGGGCGCAAGGTCGGACGCCCGCGTAGCGCAAAAGTCCACGGGTTGTCCGCGGAAGCAACATAGAAGAATTGGGAATTCGGTCAGGGAAAGGCCGGACGTCCGCATAGACCTCCAGCCAGACGTCCGCGACCTGTCTGATGAGATATTTTAGTTGTTTTAAGCCCTTTTCGTCTCTCTTCCCTCATTTCATTTTTTCTTTACAAAAACAACTCAGCTCTCTCTCTCTAAACCGATTTCTCTCTCAAGAAAACCCTAAATCCTTTCTCTTCTTCTTCATCTTCTCCACCCAAACAAAACCCATTTCCACCATTGTTGAAGGTATGGAAGCTTGATGCTTTTGTGGGTGATTAGGAGCTTTGCTTTGAGGATTCAAGTGATGAAGGTAATCTCTCCCTCTACCAAAAGCTAGATTCTTTTGGTTTTCCCCTCCTTTTCCATTTTGGGGTATTATTGGGTGATTTTGGTTGTGTTTGATTGAGGTGATCTTCTTCTTCTTTATCTATGAAATTAGGGTTTTAGTATAAGTTGGGGTTTTGATGTAAAATGCTTGGGGAATGGTTCTACATGTTTGGATCTGAGTATTCATGGTTGGAAATGTTTGGATCTAGGTTTTTGGAAGATTTGGCTTGACGATTCGTGTTTCTTCAAAGGAGCTTACGTTTGGCGAAAATCTAGATTTAGCCTAAATCTAGCAAGGTGAGTTCAAGTTGCTTTGTGAAAACTTTATACATGCCAAAAATGTTATTTTCCAAATATTTGTGTGTTTTACTTGATATTATCAATTGTTGGGTATTTTGATGAGTTTAACCCTTTTTGAAGTGTTCGCCTTTATAAAGATGTAAAACACCCATATTTGGGATTTTTGGGATATTTTGAGGTGTAGAAATCCTAGATATGTCCTTAAATGATTTATTGCTCAAATGAAATTTATTCAATGGTTTAATCATATTGGTGTAATTGATTTTATAAACCATTTGGAAAAATGCACATTTTAGTGTCATGAGTTATTTTGAGAATTATAAGAGTATAAGTCCATTTGGGGAAAAGCCTTTGTTCTAACCCGTGACGAATTTTAGTTTAATGATGATTTTATGGTATATGTTCACCTAAGCAATGTTTACATGCATTTTATATTTTGAGGACCGTTATTATGGGTCTAATGATCAATTTTGAGCATTTTGCTCGGTTTTGACTTTGAGGGAGTCTTGAGGACATTTTGTCCGAGTTTGATGGCTCAATAGGGAGTCTTATTTATGGTTTGAATTTATTGCAACTTGATGCAATTTATTGCATATTATTAATATTTACATGCTCGGGTGCTTTAATCATACCGGGATGGGCATGTTATTGTAGATTGTGTTGCATTGGATCCATAGGCACGTAAGTCAGTCTTTATGCACGAGGAGTGGACTATTGGAACGCATGGTTTTATGCGGTAGGCCATTCAGGGCCACTAGCGAGTAGGCAATGGGGGACATTGTAGTCCTTGAGGTGTAACTCGTATAGACTGGATAGGCAATTTGGTGCCATAAGTCCTTGAGGTGTAACTCAACGGGGTAGGCAATAAAGGCATGAGAATGGTTTAAGGTTGTGATGTCTTTATGGCATGAGAACTAAAATCGGGACTTGAGGTGTAATCCAGTAACGTCATAAGTGACCTAACTTTGTGTGCCCATCACTTTCGATGGAATCGGGTCTCCCCCGTCACCGAAAGGTGTTGTTTTTGGGTATTTACTTGTATCCATATTTTCGGTGACACATTTTATTTATATGAAATGTTTTCATAGTTTATTGGCAGAGTTCTATGCCTCATCCTTATTGGATGTTTTGAATATTGGAGTTTTACTCACGTTTACATTACTTGGGAGTTTATAATGTCCATGTTTTATTATCGTTGGTCTTGTACGATTGACTACAATTTGATGACTTTAATATTGGGTTCCCCTCCATGTATATTAAAGTTTAAATGAAGTAGGCCATTCCCATATTTATAGTATTTGGATTTCATTACATTTTACGTTCGCGTGAGTATTGGCTCGTAACATGTTTTCGATGAAGTATTATATTTATATGGAGCGTTTTTCCATGAAATTTGGGTTGAGTATTATGTCGTCAACCGTATTTGAAGGTTTTGCACAATGAAGATTTATTCACTTGTTGAGTGAGTTTGGATTGGAATTCATTTTGGAAAACGTTATTTACATTTTGGGAACTTCTCTCATAGATTTTGTATGCGTTGGAAAATGAGTCATTTACATCCTCCTCATAAACTCTTTTGGAAATCATAACTTATGTCGCAAACTTTCATTCAAAGAATTATTTAAATCATGTTATAAAATCTTGAAATCACTAGGCGTTAGCCTAACCCTTTTTATTTGTCGGCATGTGCAATAGGTTCAGGTTCGGATTATTTCTAGTGACACTGTGAAGAGATGAGTGCTTGTAGTGTGCTTGAGAGGTGAATTGGTTAAGTGAAGTCTTCCGCGTTGATATTTGGGAATAGCATTTTGTACTTGAGTTAAGTAACACCGATGTGAACTTAGCCTTGTATTGAGACTTGAGTTATGTATGGTTTGAGGTTAATCGTAGATTTTAATTTGAGGTATTTCACCTTCTGAATTATAGGGAGAAATCCTATTATTTTGGTTGTATTATCGAAAATTTTGTTTAGTTGCTTTTTCCCAATTCGAGGGTGTTACAATTTGGTATCAGAGCATAAGTTTGAGAGAATTAGGTGTTGATTTTTGGATACCTAGACTCAAACTAGCGTTCTTTTAAGTAAATGAAAGTGAAATTCACCATTAGGCACTTTAAGATAGGATGTTTTGAAGTCGATGGAGTTGCTAGAAACGAGAATCACGTTGAGAGTAGCAAGGATAAACATGTATGGTGCGTCCATAATGACACCTGGCCAGTGTCATGGTGAACCTGCTAGTTACATGTACATACTTGAACTACTTTAATGTGATGACCGTTGGGGTAGTGAAGAAGTTTCTAAGCGAGTAGTAGTTGGAAAGGATTGACGATTTTAGTATTAGTCACTTAGGGTGACAATAAGCATGATATTTGCTTTAAGTGGACCGTTTCGGGTCAAAATTGATGGTTGGGTTAGAACCATAGACTTATTAAATCGAATTTGATTCGAGGAGCAATCGTAACGTTAATCGATGTAATTCTCAACTTTGCCTTAAGAGGTTTGAGCATCCGGATGACGGTAGTGTGACCAGAGGGATTTGGAGGAGTATGGTTTGAGACGTTGAGTGCCGACTAAATTCATGCACAAAATTTATTTTTAAAATAAATTGCACTAGTTAGTTCTTGTGTATCAATTCCTCATGTGGATTGTGTTACAAATCTTGGGAAAACGTTTAGCACACACAAGATTTTAAATCATGGTTTTGAACATGCATGAAATTATTTTATTGCCGGGAGTTGCAAACTCTGTCGGGACTTGTTTTATTTTGTTGTTGTTTAACGTTACTTTCACAGTGATATCCACATTTTCATGATGTTTGAGATGTTGGACAAGTAACTACGGCTTATGACTTTAACATTGGATCTCCTCCACATATGTTAAGGTTTGGACGTAAAGTTTTCCTCCATTATGTCTATGTCAATCTTTATTGGAGAATTTATTTAATGCAAGTTTTGTTGAACAATGTTGTTTATATGGTATTACAACAAAAAAGGAATTTTCGGAATTTTGACATTTTGGTCATGATTTTACTTTATGCAATTTGATTTCTAAAGGCGAAAGGTTTGGCACCATTTGGCTGATTTGAGTCCATTGAGCCCATAGAGTTTTACGGAGTTTTGTTTTTCGACTTTTTGTGTCGTGTGAGTGCAATTTTGCAACGTGCATACTTCCTTTATTATGTGAGCTAATTTATGAGTTATATTGGGCATTTTGTCTCATTCGGGTTTTGTTGAGAAATATTATTTTATGCTATAAGACGACAAAAAAAGGATGAGTTTTGGAACTTTGGTGTTGTGTAATTTCTCTTTCAAAGATTTGTGTTAGCACATTTTGTTGCAATTTATTCAATGTACAGATTGAGTTATACATGGCGTGAGTAATGCTTGAAAGGACATCCTGATAGTATATCTTAACGATTTACTTATTGCGCTTTCGGTTAATTGGTTATTTTATTATCATTTCATGCAACTGCATTATATTGACCTAGGGGTATGCATAACTTGGTAGCCACTAATTCTCGACACCTTGATAAATGAATCGTGAAGAAAAATGTTTTATTAATTCATTACATAAATAGAGATCATCTGGTCAAAATACATTTTAGGATTGTGGAGTTTATACACGGTTTACGATACAGTACATTTTGAAAACACGAATGTGTGAGTCGTTGACATTTGGTCAATTTTGGCTTGATGAGCATTTTGGAAAAATTGTAAACCTTTTTGGTTTTAGAGAAAAGGTGTATTTTGAGTGTTTTAATGAGTAAATTTTAAGCATCGACATTTTAACGTTTTGTATTACAAGTAAAAAAAAACTTTTTAGTGTAAATGCTCTGTGATGGGGATTTTGGAAAAATCATTTGTCTCAACCTAGAGTGCGTGGAATTATTTAAATTTTTAGAACATTAATGCGCACTGTTTGTATAATTCGAAATTTGAAGTCGGTTTAAACCCTTTTTGGTGTCAACTAATTACAAACACTTATTTTCTCCTAAGGTTTTGGGAAAACACATTGATGTGTGTGAGTCTCGCCAAGAAGGTTTTGCTCGTATGTCATCTTATGACTAAACGAGAAAATTTTGTAATTGATTTAAAGAATTTCGTATGAACCACCTGATGCATGTTATTTCATTTCAAGAAAACTACTAGGAAAGTGTTACAAGTTTGCATGCATACTCCAATTTGAGATTTCCTCATGATGTTTTAGTCAATATCTTTGAATGATGAAAACGTATTGATTTTTGTCTTTAAACTTGGAACTGACACAAATAGTTTTATGTTTTAACCAAAGTATTTTTATGAATCATTTCACCGTTTTTGTGAAAGAAACCAACGCGTGCAAACTTTGTGGGTGAACTTGTTTTTCAGGACATTTTATGGCTAAAGGAGGAATTTTTGGAATCGGATGTCGTTTAAACTTCTTTTTGGAGTGCGTACAAACCTCCTTGTTGCACACTATTTAAAGTAGGAAATTACTTTACATACATGACATAAATAAATCCGTGCTAGGACCGTAGCGATTAATTTCAAAGAAGTTGTTTATTATGCTTTTGCATTTTGTTAATAACCTAAATTACGATGAAACGGTTTTCAAGATGATTTTCATATATGGGACGAGAATGTCCATTTTTGCGCAACTACCGAGTAGATAGTAGTAGCTTTTATGCGTACGATTAATTTGATATGAAAACTTTTGTGTTGAAAATATCTGTAAAAGTTTTGATTGGCATATTTGTTAAATAATTCACTTGAAAACCTTGAACTCATTAGGACATTGGAAAGGTTAAGTATCCCTGGTTAAAAGTAAGTGTGTATAGAACTTCGGTTATGGAAAGTTGGGTATTTTAACGCGTGTTGGTACCGTAGGCCAAGTAGTGCTGTTTGTGTAGTCGGCGTATATTGTAATTGGGAGGTTAGACTCGTGGTATTTCCTGTTAAGGTTGGTGGTGACCGTCTTGTTGGCAACTTTGTTTTGGATCTCGGTCAATTTTCGCATGAGATACCCTTTAGACACCATATTGATAACCTTAGTTTTGTGGGAATGCTCGACGAATGGACTCGTGAGTAAAGTTCTGTTGGGGTTCAAAACTTGGTGGTATAACTAGGTGTCAACCTTTTGGGTTCAAGGCCAGGAACCGTTAGTGTATTCGGAGGGTTATAGTCCGATTTTAAAGAAATAATGATAACGGTTGTAGGGATCTTAAGATGCCAATTGTGATGAGTAGATTTGGTGGGACGACTTTCTTGTGTGGTAAAAGAACCTGTGGGTTTGATGATTAATATTTGGACGTATTCTTGGAGTTGTATAATCGATGGGTCAGTGATGACCGCAGGTTTTGGAGCCTATTAGGGCTCGTTAGAATTAAGCGACAGTTAGCAGTAGGAACAATTTGAATTGGAGATTCTGTTAGTTTCGGTAGTGATCAAACCCTGGATTGATTTAGAGTCTGGACCCGCAATCGGGAAATTATGCAACATCTAAGGTTAGGAGACAACCGAAGTCGTCTGATTTGGAGTTACTCCAGTGGATGGAGCGTCCACCCGGACATAAGTACAATGTGCCTGAGAGGACATTGTTGGTAAGGGTTGCTTGAGGTTTGTCATGGCAGTCTGCGTAGGGGAATTTAAATTCTAGTTGAAAGCTATGGACCAGGAAAGGTGTTGACTAGATAGCCTTTGGATGTAAGGAATCTAGATTTCGAGGACGAAATCATTCTAAGGTTGGGAGGATTGTAACACCCCGAAAATTGAAAACCTGAGTTTTGGACTTGCGGGCGTCCGCAAGGGCGCAAGGATGGACGTCCGCGTAGCGCGGAAGACCGTGGTTCGTCCGCGGAAGCAACAGAGACGAATTGGGAATTCGGTCAGGGCAAGGCCGGATGTCCGCATAGACCTCCAGTCGGACGTCCGCGACCTGTCTGATTAGATATTTTGGTTGTTTTAAGCCATTTCCCTCTCTTTTCCCTCATTTCATTTTTTCTTCACAAACATAACTCAGCTCTCTTACTCTCTCTCTCTCTCTAAACCGATTTCTCTCTCAAGAAAACCCTAACTCCTTTTTCTTCTTCTTCATCTTCCCCGCCCAAACTAAACCCATTTCCACCATTGTTGAAGGTATGGAAGCTTGAAGCTTTTGTGGGTGATTAGGAGCTTTGCTTTGAGGATTCAAGTGATGAAGGTAATCTCTCTCTCTACCAAAAGCTAGATTGTTGTTGTTTTCCCCTCCTCTTCCATTTTGGGGTTTTATTGGGTGATTTTGGTTGTGTTTGATTGAGGTGATCTTCTTCTTCTTTATCTATGAAATTAGGGTTTTAGTATAAGTTAGGGTTTTGATGTAAAATGTTTGGGGAATGGTTCTACATGTTTGGATCTGAGTATTTATGGTTGGAAACGTTTGGATCAAGGTTTTTGGAAGATTTGGCTTGAGGATTCCTGTTTCTTCAAAGGATGCTTACGTTTGGGGAAAATCTAGATTGAGCCTAAATTTAGCAAGGTGTAACACCCTAAAATCAGGGCTAATTTGAACCTCAAATTGTAACAAGTTATGATAGAATAACATCAAACTTTTATATAAACGAGGAGGGAATTAACTAGGAGAGTTCATATTTACAAATACTGAATTCTCCAAATAACCTATAAATCTAATCATATAAACTATAATCAGATTAACTGGGTCATCTAAGCAATCCATCCAAAAAGCCTCAATGCGTTAGCTAATTCCTCCGCTTATCTCAAAGTTGAATACTTCTAAAGCTCTCGCCCACATTCCATTTATTTCACTGAGCCTGTACCTGGTAAGAAAATTTAATTTGAACAATTAGGCTTACGCTTAGTGAGAACATCCAAATTCAAATTAAAACATTAACAGTTTGAAAGTATCCAATACATATAAACCAACCTGTTCTCCACCATTCTTACCGTACACGTACTCGTCCCATGATGACGGAAACATAACCAATCCCATGAATATGACTACCATTCCGAAAATCATATCATCATATACTAAAGCTCACCAAGAATCATTACAGATTCTAGTTCATTGGTCAAACCCAAGGATTCACATTTAATCATCATACCCCTTTCTTGAAATGGAAGTAGAAATAGCACCTATATATTGCCTATTTCTAATCCACTTAAAACAAACAGAAATAACAATTACACTTTGTCTATTTCACCTTTTCCACATCATAATTATGAATAGCAATTCTACTTTACCTATTCAATTAACTCAACATGAATAGCAATTCTACTTTGCCTATTCAATTATCTCAACATGAATAGCAATTCTACTTTGCCTATTCAATTAACTCAACATGAATAGCAATTCTACTTTGCCTATTCAATTATCTCAACATGAATACCAATTCTACTTTACCTATTCAATTATCTCAACATGAATAGCAATTCTACTTTGCCTATTCAATTCAACATGAATAGCAATTCTACTTTCCCTATTCAATTATCTCAACATGAATAACAATTCTACTTTGCCTATTCAATTCAACATGAATAGCAATTCTACTTTGCCTATTCACTTCAAATACAATCAATGGCTATGGATTCATTACACTTATTGACGTATGTGTATAATAACACATCTCGTTATATCTCGCAACATATTCTTTATAAGAATATTCAATAATTTATCGTAACTTTAATCCCCGATGATTTCTCTTCCAAATATCATAATCAAAATATTTCGAACTCAAATTTACGGAGTTATTTTAGTAATAATCTAAATTCCGAAATCAAGTTCCTAATTGCATTTTAAACTAACATATTGTCTCATTTAATTCCAATTTAGAACCCAATCCAACACTAAAATTCGTTGGTCCATAACTAAGGCCCAAATGTAATTTGTATTTAAAATCCAGCATTTAATTTGGTCCAGCCCACTTTCAGCTTTTGAATTACTTCCGGAATCCAATTGAAGAAAAATAATTCCGGTTTATAATATTTTCCGGATGCACTTCCTATTTCCAAAATTCCGGACTTCAAATTAATCCATTTCGGATTTGTATAATTCCGACCCAGCTTCCGGAACTTGGTTCCGGGCTTCGGCCCATTTTGGTTTGCTATTAGTTCCAGTATCCAACAAATAATTAAGTTCCGGTACAAACACAAAATAATTCCGGAACACATATATTAAAAAAACCCAACTTCCGGAACTTGTTTCCGGATCACTCCTTTCGGCCCAATTCCGGAAGTTTGCTATTCCGGATTCAAATTCAGTTCCGGAACCAATCAGTTCCGGAATTTTCTAAAATACCGGAACTCCGATTTTAAAATATGATTCTCGCCAATTTAATTCTAAAAGCTCCTCCAAAGTCGAGTCTATTAGTCGACTTAATTCCAATACCAATATACCAATATATTCAGACAATTTATGTACCACATCTGATTCCAATTTAATCTATTAAAGTTTTAATTTGAAAATATGAACTCACCTGAAGAAGATGAATCCCAGCAATTCAAACCCTTTATTCTCTGATTCACAATCACACACAAGAATTCAGATGAAACCAGTTCTTTCTTCTTCTTTCTCATTTCTTTCTCTTTTTTCTCTCTCTCTGCTTTTCGTCCCAGACTTCAAGAGTGTAAATTGAGATAATGTCTCAATCAAACCCATCCCTTAAGTAATTAACTTTCAAGAAATGACCAAATACACCCTCTAGTTTCATTTTCATCCATCACCTTTAAACATTGGTTAAATTACAAGTTCAACCCTGGAGTATACTTTTACTATTAGACCACAACTTAGACTATCTTACAAATAGACCCCAGTTATATTAAATATAATATAATGAAATTTTGGGGTGTTACACAAGGTGAGTTCAAGTTGATTTGTGAAAACTTTGTACATGCCAAAAATGTTATTTTCCAAATATTTGTGTGTTTTACTTGAAATTATCAATTGTTGGGTTATTTGATGAGTTTAACCCTTTTTGAAGTGTTCACCTTTATAAAGTTGTAAAACACCCATATTTGAGATTTTTGGGATATTTTGATGTGTAGAAATCAGAGATATGTCCTTAAATGATTTATTGCTCAAGTGTAATTAATTCAATGGTTTAATCATATTGGTGTAATTGATTTTATAAACCATTTGGGAAAATGCACATTTTAGTGTCATGAGTTATTTTGAGAATTATAAGAGTATAAGTCCATTTGGGGAAAAGCCTTTGTTCTAACCCGTGACGAATTTTGGGTTAATGATGATTTTATGGTACATGTTCACCTAAGCAATGTTTACATGCATTTTATATTTTGAGGACCGTTATTATGGGTCTAATGAATTTTGAGCATTTTGCTCGGTTTTGACTTTGAGGGAGTCTTGGGGACATTTTGTTTGAGTTTGATGGATCAATAGGGAGTCTTATTTATGGTTTTCATTTATTGCAACTTGATGCATTTTATTGCATATTATTATTATTTACATGCTCGGGTGCTTTAGTCATACCGGGATGGGCATGTTATTGTAGACTGTGTTGCATTGGATCCATAGGCACGTAAGTCAGTCTTTAATTGATGGTCTATCTCTTTGTGCACGAGGAGTGGACTATTGGAACGCATGGTTTAATGTGGTAGGCTGTTCGGGGCCACTAGCGAGTAGGCAATGGGGGACAATGGAGTCCTTGAGGGGTAACTCGTCTAGACTGGATAGGCAATGTGGTCCCATAAGTCCTTGAGATGTAACTCGACGGGGTAGGCAATAAAGGCATGGGAAAGGTTTGAGGTTGTGATGTCTTTATCGCATGAGAACTAAAACCGGGACATGAGGTGTAATCCAGTAACGTCATAAGTGACCTAACTTTGTGTGCCCATCACTTTCGATGGAATCGGGTCTCCCTCGTCACCGAAAGGTGTTGTTTTTGGGTAGTTACTTTTATCCATATTTTCGGTGACACATTTTATTTATATGAAATGTTTTCAAAGTTTATTGGCGGAGTTCTATGCCTCATCCTTATTGGATGTTTTGAATATTGGAGTTTTACTCACGTTTACATTACTTGGGAGTTTATAATGTCCATGTTTTATTATCGTTGATCTTGTACGATTGACTGGAATTTGATGACTTTATTATTGGGTTCCCCTCCATGTATATTAAAGTTTAAATGAAGCAGGTCATTCCCATATTTATAGTACTAGTTGAGTACCCGCGCAATGCGGCGGGGATGTTAATGTTCTATAAAGATACATTTAAGTTTTAAACATCAAATTTTGCAAAAAATATTTGGTGGTTCACATGGTTCATATATTGTATTAAAAGTTTTTCACAATGCGACGGGATATATCGTAGATTAAAAAAATGAAAACTTAATGCAATTTCTTATCCAAAAAGTCTAAATTGTTGTTTAAACAAAATAGAAATTACAATCATGTTTTAATCATATACAATCATCACTCAAAACTTCTCGGTAAACCACATTTGATGTGTAAACTCCATTCGGCTTGAACTTTTTGGATGGCTTCACTAATACCTTTGTAGTGTCACGTGATATACCTCTGGATAATGCCACATAAAGTTGCCCGTGTGAGAATACCGGTTCAGGTAGATAAACACCTACCACCGGAATTGTTTGTCCTTGAGCTTTATTAATTGTCATTGCAAAACAAAGTCGAATCGGAAATTGTTTTCTCTTCAATTTAAATGGAAACATGTCATCTTCGGACGGACATAGAGGAATTCTTGGTAAAAATACCCTCTTACCAGTATGTTGACCAACAACTATTTCCGCATCAATGACGTTCGGTTGAAAGCCTCTGCATATCAACCTTGTGCCGTTACATAATCCATTCGAAGGGTCGATATTCCGCAATAGTATTATTGGGCATCCAATTTTAAGTCGGAGGTAATGAGGGGGCAAACCGCTAACGGTAAGTGAGTTTAAGAATTCCATTGGATATAAGTTATTGTTATCGTCTTCTGCTTCGTCAAAACTATAGTAAATCTTTTCCTCTCCGCAGAATCTTTCGATCAACTGATCATTAATCTCGTCGACATGCTCATTTTTAGTTGTTAGTATCGCCGTTGAAATGATATAATCTGAAGCAGTCCCGTTGGTTTGCAGAGAAGGAAATATTGCATCGATCAAAGCATCCTTCGATTCATCTTGTTTGGTGTAAGGAATGGCCATGTCATCAGGTATGCGAATAAAGTTTTCGTCCACTGTTTCTTCTTCTCCATCACCGACTCGTAACAAAAAATCTGAAAACCATCGATCAGTAAGTGCTCTCATATTGATCGTTAACCGCAACTTTTTAATCGAAGACCAAATAGGTGACATCCGTAGGCTAGAGTCTACAATCTGTGCCCGGGTACCTTTTCTCGTTACCGGCAACACCTGTCTAAAATCACCTCCCATAATCATTATCTTTCTACCAAATGGGAGCCGCACCCCAGTGATGTCTTGCATTATTCTATCGAGTGCCTCCACTGCTTTTCTCTTTGCCATTGATGCTTCATCCCAGATGATTATTTTTGCATCTCGGAGTAGTTGAGCAGTTCCACTTTGTTTTTTTATATTGCACACCGAATTATTACAAAGACTGAGGGGAATCTTGAACCAAGAGTGAGCCGTTCTCCCTCCTGGCATGTTATTAGCGGCAGCACCCGATGAAGTGGTCGCAAGTGCAATATGTCCACGGGAACGAACATTAGCGAGCAAAGCTTTGTACAGAAATGTTTTTCCGGTTCCACCTGGACCATCTACAAAAAACACACCTGGACGATCATTATCTACATGACTCATGATCTCATCGAATGCATGTTTTTGGTCGGAATTTAGAGAGTCTCGGGCACGCAGATCTTCGTCTTCCACGATTATGGAGTACTCCTCTTGTACCTCACGAAATGCCCGTGATTCTAAATTGGCAGCTGCATTTATGTTTTGAAGATCGAAATCATCGAGGGTCTTACCCATAGATTGTAAAAAGACTGAGATATCTGTAAGAACCATATTTCGGACTATCTCAGCATTTACGTAGTGTCGTCTGTAATCTTCAGAGAGTGAATCATAATGTTCATCCCATAACTTGCGAACATCTCCCGGCTCACAATAAATCAAGATCGTTGCGAATAGTCATCTAAGAGCATTGGGAAACTGAAATAAGGAGGCCTCGGCAAGACAATGCGATAAATTATCGTCGGACTCTATCAAACCTCTCTCAAGAGCATCTTTTCGAAATGTCGGATGTAATACGCCATTAACCGTGTAAAGATCTTCAAAACATGTAGGTCCACTAATATGCGAGAGAACTAGGCGTAGATAATACCGTTCTCCTTCAGCAGGATTAGCATGAACCAGTCGTCCTCTCATTGGTCTTCGGCTTCGAGTATTCCATTTACGTGATTTGGAATTCCATGTGTAATGTCTCGGAAAATCTTTGTACAAATATTGTCTTGCACTCATATCTGTTTTATTCCTCTCAAAAAATGCGGTCAACATTGATCTCTTATCCTTCTCTCTGTCAACAATATCTGTCATAATATCATTCTCTCTGAACCTAACCAACTGCTTATTCGGAAGATGGACCTGCAAAGCCATCACACAAGGGTGGATTTTAGAAAGAGGAAAGCTAAAAATCCGCCAAGTCGCCTCAGGTGGAGAAACATATTGTGCATCTTGAAATCTTTTTATCTCGTTAATAACAACCTCTTCTCTATCAGGATCGACATGAATAACCTGCTTGTCATGACCTTTGTAAACATACTTGAAAATATATTTCACAAATATTATACTTGAGCAAACCTCAACATTGATGTGACAGTTGAACATCATTAGCAACTTTGGGTTATATGGGACCACCCATCTATTATCTAGGATACTACCTCGGACGTCCGCCTGTATTCCATTGTTTATCCTCCGATACATCGGATATGAGTTATCTGCTTGCGCTGTCTTGTCGTTGAATTGCTGAGGATATCTAAAACGACATTTCTTTGGCTCACCTTGCATACAAGGGCTACATGGATTTAAATGACCGCAAGGACCATGCATCATGTGCATTATCACCAGTTGATGCATTTCAGGATACTTTGTTGGGTCCGGGATTTCGGCACACACGATCTTGTCGTAATGGTCTGGGTTTGTAATCTTGTGTTGCGGCTTCATTATCAAGAGGAAGTGTGCATGTGGTAAACCACGTTTTTGAAACTCGATGACATAAACATATGCCTCAACCTCATCGAGGATGTGCTTCTTAAAGAGTTGATTTTTGAGATCCTCCAATTTGGCACGAAAAACTCTTGCAATAAGGTCCGGCCTATCTTGTGCGCTCTGCCCGTCCGATAACTCTCGTCGGATTTCAGGCCATCTTGGGTTACACGTCATGGTAAGGAATATATCAGGTTTCCCCTCATTCACTGAATTGTCATATTCATGTTCAAAACATTTAGAAAACTGTAAGACAACCTAAGGGGGGGGGGGGGGGGGTAAGGTTGTATTTTAAAACTTTTACTTTCAAAAATTCTTTTTACAAATAAATACAGAATAAATAAAGCAGAGTATAAATAAATAAGTATACAACAATTATATAAACAGATATAATTTAAATACACAGAGATTATATAAATAAATATAAATGCAAAGCAGTTTATATAAATAAATATAATATAGCACAGCGGAATAAATAAAGAGATAAGGGATAGAGATACTTGACACAGAGATTTACTGATTTACCACCAACTGTGATAAACCAGCAGCCGAGACACTTCTCAACACGATCCAATAAATGTATTCTTTACGGTAGAACACAAACCAAATACAAAGGAATTTGTAATAGTTTCTCAAGCCTCTGCTATGAGATAAACAGGATCACACACCCGTTATTCAAATACTTACAAGAGGAGTATAACTCACAATGGGTAATCACTCTTGTATAATATCTCACACTTGGATATTTTATAAAAAATGTTTTATAAAATATATATATATAAATGAGAGAGCTGAGAGTTGAGAGTTTGAATGCTGCTTGTTACTGTTGTGTGGTCTGGTCTTCTATTCTTCATCACCAACAGCTTCTTTATATATCAGCATCTCCAACGGCATTGTGTATTCGCGGTATACCGCCAAATGCATGCGGTATACCGCCGTCAGAAAAGGTGACTGACACACCAACGGCTACATGCAAAGTTGACAGGAATAATGTGCCCGCGGTATACCGGCTGGGACTTGCGGTATACCGGCCGTACGAAACAGCAACTTCAACCAATCAGAATTGCACACGGACTGCCGCGGTATACCGGCTGAACACCCGCGGTATACCGGCAAAAGTGTACCCGCGGTATACCGACTGTACCGCCGCGGTATACCGCCGTCAGGAAAAGTCAGCTTCCAGGACAGCACCCAAATCTTGCTGGATCTTCTCAAAACCTTATTAAAATTAATTGTTGGGTTTTTAGAAATATCCAAGTGGTATATTATTTTAGGGTGTTTATCATTATTAGTTATAAACAATAATGACGACGTAAACACTTCCGTCTTGAACCCTTCAGATTAAATCTTCGTGTTCTTCAACAACTGCACACTTGGATTAAATTGTTAGATAAACAATAATACGGTGTGTTTGTAATCATCAAAATAAATATATATAAATATATAGAGATGTGGTACACTTGCACCAACAATCTCCCCCTTTTTGATGATGACAAACACAACCGCTAAGCAAGAGCATATGCGGTTTCTCTCCCCCGTTTGTCGAAACAAAAAAGGGTCAAGAAAGACGGTATGCTTCCCCTCGAGAGATGCTCCCCCTCAAAAAATGCATAAAATTGAGAGAGCATAAACTCATGGGTAAAAGAGCTAAAACGCTCCCCCTCAAATTAATAACGATATCAATTTGATTTTATAAAATTTGAGGGATAAAATGCAAAAAGCAATAGAGACAAAGATATACAAACCAATACGAAACACTTGCACCAAAACGGATCTTAAGGCTTCAATTTTCGGTTAATTTTATGTGATAAAAAAAATCACCACGTATTATGACCTCGTCAGGTAACCACGTATTATAACCTCGGCAGGTAACCACGTATTATAACCTCGGCAGGTAACCACGTATTATAACCTCGGCAGGTAACCACGTATTATAACCTCGGCAGGTAACCACGTATTATAACCTCGGCAGGTAACACGTATTATATCCTCGTCAGGAAACACGTATTATATCCTCGTCAGGAAACACCTACAAAAGGCAAAGAAAATATTTCGTGGTACCCTTTTCTTATGGGTCCTTTTAACAGTTAGTATAAAACATAAACTGCAAAAAAATATGTTGTCGACATAAAACAAACACGACAAACATACAAAACCATAAAAATGGTTTAAAACCATAAACGCATTCCACCCGGATTATCAACATTAAACATTCCTTTCGGAATCCATTTTCTAACCATTTTAATTTTGCGATTGTATTTATCATACACATAAAATGAAGCATTTATATTCGCATTAGGTCTAGAAAAATTACTATTATACATACGAGCATACGGTTTCCTCCCATAATTCACATTTTTCATTTTTGACATATATGGGGGTTTTTGCACATAGGGTTTTCTCGTTTCAACTTTAGGAGATGCAAAAAATCTTTTAATGGGTTTACACGAACATTTATCAACACATGTATCGGAACCAATGCCTTTACGACAATTTATACGATTAGGCATATTTAGCATTTTAAGCACTTTATCATTGCTACTATTAAAAGCATTTGCTAATAAGTCATTTTTCTCATGCGATTTACATTTAGCATTTAAATATGCAACTTCATTTTCAAGAGACTCGCATTTTGTACATGCAACACTTTCTTTTTTATTTTCACTTAAGCATGCAATTTTATCATTTAAAACAATGCAAGATTTGCAAATATCTTTTTCACTTAATTTATTTTCTAATTTAGTGATAAGGTCTAAATCATAAGCAGATTTTTGTTTACCGTCATCTATTTCCTTTTTATATGCGGATACGGTTTCTTTTAAATTAGAGATTTCATCTTTATACCTATTTGCAAGAGCGGCCATATCATGAAATGATTTATATAATTCGTCAAGATTATTTTCATCGTCACTATAATAATTATCACAATTATTTTTAGAGGAATATGATGAAGATACCTCATTATCATGGTCGGCCATGAAACAAAAATTTTTGGTCTCATTTATGCTTGCGCTCAACGCGCCTCCAACCAAAGCTTTTGGTGTGTTGATTTGTTTTGCTCGATTCGGACACACACTTGCATAGTGATCCTTGTCACCACACACATAGCAAAAGCCTTTCTTTTTATTGGCTTTTTCATCGTCGCTAGATTCGTCATAATTGTCTTCACTTTTGTGGACGTTGCGACTTTGGTTTTTACCACCACGACGGTAGTCTTCATTTTCTTGAAACCTATCAATATTGGCAAACTTTTTGTTAGATAGAAGTTTAGAAAGTTTTCTTACCAACTTGACTAAATCGTCAAGATTTTCGGGTTCATCATCGGATGAACTTGCATCTTCCTCCTCTTCCTTTTCTTTTGAGGCAACGACCTTGAGAGCGATGGATTTCTTTTTGACTTGCTCCCGGACTTGATTTCTTTTTAGTGCGATTTCGTGCACTTTAAGATTGCCGATGAGATCATCGAGCTTCATAGTTGCGAGATCTCGGGAGTCTTCCAAGGATGTGATTTTTGCCATCCACTCCGAAGGAAGTGCTCGAAGAATTTTCCTTACATAATCCTCATTAGGATAAGTACGACCTAATCCCTTCAAGGTAGTCATAATGAGGTTAAAACGTTTAAACATTGAGTCGATTGACTCATCTTTTGACATTTCAAATAATTCATAATCATGAACAAGAATATTTATTTTAGAGCTTTTAACTTGAGTATTTCCACGATGAGTGTCGCTCAAGCTTTGCCAGATTTGATTAGCAGTTTTATAAGTATAAACTCTTTCAATTTCATCAGAGGTTAAAGCAGCATATAATATATTTTTAGCTTCAAAATTTAAACAATAATGAGATTCTTCAGCGGGAGTCCATTCTTTTAAAGGTTTATCAACAATAAGATCATCTTTTACAATAGTAGGATTAAAATTCCCATTTTCTATAATATCCCAAATTTTTTGACTTTTGCCACGAACGTGACATTCAAATAGCTCGGCCCAAATGCCAAACTTTTCAGTATCTATCAAAGGGGGTTTTGAAAACACAAAATTAGTTTGTTGAGCCATTTAAAAGAAATAAAGAAATAACTTTAAAAATTTAAACAGATAATTTTTGAAAGCCCTGCTCTGATACCAAATGTTGGACAACCTAAGGGGGGGGGTAAGGTTGTATTTTAAAACTTTTACTTTCAAAAATTCTTTTTACAAATAAATACAGAATAAATAAAGCAGAGTATAAATAAATAAGTATACAACAATTATATAAACAGATATAATTTAAATACACAGAGATTATATAAATAAATATAAATGCAAAGCAGTTTATATAAATAAATATAATATAGCACAGCGGAATAAATAAAGAGATAAGGGATAGAGATACTTGACACAGAGATTTACTGATTTACCACCAACTGTGATAAACCAGCAGCCGAGACACTTCTCAACACGATCCAATAAATGTATTCTTTACGGTAGAACACAAACCAAATACAAAGGAATTTGTAATAGTTTCTCAAGCCTCTGCTATGAGATAAACAGGATCACACACCCGTTATTCAAATACTTACAAGAGGAGTATAACTCACAATGGGTAATCACTCTTGTATAATATCTCACACTTGGATATTTTATAAAAAATGTTTTATAAAATATATATATATAAATGAGAGAGCTGAGAGTTGAGAGTTTGAATGCTGCTTGTTACTGTTGTGTGGTCTGGTCTTCTATTCTTCATCACCAACAGCTTCTTTATATATCAGCATCTCCAACGGCATTGTGTATTCGCGGTATACCGCCAAATGCATGCGGTATACCGCCGTCAGAAAAGGTGACTGACACACCAACGGCTACATGCAAAGTTGACAGGAATAATGTGCCCGCGGTATACCGGCTGGGACTTGCGGTATACCGGCCGTACGAAACAGCAACTTCAACCAATCAGAATTGCACACGGACTGCCGCGGTATACCGGCTGAACACCCGCGGTATACCGGCAAAAGTGTACCCGCGGTATACCGACTGTACCACCGCGGTATACCGCCGTCAGGAAAAGTCAGCTTCCAGGACAGCACCCAAATCTTGCTGGATCTTCTCAAAACCTTATTAAAATTAATTGTTGGGTTTTTAGAAATATCCAAGTGGTATATTATTTTAGGGTGTTTATCATTATTAGTTATAAACAATAATGACGACGTAAACACTTCCGTCTTGAACCCTTCAGATTAAATCTTCGTGTTCTTCAACAACTGCACACTTGGATTAAATTGTTAGATAAACAATAATACGGTGTGTTTGTAATCATCAAAATAAATATATATAAATATATAGAGATGTGGTACACTTGCACCAACAAAAACATTCATTCACAAAACATTCACTGAATTGTCATATACATGTTCAAAACATTTAGAAAACATTCATTCACAAAACATTTACTGAACCAATACAAAATACCACAACAAATACATGTTCCAAAAATACATGTTCCAAAAATCATCACAACAATCACAAAAATACAATACTAATCAAATTGATTGATCACACATTGGCATTCGGAATAATTCTTAAGTTGTGTGCTTCCGACATCTCTGGTACAAACACAATCTGGGTTAAATCCGTAGAATTTAAAACGTTCACTGAAAAAAAAATAGAAAATACCATTTTAGAAAATTTATAATTTTAAATTGAAATAAAAACAAATAAGTAAAATTAATAAATATTATACTTTGATATCGATGGATAAGCTTAACCCGAGATGCATAAATTATTGAATTATTTTGTATGGCCCGAGCTATCATCCCAATACGTGTTTCTCTTGAATCATACAACCTCAACTTTATTTCATGCCCCCTATTAGAAATAGCAAAGTTAGTGATAACACAAGTTGGCCAATTTGTTAATTTGGTAATTGATTAAATTTTAATACAACTTCAAACTTACGTTTCATCTTGTAAAACTAAATCACACGCACCCAATCGGAATACACCATAATCTCTCGCATTGGTAACTCGTCTTCCCCTTATGATTTTTCCAACCACATCTAAGATATATAAATTTAAATTTGAATATCAATTTGACAT
This sequence comes from Saussurea involucrata, assembly GCA_033807775.1. Lineage (NCBI taxonomy): Eukaryota > Viridiplantae > Streptophyta > Magnoliopsida > Asterales > Asteraceae > Saussurea > Saussurea involucrata. Next base: position 247,514,149 of record CM066321.1, on the reverse strand, counting down.
AGTTAAATTTAAATTTAACTAAAAAAATTAATTTACCAATTAGCATCTTTCTTCTTGTCCTATCTTCAACAAGTGTTCTTATCAAAGGCACCGACGGATAAAACACAAATCCTCTTTGAACATCCTCCGGCAATGGGGTAAACCTTGTGTTTCTATCAATCAAAATTTCATGTTCGGCACGAACCAAACTATATTTTTCATACCTTGGATATTCATAATAGGATCCTTGAACTTGGAAATGCTCCAAAAAGAAAACACCTCCTACCAAATTTCTTTGTCTATAGACATCCAACAATGTACGTGGAACAACTGCAGCCATTTTGTCCCTCTAACGTATATAAATATATACATATACACAATATGTAATTTTAACATTGTTAGTATCTTTAAAAAATATATTTTCAACAAAACTAAAATATGATTAAATTCGCTTACATTTTGGTCAAGTAAGATGATGTATATTTTTTCGTGTATTACATCTTCCCAAACAAATTCTACTCGGACAGGTTCAAAGTTCCACCAAACATGAAGACTTTCTAGTTGGTAAAAATGTTCAGCATGCCACCCTAAATCCATTTTCTACATAAATAATATGATCAGAACAATTTCAGAATGCCAATTGCAAACATCAATAATATTGTTAACATTATAAAAAAATTACCTCTAAAAGAACACCAAAAGTAGACAAACAACAAGTAGAGCATGAACCATTAAAAATAAGAACATTTGGTGATAAGAACACTTAGAGCAGCAAGAGCAATCTGATTAAGACATTATTAAGACATTACCTTGGTCGGAGAGCAATCGAATGAAATCGTATGGAAGCTGTAAGGTTCAGGTAGGTTTTTATTGAACTTAATGAGACTAACAGCTTATTCGGTCAGCCCGTATAACATTTTTATAACATCAAATCACTACCAATCCAAATCCAAACACCTTCAGGTCAAATATTTAAGCAAATTGAAATAGGATGAAAGTTAATTTACAACTACAAATGTGAAGTGAGTGATCTTGAATCTTGACCCAAAAATCACTACTTTTTTTAACTTTTGTCATAGAAATGGTCACCCTAAATCCATTTTCTATATTACACATCACTTTGTTATATATATATGTTTTAACTGGTTTATGGGTTATCATATTTATGTATATCTGTTCTGATTTTGAATTACTTTGATGGCAGCAAATGTCTTTCACAGAGATCTAAAACCCAAAAATATATTGGCAAATGCTGATTGCAAATTAAAGATATGTGACTTTGGTCACAGTGTACTAGAAAAAGATTGTGGCTAAAATTTAACTGAACTTAAACATAATAGTACTTGCCATACATTCAACAGTAAATGTGAAAAGTACAATCAAACCAAATTAACAGCTATAAATAAACAATAGTAATCTCATTCAACAACAATAGTAATTTTATTTTACAGTAATAGGTAGTTAAATAAACCTGCAAAGTAGCATCTAAAATTCACCTAATATATACTACTGATGTCATAGAAGGTCTGGAGATAGTTCTGCTTGGGGAATTTTTGTGCTTATTCAGAAGTGAAGTTTTTGTGCTTACTTTTGTACTTACTTTTGTACTTTATCAAACAAGATCTGGATATGGTTTTTTCTTGGGGAATTTTAGGTTGGATTAAGATGTCAAAAAGTTTTCAGATCGAGCACTTTCATGTTGTTTTTTATGTGTGGCCTAACTAAGTTATATTTGTTTCCAGGAATCTTCTTGGACCAAGTTTAGAAGACTTGTTCAATTATTGTAATCGGAAATTCACATTGAAAACAATTTTAATGCTTGCAGGCCAGCTGGTAAGTATGCTGCTGCCTTGTGTAATGAGAAGGTTGGTGAACACATTGTATCAACACTTGCACCTTTTCAATGCAGATAAACAGAGTTGAATATATGCATTCAAGAGGTTTCCTTCACCGTGATATAAAGCCTGACAACTTTTTGATGGGTCTAGGACGAAAGGCAAATCAGGTAATTTGTTTTACATGTTATGGATTCTATACTTTACCATCATTTCGGATATTTGGAATTTAAATGTTGCAATATGTTCTGGTAAGTATGCTGGCTTGGAATTTAGTTGTTGATAAGTATTAATTTTCTAACTCAATACCTCTTAAAGAGATAAGGCTTCACCATGTGTCCCACTATCTTCATCTACATTCTTCTGTTGTCCATACGAGATTCTGATCATCAACTTATTTGTGGCTGTTTTTATTTTTATTTTACAACAGGCTTACATTATAGATTATGGTCTTGCAAAATAGTATAGGGATCTCCAAACGCACAAGCATATACCATACAGGTATTGGAAATGATTATGCATAATCTCAAGTGGAAATCATATTACTTCTCCTATCTTGCTTGCTCGTAGGTTTCAAAACTGATATGTTTTTGAGCAATCTGATAGAAGCTTATTCTTATATCCTTTTAGTAAATGATTTGGTGTGTTAAGTCAAAAGATTAGCTTTGTCGCCTAATCATTACTTCATAGTTATGAACAAATAACATAAAAAAGGTCCGATGATTTGTTGTGTTGTTGAAACGTACACATGGTTGTCTTAACAATTCCCATGGTAGACAAACAAGTAGAGCAGGAACACTTATAGCAGGAACCATTAAAAATAAGAACATTTTGGTAATAAGAACACTTAGAGCAGCAAGAGCAATCGAATAGTGAAACCAGAAAGAGCAATTTGATTAAGAAATTATTAAGACATTACCTTGGTCGGAGAAGCAGCAAGAGCAATCGAATGAAATTCTGAAGCCTGAATCGAAGTAAAGCCTCAAGCCAAACCCACCGGACCTCGATTTACGATTTTCTATGAACGAAAAAGAAGAACAAATGAAAAACCGAAACAATAGAACATCAACACCCAAATCACATAATTTGAAGAAGAAAACGTAATTAGTAATTATTAATCGGTAATCACATAGAAAAACTCATTTCATGATCATGGATATGAAGCGAATTTGATCAAATAAATTCTTATTTTTATCTCTATTCCCCAGAATTCATGCACAGAAATTTCAGAAAACAATATGGATTTCCAAAAGAATTTGAACACCATCAATTTACATTTGGAATCAAAACCTACACACAAATTATCCGAAACACTATTCAGTTACCGCTAAGAAAATGGAAATTCAATTACCTTCATCAATGAATCACCGCCAATAAACCACAAATCTAAAAAATCGAGAAGGTATTTAAAACCTAAATTATCCAAAAACAAACTTCAATCGCTGATTGAAAGCGAAATCGCAAGCACATTCATCGATAAACAACCGCTAGAAATCAGAAAACTCAAAAACCATAAAATACTCACACCTAATTCATCGAAGAGCAGTCAGAGAAACATGAAAGCTAATATTTAAGCTGAGAAATCGATTAAAGCCTCAAACCAATATTGCGATTATCGTATGGATTACCTTGCTCGGAGAAGCAGCCTGAACAATCGATTAAAGCCTCAAACCAAACCCACCGGAGGTTGTTTTATGATCCTGTCGATATTGAAGCTGAGAAATTGAACGACCCTTTTCGATATTGAATCTGAGAAATTGAAGGTGGAAGGGGGGTGATATGTAAGAGAGGGCGATGAGGGTCTTGGGATGATCAAGAGTCATTGAAGCTGAGAAATTGAAGGTGGAAGGGGTGATATGTAAGAGAGGGCGGTGAGGGTCTTGGGATGATCAAGAGTCACCTTGGATGACTCAATTGGGAGGAAGTGAACCAACAGTCAGTTTGGGATGGAGGGAACCGTGAATTTAAGTGAGAGTGGATTAATGTTTTAAATAAAAAACATTAAGACTTTAAGACTTTAAGACATTTAGTCTAAATGCTTTATAAGGTAGTATAGATTTGGATTTCATTACATTTTACGTTCGCGTGAGTATTGGCTCGTAACATGTTTTCGATGAAGTATTATATTTATATGGAGCGTTCTTCCATGAAATTTGGGTTGAGTATTATGTCGTCAACCGTATTTGAAGGTTTTGCACAAGGAAGATTTATTCACTTGTTGAGTGAGTTTGCATTGGAATTCATTTTGGAAAACGCTATTTACATTTTGGGAACTTTTCTCATAGATTTTGTATGCGTTGGAAAATGAGTCATTTACATCCTCCTCATAAACTCTTTTGGAAATCATAATTTATGTCGCAAACTTTCATTCAAAGAATTATTTAAATCATGTTATAAACTCTTGAACTCACTAGGCGTTAGCCTAACCCTTTTTATTTGTCGGCATGTGCAACAGGTTCAGGTTCGGATTATTTCTAGTGACACTGTGAAGAGATGAATGCTAGTAGTGTGCTCGAGAGGTGAATTGGTTAAGTGAAGTCTTCCGCGTTGATATTTAGGAATAGCATTTTGTACTTGAGTTAAGTAACACCGATGTGAACTTAGCCTTGTATTGAGACTTGAGTTATGTATTGTTTGAGGTTAATCATAGATTTTAATTTGAGGTATTTCACCTTCTGAATTATAGGGAGAAATCCTATTATTTCGGTTGTATTATCGAAAATTTTGTTTAGTTGCTCTTTCCCAATTCGAGGGTGTTACATCAACTTAATGAAATCGTCAATCTCTTCTAACGACTACTCGCTTAGAAACTTCTTCACTACCCCCTCGGTTATCACATCGAAGTAGTTCAAGCACACACATGTAACATGTAATTCACCAATGCACTGGACAAGTACAATTATGAACACACCGTACATGATCATTCTTGCTACTCTCGTCATGATTCTCGATTCTAATGACTCTATCGACCTCAAAATATCTCATCTTAAAGTGTCTAATTGTGCAATCTCACTTACATTCACTTAGAAACGCTAGTTTGAGTCTAGGTATCCGAAATCTATACCTAAATCTCTCAAACTTAAGCTCTGATACCAACTTGTAACACCCTCGGATTTGGAATAAAATGTTCGCTTAATAACCAAATAAACGGTAAAATCGTTTGTACAAAACCATCCTTGGAAATACCTTAACTTTAAAAGATATAAATAACTACTACATTTAATCACTTAAGTCATATACCCAGATTAGAATAAGGTCGGGTGTTACTTAACCCAGATACAAATTGTTTTTCCCAAAATAAACGCGGAAGACTTCACCAAGCTAATCCTTTCTCGTGCATACAGCTAGCTCTCAACTCTTCACAGGGTCACTAGTACTATTCCCTAACCGGAACCTGTTGCACATGCCGACAAATAAATAAGTTAGGCTAACGCCTAGTGAGTTCAAGAGTTTTCATCATGATTAAATAATCCGTTAAACGAAAAGGTGCAACTTAAATCATGATTTCCAAAAAGGAGTTTATATTAAAAATAAAAACAACTCATTTTCCCAACGCACACAAATTCTGTGACAAAAGCTCCAATATGTAGCATTTCCAAAAATAAACTCTGAACCAAAACTCACTCAAACATGAATATATATTAAATTCTTAAATAAAGTAAACGTAAATAAAACTATATTATTCGAAACATCCAAACACGGAGGAGACATCATACTCAACTCATAAATCATGGAAACAATCCATTTATGTAAAGCGTCACCGAAAACATGGATAAAATAAATACCCAAAACAAAACCATTCGGTGACGGGGGAGACTCGATTCCAGTGAATGTGACGGAACACAAAAGTAAGCCACATATCCATGTTCAAGAGCCCCACTACGAATCAATATTCTTTTCCATTGATTCTAGTTTTCACTCATGATTAAGAAATTACAATTAATGGTCCTTGGTCGTTGCCCAACTTTAAAGTCCACAACTATTACCCATCTTGACTGGCCTATTTCTTGGTACGTTACAAGAATTTCAATTATTGGTCGTTGGCCGATACCCGACTCAAGAGCCCGCAACTTATTATCCATTAAGACCTCATGCCTATTCCACGTTACAAAACGGGGATGTTCATCCCACTCACACTGACTCCTATGCCTATGGATCCATTGCATTATAGTCTAAAACATTACATGGCTCCAAATGAATGACTAACACACTCAAAACATGTAATCCTCAAATAAGATGCAATATATGCATATCATAACCAAAGCTCTACATTGAGCTATTAAAACTGAACAAATCTCTTCAAGACTCTTTTAAATCGAAACCGAGCCAAAATGTTGAAAATTTAATTGATCATCAAATAAAGGTCATCAAATAATTAAACGCATTTAATCGTCATTTATGTAAACACATATCTCAAATATATGATTAATCCAAAACTCATCATTGGTTGAGATAAACCTTTTCCAAATGAACTCATACCCTTATATTTCCAAAATGCCTCAAAAGACACTAATGTGCCTTTTCCGATGTCTTTGTATCTCAAATCATAATTGGCCTTCGGTCCAAAACCAAAAGGTTTACAATTTATAATATGTTCACAAGGTCGGGAATGACCAAAATCCAATGACCCACACGTTCGTATTTTCAAGAATACTATAACATAAACTATGCATATTTCCAACAAACACTAAGAGTGCATTTTACCCAAATAACTTCCATACAAATCACCGAAACACTTTCATTTGTGATTTATTTATCCAATTACTTCAAAAAATCTAAAATGTAGGTGTTTTACAAGGTTTATAACGTTAAACACTTCAGTTAATCAAAACCCACCAAATAACCCGACCATTGACAATTTCATGTAAAACACACAAACACTTTAAAATTGACATTTTGGCATGTACAACGTTTTCACAATTCAACTTGAACTCACCTTGCTAGATTTAGGCTAAATCTAGATTTTACCACATTTTGCTTCCTTGAAGAACTTGAATCCATGAGCAACCTTCCAAAGAATCCTAGATCCACAAACTCCCAACACAAAACCAACAAATCCAAGTGTTAGAATCATTCTCCAAACATCTTACACCAAAATCTCTATTTAGACCCAAAATCCTAACGTTGACCTAGCTTTTCTCAAAATCGTCCAAACCGAAATTGGAGAAATAAAACACTAGGAAATCATCAATGGAGCAATTATAACTCACATGAAGGTTTAGAAACTAGGAGGATGAACTCACCACTTAGGTTTTGATGAAAACCTAGGAAACTTCTAAATCCTCTTGAAGATGAGAGTGAGATGGAGGACTCTTGATCTTTGCTTCCACTTCTTAGATTGATGATGAAAGAACACTTTGATTTCCAAGAAAAGACACAAAAATTAGCTAGGGTTCATACGGGGTGAAAAAGGAACTGATTTGGGAGAGAATGGAGAGTCGAGAATGAGAAAGAAACTGAAAACCACGACTTTAAAATGACTTGGTACCCGTCAGCGACTATGCCATGCTACAATGACCATGTCATAGTCGCATGTCATTGTCGCACAAAGTGTACCGAAAGTGCCTCTTCGGCTGCGACTTTGCTAGTGCGACTATGGCACTGTCATAGTCGTCGGACATTGTAGCCGGACCCGCACCAAACCCTGAACTCGACTTCTTCCACGTCAATACTCCCGATACTCTTAGGGACTTTAAGTAATGTTCTTCCAACATCAATCCCACCATTTTCAAGTCGTAAAAACGTACGGGTGGTATCCACTTACCAAAAATTACGGGTGTTACATTATTAGCTCCAGTTCCTAGTATATTTGTCGTAAAAGATACGCTAAAAGGTTAGGAGTGAATAAATAACAATCATATATTCAAGGTTAATAAATCAGAAATCACTAGTGTAAAATAGACTTTTTTAAACAGTTGTTTTGGGCTTTATACACGGTTTTGGAACCGTGTAGTTTGTGAAGTTTCAGACTTTTATACACGGTTTCAAAACAGCTTAAAAAAGGAATATTAACCGTGCATAAAAGTAACCATCTTTACACATTTTTAGATGAAACCGTTTGAAAAGCCCTACTAATCGTTTTTAAAAGTGTATATCTCATACGGTTTTTAGATGTAACCGTTTATAAAAGTGTCTATCTTACATGGCTTTTTGTTAAAACTGTTTACAACTGTAATAATTATTTTTACGGTTTTCATAACAGAACCGTGTATAAATGTAACCATTTATAAAAAAATGCAGACATTTGTACACGGTTTTTTACTAGAACCGTGTATAATAAGTTATATTTACATTTTTAAAATTTTCCTCAATTTTGTTACCATCCATTATTTCAAATGTTGGTGAACCTTCATTATATCCGCTAAGCTACATTTCCAAATACGATTCCAATTAGAATAATGGGACATTTCAAACACAATTCCAAATGAAAAATCAGCTAGACACGTAAATGTAACATCTCAAAGTAACCACACAGTCTAATACTTTTTATCGTATAATCAAGTCTAATATTTTTAAAATAATACCACCATTCGTTACACATTTTACCATCTTTCATGCGCTTCAAAATAAACGTTCTCGCGATATTAAGCAATCTTCTCTACTTGTGTAGTTGTGAAAGGAGTCATGGTCGTCCATATGTCCTATATATAAATTTGAAAGTAGGTGTTATTATAAACAAAATAAAGTGTTTTGTACGATATATAAATAAAATGAAAAAAATCAAGCAAGTTGACGGTCAAAGAGAAAATAAAATCGTGCGTGACAGAAAGAGAACTATTTATAAAAGGGTTACTTTCATACACGGTTTCTTCTATTGCTACAAAACCGTGTATAAAGGTACCTTTTACACACGGTTTGTAGCAAGAACCGCATATAAAAGTAACACACTTTTACATGTTTTTTTATACACAACCATGTATAAAACATAACTTTTGTATGCGGTGTCATCGATGCAATCGTGTGTAATTGTTGAGTACCTTTTTCTACACGGTTTTTATTCCAGAACTGTGTATAAAATCTTATTTTAGCAACGATTCAACTTTAACCATGTAAAAAGGGTCCAAATTCGTGCTTAATACACAGTTTTTGTAAAAATGACAAAAACTATGTATAATTAAGCACATATAAAAGTCATATTTGTAATAATGAATTTCATCAAGATTTGCATTGATTATATGAATATTACTACTTCAAGTTGCAATCGGATGCTTATTCTTATGAAATTGATTATATGATTATATGCTTATATGCTTATGATTATATGCTTATGCTTAGGATAAAAGACGTTTATTGCAATCCTTTTTAGGGGTGTACGCGGGTTGGGTTGGGCGGTGTTTGACGTTTTTACAACCCAACCCAATTACGGCGGTTTGAAAATTCTCAGTCCAACCCAACCCATTCAAAAGTGTAACCCAACCAAACCCAAACCTTGCGAGTTACGGCGGGTTGGGTTGGATTGGCGGGTTAGAAATATATATAAAGTTGACGAATGAAATACAATAAATAATACTAAAATATACTCAACAAAATTATTAGTTCTTACAATTGTGACACCCTGATTTCAAGTTAGCACAGAAACCGGTCTCTTAAGAGAAATGGTGGAAATATAGATTTGGTCTTAGATCCAAGATTTTATAGTCTTGTCGGATAGATAACTCAAATACGAGTCCAACGGTTCTTTCCGAAGCGAAATCGGAGCTAAAACGAATAATGTATGGCCAAAACAGTGTTTAGCATGAAACCGGGCGACCAGTGTCTTGCGCGGGTTTTGGAGCAGGTTTAGCCGCGTCGAGCACTGGAACCGCATAAAACGCGATTTTCACCCCTCATTCTTCATTTCTTCATATCTCTCTCAATTCTACTTCGTTTTTGGTGATTCAAATTGCTATGGTTTTGTTTTTGAGAGTTCTTCAAGGATAGATTGGTAGTATTAAAGTCCATTGGAAGATTCAAGAGTATTTGGTGGTGGTAAGCCTCTCATTTCTCACTCCCAAACTCCTTCTTTCTTTCCAAATCGTTTATCCTTCTCCCCTCACAAACCCTAACTGATTTTGGGGTTTTTTTGTAGAGATTAAAGTGTTCCTTCTCCATCTTATGCTAGTGGTTTCATCTATTGATGCAAGATCAAGTTTCCACCATCAATCCTAGAGATTTTTGGGGTTTTCTAGGTTTTCATCAAAACCTAAGTGGTAAGTTCATCCTTCTAGTTTCTAAACTTTCATATGAGTTATTAATGCTCCATTGATGACTTCCGAGTGTTTATGTTTCTAAAATTTCGGTTTGGATGATTTTGTGGAAGTAAGGTCAAAATTTGGGTTTTGGTATAAATGGATATTTTGATATAAGATGTTTGGGTAATGAATTTAAGTGCTTAGATATGTATATTTATGTTTGGAAACTTGTGGCTCTAGTTTTTTGGAAGAATTGCTTGTGGATTAAAGTTTCTTCAAGGAAACTCAAGATTGGGGTAAAATATAGATTTAACTTAAATTTAGCAAGGCGAGTTCAAGTTACTTTGTGAAAACTATGTGCATGCCAAAATGTGTATTTTGAAGTAAAAATGTGTTTACTTGAGTCAATGTGTTGAGTATTTGACAAAGTTTTCATATTTGATAATTTGGGTTGGTAAACCTCAAGGAATGCTTACATTTGGGTTTTGGATATTTGATGGGTAAATCTCATAAATGTGTTCTTTTGATGATTTATTGTACAAATGGAGTCTATGTTGATCCAAACCCTCCGTGATTTGATAATGACCCTCTCTTAAACACTTAGTGAAAATTGTAAGTAAACAATATGTATTAGAGTTTCACTATCGCTGATAAGTACTAAGACTTTACAGTACCGCTGATAGGAACTCTCACTCTTTAGATTAGATATTCAGCGAACACTATTCATCATCTTATAGCTCTAAGCCTGTTCAGTTTATGAGATGATCGCTGATAAGTTAGTTATTTACTTATGATCCCTGAAGACAAGTTTCACGTCAACCAAAGTTCTACGCTGAAGTTGAAGATCAAGCTCAAGAACCAGCGACAAGTCTACTCATGAACTGATGCGGATATCAGCGAAGCAAGACCTGTCCATTCAACGTGAAGTATCAAGTAGAAGACTTCAGCAATCGCTGAACTTTATCATTCGCTGATAAAGATCTGACTCAACGAAAGCTGATCATGAAGTCTCCCTACATGTTACTATTGTCTTACCTCCCTTGCACGTCTCCGTACGAACTGCCAGAACAGACATCCCTTTTGTCTGTAATCGTACAACAACTCTGATTCTACACTGTGCACCATGCGGCTACTAAGGTTGTCTACAAAGGTCAATGACATGCAACCACTCAGCTGCTGCCACGTGTAAAGCCATACTGCCTTGCATTTAATGCATGCAGTATATAAGAAGAACCTTACTTCAGTTTTGAAGTGTGCTCGGACCATCTTCTTATTTCTCTCTTATTGTTAAGTTATTATTCGTAATTTCTTTAACTCTTTCTAGTGCAAGAAACTTAGTGTTTCTCAAGACTTGTTTAGATTAGGTTTATCCTTAATCTTGTTCCGCAACAAGTTGTAAATTGTCTTGATTTATCAATAAACAATTTAGAAAAGTAAAAACGTGTGTTTGTATTCAAACCCCCCCCCCCCCCCCTTCTACAATCTTGTATAGCCCTTCGGGACCAACAAGTGGTATCAGAGCAAATTTGTTTAATCTCATAAACAAGATCTGATCTATACTAAGATTTCTCTTCCTAGCTATTTCTTAAAATGGCTACCAACACAAACACAAACTATATTGACAACGGTTCTCTTGCAAAACCCCCTAGATTCTCCAGAGATAATTTTAATCTATGGAAAAATAGGATGATTCTCTTCTTAGAAGGTGTAGACCCTACTATGCCTTACTATCTTGAAAACGACCCATGTATACCTATAAGAATTGATCCTGTAGTTCCAGCCGCTGAGAATAGACCTGCTATTCCAGAAAGGCTGATTCCCAAGGAAATTCATATGTGGACTGATGAAGATAAGAAGAAAGTGGCTATCGACACCAAAGCCAGATCCATACTCTCCATGGCTCTTCCTGACGATGTCTACCATTCCGTCATGAACCTAAAAACCTCAAAAGCTATGTGGGACACAATCTGTGTTCAGTATGAAGGTACTTCTAAAGTCCAGGACTCTCGAAAGATCAACCTGGTAAGACAATATGAAAGCTTCATTTGCGGTAAGAATGAAACTCTCTCTGAAGTACACCAACGTTTTAACTGCTTAATAATAGATCTGAAAACTGTTGGTAAGGAATATTCTAACTTTGAAGTACTGACAAAGTTCTTAGAATGTTTACCTGAAAGCTGGGACAGTTATTCTATGTGTCTCAAGATGTCAAAGGATCTAAAATCAATGACCCTTTCTACCTTATATGGCACGATGCTGAATCATGAGCAATCGAGTCATCTTGTAAAAGATTCCAAAAGCACCCCTGTTGCTTTAATCTCAGAGTCACCTTCCACTCATCGACCGACTATCACTGTCACTGAGTTGGAAACTAAATCTGAAAGATCATCAGACTCTGACGTTTTCAGATAATGATGAAACTCTGGCATTCCTGGATAATAAGTTCAGGAGATTTGCTAGAAAGAGTAATTTGAAGAAGAATAAACCTTTTGCTATTACTTACAAGCCAAGATCATCAACCCCTGTTGATAAGGCTACTGCTACTTGCTATAACTGTGAAAAGATAGGACATTTTGCTAGCGAGTGCAGGTCAAAGAAAGTCTCTAGACCCTCAGCTTTTCCCAAGAAAAACTTTACTCACAGGACTAGAGATGAAAAATACAAAAAGCTGAAAGAAAGGTATTCAAAGTTGAAAACCTTTAAGAAGAAAGGCAAAGGCCTTATGGCTGACTATGATTGGGCTGCCTCTGACGAAGAAAAATCATCTGACTCTGAAGATGATGATGAAGCCAATCTATGTCTCATGGCCAAACTTGAAGATGAGGAAGAAGATTCTCACATTCCCTCTACTTCGACCTCTGCTACTAAGGTATCACTTTCCTTCTTTACCAATATTTTAAATATTGATGAAGCTGATAGTGTTCGAAAGATCGATCTCTTGACTAGAAGTTTAAATGAAGCCATGAATGGCAAAACTGTGGCTGAAAATCAAAACCTTGATCTCGCTGAACAGCTTAAAAACTGTCACCTTCAAATAGAAAATCTTTCAAAAATTGAAGAAGATTTTAAAGATCAAGTTCACTTAAATCAGCTAGTCAAAATCGAGCGCGAAGAAGCTATCGCTGCATTAAAAGCTGAAAAAGCTACTGTTGATGGATGGTATAATTCCTCAACAAAGATCACTGAGATAATTAAGTCTCAGATTCCCTTGAGTGATAAACGTGGTCTTGGTTACAAAGCTGATACTCTAGAACCAACCACTGACCGTTCTATGCTTTAGTTTGGAATGTTCATATCCTCTATCCCTGACACTTTCTCATCTCAGTGTTCCTCTTCTAAACCACATATCCCTGAGGAAATCTCTACCTTAACTTCTAAAGGTAAAGAAAAAGTTGTTTATCCAAAACCTACCTCAGTCTTTAAAAACAAAGGTAAAGGAATTGCTTTTAACCAAAATCCTCAGAAGGGTACCTCTGTACCAAAGCTAAAACGCTTCTAAAGCTTCAGTGATTTATCCCTCTGGTTCAAAGAATAAGATCCCTGGATTTATTCAACATGGATCTATTCAGCGATCTACTCCTAGAATCAAAGTGGAAATTATTGGTAAGAAATCCGAAGAACTGAATGTTCCTCCCATTTCAAAAGCCAATAGCTTACTTGGTGCTGGTCCTTCTAATTCAAAATCAAAAGCTCAGCATGCAAATGGTCCTACAACTACTTTTAGTTATATGAAATGTTATCATTGTGGACTTACCAATCATATTGCTAGTAAGTGCCCTACAGCCACCCAAGCTGAAAAGATAGCTAAGGTGAAGATCATTGCCCCCAAGGCAAAGAAGACCACTGAGGTTAAGGAATTAACCAAAGTGAAGACTGACAAAGCTGAATCTTCAAATGCTGCGAAGACTGCTGAACCTTCCACCTCCTCTTCTACCCTCACTGACAAGTGTGTACACATGGTTAAGTGGGTACCCAAGACAAACTAATCTTCTTTTGTAATGCAGCTTAAAAAGGGTATCTGGTATCTCGATAGCGGATGCTCTAGACACATGACTGGTATGAAGAACCTGCTCACTGAGTACAAAGAAGAGAAGGGTCCCTCTGTAACTTTCGGTGGAAATGGAAAAGGACATACCCAAGGGTTTGGTGTACTCTCTAAGGGTACAACAACCTTCAGAAGAGTCGCATATGTTGAAGGGTTGAAGCATAATCTTCTAAGAATCAGTCAGCTTTGCGACAAGGATAACAAAGTAATCTTTACTAAGGAATCCTGCTTTGTCGCTGACAAAAAGGAGAAGATAGCTCTTAGCGGTTATCGTTTGGAAAATGTTTATGTAATAAACATGGACTCAACAACCACTGAGAACTCTTGTTTCTTCTCAAAAGCCTCATCTGATGTCAACTGGCTATGGCATAAGAGGCTCTCTCATCTCAACTTCAAGACACTGAACACTCTTTCTTCAAAAGAGTTAGTCACTGGTCTACCTCAGCACTCATATGCAAAATAATCCTTATGTTCAGCGTGTGAGAAAGGCAAGCAAACCAAAGCAAGATTTAAGTCAAAGCAAGTTTCCTCAGTGTCATCTCCTCTACAACTTCTCCATATGGATTTGTTTGGCCCTGTTAACAAATAATCCATCGCTGGAAAGAAATATACACTGGTCATAGTTGATGAATTCTCTAGATATACATGGGTTATGTTTCTCCGTTCTAAGAGTGACACCCCTGAAGAACTCATCACCTATGTTCGGAAAATGGAAACCCTGAACAACTTGACCGTTCGCTCAATAACTCACATGAAGGTTTAGAAACTAGGAGGATGAACTCACCACTTAGGTTTTGATGAAAACCTAGGAAACTTCTAAAACCTCTTGAAGATGAGAGTGAGATGGAGGACTCTTGATCTTTGCTTCCACTTCTTAGATTGATGATGAAAGAACACTTTGATTTCCAAGAAAAGACCCAAAAATTAGCTAGGGTTCATACGGGGTGAAAAAGGAACTGATTTGGGAGAGAATGGAGAGTCGAGAATGAGAAAGAAGCTGAAAACCACGACTTTAAAATGACTTGGTACCCGTCAGCGACTATGCCATGCTACAATGACCATGTCATAGTCCCATGGCATTGTCGCACAAAGTGTACCGAAAGTGCCTCTTCGGCTGCGACTTTGCTAGTGCGACTATGACACTGTCATAGTCGTCGGACATTGTAGCCGGACCCGCACCAAACCCTGAAACTCGACTTCTTCCACGCCAATACTCCCGATACTCTTAGGGACTTTAAGTAATGTTCTTCCAACATCAATCCCACCATTTTCAAGTCGTAAAAACGTACGGGTGGTATCCACTTACCAAAAATTACGGGTGTTACATTATTAGCTCCAGTTCCTAGTATATTTGTCGTAAAAGATACGCTAAAAGGTTTGGAGTGAATAAATAACAATCATATATTCAAGGTTAATAAATCAGAAATCACTAGTGTAAAATAGACTTTTTTAAACAGTTGTTTTGGGCTTTATACACGGTTTTGGAACCGTGTAGTTTGTGAAGTTTCAGACTTTTATACACGGTTTCAAAACAACTTAAAAAAGGAATATTAACCGTGCATAAAAGTAACCATCTTTACACATTTTTAGATGAAACCGTTTGAAAAGCCCTACTAATCGTTTTTAAAAGTGTATATCTCATACGGTTTTTAGATGTAACCGTTTATAAAAGTGTCTATCTTACATGGCTTTTTGTTAAAACTGTTTACAACTGTAATAATTTTTTTTACGGTTTTCATAACAGAACCGTGTATAAATGTAACCATTTATAAAAAAATGCAGACATTTGTACACGGTTTTTTACTAGAACCGTGTATAATAAGATATATTTACATTTTTAAAATTTTCCTCAATTTTGTTACCATCCATTATTTCAAATGTTGGTGAACCTTCATTATATCCGCTAAGCTACATTTCCAAATACGATTCCAATTAGAATAATGGGACATTTCAAACACAATTCCAAATGAAAAATCAGCTAGACACGTAAATTTAACATCTCAAAGTAACCACACAGTCTAATACTTTTTATCGTATAATCAAGTCTAATATTTTTAAAATAATACCACCATTCGTTACACATTTTACCATCTTTCATGCGCTTCAAAATAAACGTTCTCGCGATATTAAGCAATCTTCTCTACTTGTGTAGTTGTGAAAGGAGTCATGGTCGTCCATATGTCCTATATATAAATTTGAAAGTAGGTGTTATTATAAACAAAATAAAGTGTTTTGTACGATATATAAATAAAATGAAAAAAATCAAGCAAGTTGACGGTCAAAGAGAAAATAAAATCGTGCGTGACAGAAAGAGAACTATTTATAAAAGGGTTACTTTCATACACGGTTTCTTCTATTGCTACAAAACCGTGTATAAAGGTACCTTTTACACACGGTTTGTAGCAAGAACCGCATATAAAAGTAACACACTTTTACATGTTTTTTTATACACAACCATGTATAAAACATAACTTTTGTATGCGGTGTCATCGATGCAATCGTGTGTAATTGTTGAGTACCTTTTTCTACACGGTTTTTATTCCAGAACTGTGTATAAAATCTTATTTTAGCAACGATTCAACTTTAACCATGTAAAAAGGGTCCAAATTCGTGCTTAATACACAATTTTTGTAAAAATGACAAAAACTATGTATAATTAAGCACATATAAAAGTCATATTTGTAATAATGAATTTCATCAAGATTTGCATTGATTATATGAATATTACTACTTCAAGTTGCAATCGGATGCTTATTCTTATGAAATTGATTATATGATTATATGCTTATATGCTTATGATTATATGCTTATGCTTAGGATAAAAGACGTTTATTGCAATCCTTTTTAGGGGTGTACGCGGGTTGGGTTGGGCGGTGTTTGACGTTTTTACAACCCAACCCAATTACGGCGGTTTGAAAATTCTCAGTCCAACCCAACCCATTCAAAAGTGTAACCCAACCAAACCCAAACCTTGCGAGTTACGGCGGGTTGGGTTGGATTGGCGGGTTAGAAATATATATAAAGTTGACGAATGAAATACAATAAATAATACTAAAATATACTCAACAAAATTATTAGTTATTACAATTGTAACACCCTGATTTCAAGTTAGCACAGAAACCGGTCTCTTAAGAGAAATGGTGGAAATATAGATTTGGTCTTAGATCCAAGATTTTATAGTCTTGTCGGATAGAT
The DNA here is from genome assembly GCA_033807775.1 of Saussurea involucrata. Classification (NCBI taxonomy): domain Eukaryota; kingdom Viridiplantae; phylum Streptophyta; class Magnoliopsida; order Asterales; family Asteraceae; genus Saussurea; species Saussurea involucrata. The sequence goes on along the minus strand of CM066321.1, from coordinate 247,496,924 downwards.
AACTCAAATACGAGTCCAACGGTTCTTTCCGAAGCGAAATCGGAGCTAAAACGAATAATGTATGGCCAAAACAGTTTTTAGCATGAAACCGGGCGACCAGTGTCTTGCGCGGGTTTTGGAGTAGGTTTAGCCGCGCCGAGCACTGGAACCGCATAAAACGCGATTTTCACCCCTCATTCTTCATTTCTTCATATCTCTCTCAATTCTACTTCGTTTTTGGTGATTCAAATTGCTATGGTTTTGTTTTTGAGAGTTCTTCAAGGATAGATTGGTAGTATTAAAGTCCATTGGAAGATTCAAGAGTATTTGGTGGTGGTAAGCCTCTCATTTCTCACTCCCAAACTCCTTCTTTCTTTCCAAATCGTTTATCCTTCTCCCCTCACAAACCCTAACTGATTTTGGGGTTTTTTTGTAGAGATTAAAGTGTTCCTTCTCCATCTTATGCTAGTGGTTTCATCTATTGATGCAAGATCAAGTTTCCACCATCAATCCTAGAGATTTTTGGGGTTTTCTAGGTTTTCATCAAAACCTAAGTGGTAAGTTCATCCTTCTAGTTTCTAAACTTTCATATGAGTTATTAATGCTCCATTGATGACTTCCGAGTGTTTATGTTTCTAAAATTTCGGTTTGGATGATTTTGTGGAAGTAAGGTCAAAATTTGGGTTTTGGTATAAATGGATATTTTGATATAAGATGTTTGGGTAATGAATTTAAGTGCTTAGATATGTATATTTATGTTTGGAAACTTGTGGCTCTAGTTTTTTGGAAGAATTGCTTGTGGATTAAAGTTTCTTCAAGGAAACTCATAATTGGGGTAAAATATAGATTTAACTTAAATTTAGCAAGGCGAGTTCAAGTTACTTTGTGAAAACTATGTGCATGCCAAAATGTGTATTTTGAAGTAAAAATGTGTTTACTTGAGTCAATGTGTTGAGTATTTGACAAAGTTTTCATATTTGATAATTTGGGTTGGTAAACCTCAAGGAATGCTTACATTTGGGTTTTGGATATTTGATGGGTAAATCTCATAAATGTGTTCTTTTGATGATTTATTGTACAAATGGAGTCTATGTTGATCCAAACCCTCCGTGATTTGATAATGACCCTCTCTTAAACACTTAGTGAAAATTGTAAGTAAACAATATGTATTAGAGTTTCACTATCGCTGATAAGTACTAAGACTTTACAGTACCGCTGATAGGAACTCTCACTCTTTAGATTAGATATTCAGCGAACACTGTTCATCATCTTATAGCTCTAAGCCTGTTCAGTTTATGAGATGATCGCTGATAAGTTAGTTGTTTACTTATGATCCCTGAAGACAAGTTTCACGTCAACCAAAGTTCTACGCTGAAGTTGAAGATCATGCTCAAGAACCAGCGACAAGTCTACTCATGAACTGATGCGGATATCAGCGAAGCAAGACCTGTCCATTCAACGTGAAGTATCAAGTAGAAGACTTCAGCAATCGCTGAACTTTATCATTCGCTGATAAAGATTTGACTCAACGAAAGCTGATCATGAAGTCTCCCTGCATGTTACTATTGTCTTACCTCCCTTGCACGTCTCCGTACGAACTGTCAGAACAGACATCCCTTTTGTCTGTAATCGTACAACAACTCTGATTCTACACTGTGCACCATGCGGCTACTAAGGTTGTCTACAAAGGTCAATGACATGCAACCACTCAGCTGCTGCCACGTGTAAATCCATACTGCCTTGCATTTAATGCATGCAGTATATAAGAAGAACCTTACTTCAGTTTTGAAGTGTGCTCGGACCATCTTCTTATTTCTCTCTTATTGTTAAGTTATTATTCGTAATTTCTTTAACTCTTTCTAGTGCAAGAAACTTAGTGTTTCTCAAGACTTGTTTAGATTAGGTTTATCCTTAATCTTGTTCCGCAACAAGTTGTAAATTGTCTTGATTTATCAATAAACAATTTAGAAAAGTAAAAACGTGTGTTTGTATTCAACCCCCCCCCCCCCTTCTACAATCTTGTATAGCCCTTCGGGACCAACAAGTGGTATCAGAGCAAATTTGTTTAATCTCATAAACAAGATCTGATCTATACTAAGATTTCTCTTCCTAGCTATTTCTTAAAATGGCTACCAACACAAACACAAACTATATTGACAACGGTTCTCTTGCAAAACCCCCTAGATTCTCCAGAGATAATTTTAATCTATGGAAAAATAGGATGATTCTCTTCTTAGAAGGTGTAGACCCTACTATGCCTTACTATCTTGAAAACGACCCATATATACCTATAAGAATTGATCCTGTAGTTCCAGCCACTGAGAATAGACCTGCTATTCCAGAAAGGCTGATTCCCAAGGAAATTCATATGTGGACTTATGAAGATAAGAAGAAAGTGGCTATCGACACCAAAGCCAGATCCATACTCTCCATGGCTCTTCCTGACGATGTCTACCATTCCGTCATGAACCTGAAAACCTCAAAAGCTATGTGGGACACAATCTGTGTTCAGTATGAAGGTACTTCTAAAGTCCAGGACTCTCGAAAGATCAACCTGGTAAGACAATATGAAAGCTTCATTTGCGGTAATAATGAAACTCTCTCTGAAGTACACCAACGTTTTAACTGCTTAATAATAGATCTGAAAACTGTTGGTAAGGAATATTCTAACTTTGAAGTACTGACAAAGTTCTTAGAATGTTTACCTGAAAGCTGGGACAGTTATTCTATGTGTCTCAAGATGTCAAAGGATCTAAAATCAATGACCCTTTCTACCTTATATGGCACGATGCTGAATCATGAGCAATCGAGTCATCTTGTAAAAGATTCCAAAAGCACCCCTGTTGCTTTAATCTCAGAGTCACCTTCCACTCATCGACCGACTATCACTGTCACTGAGTTGGAAACTAACTCTGAAAGATCATCAGACTCTGACGTTTCAGATAATGATGAAACTCTGGCATTCCTGGATAATAAGTTCAGGAGATTTGCTAGAAAGAGTAATTTGAAGAAGAATAAACCTTTTGCTATTACTTACAAGCCAAGATCATCAACCCCTGTTGATAAGGCTACTGCTACTTGCTATAACTGTGAAAAGATAGGACATTTTGCTAGCGAGTGCAGGTCAAAGAAAGTCTCTAGACCCTCAGCTTTTCCCAAGAAAAACTTTACTCACAGGACTAGAGATGAAAAATACAAAAAGCTGAAAGAAAGGTATTCAAAGCTGAAAACCTTTAAGAAGAAAGGCAAAGGCCTTATGGCTGACTATGATTGGGCTGCCTCTGACGAAGAAGAATCATCTGACTCTGAAGATGATGATGAAGCCAATCTATGTCTCATGGCCAAACTTGAAGATGAGGAAGAAGATTCTCACATTCCCTCTACTTCGACCTCTGCTACTAAGGTATCACTTTCCTTCTTTACCAATATTTTAAATATTGATGAAGCTGATAGTGTTCGAAAGATCGATCTCTTGACTAGAAGTTTAAATGAAGCCATGAATGGCAAAACTGTGGTTGAAAATCAAAACCTTGATCTCGCTGAACAGCTTAAAAACTGTCACCTTCAAATAGAAAATCTTTCAAAAATTGAAGAAGATTTTAAAGATCAAGTTCACTTAAATCAGCTAGTCAAAATCGAGCGCGAAGAAGCTATCGCTGCATTAAAAGCTGAAAAAGCTACTGTTGATGGATGGTATAATTCCTCAACAAAGATCACTGAGATAACTAAGTCTCAGATTCCCTTGAGTGATAAACGTGGTCTTGGTTACAAAGCTGATACTCTAGAACCAACCACTGACCGTTCTATGCTTAAGTTTGGAATGTTCATATCCTCTATCCCTGACACTTTCTCATCTCAGTGTTCCTCTTCTAAACCACCTATCCCTGAGGAAATCTCTACCTTAACTTCTAAAGGTAAAGAAAAAGTTGTTTATCCAAAACCTACCTCAGTCTTTAAAAACAAAGGTAAAGGAATTGCTTTTAACCAAAATCCTCAGAAGGGTACCTCTGTACCAAAGCTAAAACGCTTCTAAAGCTTCAGTGATTTATCCCTCTGGTTCAAAGAATAAGATCCCTGGATTTATTCAGCATGGATCTATTCAGCGATCTAGTCCTAGAATCAAAGTGGAAATTATTGGTAAGAAATCCGAAGAACTGAATGTTCCTCCCATTTCAAAAGCCAATAGCTTACTTGGTGCTGGTCCTTCTAATTCAAAATCAAAAGCTCAGCATGCAAATGGTCCTACAACTACTTTTAGTTATATGAAATGTTATCATTGTGGACTTACCAATCATATTGCTAGTAAGTGCCCTACAGCCACCCAAGCTGAAAAGATAGCTAAGGTGAAGATCATTGCCCCCAAGGCAAAGAAGACCACTGAGGTTAAGGAATTAACCAAAGTGAAGACTGACAAAGCTGAATCTTCAAATGCTGCGAAGACTGCTGAACCTTCCACCTCCTCTTCTACCCTCACTGACAAGTGTGTACACATGGTTAAGTGGGTACCCAAGACAAACTAATCTTCTTTTGTAATGCAGCTTAAGAAGGGTATCTGGTATCTCGATAGGGGATGCTCTAGACACATGACTGGTATGAAGAACCTGCTCATTGAGTACAAAGAAGAGAAGGGTCCCTCTATAACTTTCGGTGGAAATGGAAAAGGACATACCCAAGGGTTTGGTGTACTCTCTAAGGGTACAACAACCTTTAGAAGAGTCGCATATGTTGAAGGGTTGAAGCATAATCTTCTAAGCATCAGTCAGCTTTGCGACAAGGATAACAAAGTAATCTTTACTAAGGAATCCTGCTTTGTCGCTGACAAAAAGGAGAAGATAGCTCTTAGCGGTTATCGTTTGGAAAATGTTTATGTAATAAACATGGACTCAACAACCACTGAGAACTCCTGTTTCTTCTCAAAAGCCTCATCTGATGTCAACTGGCTATGGCATAAGAGGCTCTCTCATCTCAACTTCAAGACACTAAACACTCTTTCTTCAAAAGAGTTAGTCACTGGTCTACCTCAGCACTCATATGCAAAATAATCCTTATGTTCAGCGTGTGAGAAAGGCAAGCAAACCAAAGCAAGATTTAAGTCAAAGCAAGTTTCCTCAGTGTCATCTCCTCTACAACTTCTCCATATGGATTTGTTTGGCCCTGTTAACAAATAATCCATCGCTGGAAAGAAATATACACTGGTCATAGTTGATGAATTCTCTAGATATACATGGGTTATGTTTCTCCATTCTAAGAGTGACACCCCTGAAGAACTCATCACCTTTGTTCGGAAGATGGAAACCCTGAACAACTTGACCGTTCGCTCAATAAGGAGTGATCATGGGACTGAATTCAAAAACAGTTCTCTTGATTCCTTCTTTGAGAGTAAGGGTATTTCTCACAACTTTTCTTCAGTGAGAACACCACAACAAAATGGAGTCGCTGAGAGAAGAAATAGAACTATTATTGAAGATGCACGTTCAATGCTCAGCGATTCTCACCTGCCTACTCAGTTTTGGGCAGAAGCTGTCAACACTTCTTGTTTTACGCAAAACTGGTCGCTGATAGTCAAAAGATTTAATAAAACAGCCTATGAACTTTTTCATGGGAGAAAGCCTTCAATTAGCTTTTTTCACATCTTTGGATGTCAGTGTTTCATACTAAACAACAGAGATGCCCTTGGAAAGTTTGATCCTAAGGCTGATGATGGAATCTTTCTTGGATATTCTTCAATCTCCAAAGCCTTCAGAGTCTTCAATCGAAGAAGACAAACTGTTGAAGAAACTATTCACGTCACTTTTGACGAATCCCGTTCAGCGAATTCTCGACCTTCTACTAATACTGAAGAACTGAATCAATGGATGTTTTCTCATCTTGGTGATTCAGAAGATATTCCCACTCCTCATACTCATACCGTTGAAAATGATAGTCCTACTATCATCCCGAATATGCAGAATAGTGAAGCTGAAATATCATGGGTCTCAGCTGTTCCTTTAAACACTATACCTGCTTCTGAACCAAATGTCTCAGACATTCCATCTACTTCTCAGCAATCAGTGAATGAGATGACATCTGCACCTACTCCTCTCTTGGCTGAGATTCCAGAAGTTGCTGAAGCTTCATCTTCAGCTCCTCCAGTCCAATTTGAGTCAGCGACTTATGCTCCGGCTCAGCGATGGACTGTAAATCACCCAATTGATCAAATCCTTGGTGATCCAAATGCTGGTGTTTAGACTCGACGAAGTGCAGGTAATATTTGCTTATTTGTTAACTTTATTTCTCTAATTGAACCAAAGAAAATAGATGATGCCCTCAAAGATCCAAACTGGGTCAGCGCCATGCAAGAAGAGCTGACTGAATTCGAAAGAAACAAAGTTTGGAAACTTGTTCGAAGACCAACTGACAAGACAGTGATAGGCACTAAATGGGTCTATCGAAACAAGTTGGACGAACATGGAACTGTAACCCGCAACAAGGCTCGTCTTGTTGCTCAGGGATACAGACAAGAGGAAGGCATAGATTACGACGAAACATTTGCTCCAGTAGCAAGACTAGAATCTATTCGTCTATTCTTAGCATATGCTGTACACAAATACTTCAAAGTATATCAAATGGATGTTAAGTCAGCATTTCTCAATGGAAAGTTGAATGAAGAAGTCTATGTAGAACAACCTCCAGGATTCTCAGATCCTAAGCGTCCAGGTTATGTTTATAATCTGGATAAGTCACTTTATGGCTTAAAGCAAGCTCCACGTGCATGGTATGACACTCTATCCTCTTATCTCCTAATTGAAAATTTTGAGCGAGGTAAAATCGACAAGACTCTATTTTTCAGAATAGTGAAAGGTCATATCATTCTTGTTCAGATATATGTTGATGACATTATATTTGGTTCTACTAACCCTGATCTTTGTACTCGTTTCGCTGATAGAATGAAAGAAGAGTATAAAATGAGTATGATGGGTGAGCTAACATATTTCCTTGGTCTTCAGATAAAACAAAATGAAAAGGAACTTTCATTAATCAGGGAAAGTATGTTAAAGATATGCTGAAAAAATTCGATTTAACTCAGAGTTCAGCTATGAAATCCCCTATGGCACCACCGCTGACACTAAACAAGGATTCAAATGGAATACCTGTTAATGTCACGCTGTACCGTGGGATGATCGGCTCTCTCTTGTATCTTACAGCTAGCCGACCCGATATTATGTACGCAACCTGTTTGTGTGCACGATATCAAGCTGAACCTAAGGAATCTCATATGATCGCTGTAAAGCGAATCTTTCCTTACCTTAAGGCTACTATGAACCTAGGTCTTTGGTATCCCAAAGACTCAGGGTTTGATCTAATCGCCTATTCATATAGTGATTTTGCAGGTTGCAAATTGGATAGAAAAAGCACCACAGGAGGCTGTCAGCTCCTGGGTGGAAAGCTGGTGAGTTGGACAATTAAAAGAAAAATTCAGTGTCCACCTTAACTGCTGAAGCTGAGTATGTAGCCGTTGGATGCTGTTGTTCTCAGGTCTTGTGGATGAGAAATCAACTACTAGACTATGACCTTCAGCTCTCGAAAATTCCAATCTATTGCGACAGCACAAGTGCGATCGCTATAGCCAACAATCCAGTGCTACACTCAAAGACCAAACATATCGAAATCAGGTATCATTTTATCAGAGATCATGTGTTGAATGGTGATATAGAACTTCATTTTATCCTAACTGACTATCAGTTAGTTGATCTGTTCACCAAACCTCTTGATGAGACAAGATTCAACTTTCTCATCAGGGAGCTTGGAATGCTGAACTTTGAAGAGTAAAATCTTCAGTGGTTCACATTTTATCAGCGATAGGATAAAACAATTATATAACCCATTCTATCATTCTCTCTCTGAACATAATTGATTCGCTGATATCAAGGTATGTTTTCTCTCTTGCTCGCTGACGTTCGCATGTTAATGTAAGATTTCAAAACAAATTGCATCGCTGAATATTTCTTCCTTAACAGCGATACTTTGAAATTTCTTAAACTAACACTGATATTTCTATTCGGTGCTTCATGTTTTTCAAAATAGTCCCTGAGCTTTCAAAACCTCAGAGATATCCTAAAATATGAAAGGACGTTTGTGACATCATCACAACGGATAAACCCTGGCGCGTTCTTTTTCTGACACACATTTGCACGTTTCGTTTACCTTCCAATCAAATGAAAACACGTGTCCGTGTCAAGATGAAAAACTTTCCCGCTCGAGTTTTTCTCTCTCTCAAATCTCTCTATATAAACTATTTCGGGTTTATATTTTTTTTTTCTTTACGCGAACTTCTTCTCCAAGCAAGAAAAGATTTACTGTTGCTTATTTCCATAAATCTGTTCATCTTCTTCTTCGTTTACGAGGTTAATATTCTTATTATTTACCTGCATAACTTGTTTCTGATCTACTTATTGCTTTTAACATATCAAACAAAAGAAACATTTTCTAAAATGAAATCATTTCTTTCATGGTTTTATAAACACAACCTTTTCATGGTTGTTCTTCAAGTTTTAAAACTCAAAATCTAAAACTTGTTCTTCATTCGTTTTTCCAGAACCCTTCTAAAGGAAAATGGAAAACAAGACTTTTACTGGGTTTGTTTTTCTTTTTCAAAACAAGAAAACCCTAATCTTCATTAAGACATTTCTGTCTGAATGAAATGGACAAAAATCGGAAAACATCTTATTGGAAAATATTTCACATTAAGACTATTCTTTATCTATGTTCATGGTTGATATAACAGAAATGGCATCTTCTACTCCTGCTCCTACCGCTGAGAAATCCACGGCTGCAAAGAAACTGACTATTGTCAAAGCTCCTCGGGTCAAGTTCAAGCTTGAGGAAATCGATTTTTCAAAATTGAACAACCTTCATGCGCTTTTCGAGTTTCCTCCTCGAAAGCAAGTCACACATCTGGATGATGCTGTGAACTACCTAAAAACGTGTTTCTTATCCACAACCCTGACTATTACACCCCCTGCTCATCAATTCCTACTTTCTCAGTTCTGGTATACTGCCAGAAGAGCTCGGGTACCCCATGCCAAAGACCCAACGAAGATCGTTGACTCTATTCTATGTGACACAAAATTTGGCACTACCAAAATCAACCCTGCTATAATTAGGAAAGCACTGAGCCTTCCTACCTCAACCAAAGAAAACCGTTTTGTCCCTCTCCCAAACCACAAAAACCATGCTGATAGGGAAGCCATCATTGCATTCTTCGATGCAATGGGTTACGCATGGGACACTGGAAGGGACAAGAAGCCTGAGAAGAAACTGACAATGATCAAGAAGTCCAAAATGCCAAGCGAGATGAACTTCATCTTCGCACATCTGATAAGCTGCATGACAGCAAAAAGTGGCTCCTCTGATCAAGCTGCTCAACCTCAGCAAACAATGGGCTATGCATTGCTGAAAGGTCTAAATGTTGACTAGGCCTCAATCATCTACGACGACCTTGCGTTCAGAGTGGATATGGCTGAAAGATCTGCATGGGTTCCTTATCCCAGATTCATCAGCGCCATCTTTCAACTTGGACTTGGCGAAAGGTACCCAACAGAGGGTGATCTGAGACTCTCTCAGGTTGGCCCTAAGGTACTCGACTTCAAGCCGCTGGAAAACGAGGTACGTCTTCCTACTCGGGTTGGCCCTAAGGTGCTCGACTTCAAGCCCCTATCAAACGAGGTACGTCTCTCTACTCTCTTATCTATTCTCAATCCTCCTTCTTCTACTTCTGCGACTCATTCAGTGGAAATCCCCACCGCTGATACCCCAGCTGCAACCTCCACTCCTTCTAGAAAAAGGAAACAATCTACTACCCAACTTGGTTCCAAAAGAATCAAGAAAACCAAGGAGCAACCCCCCAGCATTTACATGCTGAAGACTCCTCGGCTCATCTTGAAGAGCTGATGGAAAGTTCAGTGGTACGCTCTGCCACAGCTGAATAGCCACCCCTTCCATCCCAGCTTCAGCGTCTCTAAACGCTGAAGTTATAAACTTGGAAATGAACCCACCTCCTTCAGCCTCTCTACAGACTGAAGTGATTCTCAGCGGATCCAACGCTGAACCCCACACCCAACCATCATTCTCATCCTCCATTCCTCTCACCTCTTCTTTGGTCACTCAATCTATTCCCCTATTCTCCTCAACAACCATCATCCTCAGCGACACTACTGCTGAACATTTTCAGAGGATGATAGGACACACCACAGGACCAGCAGGTACTTCCAGTCGTCTAGGAAATATTGAAGACGACTACGAAACTTTTTCAGGACATCGAGGTTTCGACAACTTCGCCAACCCGCCTGTAGGTATACACAAAATCCCACACACTTCTCTCTCTCAACCCCAAAATTTTGAGCTTTCCTCTGTTCATAAGTTTATAACTTTTTTAGGTCCTAATTTGGGGGATATCAACACCTCCCTGACAGCCCTGGAAACAAAGATGGAGTTTTTCAACAAAACACTAAATGCCAACTCTTCAGCGGTTACAAACGCTGGAGAGAACTTGAAGACTTTGACCACTGAGGTCGAAAAGAAAGCCTCCAAAGCTGATCTGGAGAAGGTGGATGGTAGCATTGCTAAAAATGCTACCACCCTCGCTGAAAACTCAATCGCCACAACCACTCTCTCAACAAACTTCACCTCTCTGTCCAATGAAGTCACATAATTGAAGACAGAGGTTGGTTCTCTTAAGAGTGAAGTTTCCACGATCAAGACTGAAGTCTCTGCGGTCAAAGAGATTGTTCAGAAAGTGCTTGATCACCTGAACACCCCAACTTCTCATTTCACTCAGGCCGATCGAGATGATCTCAAAAAGATCAGTCCTGCTATTACTGGCCTAGAAGACAGAGTAGCAGCGATTGAAAAATGCATAAGAATTACTGGCCAAGAAGACAGTAATACTATTGCCGCTGCTGCTGCTGAAAAGTCCGTTACCTCCCCTAACCACGATGTGGAAGAGGGGGAGAAGCCTAAAGAAGACCTTCCCCATAATGATGAGGGGGGAAGAAAAATAAAGAAGACCTTCCCCATGCTGAGTGGGAGGGTATTGACACTGAAGCTGATGCTACTTCTTCAAAACCTCAGGGAGTTGAAAACCCTGAGGGAACCGAGAAACCTTCCTCTGTATCTGAGGGGGAGCAACTCGAATAGCAGAACATTGAAGCTGCTGCTGATGTAACCTCACCCTACGCTGAAGAGGTTGAATCTGATGAAGACGAAGCTGAAGACGATGAAGCTGTCGACATCTCTGATGATGAACCATCTTCTTCTCCAAATAATGATGATGATGATGATGATGATGACTCCTTTATCGTCAAGCCTGTTTAGAAGACTACAGCTCTCAAAGGGATTTCGATAAACGAACCATCAGTGGAGCGGACCAAGACAAACCCTGCAGCGTCTGAAGCTGACAAAGGCAAAAACAAAGGCCTTGCAGCAGAAGACAATCTGATGATCTTGCTTCAAAAGCCAGTTTGTCAGGTACACTACCTCCTATTCCCTTACACTGCATCCCTCCTCTATCCCTTCTCAATCTCAAACCTTCTATCCATAAAACCTTTATACACTTAAACCCCATTCTTTTTCTATCTCTTTCTTCCCCAACTCTTCTTACTTAAACGATCGCTGTGTTTCAGCTAGTCCTCTCCCCTGTTTGAGAATCCCACTGAAGCTCCTTCGACTACACCAGGAATAATCCCAGCCACAAGAGCTGAAGAAATAATCCCAGTCTTGGATTTAACCACTGAGACTGATGAACCTGAAGAACAACTGCTCTCTCACCAAAACAGACCTTCCTTGGCTCCTCAAAAGCTGAGTGAAGAGGATCAAGAAAAGAGAGATGCAATGATCAAACAACTCGAATATCAGCGAATCATCCTGAAGCGTGATCAACTTCCTTCTATTCCTCCAAAGTTCAGACTTTCACAAAAGGAATAACAGGATCACCTCAAAGATGAAAGGTTAATCGCTGAAAGAAGGGAAGCTGAAGAAAAAGACAGAGAACTCGCCATCCAGCTTGTCCAACAATCAGTGAAAGACCCCGCGCTGAAAAGAACTCCCATTGATGTACAACGTCAGCTATGAGATGATGCCCAAAGGATCGTTGAAGAAAAGACGAAAGTATCTGATACGACTTTGAAATGGTGTAAAGAAATGCTGAATTATCGATCTCGACCATCCAAAATCATCAAAGTAAACATCAGAGGAAGACTGATCGTAGACGTTCTTGTTGTTGAAGTTGATGTATTCAGAGAAGACAAAACCAAGCAAACCTTCTATGCTGCTACTTTAGAGAAGTTTGGTTTCTCTGAATGGTTTGAAGTGAAATTATCCATTCAGGGATCGCGCTCAAAGTTCAAGAGCCATGTCGAGAAAATTTTAAATACTCAGATCGACTTGGTTTCTTCTGCTGTGGATATTCCTCCTTCCACTCTTCCTCCTCCTCAACAAAGAAGAGTCTCTGCAAAGGAAAAGAAAACCTCAGACTCAGGTCCTCTTATTCGGAATGAAACAGGTATTGGTTTCTCTCGTGCTGAAGTTCTTGGCCCTGATGCTGATCTCTCAGCGCTTGACACCTCCCTACCACCTGGAGAAACTTTCATTCCTGGCAAAGTTGTAAGTGATCCTTATGGTATATTCTTTCTTGACTACCAAGGAAATCATCACTTTCAACGCATCTCTGAGCTTCCAATCACTCCCATCAAACAACTCAGAGATCTCATATACTGGTGTGAAGTCAGACGCGACATTAAAGCTAGACACCTGAAGCCCTTGATTTTTGAAGAAGCTCTGAACAAAAAGAATCAAGGAGTAGATGTCCCTGACTGGATGATTCCCACATCAAAGACCCTCGATAAACTTCTCATCAAGGAAGAACCTTTTGACGGATAGGATCGCCTTGTAATTCTTTCTATCCTTATCTGTCTACATCTTTTGTACTTGTAATTTTATTCGCTGTACTTGTAATTTTTCGACTTCCCTATGTAATCTTTACGAAGTTTAAAGAAAAATTTCAGTGAATGTACTTTACTCCATCAGTACAGAAAAGATCCCAGAAAACAGTAAAAGGGACAAATAATTTATGAGTTCTTTTTATCCTTATGTTTTCATTAAATAGCAATTTTTTGTGTTGCTATGTCATAATCAAATAGGGGGAGATTGTTGATCCAAACCCTCAGTGATTTGATAATGACCCTCTCTTAAACACTTAGTGAAAATTGTAAGTAAACAATATGTATCAGAGCTTCACTATCACTGATAAGTACTAAGACTTTACAGTACCGCTGATAGAAACTCTCACTCTTTAGATTAGATATTCAGCGAACACTATTCATCATCTTATAGCTCTAAGCCTGTTCAGTCTATGAGATGATCGCTGATAAGTTAGTTGTTTACTTATGACCCCTGAAGACAAGTTTCATGTCAACCAAAGTTCTACGCTGAAGTCGAAGATCAAGCTCAAGAACCAGCGACAAGTTTACTCATGAACTGATGCGGATATCAGCGAAGCAAGACCTGTCCATTGAACGTGAAGTATCAAGTAGAAGACTTCAGCAATCGCTGAACTTTATCATTCGCTGATAAAGATCTGACTCAACGAAAGCTGATCGTGAAGTCTCCCTGCATGTTACTATTGTCTTACCTCCCTTGCACGTCTCCGTACGAACTGTCAGAACGGACATCCCTTTTGTCTGTAATCGTACAACAACTCTGATTCTACATTGTGCACCATGCGGCTACTAAGGTTGTCTACAAAGGTCAATGACATGCAACCACTCAGCTGCTGCCACGTGTAAAGCCATACTGCCATGCATTAAATGCATGCAGTATATAAGAAGATCCTTACTTCAGTTTTGAAGTGTGCTCGGACCATCTTCTTATTTCTTATTGTTAAGTTATTATTCGTAATTTTTTTAACTCTTTCTAGTGCAAGAAACTTAGTGTTTCTCAAGACTTGTTAAGATTTGGTTTATCCTTAATCTTGTTCCGCAACAAGTTGTAAATTGTCTTGATTTATCAATAAACAATTTAGAAAAGTAAAAACGTGTGTTTGTATTTAACCCCCCCCCCCCCCCCTTGTATAGCCCTTTGGGACCAACAGGTTCCTTGGTCGAGAGCGAGAAGCAGGTCGAGGACCTTAAGTCGCTCGTCGAGGAGAAGGACGAGAAGATTGCATCCTTAGACGAGCGCCTCCAGTCGTTTGAGGCTCTAACCCGTCTGAGGGTTCGAGCGACGATCATGCGTCGCCATTTACGGGGGGTTAGACCCTATGGTCGGAGCCGAAGAGGAGGTCAAAACCTTCATTGAGCAATTCGGGGACGAGGATGAACTCGACCAAGAAGACAAGCTCGAAGAAGAGGACCCGACAGACGCAACGGTCGACGTAACTGGCGATGAGGAGGTCACTGAGGACTCTCCTCTGCCTTGAGTTAGTTTGTTTCAGGGTGACTATAATCGGTCGTGCCCTATATTTGTATAGTTTTGGTTGTGTAAATACAAGTGGTATTTTCGTTATGCTTTTGTCGTATACTTTACTTTGTTGCAAATGAACAAAATAATACGAAAGATAACAAAACTGAATAGACAAATGTATGAGTCGTATGTAAAACTGTACGACTTGGATACTTATAATTACGAAGTAATCGGGCGTCTGAGGCCGAAGGAATATTCAAAGTATGGAAATCAAGTCATAAGACTTGTGTGTCCAACGCTTAGTTTTAAGAGCACCTGTGATGGTCAGAAGACATGTATGATGAATCGTAAGATTCCTTTTATGATATACAAGTCTTAGAGGCTTTGTTCCTCACGATGAAGATCGTAAGACTTTTATTTAAGTCGTAGAGACTTTGGTTTCTCATAAGATAAACTGTAAAACCTGTGTTTGAATTGTCATAGGTCTTATGTTTTAAGTCATAGAGACTCCATTTAAAGAATGACTTTGGAAGTAATCGGGCGACTGAGCCGAACATACATTCCAAATTATTGGGTTCAAGTCATAAGACTCAATTTTGAATACACCTGTTGTGATCGTAAGATCTCTGTGTTGAATCGTAAGATTCAGTTTTCGAGTCATGAGTCATGGGTCACGACTTTGTCTTCTTACGATATAGGGGTGGTCGTTGGTTTGACCAACGACCCTCCGATGCTTAAGTCAGTAATCGTTTGTCGAAATAAATCGAAAGCGAAAGGGAAATAAAATGTACTATAATCCAGCTACGTGGGGTTGCGGTCGTAGACTCGACACTACGACCTTCGGACGTAAGATCATTTGTGGATCGTTGTCGTATATGATCTCGGAAGGAATTCTGAATCTGCATAAAGTGTTAGTCTAGATAGAAGAGATGACCTTTTAGTCCCGAATCTGAGAGTAGGCATTTGCTTCTGCCCGTTCAGAGGAATAATTTGAAAAGACTAATAGGAAAATTTCTTGCCCTGGGGGTAGGATGGCCATTCCCTACCTTATGAAGGGTCGTGGAATTAGGGACGTAAGTAAAACTTTTTAGAAGTTTGGTATGTCGTACCTGAGTGTCATTGACGGGCGTACCTGGTGACGTTTATGGTTCCGTCGTGGGGTCCGATTGCCCCCGAGTCGTAAGCTATATCTATGCCCACGATTGGTAGCTGAAAAACTGTGGTGTTGTATGGGGTACAACATTCTGCCCCCTTGCGGTGACTGTAAGACGATACCCTGGATTTGCCTTTTCTGGCGTAAGGATAGATTAGATCATATCGTGTACAGTCGCCACAATGTTGGTTTCACTTCTGAGGTTTCATTGTTGCTTTATAGCAATCACGGGCGGTCTTCTGCTCGCTTTTGATTTCTTGCACTCCCCATGGCGTCGGGAACTTGATCGTCTGATGATAGGTCGAAGGGACCGCTTTTCATGTCGTGGATCTAGGGTCGACCAAGTATAACGTTATATACTGATGAACAGTCAATAACGTTAAATCTTGTTTGCTTGTTGACCCCTTTAGCATACACCGGGAGGATGATCTCTCCCAGAGTGGTGGTAGAATCGCCATTGAATCCTATTAGCGTCGTCGATCGATGGGTGATCTCTGTTTTATCGATTCCCATAGCTTTGACAGTGTTTAGGAAAATGATGTTGGCGAACTGCCCCCATCGACCAATACACTTTTGGTCGAGCAGTTGCCAATAGTAAGCTGGATGATCAAACCATCGTGATGTTTTTCCCAACTGTCCTGGAGGTCGTCTTGATCGAACGTTATCGGCATCGCCTCTAGCTCCAGTTCTTGCTTTGGTCGGGACGACTTGGGAATAGGATATTCTCCTGACGATTGACTGGCGTGCCGCTTTGCTGCCGAGTAAGTTAAACCACAGACGTCTGATCCACCCGTCACATAATTGACGACTTTTTCATGGACGGGGGATGCCGGTCTTACGTTATCGACTGGCGCGGATTTTTTATTGATCAAGCCCTGCAGATGACCCTTGGGGACGATCCAGGCTAACTCCTTCTGCAAAGCAAAGCAGTCATCCGTCGTATGACCATGGTCGCTATGGAAGTCGCACCGTTTGGTCTTGTCCTTCTTGTCGTCATCTTTATCATTTTTCTTGGGCCATCGAACAGATGACTGAACGTTCCTAAGAGCATCGATTAACTCTTTCATCGTTCCTTTGAATCCATAAGAGGAAATCTTAGGATATTGAGAGAATCGAGGTGCATGATTGCTCTTTTTCTTGTCAAACCGAACGTTTGATATTTGGCGCGATGGCTTCGACTTGACGCTGGGTTTGGATTTGAAATCTGGCTTCTTGATCCCGAGCTATTTTTTATCAGTGGAATGCTTACGACGGAAGACTAGGTCGTCTTCGATTCTCATGTAAGCCAAAGTCGTAGCTCGTACGTCTTCAAAGTTCTCTGGAGGATATTTTGTAAGATCGACGTACAATCCCGTAGTGTTGTCGTCAAGACCACGCTTGTAGGCTTCAATGGTAGTCTTGACATCACAATTTCGAATGCTGATCATTTCCGCATTAAAGCAATTTAAATAACTACGGATGGACTCTCCGGATTTTTGGACGACGTAGTACAGGTCGCTGGTCTGCTTCTCCATCTTGCGACTGCTGGCGAACTGCTGCGAAAATTGGTTGACCAATTCTGCGAAGTTGCTGATGGACTTGGGTTTGAGGTTGATCAACCATTGGAGAGTAGGACCTGTAAGAGTCGCATCGAAGCTTTTACACATGCACACTTCTTGATATTGTTGTGGGATTGATACTGTCCACATCAACTGTTTGTATTGTGCAATATGTTCCGTTGGTTTAGTTATTCCCGAGTACTTTGGAGTGAAGCAGGAATATTGTATTTCATTGGCACGTCGACGGTCGCTATCGTGTCAACGAAAGGCGACGCTTGAAATCCTGTGCGGGGTTCGACATCGACGGGGACGGCGGCGCCTGGTAACTTGGAAAGTAGCGACAACATCTTCTGGTTTTGATCCTCCAATAGCCTCAGTCGCTAGGCGACGGGGTTATTAGGATCGGAATTTACGGCTGCTGGAGGGTTGACCCCTGAATTCATGGCTGTCGTCGTACCGTTCCCGTACGAAGAGTCATTAGCGTCCCCGTTGAAAGGGACGAAGTATGGCACGGTTCCATTATGCAAAGGTGGTGGCCTCAAATACCGAGGGGGATATGGCCCTTGATGAGGGTTGCCGACAAATGGCCCTGAACCTGGATTGTTGACGAATGGCCCTGGACCTGTCTGGAATTGGGGCCTTATGATAGGTGCACCCATAGGTCGGGGACCATTCTGATGTCCAAAGGAATTACCCATCACCGGATTCCTCAGAGAAGCGATTTCCGCGACTGATTTCTGATTATGCTCATGCAGGGCTTGTTAATGCCAAAAATCGCACCAAAGGGACAACTTAAGGTCGATGTGGACTTAAACAACTAAAGAAAGAATCTTTCGACGAGACGTGCGACGAGGAATAAAATAAAGAAACAAGGGATTTGATGACGCAGGAAAAACCTCAAACGAGGAAAAAACCTGCGGACGACAGGGGGTGTCGTCGCTGCACTATGGTCGCCAATCAGGAGCGATGTCCTTGGATACTAGTGTCGATCGTACAGAGGTTACAATACAAATGAAGAAAATGCTTCAAAATGTAAAGTACAAGTGTTTGGAATGTAAAACAAGTGTTTGTCGTGTACGAAACAAAGTGTGAACTGCTGGTCGAGGGCTGTTGTTGTGCGTCGAGAGCGATACTTGGAATAATGGTTCTTCACTTCAGGTGTTCTTGAATATTGCTTCGGTTGTTAATCGCCGGATGTTCGCTGTGTATCGGATGTTAACTGATGATCTTTGATGTGAAGACTTAGCTTGGTATTTATAGTCTTCGCGTCATTGATTAGCTCCATTAATGCTTTGATCAACGGCTACAACGGCTGGAAACGGTTGCCGGAGTGATTATCCATGATGATCTTCGTACGTTACGGCTATCGATCGTTAATGGTTGCGTCGGTTATATCCGTTGCTCTTTAATGACTTTGACTCCTGCATTAAACACTTAACAAACGTAACGGTCATGGTGAACGTTAGCTTTGGTCGAGGTCGCACGTCTTTATACAATAGTCGTGTGGATCGGGAGACGCTATGGTCGAGCGTCGTAAGGGACTCTCGACTTATCTTTTATGAGGGACGACGATGGTGTTCTAGGTCTTTGTCGAGACCTTATCTTAATACAAGATATAGTTCTTAATCATACGTCTTACCTGTTCTGATCGTGGTCGAGCGACGTGATTTTTTGCCCAAACAGTTTGCCCCCAAAATTTGAAAATTGAATGTCAAATTTAAGTTTTAAATTTTGCTTGTCGAACGCTTAGACTTGTGACCTGGGTTGAGGGACTTACCTGGTTGTCGTGGAACTAGACCGGTTCGCCTTTAATTGAACGAGAAGTTGGAAAGTTGTGACGTCATACTGACGCGCGATGATGCTTACCAGCTGTCGAGGACAGGTGTCGAAGATTCAGATAGGTATGGACGCGTGTTGATCATCAGCGGACTCGACTTGTTGCGATTTCCTGCATAAATAAAGATCACAACAGGTTGTTTTCTTTAGAGATTTTCTTTAAAAGTTTTCTGTTTCTGATGAGGCCCTTCTCTAGAATCTCGACTTTGTTAAAATCTTGGGTGGTTGGAGATCTATCAAGGGTTGCGATACCCGAATCGTTGACGATGTTGGTTACGATGAACACGATGTCTGTGTATTCTGCGCACCTGGCGACGATGTCTTCTGCCACGTCAACCCTTTCGTCAGCCGACAGGGGCGGGGGTGTAAAGACGAGAGAGAACGAGGAGGAACTTATGGTGATCAGCTTTGCGCTGTCTCCGTCATTCTCGTTTAACTACGTCCTCGTCAGGATGAAGTCACTTCCGCATCTGGGGAAACATCAGCCCTTAGTTTCCGAGGAGTGTTTTCAAAAGGATCTCTATTGAAGAGATAGGGTTGTGTTTAGCCGAACTGGCGTTCCTTGTAAGTTTTTCTTTCAAAACTTGTGTTATCGATGTTCTTTAGTTGAATGTTTTGCTAACGTGTTCCTTCTGTATTTGACAGATGTTCCTGTTTCTTCTCATTAAGTGTGTGAAGGCAGAGAAAATGTTGGAGTGGAGGTCAATCGTCGAGAAGAATATATTCCTTCCTCCAACCTTAACATTAATCTTAAGAGCCACATTCTCAGAGTGTCGAGGCGTAAGGAGTTGGAAGATAACTCTAATATACTCGTTTGATTCTTGCATCAGTTCTTCGGGATTGATAGGATTTCGAAGATCGAGTTTTTTGAACAGAGCTTGCCATCGACGTGCTTCTTTAGTTCTAAGGTAGATTTTTGGGTTTACGAGCTAGACTTTTTATGTTCGATCACTGGTGGTCGGGTTGTTGGTATGCAACGACTTTTGACTTTGTATTTACTTGTCCGACTATCGGTCGTTCATATGTAATCGTTCAATGAAGTTCCTTCTTTTGCTGAACTCGTGTTTTTAATTACATATGTCGTGGATAAATGTAATATTGATCATAAAATTCGTTAAGTACGGAGGATCATGCGACTTAGGCTTTTATTGCAATATAACGGGTTGAAACATAAATCATGTATTTGGACTGTAATAATAAACACAAATATATATCATCGATGTGTTTAGAACATACAAAGTTTTTCTAAGTTACAGAAACTTAGATCGAGGGATCGTTTAGACCTTACATGTGACTGTATCGTATGATGAAATTCCAGAATGTATGCCCCTGTGGTGAAACAATTAAGTCACACACTCGGATACTCATGTCGTGCGTACCTGCGACAAAGTTTGTTAGAGGTCGGTCGATCTCACGACGTTCATTGTCGTGTAAAAAAAACTTTGCATGGGAGGAGGGCGACTCTAAAAGAAACATTTTTTCAGATGCGTCGCGTTCCAACTTCGCGGGATTTCTTGATTGTCGAGGGTCTGAAGTCGATAGGCTCGTTTACCAACGACTTCGGAGACGCGGTAAGGTCCTTCCCACTTAGTAGAAAGCTTACCTGCGTTGAGCTCTTGGGTGTTTGGGAATATTCGACGGAGGACGTAATCGCCTTCTTGAAAGACTTTAATTTTGACGTGTTTATTGAAATGTCGCTCGACAGCCTGCTTCTGCGACGCCATCCTGATCAAGGCGGATTCTCTGAGCTCTTCTAGGGCGTCGAGGTCATGACTTAAATCAACCATGTTGTGGTCGATGGAAGTGTGCCTCGAAGTTGGGAGATGAACTTCGATTGGTAGGACGGCTTCACAACCGTAGACGAGAGAGAAGGGGGTTTGTCCTGTGGACGTGCGGGGTGTTGTGCGATTTGCCCATAGGACTGAAGGGAGTTCTTCAACCCATCTTCCTTTTGCAGCTTTCAGTCGTTTCTTGATCGAGGCTACAATAGTCTTATTACTCGACTCGGCAAGTCCATTGGCTTGGGGATATCTGGGAGTCGAGGTCGTCAACTTGATGTTCCTATCTTCACAGAACTGTTGGGTCCTGTCGCTTATGAATTGGGATCCATTGTCGCAGACAATTTCGGATGGAATCGCAAACCTGCATATGATGTTAGTCTGGATAAAAGAGATGACTTCCTTGTCCCTGATTTGGGAAAAAGCAGCCGCCTCAACCCACTTGGAAAAATAATCGGTGAGTACAAGGAGGAATACTTTCTGCCCCGGGGCCGGGGGTAGCTTGCCGACAATATCCATTGCCCACCTCATGAAGGGCCATGGGATAAGTGTCGAGTGCAAAGGTTCAGAGGGTTTATGTGACATACCTGCATGTCGCTGACAAGGGTCACAGTTTTGGACGTACTTGACGGCGTCTTGTCGCAATGTTGCCCAAAAATACCCTTGTCGAGATATACGATTTGCCAAACTGCGACCACCGTAATGATTGCCACATTCGCCGTCGTGCATCTCGTGAAGGATTTTTTGGACCTGACTCTTGCTAATGACGCATCTTAGGTTTAATCCTGTCGATGATCGTCGATAGATCTTATCTCCAATTGCGGTGTATTTAGATGCTTTGAATCTGATCTTCCGGGCTTCCATCTTGTCTTCTGGGAGTTGGTCGTGCATAAGGAAATTTCGGATGTCGCACGACCAATCATCTTTTTCGTCCTCGACCTGGACGACATCGATGTTTTCGACAGACGATGTCGCCAGATGGATCATGGGAATAACGTCGAATATGGGCTCGACTAAAGCAGACCCGAGATTTGCTAAAGCGTCGGCTTGAGTATTCTGGTCTCTCGGGATTTGTTCGATAGAAAAAGATTTAAATTTTTCGGATTTCTCTTTTGCTACCTTCAGGTATGCTGTCATTTTTGAATCTTTGGCCGTGAATTCTCCATTGATCTGGTTCACTACCAGGAGAGAGTCGCTTTTGACATGTAACGCAGTTGCCCCCAAGTCGTAGGCCATATTCATTCCTATGATCAGGGCTTCGTATTCAGCTTCATTGTTGGTAGTCTTGAAATCGCATCGAACTGAGTATACCATCTTGCCCCCCTTGTGGCGACTTTAAGACGACGCCTAGTCCTGAGCCTCTAATGTTGGATGACCCATCGACGTGTAAGATCCAGGGCACGTCATCGTGAGTCGCCACAGTCGATACCTCGAGCTCTGCTTCTTTCTCCAATTCAGGGCTGAAGTCAGCAATGAAGTCGGCCAAGGCTTCCGACTTGATCGCGGTCCTGGGTTTGAAGTCAATGTCGTAGCTGCTGAGATATATACTCCATTTTGCCAGGCGACCTATCAACTCAGGTTTTCTTAAGACAGACTTAAGAGGAAAGTTAGTTACAACAGTAATGGGATGCGACTCAAAATAGTGTCGCAGTTTTTTAGCAGCTGTGACTAGCGACAAGAGCAATTTTTCCATAGAGGAATACCTGGTTTCTGCATCCAGAAGAGATTTACTTACATAGTAGATTGGCAATTGCTGTTTTTCATCTTCTCGTGTCAGAACAGCACTTACTGCATTTGGGCTGACAGCCAAATACAATTGTAGGATCTCATGATCGTGAGGTTTTGACAACAGAGGAGGCGACGCCATGTATTCCTTGAGTTTTTGCAAGGCTTGTTCATGATCATTGGTCCAGTCGAAGCCCCTATTTTTTCTGAGGACATTATAAAATAGATGACATTTATCTGAAGATCGGGAGATAAACCTGTTTAGAGCTGCTACTCGACCGGTGAGTTTCTGGACTTCTTTGAAATTTCTAGGAGATTTGATCTCAATGATGGCCTTGATTTGGTCGGGGTTAGCCTCAATGCCTCGACGAGTGACCATATAACCCAGGAACTTCCCGGCACTAACGCCAAAGGAACATTTCGTCGGATTAAGCTTCATGTTATATTTCCGGAGGATGTCGAACGATTGCCTGAGGTGATCAATATGATCAATCGCTTGCTTCGACTTCACTAACATGTCGTCGATATATACCTCTATCGTGTCTCCAAGATGGTCTTTGAACATCTTATTTACCAGCCGTTGGTAGGTAGAACCTGCATTTTTTAGTCCAAAAGGCATAACTTTGTAACAATAAATACCTCGATCCGTCATGAAAGCGGTTTTCTCTTGGTCGTCAACGTGCATTAAAATTTGGTTGTATCCAGAATAGGCGTCCATGAACGTTAATAACTCATGCCCCGCAGTTGCATCGACCATGGCGTCATTATGAGGTAACGGGAATGGATCCTTTGGACAGGCTTTATTGAGATCTGTGAAGTCGATACAGACCCTCCATTTTCCATTCTTCTTGGCTACGACCACGACGTTAGCGAGCCAATCAGGATATTTTACCTCTCGAATCTTTCCTGTCTTGAGGAGGTTGTCGACCTCATCATTTATTACTTTATTTCTTTCAGGAGCGAACTTGCGACGTTTTTGCTTGATAGGTTTGAACGATGGATCGACGTTAAGCTTATGAGCAATGACACTGGGGTCAATACCGACCATATCTTCATGTGACCAGGCGAAGCAATCAGCATGTTCCTCCAAAAAGAATATGAGTTTTTCTTTAATGTGGGGATCAAGGGATGAACCCACAAGAATCTTTTGATCGGGTTTGCTTTGATCTAGAATGATTTCCTCCAAGTGATACTCATCGACAGCTGCTGGGGAGTTTTGTGCATTCTCTAAGCTTGCGTGTACTGGTATAACGGCTTGTTCTGGATTTTCGTTACTCGCCATTTTCCTGCGACAGAAAACAGAAGAAACTCCAAGAAACTATTAGTAGAATGCACGTTCGTCGGGGATTTTCTCTAGATGTAGTCCCACGGATGGCGCCAAACTGTTAATGCCAAAAATCGCACCAAAGGGACAACTTAAGGTCGATGTGGACTTAAACAACTAAAGAAAGAATCTTTCGACGAGACGTGCGATGAGGAATAAAATAAAGAAACAAGGGATTTGATGACGCAGGAAAAAACCTGCGGACGACAGGGGATGTCGTCGCTGCACTATGGTCGCCAATCAGGGGCGATGTCCTTGGATACTGGTGTCGATCGTACAGAGGTTACAATACAAATGAAGAAAATGCTTCAAAATGTAAAGTACAAGTGTTTGGAATGTAAAACAAGTGTTTGTCGTGTACGAAACAAAGTGTGAACTGCTGGTCGAGGGCTGTTGTTGTGCGTCGAGAGCGATACTTGGAATAATGGTTCTTCACTTCAGGTGTTCTTGAATATTCCTTCGGTTGTTAATCACCGGATGTTCGCTGTGTATCGGATGTTAACTGATGATCTTTGATGTGAAGACTTAGCTTGGTATTTATAGTCTTCGCGTCATTGATTAGCTCCATTAATGCTTTGATCAACGGCTACAACGGCTGGAAACGGTTGCCGGAGTGATTATCCATGATGATCTTCGTCCGTTATGGCTATCAATCGTTAATGGTTGCGTCAGTTATATCCGTTGCTCTTTAATGACTTTGACTCCTGCATTAAACACTTAACAAACGTAACAGTCATGGTGAACGTTAGCTTTGGTCGAGCTCGCGCGTCTTTATACAATAGTCGTGTGGATCGGGCAGCGCTATGGTCGAGCGTCGTAAGGGACTCTCGACTTATCTTTTATGAGGGACGACGATGGTGTTCTAGGTCTTTGTCGAGACCTTATCTTAATACAAGATATAGTTCTTAATCATACGTCTTACCTGTTCTAATCGTGGTCGAGCGACGTGATTTTTTGCCCAAACAGGGCTCGAATCTGACTTTGAGCCACATTCAATTCTGACTGGAGTTGAATCATGGGATCTTGATAATTTGTCGTTTACCTAAAAATAACAAAAACTTCACAAGATCGTTAGAGCAATATATGCGTTGGTTTTAGATTTTCTCTAGATGGGGTCCCACGGATGGCGCCAAACTGTTAATGCCAAAAATCGCCTAAAAACAACTTAAGGTTGATGTGGACTTTTAACAACTAAAGAAACGTATCTCAAGACCAAGCAACACAATCGCAAGGAAAAAGTAAACAAGACAGGAGATTTGGTGACACGGAAAACCCCAAAACGAGGGAAACAACCGTGGTCGACTTTTGAGAGTCGACGATGCACTATAGTCGCCAAACTGGGGCGAAAGTCCTTTTGTAACAGGTGTTTTGTGTACAACAGATTACAAATGAATGTAAAAATAGACTTAGTCGTGTGTAAATGACGTGTATCGTGTGTAAATCGTGCAAAATAAGCTGCTGTCGTGCGGTTCAAACTGTTGACGTGCAAAGTTGCTTCAGCGATGTTCGTTCGAATGCTTTGTATATCACTGTGTCTTTGATGTGTAATTGCTTAGAAAGTAGATGGAGCAGATGTAGTTCAGATGAGGTTTTATTAACTCAGATGAGATTCGATGGCTTTGGAGTGTTGAGCAGGCCTTTATATAGCTTTCGTCGGTCATTGAATGTGTCTTTATGGCTTGCTTTGTAACCGCTGTCGGGATTTAAATGTCATTGATGACTTGTCTGTTACTGGTCGTTTGCACCATGAATGCTTATAGGCCTGCATTTGTTAGCCCCAAGTATCTGTTATGTAAAAGTATTGAAAATATTATCAAGTCAGAAGACCAACAGAGATGCAGCAGAAGACTCAGAAGAAAAGCAACAAGAAGACCAACAGAACTCAACAGAGTTCTGGTGGAACCAACAGAGCCCAACAAAGCTCTGGCAGAAGATCAACAGAAGAACTATTCATATCCAAAGACCAACATAGCTCTGGTCTATGAGCTCTGTAGAAATGAAGACCTCTGTGAAGCCTAAGTCTCGTATGAAATCCTAAGTGTTAGACACGTGTCCATACTTTCCACGTATGCCCTAAAGAAGGGAGACACACTTTCCACGTGTCATTCCAGGGTACGATAGTACAATGTCTACACTTTATCAGGGCTATAAATAGTGAGGTAGTGGAACAAACGATTGTAAGCTTTTGGAAGAATAGTTTTCCACAATTGTTTAAGCACACACTGTAGTAATCCCGAGCACTATCTCCGTACGATATTGTGTCCTGTGAGATTTCCGAACATACACTTGAACGTGTTCTTGGTGTGATTCATTATCAATATACTAGCAGCGTTTTATACTTGATCTTGTTATCATTATTCCAGTTCTACATTTGTTACTCACAGTTATTATATCGTTTACACAATCACTCACATTAATGGATTTATTTAATATGCTTCCGCTGTCTATTTTCTTACCATTATTGTGATACAACGTGAATCTGGGAACCTACAGTTGGTATCAGATCTTGCTTGATTTGCTCAAATCAATGCATCCAATCTACCAAGGTTGATTCACTGTTGTTGATTGTGTGTGTGTTTCAAAGCTTCTTAGTATACTCTGTTTTACAGTTTACTAGTTTAAAAGTTACCTTATCACTGTTTTACGCTTACCAGTCTAGTTTAAAGATCTTCTCTACTGTTCATTACTGTTCCATTGGTTACTGTTCACTTTCAGTTTGAAAATCTTTGAAAACCGATATACTCTGTTTTTCTGAAAAATGGCAAATAACATCAACGCCATTTATACTGCTGGTTCTCTGACCAAGCCTCCTACTCTTCTGAGAGATGAATATCCTCAATGGAAGATTAGGATGGTTAACTTCCTTGATGGGATGGACAGAGATTTAATGCGTTCTGTCACGAATGGACCTTGCCAACCCATGGTTTTGGTTCCACGTGTACCTGCAACAGAAACTACTGCTGAGATTTCTGCTTATCTTAAACCTAAAACCACCGGGTTTACTGATGAAAAGAAACTTCAAATGGAAAATGACCTTAAGGCAGTTAGACTTCTGATAATGGCCATTCCAAACGAGATATTTCAAGAACTAGATTCATGTGTTACAGCCAAAGAAATCTGGGATCAGCTTCTAAATCAACTTGAGGGTGGAATTAAGACCCAAAAGAACAGAAGGACCCAATGTATAAATGAATACAACGATTTCAAGGCACTTCCTGAGGAAACCTTACAACAAACCTACAACAGATTCAATGTTCTAATCAACAAATGTAAAAAGTGTGGGGTTGTTAGGTCGAAGGAAGACAACAATGTTCTGTTTTTGAAAAGTTTGAATGATGAATGGTTAAATCTGTCCATGTCTTTACAAGCTAACCAGGATCTAGATGCGTGGTCTCTTACTGATGTGTATGGGACTCTTGCTGCACAAGAGAAGGATGTTGTCAAACAGAAAGGAAAATCCAACATTGTAGGACCAATCGCCTTGATTTCTGATTCAAAGAATCTGACAGAAGGAAAATCCAACAGAGAAAGTTCCAGCAGAGATAAGAAGAAAGAGAAGAAGAAGGGTAAGAAGAGTCTGGTAGCTGAAAGTGATGCTGACGGGAGCTCATCAGATGAAGATGACGATATAAATGCTTTTGCTAAATCTCTTGCCTTAATAACTCAACAATTTAACAAGAGATTTGGTAGCAGAGCATTTGACAGAAGAGGTAGATACGAGAGAGAAGGAAAAGATGAGAAAAGAGGTTATGCTGCACCTCAACAACAGAACCACCAGAACAGAGCTCCAATAGAACAGAGACCGCAACCACAACCTCAACAGAAGTATAATGATCCAGTTCCACAAAAAGCTGATGCTGCCCAACCCATCAACCAGAACGATGGACGTTGCTTTAGATGTGGCAAACCTGTCCATTTCTCTGCAAATTGCAGAGGTAAACTGATAAAAGACCAGAATTACTACAAAAACAAATATAAGTACAATTACAGAGAAAGAAGCTACGTTGCTGAGATGGAGAATTGGATTTCTGATTCATCTTCTGACGATGAACCAGAGCAAGCCAATGTTGTTGTGGATGATGAAAGTTTGGGAAAAGTTGATTGGATGACCGGAGAAAGGATAGAAAGGTCTGGAGTAGAAGATATAGCTCATGCATTTGCTCTTACCGTAACAGAGCCAGACAACAGAGCGCTGGAGATCACCAGACCCAGTGCCAAGGTATGTTCATCTGAATCAAAGTCTGACTCAGAGTTAGAAATGCATGTTTCTTTGCTAACAGAGGAGTTTCAACTCTTAAAACAAAAGCTTTCTGAGGAAAAAGAGTTAAGAAAGCTTGCTCAGAAGGATATGTCCTTCCACAAGAGAGAGAAAACTCTCTTGGAACAGGAAAAGGAAGAAATATTCAAAGAGAAATCTGAGCTAGAGATCATACAACAGAAGAAGGAAAGCATTTTTTCTGAAAAGATTAAAGAGTTTGAAAATGTTTTAAAACAAAAGTCTGAAGAGGTTAAGAAGTCTGAAACTGAAAGACTTAACTCTGTTGCTTTAAAAGATTATTTTCAAAGAGAAAGGGGGGTTTTACATCAATCCCTACAGAGAAAGGAAATTCAAATAAGAAGTACCAGGATGCACAAGATGTGCATATTAAGATAAACTCACAGATGGATACGCAAGGTCTCGGTTTCTCTGACCTTGATCCCTATAATGAAAAGAAGAAGACATCTCTGCCCTCTGCTTTTTGTGTTGGGAAAATCCAAGAGGATGTGATCTCTGGTACTGCTGCTTTCAAAAGAATCAAAACCTCAGATGTTTTCAAAAGAACCAGAAGACTTGACTACAGGAATGTTAGCTATGACTCCTTGAATCATGAAAAGGTTAATAAACCATCTTCAAAGTTTATTTTTGATCAAGGAAGAGCTAGAATCATACTTCCTAACTCTGTTAATAGTATGGATCCAAAAGAGATTTTTAATTTCAACTCTTTTAAGGGACAGAAGTCTGTTACTTCTGTGGAAGAGTCCTCTGTTGAAAGTTCACAGAGCGAAATTAACCCAGAAGCACCAGTCTTCTCTCCTTCCTCTGAATCAATTCGAACATCATTTGAAGAGGATATTAAAAGAAATCTTGAGGAAAATGTTGTTTCTAATGCATCAAAACCCAAGTTGAGGAAGTTTAAGTCTGTCAAAACCAATATCTCAATGATAACCCCCGAGTCTAACACCCTCAACAAAGCCACCAGAGACTTTCTAGGCTCTGCCAGTGACTCTGACTCTGAGGTAGATGAGCAAATTTTATGTACTCAAAAGAAAGTTTTGCATAAACCAAAGCAGATGCCCGCAGGATGTTTCGATTTGAAAAAGGATGTCGCATTCTTTAAGAAACAAGCTAGATTTATACCGGTAACTGAGTTTGATAACAAAAGCTTTAGGATTCTTGCTTCTAACACAATAGAAGATAAGAAAAGAGAGAATACAAGAAATGTTCCAGTGAACAACACCTCTGTACCCCATGTTTTTAAACCAGTCAGGTTTACACCAGAACAGAAGGGCAAATGGATAGTCAATGACAGACCTGTTCCCATTTCTGGTGTAAATCAAAGAAGAAATTCTTTTTGGAAAAGTGAGTCTATTCCAAAGAAAAACAACTATTTCCAGCAAAATCAGGACAGAATGTGTTAATCCAAGATCTATCAAGATTAGAGAGAAATTCTAGAGAGAGAGAGTAGAGAGAGAAAGTAGATCTTATTAGGTCGGCTCTCTGTGTTTACAAGATATGAGTTATGACCAAAAGCTTATAAAAAAGTCTAAACAAAGCCTTATATACCCTAAGACATATTAAGACAATAAGCTATCTTTGACTTTCTACACATGACTAAATACATTGACTTTGACTCTATAAATCAAGATTAAATCTTGAAGACATATTTGTCCTAACAATCTCCCCCTTGGATTCAAGATTTAAACATTTGAGAACAACAGTCTTCGGCTTCTTGAATCTTCAAAATCTTCGGTCTTTATCAGGCTTGTCAAAGTCAAATTGTCACAAAATCTTCAGATGGGGAACTGACGGAGATTTTCTTTCTTTGATCTGGAGAATTTGTTTCTTCACACAAGGCATTTTGATACAATGTAGCGCAAATCTAAGAAAAAGAGATCTTCATGAGAAACCAAGATGATCAATCGATTTTTCCTAAACTCTTGAAGAATTCTCCCCCTTTTTCTTTCTTTGACTTGAGAACTTCAATCTTCAGTAAGGATATTCACCATATAGCACAAGTTTAAGAAAAAGAGATCACAAGATGATCAATCGATTTCTCTTAAACTCTTGAAGAAGAAATCCCCCCCTTTCCTTTCTTGAGACGAAGTCTTCTTTAAACATTTCTCCCCCTGTCATGAAATCGAATCTTTGACTTGAAAGCTTTGACATGAAATTGAACTAAACATTTCTCCCCCTTTTTCGATGAAAGTGAGCATCATGATCATCGAAAACCTTCTTCAATTTCAGTCGTGTCTTTGATTCTCACTAACAATCTCCTCCTTAACGAATAACCTTGCTCCCCCTCAAAATAAGAATTCTGGAGCAATTTGTTTTCTCCCCCTGAAAGTATGCATATATTTCATTTAGGCACAGTAGTGGAAATTTTATACTAGGAAAATAAAATTCAGTGAACTACATTTTATAATTACTAACATTTGATCATTTGAAAACTTTACAAAAGAAATTCAACTTAATGAAATTTAACAGATTTATCAATCAAATGAAATCAAATGCATGTGTTTGGATTCAAATACCAGACATCATTGCATATCAAGTTAAAAATGTTCAGTTTCAACCCCTTTATTAAATCTATTTGGTGTGCTAGCATGTGAAATATGATTAGCAACAAGCATATGCAATTCTAAAACATATCAGAATACTCTGCTCTACTCACACTATTTGTCCAAAATCAGAATTTTCACAAATTTACAGGTTTATCGCGACTTTGTATTTTCTCCAAGTTTCAAGAGATGTGTGCTCATTGGCATCTTTTCATATTGTGCTCATTGGCATCTTTTGATTTTGTGCTCATTGGCATCTTTTGAATTTGTGCTCATTGGCATCTTTTTATCAAAAAGTTTATTAAGAATAAGATACACCGTTAAACATGGCTTTCTATCTGGTTCTATAGCAGGATTTGGATCAGCGGATCCCAGACCAGTTGGCCTTAGGTGCTAGGTGACGAGCACCCCTTAGAACTTACTTTCCCAAACCAGAAAGGCCACATCGATATATCTTAAACCCATTTGTACCAGTAGAACATGGCTTTCTATCTGGTTCTATAGCAGGATTTGGGTCAGCCGATCCCAGACCAGTTGGTCTTAGGGACTAGGTGTCGAGCACCCCTTAGGACTTAATCTCCCAAACCAGAAAGGCCACAGGCACAAACTTTCAAACTAAATGATTAGATTTAAAACTTAGAGCATCTCAATCACTTGGTTCTAAAACATAGTGCTTCCCCCATGTTTTCGTTTCCATTCATCATTCTGACATCTAGGCTTTTTTGAGCATTATATTCTATATAAGTCCAGAAATCCATAATTTTGAGCATTCAGCATAATTTCATTTATGTTTTGCCGGCCTTTCGATTTATTTCAGAGGTGAAAGTTGAAACAAATGTAACTCAGATAATACAAAAATACTTGTAAAATCATCTTTTAGAACACATTTAATTCATTGAATGAAAATTGAAAATTTCATCTCATTGAATTAAATTTGTAAAGATTGAAATTTTCAAAGCAGTAGAAACAAAGTATAATACAATGTTACCTTTTACCACTTGTTCTTTGAAATAGAAAGATGTGACAGTTAAGGATATCACCTGATAAGTATGAGTTCTAAACTGATTTGTTTAGAAGTCTTAGTCTTTGAAGTACGGGTCCTGAACTGAATTGTTCAGAAGCCATTAACTGTGAAATCCGGGTTCTAAACTGATGTGTTTAGAAACCTATCTCTTTACTCCCCCTTAATGGCACAAATAATCTTCTTCCGAGAGTTCAACGCTTTGTTTCTAAATCTGCAAAAACAGATTAAGTAGATTTTGGTACCCAACGTGTCTTGGGTCCTAGCTTGTTAAGCGGAGCTCTATAAGAAGAAAAATGATAAGTACCGTACCAATATTGAGCATTATCATTTTTAATGAAATCATTAGTTCCACAATAAGAACAGCAAAAATTCTTTTGTGCAAACCTGATTAAATGATTTGCGGAATATAATGAACCAGGTTTAGAAAAAGATTTACCTTTCAGTTTAGTGTTCTTGTTAGAAACCGATGATTTTGGTTCATCTTTTTCAGGAATTGTACCTTTTACTCTCCATTGCATGTTGACTTTCTTATATGTAGGAAGATCAGCAGATTGAAATTTGGAAGAATTATCCACTGAATGATCATAGAAAAAATTAGACGGTCGAATCGGACTTTCTGAATAGCTTTTGGATTTGTTGAGAGACTTCACTTTGTCAGATAAATCATTCCGTTTCTTGGTCATCAAATCAAGCTTCTTCTGAATGTCACAATTAACCCTCTTCTCTTTCATAATATCAGTCGATAACACGGCCAAATTCTTTGTGAGCTTTCGTATTTCTTGCTGAAATATCTTCCTTTCAACAGAAAATTCATCTTTGACGCTCCTGGCCTGAAAGTCAGCTTTCTTCATCTTTTCTAGCTCTTGACTTTCTGTATCTAAGTCCTTTTGAAGCTCATAAATTTTCTTTGACAATTGCATATTCTTCGCTTCAAAGCTTTTCCTTGTCTTTTCATACTCAACCCTTTCCTTCTCCAATTTCTCTTTTTCAAGAAATAAAACCTTCTCAAAATCTGCATTTTGTTTGGAAAGTTTTCTACATCTGAGTTCAAGAGCTTTCTTTTCTTCATTTTCTTTCTTCTCATTCTTCTCATTCTTTTCAAGTTCAGAAACTTTCTGTGAAAGAGATAGAATTTGCTTTTCATAGCAATTTTTCTCATTTAACTGATTAGCTCTTTCTTTTCTGAAATCCTCTCTTTATACTTTAAGCAGCTTTTCCATGTCAGACAACTTCTTAGTAAGCTCAATGACCTTTTCCTTAAGATCTTTATTTTCAGCTTCTGACATGTTCTGTTCTGCATCCTCTTTTTCAGCTTTCTTTTCTTCTTCCTTTCTCCTAAAAGCAACTTCAGATCCAAGCATTTGCTTTGTTAATTCGTTCCACATCTGCATTGGGTTGTTTTTGAAACATTCAACGCGTTTGAAGATGTGTTGCGGAAGTTTGTAGAGTGCGAAGATCAAGTTGGATGAAGCTTCCTTGTCGGCTTTCATTCTGTTAATCTCTTCTTCTGTATAATCTTTGCCAGTTCTGATCATTGGGCCTTCAATGAAAGATTTTATCATATTTTCACCATTTTCTCTACTCGCAATAAAATCGATGAACGAAACTCTCCATAGTTCAAAAACAGATTTTTTGAACAGCACTGGAAGCCGCTTCATGTTTGAAGAATTAATCTGAAAAAAAAAATTCAAACAATTAACAATTAGCAAATCTCGAAAAATATTCTAAGTCAGAATTTCGCAACAGGAAGAAGCGAGAAATAAGAAACTCGCAAGCAAAGGTAGCGAGAAGTAAGAATTTCGCAGGCAAAGGTTGCGAAAAGTAGACTTGGGCTTAGGATGGGAAACTGAAGGATTACTTTTCGCAAACTAAGGTTGCGAAAAGTATGGTTTTTCGGGTGAGAAGGTTGCGAAAAGTATGGTTTTTCGGGTGAGAAGGTTGCGAAAAGTTTCAAATCTCGCGACAGTTGGTTGCGAAAGGCTTGGTGAGATTCTCACTTCAAAGGGTAACGCAATACTGAGATTAGGCAAGCAAACAAGTAACTAAAACTAATTAAGCAAGCAAACAAGTAGGTGAAATTAATTCAAGCAAGCAAGCATGTAGGTGAAATTAATTCGAAGCAAGCATGTAGCTAAAAATTTATTTAAGTCTGTTTCTCGCATATCAGGCAATTGCGCAAAGTCTAGCGCAAAGCTGCAAAGCAAGCAAGCAAGATGCTGAAGCAAGCAAGCATGTTGGTGAAACAAACATGTTGGTTGCGCAATTCTGATCAAGTGGGTTGCGCAAAGTTCTTCAATTGTTGTTGGCACTAGGCTGCTGCACATAAACACACTCACCAAACAATATTAGATTTTTCAATTTAGGATCAAAACATATCACAAACAATTTTTTATAAAATATCAAATAAAAATATGGATCAAAAACTCAGATTTAAAAATTTTATCCAAGAACACTCAAGAACACCTTCAACCCAAAAATTTCAAAAATGAATTTTATGCATTAAAACTTGAAATCTTTGATTGAATCATGTCTAAAACTTGTTTTTGGAAACGATTTTGCACAAAAACGGATCAAAACAACAATAAATTGCAAAATCACTCTTCAAAAAATTTCACAGACAAGTTTTCTCAAGAACACAAAATTTTTCTAAATCTTCAAATTGACTCTCAAAAACTTGAAATTAATCAACCAAAATTTGAAGATATGTTAGAAAACAAGTTTCTAACACAAAGATGTAATCCAATTTCGCTGAAAATCTCTGATTCAAAATCTGAAAAACTGATCAGACTGTTACGAACGAACCGAACAAAATCTGAAAAATCTTCAAATTGAATTCCAAATCTTTGAAATTAGCCCTCGATTCTTGAATAAGATTTGTTCCTCTATCAAAAACGAATCCAACGAACTAAGATTTGAACAAATTCGATCAAAAATCACCAAAATTTGATAAAACTCGAGAAAACGAGATTTTCTTGAAAAATCAAGAAAATCAATCAAATTTGCTTGTGAAATCACCAAATTTGTATGTTTGATCAGTAGAATTCCATCTCTCAATCTTGTTCCAGCTCTGATACCAATTGTTAATCCAAGATCTATCAAGATTAGAGAGAAATTCTAGAGAGAGAGAGTAGAGAGAGAAAGTAGATCTTATTAGGTCGGCTCTCTGTGTTTACAAGATATGAGTTATGACCAAAAGCTTATAAAAAAAGTCTAAACAAAGCCTTATATATCCTAAGACATATTAAGACAATAAGCTAGCTTTGACTTTCTACACATGACTAAATACATTGACTTTGACTATATAAATCAAGATTAAATCTTGAAGACATATTTGTCCTAACAGAATGTATGGTCCTAAAGTTTTTCAGAACCAAGCACCATTCAAACAACAGTCTTTGAACAAAAACAGCAATGTGCATCAATTATCTTCATGTTCTATCAACTGTAATTGCATTCAACTGTTGTTAAAATTGCAAAACCATATGAATGGTCCTCACTGTGTTCTGAATCAGTCACCTCAAAGGAATGATCCCAAGACTGTTCAGAATGCACAGAAAAAGACCTCTGGCACATCATCAAAGAATGAAAAGCCAGTAGGAAAGACTGATAACACCCAAAAGCCTAACAAGAAAGGACCCATCATGCAATGGGTACCTAAAAGAAACTAATCTGTCTTGCAGAAACCTCATGTGCAGATCTGGTATTTAGATTCCGGATGCTCCAGGCACATGACGGGCAATAAGGAGCTTCTGACTTCTTTCAAGAACAAGAAGGGAAGTGCAGTAACCTTTGGAGGAGACAATGGTGGACATATTAAAGGTTATGGTACTTTAGTTAATGGTGGTGTTTCAGTTTCTGAGGTTGCTTATGTTGAGGGATTAAATCATAATCTGCTCAGTATAAGTCAACTCTGTGATCATGGATTCGATGTCAATTTTAGGAAGAAGTATTGTTCCTTATTACTTTCCGAGTCTGGTTAAGAACTGTTAAGAGCCGACAGAAAAGGCAATCTATATAAAATGAATTTCAAACCTAATCAAAACTCTACAACAGAGAAACTCTGTTTAGTGTCTTTGAAAAATGAAGATGCCTGACTCTGGCATAAAAGATTTGCCCACTTAAAATTTTCAAATCTTGACAAGCTCGTGAAATTGAACTTAGTAAAAGGATTGCCTTCGTTAAAATTTGACAAAGACCATCTCTGTTCTGCCTGTGAATTGGGTAAGATGAAAAGATCTTCACACAGAACTAAGAGTGATCACAATTGCCCTAGACCTTTGCATATGCTTCATGTGGATCTTTGTGGTCCAATCTCTGTGCAAAGTCTGTCGGGTAAAAAGTATATTCTTGTGCTTATTGATGA
Organism: Saussurea involucrata; assembly: GCA_033807775.1. Classification (NCBI taxonomy): domain Eukaryota; kingdom Viridiplantae; phylum Streptophyta; class Magnoliopsida; order Asterales; family Asteraceae; genus Saussurea; species Saussurea involucrata. The sequence goes on along the minus strand of CM066321.1, from coordinate 247,460,949 downwards.
ATTCTCTAGATATACTTGGATCGAGTTCATCAGAGTAAAATCTGATGTCCCATAAATTCTAATAAGTTTGTTGAGAAGGATACAGGTTCTGTTAGGACTTAAAGTTCAAAAGTTGAGAAGTGATAATGGGACAGAGTTTAAGAATGCCAGAATAGATACTTATCTCTCAGAAGAAGGAATTTCCCAAAACTTCTCAGCTGCCAGAACTCCACAACAAAATGGTGTAGTGGAAAGAAAGAACAGAACTCTGGTAGAAGTCGCAAGAACCATGTTGGCCGGTTCTGTCCTTCCTATCAACTTCTGGGCAGAGGCAGTCTCAACATCCTGTTTTACCCAAAACAGAGCTGTAATAGTGAAAATATTTAAGAAGACTCCCTATGAACTCATCAACAACAGAAGGCCAAATGTGAAATATTTTCACATTTTTGGCTGCAAGTGCTACATCTTGAATGACAGAGAACAGCTGGGTAAGTTCGACAAGAAGGCGGACGAAGGAATCTTTATTGGTTATTCCTTAACCTCTAAAGCTTACAGATTCTACAATACCAGAACCCGTGTTATTCAAGAAAGTGTTAATGTGTCCTTTGATGAAAATACATCAAGTTCCTATGATCGCAAATCAACAGAGGGGACACATACAGAACAGAAGAAGCCAAGTTCTTCAAAAACAAGGGAAGAAGATATCAATCTCATGTTCGATGATTTCTTCGATGATGATGATGATTCTGTTAACATCAACAGAGATGACTAAGCTCAGAATTCAACAGAACAGAATCTGACAGGTACAATTCTTATTGGTCCCTCCAATACTTCACCATCTACTTCTCTGTCTACATGTGTTATTCAGAGAAATGAGGAACCACAAAGAGAACCTGAGCAAAAGCCATCATCACCTCTGTTAACTCATATTGGGAGAGATTCCCTATTTGAAAGCTCACCTTCACAGAGCCCTGTTGGCAACTCACAGTGCAAATAGGCCACTCTTCAGAGTTGTGTGCCACAGAGCCTTGGTGCCAATCCACAGAGCTCGGATGCTGAAGATCGTCTTTTCCCATCAGAAGCACAAACCCCACCTGTTGTCCATGCTCCCATGACAATATGGACAAAGGATCACCCCCATCATCTTATTATTGGTGCTGCTGAAGATGGTGTGAAGACAAGATCGGCCACAATCAATGAAGCTTTCTTTGATAACTTTTTGAGCATGATTGAACCGAAGAATATCACTGAAGCCCTTGAAGACCCAAACTGGATCGAAGCTACGCAAGAGGATCTTCTGGAGTTTGAAAGAAACAAAGTTTGGTCCTTGGTTCCACTCCCAAAAGGCAAAGCTGCCATTGGAACCAAGTGGGTGTTTAGGAACAAGAAGGATGAAGATGGGATTATCATTAGAAACAAAGCTCGTCTGGTTGCTAAGGGTTATAGCCAAGAAGAAGGCATTGACTATGACGAGACTTTTGCACCTGTGGCTAGGGTAGAAGCAATCAGAATCTTCTTAGCCTATGCTGCTCACAAGGGTTTCAAGGTCTACCAGATGGACGTCAAATCTGCTTTTCTGAATGGCAGACTACAAGAAGAAGTGTATGTTCAGCAACCACCAGGTTTTGAATGTTCAGAGTTTTCAGACCACGTTTACAAATTAGACAAACCTCCGTATGGCCTTAAGAAAGCTCCCAGAGCCTGGTCTGAAACTCTGTCAAACTTTCTGTTGACTAATCACTTCGAAAAAGGTACTGTCGATAAAACTCTTTTCTTTAGAAGGTATAAGAATGATATACTTCTGGTGCAAATATATGTTGATGACATTATTTTTGGGTCTACACGGCAGAGTACTGTGATAAGTTTGAGGATTTGATGAAAAGTGAATTCAAACTGAGCATGATGGGAGAACTTTCTTTCTTTCTTGGTTTACAAGTAAAACAATCCATCAGAGGGACTTTCATATGTCAGTCCAAATATATCTCTGATATTTTGAAAAACTATAAGCTCAACAATTCAAATCCAATGAAAACTCCTATTGCCACTGGAGTTAAACTTGACTCTGGCCTTAAAGGTGAACCTACAGATGTCAAGAACTACAGAGACATGATAGGGTCACTTCTGTATTTAACTGCTAGCAGACCTGATATAATGTTTGCAACTTGTCTGTGTGCCAGATTTCAAGCAAATCCTAAAGTATCACACTTTTCTGTTGTCAAGCGCATATTTAAATATTTGAAAGGGACTCAATTTCTGGGTCTCTGGTATCCTCTTAATTCTGGTTTCGAGCTTATTGCATACACAGATTCAGATTATGGAGGATGCAAGAATGACAGAAAAAGTACTTTTGGTAGCTGTCAATTGCTTGGTTATAAACTGGTGAGTTGGACATCTAAGAAACAGAACTGCGTATCAACCTCTACAGCAGAAGCAGAGTATGTTGCTGCTGCTAGTTGTTGCTCTCAAGTGCTCTGGATGAAAACTCAACTCAAAGATTATGGCATGGAGTACAATAAAAATCCAATTCTGTGTGACTCCAAGAGTGCCATAGCAATCACAGCTAATCCAGTTCAGCATTCCAAGACGAAGCATATCGACATAAGGTACCACTTCATAAAGGATCATGTTGAAAAAGGGAGGATTGAAATGTACTTTGTTTCAACCGACTTCCAATTGGCTGATCTTTTTACAAAAGCTCTTGATGAAAAGAGATTCAATTTCTTAATCAGCAAATTGGGTATGCTGAACATGTCCTCCTAACTCTGTTTAAAAATCAACAGAGCCTCTGATGATTATACCAGAGCTCTGTCAAATAGTTGGGTAGGATAGTTTAACAGAGCCTCTGACATTCACTAGAACTCTGTCGTGCATATTTTTTTTCAACAAGCTCAGTGAATCTGTTTGTACATACTCCTTTTAAAATTTCTTGCTTGTAAAATTTTTTTCTTTTTTTCTTTCTTTTGTATAAAGTTTTTTTTTAGCCCATTTGTCTAGGGGGAGCTTAAGAGAAATTTTGCATGGTTTTAGAAGGAGCAAGTCAAAATCACATTTCCAAATTCAAAATGACTTTGCTCTTTGATCTGGAAAGAAAAATCTTTTTAGGGAAAACCTGTTCTGATGAAAATCTTTGATAAAAGTCAAGAACTTAACAGAACTCTGATATTTCACCAGAGCCTCTGTTGATCATCATCAGAACTCTGTGAAATTTCTAAGTTAATTCTGTTATTCGTTCTTTGACTACTTTTCACATCAGATACAGAATTTTTAAATGTTTTGGGTAAAGGTGAAACATTTATGGGATACTTGAGCGAAATGGAAAAGGTTACTCAACAGAGACAAAACTGTGCTGAGCTCCACCAGAGCTCTGTCGGTTTTTTCTGCCACGTCATCAGAAACACGCCATCAAAGATGCGGGTCATTCTTTAAGCGTCAACCACTGGTCACCCACACATCTCTAATTGTGACAGTTTGCTTGCCCGAAAGTGGTCAGAATTAAATCTACGTGGCATTCTCTGATTGAAAGACAAACCACTAGTTGTTCCTACGATACACTGTTCAGGCCACTCCACCTTCTGACACTCGAGTGCCTACAGTACCTACGACGTTCACCCAGCCACATGTTTAGCGTATAAATATCCATTACCATGACCCATTTCTTTTCTTACGCTTTCTGATCATTCAAAAACCCTTCATCTTTCCCTCTCAAAAGTTCAAAACCTTCAAGTTCTTCAAGAAAACCCTAACCTGCAAAAATGGCAGAACCACAAAACTCTGCTGAATCAAGCCGAATAGGACCCGTCGATGAAATCATTATCCTCCCATACGAGTTAGTTGACAACAATTACCGATTCGACCCTAACTAGGACTCTATCTACCCCTGTACCACATATTTATTGAGTTTCTCAGAAACTCTGAAATCTTTAGAGCCCTAACAGAGTTCAACGATCATCTTCTTGCGATTTACGTCCAACAATGGTGGACTAAGTGCCAGTACGTAGAAGAACAGGATGGAATCATTGGCAATGTCAACTCAAGAAATGGAGGAGCGGGAACAATCCGCATTCGTGCAAGCACGTTCAGGAGAATCTTCAGAATGAAGACCAAAAGATAGCTTGGAATAAAAGCCTATGAAAAACCCCCCAAAGTTGTTGTTCTTCTTGAATTCATGAAATTCTTGGGTTACAACAAAAACTGAACAGAATAGGAGAGTTCAGAAGACAGAATCTACCTACAATGTGGAACTTCATGTTCTCCACATTGAACAGAACCCTTACTAGCAAATCTGGTAGTCAAGACCAAGCTAGCACAGAAATCCTACAGATAATGTATGGATTATTCTTCAACAGGAACTTCGACTTCACCAGCATTCTGTACAACGACCTTCTTGCCGCTGTCAATACAAAGACCTCATCCATAGCAAGAGGAGGAGTCGTTGGAACCCACAAATTTATGAAGTCAATCAAGTTTCCTCGAGTCATCAGTCTGGTAATAAGAAGAGAAGAGCCTTCGACAGACTGCAATTGACTCATCAGGGAAAATCTACACCTGTTTGGGTAATGTCCAAGTTCCTTCCCACGACTTCAGGTGAATATCCTTTTATCAGACGAGTACCAAGAACAATGCTCGCTCTGATTGACCCTCAACACATCTCTATCCAAAACTATGAGAGTGCTGCTCAACCTCAAGAACCTGAGGTGAGAACCCCAACATACTTAGGATCTGAGCCATCCTTGGAAAGTTTGAGTGAGGAAATAGGAGTGGAAGAGAACAGACCAGAGGTAAGAGTACCCGAAGTGGGGTCTTCCTCTAGAGTGATGGAGGAGGAAGTATAGAACAGAGCATCAAATATGGAGACTGTTCATGAGGGAGTAAGGGAAATACCAGAGGTAGAAGTTATTTCATCTGCTAGTGGTGAAAAAGAAGGAGATGAGAGAGAGATAGAGAATCCTGAGAGTTCTAAATCCCTAAGAGCCGAGGGAAATGAGAGCTTAGAAAAAGATGTTCAAGAGAACACAGATGAGCACATCCATAACCAACATCCCAGTGCTTCCACACAATCTAATCCTGGTGATCAAGACCAAATGATTATTGAAACAGAGGTGCACACCTCGAACCCTAACCAGCAAGAACCATCAGAGGCAACTCTTCACGCCTCTGATACGCACGAAGCTGGGGAAGCTATTTTTGGTAGTGATGTTCATTCGCCCCAGAACATCAATAGGTCACCTCCACACGATGATGCCTCTGTGGCTCATTTAGACTTAACAGACAATAGACCTGAGATCTTTCGCATCTCACGTAGCATCTGTCCGACTCAGGCACAATGGGAGACCATAGTAGAACAAGGGAAGATTTTGCTTGATCCAAACTCTTCTCATCACATCCGATTCCCTTCACTAGAAACTGAGCTGGAGGAGGAAATCGAGATCAGAATACCTGTAGATGCTTCTGTTCAAACAGTTCATCGAGGATCGGGTAGAAGTCCTCCAAGAGCCAACATAAACGCAACTCTTCAGAGAGGCACCTCTGAACTCGAGGTTGAACTGAATCCATCTGTTGGAGTCAGGGTTACCCCCGTTGAAACTGTCACAAAAGCAGAGTTCACAAGCTTCTGTGATAGTATCAACAACTCCTTGAATGAGTATAAACTTATCAATGCACAGAAGGAGGAGCTGATCCGCCAGGAAAATGTTTCTCTTAAAGAAGAACTGCAGCAGATCGCTAATAAATTTGCTGAAGCTGAAAAACTCATAGCAGAGGCTGAATGCGCCATAACAGAAGCGATTACAAAGCTGACGACAGAGATAGCAGATCTGCAAAGAGACCGAACAGAGGAGACAACGAAGACTTCGACAGAACTTGCTGATCTGAAGAGAATAATGGCAGAGAATCACAAGGAATCCATGAACAGAACCCTGCCTATACCTTCTGTCCTCTAATCAGAATCGAACGTCAGAACCTTGACAGAGTTAATTGACAACTCTGTTAAGAAAGCCATCAAAGACGCAACAACATCATCTGCTACTCCACTCAACATCTCCAGCCCCAACCCCAACGATCTACCAATGACAGTCGGTCAGATGAGCAACTTCAGCAAATCAGTTCTTAGCCGAATGATGACGATTTCATCTAAATTTGTCATGAAAGGCCAGGCGACAAAGAAACACGTGCAGGCATCTCTTGACACTCACAAAGTAAACTTTGAGAGTCAAGTAGATGAAATCAGAATTGCGGCAACAGAGGTTGAAGACGCAATGAAAAAGGCAGTCACAAACTTCACAGATGCTATTTTACAGACTGCTACACTTAAAAGACCTGCAGAAGGAGCATCAGAAGGAGAGCCGTCACGCAAGAGGCCAAAGTTTGTTGCCCGGTCCTCACCCATTGTTCAGAGACTCTCTGACGAGGATTCCTCTGATGATGAAGATGATTTTGAAGATGCTAAGGAAGCTCAATCAGATAGCCAAATGGGTGAGTCCGCAGGTCAACAAAAGGGGGAGAAGGAAAAAGAGAAAGAGAAAGAGAAAGAGGCTGAGAAAGAGAAGGAAAAGGGAAAGGCAAAACGACAGAGACGACAGAGGCAGAGGCAGAAAGAGGAGATAAGGGGACAACGGAAGAAGACACGCCAGAAATGACTATGGTGGTATTCGACTACATGTTCAAAGACAGAACCATCAAAACACCAGAAGAGTCAACTCAACAACCACCAGAGATCATCATACTCGATACCCCTCCTACATCTCCAAGAACTGAACCAGATAGATCAATCCCAATCTCTGCTGAAGAACAACCAAGCGAAGCCCAACCTCAAGTCAAACCCCAAGTTCTACAAGAGCCCGGACGACATGTTGATATCCTCATGGCTGAAACACATGAAGACCAAAACCCAATTCAGCCAGAACAGAACCCAGAAACATCAACCCAACACACCGAGAAACCATCCTTAGAGGAATTTTTTGGTTATCTCTATGCTGACAGGGACATCATTCCTGTAAATGCCAAACCCATCAACTCGTACCTCAATCCCATCAGAATAAACACCATTTCTGAATCAAGGCTGAAGTTCATTCAAACAAAGTCAAATCTGAACAGAGCCATAAACATAAACTTCGGTGTCCGCAGAATCTTGGACATCAAGCATAAGAAATTCCAACATGACAGAGTCGTATACCATGAGTACACTGTTGAATCAACAGAAGGCAGGAATGAATTCTTCAACGACAACGATCTTGTGCTTCTGAATCCATACGATCTGATCATGCTTCATGCCTATTGCTTGAACTTCTCCGAAAGATACACACCAGCAAGAACTGCGCTACCAGAGGTTCGATTCGCCATGCAAGAGCACGTTAATCTCAGAACTCAGATTGATTTTCAGCTAGGCATAGAGTTCGAAGTTGAGAAACTAGCGGTTGCACCACCAAACAAAAACCTTGAGGGTTATGGCCACTACAGGACTGGAACAGTAGTTGAAAATCCTCCAGTCTTCATCTGCCGACAGAAGAAGATCAAGAAGGCCATCAGAATATCTGAAGCCCACAAGTACTCGAGTGAGTCGCTGGTATATCTCAAGAACATAATTCAGAATCTCCCAAGAGAGAAGTATCCAGAAGAGCAACTGAGGCTCTGCATCGAACAGATAGATCTTATGCTAGACTTCCGTGAGCTGATCAGAAGATTCGACAGAATCCTAAGGGGAGATAATTATGCCTAAATGTAACTATTCTTTTACTTCGTATTGTAATATCCTAAAAGAATAGTGCAAGGTTTCAACAGAGGTAAAATGGTCTCTGTTCTTTTGTTTACATCTCTGTATTTCCAAAATTTTTATTTTCAATACTTAGGGGGAGATTGTTAGCCCCAAGTATCTGTTATGTAAAAGTATTGAAAATATTATCAAGTCAGAAGACCAACAGAGATGCAGCAGAAGACTCAGAAGAAAAGCAACAAGAAGACCAACTGAACTCAACAGAGTTCTGGTGGAACCAACAGAGCCCAACAGAGCTCTGGCAGAAGATCAACAGAAGAACTGTTCATATCCAAAGACCAACATAGCTCTGGTCTATGAGCTCTGTTGAAATGAAGACCTCGGTGAATCCTAAGTCTCGTTTGAAATCCTAAGTGTTAGACACGTGTCCATACTTTCCACGTATGCCCTAAAGAAGGGAGACACACTTTCCACGTGTCGTTCCAGGGTACGATAATATACTGTCTACACTTTATCAGGGCTATAAATAGTGAGGTAGTGGAACAAATAATTGTAAGCTTTTGGAAGAATAGTTTTCCATAATTGTTTAAGCACACACTGCAGTAATCCCGAGTACTATCTCCGTACGATATTGTGTCCTGTGAGATTTCCGAACACACACTTGAACGTGTTCTTGGTGTGATTCATTATCAATATACGAGCAGCGTTTTATACTTGATCTTGTTATCATTATTCCTGTTCTACATTTGATACTCACAGTTATTATATCGTTTACACAATTACTCACATTAATGGCTTTATTTAATATGCTTCCGCTGTCTATTTTCTTACCATTATTGTGATACAACGTGAATCTGGGAACCTACAACATTAATGAACAAAAGAAACAGATATTTGACTGTTAACGGTTAGTATAATCGTACGACCGTCTTAAGTCTCATACGTTGGTTGTACGGAATGTACGACCAGCATAAAAATGTACGACCGAGCTTTCGTCCGTAATCAACCTGTAAGATCGTATCTAATTGCAAGAGTGGTCTTATGGAAATGTTATCTGAGTTTTCTAGCGTCGGTCGTGAGGTGTGATTTTTTACCTAAACAACGACCTCCACCACTTTGAAGGTAATGCCTTGTAGGTAGTCCTAAGCGTGCCGGGCCTTGTGGTGGAATTCGTGGGAATAGACACTTAGGTCAGCCGACTCTTGAGGTGAAACTTGTAAAATAGTCGTAGGGACACTTGGGCTTTCATGTCGTGAAGTGTCATGCGATTAACGTTGTATGAGTGGCATACTTATGAGTTCCTCCACTCTCGATGGATATGGGTCTCCCCCGTTGTTGGCAAACATTATTTTGGATATTGTAATGTCCATGTTTGACTATCGTTTGGTCTTGTGCGAGTACTGAAATTGACGACTTTAATATTGGATCCCCTCCATATGTATTAAGGTTCGAATGAAGCATTTAGTTCCACTTTCTTGGTATTTGGATTTTTATCTTATTTATGCTTTGTGTGAGTATTGGGCTTAGTTCTATGTTTTCGGTGTATTTCTAATTAAGCGTTTATTACGAAAAATGGGATTTCTAGAAAAGACATCACTATATATATATATATATATATATATATATATATATATATATATTCTAACAGTTTGCATAAGGGCAATTACATTCTAAGTAAATTCTTTCCGTTTTATTGATTATATAGTGATGAAAACAAGTCTAACCCTTTTTATTTCTCGGCATGTGTGTCAGGTCCTTGTTGGGGAAAGCTTCTAGCGACACCGTGAAGAGTGGAGTGCCAGTTAGATGCACGAGAATGATGTAGCCTTTGAGTGATGTTTCCGCATTTGGAGATAACAACTAATCTGGGGATTTAGTAACACCCGATCTTGATTTAGTCTTCGTATAAGACTTGAGTTAATAATTGTTAAGGTTGATTATATAATTTAATTTGAGGTATTTCAAGTATTGAATTGTCGAAGGAGGTTTTACTCTTTATTTGATGTAATATTGAATGTTTTAAATTAGTTGCTCTTTCCAAATTTGAGGGGGTTATAATAATCATCCAAATATACATTAAAATCCTTAAGTCTTAGAATTAAACTTCAAATGTTTGAATTATAGCATCCGATTCAAATCATCAATCAAATGCGATAGTATTAGACCTCCCCAACTACAATTAGTTGTTGAACATATTCTTTGTTTAACCTTTTTTAACTCTTTCTTCAATTTAATCGTCTCATCGCAAAACAACCGATAAATTTCTCTAGCAACAGACACTCTACTTGGGACACCAAATATCTTTGTTTGACCTTTGTTCATCCTTAGACACGACTTTTCGACATTTGTCTTTTTTAAATGACACCTCATTATCTTAAGTGATTCCACAAATAACTTGTCAATTCTATTACTATGATAAGCATAACCTTTTCCACAATTAGACTAATATATGTATAAAATTGTTGGATTATAAATTATAATAGTTGTAAATATTATATATAGGGAGAGGTTCAAAAGATAAGTGCAAATATTTAGAGAAATAGAGAAGTGATCTTGCCCATTTATTCGGTCAAGATCGGCGGCTTTGACCGAGAAGCAGCGGATAATTTCTCGCATGGTCTGCGCGTGGTCTGCACAAGATAGAGGGGTAGTTTCGTAAAAAATACACGGGACGAGTTTATATATGAATCTGTGTGATTCATATATGAACCTTTGTAATTCACATATAAACTCTTTTTAACTAATTCATATATGAACCTTTGTGATTCATATATGAACTTTTGTGATTCATATATAAATCAGTTAATTTGTTCATATGAGAAGTAGTTAAAAAAATTTCATTTATGAATCACAAAGATTCATATATAAACACAAAGGTTCGTATATGAATTAGTTAAAAAAAAATCATATATGAATCACAAAGGTTCATATATGAACACAAAGATTCATATATGAATCAGTTAATTGGTTCAACTGATTCATATATGAACCTACGGTTAATTAGTTTCATATATGAAATACAAATGTTCATATATGAATCACAAGATTCATATATGAATTCGTTATAAAGAGTTCATATGTGAATTACAAAGGTTCATATATGAACGTATAGTTCATATGTGAAACACACAGATTCATATATGAATCCAGCCCATGTTTTTTGTAAAAGTTACGAAATTGCCCTTCTATTTTTGGAACAGCCGCAACTTTTGACCAGTCAAAGCCGCAACTTTTGACCAATTATAACCGATCTTGACCGAATAAATGGCCAAGATCATTTCTCTATTTCTCAAAATATTTGCACTTCTTTTTTGAACCTATGGCTATATATATATATATATAGGTGGTTTTATTTTGCAAACCACTCTTATAATGCAAACTTTGCATACCTTGTAGATACCATTGATATCATCAATCATCGGTCAAGATTCATTTGGGTTATTTATGTTAATAAATTAATTAATTTAATTTAATAAATTAACAAAAATAGGACGGAAGGACATAATTGTACATTACAATTCAAAATTCAAATAAGGAAACTGAATTATTTTTTTTAAAAGGAAACCAAATTCTTTTAATATATTATAAATTCTTTTGTAATATCTTATAAATCAACCAATATATTATTAAACCAATAGTGAAACATAATTAAACTTTATCTCGTCATTGACATAGTAAAACATAACAAAACTTTATTGTAACCATAATGAAATAGCTTCACCTCCAGACAAAGGTTAAAACATATTTTATCATCTAAGTGAAACCTTATTGCAACCATAATGAACCATGTTGAAACCTTATTGAAATCATGATGAAACATAATAAAACCTTATTGCAACTATAGTGAACCATGTTGAAACCTTATTGAAATCATGATAAAACATAATGAAACTTTATTGCAACCATAGTGAACCATGATGAAACCTTATTGAAATCGTCATGAAACATAATGAAACTTTATTAAAATCATAGTGAAATTATAATTAAAAAAGTAGAAAATAAACCATAATCGAAAAAACAAAAAACTTAAAACCGTTTAGAAATAATTAGAAAATAAAATCATAACTAGAATATATCCATAAATTAAATTCATATTGAAAATTCAAAGAAAAAAGGTTAAAAATATATTTTCCGTAGAAATAAATCGTTGTTAATTAGGATATATCTGAAATTTTTAAAAATAAATTACAACTCTTTATTGATATCTATATATCCAAAAATAAGAAAGTTGATAATTACCTTAAATATATTCATACAAACTAAAATGACAAATACACCCTTCTAATTAAAATTAAAAACAAATTAGATGGAAAAATATGATTGATTGTAGTTGGTTTGTAAGAGCATCTCCAACAGCTTTTCTAAATTTTTTCTAAAATGAGGAAGCAAAAGTCAAAATCCCAAAAAAAATTGCTTCCATCTCCAACAGATTCCCTATTTTAGAGAATTCTAGTTTTTGGGTATTCTCCATATTTGGAGAAAATTTTAGGGAATCTCCAACTTTCTCCAAAATGGGGATGAGTTTGGAAAAGCTGTTGGAGCTCATTTTAGGTCCAAAATCTCCATATTCCCCATTTTCTTCAAAATGGGGAAGCTGTTGGAGATGCTCTAAAGTTTGCAATATAAAGGAGGGTCGCAAAAGATCCCTCCCCAATATATATATATATATATATATATATATATATATATATATATATATATATATATATATACACATATATATCATGGTTCTAAATAACTCGTTATTGCCTCGTTATGGCGCCTTATGCCGTCAAGGCGTAGGTTCGCTGCCACGTTAACCCCTATGGCTCCACTCTAAGGCTTGACTTGCTTTGTAACGCGTTATGCCACAATCCACATTGTGGCGCGTTACGATGCATTACGGGCTTACGACGCATTATTTTGTAAGGTGTATGATTATTTTTATTATATAACTTGAATTATAAATGATAATAGTTCGTGGAACATAATACATAAATACTCATATAAAAGAAACTTAAAAACTAAAAACCCTTAGATATCTAGGACGATAATCAAATGAGAACCACAAATAGGTTACAAACCCGTGAGAATCAATGTAAAATTTTTTGTTTACATGATTTTTTTCCATCAAAACCTATGATTTAAGATATTGTTACACATATGTTCATGTTCACCTTATGATAAGTTTACATGTGAAAAACGAATTTTGTTTCACCTAGTGAAATGAAAAATACTCGTAAAAAATATTCACACGGTGAAACAAATCCATGTGAAACTATCATATTATGAAACACATATATTTGAAGTAAAATATAATAAATCCTACCATTTGATGAAAACATTTCATGTAAAAAAATATTTTTTATATCGGTTCTCACGGTTTATAACATATTTGTGGTTCTCACATGATTTAACCCCTAGATATCTATATATATATATATATATGTATATATATATATATATAATTTTATCGAAATAATATATATTAGCGGCGGGTTAACGGTTTGGGTTGGGTTGAGTTATGCTAACCCAATTTCAACCCTCTTAATAAGCGGGTTGACGGTTTAGCGGGTTGGCGGGTTGGGTGTAATTGGGTTGTTAGCAGTTTGGGTTGGTGGGTTTTGTGGGTTGACGGTTTTTTGTACACCCCTAATCCGTTTAATGATCAAGAATGACAAAGTAAAGACCACTCAAGTCGAAAATTATTTACCCGATAAACGTTTGGTAATCAACCCCTTAGTCAAATTATTTAATTTCAGAAAACCAAATTTAAAAATGTAAACAAATACCCCTCCTTGAATCATGGTTCTTTTGCTGTCAATTACTTCTCTTTAACCCTTCTAGTTTTTCATTTTTACAAAATCCAACCTCATATTTATTGGTCTTATGAAACTAGCCCGCATGCAAGAAAAAGGCAAACCTAGGTCGACAAACAAAGTCATGTGTCTAGTTGTCCTTTTGAGTCTCTTGACATTGATGGGTCAATACACTTTCATCCACTAGCATTCTTTCATTTCAAGTCGATCATTTTTGGCTTTGCTTTTAAATTTTAGATTTAATTACTATTCAAATTCTATAGAGTTTCAGACTTATTTGAAAGATCACATGACTGATTTAGGTATGTATATCTTTAGTGGGTCCCATGTCTATGTGCCACCATTCGACTATCTTAACGTAGTAGAGAAAATCACGACTCATAATGATGACACCGTTATGATTTGACGTGTGCCACCACAAGTCATTAATTAATTGTCGGAAGAACGAGAAGATACAAACATTTTGAGTGGCGGAACACGGACATTATAGACTGTAACACCATTAATAGAAATTCTATTAATAAATTTGATAAAAACTTAGAGATAGAGAAAAAGATTGACCAATATACTACTAAAATCCAGATATTTTACATTATTTATATAAAACTCAAATCAACTTATAAATTTTTATACGTTTTATAAAAGTTATATGCAACAAATATGTGTTGAACATGGATTTTTTTAGAAGTAATGAAAGAAAAATAATAATATTTGGTAATAGAAAAACAAAAAAAATAAAAATGCTTACAGCAAGGACTTGAACACAGGATCATTTGCATGTACCCAAAGGGTGTTAACCAACTCAGCCAACATACATATACAGTTTGTTTTTCTAATATAAGGTATTTATTGCCATGGCCCCCTTTGGCCTTCACTGTGTTCTGCCATTGATTACGGTAACTATTTTATGTTATGATTGGAAAAAAATATAGATTCATCTCCTATCACGTTCAACACTTCTTAACTTGATGATCGGTCCTTTCTTCTGCATCCTCTTTAGAGCACCCACATCAATCTAATTGCAAATCACCTTGATTGCAAGATTCTTACACTTTCTAAATTAGCATAGCAAGACCATATGCAATGCCAATTGCCAAGTAAATAAAGAGTTAATATTTTTATTCATTTATTAGTTTGGTTAAACATTAGTTATTGATATATTTTTATTAAATTTAATTCCATTTATTAACTGAATTATATTTACACAAAATATAGTAAAAAAATATAATTTTAATTATGTTCTGTATTTTGTAATTAAAATTCTTATTTATATTATAACTTATTATATCCATTTATATTATAATTAACTAATTATTTATATTACAAATAATTAAATAAATCATATTTAGTATTTTTTGTGATAATATAAATTATTAAAATATGTTAAATATAAATTATAAAGTAGTTGATGATGTGACAGTGAAGACTACTTTAGAATGATGTATATAATTTGATTGAAATGAAATATTATTGCAAAACTCATACGACACTTTAAAAAAAGTTTGGGCGATATGAATGGTCTTATAATCGGTTAACATATTTGGACAAGACGGAGTCCTAAAGTATGACCCCGATGCTACGCACAAAGCCGAAGGGATAAATATAAAGATTGTATATTAGTTTTGAAAACCAAAACTGAAGTATTACCACTTCCAAAAAATACACATGAAGATTAAGAATTTAATTCACAAAGATTCATCAAAATATTTACGGAAATCCATAAATCTTCAAACGAACATTTATATATATATATATATATATATATATATATAGGGTCTCCTTCTTTTGTTAACTTTTTCATGATGTGCATATATGCACATCGGGCATTGCATATATGCACATATTACAATTGCCTGATGTGCATATATGCACTGGTTAACAAAAGAAGGAGCCCCTATATATATATATATATAGGGGTGAGTTCAAATAAAAACTCAAATTCAATTGTAAATGTGCGGACAAATCACAGCCGTTGATTAATAATCTGGTGAAGAGATCAGTGGCAAAAAAACGCGGTGACAATTTTGTAAATAAGTTGAAAACTCTGTCCGTGGCTTAATGAATATTTAGCGCGCAGGGGTAAAATTGGAAAAAAAATTACTCAGTCTGAATAAAAGGTAATTATTCAGACTGAATAAAGGTAATTATTTTCGCCAGATTAGAATCAGCGCCTCCTTTGTTGACTTTTTATTTTCTTTTTTAATTAAAAAACTTTTACCCCTTAAAATTTAAAATAAATTATCTAAAAAATTACTAACATTTTAATCAAACAAATTACTTCAAAAAAACGAGAATTTCGTGCTCTTCGATATGACATCTATCATGATATAGTTTTTTTTCGTTTTAACCGTTTTTACGTGAAATCGTGTATATGTGTTATATTCAGAGTGAATAATACAACATTCGGGATGAATAATATCTACATTTATTCGGACTGAGTATATAGAATTATTCAGACTGAATATATGGAATTATTCAGTCTGAATAATTTACCTTTATTCAGTCTGAATAATTTACCTTTATTCAGTCTGAATAATTATATTCGTTTGAATATCTACCTTTATTCAGTCTGAATAATTCTATATATTCAGACTGAATAAAGATAGATATTTAAAACGAATAAATGTTTAAGTTTTGTTCTTTTTTCATATCTACCTTTATTCAGTCTGAATAATTCTATATATTCAGACTGAATAAAGGTAGATATTCAAAACGAATAAATGTTTAAATTTTGTTCTTTTTTCATATCTACCTTTATTCAGTCTGAATAATTCTATATATTCAGTCTGAATAAATGTAGATATTATTCATCCAGAATGTTATATTATTCATTCTGAATATAACACATGTACACGATTTCACGTAAAAACGGTTAAAACGAAAAAAAAAAACTATATCAAGACATGAATAAGTTTTATTCTTTTTTAATATCTACCTTTATTCAGTCTGAATAATTCCATATATTCAGTCTGAATAATTCTATATACTCAGTCCGAATAAATGTAGATATTATTCATCCCGAATGTTGTATTATTCACTCTGAATATAACACATATACACGATTTCACGTAAAAACGGTTAAAACGAAAAAAAAAACTATATCATGATGGATGTCATATCGAAGAGCATGAAATTCTCGTTTTTTTGATGTAATTTGTTTGATTAAAATGTTAGTAATTTTTGAGATAATTTATTTTAAAATTTAAGGGGGTAAAAATTTTTAATTAAAAAAGAAATAAAAAGTCAACAAAGGAGACGCTGATTCTAATCTTGACGAAAATACCCCTAAAGCTGAATTTTAGGAATGGCTTAAATATGGCTGTGATCAATGGACGAGATTTGTCCTCACGTTTACAACTGAATTTGAGTTTTTAGATGAACTTTCCTCTATATATATATATATATATATATATATATATATCCAGAAATCTTAACAAATTATTTATTGCAGATGGAGAAAAAAGATAAAGGCAAACGAAAGGTTATACAGCCGGTCAGATATTCATCCTCGATGAGTATCTCTTCAGATGAAGAAAAGATTAGCACACAAACAGCAGAAACACAGTTTCTAGATACTAACAAAATGTTACATGCAGCCATGAGCGCACAGATCTTACAAACCGAAAGCCTTTACAATCCCACACAGATACCACAAAGTTATCAAAATTTTGATAACATAACACAGTCTGGTCCCTCAAAGATTATACAAAATACGGGTATAATTATACCATCTACTCCTGCAAAAACCTCAACCAGAGGATATGCACAGTCAAGTAGATCAAAAGATACACATCCTGCACAGACAGAGTCAACAATATCATTTGGAAGAATTCATTTATGTATTTCATATCGGCGATACTCAATTGTTCTAAATTCCTTATTGCTGTATCTTGTATGTGGCTATTGTTTTTTGCTGGGTCGACTCCTAAAATAAGAGTCCTTATCTGTGATGTAAAATTATATGGGTTGTCTCCTAGGGCTTTTAGCCTATTGATTCCATCTGGATCTTGGGCCTTTTTACTTTGCCAAATTCCCAGAGATATTGGGCCTAATGTGGTTTCTAAATAAGAAAACATATCCATACTGTAAATGTTTTATCTGCGGAGATGAAAAACATTTAGCTAACAAATGTCCGAATAAAAATAAAAATATAGAAAAAAGTAACCTTATAGAACAAATAGGAGAATATGATATAGAATCATTAAAATCCGATAATTCTGATAATGAGTCAATATACAGCATATATAGTGATAAAGAAGATGACTCATTAACAAAAATAACATATACATATGTTAATACAGAACAAGATTGTGAACATAATTGGATAAGCAAAAGAGGAAACAATTACATAAAGTGCTTTAATTGCGGATATTATCCAAGTATTGAAAAAAGATCACAATGAGGTTTAGGTTTTTTGTTAATTTTAATATCTTCGATATTTAATTTGTTAATTGCCTCTGTGATTTTATCTATATCACTGGCTGTTGTTGTATTTGTTTCTTTTTTATCTTCCAAAATGTTTATGACTTTATTGACTTTTTCAATAAGTTGTATTAATAAACTGAGGGAATTCTGTGCATACTTTGTCTGAAACCATTTGTTCGAATTCAGGGAAGTTTTCGAAGAGTGGTTGCATCGTTTGTCTTAGTGGCATGTCCAAAATTCTTGCTTTGAAACTGTCAAAATTTCTGTGTACCGCTGTGTTTGATCCCTTTTTCTCGAGTTTTTGGATGAGCTGTATATTTTTTGTTTCGAGAAACTCATTTTTCTGTTTAAGAAAACTGTTTTCAATCTGGGTTTGTGTACTATGTGTATTTTTTCCAGATCTTAGGAGTTGTTCCTGTAATTGTGCAATAACACTTTCCTGAGCTTTTTTAAATTGCTCGGGATTTGTTTTTGCCATTTCTGCAAATGTTTTTACTTCTTCAGGTTCAATGAAGAAGTCATTAACACCAAAACTTTCTCTTGCGATTTTCATGGCTTCGGAAAAGCTGTGGTATCCTTTGTAAAGAGGTTTAAGACAATTTATATGTTGTACAACCGTTTCCCATTTGTTAAAAATTCCCGTTTTTGTTCCCCTGAAAATGATGTAGTGAGAAAATTTCTTAGGTGGTTTTTCGGGGACAATCTGACTTTGTTCTGAGAAGTAAACACTCAGAGCATTCAAAACTTGTACCTTGAATAAAGTTGCTTGCGGCATGGTCTGGATATGCCAAATGTTATCAAGCAAACACTGGCGGATTTTTTGGGTTTTCGTTAAACCAATAAATAAAGAGAATACTAGAAAAACGTACTTACAGTGGACGTAGAAGAACCAGAGTAGAGATTGGAGGTGACGAGCGGAAGCACCAGAGTGGTATATGCAGCGGTGGTCCTTTTTTTTTTACTATGGGATATATTATGAAGAACTGAAAGGAGAATTAAGGAACTAGAGAATACATAAGAGGATAGGGAGAGAAGGGTTTAGCCAGCCATATGGTGAGAAAAGCTCTCGTTTTCTATATATTTCGGTGTGTATACAAATGAAGTGGAAACTACAATATATAGGCAAAAAAAGCTAAGCTAGCAATGACACGTACCTAATTTATGCCCTACGGAATTATTACACCCACTGAAAAAGAATCAGAAAAGTAAAGACGGTAAACGAATATTTGTAAAAAAGTCTTTAGTGGAGAAGGCATTGTCGGCCATCTTTCTGCTTTTGAATTATTGCTTTGTAGTCGTCAGACTTTTTGGCGGTTTCTGTAACGTCATTGATGACGAGGTCTTCTAGAAAGGGTACTCTGGTAAATTCTAGAAATCCCTGTGTGTACTGTCGATTGACTGTGGCGAACCGGGGTCAGTACCGTCGTATTCGTCTTTGTCATCAAGGTTTTCGATGATAACATGGCTGAAATCTTCATCTCCATCTTCTCCGATGAATGGAAAGTGTAACACCCGTAATTTTCGGATAAGTAAAATGTCAAATCGGTGTGGAGCCGATCTTTAAGAAAATATGGAAAAATAGAATGTTGGGTTAAATCCTAGGTTTTATGGTTTTGATAGATGGGTAATTCGATTACGAGTCCAACGGTCCTTTCCGGAGCGAAAACGGAGTTATAACGAAGAAGTTACGGCCAAAACGGTGTGTAATTGAGGAAATCGAACAGAGCTCGGCGCCGATGGATTGGCGCCGATGGACAGGCGCCGAGTGACTGGCGCCGAACATCTGACCGCCTCATTTTATGGGTTTTAATCCCTAACTCTTTCTCATTTCAACCAAATCGAACCCAGCCTTCTTCTCTGCTATTTTAGGGCGATTTTCACTCAATACTAAGGTAACTTCAAGTCTCCTCCATCCCTCCTCAATTATGTTAAATCTATGGAAGATTCATGGTTATTAGTTATTGATTATTAGGTAAAATCATCTCTTGGTGCTCTAAATAGAAGTGATCAAGTGAAGAACTCAACTGTTAGGGTTTCCATTCTTAAGAACTATAAGGTGAGTAACTTGAATCTAATTACTTGTATCATATCTTGTTATCATTCTTACCTTGATTTTGTTATTGTTAATGAGGAATCTTGGTTAATAAGTTCTTAATGGTTAAGAGGGAAACAAGAAGATTTCAAGTAAGTCATAGTGGCTTAATTATATTTATGGCTTAGTATGTCATGTTAAATGTTGGTGCTAAGAGTTTAGCTTTGATTATACATCAATAGGATGTGATTTTGATGAGGGCTTAATAGATGTCTTAATGATGAATTGATGGCTTAATGATCAAAATAGACTTATTATTGAATTGTAAACATGGATGTTTATTATTGATAACATATAGAGCATGATGTATTACATATGGTTGTATATGAACTACATGGTAGTAGTATTGCTTATGATAAATGGTTAGACCATTGATATGTGTTAAATATGCTTGATATCATATAGAATATGATTTATTACATGTGGATGTATGTTATATTAAATGGTTGGACCATTGTTATGTTAAATGGTTGGACCATTGTTATGTTAAATGGTTGGACCATTGTTAAAGTGCTTAATATGCTTGAATCTTATTTGGATTTACAATTTGGTATTCACTTAATTGGAGGAGCACCTGGTAGGCATTGGAGGATATAATCATACATACCGTGGGGTAAATGTATTTCGTTCATACCTTCGGATACCGTGGGGTTTTCCGTTGTGTTATGCCTTGTACCGTGGGGTATCAATCAAGGTATATCTTCAATTATGATGTAACTAGGTAGCGATATGGACCTTCTCCATGGAATCCAATTTGTGAATGTACCGAATTGTTCTTCCTACATGTTATGATTATAATCTATGTGCTATGTGTAAATCTCACTTAGGCTTTAAAAGCCTAACACTTGTTGTGTGTTTTATGTATTACAGATTTTAGTGGTTCCGGACAAGAAGGTATAGAACGGGGTTGTGAGCATGGGATCATTGTTAGAGAGATAAAGATTGGAAGATTGATGATAGAGCATTCCGGCACTCTTTTGATATCTGGTTGCTATAGTAGTGATCAAATAAGCTAGTGGTCTAATAGTAGTTATAATTAACTAAATCTTCGTCTTATTGGTTATGTAATGGTTTATGTATACTTATACTCTAGTTTTGAGTACCACTCTTCCGTTTTATGGAAGTTTTTGTTAGCCCCTGTTTTGGGGTGTTACAGAAAGACCATGAGCCAATTATCTTGAGCGAATATCTGTGTATAATGTCCTTCTGCAACTAATCTGTATCTTCTTCCCCATGGTCTATGAAAAAGATTTACTGATATCTTTGGTGTTTGTTGTCCTTGTAAGATCATTTTTCCTATCAGCTGTTGAAGTGGTTCTTTGCTGTCAGTGTCATTCCACCATGTGAATTGTTGAGTGCATACGTACTTCTTCAGGGCTTCTTGTTCGTCTTCAAGATGGCTGATGAAAATACGCTTTCTTGCAGGTCTGTATGTGTGACTTTCTGCTTCTGGAAAGGATGCGATGATCTTGCATCCTATTTGTGAACTTGATGAGTGGGACGCCATATTCCCGGCTGTTAAAATAAACTTTTCTCCAAACTTGTTTAGAAGGGCTTCTGTTTTTGGGTTTAGGCTAAAGTTTATGTAGTCGATCATTCCATTATGGTAGTAACCAAGGACTTGATCATCTGGCATGTTGGTTTTCTTTAAGTCGATTTGTAGTGAGAACATGTTGGTCGGGATTGATCCGCCTTGATGTAACCTTTGCACGACTGTAACCCCTTTGTAAGCTTTTTCTTGTGGTCCGAATGCCATGTCGATGATGTTTTGTTGAAGCTTATATAGAAGAAGAGGGAATTCTGTGCATACTTTGTCTGAAACCATTTGTTCGAATTCTGGGAAGTTTTCGAAGAGTGGTTGCATCGTTTGTCTTAGTGGCATGTCCAAAATTCTTGCTTTGAAACTGTCAAAATTTCTGTGTACCGCTGTGTTTGATCCCTTTTTCTCGAGTTTTTGGATGAGCTGTATATTTTTTTTCGAGAAACTCATTTTCCTGTTTAAGAAAACTGTTTTCAATCTGGGTTTGTGTACTATGTGTATTTTTTCCAGATCTTAGGAGTTGTTCCTGTAATTGTGCAATAACACTTTCCTGAGCTTTTATAAATTGCTCGGGATTTGTTTTTGCCATTTCTGCAAATGTTTTTACTTCTTCAGGTTCAATGAAGAAGTCATTAACACCAAAACTTTCTCTTGCCATTTTCATGGCTTCGGAAAAGCTGTGGTATCCTTTGTAAAGAGGTTTAAGACAATTTATATGTTGTACAACAGTTTCCCATTTGTTAAAAATTTCCGTTTTTGTTCCCCTGAAAATGATGTAGTGAGAAAATTTCTTAGGTGGTTTTTCGGGGACAATCTGACTTTGTTCTGAGAAGTAAACACTCAGAGCATTTAAAACTTGTACCTTGAATAAAGTTGCTTGCGGCATGGTCTGGATATGCCAAATGTTATCAAGCAAACACTGTTGTTTTTCTGTCAAAACATTCCCAATCATGGGTCTAAATTTTTTCTTTAGATCAAAACTTTTTTGTAGTACATGACTTCCAAATGATATTGTTGACTCTGTCTGTGCAGGATGTGTATCTTTTGATCTACTTGACTGTGCATATCCTCTGGTTGAGGTTTTTGCAGGAGTAGATGGTATAATTATACCCGTATTTTGTATAATCTTTGAGACGTTTATAATTGTATACTATCCTCGCTTTCCCTCGTTTTATCTCACCGTGATTTCTTACCATGAATGCGGCGGATCTATGAGGACTTTCAGATTTTCTAATTAATTTTTGTTCTAGCATTTCCGGTATTTGCTTTTTAAATTCCTCTTTATCTAAAGGGCTATATGCTATGTTAGTTGTTCGAATTGTTATATCAGGGTTTTTGATTTTGAATTTACATGTATGTCTTACTTTTGAATTTGTTATGTCTTCTCCTATAAGTCCTTTCTTTTCTAGATGTAGGATAATAGGATAATTTATACTTTTTGTAACATCTTTTCCCTTTTCTAACTCTTTTGTAAGGAAATTTGTAAGTAATTTAACTGATTCATTTTCAACAGAGTTTTTACTTTGGTCATGGTTATTTTTAATTTTAAAAAATTCTAAGTGGCCTTGTCCACCACGCTTTCGAGCGATCTCTGATGTATTTGTATATCGTACCGTAGGAAAATTGTAGATATGTTTACTTAATGTAACAAAATTTCGTGTAAGGGTGATCGCCCCATTTAGACCAAATAAGAAGTTTAATCCTAGAATAAAATCCGAGGATTTTATATATTCTGGGTTGATGTTTACCTGTGGTATTTCATATTTAATACTGTAATTTCCTGAAAAGTCTAAGAATTGTATTCCTGTTGGTTCTACATAGTGTGTGATCGAGATTAGTCTACTTTCAATCGTTCTAGTGACTAATTTATAAGGTAACTCTTTATGATATTGTCTGGGTATAAGAGTGTATGATGCTACACTTTTTGTTGCTCCTGTGTCTACTAATGCTGTTAGGTCCACAAATTTATTGTTATCTAACCATAAGCGACATTGTATATGAATCATATTTATAAACCCTTTTGTTTGAATGTAGGTACATTCTTCGGACATCTTAACTTCTTCGATTTCGATTTTCTGTTTTTTCTTTTCCAATATGTCCTCCATATGTTTTATTTTTTCTTCTAAATTTTTGATTTTTAGATTATGTAATTCTGTTATTAATTCTAATTTTTCTATTCGTTCATAACATATTTTATTATTGAGTGATGTATTTGCTTCTTTTGTAATTATTATTTCTTGATCAAAGATCCTTTTTAGACATAAATAACAAATTTCTTTAAAACATATGTTACATTGTGATCTTTTTTCAATACTTGGATAATATCCGCAATTAAAGCACTTTATGTAATTGTTTCCTCTTTTGCTTATCCAATTATGTTCACAATCTTGTTATGTATTAACATATGTATATGTTATTTTTGTTAATGAGTCATCTTCTTTATCACTATATATGCTGTATATTGACTAATTATCAGAATTATCGGATTTTAATGATTCTATATCATATTCTCCTATTTGTTCTATAAGGTTACTTTTTTCTATATTTTTATTTTTATTCGGACATTTGTTAGCTAAATGTTTTTCATCTCCGCAGATAAAACATTTACATTTTCTTGTTTGTGGTTTTCTAACATATTTGTTTTTATTATAAGGTTGATTTCCTTTTTGAAATGTTGTACTTTTTCTTAATTTCTTCGTATTTTTATTATAATGACCATATGCCTGTGGTGTATAAATAGCTGTTTTGCAGAATGCATATGCATTCTTTTTCAACTGTTCTTGCAGGGCAACTTCTTTGCATTTGTCTTCTAATATTCCAAACGTGTATGTTATTCTCGGTCCTATTCCTAGATTTTTTGTATTCTCATAATTTTGTTTCCATGTTTCATGTATATTTTTTCCTAAATCTCCTGGTAATTTTATGAAGTATTTGTCGCATAGATCATCATCCATTGCTTGTCCTGTTTGTGATAATAGCCTTGAAAAATCTAATGTGAATTCATTTATGTATTTCATATCGGCGATACTCAATTGTTCTAAATTCCTTATTGCTGTATCTTGTATGTGGCTATTGTTTTTTGCTGGGTCGACTCCTAAAATAAGAGTCCTTATCTGTGATGTAAAATTATATGGGTTGTCTCCTAGGGCTTTTAGCCTATTGATTCCATCTGGATCTTGGGCCTTTTTACTTTGCCAAATTCCCAGAGATATTGGGCCTAATGTGGTTTCTAAATAAGAAAACATATCCATACTGTCTTTTTTGTTTGTTTCCCACATCCTTACGACTGTCTGTTCCCATATTAAAATTTCATCTACCCATAACTGTGGCTTTTGTCATTCTATGATTAACATGTTACTACTAAATATTTGTCCTATAGGTAAACGATTTCCTTTTCCTATAAAGCTTGATTCTTGTTGATAACTTGTAGAAGGTTTTGTCCATGTTTCCCTTCCACTTGTATCTTGTGAATTATTTCCAATTTCTCCCCATTCTGTTTTTGGCCTTTTATATTGATTGTGCATATATGTATCCATAAAACTCTGTTCTTCTTTATAAAAATCTGATAACATAGTTTTTCCTTGTAAAATATTTTCTACTAACGGTAAGTTATAATATTCTTGTAATTTTTTATAACTTTCTTCATATGTCATGCCCAATTCTGTCATGCATTCCATAATCATATCATCTGTTTCTTCTTGTATATTTAATTCGGTGAATTTTTTGTTGATTATTTTGTTGGACAACCTAGGGGGGGGGGAAAGGTTGTATTTAAAATCTTTTACTTTCAAAAATTCTTTTATAAATAAATACAGTACAGAAACAGTATAAATAAATCAGAGTATACAAATAATAAATACACAACAATTATATAAACAGATATAATTAAAAGCACAGCGGAATAAATAAAGAGATAAGGGATAGAGATACTTGACACAGAGATTTACTGATTTACCACCAACTGTGATAAACCAGCAGCCGAGACACTTCTCGACACGATCCAATAAATGTATTCTTTACGGTAGAACACAAACCAAATACAAAGGAATTTGTAATAGTTTCTCAAGCCTCTGCTATGAGATAAACAGGATCACACACCCGTTATTCAAATACTTACAAGAGGAGTATAACTCACAATGGGTAATCACTCTTGTATAATATCTCACACTTGGATATTTTATAAAAAAGGTTTTATAAAATATATATATTAAATAATGAGAGAGAGAGCTGATGGAGTTGCTGTTTGTTGTTGCTGTTGTGTTTTGTCTGTCTTCTTCATCACCAGCATGCTTCTTTATATATCAGCATCTCCAACGGATATAGGCATTCGCGGTATACCGCCAAATGCACGCGGTATACCGTGCAGTAAAAAGGACACTGACACACCAACGGCTACATGAGGTGGCGGTATACCGCCAAGAGCAAGGCGGTATACCGCCCATGAATAGTGCATCTGACAAAGGAAGCTTTCGGCTGTACCATCTCCACATTAATGATGAACAGTGCTAAGATATGAAAACCTGATTTGAGATTTTGACAAAATGGTTTAAAGATTATTTTAATAAAAATTAATAAAACTTTAGTTTTAAATAATTTTAAATATCTTTAATTAAAAACAGTTTAGGGTTTTATAAATATCCAAGTGGTATATTATTTTAGGGTGCTTATCATTATAAGGTATAAACAATAATGACGACGTAAAACTTCCGTCTTGAACTCTTCAGATAAAATCTTCGTGTTCTTCAAGAACTGTACACTTGGATAGGATTGTTAGATAAACAATAATACGGTGTGTTTGTAATCATCAAAATAAATATGGAGATGTGATTTTATGTGTACCAAAAATATATCACAATATTAAAGCGGGGTACACTTGCACCAACAATCTCCCCCTTTTTGATGATGACAAACACAACGCTAAACACGAGAGCATACTCGGTTTCTCTCCCCCTTTTGTCGAAGCAAAAAGGGTTAGGAAAGACGCTATGCTCCCCCTTGAAAAATGCTCCCCCTTAAAATATGAAGTATTTGAGAGTTAGCATTTTCTCAAGGGTTAGATAAAATAAGCTCTCTAAAAAAAATTCAATAAAAATAACGAAGCAGGAGAATAAACATTAGAACAGAGCAATAATAATGTTAATTAAATAAAGTTTTAAGAAGACATAAAAATTAATCGCTATCTATAAATTCAATTTCGTTCAGTTGATTAGATAAAGTCCACAACTGCTCGTCAATGTCTTCCAAGCGGTCTTGCACCACACGTTGATCGGCATCGTAACTCCGGCGCAAGTCAATGATCGCGGAGTATATTTGACGATTTGAGATTGCACCCGCCGGGATTGCGTATGGATCGTCTTCCTCGGGAGCCGGATCTTGAGGGCGATGAAGAGCCCGTCCCGGTGGAGCACTCATTCGACTAACAGTCAGTGCATTGAGAGAAGGAGTAGGAGCTAACATCCTACCAATGATAGGAATTTGAAGGTTTGTAAAAAGGTTTCGAATTAAGTAACCAAACGGAAGAGACTGGTTACCAGACTCGGAAATCACCATACGGTGAGCAATAATGTAGGTGGCATTAATACGGATGCCATGCCGGAGACAGTAAAGGATATAGCACTGAAGTGCACCCAATCTGTCAAAATTTCCAGCGCGTCCCAAAACGTTAAAAAGGATAATTTTATTCCAAAAACGAAGATTTTCCGGAAGATGTTGATCAGTTAAAATTGAGGGAAAAATATTTCGAAAAGCAGGAGCTAAAATAGATTGGAGAATGGTTTCCTGAGTTTCTTGAACCTGGGTAAGCAGGGAAGTAAAGGCAGTATTATTTGAAAACACATTTATATTGGAATGGGTTAGACCCAGTACACGAGAAAAATCTTCTAAACTCCAGTCAAAAGAGTGGTTGTAAATTTGAAGAGAGACACGATGGGTGGTCTCGTTAAAGTCATACCCAGCATAAAAATCGACCATACTTGAAAAAGGTACATCTCCTTGAAAAGAAAGAAAAGGTTCCCAGTCAATAGAAGAGAAAGCTTCAAAGGTACCAAGATGTTCTAGACCCACTAAATCGACAGGTCGACCTGGGTTACAAGGTCGGGATTCAAAAATATGTCGTCTTTGAGCACGACGGTTTTGAGGAGGGTCAGATGGGTTTTGAGAGCTGGAAGCTCCCCGAGAGGTACGAGCCCTTTTTGGAGCCATTTGAAGGAAGGAGAGAAAACTGTTGTCGAAAGGTTGGAGTTCCGGTGGCCGGGAAAAAACTTCGGTTGTTGACGGCGGACGTCGTAGGCGGCGGTCGGCGGCAAGAGGAGGGAGAGAGAGAGAGAGCTCTTTGGATAAAAAAGAAGGGAAACAAAAACTTACCTGTAATGGATTTAAATCCGTCGAAGGCGCGCGGTATACCGCCTAGGAGCACGCGGTATACCGAGTCAGAAAAAGAGTTGAAAAGACTTGACATCTTTAAACACGCGTGACAGTGGGGAAACAGCGGTGCGGCATACCGCCTAGGGAACGCGGTATACCGGGGTCAGTTTGAACAGTTTCTGCCGGTGAATCACAGAGTGACACGTGGTGGTGGAGAACAGAACACGGTATACCGCCTTATGGTCACGGTATACTGCGACAGTAAGTTGACTGGCAGCATTCGGCTTTCAATGTTTCCTTTAACCAATCTTACACACAACCGATTTTAAAATAAGAAAATTTTTTTTTTTTTTTGGTTAATTTTATGTGAGAAAAAAAAAACCACGTATTATGACCTCGTCAGGGAACCACGTATTATATCCTCGGCAGGTAACCACGTATTATAACCTCGGCAGGTAACACGTATTATATCCTCGCCAGGAAACACCTACAAAAGGCAAAGAAAATATTTCGTGGTACCCTTTTCTTATGGGTCCTTTTAACAGTTAGTATAAAACATAAACTGCAAAAAAATATGTTGTCGACATAAAACAAACACGACAAACATACAAAGCCATATAAATGGTTTAAAACCACAAACGCATCCCACCGGGATTATCAACATTAAACATTCCTTTCGGAATCCATTTTCTAACCATTTTAATTTTACGATCGTATTCATCATAGACGTAAAAAGAAGTATGCGGATTAACATTTTTCTTAGGATTCGCAAACTTATTATTATACATAAACGCATGTGATTTTCTCGACATATAATTCACATAATTCATTTTAGGAACATACGGAGGTTTTTGCGTTTTATTTTTAACAACAAATTTAGGTTTTTCAAAAACCTTTTTAATTGGCATACAATCACATTTTTCAATACACGTATTTGAACCAATGCCTTTTCGGCAATTTATACGATTTGATATATTAAGCATTTTAAGCACTTTATCATTGCTACTATTAAAAGCATTTGCTAATAAGTCATTTTTCTCATGCGATTTACATTTAGCATTTAAACATGCAATTTCATTTTCAAGAATCTCGCATTTTGTACATACAACATTTTCATGTGTCTTTTTATTTAAGCATGCAATTTTATTTTTTAAAATATCACAAGATTTGCAAATATCTTTTTCACTTAATTTATTTTCTAATTTAGTGATAATATCTAAATCATAAGCAGATTTTTGTTTACCGTCATTTATTTCCTTTTTATATGCGGATACGGTTTCTTTTAAATTAGAGATTTCATCTTTATACCTATTTGCAAGAGCGGCCATATCATGAAATGATTTATATAATTCGTCAAGATTATTTTCATCGTCACTATAATAATTATCACTATAATTACTATCACAATTATTTTTAGAAGAATATGATGAAGATACCTCATTATCATGGTCGGCCATGAAACAAAAATTTTTGGCCTCATTTATGCTTGCGCTCAACGCGCCTCCAACGAGAGCTTTTGGTGTGTTGATTTGTTTTGCTCGTTTTGGACACACACTTGCATAGTGATCCTTATCACCACACACATAGCAAAAGCCTTTCTTTTTATTGGCTTTTTCATCGTCGCTAGATTCGTCATATTTGTCTTCACTTTTATGGACGTTGCGACTTTGGTTTTTACCACCACGACGGTAGTCTCCATTTTCTTGAAACCTATCATTATTAGTAAACTTTTTGTTAGATAAAAGTTTAGAAAGTTTTCTTACCAACTTGACTAAATCGTCAAGATTTTCGGGTTCGTCATCCGAGGAACTTGCATCTTCCTCCTCTTCCTTTTCTTTTGAGGCAACGACTTTGAGAGCGATGGATTTCTTTTTGACTTGCTCCCGGACTTGATTTCTTTTTAGTGCGATTTCGTGCACTTTAAGATTGCCGATGAGATCATCGAGCTTCATCGTTGCGAGATCTCGGGAGTCTTCTAAAGATGTAATTTTTGCCATCCACTCCGAAGGAAGTGCTCGAAGAATTTTCCTTACATAGTCTTCGTTAGGATAAGTGCGACCTAATCCCTTCAAAGTAGTCATAATGAGGTTAAAACGTTTAAACATTGAGTCGATTGACTCATCTTTTGACATTTCGAACAGCTCATAATCATGTACTAAAATATTTATTTTAGAGCTTTTAACTTGAGTATTTCCACGATGAGTGTCACTCAAGCTTTGCCAGATTTGATTAGCAGTTTTACAGGTATATACTCTTTCTATTTCATCGGAAGTTAAAGCAGCATATAATATATTTTTAGCCTCAAAATTTAAACAAAAATGAGATTCTTCAGCGGGAGTCCAGTCTTTAACAGGTTTATCAACAATAACATTATTTTTTATAATAGTAGGATTAAAATTCCCATTTTCTATAATATCCCAAATTTTTTGACTTTTGCCACGAACGTGACATTCAAATAGCTCGGCCCAAATGTCAAACTTTTCAGTATCTATCAAAGGAGGTTTAGAGAACACAAAATTAGTTTGTTGAGCCATTTAAAAAAAATTAAGACAGAAATTTTTGAAAGACCCGCTCTGATACCAAATGTTGGACAACCTAGGGGGGGGGGAAAGGTTGTATTTAAAATCTTTTACTTTCAAAAATTCTTTTATAAATAAATACAGTACAGAAACAGTATAAATAAATCAGAGTATACAAATAATAAATACACAACAATTATATAAACAGATATAATTAAAAGCACAGCGGAATAAATAAAGAGATAAGGGATAGAGATACTTGACACAGAGATTTACTGATTTACCACCAACTGTGATAAACCAGCAGCCGAGACACTTCTCGACACGATCCAATAAATGTATTCTTTACGGTAGAACACAAACCAAATACAAAGGAATTTGTAATAGTTTCTCAAGCCTCTGCTATGAGATAAACAGGATCACACACCCGTTATTCAAATACTTACAAGAGGAGTATAACTCACAATGGGTAATCACTCTTGTATAATATCTCACACTTGGATATTTTATAAAAAAGGTTTTATAAAATATATATATTAAATAATGAGAGAGAGAGCTGATGGAGTTGCTGTTTGTTGTTGCTGTTGTGTTTTGTCTGTCTTCTTCATCACCAGCATGCTTCTTTATATATCAGCATCTCCAACGGATATAGGCATTCGCGGTATACCGCCAAATGCACGCGGTATACCGTGCAGTAAAAAGGACACTGACACACCAACGGCTACATGAGGTGGCGGTATACCGCCAAGAGCAAGGCGGTATACCGCCCATGAATAGTGCATCTGACAAAGGAAGCTTTCGGCTGTACCATCTCCACATTAATGATGAACAGTGCTAAGATATGAAAACCTGATTTGAGATTTTGACAAAATGGTTTAAAGATTATTTTAATAAAAATTAATAAAACTTTAGTTTTAAATAATTTTAAATATCTTTAATTAAAAACAGTTTAGGGTTTTATAAATATCCAAGTGGTATATTATTTTAGGGTGCTTATCATTATAAGGTATAAACAATAATGACGACGTAAAACTTCCGTCTTGAACTCTTCAGATAAAATCTTCGTGTTCTTCAAGAACTGTACACTTGGATAGGATTGTTAGATAAACAATAATACGGTGTGTTTGTAATCATCAAAATAAATATGGAGATGTGATTTTATGTGTACCAAAAATATATCACAATATTAAAGCGGGGTACACTTGCACCAACATATTTGTTCTAATGTTTTATTCGTTTCCTCGATTTTAAATCCTGTGTTTACTTCTTCTTCTTCTAAATAATCTATTAGGCTGTAATCGAATTCTTCTTCTTCTTGAAACTTATCAAAACCTATTAGAGTTTCATCATCTTCATTTTCTGTATCATATTTGGGTTCTGTATCTGTATCATATTCTATATTCATAAAATTGTATTCTGTTTCATCGTCATCTTTATCGTTTGATGATTCTTTTTTAAAATCTACAAATCTTAGACTTTGTGTTCCATTCATATCTTCATAGATATAACTTCTTTTTGGGACTAAGACTTCGTTTTCTTGTTCTTTTAAGTCATTTAATTGCCATTCTAATCCTGCTAATTCTTCAGGATCTATGTTGACTGGATTTATCATCTGTATAGATTTTGAAGCTATTGTATTCACAATTCCTTCAATGTTAACTTTATATTTCATTCCTAACCTGTTACTAGCTTTTCCTAGTACTCCTATACTTATGACTATGTTGTTTCCTTCATAGTTTTCGTATCCCTTGGTTTGTAATGCGATTTTTATATTTTGTAGATCTTTTATATCTTTTAGGATGCCTGGTGTACAATAAAATAAAGCTGTATTTTGGCTTAGATCTATTTCCATCCCTGAAATTATTGCCTTTTTTAGCTCTACTTTCCAACTTTTATCTAATAATAAGGCTAATAATTTTGTTCCTAAGTTTTTCCTGCCTAAAGCTTTTATTCCTATGATTACTAATCCTATGTGTGCAAATTGTTTACCTGATTGTTTAATTTTTTGTATCGTGTCAGGTGAGAATAAGTCTACTGTTACTGAATTGCCTACAACTCTTAGGCTTTCTTCTCGGCTACTTTGAATTAATACTGTGTTTATGTTTAATAAACCTGTTTGATACAAGACTCTTGGATTTAATATATCCAATTGATGTTGATTGTAGAGATTTATATTTCTGTCCAAATCTATTTCTTCTTCTAATTGTATAACATGTTGTGTGGAATTTGAACCTGATCCTCTTCTGGTTATTCTGTTTAGAAAAGATTCGGATGTTATTGTATCCTGTATATTACTTGTAGAACTTCTTGCTTCCTGTATAGTTCTACTTCTCCCTAAGAAGCTTCTATTGTTATTATTCATTTTCTGGGTAACCAGTGTGTATAAGGTTTAGGTTTTCTGTTAATTTTAATATCTTCGATATTTAATTTGTTAATTGCCTCTGTGATTTTATCTATATCACTGGCTGTTGTTGTATTTGTTTCTTTTTTATCTTCCAAAATGTTTATGACTTTATTGACTTTTTCAATAAGTTGTATTAATAAACTAATTATAAAATTGAATATGTTTGTAAATTGTTTATCACTTTTACTTTGTCCTAGATAGTTTGTAAAACCTGTAACTTCTTCTTTATTTTGTTCGGATTTGTATCTATTTGCGTCTTCTAAGGCCTTTGTGTATTCTTTGGTAAATGCCGCCAGGTTTAACCTTCTACTATCTGTTTAACTATTTCTAAAGATTTTTCTAATTTATTTAACTGTTTCTCTATTTTGGTTATTAACCCTTTATTTTCTGTCTCAATCTGTTTTGGTTTATTTATTTGTAATAAATAACTTAACTGTTGAATTTCTTGTTTTGTAGGAATCGATTTTTTAATTTCTTTTAGCTCTTTTATAATCTGATTATTTTGTTCTTTAATATATCCTAGATTTTCAGTTAGATTATCTAAGCGTTTTATTGTTGCAGACGAGGTGTTTGAATCAATGGTTGGGTGAAATCCTATCTCTTAGTATTACCCTAATTCTTTACTCTCCTTTTTATAATATTTTCATATATCCCATAAAATTTTTATAGATAACAAATGAAGATTAAAACAAATGAAGACTAAAACATCTAAAATAGTAGTGTTTATCTTGACCCTAAAATTCATCATAACCTTCAAATTTATATCATAACACAATATGATCCCTGGATTTTCACCTTAGTGAGTTCTCGTATATTGTGGACTAACTGCCACCGACGAGCCTGACTAAGTCTGTTAAATCTTTCGAATCGTACCATGCTCTGATACCAAAAGGGGGGTATGGCGGATTTTTTGGGTTTCCGTTAAACCAATAAATAAAGAGAATACTAGAAAAACGTACTTACAGTGGACGTAGAAGAACCAGAGTAGAGATTGGAGGTGACGAGCGGAAGCACCAGAGTGGTATATGCAGCGGTGGTCCTTTTTTTTTTTTTTTTTTTTTTTACTATGGGATATATTATGAAGAACTGAAAGGAGAATTAAGGAACTAGAGAGAATACATAAGAGGATAGGGAGAGAAGGGTTTAGCCAGCCATATGGTGAGAAAAGCTCTCGTTTTCTATATATTTCGGTGTGTATACAAATGAAGTGGAAACTACAATATATAGGCGAAAAAAGCTAAGCTAGCAATGACACGTACCTAATTTATGCCCTACGGAATTATTACACCCACTGAAAAAGAATCAGAAAAGTAAAGACGGTAAACGAATATTTGTAAAAAAGTCTTTAGTGGAGAAGGCATTGTCGGCCATCTTTCTGCTTTTGAATTATTGCTTTGTAGTCGTCAGACTTTTTGGCGGTTTCTGTAACGTCATTGATGACGAGGTTTTCTAGAAAGGGTACTCTGGTAAATTCTAGAAATCCCTGTGTGTACTGTCGATTGACTGTGGCGAACCGGGGTCAGTACCGTCGACTTAAAGAATTCACAATTAGAACAGATTGTGAAGCCATAGTACGCTTCATAAAAAATGATCAAAGTAAAAAGGTAAATAAAACCCGATGGATTAACCTCCAAAATATTATACAAGGTAACCTTATAGAACAAATAGGAGAATATGATATAGAATCATTAAAATCCGATAATTCTGATACTCTATATATATATATGCAAGTGTGATTACATGTGGAACTTTACGCAATAGTTGTCGAATGAATGTCGATAACACATACCCAATGATTTTTCATCATTTAATTCTATATGATATTTATAATCTAACTATTTTAAGGTTTTTAATTCAACGATCATAAAATCACAGTATATACTATTTTACTGCAATATTGAAATATTATACTAAGGTACGTATTCATTCATGAAGCATTAAAAAGATAGAGATGGTGTTTGATGAGACTTCAATTCCAAGAAGAATAGAAATTATATACAAATATTTTATAAAAGCATCCTAATTGAATTATATAATTTTATTACGGGATGACTCGGTGGTAGAGGTGGCCGACCCGACCCGACGGGCTGACCCGAACCGAAACCGGCCAAGAACCGGTTCTGGCCCGACCCGGTCAAGAACCGGTTTCAAGCCCGAGAGCCGGGACCGGTTCGCGTATATAGGAATTTCCTCGGCCCGACCCGGGACCGGTTCGTGACCCGGATCGTGGCCCGACCCGGCCCGACCCGATTTTTTTCAAAAACCAATATGACCGTTATAGAGCCGTTTGGAACCCCTTGTGACCGTTTTTTGCCTCAAAAAACACCCTCCAAACCCCTTATAAATACTAGGGGTGTTATGGAGGTCATCACCACCTTACATTGCTTACAAAACGCAAAAAACGCTTACAATTCTCATTTCTCGGCTCTCGTTATATTCGTTTCTCGCAAAAAACGCATACAATTCTCTAGTCTCTACTCTCTAGTCTCTACTATCAAAAAAATGGCCGAACAAAATTACATCGTTGTTGCCGACCATTCACGAAAAGCAGCGGTTTGGGAGAATTTCAACTTGGTAAAATTTCCCGACGGTACAAAAAAAGCGCAATGCAAACGGTGTGGAGATTTCCTAAAACCCGAATCAAATAGCACGTTAAAGCGCCACTTCGAGGAAAGATGCAAGAGGTTGAAATCGGGCGACGATCCAACTCAACCTATACTTGACAATTCCGGTCAAGTATGGTCGTATGATAATGATCTCGCCCGAGAAATGCAAATGAAATGTGTCATTCAAATGGCGTTGCCGTTCGGACATTTCGACAATCCTCACATTACAAACATGATCAAAAATGGGTTCCAACCACGCTACAATGGTTCGGTAAGTCGTCAAACTCTTAAACGTGATGCTTTAAAATATTGGAATAAGGTTCAAAAAATTATGCGAGAAATGTTTTTAAACTTACCCAACAAAGTTTCTTTAACTTGTGATGTATGGAGCGCACCATGCGGATTGCCAGATTCTTATATATGCATAACGGCACATTGGATTGTGCCGGGATCGTGGCAATTATGCAAACGTGTAATCACGTTTGAGCTCTTTGGTTCGCCACATTCGGGTGAGCGTCAGTTTTCTATAATTATGAGATGTCTTCAATATTATAATTTAAAAAATAAAGTTATTAGTATTTCGTTTGATAATGCTAGTAATAATACGGCATGCGTAGACCGATTACGTTTAGCTTTATCCCCTATTTTAGAGGGAAAATTATTTCATACACGTTGTTGCGCACACATAATAAACTTAGCCGTTCAAGACGGCTTAAGTAAACTTAATGAGCCTTTAACTAAGTTTAGGCTTATGTTACGCCAAATTTTCACAAGAAATAAAAAAATGCAAAACTTATATAAAGATTATTGCAAACAAGTCGGTTTTAGAGCTTTGGGACCGGCGCACGATATGCCGGTTCGATGGAATTCGACTTGGAAAATGATGGATAATTTATTAAGACAACAACAATATATTCAAGCATTTTATAACATTCATTACCCGGATAACACGATAACTCAGGATGATTGGACAATGATTCATCGCTTTCACGATATTTTGGGCGATTTCAAAACTGCAACAACTTTGTTATCCGGTGTTTATTATCCAACGAGCCCTTTAGTTTTAAATCAACTTTATATTTTGGCAAGTAAAATTGCTCAATTAACCAAAACCAACTCCAAGAACGAAATCAATTGCCCACGAACCAAGCCAAAAATACCTGAAGAAACCCACCCCCACAACAGAGGAAATAATGAACCAACTACAACAGAGGCAACAACAGAAACAACAATCACGAAAGACATGGGCAAAGACACCCACAACATCAGAAACAATCCTCTAACAACTAAATCTACAAGAATCAACAAGGGCACCCAACAACCCACTCACAATAGAAGCCCAAACCAAACCCCCAACATAAGCTGAATAAACCAAATCTGCAGAGGCACCCCCGCTGAAACCAAAACAAGATCCTCCAAGTGCTCAACAGAAGCAAAATCTACAGAGGTACCCCCAACCAATCCAACGACCAAGGATAAGGGCAAATCCATCGCCATAGAGGATCCAAAACCCAAGAAGCCTAAACCTCAAGTCACAGAGAAATTAATGAAGAGTGGATTTGACTCTTTCATTACACCAAAGCCAGAAGAGGAAGACTGGGCTTTTGATATTCATCTGTCAGCCAAACCTATCCTTGATCCGAAAGCCAAACCAACCCAGGTCAGAGTAGCCCAAGTCCTTAGAGACATGGAAGCTCTGAGGAAACCTATGCCTCCCCCCTGCCCCGAAGCGTGATATGGAAGAGGTGGTCTACAAATACCTATACAGCAGAGGTATTAATGACCCTCTGCCAAACCCTACTCTGAGCTTGGATATCATAGACGAAGAAAGGGAAAGATTCTACTGGGATAAGGCCAAAAACGTAAATGAAGTATTCTCAAATTCGAGGATCAAGCAGGTTCTAAGCTGCAAACTCTCTCACACCAAGTGCAATTATTCCAAAACCCAGATTTTTGAATGCAATTATTCCACACCAACCGAGTCCAAAAAGAATCCCGGTGACTCACAATATCCCATATATTTTTGCAAAGAAGAGCCCGGTTCCAACTAGCAAGATTTTTAATCCCTAAGCCACCACATTCCATGGGTTTACACACCTCCGTCCAGGCAATACGACACTTACCCTTCGAGCTTTCACCTTGGACTCACAAGAAGTCTCTGAATAAATGCTCAAGCTCGTGAATGATTCTCGAAAGTAGCAAGAAGACACACGTCCAATACAGTTGCATGGACTGCAGAACCGAACGAATAAGTTGTCGTCTACCCCCATATGATAAGAACTTCGACTTCCAATTGTGTATTCGGGATTTAACCTTTGTTACCAAGCCATAAAAATCAGCAACTTTTAGACGGACCAGAGAGAGGGGAACACCAAGATAGCGAATAGGAAAAATCCCGGCACGGAACGGAAGACACTCCAAAATGGCATCATCCTGCACATTTCCAAAAAAGACCTCACTTTTTCCAAACTAGGAGCGAAGCTCGAGTTAGTTTGAAAAATTTGATGTGCTCTTTTCAGAATCTCCACCGATCGAATATCTCCCCTCGTGAAAACAAACAAATCATCCGCAAAGCATAAGTGCGTGATATTAAACTCTATGCACTCTTCATGGTATCCAAACTCCTCCGCCTCATCAATACACATTTAGAAAATCTTGGAAAACCCCTCCATAACAATAATGAATAGATGCGGAGAAATCGGATCACCTTGACGGATGCCCCGCTTACCCAAGAAAAACCTTCCACTTCTCCATTGATTGCTAACGAGTATGAGGCCGAGGAAAGCATTTCCTTCACCCAATTGACCAATACCGGATGGAAACCAAAGCCTTGGAGCATAGAAACAACATATCGCCAACAAACCGTATCATACGCCTTTTTGATATCAATCTTGAATTCACATCGAGGAGGACCCCTCCCACGTTGGTAGTCGGCGACAAGTTCGTGTGCCATAAGAATGTTGTTCGAGATCCGCCTACCGGGAATAACGTGGATTGGGACGGGCTTATTAATTCATTTAAAGAACCCTTCATACGCTCCAAAACTATTTTGCTTATGCATTTATACAACACCGAATAGCAGGCAATAGGCCGAAAGTCAGTCACCTTTGAAGCATTTGGGGTCTTTGGGATTAAGCACAAAAGAGTGTGATTTAGCTCTCTCGGCAAATGGCCACGATAGAAAAAATTATGGATGGCAATTTCCACATCTGTTCCAATTATACTCCATGCATCCTTGAAAAACTTAGACGTAAAACCATCAGATCCCTGCGCCTTATCATTACCAATATTAAAAATAGCATTCTGAATTTCCTCATTCGTTATAGGTCGAATCATATCAAGAGTTTCAGAGATGGAGAGCTTACGTAGGAAACATTGAGTAGGCATAGAAGGCTCAACATGCATGTCTTCTACTCCCATGATTGACTGGAAATGTTCCAAGAAGGTCGTGGCCAACTCATCACCATGAACAAAGATACCCGCGTTGTCACAGATCGAGGTAATGTGCTGAAAATTCCTTTTCTCCTTAATCGCATGATGGAAAAACTTCGTGTTACCATCCCCTTCGCTAAGCCATTTCACCTTAGCCCGTTGCCTTAGATAACTCTCCTCATCAATCCGGGCCTGCTGGAACGCTAAAAGGATGTGGGCCAAGTCTTCTCTAAGATCCAAGTTAGACGGGTTCAAATCACAAGATTTTTGAACCGTCTCTAGTTCCACTTTCAAAGAAGCGACTTTTCTAGCAATATTCCCATACATCGATCAGAGACGCCTAAGAGGGGTTTTCAACAGCTTCATCCTTTGCGTTACTTTGTACATAAAAGATCCAATAATCGGTATTGACCAACCCTCCTTAAGTACCTTCAAGAAGTCTGGATGGGAGGCAATAATATTGTCAAATTTGAATCCCGCCACCTTTTTACGAATTCCACCTTTGAACGACAATAACCCCGGCGTATGGTCCGAAATTCTCCACACCACACCATTATTCGCACCATAAACAACCGACACAAAGATAGGGCTCGACTCCCCCCCTTAAACGGATCTCACAATGCATGAATTGCGAGTGGGTTTCTATCACCATAACATCCATTAAACGAGCGTCCCATGCATAAATAATACGTGTACCCCGCTCCGAATGACTAGCATTTGTACTCCAAGACCAACGATTTACCACCTTATTGTAGATCTCATTTAAAGCATTCCCATTCACACGAGTTTCAATGAGAGCACAAAAAGAAAGACCATTACAATGAATTAAATTCTTTACCCCCCGATGCTTAATTGGGGAGTTTATCCCCCACACATTCCAAAAAGCGAGCTTTAACATGAGGGGGTGTTACGGTTGGTTGCATCGTGTTCCAAGTCCTTGCAAGCTTTATGACCACCCATAGTAGAATTTGCATGATCCATAGAGTTCTTATCATTCCCGTCCTTCTCCCCCATCAATAAGTTATCTCCGAAGAGGGTTTCAAACCGATTCGAGACCGAAGGAGTGCCCGAGGGAGTTTGTGTTCCTCTTCGTGGTTTGTAGCTACGAAAGGAGTTAACCACCGAAGATACAAAAGGAACACCCCCTTGACCTGGGGTGACCGCGTGTGTTTCCCCATTAGATGGAGATGGCCGAACCATTTTTTCAGCATTATCCTTCACTCCCAAAACATGATTTTTAGAAACCTCATCCACATCCCACTTTTCCTCTACACGCTCCTGGCGTTTTGATTTTTCGTCAGAATTACCATGCGTTTGGCTACACCTATCCTCAATGTGTGGTTCCTGTAAATCTTTTTCATTTTGAACGTTACTTAAGTTCTTACCCGAATCCTCCTGTTTTGATTCCTTTTGAGTTTGTTTTGGACGCCATTGCTTCTGAACCACCGTGGTGAATCCCTCCTCATCAACCACACCCTTCTTAGGCTTAGGTTGTGATTTCCTAACCACTTCTGCTTTCGCGCACGACCCTACCTTATGCCCAAAAACCAGACAATGGGTACATTGACTTGTTTCCTAAATGTATTCCACTTCTACCTTCGTCTTTGTGTCTTCCCCACCATCAACACTAGGAATAACGATTTTGATTTCCCGTTTGAGTTCTCCCACTGCCCAAACCTCCATGAGAACCTTTGCAAAGCCCGGGCGTCCCCATATGTTATCACACATTGCTTCCGTACAAGCATCCATCTTCTTTGGAATCCCCAAAACACTAGCTATTCGACTCACTCCCTCCTTGTTAAATGCGACCAACGGGACATGGTGAAGTTTCACCCAAAGCGGACATGAGACATGTTCCGGTTTATGGACACCTTTCGACGGGTGCCAATGGTAGACAAAATAGGGAGCTCCACATACCATCAGTGGTCCTTCCTCTACCGCTTAGTTGCAACCCCCCTCATCGTTAAACCGAAAGAAAAAGAACCCATGCTCATTCATCATAGCATCTTTGAAACCAAATTTGCTCCATGCAAGATTCACGTACCTTTGGACAATTGTAAAGTGGATCCTAGGGCCAAGGAAATACCCCACCAAAGTAGTATGATACGTTTTCACCGCTTCTCTTGTCATCTCGAGTGGAAGTTTAACCGACGAAAGAGTTTTATCCTATAAAGGAAAAAATTCAAGGTTCGTAGCTTGCGATCCACCCACAGCCGACGCATAATTCGAGGGTCATCTAAGGATCGAAACTTCCCCAAATTTCAATCCATCACCATTCCTTTTTTCCCCCGTATTCAAGCGCTAAAAAACCGAAACCCTAGGGCCCTGCATGGTATTGCACGGAACCCTAGGCCCATGCGCGTCCCCCTCCTTAACCCTAACATATGGGTTGTCATCATCTGCATGGTTGGCTTCACCCAATCTCTGGTGACACAGCCTCCGGCATGGACTCCTTCCAATTGACTTAGAGTCATTAGGTGAAGCTATAGAGCTGCTATCTTCCTCGCCGTAACCCTAAAAGTGACGAAGACTCCGGTGACCGGAAAACCGGTGACCGAGGGTGCTGAAACTTTATAGGGTACTTTGATTTCAATAACGAAGTCTATAGAAACACACCTAAGAATCGAAATCAAATTGAAAAGGAGACCATGACTAACCTTAAAGTAGCCGCACCAAAACCCTAGCAGTTAGACGATAACTGCCGCAGACCACCAATCCAGCAACGACGCAAAAAAACAAATCACACCAACGGAAAACAATACAATCACCCACAAACGCTCCTTCTGCAAAAAGCGACCAGTCTGAGACCTAGAGACCATCGCCGCCGGCCAAAACCCTAGTCGTCCCCCTTGAGAGCATTTTCCTAATTTATGTAGTTTATTGTCACAATAAATAAAATATTTTTATAACAAATAAATCAATAGAAAGTTTTCGTCAATACGATTAAATTACACCAAAATATGAAGGTTATGGAATTTCCAATTTTTGTTTTATATCTTTCCTATTTATGTTTTAAGTATAAATATTTAATAAAATAAATTAACCAGAAATATAATACATTTATATAAAATAAACTTTTTGAGGACAATAGAGTGAACGTTTAAAGTGATAGAAATACAATAATTAAAATTTATAAACTAGATCAAATGTAGAGAGAGAGAGAGAGAGAGAGATGTATTTGATATTTAGAATTAAGTTTTATTTTAAGGGTATATTGATAAAATATAGGCTTGTTTTAACTTGTTCCATGGGGTGGTGGTGAAACACGCCCGATCCACTGTGTTTCACTTTGTCTTTCCATATAAAAATCATATTAAACATAAAACAATAATTCTTATTCTATTCTGTTATGTACAGTGTACCAAACACACAATAAATAACCAACCTGCATTGTTGTTTGTTTTTCTTCAAACTAACCCTAAACGTTGGATTTATTTTTCATTGATCATCCATTTGAATCTTTTGAAGAACATTAAAAGTTGGTCTTAACATTATAATCTCACAAGATTATTGGAGAATTAAATTGATCCATACATATTGGTTATAAAAAATGCTTTTCAAAATACATATTTTTCAAAATCATACCCTTAAGTAGATATTTTTTTCTAGATTAAACCATTGTGTTTTTTAGACACAAAGTTTACATGATTAATCGAATAAACATCTTAAACACCAAATTAAAGGTTTTAAATGCCTAGTACCCAAAAAAGTAGTAGAAACAAAATTTCAGTGGTAGAAGTGAAAAAAACTATATATTTGTGGACATCGTAGTTGTTAGTCCCAGCTATGAAATCGCACACAGTAACAAGTATTGTAGAAAGGGGAGGGGGGGGGAGAATTAAATACAATACTCAAAAAATTTACTTAATTTAATTCTTTATTGATATAAAATCAAGAATTACACATAGAAACTATTAAGATTATTGCGAAAAAGAACAGATAAAATCTATCCTAACAATCTTTCACAAAGTATACAGAAAAAATGACACAACTTGAACACTAAGACAAAGCTATGAAGTTCTTGAGAGAGAAAAGATATCTACCGATTTATACCTGATCACTTAGTAAAGTTCTTCAGAAAGCGTAACCTTGCATGGAGAGGTATTCTTCTTTAAATACTCTCATATGCATTAAATGCATGGGACAATTGTCATGATAGGATTGAAAGCCAGGTTGTCCTTGATAAGGACAAGGTGTCTTTTTTTGTCTTGTCATGGGACATAGTTGACATGCATGCTTTGGTGTAGACCATTCCTGAAAAAGTTGTAAAAACCAAACAACCTTTTTCTGGATCTTCAGATAATGTCCTCATTAATGCATGATTTGAAGAAGATATTCTTGGCAAAAGGACAAATGAGGATTCTTCAAACTTCGAGGATCCCACTGATTTGTCTAGAGGAAAATCGGGTGGATCGTACCGATTTGTCTTAAGGAAAATCGACAGAAATAGCCAGTTGAGAGTTGAGAAGTTCATCAACAATCCGCATTGGTAGATTCTCTTCTTCTGATTTCGGCTGATCTTCGACTTCACCGAACTTTAAATATATGACTAAGCTATTACAAAGAACCTAAAATTTATCTAAGTATATAAGATGTTTTTCTAGGAATATATAGGAGATCGGGAGGTCATCTACAAATCTTTGGTGACCCAACAATCTCCCCCTATTTG
This sequence comes from Saussurea involucrata, assembly GCA_033807775.1. Classification (NCBI taxonomy): domain Eukaryota; kingdom Viridiplantae; phylum Streptophyta; class Magnoliopsida; order Asterales; family Asteraceae; genus Saussurea; species Saussurea involucrata. Next base: position 247,417,414 of record CM066321.1, on the reverse strand, counting down.
AGGATGACATCCATACTTAGAAAATTCAAGTGAGTAAGGTAATGAATAATACATGTTGACCCTGTTTTACTCTTTTGAGTTATTTTTCACAAAGTCCTTTTTTTTATTTGTTAAGTATATCTGATATTTACAAACGAATGAAAGGATTGAAAGAATAAAGAATAGACAACATGAATAAAATAAAATGTACTTGCAGTAAAACTTAATGATTGAGTAAAAAATTACAAGTACATAATAGATAGATAAAGTTAGGCATCTCCGAATAGATCCCTTGGAATGTAGTTCTTTTTCCTCAGCTCAGCTAGAAATTCAATGTAGAGAGGAATGCCTTCTCTGCTGTTAGAGATGATTGAAAGAATGTCATCCAGAAACAAACTATCGGCCACCGGGATCTAATTTTATCTGAAGAAACTGATATGCCTGAACCCATCATTGAAGAAGATTCCTCGAACAGGCTAATAAATCACTGTGGTGGAAGGATAGACCATAAGGTTTGGCACGGATAAGTCTAAATTTTTGACGTTCAGAACTTTTCCTTTAGCTGCCATGTCCTTGAAGATCGTTTCCTTTCCCGATTTAGGCTTCGGTTTGGAGGTGGGAGTCGGTTGTTGAGCAGCTTTGAGTCTTTGGATTCGGGTCTCTTCGGCAGTAGTGAGCTGAAACTTGTGTTTGGCTTAAAGATTTTCCATCTTGAGCAGTAGCCCGTTGTGTTGTTAGCCCCAAGTATTCCAATGTAAAAGTATTGAAAATATCACAAGTCAGAAGAACATCAGAGACTAAACATTAGAGACCAAGACTTCAGAGATGGCTCAGAAGACTTAGCAGAAGATCAACAGAAGAACGTCAGAGACAAAATGTCAGAGACCAATCCATCAGAAGACCATCAGAGCTCTGGCAAATGATCTCTGATGACCAAGACCTCTGTGAAGCCGAAGACTCGTAGAAATTCTCTAAGTGTTAGATTAGTGTACTTTCAACGTCAGCCCTAAAGGACGAAGACACACTTTACACGTGTCATTCCAGGGTTAGATAGTACACTTTTTCACACTTTATCAGGCTATAAATAGAGAGTAGTGGAGCACACAATTGTAAGAATTATTGTAAGAGCACACTCACTGCACATTCCATTCCACTATCTGTGTACGTTTTATAGCCTGAGAGAATTCAGAAGAAACACACACACTTAGGTGTTCTTGGTGTTCTTCATATCAATATACGGGCAATTTGTTATTTATTCTAATCTATCTACTGTTCAAATATATTGTTATTCTCTCACTGTTCTTATATTAAACAATCACTCACTATCAAACAATATTATGATTATGCTTCCGCTATCTTTAATATCTCTGTTTGAATGGGACTAGGTGAATCTGGGAACCAACAATTGGTATCAGAGAAAATTAATTTGCTTAAATCAAATCGATCCAATCTATACAGTTTGATTCATCCTTGTTGATTGTTAGTTATTCTTCAAAGTTTCTTGGTATACCCTGTTTTCAACAAAAAAAACTGAAACTCTTGTTGTCAATCTTCAAATAGTTGTTTAAATCATCAAGCAAGTTTGAAAAGTGCTATTACATTTGATATACTACTCTTTTCATCTCTATTTGTCTCTTTTCAAGCTTAAAACCCCTTTTTCTGTTCAAGAAAATCTTCACTCTATTTTTCTGTAAAAATGGCAAACAACAACATCAATGCCTTTTATACCGCTAGTTCTTTAACCAAACCTCCTACTCTTCTAAGGGATTAATACCCTCAATGGAAGATTAGGATGGTCAACTTCTTTGAAGGCATGGACAAAGATCTTATGCGATCTGTCACAAATGGACCATTCCAACCGATGCTTTTGGTTCCTTGTGTCCCTGCAATAGAAACTATTGCTAAGATTCCAGCTCACTTCGAACCTAAAACCACTGGTTTTACCGAAGATGAGAAGCTAAAAATGGAAAATGACTCTAAGGAGGTTAGACTTATGATCATGGCCATTCCAAATGATATTTTCCAAGAACTTGACTCTTGTGTTACTGTTAAAGAGATATGGGATCAACTTCTGAACCAACTTGAAGGGGGAATATAAACCCAAAAGAACAGAAGGACCTAATGTATTAATGAATACAACGATTTCAAAGCTCTTACTGATGAAACTCTACAACAGGCCTACAACAGCTTCAATGTCTTGATTAACAAGTGCAGAAAATGTGGGGTTGTAAGATCAAAGGAAGACAACAATGTCTTGTTCTTAGAAAGTTTAAATGATGAATAGTTGCACTTATCTATGTCTTTGCAATCTAACCAGGACCTGGATACATGGTCACTCACAGATGTGTATGGCACTCTTGATACACAAGAAAAGGATGTTGTTAAACAGAAAGGCAAATTCTCTGTGGGAGGACCATTGGAATTGATCTCTGACACCAAAACACCCTCAGAAGGGAAATCCACCAGAGACAATGTCAACAAAGAAAAGAAGGGAAAAGAGAAGGTCCTGAGAAAGAAGGTGAAAAAGATCCTTATTGCTGAGAGTGATGAAGAAGATGACAGCATGTCAGATGCTGATAAAGATGTTGATATTGCTGCTTTTGCCCAATCTCTTGCCTTAATAACTCAACAGTTTAACAAGAGGTTTGGCAAGAAAGTGTTTGACAGAAGAGGAAAGTTTAGGAGAGAAGAGAAATAAGAGAAGATAGGTTATGAACAGAGGACTGCACCTTACCAGAATCATCACAGAGCTGCACCAGAATAGAGACCACCTCAATATCAACAGAGGTACATCCATCCAACACCACAGAAACCAATAGATGTTGCCCAACCCATCAACCAAAATGATGGTAGATGCTTTAGATGTGGCAAACCAGACCATTTCTCTGCCAACTGCAAAGGTTGACTGGTAAAAGACTAGAACTACTACAAAAGCAAGTACAAGTATAACTTCAAGGAGAGAAGTTATGTTGTAGAGATAGGAAATTGGATCTCTGATTCATCTTCTGATGATGAACCAGAGCAGGCCAACTTCTGTGGGATGGCTATTGCTGAAGAGATGACAAAGGAGATGACAGAGGGGATGACAGAGACAAGCTCTGCTGACAGAACACTGGAGATCTCAGAACCCAGTGCTAAGAAACAGCATGTCCAAATTTGGTACTTGGACTCTGGATGTTCAAGGCACATGACTAAAAATAAGGAGTTGTTGACCTCATTCAGAGAGAAAATGGGAGGTACGGTAACCTTTGGTGGAGATGGTCAAGGGAAAATTAGAGGTTATGGGGTTCTAACCAATGGTGGAGTATCAATTTCTAAAGTTGCTTATGTAGAAGGGTTAAATAATAATTTGCTTAGCATAAGTCAACTTTGTGATCATGGTTTTGATGTCAACTTTAAGAAGAAATATTGTTCTCTGTTAGTTTCAGAGTCTGGTCAAGAATTGCTCAGAGCTGACAGAAGAGACATTCTTTATAAAATGAATTTTAATCGAAATCAAAAATCTAATACAGAAAAACTCTGTTTAGTCTCTTTGAACAAAGAAGATGTCTGGCTCTGGCACAAAATATTTGCACATTTAAACTTCTCAAATGTTGACAAGCTTGTGAAACTAAATCTGGTAAAAGGATTACCACTTCATAAGTTTGACTGAGACCATCTTTGTCCTGCATGTGAAATGGGTAAGCTCAAAAGAGCTCCACAAAAAACAAAGAGTGATCACAGTTGCCCTAGACCTTTGCACATGTTGCATGTGGATCTCTGTGGTCCCATCTCTGTGAAAAGTCTCTCTGGCAAAAAGTATATCCTAGTCTTGATTGATGAATATTCTAGATATATTTGGGTTTAATTCATCAGAGCAAAATCTGATGTCATAAATTTGTTGAAAAGGATTCAGGTGCTGCTGAGTTTAAAGGTACAGAAGCTGAGAAGTGATAATGGGACATAATTCAAGAATGCAAAGTTTGAATCATATCTCACAGAAGAGGGCATTTCTCAGCTGCCATAACTCCTCAATAGAATGGTGTTGTTGAGAGGAGAAACGGAACTCTAGTAGAAGCTGCCAGAACCATGCTAGCAGGATCTGATCTCCCAACCAACTTCTGGGCAGAAGCAGTTTCAACAGCCTGTTTCACCCAAAACAGGGATATCATAGTGAAAAGATTCAAAAAGACTGCTTAGGAACTGATCAACTACAGAAGGCCAAATGTGAAGTACTTTCATGTTTTTGGTTGCAGATGCTATATCCTGAATGACATAGATCAACTTGGGAGGTTTGACAAAAATACTGATGAAGGAAAATTCATTGGATATTCTCTAACTTCAAAAGCCTACAAAGTCTATAACCTCAAAACCAAGGTCATTCTGGAAAGCATCAATGTATCCTTTGATGACAGAACATCAAGCATCTCTGAAAGCAAATCATCAGAGAGGATACATATCACAGAGGAGCCCAGTTCCTCAAAATCAAGAGAAGAAGATATCAATCTGATATTTAATGACTTCTTTGATGATGAAGATTCCTCTGAACTCATCAACAGAGGCAATCAAGTTCAAGGTTCTGAAGGATAGCAACAATCAGGTACATCTCTGTCAGGTCCTTCAAATACTTCACCATCTACTTCCTTGATTACATGTCCAACTCAATGAGAAAGTTGAAGACAACAGTCTGAGGAAGAAGAACCTGAACATGAACCATCATCACCCCTGATGACAAATATTGGAAGAAATTCCAATTATACAAGTTCACCATCACAGAGCCCTGTTGGTACTCTACAGAGCAATGAAGCCACTCATCAGAGCAGTGTGCCTTAGAGCCTTGGTGCGAATCCTCAGAGCTCTGAAGCTGTCACACATTCATTTCCTTCAAAAGCACAGACACCACCTCATGTCCATCCTCCCATGACTAGATGGACAAAGGATCACCCCCATCATCAGATCATTGGTGCTCCTGAAGATGGTGTGAAGAAAAGATCAGCCACAATAAATGAGGCTTTCTTTGTGAACCTTTTTAGCATGATAGAGCCAAAGAAGCTCTCTGAAGCCCTGGATGACCCAAATTAGATAGAAGCAATGCAAGAAGAACTTATGGAATTTGAAAGGAATAAAGTTTGGTCCTTGGTTCCTTTGCCCAAAGACAAATTAGCAATTGGAACCAAGTGAGTATTCAGAAATAAGAAGGATGAGGATGGGATAATCATCAAAAACAAGGCCAGATTGGTTGCAAAAGGATACTGCCAAGAAGAAGGCATTGATTATGATTAAACCTTTACTCCAGTTGCTAGGCTAGAAGCCATTAGAATCTTTCTAGCCTATGCAGCCACAAGGGATTCAAAGTTTATCAAATGGATGTCAAAATTGCTTTTTTGAATGACAAACTACATGAAGAAGTCTATATCCAACAACCTCTAGGCTTTGAAAGTTCAGAGTTTCCAGACCATGTGTACAAGCTTGACAAAGCTCTGTATCACCTTAAACAAGCCCCCAGAGCCTCGTATGAAACTATGTCTACATTTTTGTTGGTAGATCATTTTGAGAAAGGTACCGTGGGTCTACAAATATATCTACTTCTGGTACAAATATATGTTGATGACATTATTTTTGGGTCAACAAACCAAAAGTAATGTGATAGGTTTTCTGAGTTGATGAAAAGTGAATTCAAAATGAGTATGATGGGAGAACTTTCATTCTTCCTTGGTTTACAAGTAAAACAAACCATCAGAGGCACCTTTATAAGCGAATCTAAATATGTCTCGGATATTTTGAGAAAATATAAGCTGAACAACTCAAATCCTATGAAAACCCCTATTGCCACTGGAGTTAAACTTGACCATGATCCAGATGGTCAATCTGTGGATGTCAAGACCTACGGAGGCATGATAGGATCACTTTTGTACTTAACAGCAAGCAGACCTGATATAATGTTTGCAACCTATCTTTGTGCCAGATTTCAAGAAAATCCTAAGGAATCTCATTTGTCTGTTGTCAAAAGAATTTTCAAATATCTCAAAAGGACTCAATTTCTGGGTCTCTGGTATCCTCTTAACTCTTACTTTGAGCTTGTAGCGTATACAGATTCAGATTATGGAGGATGCAGGAATGACATAAAGAGTACTTCTGGAAGCTGTCAATTACTTGGAGATAAACTTGTGAGTTGAACATCCAAGAAGCAAAACTGTGTGTCAACTTCTACAGCAGAAGCAGAATATGTTGTTGTTGCTAGTTGTTGTTCACAAGTAATCTGGATGAAGACTCAGCTCAGAGACTATGGTCTTGAGTATAACAGAGTTCCAATCCTCTGTGACTCCAAGAGTGCAATAGCCATAACAGCAAATCCAGTTTAGCACTCAAAGACAAAGCACATTGATATAAGGTACCACTTTATCAAAAATCATGTTGAAAAAGGAACAAATGAAATGTATTTTGTTTCAATTGACTTCTAACTTGCTGATTTGTTTACCAAAGCCCATGATGAAAGGAGATTTAACTTCTTGATCATCAAGATGAGTATGCTCAATATGTCTTCCTAATCTCTGGACAAAACATCAGAGCCTCTGACATCCATCGCAGAGCCTCTGATAGAGTAATTAGGTTGTACATTTTGTTAGAACCTCTGTTGTTCTCTTCAGAGCTCTGTTAGCATACTTTCAACATTTTCTTGTTCATCAGAGCCTCTGATCTGTTCATCAGAGACTCTATTGTTTGTTTCATTTGTGTTCTTTCATGTAAATATTTTTCAAATCTTGCATACTTTAAGGGGGAGTGTTAGGACCATAAATGTCCTACATATTAGAAAGATATATAAATAATTATATAGAGCTTAATTAGTTTATTTAATCATTTTGTAAAAGCCTTTTATTCATTAATTGGGCTTAGTTTAGGCTTAATGGGCTTAAACCTTGTTTGTGTAAAGCCTTGGTATATAAGGCTTTCCTTAACCTTAGAATTAGGTTAGCAATTGATTAGCAATTGATAGAGATTCATTAGTGAGCTTAATTGTTTTAGAGAGAGATAGTTGAGATTTTCATTCAAACCTTTGTAACTATCTTGAATCATGAATACGAGAGGGATGACTAGTTGAAATCATCAGTTGTTCTTGTTATTTCTTATTGATTCGTTGTTACCTGATCAAACTGGAACTCACAATTTTTATCAGAGCCGAATCGGTGATTTGAATATACGAAAGAAATCGAACGAAAGCAAGAAAAAGCAAGAATTTTCGTATTGAATTTTTCTAGAAAACGCAACGAGCCGTTTTGCCTATTCCCGGAGATTGAACCGTCGGATCGTCACGATTTTTGGACAGTAGCTCCACGACATTCCGTTTTACATTCTGAACGGTTGGATTAATCGTTTGAGGTCCAAAAGACATCCAGATTAATTTCGACATACTGCATATTATTTTGGAGGAAAATCGTTCATCAACCGGGTTTGCAAAGTTCTTTCGTTGATTTAATAATTCGTTTGTTAGATCTCGATCGTTTACTCGCTTTTATCTGCTGTTTATCTGCGTTAACATCGATTCTCAAAGGTTGTAATCTCTCAATTTAAAATCAATTCTTGAGTTTTTGGTGTTCTTAAATTTTTGTGGTGGTTATTGAAAAATATGATATATTTTGCTTAGAAATCGATTTGGGTATGTTTGTTTTTGTGTTTTTGGTCAAAAACTAACCCTACAGGAGTGGAATCAAGCAACCCTATCGAACCTTGATTCGATCTTTTTCAACCAGCCGCAGTTACCGGGTAAGTTTCCTATTTCTCATCACTTTCCGGATGATTTTTGGTCACTGTCCGGATGAAACCAATCTGTCCGGATGATTTTTTTTTCACCTAAGCCGTAATGTTTGACCGAGATTTGCCGCAGCCACTTTCCGGACGAAATATACTTCCCGGATAACAAACCCACCTAGCCTATTTTTGTTGACTTCCAGTTGTTGTTCTTGACTGCCACGATTCATACAACACATCACACATATATCTGCTTCTTTGTTTCACGCATGCTCATACATATCACATCCATAGCCATCCAAATTTCTTTGATTATACATAAATACATCCATCACGTGCATGCATGGAAATTTTATTCTTTTTCATTTAGATGGAATTTTTTTAACCATAGCTGCAGTGTAATTGTTCCCTACCCGGTAACCTTCACTACCCGGATTCCCTATCCGGTAAGCTCCTCATTCAGACAACCGCTTCATCCGGTAAGTGTTCTCTTGTGCGGAATCTCATATCATCCGGTAAGTTCCTTTTTATCCGGTAAGTCACAAATATTTTTTTGTCCGGTAAGTTTACTTCAATTTTCATCCGGTAAGGTTGTGTTCGGTAAACCATCTTCATCCGTCAAGTTCTTTTTCACCCGGTAAGTGCTCTCTTTTTCCGGTAAGTTGTGTTTTGGTAAGTTTTGATTGGTTAGTTCTCGTCGGTACCCGAGTTACCGCACGTCTCGTGATTAAAAGTTTTGACGAAAGTTGCAATTTTTTTTCTTAAAGATCGATTTGCAATTTTTTGTGACGCTTGAGATTATTTGCGACGATTTGCAATTATTAGCGACTATAATTATTTTTGTGATTTATTTTCGTCGTTCTTGATCTACTTGGTTTGTTTATCTTGCATGTTTCATTCTCGAAGTTTGATTTCGTTCGTTCCGATAATAATCAGATTTAATTTTTGAAAACGAATTTAATTTTTAAAATTTGTTTTTCAGATTTAATTTTTGATTTTTTTTCTTCCGCAAGTTTTATTCTACAAAGTAACACCGATCAACGATCAATTTTTCAGGTAACAATGTCAAGAATTCGAGATTTGTATGCTACTAGGCCTGAAAATCGAATAGAAAAAATAGCAAAGTTAGAAGAACACATTCGTTGCTATAAGATGCAAATCGACTACTACGTTGATCAGACTAAGACCTTGATAAAAGAAAGAAATGCTCTTCGGGAAAGTTGTGAAACTTATCAGAAGAACACAAAAGCTTCGGAGGCAAAAATTTCTGATCTAGAGAAAAGCAATTTGGATCTCCGTCAACAAATCTCGGATCTTGAAAGAGAAGCCGATTTGAAGAAATGTGAATCAACAAGTGCTGAAGCTTCTGAAAAATTATCCGTACTTAATCGAAGAGTTGTAGATTTCGAAGCCAAAGAAGAGAAGCTTCGATCCCTTGAAAAAAAGGCAAAGATCTTAGAATCTGAAAACACTGAGCTAAAAAGGAAGCTATCTGATCTATCATCACGAGATGATATCAAGGAGACTGAGAAAGAGCAAGCAAGACTACATGAAAAGAATATCAAGCGATCAGATGATTTGTGCAACAAATACATCAAAGAACTGAAGGAACTGAAATCTCAATTCTGGAATAGTTCTGAGAAGCTTGCTAAAGAAGAAGAGAAAGGTAAACTCCTGCACTGTGAAAACCTTGAGCTTAAAAATAAACTAACTACTGTTGAAAAGGTTTTTGAAAAGGAGAAAGAATTGCTTATACAAAAGCAATCTGGTTTTTCGACCAAATCTCTTGAAGAGAAGAAGAATCTTGAGCTTATGTGTCTAAAACTTTCAAAACAGATCTCCGACTTTGAAAACGTTTTAATTTTAGAAAGAGAGAAGTTTGAAACTGAACGCAAATCTTTTTCTAAAAGGAATGGAGAACTTTTTTGAAAATAACCGATCTGGAGAAAGAATTAGACATTCTAAGCAAAGAGACTGAAAAGAAGAAGCTTGAAAATTTTAAAGCAAGAAGTTTGAAAGATGATTTTACATACGAAAGAAAGATTTTTCAGACTGAGATTTCTAAACTTACTAAGAGATTATCTGGATTAGCAACCGAGATTTTGAAGGAACAAATGGTTAAATCTAATTTACAAAAGAAATTTTATTTAATTCTCAAAGAACGAAATGCTTTATCCGTTAAGGTCAAGAAACTTGAAGAAAGCAATTTCAAAGGTGTTCAACCTTCTTATGCTTCAAGTTCATTTTCTACAAATCGGTATTCAAAGAATTTTGTCAAATCAAATGATTTTTCAAAAGATCAGATTCGACCTTCCAATCTTTTCTATAATTCTCGTGTTGATAATAAAGATAATCCATCTTTCAAGAAAGTAAACATGGTGTGGAGAGTTAAAGGAACCACTGTTGCTCTAAAGTCACTCGTCTCTGTTAAGAGTAACAAGAACACCACAGCTTTCCACGCTACACCTTTTGTGAAAACTAATTGAGTTTACTCTGTTAATAAACTGATCAGCTTATCTACACAGAAGCTGTGTTGCTCTTATTGTGGAACAAGTGAGTTTGTGATTAAAGATCGTGCTAACTATTGGTATGGTACTTATAGTTTCCCAGGTCCTCATAGGGCATCTAACCAACAAGGATCCATCAAAAGATGGATACCAAAATCTGTCTAATCTGTTTTGCAGGAATGTCATGTGCGATTTTAATTTCTATTATTCACATCACATGACGAACATTCAAAGGTTATGCCAATTTTGAGGGGTAGTACTATCTCATGAAAGGTAAGTGAACTTCTAACAGAATTCAAAGACCGTGGTAATTCATTCTGGATAACTTACTTGTGTTTGTTATTCTCCAATTTTAAATTCCATGATTGACACGTGTCAATTTTTCTTAACTTAGTTATTTCCATGTCTCACATATTTGTTGATTTTTTCGATGGAAATACACTCGTTTGAATTCCTAGTTGTTTTCCAAGCTCGCTATTACTTGCAAATGATTGAAACTTGTTCTTCACAATTAAACTTTCTTATCATTGTCTCATTTCTTGTAAAATACTGTGCTTACTGAGTCAATATGTTTTGCGCTTGATATTGTTTCTTGAAACTCTGGTATTTCAACAATGACTTCTGATTACTTCAGATCAGAACTCGGACTTATTTTTCATGACTTCTGATTACTTCAGATCAGAACTCAGACTTAATTTTAATGACTTATGATCAACTCAGATCAGGACTCGTTCTTAAAAGCTTGACTTCTAAACATTTCAGTTTAGAACTCGTATTTCACTGTTTTCGAAGCTGTTCTATTTATTGCATGAAAGGAGTGTTAGGAAATACATCGTTTCTATGGTCTATCCAGAACCGGAAGGACCTACCCAAGAAACACTTCCCTTATAGACAACAGTGAGGGGTCTAGATTGATAGATGAGTTCGGAGTGAAAAGAATTGGGTGAGGACGGGACTTAAAAGAATATATTGGTCCTTACCAAACCGAGTAAGTTATCCGGGTAACCACACCATCTATTCATTCTCGTTCTTTGGAGATGAATATTGAAACAGACATGGACCCAATGTCGATAACTCGTGTCACCCCACCCAACCACTCAAGTATCTCACAACAGATGCTTGTTTCATATATTCACGGAGATTTAGCACATAATCTATCTATTCCTCACTCAGAGGTCTTAGATATTGAAAAAGGAAGACATCAGCTCCGGTCTTCGAACTTCAAATTCTATTCACTGTGTCAATTGAGTTTTAACTTGCGTCTCAGGTTAAATCAAATTTTGAGCCTAATTGATATAACTTATTTCTTTCACACATGCACGAGTCTTTGTGATTCCCATGCATATCTTCGTGATATTGCCAGAACAGTTTGAGAAGTAATTTTTAAAATTTTACTTCAGTGATAACTGGAAGTCCTATCAGAGATACCCCTATGCCAGCTCTGAACATAGGCCACACAATTATTTTAATTGTTGTGATAACAGTTACTATCGTGTTTCTGTGTTAGTTTTTTACCCCATGTTGGTTACTTAATGTTTTGATCTGGTTTTTTTTGCTACTCGTTACTATTGTCTTTAAACGTGCATGATGCTCCTACTCATCATGAGGGGGAGAAGGGTACAGACTCAAAGACACCGAATATCAAGTTGAGGGGGAGTTAGCAAAAGCCGAGAGGGAGTAAAGCCCAGGGGGAGTAAAGAAGCCCCCGTGCAAAAGCCAAGGGGGAGTAACAACAGTTCTGTTATTTGGTCAGTTCCACAATCCGAAAAGAGTTCAAAGTGCATACAAGTGATCAGTTCTTCTCATCCTTCATCAAGTGATGTTCGCTAAAATCATTTTCCTCCTTCAAGCATATTGGTTCTACAAGTTCTTTTAAAGCTGAAATCAAATTCAAGAGCTTTATTCAAGGGGGAGCACTGATTCAAGGGGGTGCGCTGAAAAGACATGAAGACATGCAACATCATTACATTTCAAAGATTCAAAAGGAAGAGAAGATCAAGACCTGAAGGTTTCAAGACCGATTTTTATTTATATATCTTTAGGGGGAGATTGTTAGGACCATAAATGTCCTACATATTAGAAAGATATATATAAATAATTATATAGAGCTTAATTAGTTTATTTAATCATTTTGTAAAAGCCTTTTATTCATTAATTGGGCTTAGTTTAGGCTTAATGGGCTTAAGCCTTGTTTGTGTAAAGCCTTGGTATATAAGGCTTTCCTTAACCTTAGAATTAGGTTAGCAATTGATTAGCAATTGATAGAGATTCATTAGTGAGCTTAATTGTTTTAGAGAGAGATAGTTGAGATTTTCATTCAAACCTTTGAAACTATCTTGAATCATGAATACGAGAGGGATGACAAGTTGAAATCATCAATTGTTCTTGTTATTTCTTATTGATTTGTTGTTACCTGATCAAACTGGAACTCACAGGGAGCCTAAAAGTTTATCCTGTGAAATAAGCACATTTTAAGGGGGAGCTTAAAGGGTTGTTTTGAGAACTAGGTCATTACTCAAACGGGGAGCAGGTCAAAAGAATCAATTATTTCTAATTTTATGACTTGGCTTGGACAATCAAGAAGTAACCACTTTGAGAAGGGAAAACCTATTCTGATGAAAACAACTTTGAATATATCTCTGAACTTTTCTTCAGAATCAGGTCTCTGAGACTTCACCAGAGCCTCTGTGATACTCCCTGAGACCAAATCTCTGTCTTAAAGGATTTAATGATCATTTCCACATCAGGATTAGGATTTTAATGATTTTTGGGTAAAGGTGAAACATGTTGAAAAGTTACTTATTGTTGGGTCACCAAGATTTGAAATTGACTCACCGATGTTCTCCTCTATGTTTTACTTAGAATATTTTAGCATGGTTCTTTAGATGACTTGTACAAGATAGCAACTGTTCGGTGAAGTCGAATATCAACCGAAACCAAGCTTGAAAAAATTCTCATTGTGGAAATAAGAAGACTCTTCTCAAGATACATGCAAGTCATTGTCCACAGATTGTGTCGTCACACATCGGTGGACATCCTCTCCACCGATTGAGTCTTCACACTTCGGTGGACGACCTCCCCACCGATTGTGTCTTTACACAACGGTGGACGTCCTTCCCACCGATTGTGTGTTCACACGTCGGCCAGATTGTTCCCACCGATAAGGATGGTCAAATCGGTGGGATCTATGTGTAAATGGTTTTCTTTGCAGATGATTTTAAAGACCTATGACAATTGTTGCGGTGGAACCCCCTTCGGTGCAATTGTCTTGGAATACACATCAAGAAGATCATTTATTTTGGGACAATATCTACTGCCAGGTAAAAGTGACTTTTTGTCATCTTATCTATTTTTAGATAAGGTCCCTTTCAGCATGGGTTCTATTCCTTGTACCAAGGAAAAGGTGATCATGACATATCAACTTTTCAGAAGTCTACTGGTACGAAGCAAGTCCCCTGAAGACAGGTGTCCCAAGCATTTAATGCTTAGTACACTTCTTCACACTATAAAAGGAAGTAGAAGGCTCCCATGCAAACCACGCTTTCTGGATATCTCTCTCAGTGCAAGAAATCTCCATATTGCTTAAAACCTCATAGCTTTGTTCTAAGTGTTATTAGTTGTTTTGTTTTAGTATACTTTGTGAAAGATTGTTAAAATAGTTTATCTGTTCTTTTCCGCAACAGTCTTTAGTTTCTATGTGTAATTCTTGTTGAAGGTTTTCAATAATAGAATTAAAATTTTGAAAATTTGAGTATTGTATTCAACCCCCCCCGCCCCCTTCTACAATACTTGTTATAGCCATCTGGGACTAACAAGTGGTATCAGAGCAGAAAGTTTAACTCATAAACTTGATCTGCGATGGCTGCCTCTTCATCTTCAACTGCTGAAAATGCTTTTCAAAACAACTTTTCTGATAATGGTTCCATTACCAAACCTCCTAAGTTTAACCCTAACAACTTTTCTCTTTGGAAAAGCCGTATGATGCTATTCATGGAAGGAGTGGATACTAGATATCCAACCATTCTCAAAGAGGGACCTATTATCCCTAGAGTATGGGCTCGCTATGAAACGCAGAGGCCTGGTAAGGAAACCGCTGATAAGGAGGACTCTAGTGACTCCGATGACTCTGACCCTTCCGACAAAGAGAAAGCCAAAGGTACTAGACGTTAAATTCTCAAAAATCCTAAGAAATATACTGATGAAGAAAAACGTCTTGTTACTCTTGATTCAAAGCTTAGAGCAATCATTGCTCTCTCACTTCCTGATGAAGTCTATCATTCTCTAGTTAACTTTGAAACTGCTAAAGAGATGTGGACCACACTATGTGTTCTGTACGAAGGTACAGAGGAAGTGAAGAAATGCAAAAAGATCTCTCTCATAAGAAAGTATGAACTTTTCACTCATGAAAAGGGTGAATCTCTTCCTAGCTACTATAATCGTTTTAACTCTCTTTTGAATGATCTAAAGTTATTAGGCAGAGTCTATGATAATGAGGAAGTTTTAAACAAGTTCATGGATTGTCTTCCTGATTTTTGGGAAAACATGTGCACTTGTATCAAAACTTCTAAGGACCTTGAGTACATGCCTTTAACTGTTCTATATGGAACTCTCTTCAACTTTGAACAAACCAAGTTACAAAGGAAATCTTTCATCAAAGAGATAAAGGGCACTTCTATTGCCCCTGTTAGTGAAAATTCCAAGAAATCTCAAAGTGTTCCACGCATCACCTATCCTTCATCAGATTTTGACCATGAAACCCAAAGCAACTCTTCTCACCAATCGGAGGCATATCTAAGTGATGCCGATGATGAAGGTGAAGAAATCTCGGTTAAGCAGTTGTCTGATGAAATTGCCATGTTGGTTGGTTTCAAAAACAGATCTCGCTTTTCGAACAAATCCAAATCTTTCAGAAAACCCTTCTCTTCTACAAAATCTTCTTCAACTGATAAGACAAATGAGGAATGTTTTAATTGTGGAAAGAAAGGACACTTTGCAGCTGAGTGCAGAAGTAAGCGTGTGATGAACTCTAGAAATTCATCTTCTGACAAGTTTTCTTCCAAGTATGAAAAACCCAAAAATAACACTTTTAAATCAAACCTTGCCAAGAAAGATACTCACTCCTCAACCAAAGATCATCAAGAAAGGGCTGAGAAGTACAAAGCCAAATACAAGAAAGAAAAGGAAAGAAATGAGGGTCTCCTTAGAAAAGGAAAAGGCCTCATGGCCGAAATTCATGATTGGGAAGAAGAGGCCTCTGACAGTGACAACAACTCTCCCAACAAGTGTTTCATGGCCATCTCAGAAGATATGGAAGATTCTGAAAATCCTACCTCTCTAATGGCTTTGGTGTGAACTGGGTGCTCGACATCATACTCTCAGGTACATCCTTTTAATGATATGACTGATAGTGAAAAGATTGATGCTTATGAATCTTTAACTAAAGACTTTTATTCTGTCAAGGATGGTAAGAAAAGAAAATCTATTCAAGTTAAAGAACTCACATCCAAACTTGAAATTTGTATGTCTAAACTTGAAAAGTTTGAGGAAATCAAAGCTGAGCTTGAGGATCTGAAAACCATAAATCATGTGATCTCAAAAGAGAAAAACAAACTTTTTAAGAAATTAAAAAGAGAGCAAGAGACTGTTAAGAAATGGACGAGTTCATCAAAGAATCTTGAACAAATCTTTAAAGATCAAATTTCTGTTAACAACAAATTTGGTTTAGGCTATGGAAAAACCATCTCTGACGTCTCTTCTCAATCTCTTGATCCTACGTCTAGTGTATGGGATGATGCCTCAGAATCAAGTTCTTGTGACTCTATTTCCTTAAACTCTTTAGATCTAGGTGAAGCTTTAAAGTTTGGAATGTTCATAAAAGCTAAAGATTTTTCATCTAATCAAAACATGGAAAAAGAGGACTCAAATGATTTTTCAAAACCCATCCATGATCTTTTAAAAGATTTAGCGATTGATGAATATGTCCCTCCTTCTGATATTTCAAAATCAAAGTCTGATAAAAGAGTTAAATATAACCCCACCAATGTGAATTCTCCACCTATGTGTAACTCTTCAAAAGGTAAGTCACTCACCGATGTGAACTCTCCTACCAATTTTCTTCCTCGATCTGTGAGACTCACAAACTCAAAAGAGAAATCGGTGGAGTTTGGGAAGGATCATTTCAAAAATTCTTCAAGAAATATTTCCAAATTCGCTTCCACCTCAAGTAATGGGACTTTAAGATTTCCTTCTCAATCCTCATCCTTTGGTCCTAAAAACTTCCAAGTTAATGTCATGAGAAAAGGAAAAGAAGAAGTGCAAAAACCCAAAAAGATTTTTGTTTACAGAAAGTGTTATAACTGTGGTGACACTTTTCATCATGCAAAGGATTGTCCAAAGGAAAGAATTGAAAGAATCAAACCTAAGGACTCTTCCTCTTCTAACCCAAAAGGACCCACCACCAAATGGGTACCTAAGAACTAATCTGTGTATGCATGCAGGCTTTTGAGCACCATCAAATATGGTATCTGGATAGTGGGTGCTCACGCCACATGACGGGAAATAAATCTATTCTCATCAACTATGTGGCTGGAAAAGGTCCATCTGTAACTTTTGGTGACAACTCTAAAGGTTACACCAAAGGATATGGAACTCTCACTAATGGATCTGTCACTTTCAATAAAGTGGCATTTGTTGAAGGCCTCATGCATAATCTCCTCAGCATTAGCCAACTGTGTGATCTTGGATATAAAGTTATCTTTGAACTTTGTATCTGTACTGTTGTGGACAAGAACTTCAACGTGGTGTTATCTGGAAAAGGATGGAAAATGTCTATATCATTGATATGGGACTAAGTAACAATTCATCCAATGTCTGCTTTGTGTCAGATGACACAGCCAAAAGGAACTGGCTGTGGCATAAATGTCTATCTCATTTAAACTTCAAAACACTCCATAAAATCTCAAACAAAGAACTGGTGACTGGCATGCCAAAGTTGAACTTTGTTAAAGAAAAGCTGTGTGATGCATGTGAAAAAGGGAAGCTCACCAAAACATCCTTCAAAACCAAGCAATGCTCTTCCATCACTCTACCTCTCCAAATGCTGCACATGGATCTATGTGGACCAGTCAGCACTCCTAGTCTTGGTGGCAAAAGGTACATTCTTGTTATTGTTGATGAATTTACTAGATATACTTGGGTGTCTTTTCTCAGGTATAAAAGTGATGCAACTGAAGATATCATCAACTTTGTCAAGAAAAATGAAGTTCTAAATGGGCAACTTGTACGATCGGTGAGAAGTGACAATGGCACTGAATTCAGAAACATTGCTCTTGAAGACTTCTTCAATGAGAAAGGAATTTCTCAAAATTTCTCTACCGTTAGAACTCCTCAGCAAAATGGAGTCGTGGAAAGAAAGAACAGAACTCTATGTGAGGCTGCTAGATCAATGCTAAGTGAATCAAATCTTCCCACCTATTTTTGGGCTGAAGCTATTAATACTGCTTGCTTTACCCAAAATAGGTCCGTGATATCCAAGAGACATGATAAGACGTCTTATGAAGTTTTTCATGGCAGAAAACCAAATATAGGATTTCTTCATGTCTTTGGTTGTGTGTGCTTCATTCTAAATGATCGTGACAATCTAGGGAAGTTTGATCCCAAGGCTGATGAAGGAATCTTTGTTGGACAAAGCATATCGTGTGTACAATCTCAGGAGAAAATGCATTGATGAGTCCATTCATGTCAAATTTGATGATCTAAGATCATCATCTCTTTCAAATGATGATGATGAATTGCACAAATGGATTTCCTCATGTATAGGTGACGCTCCCATAGTCAACTCCACCGATGCATCCTCCATTCCTTTAAACCCATCAAATCCACTGAAATTGACCATCTTCCCACCGAGTCCACCGAACCCATGCCTTCCACCGACCCTTTGCCTTCCACCGAAAATACTGTCTTTCACCGATCCTCTGATCCCACTCCACCGACATTCCCCACACAAAGTATTCCACCACCTTTACCTCCTGCCACAAAATGGACCAAAGATCACCCCATAGATCAAATCATTGGTGATCAACAAGCAGGTGTCCAAACACGCAGAGGAGTTGGAAATATTTGTCTCTATGTGAATTTTCTCTCTCTTATGGAACCCAAGAAGATTGATGAAGCTCTAACAGATCCATGATGGATCACTGCCATGCAAGAAGAGCTTTCTCAATTTGAGAGAAACAAAGTTTGGAGATTGGTTCCCAGACCCCGACAGAAGACAATTATTGGAACCAAATGGATCTTCAGAAATAAAATGGATGAAGAAGGTACTGTTATAAGAAATAAGGCCAGACTGGTTGCTCAAGGATACCGACAGGAAGAAGGCATTGACTATGACGAAACTTTTGCCCCTGTTGCAAGACTTGAAGCCATAAGAATTTTTCTGGCTCATGTTGCCTATCGAAATTTTAGGGTCTTTCAGATGGATGTCAAAAGTGCTTTCCTCAATGGGGAACTTGCAGAGGAAGTCTATGTGAAACAACCACCTGGTTTTGAAGACCCAGCTCATCCAGACCATGTGTACCGATTAGACAAGGCTCTCTATGGTCTCAAGCAAGCTCCACGTGCTTGGTATGACACTCTGGCCAACTTTCTTTTAAAGCATGGATATTCCAGAGGTAAAATTGACAACACTCTCTTCATCAAGGAGACCTCAGGTAATCTTATTCTTGTCCAAATCTATGTTGATGACATCATCTTTGGTGCCACTGATGAATCACTATGTGATGAGTTTGCTTCTCTCATGATGAGTGAATATGAGATGAGCATGATGGGAGAACTTACATTCTTTTTAGGCCTTCAGGTCAAACAATATTCAGAAGGGATTTTTATAAACCAAAGTAAATACATTCGTGACCTTTTGAAGAAATTAAATTTTTTAGATAGCTCTCCTATGAAAACTCCCATGGCACCACCTTTGAAACTTCATGCTGGTCTAAAAGGTGAATCTGTGGATGTTACCGATTATCGAGGAATGATTGGTTCTCTTCTGTATTTAACTGCTAGCAGACCGGATATTATGTTTGCTACTTGTCTATGTGCCCGTTATCAAGCCAATCCAAAAGAATCACATTTAAAGGCTATAAAACGAATTTTTCGGTATCTCAAGGGTACCTTGCACCTGGGTCTTTGGTATCCCAAAGACTCGGGTTTTGAACTAATTGGGTATTCAGATTCAGATTATGCAGGTTCCCCGATTGATAGAAAAAGTACTACAGGTAGCTTCCAACTTCTTGGTGGAAAATTAGTCAGCTGGTCCAGCAAGAAACAGAACTCAGTCTCAACATCAACTGCTGAGGCTGAATATATTGCTGCTGGAAGTTGCTGCGCCTAGATCCTATGGATGAAAAATCAACTAAGGGATTACAATCAAATCTACTCAAAGATTCCCATTCTGTGTTACAATTCAAGTGTGATAGCCATTGCAAATAATCCAGTTCTACATTCCAGGTTAAAACACATAGATATCAGATATCATTTCATCAGGGACCACATCTCCAAAGGTGACATTGAGCTGCACTTCATTCCTACAGATCTTCAGCTTGCCGATTTGTTCACCAAGCCCTTAGATGAAGCCAGGTTCAATTTTCTGATAAGTGAACTTGGTATGTTGTATTTAGAAAATTAAAAAAAAATTGTAATATAAATAATCTATCTCACCGATTTCCTGGAGTATCGGTGACCGATAGTACCAATGTCGGTGACAAAACCCTACACCGAAATCAACTTTGGGATCGCCTTTCTCATCGACGATCGTTTCCTCTTCTCACCACCAATGCTGTCATCGGTGTTCTCCATTCTCACCGACGATCATGTACTCTTCAGCACCGACCCTAAACCATCGATTGTATTCAATCGGTAAGATCTCCCCACCGAAATCCTTCACCGATTTTAGGGTTTACTTAGCCTCTTCCCCATGATCACATCACCCCTAATCACCCTATGTGTCAGTCAACTTGACCATTCCGTTCCAGGTGAAGCCGTTTTTCTTCACACGTTCCCATACACTCATCATTACTCTTTTTAAATTATTTTATTTTATTTTATTTAAACCTCTCCTCTCTCATCAAGATAACCGTTCCCTCTCGTTTTTAAAATCCTTCAACCATTTCACTTCTCCTATAAATACAACCCCTCGTCTTCCTCGCTCATCCTCTCCAATCGAAACCTGCAATCTTCCAACGAATTCTCTCTTCTCTCCTCTCTCTTCTCACCTGAAACAATGGCACCCACCAAGATACCAACGTGCTTTGAAGACCTCATATTCAACTCTTGCAATCACGTCGCAAGGTTCGAATCCGATCCCGCACATCCCGGGTTCCACACAATCACAAAGTTCTTAACCCGCTCACCTCTCCTCCATGCATTCTCTTGCAACCCAAAGATGAGCAAAATGCTCATTGGAAAATTTTGGCTTTCCTGTGTGTATGATATCTCAAATGAAGCCATTCATGCTTCTATCTTTTCTGACGAGGAGGGTGATCACGACGTCACTTTTGGCGTTGATGATGTTCGTCGTGCCCTCAAAATCGACGCATTCTCCACTTATGAAGACTTGCACGTAAACAACTTCCATGAAGCTGTTGTCAACACTCTTGGCTATATCCATCAATCTGATGACAACGCATCCAAGTCTTCAAAAGGCCCAGGTACTCTCACTCGCAACAAAATGGGTGGTGTTTGGAACTTCTTCTTTGCACATGTGATCCATTGTCTCTCTAGAAAGACAAGTGGTCTAGATCAGTCCCCTTCTTATATTACCAAACTAGCCCATGCACTAATTTTTCAAAGAAAGGTGGATTTTGCTCAGTATTTCTTTACTGAGCTGACCGAAGTAATCAAACACCCAAAACGATGCCATGTAGCATATCCGCGATTCATCTCCATGATTCTTCAGCACAAGCTTGGCTCGGCGTTGGATTCGGATCGCAAGTCTCAATCTCCTCGTTTCTCTTATGACTGGTCATCTCCCATTGTTGGCCAAAAGACTCTCAATGTTGGCCGCCTCGCTACTGATCGCCCTCTACGCCAAGGTATGATTTCTTTTGCTTTATCTCCCGATCTTCACTGGGGTGAGGCGAAAGCTCCCGGGTTTCAACACCCGGAAGTTCCCGAGGAACCCCAAGTTGTAGTGGCCCCTTCTCCCCGTACTCGAGTGAAGTCGGGTGGCGCTCAAAAGAAACAACGCAAGGCCACCGACACCTCCGCACCCGCTTCTCGAACCACGCCACCGAGAGATCCCTCGGAGGCTTCCCCGGTTCAAACTCCATCTCATAAGCGGAGGCACTCATCATCCCCTTCGAGATCTCCTTTAAAGAGGTCTCGAAAGCCTTCGGCCCAACCGACTAAGCCAACTGACGATTCTCAAAAATCGCCAGTTGTTGAACTTCAACCCTCCGGGCCAAGTGAATCCGTTATTAACCCCACCGACTCCTCTGTTGCCTCTCCACAGGCTTCAGTTGTACAATTGGAGGAACCACAACTTACCTCCCCACTCGCTTCTTTGGGTGATGGAGATGACCTCGGGGTCTCTCCCCTCGAGGGTATAGAGTTTTCACTACACAGCCTTACACCCGATCTTTATGAGATCGATGATGCACAACCCGCTGAGGGTTCCCCCACAGAAAAATCCCCCCCAAAGGATTTCTTTGCATTTTTGTTGGAGGACACTGGCTCTCCTAGAGATATTTCAAATGAATCCATTGTTGCAATGATCACCGAGAAACCCACCTCCCCCCACCGATTATGCAAACACCAACACACTCACCTCACCAATCCCCAACCCCACACCGATCCCCAACCCCACATCGATCTCCCACCCCCTAACCACCATCTCCCCCACTGATACCCCGACAAAGGGTCCTTTACCCTGATCCTTCTTGCACTCATCCATCCTCCTCCCCATCTGTTGACGACAGAATCCTACCTCTACCTCATTCCCGGTTGTCACCAACATATCCACGTTTCGATCTACCGGAGGTTCGTGATCCTCCCATTATAGGTATTCGGTTGCCAAGTGATCTAATATCTGAGGTATAAGAAAGTGCCCGTCAATGTAGGATGGTGGGTACTCAATTCGAATCGTTCAAGCGCTCCACTCTGTCTATGGTTGCTCAGGCTAATGAGCGTATTTCGGCATTGGAATCTCAACAGCTTCAGTTTTTGGTTTCATCTCTTCAAGACCTTCTTCGGCCTCTCACGGATAATCTGGTCACGGTCTCTTCAAAGGTGGATAATTTGACCACCTCTCACAACGACTTAGCCATGTCTCTTGCCTCCATCAAAGCCTCTATTGATATCAAAGATCCCGAGCTTTTTCGTCTGATTGATCGGGAAACTCGTCATCAAGCTCTTCGATCTTCTTTATCTCAATCTTTGGAACGTCTTCATCAAAAGGTTGATCTACTTGAGCAGAGCCTAGATTGGGATTTGGATCTGGGTGACTTTACATTAACTAGCATTAATCCTGCAAGTATCCAACTTCTACACTTAAAACTTGATAAGGTATTTACTCTATTGGGTTTAAAGGTTAAGACCGAAGCGGCTGTTGCTGAGGGGGAGAAATCTGAACCACCACCGAAAATGCCTTCGGTCAAACGAACAAACAGCAATCAGCCTTCTCATCCCACCGATCATCAACACATTCGCATCTCCAAGAAAGACACCGACATTCCAGGTACTACTTCCTCACCATCTCCGAAATCCTCACCACCACCGAATTCATCACCACCACCGACTTCTTCACCTCCACCGAAGTCTTCAACACCACTGAAACCTTTTGGCACTACTTCTTCACCGAAGACTTCTCCACCACTGAAATGCTCTCCACCACCGACCCAATCTCCATCGGTGGAGAAAACCCCTGCAAAGTCTGAGGGGGAGCAAGCTAGCAAGGCTCCCAAAGACAAAGGCAAGAAAACTCTTTCTACCGAAGAAGAAGCAAAAGAAGAAAAGAAGAAGAAGGAATTGGCTAAGTATGGGGCACGACCTGAGGGTGCTCAAACTCTAAAACTCAAGCCTCCATCCCAAGCACATACCACCTATCTCGGTCTATCTCCTCAAGAAATTGAAGAGGCTAGACTTGCTCAGAAAGCTTTGGATGAATCTCAAGCTCTTTCTCTGAAAGCTGCCAAGGAAGAAGCAACAAAAGTAAAGTCTACCGATGCCATCAAAACTAAAAAATCGGCACTGAGTGCTCTTCAGGAAGAAAAGGATGAGGAAATTTCTTGGTACAAAAAGGCAATGCACTACCGAACCAACCAGTCTCCAATCACGGGTATCAAAATTGCCACCTCAAAAGCCAATCCTGCCGACAATAGACTGATCATTGAAAGAGAAGAAGGCGTACCTAGAAGTATTAGAGATTACCACTTGAAACAATTCGGCCTCTCTGAATGGATTGAAATCTCTAAACTTCTAGTAAAGAGCATAAATCCGAAGAAAGATATATTCGTCGATTACATTGAAGGCTTGATGAATAAAATGAAAGAAGTGAAAAAGAAACATAACATCGTCCTCTCCACCGATGATAGAGACAAACTTCAATCCCTCAAAGAAGACATCCGCCTACCGAATACCAAGAACCAAAAGGTCTCCGATAACATCTTCAAAGACTTGGCAAAGAAAGGAAGGATTCCCTATGTGGACAATTTAAATTTGTCTCTTCCCACTTCAACCACTTATCCCTCAACCACGATAAGCTTCTCACCGATTCCTGGATTATACTTCAATGATGGATTCGGCCGCCGACGTTTCTTCAGGTTCGCTCAAATCCCCTTGGCCGATATCATACTTCTTGAAGGCATACCCAATCTGATGCCTAACATCCCAGAAGCACATCCTCTCTATCAGAAGATCCTTGCCGAGATCAAGCGCCGACAGAAAATGAGGAAATGATCTGTGTGTTTTCATTTTCATTTTTCCAAGTACTTGTAAGCTTCTCTTCATTTTCAAATGTATGAAAGTTCCGGTAATACAAGTACTTCTCTTATATTTGAATTTCCTTGTTGCACATAGTTACTTTACTTGCAAATATTGTCTATAATATACATACTCATACAAAAGAAAAATAGAACAAAAAGAATGGTCTATGTGAAAAGAACCCAAAAAGAGTAAAAAGGGTCAAAATGCATTTTACTTTTCAATACTCTTAAATATTCTAAGGATAGAGCTCAAATTCAAATAGGGGGAGATTGTTGGGTCACCAAGATTTTGAAATTGACTCACCGATGTTCTCCTCTATGTTTTACTTAGAATATTTTAGCATGGTTCTTTAGATGACTTGTACAAGATAGAAACTGTTCGGTGAAGTCGAAGATCAACCGAAACCAAGCTTGAAGAAATTCTCATTGTGGAAATAAGAAGACTCTTCTCAAGATACATGCAAGTCATTGTCCACAGATTGTGTCGTCACACATCGGTGGACATCCTCTCCACCGATTGAATCTTCACACTTCGGTGGACGACCTCCCCACCGATTGTTTTTTTGAAAGGCATAGCGGCATCGATCCTTTCGACCAACTACCACGAACACACGCACGCACGCCTCCCTCCCCACCGATTGTGTCTTTACACATCGGTGGACGTCCTTCCCACCGATTGTGTGCTCACACGTCGGCCAGATTGTTCTCACCGATAAGGATGGTCAAATCGGTGGGATCTATGTGTAAATGGTTTTCTTTGCAGATAATTTTAAAGACCTGTGAAAATTATTTCGGTGGAACCCCCTTCGGTGCAATTGTCTTGGAATACACATCAAGAAGATCATTTATTTTTGGACAATACCTACTGCCAGGTAAAAGTGACTTTTTGTGATCTTATCTATTTTTAGATAAGGTCCCTTTCAGCATGGGTTCTATTCCTTGTACCGAGAAAAAGGTGATTATGACATATCAACTTTTCAGAAGTCTACTGGTATGCAGCAAGTCCCCTGAAGACAGGTGTCCCAATCATTTAATGCTTAGTACACTTCTTCACACTATAAAAGGAAGTAGAAGGCTCCATGCAAACCACGCTTTCTGTATATCTCTCTCAGTGCAAGAAATCTCCATATTGCTTAAAACCTCATAGCTTTGTTCTAAGTGTTATTAGTTGTTTTGTTTTAGTATACATTGTGAAAGATTGTTAGAATAGTTTATCTGTTCTTTTCCGCAACAGTCTTTAGTTTCTATGTGTAATTCTTGTTGAAGGTTTTCAATAATAGAATTAAAATTGTGAAAATTTGAGTATTGTATTCACCCCCCCCCCTTCTACAATACTTGTTATAGCCATCTGGGACTAACACTTATGATAACATCAGAGAAGATACTCATCGGAGTCTTATTATCAGAAGAAGGGCTCAACAGAGCTATGTCACTTTCAAATGCCTTATGCATTTCTGAAAAACATGGACTCTGAGTGCGGGTTATTTCTGAGCCCCAACCACCTATCACTTGCTAAACCCTAACCGTGACGGTTCCATTTCATAAAGTTGTCAGTTCCAAAACACACGTGGCATCTAACGATTGGACAACTGACATTTAGCTGTAACCACGTCCCCTGAGACGACGTTCCACTATCTGACACTCGAGTACATTCTCAATCATTATCCCTAAACATTTTAAAACTCATTTCAAAAACCTATTTCATTCTTTACGCTTTCAAGGCATCTGAGTTCTTATCTTTTCCCTCTCTTCTTGTTTCCAAACCTTTCATGTTCATCTAAGCTTGAAACCTGCAACTATGACCGCACAAAACTCTGCTGAATCCAGTCGCGTCGCACCTGTCGATCATATCGACATCCTTCCATTTCCTTTCAATATCAAAAATTTCAGAGTCAACCTTGACCCCACACGATACGAACCAATCTACCATGTTATCCTAGAATTCTTCCACCGTTCTGAGCTTTTCAACGCTCTAACAATGGTAGACAGCAAGTCTACGTTCAACAGTGGTGGTCTACATGCTAATATATCGAGGAATAGGGAGGAATAATCAGGAAAGTCGATGCTGGTGCTCGTGGAGGAGCAGGAATAATAAGGATCAGACCCAGGACGCTACAAAGGATTTTCAAATCCAAACCCCTGCACAACTAGGGATTGAAGCCTATGAAATCCCACCAGAACAACCAACCCTAGTGGAATTTGCTAGGTTTCTGGGTTACAATAAGACCATCAACAAAGTTAGTGCCTTCAAGAGGAAGCACTTACCCCCAATTTGGAATTTCATGTTCTCGGTCCTCAACATAACCCTAACATCTAAATCCGGTAATCTAGACCAGTCCAGCCCTCTTATTCTGAAAATCATGTATGGCTTGTATTTTGGAAGAAAATTAGACTACGCAACCATGCTCTATGAAGAACTTCTAACAGTGGTCGACAACAAGAACAAGGCACTGGCAAGAGGAAAACTGGTTGGTGATGACAAGGCTCTGAAGTCCATCCTATTCCCAAGGTTTATAAGCTTAGCCATCAGAGTAGCTTTTGAGAAGCTGCAATTGATTCAAGAAGGGGCACCCACACCATCCTAAACAATGGCTTCCTTCAAGCCAACGAAATCAGGTACATACCCTAACACTCGCAGAGTCCCTAGGACAATGGTATCCTTGATCCATCCAGATCACATCTCTCTTACCAACTATAAACATGTTGCTCAATCTCAAGAACCTGAGGTGAGATCCCCAGCATACTTAGGTTCTGAGCTTGTAATGTACGATATATCAGAAGAAGAAGAAGAAATACCAGAGGTCAGAGCACCCACAGAGGGGTCTGCCTCAGAGAGAGAGGAGGAAGAAGTAGATAGAAGGGACATAGCATCCTCATAGGAGTCTATCTCTTAGAGAGAGAAAGCAGTATCTTCTGAGAGGGGCAGAGAGTTCATCCTCTTCTGAAGAAAGTGAGGAGAGTGAGGAGGGTCTCGTGTTTTCTAACCCCATGGGAGATGAGAGCCCTGTGAGCTTAGAAAAAGATGTTCGAGTGAACACACATGTGCGTTTTAGGATTCCTACCCCAAATCCCATTGCAAGCACATCATCTATCCATGGTGATCTAGACCAAATAGATATTGAAACAGAGGTGCACACCTCGAACCTCAACCAGCCTAAACCATCAGAGGCAACTTTTCATGCCTCTGATATGCACAATACCGGGGAATCCAGTTTTGTTAATATTACCCATTCACCCCAAGGTAATGATAGGACAAATCCACCCGATGATGCTTCTGTGGCTCATCTCACTAAGGAGGAATAGCTTAGAAACCTGGGTAACTTCAGGTTTACCCGTAGCGATTGTCTTACTCAGGGACAATATGACAGCTTAGTTGCACAAGGAGTGGATTGCCTATATCGCAATACCAACTCCCATATTTACTTCACTCTATTGTATTCTGAGGATAAGGGAGCAGAAGCAAACAGAACACCCAGAGATGATTCTCCTCTGAGAGAACATCAAGGATTGAGTGGAAGTCCTCCCAGAATCAACGTCAATACAGCTCTGACAGGAGGCCTCTCAAAACTCGAGAAAAACTTGGAGTCATGTGTTGACCCCAAGATTACCCCCTCTGATCTTATTACAAAGGTGGAGTTCACAGACTTCTGTAATGAGATCAGAAACTCCTTGAATGAGTATAAACTTACAACCACAGGTGTTGTTAATCAGATGACGGCTGCTGATGAGTCTCTGAAAAATGAACTAAAGAATGTCAAGGATCAGTTAACAGAGACATCTCAGAAACTGGTGGATCTGGAGAAAAAGAGCTCTGATGAGTCTCAGAAAATGCAGTCAGAGATCACAACTCTGAAGGATCAACTGGCAAATTTCCGGAGGGAAAACTCTACCAGAGTCACCCCACCTCCTTCTATGGAACTCTCAGATGCCAACATCAGCGCTCTGACAGAGGTAATCTAAAAGACTATATTTGCTGCCTTTTCTGGTATGCCTCAACCATCTACAGAGCCAACTCCAGTTGTTGCTGCTCCTATCCCTTCCCCTACACACCTAAATGAGCAACCAATTACAAGAGCCTACATAGGAGCCTTCAGGAAAGAGGTTTTGAGCAGATATCTGCCAAGTTCGTGGCTAAGGCACAGGCAACAGAGAAACACGTGCAAGCCTCACTTGACATATACAACATGAACTTCTCTGATCAAGTTAATGAGATCAGAGCTGTTGTAACAGAGGTGGAAGATACTCTGAAAGAGGCTACAAATAATTTTGATGACCTGGTGTGTGATATAGCCTCCAGAAAGAGATCAGCCGCTGGTGAGTCGTCTACCAGAGACTTCAAGAGGCCAAGGTTTGTTGTTGACAACGATGCTGAATCAGATGAGTTGTCAGAACAACAAAAGGAGGAGAATGAGGTTAATGCTGAGGCCAACAAAGAAACACCTGAAGTTGACTACACTTTCAGAAACACAGCCCTCAGAACCACCATAGTAGAAGCTTCAACGTCTACAGAACCCAACATTGAAACGATAATCATTGATTCACCAACACCCTCACCCACCAGAACTGAACCAGAGAGGCAAAACCAAACCTCTGCTGATGAAAACCTATCCAACCCAACACCATTACAACCATGATTGTCCATAACTCAAACCAAAAGCAAACCCACAGAAGACATGGACATTCTATCAGAGGAAGAAAAAGCCAAGAAAGAAACGGCTGAGAAAGATAAAGAAGACAAAGGGAAAGGAAAAATGACATAGAATGCTGAAACCCAAACTGAGCCTAACCTTGAAACATTCCCAGAGGCACAACCACAACAACCACCACCAGAAAGCTCTACATGTCAAGGACATCCATCGTCTCTCAAAGAGGTATTCTCCTATCTTTATGCTGACACAGACTTGATCTCACAATAATCTACACCTTTCAATCCGCACCTCAATCCCAAGAGAGCACGCACGCTAACAGATGAAAGAAGGAGATTCATCTCAAAGAAGACCAACATTGGTGGAAGAGTGTACTCTGAGCTGGCCATCACAAAGATCCAACGCATCAACCACAGAACGTTCGCCTACAATTGGGTACTCTACTATGATTACATTGTGGAAAGATCTGATAAAAAGATACATGTGTTCAATGACAATGACCTGGTCCTCATCAACCCCTATGATCTACTCCATCTGCACTCCTACTACGTCAACTTCTCAGATCGATAAAAGACTGCCATAATTGAAAGGTATGAGATTGAACTTGCCATGGAAGAACATGTGAATCTCAGAACTCAGATAGACTTTCAGCACAGCATCACATTTGAACTGAAGAAGTTAAACATTGGTCCCCCAGATGAGAGTCTTAAGAGTCTTGAACACTATCCCTCAGGATCTATGGTAGCTGAACCTAAAGCCTTCATCATACGACAGAAGGGAATAAAGAAGGCCATACGCTCTGCGGAAGTTCCCAAATACTCAACCCAATCTCTAAAGTATTTGAAGAAAATTCCCAAGGAAGAGTTGGAAGTTCGAAGTGCCCAGAAAAAATCATCAGAAGCTTCATCAAAAACATAGATCTTACCCTAGAGTTTAGGGAATTAATTATGAGATTTGATAGGATTCTGAGAGGTAACTGGTATAAGTAGATTTACTTTCTTTTGCATTGTAATGTATTCTATCTTTAAAAGAAGTAAATGGTTTTACAGAGGATGACTTTCTCCTCTTTGTCTTTCCTTAGCTTATCTCTGTAGTATAGCAAAGTTTGTATTTTCAATACTTAGGGGGAGATTGTTAGCCCCAAGTATTCCAATGTAAAATTATTGAAAATATCACAAGTCAGAAGAACGTCAGAGACCAAGACTTTAGAGATGGCTCAGAAGACTTAGCAGAAGATCAACAGAAGAACGTCAGAGACCAAATGTCAGAGACCAAATGTCAGAGACCAATCCATCAGAAGACCATCAGAACTCTGGCAAATGATCTTTGATGACCAAGACCTCTGTAAAACCGAAGACTCGTAGAAATTCTCTAAGTGTTAGATTAGTGTTTGTACTTTCCACGTCAGCCCTAAAGGATGAAGACACACTTTACACGTGTCATTCCAGGGTTAGATAGTACACTGTTTTACACTTTATCAAGCTATAAATAGAGAGTAGTGGAGCACACAATTGTAAGAATTACTGTAAGAGCACACTCACTGCACATTCCATTCCACTATCTATGTACGTTTTGTAGCCTGAGAGAATTCAGAAGAAACACACACACTTAGGTGTTCTTGGTGTTCTTCATATCAATATACGAGCAGTTTGTTATTTATTCTAATCTATCTATTGTTCAAATAAATTGTTATTCTCTCATTGTTCTTATATTAAACAATCACTCACTATCAAACAATATTATGATTATGCTTCCGCTATCTTTGATATCTCTGTTTGAATGAGACAAGGTGAATCTGGGAACCAACATGTATTGATGAACTTTATCTTTCAGGGAACTTTTGCCTTTCTTTAGATATTCCAAAACTTCAAACCATTCACTTACTCCAAAAGATTCCAACCAAATGAGTATGTGGTTTCTGTTGATCCAAACCCTCAGTGATTTGATAATGACCCTCTCTTATACTTAGTGAAAATTGTAAGTAAACAATATGTATCAGAGTTTCACTATCGCTGATAAGTACTAAGATCTTCCAGTACCGCTGATAGGAACTCTCGCTTTTTTAGATTAAACATTCAGCGGACACTGTTCACCATAAATGCTCTGAGTCTGTTCAGTCATTATGATGATCGCTGATAAGTTAGTTGTTTACTTATGATCCCTGAAGACAAGTTTCACGTCAATAAAGGTTCTACGCTGAAGTCGAAGATCAAGCTCAAGAACCAGCGACAAGTCTCCTAATGAACTGATGCGGATCAGCGAAGACTCAGATTTGTCCACTCAACGTGAAGTATCAAGTACAAGACTTCAGCTATCGCTGAACTTTATCATCTGCTGAATAGTAAATGATAATCGCTGAATCAACGAAAGCTGATCATGAAGTCCTCCGTACAAAGTACTTTTGTCTTAACCACCCTTGCACGCCACCGTACGAAATGTCAGAAAAGAACCTCCGAATATCTGAAATCGTACAACCACTCTGATACTACACTGTTCATCCTTACGGCTACTAAGGTTGTCAACCAAGGTCAATGACATGCAACCAACCAGCTGATGACACGTGTAAAGTGTATACTGACTTGCATTAAACGCATGCAGTATATAAAGAGATGAACTCACTTCTTTTGAAGTAACTTGCTAACTCTGGACAAGTTCAAATCTCTCTCAAGATAGGATTTTATTAGTAATCTCCTTAGGGTTTAATCTCTCTCAAGATAGGATTTTGAAGTAACTTGCCTTCGGGACCAACAAGTGGTATCATAGCAGATTTGTTTAATCTCATAAACAAGATCTAATCTAAGATATTTCTCTTCCTTGCTATTATCTGAAAATGGCCTCCCACACAAACAAAAATTATATAGACAATGGTTCTCTTGCAAAACCCCCTAGATTTTCCAGAGACAACTTCAACTTGTGGAAAAATAGGATGACACTCTTCTTAGAAGGTGTAGACCATACTATACCTTACTATCTTGAGAACGACCCACACATCCCTGTAACAATTGATCCTTTAGTTCCAGCCACTGCAACTAGAGCTGCTATTCCAGAAAGGTTGATTCCTAAAGAAATCCATCAGTGGACCGACGAAGATAAGAAGAAAGTGGCTATAGATACAAAAGCTAGATCCATACTATCCATGGCCCTTCCTGACGAAGTCTACCATTCCGTCATGAACCTGAAGTCATCAAAAGCCATGTGGGACACAATATGTGTTCAGTATGAAGGAACGTCTGAAGTCCAGGACTCTAGAAAGATCAACCTGGTAAGACAATACGAAAGCTTCATTTCTGGTAAGAATGAAACTCTCTCTGAAGTTCACCAACGTTTTAATTGCTTAATTATAGATCTAAAAACTGTTGGTAAGGAATATTCTAACTTTGAAGTGCTGACAAAGTTTCTAGAATGTTTACCTGAAAGCTGGGACAATTATTCCATGTGTCTCAAGCTGTCAAAGGATCTAAGATCAATGACCCTTGCTACCTTATATGGCACATTGCTGAATCATGAGCAATCTAGCCATCTTAAGAAGAATCTTGTAAAAGATTCCAAAAGCACCCCTGTTGCTTTAATCTCAGAGGAACCTTCTACTCAGCGACCCTCGGTCACTATCACTGAGTTAGAGAGTAACTCTGAAAGGTCATCAGACTCTGATTCTTCAGATGATGATGAATCCTTGGCTCTCCTAACTAAAAAGTTCAGGAGATTCGCCAAGAAGAAAATGTTTAGAAAGAACAAAACTCTTTCCATAGCTGACAAGCCTAAGTCATCAGCTTTTGTTGATAAGGCTACTGCTACTTGTTTCAACTGCGAAAAGACAGGTCATTTCGCTAACGAGTGCAGGTCAAAGAAAATCATGAGACCTTCAGCTTTTACAAAGAAATCCTTTGTTCCAAGGAATAAAGATGACAAATACTCAAAGCTGAAAGAGAAGTATGCAAAGCTGAAAAGCTTTAAAAAGAAAGGAAAAGGTCTGATGGCTGACTATGATTGGGCTGCTTCTGATGAAGAAGCCTCATCATCTAATTCTTAAGATGATGAAGCAAATCAATGTCTCATGGCCAAGATTGAAGAAGAGGAAGAAAGTTCAGACATTCCCTCCACTTCAACATCTGCCATTCAGGTATCACCTTCTTTCTTTACCAATATTGCATATATTGATGAAGCTGATAGTCTCCGTAAAATCGATCTATTGACTAGAAGTTTATACGAAGCCATGAACGGCAAAGCTGTGGTTGAAAACCAAAATCTTGATCTCGCTGAAAAGCTTAAAAACTGCCACCTTCAAATAGAAAAGCTTTCTAAAATTGAAGATGATTTTAAAGATCAAGTCTATTTAAATCAGCTAGTCAAAATCGAACGAGCATAAGCTATTGCTGCATTAAAAGCTGAACAAGCTACTGTTGAAGGATGGTGTAATTCTTCAACAAAGATCACTGAGATAATTAAGGCTCAGATTCCTCTGAGTGATAAACGTGGTCTGGGTTATAAATATGATACTCCAAAACCAACCACTGAACGTTCAATGCTTAAATTTGGAACGTTCGTATCCTCAGTCGCTGACACTTCATCATCTCAGTGCTCCTCGTCCATTACACCAATCCCTGAGGAAACTCCTACCTCCTCAAAAGGTAAGGAGAAAATGGTTTATTCAAAACCTACCTCTGTCTCTAAAGACAAAGGTAAAGGAATTGTTATTTATCAAAATCCTCAGAAGGGTACCTTAGTACCAAAGCTGAATGCTTCTAAAGCCTCAGTGACCTACCCCTCTGGATCTAGAAAGCTGATCTCTGGATCTATTCAGCGATCTACTCCTAGACTCAGAGTGGATATCCTTGGTAAGAAATCTGAAGAACTGAATGTTCGTCCCATTTCTAAAGCCAATAGTTTACTTGGTGCTGGCACTTCTAATTCAAAATTAAAAGCTCAGCATACAAGTGGTCCTAGAACTACTTTTAGTTATAGGAAATGTTATCACTGTGGACTTACCGATCATATTGCAAGTAAGTGCCCCACAGCCACCAAAGCTGAAAAGATAGCTAAGGTGAAGATTGCCCCCAAGGCAAAGAAGACCAACCCTGGTGCAAATCAGGTCAAGGTGACTCCTACCACTGAGGTTAAGAAATTAACCAAAGTGAAGAAAGACAAAGCTGAATCTTCAAATGCTGCGAAGACCGCTGAACCTTCCATTCCAACTACTTCTACTGACAAACGTGTATACATGGTTAAGTGGGTACCCAAGCAAAACTAATCTTCCTTTGTAAATGCAGGTTAAGAAGGGTATCTGATATCTCGATAGCGGATGCTCTAGACACATGACTGGAAAGAAAAGCCTGCTCGCTGAATACAAGGAAGAGAAGGGTCCCTCTGTGACTTTCGGTGGAAATGGAAAAGGACACACCCGAGGGTATGGTGTACTTTCAAATGGTACAACATCCTTCAGAAGAGTCGCATATGTTGAAGGGCTGAAGCATAATCTTCTGAGCATCAGTCAGCTTTGCGACATGGATAACAAAGTGATTTTCACTAAGGAATCCTGCTTTGTCTCTGACAAAAAGGAGAAGATAGCTCTCAGCGGTTATCGTTTGGAAAATGTTTATGTAATAAACATGGACTCAACAACAACTGAGAACTCCTGTTTCTTCTCAAAGGCATCTTCTGATGTCAACTGCCTATGGCACAAGAGGCTCTCACATCTAAATTTCAAGACACTGAATACTCTTTCCTCCAAAGAGTTAGTCACTGGTCTACCTCAGCATTCATACGCCAAAGAGTCTTTATGTTCAGCGTGTGAAAAAGGGAAGCAGACCAAGGCAAGCTTCAAGTCAAAGCAAGTCTCCTCAGTGTCATCTCCTCTACAACTACTCCATATGGATTTGTTTGGCCCCGTTAACAAACAATCCATCGCTGGAAAGAAATATACGCTAGTCATAGTTGATGAATTCTCTCGTTACACATGGGTAATGTTTCTCCGTTCTAAGAGTGACACCCCTGAAGAACTCATCACCTTTGTTCGGAAGATGGAAACTCTGAACAATATGATTGTTCGCTCAATAAGGAGTGATCATGGAACTGAATTCAAAAACAGTTCTCTTGATTCCTTCCTTGAGAGTAAGGGTATTTCTCACAACTTTTCGTCAGTGAGAACACCACAACAAAATGGAGTCGCTGAAAGAAGAAATAGAACAATTATTGAAGCTGCACGTTCAATGCTCAGCGATTCTCACCTGCCTACTCAGTTTTGGGCAAAAGCTGTCAACACCGCTTGTTTTACGCAAAACAGGTCGCTGATAGTTAAAAGATTCAAAAAGACAGCCTATGAACTTTTTCATGGGAGAAAGCCTTCAATCAGCTTTCTTCACATCTTTGGATGTCAGTGTTTCATACTGAACAACAGAGATGCCCTTGGAAAGTTTGATCCTAAGGCTGATGATGGAATCTTTCTTGGATACTCCTCAGTCTCCAAAGCCTTCAGAGTCTTCAACCGTAGAAGACAAACTGTAGAAGAAACTATTCACGTCACGTTTGACGAATCCCGTTCTGCGAACTCTAAACCGAACGCTGATACTGAAGAACTAAATCAATGGATGTTTTCTCATCTTGGTGATTCAGAAGAAGTTCCCACTCCTCATGCTCATCCAGTAGAAGATGATAGTCCCACTATCATTCCAAACATGCAGAACAGTGAAGCTGAAACATCATGGGTCTCAGCTGTTCCTATAAACACTATACCTGCAGTTGATCCAAATGCCTCAGAAATTCCGTCTATTTCTCAGCAATCAGTGAATGAAGTGACAAATGCAAACATTCCTCTCTTAGCTGATAATCCAGAAGTAGCTGAAGCCTCATCTTCAGTTTCTCCAGTTCAGACTGAGTCAGCGACGAATGCTCCGGCTCAGCGATGGACTGTAAATCACCCAATCGATCAAATTCTTGGTGATCCCAACGCTGGTATTCAGACTCGTAGAAGTACAGGTAATATTTGTTTATTTGTTAACTTTATTTCTCTAACTGAACCAAAGAAAATAGATGATGCCCTCAGAGATCCAAACTGGGTCAGCGCTATGCAAGAAGAGCTGACTGAATTCGAAAGAAATAAAGTTTGGAAACTTGTTCGGAGACCAACTGACAAAACAGTGATAGGCACTAAATGGGTCTATCGAAACAAGTTGGACGAACATGGTACTGTAACTCGCAACAAAGCTCGTCTTGTTGCTCAGGGATACAGACAAGAGGAAGGCATAGATTATGACGAAACTTTTGCTCCAGTAGCAAGACTTGAATCTATTCGTCTTTTCTTAGCATATGCTGTTCACAAAAACTTCACTGTACATCAGATGGATGTTAAGTCAGCGTTTCTAAATGGAAAGCTGAATGAAGAAGTGTATGTGGAACAACCTCCAGGATTCTCAGATCCTAAGCGTCCAGGTTACGTTTATAAACTGGACAAGGCACTTTATGGCTTAAAGCAAGCTCCTCGTGCATGGTATGATACTCTCTCTACTTATCTCCATATTGAAAAATTTGAGAGAGGAAAGATTGACAAAACTTTATTTTTTAGAAAAGTGAAAGGTCATATCATTTTAGTTCAAATATATGTTGATGACATTATATTTGGTTCTACTAACCCTGAGCTTTGTACTCGTTTCGCTGATAGAATGAAAGATGAGTATAAAATGAGCATGATGGGTGAACTAACATATTTCCTTGGTCTTCAGATTAAGCAAACTGAAAAAGGAACTTTTATTAATCAGGGAAAATATGTTAAAGATATGCTGAAGAAATTCGACTTAACTGAAAGTTCAGCTATGAAAACCCCTATGGCACCACCGCTGACACTTGACAAGGACACAAAGGGTGTTCCTGTCAATGTCACGCTGTACCGTGGGATGATCGGCTCACTATTGTATCTTACAGCTAGCCGACCCGATATTATGTTTGCAACATGTCTGTGCGCACGATATCAAGCTGAACCTAAGATATCCCATATGAAAGCTGTAAAGCGAATCTTTCGATATCTTAAGGGTACAGCGAATCTAGGTCTTTGGTATCCCAAAGACTCAGGATTCGATCCAACCGCCTATTCAGACAGTGATTTTGCAGGTTGCAAAATGGATAGGAAAAGCACCACAGGAGGATGTCAGCTCCTGGGTGGAAAGCTGGTAAGTTGGACAAGTAAGAAGCAAAACTCAGTGTCCACTTCCACAGCTGAAGCTGAATATGTAGCCGCTGGAAGCTGTTGTTCTCAGGTCTTGTGGATGAGAAATCAGCTACTAGACTATGATCTTCAGCTCTCCAAAATTCCAATCTATTGCGACAGCACAAGTGCCATCGCTATAGCAAACAATCCAGTGCTACACTCAAAGACAAAACACATAGAAATCAGATATCATTTTATCAGAGATCATGTGATGAATGGTGATATAGAACTTCATTTTATCCCAACTGATTATCAGTTAGCTGATTTGTTTACCAAACCTCTTGATGAGACAAGATTCAACTTTCTCATCAGCGAGCTTGGAATGCTGAACTTTGAAGGGTAAAATCTTCAGCGGTTCACATTTGATCAGCGATACGTTTATACAATCTTGTATAACCTTCGGGATAAAATCAACTTGTATAATCCATTTCATCATCTTCTCTCTGAATAAACTTGGTTAAACTGATATCCAGGTATGTTTTCTCTCTCTGACAATCGCATGTAAATGCAAGATTTCAAAATAAA
The DNA here is from genome assembly GCA_033807775.1 of Saussurea involucrata. Taxonomy (NCBI): domain Eukaryota; kingdom Viridiplantae; phylum Streptophyta; class Magnoliopsida; order Asterales; family Asteraceae; genus Saussurea; species Saussurea involucrata. Next base: position 247,379,862 of record CM066321.1, on the reverse strand, counting down.
TTGCATCGCTGAATATCTCTTCCTTAACAGCGATATTTTGAAAGTTCTTTAAACCTTCACTGATATTTTCTATTCAGTGCTTCATGTTTTTCAAAAGAGTCCCTGAGCTTTCAAAACCTCAGAGACATCCTAAAAGAATGTGAAAGGACAGTTGTGACGTCATTGCAACGGATAACACCAGGCACGATTTCTTTCTGACACACGTTTGCACGTTTCATTCAAACTTCCAATCAAATGCAAACACGTGTCCGTGTCATGATGAAAACCTTTTCCCGCTCAAGGTTTTCTCTCTCTAAAAATCCCTATATAAACAACTCTTGGTTTATATTTGTCTTTTACGCGAACAATCTTTCTCCGCAAGAAAAGAATCCTCTGTTGCATTTGTGCCCTCAAAAACCTCAAGAACTGTTCATCATCTTCTTCATCAAAACTTCAAGGTTAATATGTTCTTATCTTTTATCAAATGCGTATAACTTGTTTTCGATCTTCTCATTGTTTTAACAAGATCAAACAAAAGAACTTTGTAAAATAAAATCATTTCTTTCATGGTTTTATGAACACAACCATTTCATGGTTGTTCTTCAAGTTTTAAATCTAAAATCTTAAACTTGTTCTTCATTCGTATCCAATTTTCTTTCAGAAACTGGAATACAAGACTTTATGGGCTTTACATTTCTTTTTAAAAATCAAGAAAAACCCTAATCTTCATTAAGACATTTTTGTCTGAATGAAATGGACAAAATTCGAAAAATCTTAATGGAAAATTATTTCCACATTAAGATAATTCTTATTTGTTAACATCTTTGGTTGAACTGATAATACAGAGAAATGGCATATTCAAAAATCAATGTCACCGCTGAGTCCATCTCCACTGACTCTGAGGAAGTGGACATCGTCAAAGCCCCTCAGGTTAAGTTCGAGCTGGATCAACTAGATTGGACCAAGGCCAACAATCTCTCATCTCTTCTCGAATTTCTCCTCGGAAGCAAGTATCACATCTGGACGATGTTGTGAGCTTTCTGAAGAACAGCCCCATCTACACAGCCCTGACCATAACACCTCCTGCCAGTCAGCGGCTCTTATCCCAGTTCTGGTACTCTGCCAGACACACTCAGCTACCCTCCGCCAAAGAACCATCCAAAACCATCGACTGCATACTCAGCGATACTGAGTATGGCACCATCAAGATCACACCCGCCATAATCCGGAAAGCACTGAACTTCCCAAATGCCACCAAAGAAAAACCCTTCGTTCCATTCCCTGACCATAAGAAGCATGCTGACAGAGAAGAAATAATTGCTTTTCTCGATGCAATGGGTTACATCTGGGAAACCGGAAGGGACAAGAAGCCTGAGAAGAAGCTGACGCTGATAAAGAAATCCAAGATGCCCAGCGAGATGAACTTCATCTTCGCACATATGATCAGCTGCATGACAGCGAAGTCCGGCTCTTCTGATCAAGCCGCCCAACCTCAGCAGTCCATGGGATACGCACTGTTGAAAGGTCTAAACATTGACTGGGCCTCCATTATTTATGATGACCTGATTCAACGTGTCGATTCTGCCGCTGACAGACCAACATGGGTTCCTTACCCACGATTCATCAGCGCCATCTTTCAATATGGCCTAAAGGACAGCTATCCTGAAGAGGGTGATCTGAAACTTTCTCAGATTGGCCCTAAAGTTCTCGACTTCAAGCCTGTCGCCAATGAGGTACGTCTCTCTACTCTTCTCACTCTTCTAAATTCTTCGCTTTCTGTGGCTCCTTCAGCGACAATACCCATCGCTGATACCCCGGCCACAAAATCCTCTCCTTCTAAGAAAAGGAAACCCTCTCACACCCAACTTGATTCCAAAAGGATCAAGAAAACCAAGGAGCAACCCCAGCAATTCCATGCTGAAGACTCCTCAGCTCATTCTGACGAGCTGAAGGAAAGTTTCGTGGTACGCTGTGCCACACCCGTGCAAGCCATCCCTCCAATCCAGACTTCAGCGTCTCTAAACGCTGAGGTTAGAAACTTGGAAACTACCCAACCTCCCTCAGTCTCTCAAAAGACTGATGAAGTGATTGTCAGCGATTCCAACGCTGAACTCAGAACCCGAATCCCAATCTTATCCTTCGCTCCTCCCTCCACTTCTTTGGATACTCCTCCAGCTAACACTGGAGATGCCATCATTCCAGATGCCATCGCTGATGCTTCTCAACAAATGATGAAGAAAGGACCTGCAGAGATCACCATACCTCACCGTACTTTCGAAGAGGATATGGAACATTATTCAGGAACTTGCAACTTTGACGAGTTCGTCAATCCTCCTGCACGTACAAATCCCACATTAAACACTGTAACTATACCTGAAACTTCTGAGCTTTCCTTTGTTCACAAGTACTTATATATTACAGGTCCTAATTTGGGAGACATCAACGCTTCTCTAAAGTCCATGGAAACAAAGCTGACCAGCCTCACCACCACACTCTCCAACAATTCTACAGCTGTAACAAACGCTGGAGAAAATTTGACAAAGCTGACGACGGTGGTGGAGAAGAAAGCTTCCACTGAAGACATCAAGGGACTTGATAAGACTCTCGCCGATTTTGCCAAGGTGCTCTCTGACATCTACACTGACTACACCAGCCTCAAAAGCTCAGTTTCGACCGTGTCCAGCGAAGTAACAACGCTGAAGACATCGGTTGGAAAACTCGAGGGTGATATGTCAGCGGTCAAGACTGACTTAGGCTCTGTAAAGACCGACGTTAGTTCTATGAAGACGATGATCGAGACGCTGGTCATCAAGGCAAATAATCCAGCTCCTGCTCCTGCCCCTGCCCCTATTTTGGAATCTTTCACAGCGGCAGATCGCACAGAGCTGAAGAAAATCACGCCTGCTATTTCTGGCCTAGAAGACAGAATAGCAAAGCTTGAAGGTTGTGTGAAAATCTCTGGCCCATAAGACAAAGATAACACCAATGCTGAGTCTACTCATTCCTCCCCCAATCATGAGAAAGAGGGGGAGAAGAGCGCTGAAGATCTAAACAAAAGCGCTGAAGACCTTTCCCATGATGAATCTATCAGGGGAGAGAGGAATGAAGATCTAACCGCTGGACCTCAGGGAGATGAAAACCCTGAGGGAACCGAGAAGCTCGCCTCTGTATCTGAGGGGGAGCAACTCGAAGAAGATGCTGAGGAATCCGAAGCAGAAGAAGATGAAGACATCGACATCCCTGAAGATGAACCATCCTTCTCTCCAAGAAAGGATGATGATGATGATGATGAAGATGACGATGATTTCTTTATCGTCAAACCTGCCCCAAGGATCAAAGCTCTTAAGGGAATCTCAATAAAAGAACCATCAGGGGAGAAGACAAAGACAAAGCCCTCAGCCTCTGGCGCTGAGAAAAGCAAAGGCAAAGGCCTCGCTGAATTTGAAAATCTGGCGATCTTGCTTGAAAAGCCGGTTTGTCAGGTACACTAAACTTTACTTATATTCCTTCCCTGAACATCTCAATACTCAATCAGTTCTCCACTCAACAACCTCTCTACGCATCCACAATCTTTTTCTATCTTTTCTACCCATGTTCTTCTACCCAGTTCTTATTTGTAAGATCGCTGCGTTTCAGCTAGTCCTCTCCCCTGATTGAGGATATCGCTGAAGGCTCCACAATTGCGACTTCACCAATAATTCCAGCTGCCGCTGAAGAAATAATCCCAGTCTTGGATTTAATCTCTGAGACTGATGAACCAGAAGAACAACCTCTCTCGCACAGAAACAGACCTTCCTCAGCTCCTCAAAAGCTGAGTGAAGAGGATCAAAAGAGAAGAGAAGAAATGATAAAGCGATTCGAGGATCAGCGAATCATTCTAAGGCGTGATCAACTGCCTTCAGTTCCTCCTAAGTTCAGAATTTCAAAAGCTGAATACCAGGAACACCTCAGAGCTGAACGCCTCATTGCTGAAAGGAAGGAAGCTGAAGAGAAAGACAGAGAATACGCCATCAAGCTCACTCAAGAATCTGTCAAAGACCCCAAGCTGAAGCATGTTCCCATTCAAATCCAACGAAAGCTGTGGGAAGAAGCCCAGAAGATCGTGGAAAAGAAAACTGAAGTTTCTCAGACCACCCTGATCTGGTGTAAAGAGAAAATTCACTTCAGATATCGTCCAGCGAAGATCAACAAGGTATTCATCTCTGGAAGAACCTCTATCGGAGTACCTATTGTTGACATCAAACCGTTCAGAGAAGATGGCAAATCTGAAACCTTTCGCGCTGACACTGTAAAAAATTATGGTCTCTCTGAATGGCTGGAGATGAGGTTAACTATCCAATCGTCACAATCTAAGTACAAGGATCATTTCGAAAAGCTGATAAACAGACAGATCGACTTGATATCTTCTTGTGTGGATATTCCTCCTGTTCCTGATCTAAAGCTGAAAAGAAAAAGGGGCTCTCCAAAGAAGAAACGTCAAGATTCAAACTCAGGACCTGTCATACGAAATGAAACTGGAATTGGTTTCTCTCGCGCTGAAGTGCTTGGTCCTGATCCTGATCTATCTGCCCTTGACATCTCTTTGCCACCATGTGAACTTTTTGTACCTGGTAAAGTCATCAGTAATCCTTATGGAATATTCTTTCTTGACTACGACGGACATAAATGCTTTCAACGGATCGCTGAGCTTCCAATCACTCCAATCGAACAGCTCAGAGATCTCATCTACTGGTGTGACTTCAGAAAGGACATTCAGGCACGACACCTAAAACCCTTGATCTTTCAAGAAGCGCTGAACAAAAGAAAACGAGGTGTAACGGTTCCTGACTGGATGATCCCCACTGAAAAGACGACCCTTGATGAACTTCTCATTAAGGAAGAACCTTTTGAAAACTGATATAATCTCCTTTTTCTCTATTGTATCAGTTATCCTTCTGTACTTGTAATTTATTTCACTTGTACTTGTAATCTTTCTGTTCTTCATTGTAACCTGATTCAAAGATTTAAAGAAAGATTTCAGCGAATGTACTTTACTCCATCAGTACTGAAAAGATCCCAGAAAACAGTAAAAGGGGCAAATATTTTATGAGTTCTTTTTATCCTTATGTTTTCATTAAATAGCAATTTTCTTTGTTGCTATGTCATAATCAAATAGGGGGAGATTGTTGATCCAAACCCTCAGTGATTTGATAATGACCCTCTCTTATACTTAGTGAAAATTGTAAGTAAACAATATGTATCAGAGTTTCACTATCGCTGATAAGTACTAAGATCTTCCAGTACCGCTGATAGGAACTCTCGCTTTTTTAGATTAAACATTCAGCGAACACTGTTCACCATAAATGCTCTGAGTCTGTTCAGTCATTATGATGATCGCTGATAAGTTAGTTGTTTACTAATGATCCCTGAAGACAAGTTTCACGTCAACAAAGGTTCTACGCTGAAGTCGAAGATCAAGCTCAAGAACCAGCGACAAGTCTCCTAATGAACTGATGCGGATCAACGAAGACTCAGATTTGTCCACTCAACGTGAAGTATCAAGTACAAGACTTCAGCTATCGCTGAACTTTATCATCTGCTGAATAGTAAATGATAATCGCTGAATCAACGAAAGATGATCATGAAGTCCTCCGTACAAAGTACTTTTGTCTTAACCACCCTTGCACGCCACCGTACGAAATGTCAGAAAAGAACCTCCGAATATCTGAAATCGTACAACCACTCTGATACTACACTGTTCATCCTTACGGCTACTAAGGTTGTCAACCAAGGTCAATGACATGCAACCAACCAGCTGATGACACGTGTAAAGTGTATACTGACTTGCATTAAATGCATGCAGTATATAAAGAGATGAACTCACTTCTTTTGAAGTAACTTGCTAACTCTGGACAAGTTCAAATCTCTCTCAAGATAGGATTTTATTAGTAATCTCCTTATCTTTCTTAGTGCAAGAAACCTTAGTGTTCCAACTTGTTTAGATTTAGGTTTATCCTTAATCTTGTTTCCGCAACAAGCTGTAAATTGTTAATGATTTATCAATAAACAATTTAGAAAAGTAAAATCTGTGTGTTTGTATTCAACCCCCCCCCCCCCCTTCTACAAACTTGTATAGGCCTTCGGGACCAACAGTTTCGGATAGAGTCATCTTCTCAAGATATAACCATTCGAATGTCTTCTTTCGAAGATTTAGACATATCGATTTTCACATAGGCAATCGGTGAATTATCAGATCTATCGGTCAGAGCTCTTTTGTACCAGTGAATGTCCATGTCCTTAGACTCTTCTGCTTCTCCAACTGATGCATCAAAGTTCCTTAGCTCCAATCTTTGAGCCACCTTCAGAAATAGCCTTTTGTCTTTATCAAGGATTTTCTGAAGACGAGCAGTTTCTTCAATTTTCTTGGGAGACAAACCCAGATCGGTGACAATCTTTGAGGGAGGTTTAAGATTGAGTGAATCAGCCTCAGGATGCCTCTGCCCATATCTTGCAGCTTCTTTCTTTCTCTTGGCATCCTTGGCTTCCTGTTCGGCAGTCATCATCATTTTTCCTTTGTCTTTACTTGCCTCCCCCTCAGTTACATCGACCGGACCGATGTGCTCCCCTAGGTCGGTCTGCCGGTTCCCTCATCTTTAGCCAAATTTTCGAGTTGGACGTTGGATACGTGTATTGAGGTTTGGTGTTGCTCCCCCTCAGATGGTTTCTCCCCCTCAGCGGCCGACGGAGAAGAAACACCAAGAAACACCAGAAAGGTAACAACACCCTCCGGACCGACCCCTGGAACGACCGACCCTTCATGGGGTAGTGCAAATTCTTCGACCAAAAGATGGTCGGGTGATAGGTTATGTTGTGTAGAAGAGGCACCTTGGACCGGGGAGAAGTCCAAGTCATCCTCATCGACTAACTGAGTAATCGAATAGGGAACAGGGGGTCCCCGAAGATGCAACCGTACCCTTTTGAGAGGGTACGGAGGAGGTGACTAAGGCTAAAAAATATTCCCTGGGCCCGGAATGAACAACCTCAACAGCCCCCGATTGTTGAGAATCGGTGACTGGAGGAGAGCTAGTGGCCACTAAAGGTTTCCTAAGTCTCTTCAGATGAGACTTAGGAGGGAAAATGAGTGCCTCCGCTTTTTTTTACTTGGATAGCTACCTAAGGTTCTTTCGACTGCAGAGTCATATAAGCAAATGCAGAGGTTTCGGGGTTTTTTTTTTAAATTGTGGAGATCTCTAATTTGGAATCGGGGAGACCCCCAATCGGGGAAGATATGGGAGATAAAAAAAATTATTTATTTTTTAAAATCGGGGAGATCGCCAATTTTAAAGATCGGGGAGATCACCGGTTTTAAAGATCGGGGAGATCAACGATCGGGGGAAAATCTAGGAGATTTTTTTTTAGTCCAACGATTTTAAAGATCGGGGAGATCGCCGATTTGGAATTGAGGAGTTCACCGACCGGGGAAAATTTGGGGATACTTTTTTAACTTCTAAATACAACATACCTAGTTCTTCAATGATGAACTTGAATCTAGCTTCATCCGAATGTTTGGTGAAGAGATCGGCTAGCTGTAGATCGGTAAGTATAAAATGCAGTTCTATATCACCTTTAGAGATATGATCTCTGACAAAGGGATATCTTATGTCAATGTGCTTAGATCGGGAGTGAAGAAAAGGATTGTTTTCAATGGCAATTTCACTTGAGTTGTCACATAGAATTGGTATGTGAGAGTAGATCAGATTGTAGTCCCTTAGTTGATTTTTCATCCAAAGGATTTGAGCACGGCAGCTACCAGCAGCAACATATTCAGCTTCAGCAGTAGAGGTGGATACTGAATTTTGCTTCTTGCTAGACCAACTAACCAATTTACCACCAAGAAGTTTGCAGCTCCCAGTAGTGCTTTTCCTATCAACTTTTGAACCTGTAAACTCAGAATCTGAATATCCGATTAGAACAAAACCTGGATACCAAAGACCCAAATGTAAGGCACCTTTTAGATACCTAAAGATGTGTTTAACTGCATCCAGGTGAGATTCTTTTGTATTGGCTTATTAACGCGCACAAAGACAAGTAGCAAACATAATAAGTAAGATAGAGGAAGGACCCCAATCAACCCCGATAATTATTTACATCAACAGATTTTGTATCGAGATCAGCATGAATTTTCATAGGTGGTGCCATAGGAGTTTTCATAGGAGAGCAATTTTTAAAATTAAACTTTTTCAGAAGGTCACAAATATATTTACTTTGATTTATAAAAATTTCTTCTGAAGATTGTTTTACTTGTAAACCTAAGAAAAATGTGAGCTCTCCCATCATGTTCATCGCATATTAGCTTTTCATGAGAGAGGTAAACTCCTCACAAATAGATTCATCTATGGCACCAAAATAATATCATCCACATAGATTTGAACAAGAATGAGTTTACCTGCAGTCTTCTTAATGAAAAAAGTGTTGTCAATTTTACCTCAGGAGTACTTGTTTTCAAGAAGAAAATCGGACAAGGTGTCATACCAGGCACGAGGAGCCTGTTTGAGTCCATAGAGAGATTTGTCCAGTCGGTAGACATAATTAGGATGGGTTGGATCTTCAAACCCTGGAGGTTGTTTCACATAGACTTCTTGTGCCAGTTCTCCATTGACAAAAGCACTCTTGACATCCATCTGGAAGACTCTGAAATTCTTGTAAGCAGCACGAGCAATACAAATCCAGATGGCTCCAAGTCTGGCAACAAGTGAAAATGTTTCATCATAGTCAAATCCTTCTTCTTGCCTATATCCTTGAGCAACAAGTTTGGCCTTGTTACGGACTACAGTACCTTCTTCATCCATCTTGTTTTTGAAAACCCATTTTGTTCCTATGATGGTCTTTTTAGGAGGCGAATAACAAGTTTCCATATTTTGTTTCTTTCAAATTGAAAGAGTTCCTCTTGCATGGCAGTGATCCAACATGGATCTGCTAGGGCCTCTTCAATTCGTTTCGGTTCTATGGTGGATAGAAAATTCACATAGAGACATATATTGCCAACTCCTCTCTAGGTTTGAACATCAACCTATTGATCACCAATTATTTGATCAATTGGATCATCTTTGGTCCATTTAATAGCAGGAGGAAGTGCTAGAGGAAGGGACAATTGAGAGCAGGAAGGTAAATATTCACGAATGGAGGAAGAGGGTAAATCGGTAGGATGAAGGGAAGAAGGAATATCTAAGAGAGTGTCATCTACTGGATTAGGTGGAGAAAAATTTGGGATTGCATTTTCAGGAGAGTTTGCATTTGGATAGTTTTGAGTTGATGGAAAATTGGATTGTTGCTCAAGAATTAGGTTTGGTGAAGTAGAAGGATCACCATTATGAGAGGGAACATTTTGAGGAAATGGCACAGAGGGAGTTGGATCTAGTGAAGTAAGTTGAGGTCCTTCACCAACACAAGAAGAAATCTGTAACACACCAATTTCCCGTTATTTTGATTTTCAGGCTTGCGGACGTCCGCATAGGGCCAAGGCCCTACGTCCATGTCCAATCGGAAGTTCGCATGTTTCCATGGATGAAACAGAGAAGGGTTCTGGTTGAGTCAGGGTCGAACGTCCGTATAGGCTCCAGCCGGACGTCCACATGACCCCTGACGGGTTCCTTTCCACTTTTCAGCTTTTTCTTCTTCTCTCTCCTACCCTTTTAACCTAGACCTGATCTCAGTCTCTCCCTCCCACTCGGTTTCTTCACCAAGAAACCCTCCCCAAATTCTCCATCGTTCTCCTCCAACTATCTTCCTCCTATGAATGTTAAGGTAAACTTCAAGGGTCATAAAGCTCCAAGATCTTCATCTTCTTCATCCCCTCCTACACTTTCCACCATTGTTGAGCAAGTTTGGGGTTTCCCCCAAAAACCCATTTGTAAGTTCATCTTCACTTCCCAACCCTTCATTTTTTAAATCTTTCTATTTCAACCTCCTAGATCATTTATTTTGAGGTTTTCACAAATTTTGGGTATTTTGGATTATTTAAGGTTTTGGCAAAGATTTATATAGATCTGATTTTGGGAGTTACATTTTGGTGTATTTTAGGTTGTTTGTGACCTAGATAAAGTCTCTAGTGAAGAATGATGGTGGATCTAAAGCCTTCAAGAAAGGAAGCTCAAAATTGGAGTAAAACCTAGATTTAGTCTAAATCTAGCAAGGTGAGTTCAAATTGATTTGTGAAAACGTTGTACATGCCAAAAATGTCCAGTTTAGACTTAACAATTTATGTGTTTTACATGATTATTATCAAATGTTGAAATCTTTGATGAGTTTTGCTATTGAACTGATAAGATTTTATAACCTTGTGAAACACCATTTTTGGGACTTTTGGACACTTTGTCAAATAAATCATAACTGGATGTGTTTTGATGATTTATCTTATAAATGGAGAGTAATTGGAAATAATGAACTTTTAACGTATGTTTTGGAAATATGTATATATTATGTTATCGGATGCTTTGAAAGTGTAAATGGTGTGAGTCCTTTGGAAAAAGGGTTTGTCCCAACCCAAGGTTGTGTTTTGGGTTAATCATGAGTTTAAAGCATGTATTTGCATAAACGTGAGTTGTTTACGTTTTATCACATTTTTATGGCTTTTAACATATGATCATTCGATTGGTTGAGCTCAAGGCTCGATTTTTGTCTTTATTGGGTCTTGGGGACATTTGTTCAGTTTTAATAGCTTAATGTGGAGCTTTGGGTGTGAGTTGCATTTATTGCACTTTATTTGGAGAATACATGTTTTGAGTGTGTGTGTCATTCATTTGGAGTCGTGTATTTTAGACTGTAATGCATTGGATCTATATGTATGTAAGTCAGTCATATTTTATTAGTGGGGAGTCTTTATATTCTCACTTTGGGAAATATATGTGTGGGCATTGTTGTTTTCCCGATTTATGGAGATGAACCTTTAGGGGTTGTACTCCGGGACCATGGGTTTTGTGGTTTGGATGCTCTAACTCTTGTGCACGAGGGTTAAACATTTTTGGGTCATCAAGTAAGGAGTTGAGGCTCCTATCTTGAATGCTAGTAAGTATGCACTAAAGGTCTAATGGAAACCTTGAGGTTGTAACTTACCAGAAAATGAACAAGCAATAAGATCGTGTATCCTTGAGGTGTAGCTTGGCAAAGCAGGCTATAAAGGATATGGTGTCGTGGTGCCACCCGTTGATGGGTGTAGGACTTGAGGTTTTATCTTATTATAGCAGACAATAAAGTCCGACTTGAGGCGTAGCTTATTAAAGCAGGCAATAAAGTCACGATCTGAGGTGTAGTTCGATAGCATAGATATGTGGCTTAACTTTGTGTTCCGCATCGTATCATGGAAGCGGGTCTCCCCCATCACCGAAAGGTGTTGTTTGGGTATTGAATTCTATTATCCATGTTTTCGGTGATGTTTTATATATATATATATGGATTATTATCCATGATTTATGGGTTGAGTATTATGCCTCATCCGTGTTTTGGATGTTTCGGGATATAAGGTTTTATCCGCGTCCTCATAAATTTGGAGTTTAATTACTACTCAAGTTTTGAGTGAGTTTTGGGTTGCATTACTTTATGAAGGAATGTTTTGCATTAGGGCGTTCGTCTTCAAAACGCCTAGAAACGGGTTGTTTTCATATTTAAAGTAAATCATTTTGGAAGACCATGATTTAAGTTTCATTCTTTCCTTTTAACGATTTATATATTCATGTTGTAAACTCTTGAACTCACTAGGCGTTAGCCTAACCTTTTTATTTGTCGTTATGTGCATCAGGTTCCGGTTGGGGGTATGGTACTAGCGACCTTGTGAAGTGATGATGCTAGCTAGATGCACGAGAAGAGAGTAGCTATTGAATGAAGTCTTCCGCACTTTGGGATTAGCAACTCGTTTGGGTTTAGTAACACCCGACCTATGTTTAGTCCCTGTATAAGGCTTGGGGTACAAATTAAATCTAGAATTTTATTTTAGGAAACTCAAGAATTGTTTTCTAGAGAGGAATCAAATCCTCATTTGATGTTTTATTTTGAAATTTTGATTTAGTTGCTCTTTCTAAATTGAGGGTGTTACAAAATCCATCTATTCAGTTCATCATCATCACATGAGAGTGATGATGATCTATGATCATCAAATTTTACATGTATGGATTCATCAATACATTTCCTCCTAAGATTGTACACTCTATAGGCTTTAGAGGTGAGAGAATATCCCACAAAGATTCCTTCATCAGCTTTTGGATCAAACTTTCCAAGATTTTCTCGATCATTAAGAATGAAGCAGACACTTCCAAAAACATGAAGAAAGCCAATATTTGGTTTTCTGCCATAAAATACTTCATATGGAGTCTTGTTGTGTCTTTTGACTATTACAGACCTATTTTGGGTAAAGCAGGCAGTGTTTATTACTTCAGCCCAAAAATAGGTAGGAATATTTGTTGTGGAGTTCGAACAGCTGAGAAATTTTATGAGATGTCTTTTTCATTAAAGAAGTCATCTAATGTACTATTTCTGAATTCAGTATCATTATCACTTCTTACTGATCTCACAAGTTGTCCATTCAGCACTTCAGACTTCTTGATGAATTTTATTATTTCTTTAGTGGTGTCACTATAACGAGTGAATTCATCAACTATAACTAGAATGTACCTTTTTCCACCAAGGCTGGGAGTGTTGACTGAGTGCTGACTGGTCCACACAGATCCATGTAAAGCATTTGAAGAAGTAGGGTGATGGAGAAGCATTGTTTGGATTTGAAGGAAGATTTGGTGATTTTTCCTTTTTCACATGCAGCACATGGCTTTCTTTCACAAAAGAGAATTTTGGCATACCACCAACAAGTTCTTTATTGGAAAGAACATTCAGAGTTTTGAAATTGAGATGTGATAGACGTTTGTGCCAAAGCCAGTTCCTTTTAGTTGAGTTCTTATAGAGAAAACATACATTTGTCCAAAGAGACGAACTTTGTCCCATGTCTATTACATAGACATTTTCTTTTCTACCACCTGATAATGCAACTTGCATGTTCTTATCAGTTATGGTACACACTGACAGTTAAAAAGTAACTTTGTATCCCAGATCACACAGCTGACTTATGCTTAAAAGATTATGCATTAAGCCTTCAACATAGGCTACTTTATTAAATGTAACAGGGCCATTTGTGAGAGTTATGTATCCATTAGTAATACCCCTGGAATTAATTATCACCAAAACTCGGTCTCAAAAAGGAATCCTCTGGCATCTCACCCATAGGAGAAGCAGACCTAAATCTGCTATTTGAAGAGATGTTCCATGATGATATTGATCCCTCTGCCGGAGCTGCAAGGGCCTCTGGAGAAACATCTTCTGCCAACCAGACTGAGTCAGGTATATCTCTAACTGGTCCAATAAATACTTCATCCTCTTATGTGAATCATGCAGATGCACGTGTTGAGGGGGAGCCAACAGAAAAGGATACAACCAAAGATACTACCACAGAGGCACTGGAAACACCAACTCCAGCAACCACAGAGGAACCAATACCAGAGGAAAATGAGGACTCAGTCTCTACATCCTCAGAGGCACCCATTCCAACTCTTATCCCAATAATCCAACAAGATAATGAACCAAGTTCAAGCACAGAAGTGCCATCAACAACAGAGGTTGCACCAGAACCGACAAGTGCAACCATAGAGGGTCAACTTGATGATGCGAATGACCATCTCCCCAGGACTACCAAGTGGACTATGAGTCATCCTCAGAGCTAAATCATTGGCGATCCTTCTGATAAAGTCAAGACAAGATCAGCCACTGCAAACTTTTGTTTCTTTACAAATTTTATCAGTGTGATCGAGCCAAAACGCATTTCTGAAGCCCTAGATGATCCAACTGGGTAGATGCTGTGAAAAAAGAGCTTCTGCAGTTTGAGAGAAACAAGGTATGGACCCTAGTTCCTCTGCCGAAGGGGAAACAAGCAATAGGGACTAAATGGGTCTTCAGAAACAAGAAGGATGAGGATGGGGTGGTTATTAGAAATAAAGCAAGATTGGTGGCCAAAGGATATCGCCAAGAAGAAGGCATTGATTACGATGAGACTTTTGCCCCTGTCGCACGGCTCGAAGCTATAAGAATCTTCTTAGCCTTCGCAGCCCACCGAGGTTTCAAAGTTTTTCAAATGGATGTAAAATATGCTTTTCTGAATGGCGAAATCCAAGAAGAAGTATACGTCCAGCAGCCACCAGGGTTCGAAAGTGCCAAGTACCCAAAATACGTTTACTGTCTCGACAAAGCTCTGTATGTACTGAAACAGGCTCTAAGAGCATGGTACGAACGTCTTTCAACCTTTCTTCTCGATGATGATTACGACAGAGGTACTACATATACTACTTTGTTTTACAAAAGAAAAGGTTATGAGATTCTACTTGTACAGATCTATGTGGATGACATTATTTTTGGGTCTACAAATGAACAACAGTGCAAAGATTTTGAAAAACTCATGCAGAGCGAGTTTGAAATGAGTATGATGGGAGAATTAACCTTCTTCCTCGGACTCCAAGTAAAACAATCATCAGAGGGAATTTTTATAAATCAAGCTAAATATGTATCTGACATACTTTCAAAATTCAGTCTCTCTGATGCCTCTGTAATGAAGACCCCCATGGCCACTGGAAATAAGTTATACTCAGATCCAAATGGAAAATCTGTAGAGTGCAAGCTCTATAGAGGCATGATTGGGTCTCTTTTATACTTAACAGCAAGTAGACGTGATTGCTGTAAAGAGGATCTTCAGATACCTTAAAGGGACCAAAAATCTTGGGCTCTGGTATCCGAAGAACTCTGGCTTTGGTCTTAAAGCATACACAGATTCAGATTATGGAGGATGCAATCTTGATCGAAAAAGTACCTCTGGGAGTTGTCAATTCCTGGGTGGTAAACTAGTAAGCTGGACTTCGAAGAAGCAGAACTGTGTGTCTACATCTACAGCAGAAGCTGAATATGTCGTTGTTGCTCCCTAGTTCTGTGGATGAAAACTCAGCTGACAGACTATGGTTACACCATATACAAGATACACATCCTCTGTGATTCAAAAAGTGCCATAGCCATCTCTGCCAATCCAGTACAGCACTCAAAAACAAAGCATATCGATATCCGTTACCACTTTCGGAAGCATCATGTTGAACATGGCACAATCGAAATGCACTTTGTGTCCACTGAATACCAGCTTGCGGACCTATTTACCAAGGCACTAGATGAGAAAAGATTTCTTTTCTTGGTAGGTAAGTTGGGTATGATAACATGGGTTGAATCCTCTGTGAGAAAGACTTGATCCTCTTGTATATATGTATATACTTAAATTCTTCTGAATGTAAATTCTTAGTCACAAAAAGTTCTATAGCATCAGAGCCTCTGTGGAAATCAACAGAACCTCTGACAATCTCCACAGACCCTCTGGTGAGTTTGACCTATGTTCTATGCATTACTTATCTAATTTAATCCAAGCATAGGTCAAGGGGGAGCAGAAGGAGAACTTGAATTGATCCACAGAGGTTGATCATTCAAGGGGGAACCGAAGAAGAACTGAGATCAACCAAATTCACAGAAGTCAGGTAGTTTGCCGAGCAAAGGTAAATCAAAAGGAGAATGTCTTGCACAAAACCTCTTTTCAAAACAGTTTTCTCAGACACCAATTTTCAAACACGTCCTAAAAACACAGTTTTACACAATCAAAACTTTGAATGATCAAAAAGTTTTATGAGCATTATGTTATTAGAAATTTAAGGTCACAGCGCCTCTGAGGAGCTCAGCAGAGCTTCTGTGAGTCAGAGTCTCTGTAATCCTAAATTTCTACACAGAGACTATATTCCACTGTTTTCAAATGCTTTTGGTAAAGGTACAAGCTCAGAGGTAACATAAAAAGGTTTCAAATCACAGAGCTCATTCCACCACAGAGCCTCTGTCGATTTAACACTTAAGCACAGAAACGGAATTCTGTACGGTGCGGGTTATTTCTGAAGGTGACAGTCATTCGAGTATAGAGACGCCCACGCGCTCAGCATTAATGGGCCGCGCACGACGTCTAATCGTGTTCTGACACCTTCAACGTGGCATTTTCTCATTGGACGTGTGTGCCACACAAAGTTCTGAAACTTGAACCTAGCTGTGTGTACTCGATTGCGGACCCCAAATATCATTTAATTCGATTTTACCGTAAAATTCTATCCGTTTCAAACCTCACCTATAAAACCCCGTCTAACCTTCCTCTTCATCTTTTACGATTACCTCTCGATCTTATCTCCGGCGAACAGTGATAAACCTGCAACTCTCATCCTTTTACTTCCTTTCTTCCATCAGTAAGTAATGGCTTCCACCGAAATCTCTCAGGCGACTTCCCCTGCTCACTCCGAGCACTCACAACACCGACCCAGGTCCCCAAATCAAGAACAAGAACAAGGCGAATCCGTTGATTTCAATCCAACCACCCATTTGCAGTTCTTTATCGAAAATAACCATTTCGAGAACTCATTACCTCTCAAACCAAACAACCATTTCCTGGTGCCCTCAAGAACAATATTTGGGGAAGCACACACCATTTTACTGAATATCCTTGAAAATCACCGATTGTACACCCTCCTATCCAAGAATGTCACTTGCATACCTGCGAGATACATGAACCAATTCTGGAAAAGTTGTTATTACGATGCAGAGTCAAGAGAAGTTCGAGGTTGGGTCTCCAAACCTGATAAATCTGAGAACATGGAACTCCGATTAAACAGAACGATGCTTTCTTTGGAGTTCAATCTACCAACAAGAGGATTCTTAGGGATTAAGGAATACGCAGAGCTTCCTTCTGATAGAGAGCTCTGCGATTTTGCAGAGATGTTAGGTTATAATACCCACCTAACTAAGAGAAATGACTTTACACGAAACCGATTCCCACATTTGTGGAATACCCTATTCTCGATTCTTAACAGATGCCTCACGGGCAAAATAAGGAGTCCAGATCAAACCTCACATCAAATCCTAGCCATTATGTATGGTGTATATTATGACTTACCCCTAGACTTTGCAGCTCTGATGATGCAAGAGCTAGTGAACACAATTGATCGCCGCATCTCAACACAGAAGGCAAAGGGTCCAAATGTGCAAGATCTCCCTGCTCTGCAGTTCCAGAGGACTATCGGAGTCATTCTGGAACCTCTGCTACAAATCAACAAGTGGCCAATGGAAGGGCCTGTAGTGAAGACTTACCCCCTGGGAAGAATGACAACCACAACACACGTAGAGGGGTATGCGTTCTGCAGACCTCTGCCAGCCAAACTTCTGTCCTATGCCTCTGATGAACAACTTAGGATAGATTACATACGCGCTCACAGGACTCCAGAACCTTCCCTTTCTTTTACATACGTAGAGGGGTATGCGTTCTGCAGACCTCGGCTGACTGTACACACTGCGCCTTCGGTCACCGTTTCTCAAACGTACCTTCCCTTTCTTTTATTTTCTCAAAATTTTAAAAGGAAAAGAAAATCCCGAGCCGCAAACTTGAGTTCAAACACACCGAAATGTGTTCGATTCGCTCAAGCTGTGCTCTGATACCAACTTGTAACGTCCCAAAAATTACAATAAATTTGAACTTTTTAAAATACCATTTTATTAAATAAAACCATAAATGTTTAGGCCCAAATAAATGTTTCATCAAAACCGTTAAGTTAAATAACCAATCCAAGTAACACAGCGGAAAATGTAAATAGTAAAAACATAATATCTCAAAGTAAAAATGATGGAAGTCTCCACAACGCGCCAGTGTGTACCGTCACGCCTTACTTCCACTCGTACCTGAAACAGTAATTTATAGGAAAAGAGTAAGCACGAAGCTTAGTGAATTCAAACACATGCATAGGGTATCAATTATACCGACACCACCCCTACCAGCAGATAGATATAACAACCATTACACACAGTTTAGCAATACAGGCAAACTCATACAAAAATCCCTATGCATACACCATTCGGTCTCCCCGAACTCATACCACACCCGTGCAAACATCCCTCGGTCTCCCCGAGTCCATACCACACTCGTGCAAACATCCTTCGGTCTCCCCGAGTTCATACCACACTCGTGCAAACATCCCTCGGTCTCCCCGAGTTCATACCACCCTCGTGTACGTATTCCTCGGTCTCCCCGAGTCCTCGGTCTCCCCGAGATTCATACGACACCCAAGACCTCATACTAGACACTAACTCGGCCTAGTTCAACATACAAACAGAACAGTTAATACACACGAACTATAGTAGCACGCATACAATCTCTATCCTACACAGTGAGAGAACTCACCTCGAAAAGCAAAGCAGATATCCACAAAAAGCAATACGAGCCCGCCAACTCCAACTCACTTCTTTCCACCTAAAGAAGTGTTATCAAGCGTCAAAGTGAAGTCCTAACCCGAAATTACAACTACAAGCCTAAACGTTTATTTTCCAGCTTTTGGTCTCAAACTACAGGTCTGTTCATGACCTGTTTAGCTCCCCTTAAACTCATCAAACCAGAAAGATTATTCCATAACTAGAAAGTTCTATGTCTTAGATTTCCAGGGACATATCGCACGCGTTCATACGATGTCCCTACTATTTTATACGGAATTTCTAAGACAGGCTATCCAAACTGTGAATTCCGGACCAGTCTACACAAATCGCCATTTTGGCCCTAGCTAGAGGCCGTATTAATTTTTCTTCAAAACATACGAAACATACCAGACCCAATTTGTGAGATTTGGGCACTGGTTTCACCTCAATCCGAGTTTCCTAGATTTTCTATGGCTTTTACAAAACAGAGGCGGATTAAGTGATTTCACATAAAATGACGACTTAGTTTTCGTTTCGGGTTTATGCGATTCGGGTTAAGAGTTTAGCAATCGAGGTTAGGGTTTTAGGTTACTAAGGACTGGACTAAACAACTCACCACCCACTGCCACCTCCGGCAGTGGTGGTCGACGGCGGCGGCAGCCACCACCGGCGATGGCGATGATTCGGTTGCACGTCCGACGAATGCCAACGAAATAACCCGATTATCCTAACTCCGTCATACACACCCACACGAATGAACGAACAGCCCCTAACCCACCCTTACAGCCACCACCAAGGTGGTTCACGGGGAGATACACCGCCGGCAGCCATGGCTGCGGCGGCGGTGGTGGTTTCCCGGCTGTTTTGACGACGAAGCAACAGAAAAACAAAGAGAGGAGGAATCTTACCTTGCGACGACACAGCAGCGACTCACAACTCCGGCCCCCTTTCTCTCTCGTTCTCTCCCTCTCTCGCTGCACTTTAATCTTCTTCGGCAGGGGAGCAGCGGCGACACGGCGACGCTGGGGTGGTCCGGCGGCGGCAGCAGGTAGGGAAGGCGAGGGCAGGGAAAGCTAGGGTTATGCTTAGGGTTCCTCTCGGCTGCTACTTGCGTGGGAAGAAATTAAAACGAGAAGAAAGGGAGGGGGTCGGTATTAAGGCCGATCCCCATGCACTCCAATTGCCAACTTTCCCTTTTAGCCCCTAGGTTTAGAAGTAGTTCACATTCCCACCCCCCCCCCCCCCCCCTTTACATTTGAGTTTTAACCATTAATTTTAAAATTAATCAATTTACTTCGCTCTAGGTCCTAGCCGCCTAATCCCGGTAAAAATAAAAACATTAAGAGGAAGAATTAAATTAATAAATAAGACGTACCGGGATACGGGTTTTACAACTCTCCCCGCTTGAATTAGACTTCGTCCTCGAAGTCTCTGCCCACGAATAACTCTGGATAGTTCTCCCGCATCTCAACTTCGGGTTCCCAAGTCCACTCGGAACCCTTTCTGTGTTGCCACTAGGCTTTCACTAACTGGAATCTAAATTTCTCACACCGTCTAAAAATTTCTCGAATACTTTTCTTACCAACAAAACTCCTTCAAGAACACTGAAATTATGATCGGAAGAACACTCCAACAACTGGAATCATTCCTAGTCAAATGACTTCGGTTGTCTCCCAACCTTAGATATTCCACACATCTCGATTCAAATTTCAAGCTCTAACCATTCTAAAGTTGCTCACCAATATACTCTACAGGATACTCGAATCCGATCATTCCTACCATTAACTGTCGATTAACTTCCACGAGTTCTAATAGACTCCCAAAATTTATTTCACACGAATCATCAACCCAGTAAATTTATAATCACTCACGAAGGTCATTCCACCATAACCATTCATCACAAGTGAGCATTTCAGGGTTACTACTACCATCACCATAATTATTTTAAAATCGGCTACAATTCTCCGATTACACTAAAGGTGTTTGGCCTCAAGCCCAAAAGTCGACACCTAAATATACCACTTACCTCAAAAAGGTTACTGCGCATTTATTCTCTTAATTACAAAGGGCATCATTCCCTTAACCGATACTATTCGGCCTATAGTACCAACACGCGTGGAATACCCAACCTTCCACCGTCGACGTATCTTCCACACTCGCTCTACGAAGCCAAGTTACACCGTATCGAGGATACACCTCGACGTCTACCTCCCAGGTAACTGTTCAATACTATAACCTCCTAGTGCCTACTGGAAAGTCAAGGTCATAAAACATAAATACCGGGGTCCCACCCCGAGATACCCAATCGACCATTACTAACGACTGACTATCATGCCTATGGATCCAATGCAATACAGTCTACCAACAACATGCCTATCCCGGAATGACTCACCCACCCAAGCATGTAAATACTCAACGTGCAAAAATGCAAAACGGTGCAACAAAAGCAACCCATCAACAAGACTCCACATCGAGCCATTAAAACCGGGCAATTGACCCATAACTATCTCAAAGTCAAAACCGAGCAAAATACTCCACGCTTGCTAGACCCATATGTCGGTCAAAAAAGCGTTTAAACAATGTTTAAGCAAGCAATACTCTAAAATCAACATTAACCCAAAAACTCATCACGGGTTTTAAAAAAAGTTTTCCCAAAGGACTCACACCCTCATAATTCTCAAAATGATACATAACACTTAAAAGTGCATTTCCCAAATGGTTTACAAAATATTTTCAACACCAAGATTTTTCATCCCAAATAGCTCGTATACAATAAAACTACTATTATCAGTTCGGTAGTTACGCACAAATGGACACGCTCGTCCCACTTATGAAAATCATGTTAAAAATCATTCTATTGCAGTTCAGTGTACTCACAAAACGCAAAGCGTAATAAATAATTTCTTTAAAAATGAACCGCCTCGATTCCAGTATGGATTGACTCATGACATGCACTTAACGTAACCGCTTGACCTTAAACAGGGTGCGACAAAGGTGTGCACAAAATTCAAAATAAGTTTCACGACATTTGATTCCAAAATTTCTCTTTTTAATCATAAAATGACGTGGCACAGGGTTCACCAACAAATTTTTCGCGCGTCAGCTAATCACACAAAACGATGAAACGGTTTACAAATATATTTTTGTTAAAACACAACTGTCTTGTGTAAGTTTCAAACTTGAAGACAGAAACCAATCCGCTTCCATCATACAAAAATATCGACTAAACCCTCTTAAAATCTCAAACTGGAAGTAGGCATGCAAGTTTGTAACACTTCCTTAGAAATTTCTTGCAATGACACACATGCAAAATATTCCTGACAGAACTGCACACAACAATGTATTTGTCAAAAATGCTCAAAATACTCGTTTCCTCGGAAGCAAAAGTTTTTAATTTTCCCAAAATAATCGGCAATTCTAAATTAACTGAATGTCCACAATCTACGCATTTATATTTTCAAAATATAACACATTGTAAACGTATGCATGATATTCACAACACTAAAACACTCCTTTGACCAAATGGTCTTTCATTCCGACAAGAAGGAACTAAAACATTTTCATGCACGACTCGTTTATCGAATGTCAAGAAACAAAGGTTACCCAAGTATGCATACCCCTAAGTCGATATAGCGCATTTTCATGGAAATGATAATAAAACATTTAACTGACTAAAAGCGCACCAAACAACTCATTATGAAATGTTACCAAAATATTCTTCCATGCATCACTTAAGTCACGCATAAATCAATCCATACACTGAACTATTTGCAATAAAATACTTAGTAACACAAACTTCATGAACCTCAACGAACTCAATGACTCTAAGTCAATAAAATAGCACCATACATTGTGCCCCCAAAGTCAAATTGTTAAAAGCAAAATCATGAATGAGACGCCAAAATCCCAAAAATCTCTTTCCACGGTAAAACCATAAAACAACATTGTTTAACAAACTCATATTAAACAAATCACCAAAATAGTTTTATACAGACATCGTGGAATGTAACTTTCCGTCTCAACTCTAACATATGTGGAGGAGTTCCAATGTTAGAGTCACAAGCCGTAGTCACAAGCCGTAGTCACTTACCCAATTTTTTAAACGCTACAAAACACGGATATCATCTTACCCGAAAGAACCGTTGGAAAATAACAAAATGAAACAAATTCTAACAAAGTTTGCAACTCCCGTGATAAAACGGTTTCATGTACTTTCAAAACCATAATTCGAAATCTTGTGTGTGTGCTGAACATTTCCCAAAATTCCAAAACACAATCCATAAAAGGATTGGAAACACAAGAATTAGTTAATGCAATTTTATTTTCAAAATAAACTTTGTGCATGACTCATTCGGCATTCAACGTCTCGACTCATACTCCTCCATGCCTCTCCGGTCCACTAACGTCGTCCGGACATTTAAACCTCTTAGGGCAAATTGGGAAATTACGTCAAATAATCCCTACGATTTTTCCTCAAATCCAAGTCGGCTCTATAAGCCTATGATTCTAGCACAATCATCCATCTTGGCCCGAAATGGTCTACTTAAAATAAACATCATCCTTATCGTCACACCAAGTGATTAATACTAGAATCGTCCTTCTATTCCAACAACTACTAGTTTAGAACCTTCATCACTACCCCAACGATCATCATATCAAAGCAATTCAAGTACACACCTGTACTAGTAGGTTCACTATTGTTGTTCCTCCTTGTGATGGCTATTATGGGTAGATATTACAACGAGTAATTAGCACACAATAAATCCTGCTATCTACGCTCACGCTTAACTCCTCGGATTCCCCGTGACTTTCCCCGACCCGAGCACGGATCCTGTGCTTCAGATAGTAGGAGCTCTACTACTACCTTCCACACCTATCCTTACTCGTTTCGAGTCCCATCCCGAAGTGCCCAAGTAGTCCCTTGCCGACAGTTACACCCATATGCTCGTACCAGCATATGTAAACACTCTTCCTAGCTCACTAGGAATTTTCACCCTATTCCACTACCCTTACTATGACGAAATCCTCACTAGTCATGACGAGTCGCCTCGCGAATGCACAGTTGCATACAGTGTGAAATCAGATAGACATTCGAATAAAAGATTCTATCCTACAACGGTTGGACTCAAACAATAGTTGCGCAATAGAACTAAATCCAACATTCTAAGGCTATATGGTTCCTACTGCATACAACTTATAAGGCATTCACTTAGCAACCTATCAAGACTGGCATAAATTCCTACTAGCAAGTGACAAACATGCAGTATAGTGTAATAAGCATCAAGCAGTCTAGCATACATACTCCTATGTTCTAGAAAGCAATAAATTACACTAAGTACTTTACCTTTTCCCTTGGCATCGGCTGACTGTACACACTGCCCCTTCGGTCACCGTTTCTCAAACGTACCTTCCCTTTCTTTTATTTTCTCAAAATTTTAAAAGGAAAAGAAAATCCCGAGCCGCAAACTTGAGTTCAAACACACCGAAATGTGTTCGATTCGCTCAAGTTGTGCTCTGATACCAACTTGTAACGTCCCAAAAATTACAATAAATTTGAACTTTTTAAAATACCATTTTATTAAATAAAACCATAAATGTTTAGGCCCAAATAATTGTTTCATCAAAACTGTTAAGTTAAATAACCAATCCAAGTAACACAGCGGAAAATGTAAATAGTAAAAACATAATATCTCAAAGTAAAAATGATGGCAGTCTCCACAACGCGCCAGTGTGTACCGTCACGCCTTACTGCCACTCGTACCCGAAACAGTAATTTATAGGGAAAGAGTAAGCACGAAGCTTAGTGAATTCAAACACATGCATAGGGTACCAATTATACCGACACCACCCCTACCAGCAGATAGATATAACAACCATTACACACAGTTAGCAATACAGGCAAACTCATACAAAAATCCCTATGCATACACCATTCGGTCTCCCCGAACTCATACCACACCCGTGCAAACATCCCTCGGTCTCCCCGAGTCCATACCACACTCGTGCAAACATCCCTCGGTCTCCTCGAGTTCATACCACACTCGTGCAAACATCCCTCGGTCTCCCCGAGTTCATACCACCCCCGTGTACGTATTCCTCGGTCTCCCCGAGTCCTCGGTCTCCCCGAGATTCATACGACACCCAAGACCTCATACTAGACACTAACTCGGCCTAGTTCAACATACAAACAGAACAGTTAATACACACGAACTATAGTAGCGCGCATACAATCTCTATCCTACACAGTGAGAGAACTCACCTCGAAAAGCAAAGCAGATATCCACAAAAAGCAATACGAGCCCGCCAACTCCAACTCACTTCTTTCCACCTAAATAAGTGTTATCAAGCGTCAAAGTGAAGCCCTAACCCGAAATTACAACTACAAGCCTAAACGTGTATTTTCCAGCTTTTGGTCTCAAACTACAGGTCTGTTCGTGACCTGTTTAGCTCCCCTTAAACTCATCAAACCAGAAAGATTATTCCATACCTAGAAAGTTCTATGTCTTAGGTTTCCAGGGACATATAGCACGCGTTCATACGATGTCCCTACTATTTTATACGGAATTTCTAAGACAGACTATCCAAACTGTGAATTCCGGACCAGTCTGCACAAATCGCCATTTTGGCCCTAGCTAGAGGCCGTATTAATTTTTCTTCAAAACATACGAAACATACCAGACCCAATTTGTGAGATTTGGGCACTGGTTTCACCTCAATCCGAGTTTCCTAGATTTTCTATGGCTTTTACAAAACAGAGGCGGATTAAGTGATTTCACATAAAATGACGACTTAGTTTTCGTTTCGGGTTTATGCGATTCGGGTTTATGCGATTCGGGTTAAGAGTTTAGCAATCGAGGTTAGGGTTTTAGGTTACTAAGGACTGGACTAAACCACTCACCACCCACTGCCACCTCCGGCAGTGGTGGTCGACGGCGGCGGCGGCGGCGGCAGCCACCACCGGCGATGGCGATGATTCGGTTGCACGTCCGACGAATGCCAACGAAATAACCCGATCATCCTAACTCGGTCATACACACCCACACAAATGAACGAACAGCCCCTAACCCACCCTTACAGCCACCACCAAGGTGGTTCACGGGGAGACACACCGCCGGCAGCCATGGCTGCGGCGGTGGTGGTTTCCCGGCTATTTTGACGACGAAGCAACAGAAAAACAAAGAGAGGAGGAATCTTACCTTGCGACGACACAGCAGCGACTCACAACTCCGGCCCCCTTTCTCTCTCGTTCTCTCCCTCTCTCGCTGCACTTTAATCTTCGCCGGCAGGGGAGCAGCGGCGACACGGCGGCGCTGGGGTGGTCCGGCGGCGGTAGCAGATAGGGAAGGTGAGGGCAGGGAATGCTAGGGTTATGCTTAGGGTTCCTCTCGGCTGCTACTTGCGTGGGAAGAAATTAAAACGAGAAGAAAGGGAGGGGGTCGGTATTAAGGCCGATTCCCGTGCACTCCAATTGCCAACTTTTCCTTTTAGCCCCTAGGTTTAGAAGTAGTTCACATCCCCCCCCCCCTTTACATTTGAGTTTTAACCATTAATTTTAAAATTAATCAATTTAGTTCGCTCTTGGTCCTAGCCGGCTAATCCCGGTAAAAATAAAAACATTAAGAGGAAGAATTAAGTTAATAAATAAGACGTACCGGGATACGGGTTTTACAAACAACCTCTGCAATCCCCCACTCCTATTAATTATGCATAACAAAGGGATTTCTCTGCCTTCCTCGAGCAACACGAGTTTGCAGACACATTGGACACCTCTGGATGGACTGTAGAGGCACATCCAATGATGTCAACAGAGGACCGAGTTTCAAATCTTCAAACTTCTGGTAGAGCAAGTTCATCCCTGGAAAATAGTTCCAGTCCTATACCAGAAGATGATCCTACAGTAGAAGAACACGGTAACCTGTTTCCCTCCCCTCCAAGTTACGATCCAGAACTCCAAAACACATAGGAGATGATCGAAACTGAAGACACCTGGGTGGAGATTCAATCCAAGCCCTCTGCGATCATCTCAGAGATGGACTCTGAGATAGAGGTAAGCGACAAAACCCCAAAAGATATTCATGTCGCTACCCCAGAAGGACTCTCACACCCAGATCCACGAAGCTATGATGTGCTGCGAAAAAGCCCAGAGGATATGGACAACTTCGACGAGATAGAGGCTAGCAGAAAAACTCATAGGTTGGGATGTATGACTGCAGAGGAAGCTTCAAAAGATTCCACACCTCAACCCTCAGCCATTATCTCAGAGGTAATTACTGATATGGAAACTGACAAAACCCCTGAGGCCACCAAGACACAAGAAACAGCACCTCTGCATCCCCATGTACAACAATTAATTGGCACTCATCCAATATGTGACTCCCTAGTCACCAGGGTAGAGGTAGCGACAGAGGGTGATGTTTAAAAAGATGTCGTATATAGAAGAGGCAAACAACCACAACCCCCTCCTAGTGCAACCCACATTTCTAACATCGTCAGTCTAGTGGCAGAGGATGTCATTGAAAAAGAGCCGCACAGCTCGAGCCCAACCCCTGCTAACCGGACAGAGGAACTTCTTTCCTCCTCTGTGCCACTTATACCCGGGGAAACCATTCCAAGGAAGTCCTCTCCAAAGGAGGTACCTTTAGTAAGTGATCAATTGCCCCAGATCACATCCGAAATCCCAACAGAGGAATTTGTTTCCTCTGACACGCACACACATCTAGGTCCAAAAAGCTCTTCAGATGAGCTTAAAGTGCACAACGACAAAGGGACTCTAGAAAAGTCCCCTAGTCAACTCAAGGATACTTCTGTCCCCACCTCTGGAGTGGATCAGAACAAGGTCCTTGACAGAACCTTCGTAGAGTCTGAAGCTTAAAAGGCTTCTGCTCTAGGATCGAAGGGAAGTCCTTCCCCTCTCAACGTACAAACAGGAGTGTAAAGCCCGTATCCCGGTATGGATTTATTTTAGTAATTTAATTTTCTCGTAACGATTTTCTTTTATTAACGGGATTTGGCGGCAAGGACCAAAAATGAAATAATTTGGTTATAATTGATTAATTGGTAAAATCCTAACTTAATAGGTAAAAATGAATTCACCTTAAAAATCAGTGACTAAAAATGTAATTTTGAATCAAATTTTGCATGGGATCGGCCCTTAAAGAACCGACCCCCCTTCCCTCTCGTCGTTTTCCTTTCACGCAAGAAACACCCCAAAACCCTAGCTGTTCCCATCGTTTCCCTTTTCTTTTGCTGTCACCGCCGAACCACTGCAAGACCACCAGCACCGCCGCCACTAGCGGCTGTCGGTGAGAGGGAGAAGCAGCGAGAGAGAGAGAGAGAGAGAGAGAGAGAGGGAGGGAGGGAGGGAGAGACGATCGGGAAGAGAAGGGAGTCGGGTTTTCGTCGTGGTTGTTGCTGTGTTTTTATCGAGAGGTAAGTTTTCTCTTTTCTCTTTGTTTTCTTGTTCGTCGCCGTCGAACCACCACGAAACCACCGCCGCCGTCGCAGCCTGGATGCAGTCGGTGTGCCGCCGCCGTGCACCACCATTCGTTGGCTGCAACGTGTGTGTTTGGTGCTGCCGTTAGGGTGTGAGTGGGTGTGAATGGCCGAGTTATTGGTGGTAACGCTCTTTTCGCTGCGCCGGGGGTTTATTACCAAACCACCCCCACCGTAGGTGGTGGCTGCCGCCTACACGCCGCCACCGTCCATCACTGCCTGAGATGGCAGTGGGTGGTGTTTATTTATCCCAGCCATTAGATGCCTAAACCCTAATCCTAATCCTAAATGCCTAAACTCTAAACCGAACCAAAGTTATCATTTTATGTGAAAACGCCTAATCTGTCCCTGTTTTGTAAAATCCATAGAAAAATATAGGAAACTCGGATTTAGATGAAACCAGTGCCCAAAACTCTCAAATTGTGTGTAGTATGTTTCTTATGTTTTACAGAAAATTATTAAAGCCTCTAGCTAGGGCCAAATTGGCAATTAGTACAGACTGGTCCGAAATTCGCAGTTTGGGTAGCCGGTCTTAGAAAATTCATATAAAATAGTAGGAACCTCGTATGAACGCGTGCGATATGTCCCTGGAAAGCTAAGACATGGGACTCTCTAATTATGGAATAATAATTCTGGTTGATGGGTTAAAGGGGGGCTAAACAGGTCACGAACAGACCTGCAGTTTTAGACCAAAAAACGGAAAATGCACCTTTTAGTCTTGTAGTTGTAATTTCGGGTTGGGGCTACGTATTGACCCTTTATAACACTTCTTTAGGCGAAAAGAAGTGAGTTGGAGTGGACGGGTTCTTGTTGCTGTTCATGGAGTTCTGCACTGCTATTCGAGGTGAGTTCACTCACTGCGTAGGATAGGGATTATATGTGCATTGCTGTAGCTCGTGTGTGTTAACTAATTGGTTGTGGGTAATATTCAATTGTGTTAGTGTCTAGTATAAGACCTTGGGAGTTGTATAAGACTCGGGGAGACCGAGGACTCGGGGAGACCGAGGAATACGTACACGGGTGTGGTATGTACTCGGGGAGACCGAGGAATACGTGCACAGGTGTTGTATGAATCCGGGGAGACCGATGGATACATACATAGGTGATCTTGCATGAGTTTGCTTGTTTCAGATATGTTCTTAGACTGGCATGTAATGTTTGTTTATGTCTATCTGCTGATAGGGGTGGTGTTTATATGATTGCTAGCTTACGTACGTGTTTGAATTCACTAAGCTTCGTGCTTACCCTTTCCCTATAAATTACTGTTTCAGGTACGAGTGGCACTAAGACGTGACGGTACACACTGGCGCGTTGAGGAGACTTTCACCATTATTTATTTTGAGACACTATGTTAGAATTGTTCTATTTTCCGCTGTTTTAAATTGAGTTGGTTGTTTAACTTAACGAGGTTTTGGAATAAACGTTTATTTGGATTTAAACACTTGTGGTTTATTTAATTAAAATGGTATTTTTAAAAGTTAAATTTTATTGTAATTTTTGGGACGTTACAAGGAGCGAAAGAAGGCGTCTCAGGAACAGAGACACACTCTGGTGATAGATCCGTTCACCCAGAGGTTACACTTAGTCCGCATGTCTCAAAGGATGAGTTCCAAACCCTTGTCACCTCTGTGGACAACACGTTGAAAGGGTTGAAAAGTTCTTTCGATTCCTTTGCAGATACCACATCAAGGGCCATCACAGAACTGACCACCAAAGAGGATAACCTGTCCACAGAGGTGAAGAATTCCATGGCCAAAGTTACTCCTGCAGCAACAACCTCTGCTAAAGTTGCATCGGCCTCCACCTCAACTCTGGAAACTTCTATTGCCGATCTCTCTAAACAGCTGAAGAAGGCAAGAAAAGCTCAGAAGAATCTACCACAAACCTCTGCTCCAGTCATCACTATCGACGACCTGCAAAAGGCTCTGGATAAAGTCCAAGAGCACACTCTTGATCACACCAAGGCTCTGAAGCCTACGAATTACATCACCAGAGCCCAAATCACGGAATTAGGGCAGAGTGTTCTAAATCAAATGACCGAATTCATCACAACCTTCACAGCAGCCAACGCGAATTACGTCAGGGATTTTCGAGCAAGCGTGGGAAAATTGCGATTCAACACAGAGGCACATGTAGAATATCTTCTTGGAATCTGCGATGACTTATGCACAAAAATGCTTGCCGCAGGTGCCTCTCAGCCAAAGAAGCCAACACATACATGCAGAGCAAAGGGTATGAGAGATGAGGGTCAGGATGACTCTGATAATGACTCTGATGGTCCATCAGATCATCCTAAGGGGGAGAAACGGAGACAAGACCAAGCTGCAACCAGAGGTCTACTAGCTCCACCAATTTCAGCAGAACCTGTTTCCCAAGCTCCTCCAACTCAAACCCAAGAAAGAAACCAACAGACCACAGAGGCAACAACCACCTCTGTGGATACATCCCCTGAAGAAATACAAATCCAAGCCCAAACCAATCAAGATCAACAACAGAAGACCACAGAGGTAACACCCACCTCTGTGGATACAACCTCTATATTCGGAGAAGATGTACCAACCCGTGAACAATTTCAAATCCTGACATCCTCCGAAGAAGATCAACCATCCTAATCACCAAAACCAAAAACACCAGAAGAACCTAAGTTACCATCCCCCACACCAGAAGATACAACAACAAAACTTCCATCTCCCAAAACCAAAACACCCAGAACCAAAACCATAACTCATAAAAGGAAATATCTGAGCAAATCTGCAGAATCCTCACCAACCAAACCCACATCACCCCTCAAGTCCTCTGAAAAAACAACCCTCAAGTCCTCTGAAAAACCAACAGAGGCAACCCCTATAAAATCTGCAGAAGCACCTCCATCAGCTAAAACCTCATAAGCTCAACTGATCAAACCAATAGAGGCAACCCAATCCAATCAAGCAGATCCACAATTGCCGAAGGCCAAAGACAAGGGAAAAGAGATTGTGACAGAGGAACCTGGGAAGAAGAAGACAAAGCATCAACCAGCAGAAAAACTAATGAAAAGCGCCTTCGATGCATACGTGACACCAAAGCCAGAAGAAGAAGACTGGGCTTTTGGTGTTACCCCTCTGTCAAACATACAAGTTCTGGATCCAAAGGCAAAAGTCACAGAGGACAGGGTCGCCTAGGTAAAGAAACAAATGGACGCTCTGCGCAGGCCCATGCCTCCACCTGGTGCACCTCCTCGACAAATGGAAGAAGTAGTGTACAGGTATCTCTACAACAGAACCATCAGAGATTCTCTACCACCAACTATTCAAGATCCAAACTTCCGTGCTGAGCTCGAAAACATCTTCAACAGAACAACACCCAAGCCTGTCAACCAAGTCTACTCAATCTCTAAAATCGACAAGGTCATATACTGTAAGTTCTCTCACACCAGAACCATACCTAAGATCTCCTACAACATCTATAAGGTCAAAAGAATGGACAGAATCGAGAACCAATTCTCAGAGGCTGATCTTAGGAACTTAAGCCCCTACGATCTACCCGACCTTCTAAACTGGACAAAACAGAACTTCACAACAGATGCAAATCGAAGGGCATAAAGGGTAATCAGGAAAGCCATGCGTGAGAAACTTCTGCTATATAGCCTAGTCGATTTCCAAGTAGGACGAGATCTTGGAGTGAGAAACCTAAGTCTCAGACCACCAGAAGATGACTGCCCATCCTCTTCCATACAAACTCAATCATTACATTTCCAAAGGTTGAGTTAGTCTATCCAGATCCTGCTGGGAAGTCAAGACTGTTCCTAGAGATGGACTGTCAAAAGTATGCAACAAGTACTTTGACAGAGTTCAAAGCCATCCTCATGGAGCACAGAGGAACGGAATTGATGGATAAAGCCTCCGCCGATAGACTAATAGAGGTCATTGACTCCGTCATCAAATTCCGAACCCTCTGCATTAGTTTCTATCACGAGCTTAAAGAAGTAGGTCTCGACAACAGAAGTTTCAACGACTTCAAAAACGCCAACGTCTAATGTCATCTACCGACTTCTGCAACTTTTCCTTTCATAATATAATCAAGTGTAAGTTCCTCCGACATAATGTTTAATGAAAGAAAAGTAAACTCTTTTGAGGTACAATGTTTCACAGAAAACCTTGCATTTTTCAATTTTTTATTTTTCAATACTTAGGGGGAGATTGTTAGCTCCAATCTTTATGTTTATAGAAGTTTTGAAAAATAGGCTAAGTGTTGACTCCGACAGAGGTTCTGCCAAGACCCATAGAACACCCAAGTCTCCGCATAAGACATTCAGAGAGGACAAAGCCACAGAGCTTCTGTCACACCTGACAGAGCCTCTGTGGTATTGAAGACTTAGAAGAATCTGAAGAATGAAGATCAACACAAAGATGATCGTGCTTCCCATGTCTTACTGTTGTACGAAGATCTTGAAGATCATTCGTACAAGGCTCGCCATGCTGCCTCCACGTGTCAACCTCTGATAAGTTACAACTTTTGTAGAGTATGGCGCACTACAGTAACGTTGTACCTATTGCTGTTCCACGATATTGCCTTTTGTACCTTAGTACTTCTTTTCTCCATCTTATCCCCTGTAGAAGTAGTATAAATAGTAGACTCATGTTGAGCTCTTCTATTAAGCTTTAGCACAATACACACACCATTAGAGCAGAATTCTTGTATTACCTTCCGTGTTCTTAGGTGTTCTTATTATATCAAATACAGTGAATCATTGAGTTACTTATCTGTGTTATTTACACTTCACGTATTTGATATTGTGTATTTATCTACCAAGTAATACCTCTCTAGTTCGCTAAAACGCTTCTGCACCCTAATCTGTTTGAACTAATAGGTATTTATATCATTGTTAAGCAAAATAGGAACCAACAATAAGAATGAGAGATTTATAAATGTGATTTGCTCATACCGATTGCTATGAGGAATCTATGTGGTGTAAATGTGATTTTCTCATATCAATTGCTATGAGGAATCTATATTAAGAGTAATTGATCTATAGGCCCTAGTGTTTTATGATCACATGGAATGGACGTGTGGTACTTATCGTTATTCCAGTGTGTGTGGGAAATCGTGGGATAGACGTAGATTTATTCGTAATTCCCGATTTCTAAGGAAGAAAAAGGGATTGACATGAGTGATTGTAATCTCTACTTCCTTTCCAATAAATGGGCATGTGTTATTGCGATTTATTGGATAAGAGCATTAATCTAGAATCTGTGAAGATTCGTAGTGTGGGCTCTGGACCATGAGAAATGACTGACTTAGGGTCAAGTCGTAGTCATGGAATCGGGTTTAACCCCGTTATCAAAAGATGGTTACATGTGTGGTAAGAAAAAGGGTAAACCAGGTTTGTTATGCCTTGTTTACATTGAATTGTATAAATATTATTTTGAAACCGAATGTTCTCACTAGGCGTTAGCCTAATCGTTTCAAATAATGTTTTCTTACCAGGTACTAGCTTGGGAAAATAAAGGGATGTGGGACGAGAGCTTTTGGATTAGCAGAGAAGTTATTGATACTGAAGTTTTTGATGGATTGCTTAGATAACCTAGTTAATCTGATTATAGTGACATGATTAGACTAATAGGTTATTTGAAGAATTTCATATTTGTAATTATGACCTCATCGTAATTCTCTGCTTATGTTTAAAGATTAAAAGGTTTTATGATTAAATCTTGTTATAAATTTGAGGTTTAAGTTAGCCCTGATTTTAGGGTGTTACACCTGAGAAGGTGAAGGTATCGATCGCATCCCCAGAGAAGACGAGGACGTCTTCCGATGCGATCGACGCAGTACATGTTAGCTCTGCGCCTCCGGCGAAAACATCGGTGCGTCCTTCCATCACATCGACCCCTTCGTCGGCCGACAAAGGCAAGGGCCACGCGACTGGAGAGGCCGAGGTCATGACGATCAACTTTACGTTGCCGTCAGACTTCATGGCTGACAATGTCCTAGACGGGATGAAGCTTTTCCCCCATCTGGGGAAATATCAGCTCCCGTCTTTCAAGGAGCGTTTCCGAGGGGTCTCCGTCGAGGAGACGGGATCGCACGTTGTCGGACTGGCGTTTATGGTAAGTCTTTTCTTTCAAGACTTGTCTTTTGTTTTGTATAACTTTGTCGAGCGTTTACTAACATTCTCCTTTATGTTTTACAGGCGTTCCAGTCCTCCCTGGCTCTGCACGCCAAAATGGCAAAGATTGAAGGCTTGGTGTCCTCTGCTCTCGAAAGAGAGAATGCGACACTGGACAGAGAGAAGGCGGCTCTGGCGCGCGTCGAGGACATATCGATACGACTCGATGACGCCCAGAACTAGTCGGAGTCTGTCGGGCGTGCAAGGGACGAGGCGAACTATCGTCTGAAGCAGTCCCTGTCCCTGATCGCCGAACAAAGGGCGGAGCTGGACAAGACTAAGGAATCTTTGGCTGCGAGTGAAAAAGAAGCCGAGGATTCCAAGTCTAGGGTAGCGGAGCTGGAAGGAGAGGTGAAGGAGCTGAAGGACGAGGCTAAGTCCGTTTTCGCTCTTACCCGACTGACCGCGCGGGCGGCAATCATGCGACAACACTTGTCGGGCAAGTATCCCCTCGCCTCTGCGTTGGATGAGTTGGCGTTCTTCTTGGCGAATGTCGGGACTGAGAGGGACCTCGACTCGGACGACGAGAAGGAGGTCGAGGAGGAGGAGATGGATGAAGGTTCCAAGGGCGAGGCCTTTGGCAAAGACGCGACCGATGACCCTTCTCAGCCTTAGAAAATTTTATTCTTAATTTTTTTTTATCGCTCGACCGTTGGTGGTCGAGCCATTTGGATGTAATCGATCCTTTAATGAATGAAAAATATTCATGCATTACTTTGTCTCATATATTTGTGCAATATCACCAAGTAAACATTCATCATATAAAAATGAACATCAAGACGTGCGACATAAGCATTCATTGCAATACACTGACTTTTTAAGTTAAAACGCGGACTGTAAGATCGTGAGACCTTTAAGTCGTGTAAAGCAAACATAGGTACATGCAACTTAGGCACTTATCAAAAACATGGAAATTTTTCTAAGTTAAAAAACTTAGATCGTGAAGTCATTAGGCCTTACGATCGCATCATTAAGTCGTACGATAAATTTGAATCATACATCCTTGCGATAAGGTAGTAAAGTCATTTAGTAGATCTGATTGCTTATGTCGTGCGATCCTGCGAAAATGTACTGAAGTCGTACGATAGACTTAGTAACTTGTGTTGTACGATACTGCGATAAAACAATGTCAGAGGTTGGTCGTTGGCTAACCAACGACCCTCTGATGCTTAAGCCAGTAATCGTCATGATGAATAAAAATCGTATGAGAAAAAAGGGTTTTAGAAGAAATACCTTTTCAAATGTGTTGCATTCCAGCTACGTGGGACATCTCGATTGTCGAAGGTTTGGAGCCGATAGGCACCTTTACCTACGACTTCTAAGATACGATAAGGACTTTCCCACTTGGTGGAAAGCTTACCTGCGTTGAGCTCTTGAGTGCTTTGGAACGCTCATCGGAGGACGTAGTCGCCTTCTTGGAAGATTTTAGCTTTGACATTCTTGTTAAAATGTCGTTCGACCGCTTGCTTTTGTGATGCCATTCTGATCAATGCTGATTCTCTAAGTTCTTCATGGGCGTTGAGGTCATAACTTAAATCAACCAAGTTATGGTCGACGGAAGTATGCCTCGAGGTTGGGAGCTGGACCTCGACCGACAAAACTGCTTCGCAAACATAGACCAAAGAGAAAGGGGTTTGTCCTGTGGACGTGCGGGGCGTCGTGCGATTTGCCCACAGGACTGAAGGGAGTTCTTCGACCCACCTTCCTTTGGCAGCTTTTAACCTTTTCTTGATCGAAGCGATAATGGTCTTATTGCTCGATTCAGCAAGTCCATTTGCCTGGGGATACCTGGGTGTCGAGGTCATTAGCTTGATATTGCGGTCTTCACAGAATTGTCGAGTCATGTTGCTTATGAACTGGGATCCATTGTCGCAGACAATTTCGGATGGGATCCCAAACTTGCATATGATGTTAGTTTGGATAAAAGAGAAAACTTCCTTGTCCCGAACTTGAGAAAAGGCAGCTGCTTCTACCCACTTAGAAAAAAATACGTAAGTACGAGGAGATGTACCTTCTGCCCGGGGGCAGGTGGTAACTTGCCGACAATGTCCATCCCCCATCTCATGAAGGGCCATGGGACCAGTGTCGAGTGTAAAGGTTCAGAAGGTTTATAGGATGTAACTGAATGTCGTTGACAGGGATCACAGTTCTGGACATACCTAATGGCGTCTTGTCGTAGTGTTGGCCAAAAATAGCCTTTCCCAGATATACGATTAGCCAAACTGCGACCACCTGAGTGATTGCCACACTCCCCATCGTGCATCTCTTGAAGGGTCTTCTGAACTTGACTCTTGCTGATGACGTATCTCAGGTTTAAGCCTGTCGACGACCGTCGATAGAGTCTATCCCCGATCACGACATACCTGGATGCCTTGAACTTGATCTTTCGAGCTTCCACCTAGTCTTCTGGGAGTTGGTCGTGTATAAGGAAATTTTTGATGTCGCACGACCAATCATCTTCCTAGTCTTCGATCTGGACGACATCGTCATTTTCGATGGACGACGTCGCCAGGTGGATCATGGGAATGTTGTCGAATATTGGTTCGACCAGAGCAGACCCAAGGTTTACTAAAGCGTCGGCTTGAGTATTCTGGTCCCTTGGAACTTGTTCGATAGAAAATGATTTAAACTTTTCTGATTTTTCTTTTGCTACCTTTAGGTACGCTGTCATTTTTTAATCTTTGGCCGCGAATTCTCCATTCATCTGGTTCACGACCAGAAGAGAATCGCTTTTGACATGTAGCGCGGTTGCCCCCGAGTCGTGGGCCATATTCATTCCCACGATCAGGGCTTCGTACTCGGCTTCATTGTTGGTGGTTTTGAAGTCGCATCGCACGGAATACACCATCTTGCCCCCCTGTGGCGACTTTAAGACGACGCCTAGTCCTGAGCCCCTAGTGTTTGATGAATCGTCGACATGTAGAGTCCAGGACACGTCGTCGTGAGTCGCCACAGTAGACACTTCGAGCTCTGCTTCTTTTTCCAATTCAGGACTAAAATCGGCGATGAAATCTGCCAATGCTTGCGATTTAATTGTTGTCCTAGGTTTGAAATCGATGTCGTAACCACTGAGGTATATGCTCCATTTCACCAATCGACCTGTCAACTCGGGTTTCCTCAAAACAGACTTAAGGGGAAAGTTAGTCACGACAGTAATAGGATGCGATTCAAAATAGTGTTGCAATTTCTTTGTGGCTGTAACTAGCGACAAAAGTAATTTTTCCATAGAGGAATACCTGGTTTCGGCGTCCAAGAGAGATTTACTTACATAGTAGATCGGCAGTTGCTGCTTTTCATCTTCTCGCATCAGTACGGCACTTACGGCATTAGGACCAATAGCCAAATATAGTTGCAAGACCTCATGATCGTGAGGCTTCGACAGCAAAGGTGGTGACGTCATATATTCCTTCAATTTTTGCAGTGCTTGCTCATGATCGTCGGTCCAATCGAAGCCTTTATTTTTCCTGAGGACGTTATAAAATAGATGACATCTATCTGAGGATCGGGAGATAAACCTGTTCAGAGCTGCCACCCGACCAGTGAGCCTTTGGACTTCTTTGAAATTTCTTGGAGATTTGATCTCGATAATGGCTTTGATCTGGTCGGGATTGGCCTCAATTCCTCGACGAGTGACCATATAGCCCAGGAATTTCCCGGCACTGACACCAAAGGAACACTTCGTCGGGTTGAGCTTCATGCTATACTTTCGGAGGATGTTGAACGACTGCCTCAAATGATCGACGTGATCGACTGCTTGTTTCGACTTGATGAGCATGTCGTCGATATAGACCTCCATCATGTCGCCAAGGTGATCTTTGAACATCTTGTTCACTAGACGCTGGTATGTGGAACTTGCATTTTTTAAACCGAATGGCATACCTTTATAACAGTAAATACCTCGATCTGTCATGAATGCAGTCTTTTCTTGGTCCTCGACGTGCATCAGGATTTGATTATATCCAGAATAGGCATCCATGAACGTCAATAGTTCATGTCCTGTTGTCGCGTTGACCATAGCATCGATATGTGGCAATGCAAATGGATCTTTCAGACAAGCTTTGTTGAGATCTATAAAATCGATACAGACTCTCCATTTGCCATTTTTCTTCTGTACGACCACGACATTGGCAAGCCAGTCGGGGTACTTTACTTCTCGGATTTTCCCTGTCTTGAGGAGGTTGTCGACCTCGTCATTTATCACCTTATTCCGTTCAGGAGCAAATTTACGCCTCTTTTGTTTGACAGGTTTAAATGACGGGTCGACATTGAGCTTGTGGGAAATAACGCTGGGGTCTATGCCGACCATGTCTTTGTGCGATCAAGCAAAGAAGTCGGCATGTTCCTACAAAAAAGATATCAGTTTTCCTTTAAGGCAGGGATCGAGGGACGAACCTATAAAGACTTTTTGGTCCAGGACGACTTCCTCCAGGTGATAGTCGTTGTTAATGCCAAAAATCGCACCAAAGGGACAACTTAAGGTCGATGTGGACTTTAACAACTAAAGAAAGGAATCATTCGACAAAGGCGTGCGACAAAGACAAAAATGTAAACGAGACAGAAGATTTGATGACGCAGGAAAAACCTCAACGAGGAAAAAACCTACGGACGACTGTGGAAGTCGTCGCTACACTATGGTCGCCAATCAGGGGCGATGTCCTTGGTGTTCCGGGTGCCGATCGTACAGAGATTACAATACAAATGAAGGGAAAGACTTCGAAATGTAAAGTACAAGTGTTTGAAATATAAAAACAATGGGTGTCGTGTGTGAAAACAATATGTGAACTGTTGGTCGAGAGTGAATGTCTTGCGTCGAGAGCGATCTTCTATGAATGATCTCTTTGCTTCGAATGAATGTTCTTCGAGTGTTTGTGTTTGCTTCTGTTGTTCGACTTCCTGTATTATTTGATGTCTTGAAACTGAGGATTGAACTTGGGATTTATAGTCTTCGGATGATGTTAATTGAATCATTAAGATCTTTGATGATTGTTGTAACGGTCGTCAGTTGTAACTCTTCATAATTGCTCTTCGTCGGTTATGACCGTTGCCCATTAATGACTTTGACTCCTGCATTAATCACTGAACAAATATAACAGTCGTGTAACGCGTTAGTCGGTCGAGGTTGCATTGTTTTATGCGACGGTCGTGTGAAGTAGGCGACGTCGAGGTCGAGTGTCGTGAGGAACTCTCGACTTACCTTTTAGGAGGGACGACGGAGGTTTTTTAGGTCTTTGTCGGGACCTTATCTTAATACAAGATATAGCTCATAACATGTGTCTTACCTTTTTTGGTCGTGGTCGAGACCTGTGAAATTTTGCTCAAATAGTTTGCCCCCAAAAATTGAAAGTAGGATGGCAAATTCGAATTTTAAATTTTACCTGTCGGGTGTTCAGGGTCTTGTGTTGGAAAATACCTTGGTTGTCTCAGAACCGGATTGGTTCAATTTTAACTGAACGAGAAGTCGAATAGAAAACGAGGTCGTGACGGCATACTGACGCACGATTGTGCTTACCAGCTGTCTTTGACAGGTGTCGATGATCCGTGTGGTCACACGAAAAGACAAGGACGTGTGGCAATCATCAAGGGATTCGATCGTTTGCATAAATAGAGACCTCAATGGGTCTATTCTGTTTTACGATTTCAAAGAGTTTTAAGCGAAGATTTCCTCTCGATCTTCTTGTTGTTCTTTGCCTGATTATTACTAATCCTGCGAGAATCTGCGACTCAGTTAGGATTTTCGAGGTCTTAGAGTGCTTATATATAAGGTACGATTTCTTCGATTTCTCCAATCTGTTTTTAGAAGTGTCGATGGATCCTGAGAGCAATATTCAAGAACAGTCAGATCTTGATGACTTTAGGAGGTTAGCTAAAATCCCTGCATGGGTCGAATTAATTTGCGCAGGTCAGATTCGATCGAACGAATGTCCTGAGGGTTATATCATGATATACGAATATCCCTTTAAGATTGGTTTTGAATGGCCCTACTCACCTCTAGCTAAGGCTTTTATGCTAGAATTTGACTTAGCAGCGAGTCAGCTAATGCCCCAGTTTTGGCGAGTTGTACAAGTGATCGAACGTGTCACTAAGAATTGGGAATCTCCCATGAATGTACGCGACCTCCTTTTGGCTTATCAAGCCAAGAAGGATGGGAGTCATCGCTGCAGTTTATACTCTAGACTTAAAGGTGATTGGGTTCTGGTCCTTAGGACCGCTGTGAACGATCGCGGGTGGAAGACTCGGTACGCATTTGTGCGTAATTCGACCCTTGACTCTGAGAGTGATTGGATTAGGGCCAGCTGGAATACATCGGGTGAGCTTTGTACTTTTTTGTTGTCTGTCGTCTGCGTTTTTGGTTTTTAACTTGTTTTTTATATGTCGACAGCCATAAAGTTCGAGGACGTGAAGCCTTACGCTAATTCTCAAGCAAAGATCGACGCGTTCTTAGAGTTCATCACTGGGGAACGATCGTTTGTCGTACGACAATTGGTGGACGACGACGAGGATTTAGTATACTTAGGAGAAAATCAGGGAGAGAAACGTGAGGAAGAAGGGGAGTCGAAAGAAGAAAGAGAGATGACTGGTAAGCGTACCTTCTTATTTCTTTCTGTGTTAATTCGATTCTTCTTCCCTTGATTTTCATAATTTTTATTCTTCTGTGGTTTCCAGAGGAGTCTCAACCACGGATGCCGCGTGTCTCTGCTAAAAGAGCAGCTGAGCTCGAGCTTGCTCGTAAGGGCAAGGAGCAGAGGCAGAACCTTATGTCTGCTGGTCCAGATGTTCCGAAGAAGACGCGGACGACGGTTCTGAGGGAACCGTCTTCGGGAGTTCATGACTCGTCTAGAGTCGTTACGCCTGAGAAGGCGAAGGTCGCATCGCCCAAGAAGTCGACTTCTGATGCGATCGCTGCGACGCCTATTAATTATGCGCCTCCGGCGGAAACAGCGAAGTCCCCGTCAGCCACGTCAGATCCTTTGTCGGCCGGCAAGGGCAAGGATCAGCCGACGGGAGGGGCTAAGGTCACGACGGTTAATTTTACATTGCCGTCGGACTTTATGGCCAGCAGTGTCCTAGACGGGACGAACTTATTTCCTCACCTGGGGAAATATCTGCTCCCTTCTTTCAGGGAGCGTTTCGTGGGGTTTTCTATCAAGGAGACAGGAGCTCATGTCGTCGGGCTGGCTTTCATGGTAAGTCTTTCTTTCAAGACTTGGTTCATTCGTCGGTGTCGTTGTCGGTGTCGTTGTCGGTGTCATTGTCGGTGTCGTTGTCGGTGTCGTATGTTTTTTATAATATTTGTTTTATGATTTTGCAGGTGTTCCACGCTTCCCTAGCTTTGCGGGGTGAGACAATGAAGATAAAGGATCTAATGTCTATTGCGCACGACAGGGAGAACGCGGCGTCGGATAGGGCGAAGGTCGCCGCAGAGCGTGAAGAGGCTCTATCAAAACGTCTCGATGACGCCTTGAAGCATCTAGAGGCTGTCGGACATGCAAAGGATGAGGCCAATCATTGCTTGATACAGACCCTGTCCATGGTTGCCGATCAGAGGGAGGAGATGGACAAAGTTAAGGAATCCTTGGCTTCGATTACAAGGGAAGCCGAGGATTCTAAGTCCAAGGTGGAGAGTCTGGAGAAAGAGGTACAAGCTGCTAGGGACGAGGGTAAGTCCGTTTTTGCTATAGCTCGCCTGACTGCTAGGGCGGCAATCATGAGGCGACATCTGTTAGGGAAGGATCCTCTTGCTTCGGCGTCGGAAGAGCTCGATATTTACTTGAAGGGCGTCGGGACTGTGAGAGACCTTTATTCGGATGACGAGAAGGACGTCGAGGAGGAGGTGGTAGACGAAGGTCTTCAGGGCGGGATCTCAGGCAAGGATGCGACTGATGCCCCTCCTCAAATCTAACCGCAAAAATTTGTATTTTTACCGATCGACCGTTGGTGGTTGAGATGTAATTGACGGTTTATTCGGCGAATGAAATTTGGGCTTCTTTTGAACTTACGCTTTATAAAATATCACATCGACTGTCAAATTCATAAAAAATATACAAGGAATCATGCGACTTAGGCATCTATTGTAACACGATAACTGGAACATAAGCCAATAGACTTTTAAATCGTGTATATAAATATAAGCACATGCGACTAAAGCATACATTCGGAATATTAAATTTTTCTAAGTTAAGAAACCTAGATCATGAGATTGATAGACCTCGCGATCGTACGACTAAGTCATGCGATTAATTCGAATCGTGTGCCCCTGTAGAAAGATGATCAAGTCATAGACCTGATCGTTTATGTCGTGCGACCTTGCGAAACTAGAGTCGTTTGATTATTGTCGTGCGATTCTGCGGAATAAACAATGTCAGAGGTTGGTCATTGGCTAACCAACGACCCTCCGATGCTTAAGTCAGTAATCTTCGTTGTTTAAAAAATCGTATGAAAAAATAGAAAAGGGTTTAGAAGACGTACCTTTTCTGACGCGTCGTGCCCAACTACGTGGGACGTCTTGATTATTGCTACCATCTTACCCCCTTGTGGCGATTTTAAGACGATACACTAAATGTCGTCGTGAGTCGCCACAATAGAAGGTCTATTTTCGCTGCTTCGGAGTGGTTTTATAGCAATCACGAGCGACTTTCGGCTCACTTTTTATCTCCTGGATCCCCCACGGCGTAAGGAACTTCAGAGTCTGATGATACGTCGAGGGAACGGCCTTCATCTCATGGATCCAGGGTCGACCTAAGATGATGTTATAAGCCGACGCACAGTCGATGACGCTGAACTTGGTTTGCTTGTTG
Source organism: Saussurea involucrata (assembly GCA_033807775.1). Lineage (NCBI taxonomy): Eukaryota > Viridiplantae > Streptophyta > Magnoliopsida > Asterales > Asteraceae > Saussurea > Saussurea involucrata. Next base: position 247,337,139 of record CM066321.1, on the reverse strand, counting down.
ATTCCTCCGGCGTAGACTGGCAAGATGATATCTCCATAGGTGCTCGTCGCTTCTCCATTTAAACCGACCAAAGTTGTCGAACGTCGGGTGATTTCCGAACGATCGATTCCCATGGCCTTGATGATGCCAAGGAATATGGCGTTCGTTGAACTGCCCCCATCGACCAAGACTCGTCGAGTTAAACAATTACCAATCGTGAGTTGAATGATCAACCGGTCATGATGTTTTTGGTACGAGTCGCCGAGGTCGTCTTGGTCGAATACGATCTTCATAGCTTCCAACTCCAGATCTCCTTTAGGCCTTGATGAACGCGGGACAGGCCGATCGTTAGGTGCTTTACTGGCGTGACGTTTGGCCGCGGAGTACGTCAGACCACATACGTCGGAACCACCGATGATACAATTGACGACTTTCGCATGCTCGGGGGTTGACGATCGAACGTCGTTAGCTGGGGTAGCGGCGTCGTCGATGATGTCTTTTAAATTGCCCTTCGGGACGTGATACGCTAGCTCCTTTTTGAGAGCTATGCAATCATCTATCGCGTGACCATGGTCGACATGAAAGTCGCACCATTTAGATTTATCTTTCTTAGCGTCGTCCTGATCGGACTTCTTTGGCCATCGAATAGTCGCCTGGGTGGACTTCAGAGCTTCGACCAAATCTTTAGTGGATCCTTTGAATCCATAAGAGGATATCTTGGGGTACTGAGGAAACTTGGTCGCGGTCTTAGCCTCTGCTTTCGTCTTGAATCGGACGTTCGAGATCTGGCGCGCGGGCTCTATTTTGGAAATTGCTTTTGTCTTGAACTCGGGCTTTTTCACACCTAAAGATCTTTTGTCGTCGGTATGCTTGCGACGAAAGGCAGCGTCATCCTCTACTCTCATGTACGCTAGGGTTTGAGCTCGGACGTCTTCAAAATTCTCCGGAGGATATTTGGTCTGGTCAGTGTATAACCCTGAGCTGTCGTCCAGACCACGCTTATAAGCTTCAATTGCAGTCTTGACGTCACAATTGCGAATGATGATCATCTCCGCATTGAATCGATTGAAATAACTGCGGATAGACTCGCTAGTCTTCTGCACGACGTAATACAGGTCACTGGTCTGCTTCTCCATCTTGCGACTGCTGGCGAATTGCTGGGAGAATAGGTTGACCAATTCAGCGAACGACCCGATGGACTTGGGTTTGAGATTGATCAACCATTGGAGAGCAGGACCGGTGAGAGTCGCACCGAAGCTTTTGCACATACAGACCTCCTGATACATGTGTGGGATCGAGATCGTCTACATGAGCTGCTTATACTGCGCGACGTGCTCTGTTGGATCGGTCACTCCCGAATACTTAGGCGTGAAGGCGGGGACGTTGTACTTCTTTGGGACCTCAACGGTCGCGATCTCATCGACGAAGGGTGACGCCTGAAATCCTGATCGAGGTTCGACATCAACGGGCACGGCTGCCCCAGGTAGCTTGGCGAACAAAGATAGGACGCGCTCGTTCTGATCTTCTAGCATTTTCAATCGCTGGGCGACGGGGTCATTGGGGTCAAGATTTGCCCCTGTCTACGGATTGATTCCTGAACTGGTGCCATTGCCATGCGACGAGCCATTGGCGTCTCCGTTGAAAGGAACAAAATACGGCTGCGACCCATTCTGAAACGGCTGCGACCCATTCTGAAATGGATGCGATCCATTCTGAAATGGCTGCGACCCATTCTGAAATGGCTGCGGCCCATTTTGCATGGGTGGTGGCCTTATGTGCTGAGGAGGAACCGTCCCGAACTGGGGATTTGGATTGAATGGTCCCGGCTGTTGGTTCTGCATGAACGGACCTGGATGCTGATTCTGAGCGAACGGACCTGATCCTGGACCTGGATTATGCGTGAATGGTCGAGGACCATTCTGACCGAACGATCCTTGGCCTGGATTCTGAACGAATGACCTAGGACCATTCTGAGGTCCAAAGGGATTGCTTAGCCGTGCGATCTCCTCAGCTGCTCTGCGACTTTGCTCTGCCATGGCGTTAATTTGATTTCGAGCGACTTCAAGCTCCTGGTACATCTGGGCAATGACATGCTGCTGATCTCCAGGGACTGCCATTTTCTTGAAACAGAGAACAAAGAAAACTCCAAGAAACCGTTAGTAAAACGCACGTTTGTCGAAGATTTTCTCTAGATGGGGTCCCACGGATGGCGCCAAACTGTTAATGCCAAAAATCGCACCAAAGGGACAACTTAAGGTCGATGTGGACTTTAACAACTAAAGAAAGGAATCATTCGACAAAGGCGTGCGACAAAGACAAAAATGTAAATGAGACAGAAGATTTGATGACGCAGGAAAAACCTCAACGAGGAAAAAACCTGCTGACGACTGTGGAAGTCATCACTGCACTATGGTCGCCAATCAGGGGCGATGTCCTTGGTGTTCCGGGTGCCGATCGTACAGAGATTACAATACAAACGAAGGGAAAGACTTCGAAATGTAAAGTACAAGTGTTTGAAATGGAAAAACAATGGGCGTCGTGTGTGAAAACAATATGTGAACTGTTGGTCGAGAATGAATGTCGTGCGTCGAGAGCGATCTTCTATGAATGATCTCTTTGCTTCGAATGAATGTTCTTCGAGTGTTTGCGTTTGCTTCTGTTGTTCGACTTCCTGTATTATTCGATGTCTTGAAACTGAGGATTGAACTTGGGATTTATAGTCTTCGGATGATGTTAATTGAATCATTAAGATCTTTGATGATTGTTGTAACGGTCGTCAGTTGTAACTCTTCATAATTGCTCTTCGTCGGTTATGACCGTTGCCCATTAATGACTTTGACTCCTGCATTAATCATTGAACAAATATAACAGTCGTGTAACGCGTTAGTCGGTCGAGGTTGCATTGTTTTATGCGACAGTCGTGTGAAGTAGGCGACGTCGAGGTCGAGTGTCGTGAGGAACTCTCGACTTACCTTTTAGGAGGGACGACGGAGGTTTTTTAGGTCTTTGTCGGGACCTTATCTTAATACAAGATATAGCTCATAACATGTGTCTTACCTTTTTTGGTCGTGGTCGAGACCTGTGAAATTTTGCCCAAACAGTCGTCGGCTGTTCCAGAAGCATCCTGGACCTGTAATTGCTAGATGGCCTGCTTCTGCGGCTTCAGGGTTGTCTTGTAGCAGTCGCGGGTGACTTTCGGCACACTTTTGATCTCCTGGACTCCCCACGGCGTAGGGAACTTCATGGTCTGATGATACGTCGAGGGAACGGCTTTCATGTCATGGATCCACGGTCGACCTAAGATGATGTTATAGGCCGACGGGCAATCAATGACGTTGAACTTGGTCTGCTTATTGATTCCTCGGGCATAGACAGGCAGGGTGATCCCTCCAAAGGTACTTGTCGCGTCTCCATTGAAACCGACCAAGGTTGTCGAGCGTTGGGTAATTTCCAATCGATCGATTCCCATGGCCTTGATGGTATCAAGGAAGATGGCGTTTGCTGAACTGCCTCCGTCGACCAAGACTCGTCGGGTCAGACAGTTACCAATCGTGAGTTAAATGATCAACCCGTCATGATGCTTCTGATATGAGTCCCCGAGGTCATCTTGGTCGAATGTGATCTTCATGGCTTCTAACTCCAGATCTCCTTTGGGTCTTGATGAATGAGGGGTAGGCCGATCGTCAGGTGCCTACCTGGCATGACGTTTGACTGCGGAATACGTCAGACCGCACACGTCAGACCCACCAGTGATGCAGTTGACGACCTTTGCATTATCGAGTGTCGGCGGTCGAGCGTCGTTAGCTGGAGTAACGACGTCGTCGATGATATCTTTGAGATTTCATTTCGGGACATGGTATGCTAGCTCCTTTTTTAGAGCTATACAGTCGTCCGTCAGATGACCATGGTCGACGTGGAAGTCGCACCATTTTGATTTATCTTTCTTACCGTCGTCTTTGTCGGACTTCTTTGGCCACCGGATGGTCGCCTCGACGGTCTTCAGGGCCTCGACCAAGTCCTTAGAAATCCTTTTGAATCCGTAGGAGGATATCTTGGGGTACTAAGGAAATTTGGTCGTAGTCTTGAACTCCGCCTTCGTCTTGAATCGGACGTTCGAAATTTGTCGTGCAGGCTCTGACTTGGATACTGCCTTCGTCTTGAACTCTGGCTTCTTTACACTTAGAGACCTCTTGTCGTCTAAATGCTTACGACGAAAGGCAGCGTCGTCCTCCACCCTCATGTAAGCTAAGGTTCTTGCACGGACATCTTCGAAATTTTCCGGAGGATATTTGGTCAGATCGGTGTACAGACCCGAACTGTCGTCTAGACCACGTTTGTAGGCTTCAAGTGCGGTCTTGACGTCGCAGTTGTGGACACTGATCATCTTTGCATTGAACCTGTTGAAATAACTCCGGATAGATTCACCGGTCTTCTGCACGACATAGTATAAGTCGCTAGTTTGCTTCTCCATCTTGCGACTACTGGCGAACTGCTGGGAGAACTGGTTGACTAACTCAGCGAACGACCCGATGGATTTGGGTCTGAGGTTAATCAACCATTGGAGGGAATAACCCGTGAGGGTCGCCCCGAAACTCTTGCACATGCAAACTTCCTGGTACATATGCGGGATCGAGACCGTCCACATTAACTGCTTGTACTGCGCAATATTCTCCGTTGGATCGGTTATCCCCGAATACTTGGGCGTGAAAGCCGGGATATTATACTTCTTCGGGACGTCGACTGTCACGATCGTGTCAACGAAAGGCGACGCCTGATACCCCAAACGAGGCTCAACGTCGACAGGTACGGCTGCCCCCGGTAGCTTAGCGAGCAAAGACAGGACACGTTCATTCTGGTCTTCCAGCATCTTCAACCGCTGAGCGACGGGGTCGTTAGGATCGAGATTTACACTGGTTGGAGGGTTAATCCCCGAAATGGTGTCATTTCCGTACGACGAGCCATTGGCGTCCCCATTGAAAGGGACGAAGTATGCTTGAGACCCATTATGTATGGGTGGTGGCCTCAAATGCTGAGGAGGAATCGGCCCAAATTGAGGATTTGGGATGAACGATCCCTGTTGTTGATTCTGCATGAATGGACCTTACTGCTGACTATGACCGAACGGTCCTGGACCTGGATTCTGAACGAATGGTCTTGGACCGTTCTGTGGTCCGAACGATCCACTCAGATTTTGATTTCTCAGTCGTGCGATTTTCTCAGATGCCCTTCGACTTTGCTCAGCAAGGGCATTGATTTGATTGCGCGCAGCCTCCAACTCTTGGTACATCTGGGCAATGAGCTGCTCTTGATGACCTGCCATTTTTATGCAATAGAAAAAAGAGGAAACTCCAAGAAATCGTTAGTAAGACGCACGTTTGTCGAAGACTTTCTCTAGATGGGGCCACACGGTGGGCGCCAAACTGTTAATGCCAAAAATCGTCCAGAAGGATAACTTAAGGTTCATTGTGGAGCTTAACAACTAAAGATAGAAATCGTTCAACAAAGCAATGCGACAAAGGCAAAAAATATAAATGAGACGCGAGGAATTTTGGTGACGCGGGAAAAACCTCAACGAGGAAAAAACCCGCGGACGACTATGGGTGTCGTCGTTGCACTATGATCGCCAAACAGGGGCGATGTCCTTATGTTTCAGATGTCTAGAGTACAATGGTTACAATACAAATGATAGAAATGAACTAATTTGTGAAGTAAACAAGTATATCGAATGTAAAAAATGAGTGTGTCGTGCGTAGAGACTATGTGTCGTGCGTCGTCTGCTCGAAAGAGAGAGTTTTTTGCTTCAAGTGTTTTCGTTGTGTGTGGTTATTGTTCTTGAAATTCGATTGTCCGTAAATGGTGATGGAACCCTTTTTTATATTGCTTTCGTGGCTTTAAATGGCTCCATAAATCATTGAGTAACGGTTGTAACGGTTGCTGAGGTAAATGCTCGTAATTACCCTTGTCGGTTATGTCCGTTGGCAATTAATGGTGTTGATCCTACATTGAACAAAGAAATCGTAACAGTTATCTTACGTTAGTCGGTCGAGGTCTTAAGGTGTCTTACGACGGTCGAGTGTCGTGAGTACATTTTTCGATTTAAACTTTGATCAGACGATCAAGTGTTCATGATTTTATCTTATCATAAAAAAGTGTAATAAATGTTTTCCCTCTTTTTGGTCGTGGTCGAGACTACTGAAATTTTACCCAAACACACAAGATTCTAAACCATGAATTTAAACATGCATAAAATATTTTTATTGCATATAGTTGCAAACTTCGTTGAGACTTTCTTTATTTTCATTGTTGTCCGACGCTATTTTCGGATACTATGATATCCATATTTTAATATTGTTTAGAGTCTTGGACAAGTAACTGCGATTTATGACTTTAACATTGGATCTCCTCCAATTATGTTAAGGTTTTGGACGAAGAGTTACCTTCCATTATTTTGGTGTTTGAGTTTTACTGGGAATTTTATTCCAAATGGGGTTTGTTGAAAAGTGTTACTTTATATCGTATTGCAACAAAAGGAATTTTTTTGGAATTATGACATTTTAGTCCTAACTTTGTCTTATGCGATTTGTTTATAGGAAACGAAAATTTTGGCACCCTTTGATTGTTTGGATGTCATTGAGTTGTATGGAAGTTTTGTTGAGTCTTATGGAGTTTTCTTTTACGACGTTTTGAGATGCGTGGATGAACTTTGAAATGCGTAGGCGTGAATTGTGATGCGTGTTAATTTATGAGTTTTATTGAGCATTTTGTCTCATGCGAGTTTTGTTGAGAAATGTTACTCTATGTCGTATTGCAACCAAAAAGGGTAGTTTTTGGAGATACCGTATGGTTTTCTCCTTTGAGTTGTGTGCTAGTATGTTTCATTGCATACTATTTGGAACACGAGTTGATTTATATCCATGGCGTGAGTAAACGTATAAGAGTATCATGAAAGTTTATTCCAATGCTTAGTTTTATGCACTTTCGGTTGTTGGTACTTTTATTATCGTTTCCTACGAATGCATTATATTGAGTTATTGGTATGCTTGGCATTATAGCACTATTTTGGGAGCAAATATGTGTATCGTTTGTACGACTTGAAATTTGAAGTCGATTAAAAGTATTTCACATATCAATCAAGTCACATGCACTTACCGTTTTTCCTAAGTTCTGAGAAGATGCATTAATGTATGCGAGTATTTTTAGAAACTTTTATCCCATGTCATTACATGACTAAAAGAGAAGATTTTGGAATTTGATTTAATGCATGCCTTCTTTTGAAATTTCGTATAAACCATATGTTGCATACTATTTTGCTTCATGAAAACTATTATGTGTGCATGACATAAACATATACATGCTAGGACCATAGTAGTTCATTTTAAAGGTTTGTTGAGCATACTTTTGTGCTTCATTAGTAACTTGAATCGTGATCAAGAAGTATTCAAAATGATTTTCATCTGCGTGGCGAGTATGTCCACTTTGCACAACTACCGAGTAAGCGGTAGTAGATTTTTACACGTACAATAAATTGTTATAAAGATTTTGTGTTTAAAAAGCCTTACAAAATTTCAGATTGGCATATCTGTTGAGTCTTACACTTGAAAACCTTGAACTCGTTAGAACCTTGAATACTAAGAAACCCCGGTGAAAAGGGAGGCTTGGAGAGCCTTTTTAGTTTTGTGTTCCGTCACATTCAATGGAATCGGATCTCCCCCGTCACCGAATGGTGTTGTTTTGGGTATTTATTTTATCCATGTTTTCGGTGACGATTTACATAAATGGATTGTTTCCATGATTTATGAGTTGAGTATGATGTCTACTCCGTGTTTGGATGTTTCGAATAATAGAGTTTTATTTATGTTTACTTTATTTGGTAATTTAATATATATTCGTGTTTGAATGACTTTTGGTTCGGAGTTTATTTTGGGAAATGCTACATATTGGAGTTTTTGTCACGGAATTTGTGTGCGTTGGGAAAATGAGTTGTTTGCATATTTAATATAAACCGCTTTTTAGAAATCACGATTTAACAGATTATTTAATCATGATAAAAACTCTTGAACTCACTAGTCATTAGTCTAACATTTTTATTTGTCGGCATGTGCAACTGATTCCAGTTAAGGAATAATACTAGTGACCCTGTGAAGACTTCAGAGCTAGTTGTATGCACGAGAAAGGATTAACCTGATGAAGTCTTCCGCATTTATTTTGGAAATAGCAATTTGTATTTCGGTTAAGTAACACCCGACCATATTCTAGTCTGGGTATATGACTTAAGTGATTAAATGTTGGAGTTTTTATATTTTTTAAAATTAACGTATTTCCAATGATGGTTTTGTACAAAGCATTTTATCATTTATTTGGTTATTAAGCGGAAATTTTATTCTAAATCTGAGGGTGTTACACATGTAACAGATCATTCAAATATGTTAAATAGTGAATCATATGATAATCTTTCACACTTTTCGGAGTAAATGTATATGAGACGAAGTCATATGATATGATCATTAAGATGTATGATTTCATTTTCTTTGTTATTAGTTTAGGAAAATGATATTCTTTTTTTTGGCAAACTGTGATGTTTAGCATTTAGTTATAAATCCATTATTATATACGCTTAAAAGGAGCAAAGCATCCCCTTCAAGAACATTGTGATAACATGAATAAGGATTGGAGATGGAACCTCATACTTATTGACGTCTTAATGTATCAAAAAGTTACCGAGTTTGTCTCGAGGGTTTTAACTCTCCAGTCTCCATTGGATTTTCTAAGATGCAAATTTGACTTTAAGGGGCCATTTACAAAACGCTTACCTGGGTAAGTGCTTACCAAGTCACATTAGCTTACCGAATGAATATGGCAAGGACTAAGAATCTTACCCGGTAAGAGCGGAAGCAAGGATCGAGAGTCGAAAGCAAGGACCGAGAGTCTTACCCGGTAAGTGAGTGCGACGGCTTTTACCACGGTTAGCGCTTACCGGCTAAATTGTTGCATAGAGTCTTACCCGGTAAGTGAGTGCGACGGCTCTTACCACGGTTAGCGTTTACCGGCTAAATTGTTGCATACGATGTCATTTTGGTGGACAAAAATCTTACCCGAGAAGTAAGTGATAGTGTTGAATTTTACCGGTAAGCACTTATCCGGGTAAGTGATTAGGTAAACGGTAATTAGGTGTTTATTTATTTAAATATTATAAGAGTTTTACTAAATACGTTTAAAAATCTAAAAGTTGAAAACATGATAAATGTAATCATCATTTTATTCTACTAGTGTGTTACAAAAATCATTTATTGAAAATAACAGTTGTTTTTCTCTAATTAACATTTATCCTGGTCTGAAAATCATGTGACATTTTTGAGCAATCGGATTGCTTTGTAGTATCGTCTTAAGACGATAACATGGTACAACAAACCACAAGAGTTGTGGCATAGTGGTTAAGGAGCTGGGGGATGTGGTGGAATATTGTATCTGTCCAGGGTTCGAATCCAGGCGTACACAACAATTGTGGCCACTGAGTTTGCTGATGTCTTGTAGTCATAATTTATCAAGGGAATAGTGCAGGCATAGCCTAGGACACCCTTCCAAAAATATATGGTAAAACCATTAGGATTTTTACAGGTTGCAATACGTCGAGATGGCCAAATGTAAAACATTTTACTCCTATTCAAGTATTCCCATAATTTTTCGTGCTAAACTATATACGCAATCAGTTAAGCACATGCCAATGTTGTTTGTATCTGACATAACTATAATTTCCTTCATCTTAGCTGCCCAAATTGAACACATGGCATGGTTTTTGTCATCCTCGTCAAAGCCTATAGACATCACTTTTGTCATACATGAGAGACAAATCATGCATTTGATACAAGTCTCACCACATGGTATACTCAAACACCCAACAATTATTTTTTTCATTCAATTATGATATGATTTGATCTAACATCAAAGTGTACAACTTAGCCACAATCATATGAGTTTCTACATTTTCTATTTTTAACACTAGCAAGTCATATTTGTTGCTATTATTCACGACCTATTAGGTGAGGTCTTGCTTGTGTTTCAAGTCATGCATCCTATGGAACTTGCTAAACAACTTTCATCTAGTCGCATCCGAAGTCGTGTGGATGTTGGGACAACTCTTAGGATATTGTTAGACAACTTGCACTAAGTCATGCTTGAAGTTGCTTGTAGGAAAGGTGGAATCGAGCAAGATCATAGGAGATTTGCAGGTGACCACTAAAGTCGCACACGACCACCATATCGATAAATTGGATTTCTAGGTGTAGTTTTCGTTAGGTTGCTTTCTTGATGGTTGATTGTATTGAAAGAAAACATATCTCTGAGCTTTTTGAATGTTTAGTTTGTATCGAGAGAAATCATATTAGTTTTTAGTATAAAGTCATAAACCTTAAATATTATCCCGTTTCCAAAAAAGTTATAATTGCATCTTCTGCGTACATTGTATAGCTTACCCATCGTATATACCCATGCACCTATGGGTACCCAACAAGTAAACCTGAGGATGAGTAACTTAATATAGTTATTAACTCATCAGATACATTAATACAGAAGTGAAGGACAATAAAGTAACAAATATCAACAATTCTAAATTTTAATTATTTGAAATAAAGCATACAATTTGAAGCCAGACGACAAAGGCAACAGAAACCAAACGAGGTTTCTTTCTTGTTTTTTAACTTCCCAGAGAATGTGGAGTTGGGACCCCTGTGGAAAATCTTCAGAAGATACGGTGATTTATCGATGTCTTTATGGTGAGAAAAAGACTAAGGAATGGAAAGAGGCTCGATTTCGTTCGATTTAGAAAGAACAGGGGGACAGAAGGTTTGGAGAAAATTTTAAACAACATTTGGATAGGCTCTTACAAACTTAGGATTTTTCAGCGGTGGAGGAAAGAGGTGCGGTTTGGAACGATGGCACAAAAGGCTAAAAAAAGGCGGTGGATAGGGTTCGCTTCGGAAGTGGATTAAGTCGTAAGGAATAAAATAATAGCAATGTTGCGAAAGATAGAAGAACTTATGTGGAGGCACTGAAATCTGGAAATGGTGGCAAAACGGGAGGCGGTCTAGTGGTTGGAAATGTGATGAGGAAGTGATCGGGGAATGGGAAGTCGATGCAGGGGCGAGGGATTGTCTACGTTTCTGTCTTGTAGGAGACATGAAATCTATGGACAACTTGGGGGGCATTAACTTGTTATGTAAAGGAGACTCTGTAGGCGTGAAGGAAATAAAATACTTGGGTGGTAGGCAAGTGTTACTAAAATTTGCCGAGGAAGAATCGATGAGGAATATCCTGCAAAATAGAGTGCAAAGGATTCATTTCTGGATTAGGGACGTACGCAAGTGGTCGGAAGGATACAGGCAGTAAGAAAGGCTGGTTTGGCTGAAGATTGCCGGCATACCGCTTCACGGATGGAAAAGTGAAATTTTCATGTCGATCGCCATCAACTGAGGGAAGTGAAAACTTTGAACTGTGATCTGGAGGATAGTGAAAACTTGGCTAGGGGAAAGGTTTTGATTAGCAAGTCTATCAAATCCTCGATAAATCTTATCAAGAGTGTTAAGGTTGGAAATTTTTTTATAAAATAAAAATAGAAGAGGAGGAGAGCAGTTTGTTGGAGGTCATTGATAGTGGTAGGGGTGAGGAAAGTGAGACCTCTTCGGACGGGAGAAGAAGAAGAAGGGGCCTCGAGACCTTCGGTTTGGTCAAAAGATGGAATAGATCCGAAAGTGATTGGGGGGGTTGAAGAAACTTGGTTTGATGAAGGCGGGGAAGAAGCACTCGGTGAAGGAAGGTCAACTGATCGGAAGGTAGGATCCAGTAAGATCGCCGGGGAGAACATCTTGCCGGAGGTATCGTCAAATTTGGGTGGAAAAATTACGAAGGAAGTTGAAAAGGCGGGCATGGAGGATAATGATGTTTTGCCCCCCAAGTCAAATGATGACAAGGGGGTCTACGAGGCAGGGAGGTCGGCTGTAACATCTCGATTTTTATAAAGGATGATGTTTGAGTTTATTAAATAATTTGAGTATAATTATTTGATAAGTTATAATTTATATTTGATAAATTAATTTTAGAGTTTATCCCCGATTAAGTTACATAATTTGTTATGTGGAATTATAAGTTAAGGGGTAAACCTTAATTTTAATTTATAAGTATAAGGGTGAAAGTTGTCATTTAAAGAAAGTATAAGGGGTGGTTTGATTTTGTGATGGCATAGGTGTCATCACCACCGATTTTTTTGATAAGAAAAGACAATTTAAGTGAGACACCTCCTCACTTCTATACTATTGAGTCATAGTGTGTGTGTGTGTGTGTGTGTGTTTTTCGTACGGCAAGAGAGAGAGGACCGAGAAAGCAAAACAAAGAAGAAGAAGAAGAAGAAAGTTGAAGTATTCAGCTGGAAATTCTAGATGCAAACTTGTGAGAATCAAAGGTATGATTCTATATAAAATTGCTCTCCTTATGTTTATTTAGTTTTCTAAATTGTTTAGAAATGGGTCTTGATGATTTGGAAGGATATGAGAAATCTGAGTATATGGTTATGTTCTACTGATAACCTTAAGCATATCTGCTAGTTTGTAGAATTTATCTTGGCTTAAAACATCAATTTCTGGGTTAATAACGTTTTTCAGTTGATTGAGATAGTTATGAACATCAGTTGATTGATATAGTTATGAACATCAGTTAGTTGCGATAGTTATGAATGTCGCAAGCTTTGGGTAGCGACAAGATGATAGTATCGCAACAGTTGGTTGCGATAAGTGGTCATATCGCAACTGTTGGTTGCGATAGGTTGAGGATGTCGCAACAGTGAGTTGCGACAAGTAATGTGTCGCAAGTAATGGGTTGCGATAAGAGTTATCGCAGCTAGTGGGTTGCGATAAGTGGTTGGAAATTTGTTTATTTTAGGATTTTTAGTTTTTAAGGATCCTGTACAGTAGATTAATACTAGTACATTGTGTATTTGAGCATTTCAGATCTCTGTGGAGTTGGTGACGAAAGTTCATACGTTTTTTAGAAAGAAAAATAAAAGAGATAGTAATGCTATCAGGTGAGTTCATTCTTACCTTACCTTTTTATAATGTTTTAAATTAAGGTAAGGTGTATTTTATAAATGAACTGTTTTTGATGGATTTTGAAAGAATGATTTTATTAAGTAAAATCTAGTATCTTAAATTGATGGTTGTGCTTAAATTCATTAATGGTATTGGAAAATGAATTATAGCAATAACATGTATGAATTGTAACTATTGGATTTAATAGGCAAGTGGGTTACAATAATATTTATATCAAGGACCGTGAGTGATAATATTGATGGTTAGACTTATGTTGTAAGAAATTGACATATTAAGTGTGATTTGCTTATACTGAATGCTATGAGAGATTATAAAAGAGATTTGCTCAGACTAAATAATATGAGGAATCAATGTGATATAAAGATGATTTGCTCATACTGAATGTTATGAGGAATCTATAATAAATAATAACCTGCACGAATACGGTTAAAGGTAATGAATTCATATACACTAGATTTATTGGAAAGTGTAGGGTAGGTAATGTATCATTGCTATTACTGTTTATAGGAAAACGTAAGGAATAGACAAATGTTATTCCGTGTATCCTTGAAAAAGGAGGAATAGACAAATGTTATTCCCGTGTATTTTGAAAAAGGAGGAATAGACAAATGTTATTCCCGTGTGCCCTTGAGACCGTGGAATAGACGTAGATTTATTCGGAATTCCCGATACTGTTAAGTGTAATGGATCCATAGGCACTAGTGTTTTATGATCACATGGAATAGGCGTATGGTACTAATCGTTATTCCAGTGTGTGTGGGAAATCGTGGAATAGACGTAGATTTATTTGGAATTCCCGATTTCTAAGGAAGAAAAAGGGATTGACATGAGTGATTGTAATCTCTACTTCCTTTCCAATAAATGGGCATGTGTTATTGCGATTTATTGGATAAGAGCATTAATCTAGAATCCGTGAAGATTCGTAGTGTGGGCTCTGGAACATGAGAAATGACTGACTTAGCGTCAGGTCGTAGTCATGGAACCGGGTTTAACCTGTTATCAAAGAATGGTTACGCGTGTGGTAAGAAAAAGAGTAAACCAGGTTTGTTATGCCTTGTTTACATTGAATTGTACAAATATTATTTTGAAACCAAATGTTCTCACTAGGCGTTATCCTAATCGTTTCAAATGATGTTTTCTTACCAGGTATTAGCTCGGGAAAATAAAGGGATGTGGGACGAGAGCTTTTGGATTAGCGGAGAAGTTAATGATTACTGAGGTTTTGATGGATTGCTTAAGATAACCTAGTTAATCTGATTATAGTGACATGATTAGATTAATAGGTTATTTGAAGAATTCTATATTTGTAAATATGACCCTCATGGTTAATTCTACACTTATCTATAAAAGTTTAGAAAGTTTATGTTTAAATTTTGTTATAATTTGAGGTTTAAATTAGCCCTGATTTTAGGGTGTTACAATATGGTATTAGAGCATTAGTTTAAGTGAACTAGGTATGCTAGGTTAGATACCTAGACTTAAGCTGTGATGAACTAAGTTCTGATTCGTGAGATTGGGTAGAAGTACTAAGACGGGATAGTCTTGGAGTCGACGGAAATACGTGAAATTAGTACTATAACAATAGTAATGAGGATACGCATGTATAGTATGTTCACAATCTCAATTAGCTACTGTTATTATGAATATATTACTACACGAGTGTACTTGTTTATAAATTGTTACAGTGACTATAGATTGGTAATGTATGTTTCGTATGTTTAGATATGTGTAACCATTTCTTATGGTTATCGGTGAGACCTCACATCGGCTAGGAAGGGGAACGAAGTCCTCCTTATAATAGTGAATGGAGACCTGTGCGGTCTGGGTGCGTCCCGCGTATGCCTGTGCGGGCAGGAACAAAACCGTGAGCGGTACCGGTATGTTGTTATGCAGAAGGTATGCGCAAAGCGTGTACGGTGGGCTGGGAATGTTACATTATCTTGTTGTCTCTCTCTTGCAAAGATGTAAGAAGTTGTTCGGAGAAAGATGTGTATCCGGCATAACACTGGACCACCTTGTGTGAGTGTTATAAAAGTGAAAGATCGTAGTTGCATAAGTGATTTCTTATGGAGTTTGATGATCCATATAAGAACAAAATGTTAGGGTAATCGAAGCGGGTGCGCTTTGAATAGTTGACCTTGACATATGGTACATTTAGGCCCAGGAAAGACAAAGTTCGGAAACGATTTTACTTCCAATGAATGGTGTTATGGGTAGCATGAAGGAAGTAGTATTTTTGTGTGTATAAAGGCATCATGAAAGTTTGTTTGCAATGTAGTCGCTTGGTGTGATCGTGGTGTGAGAAAGTAGTAGCACTTTGTACCGAAGGAACGTGTAAGTCAAAGATGTAATGATGGTTTGCCGTAATATTGAAGTATTCAAAAGTGGTGAGTATGTTTGATTGAAGTGTGTGGGTTTTTCAGGCAATATACGTTAATGCTATTTTGAAATCTGGAGGTTGAGTTGCGGTTGGTGAGGGGATGAAAGGAGAACCCTTGTTCTTCTCGATCCCATTGGATTTTTAGGAGAGTTTTCATACTTCACTTGATTGTCGAAGAGGATACTGTAACCGTTAAGCTGTGGTGCTTCGTTATGAATTTTAGTCGAGAGTGTTAGAGTATTCCATGGATGTAAAGAAATGCTATGAATGGGTCGATTGTGTTGGAAAGTTAGGAGCTCGTGGTAGTTCTTGGTGCTAAGGACTTTACGAGGACCTAGCTAAAGGTCTTGGCTGATGATCTTGGAGAAACCGTTCTTTTAGACTGTAGTGTTGTGTGATGGGCGTTCCGTGTAGGCATGAGAGAAAATGATGACGGTATGGTAGATTAAGTATAGACAGGCTTGCGATGAGAAGGTGTCAAGAGACACTGGAAAGGTGGACTATAATTAAGGTTGATTGTAAGGCAAAAAAGGGGGATTGTTGTGTATGTCATGGTTAAAGAATTGAGGAAGCAAAAGGTTGCAGAAGAAGTTTATGCTAAAGATAAAGCCGAGAAAGCTCACATAGGGAAGATTGAGTTCTATAGCAATTGAAGAAGGAAAATCACCATTGATCATTATTTGGAAAGGGAAGTGGGATTATAATCTGATTCTACATTAAATCTATCAGGTAATTTCCAAATTTCAATACTAGTTTATGGATTGATTACAAAAAGTAATTTTGGGTATTCGTGCTAACTAAGAGAGGTGAGTAATTGAAGAATCAGAAGTGGACTTTAGTGCCGGTTGTACGAGGGTCGGTACCTTTGTTCGATGATGGAAATATGGATGTCAAAGCATGGTTGTATTCGTAGGAAAGACTAGAAGTTATCAATGAGTTGGTATTGGCAACTCGTTATGAGTAGTGTGGTGAAGTAGGAATGAAATATCCTCGACGTCAAATAAGAGTTTTAAGATAATCTTGTGATATTAACGTTGCATGAGTAAGTTTGAGAAGAAGACGATGAGATGTGAATTGGGTTATGATATGTTGGAAGGATTAGGTTCAGTTAGGGACTCTTGTTGAAGAATAGGTTAAAGAGTGTTGACAGGTCGACTATCGACGTTGAAGTCGGCAGCTGTATAAGGTGTATGAGGTCGAAGTCTTGAATCAGAAGGTTGAAAGTTGAAGGACCACCTTGTAGGGGTATTAGGATAGTGAAAGACTGTTGTTTTAAATAAGCGTTTTACTTACGAGGTGGATGGTTTGTAAGGGATGAATGTATTAGGCACGAACGAGGTGAGTGTATAGACTATGTCGATCTGTGAGGGAATGTGCCCTGTCTATGTAATAGTTTGGAATCACAAAGAGCTAGCAAGAAACGAGTAAGTTAAAGTTAATTAGAAACTCGTGAGTTGTGGTTCAACTAAAGTTGGGGAGGGATAAAGTAGCGAAATAGACTCGGTTAATTATGCGAGGGAACATGAAGGTAAATTTGAAGTATGTACGAATGACCATGAGAGACCTGGTCTGCTGTGAGATGTTATGGGTGGAGAATGTACGGACGAGTAGTGGCATCAATTGCCAAGATAAATGTGTCAAGCAGTATGTAATGTGATGTTAGAAAGAGGAAGCATCAGATGGAAGTTTTTTTTTCTTTTCGAGGATTTCGGATGAAGTGTATTATTGGTCAATAAAGTTGTTGGAACATGTGGATCGTAAGATGGCATGGTGATATGGCTAATATCAGAATAAAATGTCGGAGCGATAGTGGGTGTTTATCCAAAGTGTTTTTGGTTGTGTGAGTCGCTAAGTAAGTAGGTTTTTGGAATCATTGGAAGTTTAAAGAAAATGATGGGTGTGTTAGTCAAAATGTGGTGTAGTAGATGCAAAATCCTTAAGGAATGTGAGTTACTTCTTACGTGTGAAAGAAAAATCAAAGAATATATAGTAACTTCGAACGGTGGTGTCGTTTCAAGATGACTTGGTTGAATACCTTAAGTTAGAATTTGGTACGTAAACATGCAGATATGTTTAATACTATGAGTAGCAAAAACCTATGAACTGTTTGGTTATGTATAGTAATGAGAAAATGTTAACAGCATGTGGAAAGGTTGGGAGAAAGAGGCTAGTGATGTTTGGAGGGTGGTGCTCCATGTTAACGTGGAGAAAGAAGTTAGGAAATCGGACATAAGAATGTAGTCATACTACAGGTTTAATGGAAGCATCATCGAGGTGCTAATGTGACTTTAGAGTCGGAGGAGAATATGAAGGTTAGATATCCTCATTTGTTTACCTAGCTTTGATTTCGGGGACTAAATCTTTTTCAAGTTGGGGAGTATTGTAACATCTCAATTTTTATAAAGGATGATGTTTGAGTTTATTAAATAATTTGAGTATAAATATTTGATAAGTTATAATTTATATTTGATAAATTAATTTTAGAGATTATCCCCGATTAAGTTACGTAATTTGTTATGTGGAATTATAAGTTAAGGGGTAAACCTTAATTTTAATTTATAAGTATAAGGGTGAAAGTTGTCATTTAAAGAAAGTATAAGGGGTGGTTTGATTTTGTGATGGCATAGGTGTCATCACCACCGATTTTTTTGATAAGAAAAGACAATTTAAGTGAGACACCTCCTCACTTCTATACTATTGAGTCATAGTGTATGTGTGTGTGTGTGTGTGTGTGTGTGTGTGTTTTTCGTACGGCAAGAGAGAGGGGACCGAGAAAGCAAAACAAAGAAGAAGAAGAAGAAGAAGAAGAAGAAGAAGAAAGTTGAAGTATTCAGCTGGAAATTCTAGATGCAAACCTGTGAGAATCAAAGGTATGATTCTATATAAAATTGCTCTCCTTATGTTTATTTAGTTTTCTAAATTGTTTAGAAATGGGTCTTGATGATTTGGAAGGATATGAGAAATCTGAGTATATGGTTATGTTCTACTGATAACCTTAAGCATATCTGCTAGTTTGTAGAATTTATCTTGGCTTAAAACATCAATTTCTGGGTTAATAACGTTTTTCAGTTGATTGAGATAGTTATGAACATCAGTTGATTGATATAGTTATGAACATCAGTTAGTTGCGATAGTTATGAATGTCGCAAGCTTTGGGTTGCGACAAGATGATAGTATCGCAACAGTTGGTTGCGATAAGTGGTCATATCGCAACTGTTGGTTGCGATAAGTTGAGGATGTCGCAACAGTGAGTTGCGACAAGTAATGTGTCGCAAGTAATGGGTCGCGATAAGAGTTATCGCAGCTAGTGGGTTGCGATAAGTGGTTGGAAATTTGGTTATTTTAGGATTCTTAGTTTTTAAGGATCCTGTATAGTAGATTAATACTAGTACATTATGTATTTGAGTATTTCAGATCTATGTGGAGTTGGTGACGAAAGTTCATACGTTTTTGAGAAAGAAAAGTAAAAGGGATACTAATGCTATCAGGTGAGTTCATTCTTACCTTACCTTTTTATAATGTTTTAAATTATGGTAAGGTGTATTTTATAAATGAACTGTTTTGGATGGATTTTGGAAGAATGATTTTATTAAGTAAAATCTAGTATCTTAAATTGATGGTTGTGCTTAAATTCATTAATGGTATTGGAAAATGAATTATAGCAATAACCTGTATGAATTGTAACTATTGGATTTAATGGGCAAGTGGGTTACAATAATATTTATATCAAGGACCGTGAGTGATAATATTGATTGTTATACTTATGTTGTAAGAAATTGACATATTAAGTGTGATTTGCTTATACTGAATGCTATGAGAGATTATAAAAGAGATTTGCTCAGACTAAATAATATGAGGAATCAATGTGGTATAAAGATGATTTGCTCATACTGAATGTTATGAGGAATCTATAATAAATAATAACCTGCACGAATACGTTTAAAGGTAATGAATTCATATACACTAGATTTATTGGAAAGTGTAGGATAGGTAATGTATCATTGCTATTACTGTTTATAGCAAAACGTAAGGAATAGACAAATGTTATTCCGTGTATCCTTGAAAAATGAGGAATAGACAAATGTTATTCCCGTGTATTTTGAAAAAGGAGGAATAGACAAATGTTATTCCCGTGTGCCCTTGAGACCGTGGAATAGACGTAGATTTATTCGAAATTCCTGATACGGTTAAGTGTAATGGATCCATAGGCACTAGTGTTTTATGATCACATGGAATAGGCGTATGGTACTAATCGTTATTCCAGTGTGTGTGGGAAATCGTGGAATAGACGTAGTTTTATTCGGAATTCCCGATTTCTAAGGAAGAAAAAGGGATTGACATGAGTGATTGTAATCTCTACTTCCTTTCCAATAAATGGGCATGTGTTATTGCGATTTATTGGATAAGAGCATTAATCTAGAATCCGTGAAGATTCGTAGTGTGGGCTCTGGAACATGAGAAATGACTGACTTAGCGTCAGGTCGTAGTCATGGAACCGGGTTTAACCTGTTATCAAAGAATGGTTACGCGTGTGGTAAGAAAAAGAGTAAACCAGGTTTGTTATGCCTTGTTTACATTGAATTGTACAAATATTATTTTGAAACCGAATATTCTCACTAGGCGTTAGCCTAATCGTTTCAAATGATGTTTTCTTACCAGGTATTAGCTCGGGAAAATAAAGGGATGTGGGACGAGAGCTTTTGGATTAGCGGAGAAGTTAATGATTACTGAGGTTTTGATGGATTGCTTAAGATAACCTAGTTAATCTGATTATAGTGACATGATTAGATTAATAGGTTATTTGAAGAATTCTATATTTGTAAATATGACCCTCATGATTAATTCTACACTTATGTATAAAAGTTTAGAAAGTTTATGTTTAAATTTTGTTATAATTTGAGGTTTAAATTAGCCCTGATTTTAGGGTGTTACATCGGCTAAGGTTACAGATGTTTTAGATAATCCAAATGTTGGGGAAGCAAATGTTGGGGAAGCAGGGAACAATCCCATTTTGGGATTTAATTTATCGAATAAAGGTTCAAGTTTATGTGGGGAGGCCGAACAAATAGATGCGGCCCAAGAAGAAGGTGAGGAACCATTTAACAAGGTTGCCCCAACCTGGGTCGTCCCAACACCGATAGACGCCAATCAGAAACAAAACATGGCGACAAATTACGTTTCTGCATGGGGACAGATAATTGAAGACGACATGGAAGGGAGAAGAGGTTTTACGTCTGGGTCTCAGAAAACGAGTGGGAAGAAACGGTTGTAGGGGAGAAAGGGAAGAAGGCAGAAACCATCAAATTTGGTCGGGGGAAGGTAACCTTCCATATGCTTAAACAATTAGCCAGATCAAACAGTCAGAAGGGAGGAAGCAAGAGAGGTTCGAAAATTAGCATGGGTGAATCATTAGGAAAAAGGAAATCGACAGGGAAGGAGGTTTCTTCGGCCGCTAATCAGGTAACCACGTCAAACGAGCTTCGTAGTAGAGATGCGTCGGAAGGTTTGGCCGAATTTGGTGAATCAAATGGAATGCTTTGGAAAGAAGGGTCGAATTCAAATTAGGAGGATCGATTTCATACGATCAAGGGGGGTAATGGCAACCAATCAGGTACATTTCGATTCCATAAGTCGTAATAATGAAGATTGTCTCGGTAAATGTAAGAGGCGTGTGGTCGGACGGAAAGAAGGCATGGGTAAAAGACTTATGTAGGCTGGAAAAACCAGATTTGATAGGGATGCAGGAAACGAAGCTTAAAAATTGGAACTCGAACCAACTCGAGAAGTTGGGGGGGGGGGGGGGGGGGGGAGACGATGTTGATTTTGATTTTGTTGAGGCTTCGGGCAATTCGGGGGGTATCGTGTCATTGTGGGATAAAAAATCTTTTCGATGTGAGTATGTGCTTAAAGACCCTTCCTTTTTGGCGATGATCGGTTCTTGGGAAGGAATTAAAGAGAAAGTCGGTTTAGTTAACGTGTATGGGTCGAGGGAAGCGAAAGAAAGGAAAGTTCTTTGGGGTAAACTAGAAACTCTCGTTTCAAAAGAAGAGGTGTTGTGGTACCTTTTCGGGGACTTCAACGAGGTTAGAAGGGACTTTGAAAGACTAGACTCTTTCACAAATCCCCGGGGTGTGGAGGATTTTAACGGGTGCATTAGTAGGTGCAAGTTAATGGAGGTGCCTATGTATGGAAGGAAATTTACGCGTATTAGTGACGACGGGTTAAAATTCAGCAAGCTTGATCGTTTTATAGTATCAAACGAGTTTGGGATTTCTTGGCACAATATTGGTGTCAAAGTGTTGGAGAGAAAATGGTTGGACCACGTTCCGATATTGCTTTACGAAGGCAAGAATGATTTTGGGCTGAAACCGTTAAAAAATTTCGACTCGTGGTTGAAAGAAGACGGTATTGAAGAGTTGGTGGAAAAATCTTGGCATTTAAAGGTGGCGTCTATTAGACCGGATTGCGTCTTTCGCGACAAATTAAAAAATGTAAGGAAGCGTTAAAGGAATGGAGAAATTTAAAGTTTGGTAATATCAAGAAAGAATTCGGGAGGTCGAAAGAAGAGACTTTGAAAAGAGAAAAGGAAGCGGAAATACAAGGTTGGGATGAAGAGGGAAGAATCCTTTGGATACAAGCGAGGAGCAAATGGCTAGAGTTGGAAGGCAAAAAATTGGGCATGGCTAGGCAAAACGCAAAGTTGAAGTGGAACTTGGACGGAGACGAAAATTCTAAGCTTTTTCATGCATCTATAAAATATAGAGAAAGAAAAAATTCCATTAGGGGTTTGGTTATGAATGCGGGGTGGACGGACGATGCTAGTGAAATCAAAAATCACGCTTACAACTTTTTCAAAGAAAAGTTCTCGTCAAGTAAAGTGGGAGGGTCGGTCATTCGTGGCGAAAATTTCAAGAAATTGTCCGAGGAAGATGCCGAAAGTTTGAAACGGCCTTTTGAAGAGGAAGAAATTTGGCACGCTATTAATAGTTGCAGTAGCAATAAATCATCGGGTTCGGATGGCTTCACGTTTGGTTTCATTAAGAAGTTTTGGGAGACGGTTAAAGACGATCTCATTAAGGCGGTTAGATGGTTTGGCGAAAAGGGAGAAATAAGTCGGGGTTGCAACTCGTCTTTCCTCACTTTAATTCCAAAAGTTGCAAATCCGGCTTGTCTTGGGGAATTTAGACCGATTAGTTTGATCGGCATTTTCTACAAAACAGTAGCAAAAGTTTTGGCGGAAAGATTAACGTTTGTGATGGGGGGGGTTATTAGAGACACCCAAAGTTCCTTCGTTAAAGGTAGGTATATCCTCGATGGTGTACTTGTCACAAATGAAGTGGTGGATTTCATTAAGAAGAAAAAAAGAAGGGGTTTGATTTTCAAGGTTGATTTTGAAAAGGCATATGATAGTGTGGAATGGAATTTTTTGGTGGATTGCTTGGTTAAGATGAGTTTTGGGAGCAAATGGGTAAGTTTGATCAAGGTGTGCCTCAAGTCCGCTTCCATGTCAATTCTAATCAACGGGAATCCAACTAAAGAGTTTTCTATGGGTAAAGGGTTGCGGCAAGGGGATCCACTAGCCCCTTTTCTATTTCTTATCATGGTCGAAGCTTTCATATCCTCATGGAAGAGGCGGTAAGAAAGGGTCTCTTCGAGGGCATTAAAGTCGGTGCTAACGATGTTGCAATCTCCCGCTTACAATATGTGGACAATATTATTATTTTTGGTAAGTGGTCGTTGGGTAATCTCAAGAATCTCCTAAAAATTCTAAATTGCTTCTTCTTATTGTCGGGTTTGAAAGTTAATGTTAGAAAAAGTAAAATCTTTGGAGTGGGAGTTCCGGAGGAGGAGATGAATGGTTGGGCTAGAGGAGTGGGATGTGAGTCGGGGACGTTGCCGTTCACCTACTTAGGCCTTCCGGTTAGGGCCTCGATGAGTAGATTGGAGAATTGGAAGCCGGCGTTAGAAAAGTTAAAAAGGAGACTTGCTTCGTGGAAAACAAAATTGCTCATTTGGTGGGCGGTTGACCGCGGTCAAATTGGTACTAGGTAGCCTTCTGTTGTACTTCTTCTCTATGTTCTGATCCCCGAGTGGAGTGTTAAAAGAAATGGAGAGGGCGAGGAGTCGCGTTTTTTGGGGGGAGGTTGGGGAGAAGGCGAAAGTGAGAAAAAAATGTTTGGTTTGGGTTAAATGGGAAAATACCGTTCGGAGTTTTAGGAAAGGGGGACTTAATATTGGGACTTTGAAATCGGCAAACTTGGGTCTCTTGGGTAAATGGTGGTGGCGCTTTAGTGCCGATAAAAATGCGTTTTGGGTTCGTATTATAAAAAGTATTTATGGGGAGAAGGGATGGTTGCTTTGGAATACACGTGATTTTAGTGGTGCAGGTACTTCCTGGCGGAACATCATTCGGATCGGAGCAGAATTGGACAGCGCGAGAATTGCTTTCTCAAAGTCTTTCGGTATGAAGATTGGCGACGGAAGGGAGATTAAATTTTGGATAGATCGTTGGGCCGGAACTGAGGTGCTTAAAGACAAATTCCCGAGATTGTTCTGGCTCGAGAAAGAAGCAAAGGTTGTGGTCACGGAAAGAGTTGATTGGATTGAAGATCTTTGGCGTTGGAAGTGGAATTGAAGAAGAACTCCGAGGGGGAGAGAGGCCGGTGTGATGAAGGAGCTACTTCGGTGGCTAAAGGGACACCAACCGGTAAGGGGAAGAAGAGATAATTTGGAATGGAGTGTAGATGGAACCAAGATCTTCAATGTCAAAAGACTAAGGAAATTGATCTAGGACGATGACTACAATCATAACGAAGTGGTGGAACCGACGAATTGGTTAAAGTTAATCCCTAAGAAGATTTGTATCTTCATTTGGAGGGCTATCAAGGGGCGTCTGCCTAGTCGTACGGTGCTGGATAAAATGGGGCTTGACTTAGATTCCATCCTTCGTCCGAGATGTGGTGATACTCCGGAAACAGTGGGGCTTGACTTGATCGGGAGACGGTGGCTTAAAAATCTTGAAGGAATAGATTCGGTCCAAGAGGCGCTTCAAGAGGATTCGCAGGCTGGAAGTTACGTTACAAGTTCCCAATTATGGAGAGGGACAAAGTGGGCGTTTCTTTATCTAATTGGGCCCATAGGAATAAGGTGGTATTTAAGGGGGAAAGAGCAAAGTGGATGACGTATTTTTCGAGTTTCAAAGAAAGGTATATGAGTGGATTAAGGGTCGTTGCAAAAACATTTCGTTGGAGTGGACGAGATGGCTCGTGGAACCGTCGGCGGGCTAATAGGTGGGGCGGGGCGTTTTGTGCGGGGCTGTGGGTTTTCTTCTCGTTTGCATCTCGCTAACGGAAGAGGTTTTCTGCTGTTTGGTTTGGCTGTTAGAAAATCTCGGTTGCAACTTCTTTTTTTCTTTCTGTTTGTTGCTGGTTTGTAGCTTGAGGGCTATTGTGTTGGTTTTGGTTTGTTCCTTTTGGTTTTGTTGGTTCCTGGATGCTTGGTATGGTTTTGATGGTGGTTTAATAAATTTCTTGCTTTAATATATATATATATATATATATATATATATAGGGAGATGTTCAATAGAGAAGTGCAAATATTTTGAGAAATAGAGAAGTGGTCTTGGCCATTCATTCGGTCAAGATCGACGGCTTTGACCGAGAAGCAGAGGATAATTCCTCACGTTGTCTGCGCGTGGTCTACATAAAATAGAGGGGTAATTTCGTAAAAAATACGCGAGACGGGTTCATATATGAATTTGTGTGATTCATATATGAACATTTGTGTTCATATATGAACCTTTGTAATTCACATATAAAATATTTTTAACTAATTCATATATGAACCTTTGTTATTCATATATGAATATTTGTGATTCATATATGAATCAGTTAATTTGTTTATATGAGACTTAGTTAAAAAAATTCATATATAAATCACAAAGGTTCATATATGAACATAAAAGTTCATATATCAATTAGTTAAAAAGAGTTTATAGGTAAATTACAAAGGTTCATATACGAACACAAAGATTCATATATGAATCAGTTAATTGGTTCACCTGATTCATATATGAACCTACAGTTAATTAGTTTCATATATGAAATGTTGGTCCCGAAAGGCTTAAACAAGTTTGTAGAAGGGGGGGGGGGGGGGTTGAATACAAACACACTATTTTACTTTTCTAAATTGTTTATTGATAAATCATTAACAATTTACAGCTTGTTGCGGAAACAAGATTAAGGATAAACCTAAATCTAAACAAGTTGGAACACTAAGGTTTTCTTGCACTAAGAAAGATAAGGAGATTACTAATAAAATCCTATCTTGAGAGATTTGAACTTGTCCAGAGTTAGCAAGTTACTTCAAATGAAGTGAGTTCATCTCTTTATATACTGCATGCATTTAATGCAATTCTGTATATACTTTACACGTGTCATCAGCGGATTGGTTGCATGTCATTGACCTTTGTTGACAACCTTAGTAGCCGCATGAATGAACAGTGTAGTATCAGAGTGGTTGTACGATTTCAGATTTTCGGAGGTTCTTTTCTGACATTTCGTACGGTGGCGTGCAAGGGAGGTTAAGACAAAAGTACTTTGTACGGAGGACTTCATGATCAGCTTTCGTTGATTCAGCGATTATCATTTACTATTCAGCAGATGATAAAGTTCAGCGATAGCTGAAGTCTTGTACTTGATACTTCACGTTGAGTGGACAAATCTGAGTCTTCGCTGATCCGCATCAGTTCATTAGGAGACTTGTCGCTGGTTCTTGAGCTTGATCTTCGACTTCAGCGTAGAACCTTTGTTGACGTGAATCTTGTCTTCAGGGATCATAAGTAAACAACTAACTTATCAGCGATCACCATAAGGACTGAACAGACTCAGCGATATGGTGAACAGTGTTCGCTGAATGTTTAATCTAAAAGTGCGAGAGTTCCTATCAGCAGTACTGTAAGATCTTAGTACTTATCAGCGATAGTGAAACTCTGATACATATTGTTTACTTACAATTTTCACTAAGTATTTAAGATAGGGTCATTATCAAATCACTGAGGGTTTGGATCAACAATCTCCCCCTATTTGATTATGACATAGCAACAGAGAAAATTGCTATTTAATGAAAACATAAGGATAAAAAGAACTCATAAAATATTTGTCCCTTTTACTGTTTTCTGGGATCTTTTCAGTACTGATGGAGTAAAGTACATTCGCTGAAATCTTTCTTTAAATCTTTGAATCAGGTTACAATATAAATAAGAAAGATTACAAGTACAAGCGAAATAAATTACAAGTACTGAAGGATGACTGATACAATAGAGAAAAATGGTGATTGTTGTCAGCCTTCAAAGGGTTCTTCCTTAATGAGAAGTTCATCAAGGGTTGTCTTTTCAGTTGGAATCATCCAGTCAGGAACCTTTTCTCCTTTATTCTTTAGCTTCAGAGCAGCTTCAAAAATCAAGGGTTTTAGGTGTCGTGCCTGAATGTCTTTTCTGAAGTCGCACCAGTAGATGAGATCTTTGAGCTGTTCGATTGGAGTGATTGGAAGCTCAGCGATCCATTGAAAGCATTTACGTCCGTCGTAGTCAAGAAAGAATATTCCATAAGGATTACTGATGACTTTACCAGGGACGAAAAGTTCACATGGTGGCAAAGAGACGTCAAGGGCAGATAGATCAGGATCAGGACCAAGTACTTCAGCGCGAGAGAAACCAATTCCAGTTTCATTTCGTATGACAGGACCTGAGTTTGAATCTTGACGTTTCTTCCTTGGAGAGTCCTTTTTTCTTTTCGGCTTTAGATCAGGAACAGGAGGAATATCCACACAAGAAGATATCAAATCGATCTGTCTGTTTATCAGCTTTTCGAAATGATCCTTGTACTTAGATTTTGATGGTTGGATAGCTAACCTCATCTCCAGCCATTCAGAGAGACCATACCTTTTTACAGTGTCAGCACGAAAGGTTTCAGATGAGTCATCTTCTCTGAACAGTTTGATGTCAACAATGGGTACTCCGATGGAGGTTCTTCCAGAGATGAATACCTTGTTGATCTTCGCTGGACGATATCTGAAGTGGATTTTCTCTTTACACCAGATCAGGGTGGTCTGAGAAACTTCAGCTTTCTTTTCCACTATCTTCTGGGCTTGTTCCCAAAGCTTTCGTTGGATTTGAATGGGAATACGCTTCAGCTTAGGGTCTTTGACAGATTCTTGAGTGAGCATGATGGCGTATTCTCTGTCTTTATCTTCAGCTTCCTTCCATTCAGCGATGAGGCGTTCAGCTCTGAGATGATCTTGGTATTCAGCTTTTGAAATTCTGAACTTAGGAGGAACTGAAGGTAGTTGATCGCGCCTTAGGATGATTCGCTGATCCTCGAATCGCTTTATCATTTCTTCTCTCCTCTTTTGATCTTCTTCACTCAGCCTTTGAGGAACTGAGGAAGGTCTGTTTCTGTGCGAGAGAGGTTGTTCTTCTGGTTCATCAGTCTCAGAGATTAAATCTAAGACTGGGATTATGTCTTCAGCGGTAGCTGGAATTATTTGTGAAGTCGCAATAGAAGATCTTTCAGCGATATCCTCAAACAGGGGAGAGGACTAGCTGAAACGCAGCGATCTTACAAATAAGAACTGGGTAGAAGAACTTGGGTAGAAAAGATAGAAAAAAAATGTGGATGTGTATGGTGTTTGTGGAATGGATAACTGATTGTTCAGAGATGATCAGGGAAGGAAAAATAAGTTTAGTGTACCTGACAAATCGGCTTTGCAAGTAGGATCGCCAGATTATCATCTTCAGCGATGCCTTTGTCTTTGCTTTTCTCAGCGCCAGAGGCTGAGTGCTTTGTCTTTGTCTTCTCCCCTGAAGGTTCTTTTATTGAAATACCTTTAAGAGCTTTGGTTCGAGGAGCAGGTTTGACAACAAAGAAATCATCGTCATCTTCATCATCATCATCATCGTTCCTTGGAGAGGAGGATGGTTCAGCTTCAGGGATGTCGAAGTCTTCGTCTTCTTCTGCTTCGGATTCCTCAGCATCTTCTTCGAGTTGCTCCCCCTCAGATACAGAGGCGAGGTTCTCGGTTCCCTCAGGGTTTTCATCTCCCTGAGGTCCAGTAATCCGATCTTCATTACCCTCTCCCCTGATAGATTCATCATGGGAAAGGTCTTCAGCGCTCTTATTTTGATCTTCAGCGCTCTTCTCCTGTTCAGCGCTCTTCTCCCCCTCTTTCTCATGATGGGCGGGGGAGGAATGGGTAGATTCAGCATTGGTGTTGTCTCTGTCTTCTGGGCCAGAGACTTTCACATAACCTTCAAGCTTAGCTATTCTGTCTTCTAGGCCAGAAATAGCAGGCGTGATTTTCTTCAGCTCTTGGCGATCCTCTGCGGTGAATGAGTCCAAAACAGGTGCAGGGGCCGGAGCAGGAGCTGGATTATTTGCCTTGTTCACCAGCGTCTCGATCATTGTCTTGACAGAACCAAGGTCGGTCTTCACTGAGCCCAAGTCGGTCTTGACCACTGACATATCACCTTCGAGTGTACCAACCGATTTCTTCAGCGTTGTAACCTCGCTGGAAATGGTGGAAACTGATGATTTGAGGTTGGTGTAGTCAGTGTAGATGTCGGAGAGCACTTTGGCAAAGTCGGCGAGAGTTTTATCAAGGTCTTTGATGTCATCAGAGGAGGCCTTCTTTTCCACCACAGTAGTCAGCTTCGTCAGATTCTCTCCAGCGTTTGTTACAGCTGTAGAGTTATTTGATAGACCGGTGGTGAGATCCGTAAGTTTCATCTCCATAGACTTCAGAGACTGGTTGATGTCTCCCAAAAAAGGACCTGTAACATATAAGTACTTGTGAACAAAGGAAAGCTCAGAAGTTTCAGGTTTAGTTACAGTGTTTAAGGTGGGATCTG
The DNA here is from genome assembly GCA_033807775.1 of Saussurea involucrata. Lineage (NCBI taxonomy): Eukaryota > Viridiplantae > Streptophyta > Magnoliopsida > Asterales > Asteraceae > Saussurea > Saussurea involucrata. Next base: position 247,307,780 of record CM066321.1, on the reverse strand, counting down.
TACCTGCAGGAGCGTTGACGAACTCATCAAAGTTTCGAGTCCCTCCATAGTGTTCCATATCTCCCTCAAAAGTTCCGTGAGGGATGGAGATCTCTGCAGGTCCTTTCTTCGTCATTCGCTGAGAAGCTTCAACGGCTTCTTGAATGATGGCATCTCCAGTTTTGACTGGAGGAGTGTCCAAAGAAGTAGAGGGAGGAGCGAAGGATAAGAATTGGGGTTGGGTTTCAAGTTCAGCGTTGGATTCGCTGAGAAGTACTTCATCAGTCTTTTGAGAGACTGACGAAGGTTGGGTAGATTCCAAAGTTCTAACCTCAGCGTTTAGGGACGCTGAAGTAGGTTTAGAAGGGATGGCTTGAATTGGTGTGGCAGAGCGTACCACGAAACTTTCCTTCAGCTCTTCAGAATGAGCTGAGGAGTCTTCAGCATGCAACTGCTGGGGTTGCTCCTTGGTTTTCTTGATCCTTTTGGAATCAAGAGGGGTAAGAGATTGTTTCCTTTTCTTAGAAGGAATGGATTTTGTGGCCGGGGTATCAGCGATGGGTATTGTCGCTGAAGGAGCCACAGAAAGCGGAGAATTTAGAAGAGTGAGAAGAGTAGAGAGACGTACCTCGTTGGCGACAGGCTTGAAGTCGAGAACTTTAGGGCCAATCTGAGAGAGTTTCAGATCACCCTCTTCAGGATAGCTGTCCTTCAGGCCATATTGAAAGATGGCGCTGATGAATCGCGGGTAAGGAACCCATGCTGGTCGGTCAGCGGCAGAATCAACACGTTGAATGAGGTCTTCATAGATGATGGAGGCCCAGTCAATGTTGAGACCTTTCAGCAGTGCGTAACCCATGGCCTGCTGAGGTTGAGCGGCTTGATCAGAAGATCCGGATTTCGCTGTCATGCAGCTGATCAGGTGAGCGAAGATGAAGTTCATCTCGCTGGGCATCTTGGATTTCTTTATCAGCGTCAGCTTCTTCTCAGGTAGCTTGTCTCTTCCAGTCTCCCAGATGTAACCCATCGCATCAAGGAAAGCAATGATTTCTTCCCTGTCAGTGTGCTTCTTGTGGTCAGGAAATGGAATGAAAGGATTTTCTGAGGTAGCGTTAGGGAATTTCAGAGCTTTGCGGATTATTGCGGGGGTTATCTTGATGGTGCCATACTCAGTATCGCTGAGTATGCAGTCGATGGTTTTAGATGGATCTTTGGCTGAGGGTAGGTTGGTGTGTCTGGCAGAGTACCAGAATTGGGATAATAGACGCTGACTGGCAGGAGGTGTGATTGTCAGTGCTGTGTATATGGGGCTATTCTTCAAAAAATTTACAGCGTCGTCTAGATGGGATACCTGCTTCCGAGGAGGAAACTCGAGAAGCGCTGAAAGGTTGTTTGCCTTTGTCCAGTCTAGTTGATCCAGCTCAAACTTAACCTGAGGAGCTTTGGTGATTTTCAGTTCCTCAGAATCAGTGGAGATGGACTCAGCGGTAACATTCAGCTTTGAAGTTGCCATTTCACTGTATTATCAGTTCAACCAAAGATGTTAACAAATAAGAAATATCTTAATGTGGAAAGAAAATTTCCATTAAGATTTTTCGAATTTTGTCCATTTCATTCAGACAAAAAAAAGTCTTAATGAAGATTAGGGTTTTTCTTGTTTTTTAAAAAAAAAAAACGAATATAACACCTATAAGCCTTGTATTCCAGTTTAAAAAAAATGGATACGAAAGAAGAACAAGTTTAAGATTTTAGATTTAAAACTTGAAGAACAACCATGAAATGGTCGTGTTTATAAAACCATGAAAGAAAATGGTTTTATTTTTGAGTTCTTTTGTTTGATCTTGTGTAAAACAATGATAAGATCGAAAACAAGTTATTTGCATTTGATAATAGATAAGAACATATTAACCTTGAGTTTGATGAAGAAGATGATGAACAGTTCTTGAAGATCGAGAGCACAAAATGCAACAGTGTTCTTTTCTTGCGGAGAAAGATTGACTCGCATAAAAGACAAATATAAACTTTGAGAGAGTTTATATAGGAAGAGAGTAGAGAGAGAAAAACTTGAGCGGGAAAGTTTTTCATCATGACACGGACACGTGTTTGCAATTGATTGGATAGACAACGAAACGTGCAAACGTGTGTCAGAAAAAGAAACGTGCCTGGTGTTATCCGTTGCAATGACGTCACAACTGTCCTTTCACATTCTTTCGTTGTCTCTGAGGTTTTGAAAGAAAAACTCAGGGACTCTTTGGAAAATATGAAGCACTGAATAGAAATATCAGTGAGGGTTTTAAGAAATTTCAAAATATTATTCAGCGATGAAAGAATTTGAAATCTTGCATTTTCATGCGTTTTGTCAGAGAAAACATACCTTGATATCAGTTTAACCCAATTTATTCAGAGAGAAGATGATGAAATGGATTGTACAAGTTTATTTTATCCAGAGCCTATACAAGAATGTATAAACGTATCGCTGATTAAATGTGAACCGCTGAAGATTTATCCTTCAAAGTTCAGCATTCCAAGCTCGCTGATGAGAAAGTTGAATCTTGTCTCATCAAGAGGTTTGGTAAACAAATCAGCTAACTGATAATCAGTTGGGATAAAATGAAGTTCTATATCACCATTCATCACATGATCTCTGATAAAATGATATCTGATTTCTATGTGTTTTGTCTTTGAGTGTAGCACTGGATTGTTTGCTATAGCGATGGCACTTGTGCTGTCGCAATAGATTGGAATTTTGGAGAGCTGAAGATCATAGTCTAGTAGTTGATTTCTCATCCACAAGACTTGAGAACAGCAGCTTCCAGCGGCTACATACTCAGCTTCAGCTGTGGAAGTGGACACCGAGTTTTGCTTCTTACTTGTCCAACTTACCAGCTTTCCACCCAGGAGCTGACATCCTCCTGTGGTGCTTTTCCTATCCATTTTGCAACCTGCAAAATCACTGTCTGAATAGGCGGTTAGATCGAATCCTGAATCTTTGGGATACCAAAGACCTAGATTCGCTGTACCCTTAAGATATCGAAAGATTCGCTTTACAGCTTTCATATGAGATATCTTAGGTTCAGCTTGATATCGTGCGCACAGACATGTTGCAAACATAATATCGGGTCGGCTAGCTGTAAGATACAGTAGTGAGCCGATCATCCCACGGTACAGCGTGACATTGACAGGAACACCCTTTGTGTCCTTATCAAGTATCAGCGGTGGTGCCATAGGGGTTTTCATAGCTGAACTTTCAGTTAAGTCGAATTTTTTCAGCATATCTTTAACATACTTTCCCTGATTTATAAAAGTTCCTTTTTCAGTTTGCTTAATCTGAAGACCAAGGAAATATGTTAGTTCACCCATCATACTCATTTTATACTCATCTTTCATTCTATCAGCGAAACGAGTACAAAGCTCAGGGTTAGTAGAACCAAATATAATGTCATCAACATATATTTGAACTAAAATGATATGACCTTTTATTTTTCTAAAAAACAAAGTTTTGTCAATCTTACCTCTCTCAAATTTTTCAAGGTGGAGATACGTAGAAAGAGTGTCATACCATGCACGAGGAGCTTGCTTCAAGCCATAAAGTGCCTTATCCAGCTTATAAACATAACCTGGACGCTTAGGAGCTGAGAATCCTGGAGGTTGTTCCACATAAACTTCTTCATTCATCTTTCCATTTAGAAACGCTGACTTAACATCCATTTGATGTACAGTGAAGTTTTTGTGTACAGCATATGCTAAGAAAAGACGAATAGATTCAAGTCTTGCTACAGGAGCAAAGGTTTCGTCATAATCTATACCTTCCTCTTGTCTGTATCCCTGAGCAACAAGACGAGCTTTGTTGCGAGTTACAGTACCATGTTCGTCCAACTTGTTTCGATAGACCCACTTAGTGCCTATCACTGTTTTGTCAGTTGGTCTCCGAACAAGTTTCCAAACTTTGTTTCTTTCGAATTCAGTCAGCTCTTCTTGCATAGCGCTGACCCAGTTTGGATCTCTGAGGGCATCATCTATTTTCTTTGGTTCAGTTAGAGAAATAAAGTTAACAAATAAACAAATATTACCTGCACTTCTACGAGTCTGAATACCAGCGTTGGGATCACCAAGAATTTGATCGATTGGGTGATTTACAGTCCATCGCTGAGCCGGAGCATGCGTCGCTGACTCAGTCTGAACTGGAGAAACTGAAGATGAGGCTTCAGCTACTTCTGGATAATCAGCTAAGAGAGGAATGCTTGCATTTGTCACTTCATTCACTGATTGCTGAGAAATAGATGGAATTTCTGAGACATTTGGATCAACTGCGGGTATAGTATTTATAGGAACAGCTGAGACCCAAGATGTTTCAGCTTCACTATTCTGCATATTGGGAATGATAGTAGGACCATCATTTTCAGTTGTATGAGTATGAGTAGTGGGAACATCTTCTGAATCACAAAGATGAGAAAACATCCATTGATTCAGTTCTTCTGTATCAGCGTTCGGTTTAGAATTCGCTGAACGGGATTCGTCAAACGTGACGTGAATAGTTTCTTCTACAGTTTGTCTTCTTCGGTTGAAGACTCTGAAGGCTTTGGAAACTGAGGAGTATCCAAGAAAGATTCCATCATCAGCCTTAGGATCAAACTTTCCAAGGGCATCTCTGTTGTTCAGTATGAAACACTGACAACCAAAGATGTGAAGAAAGCTGATTGAAGGCTTTCTCCCATGAAAAAGTTCATAGGCTGTCTTTTTGAATCTTTTGACTATCAGCGACCTGTTTTGCGTAAAACAAGCCGTGTTGACAGCTTCTGCCCAAAACTGAGTAGGCAGGTGAGAATCGCTGAGCATTGAACGTGCAGCTTCAATAGTTGTTCTATTTCTTCTTTCAGCGACTCCGTTTTGTTGTGGTGTTCTCACTGACGAAAAGTTGTGAGAAATACCCTTGCTCTCAAGGAAGGAATCAAGAGAACTGTTTTTGAATTCAGTTCCATGATCACTCCTTATTGAGCGAACAGTCATATTGTTCAGAGTTTCCATCTTCCGAACAAAGGTGATGAGTTCTTCAGGGGTGTCACTCTTAGAACGGAGAAACATTACCCATGTATAACGAGAGAATTCATCAACTATGACCAGCGTATATTTCTTTCCAGCGATGGATTGTTTGTTAACGGGGCCAAACAAATCCATATGGAGTAGTTGAAGAGGAGATGACACTGAGGAAACTTGCTTGGACTTAAAGCTTGCCTTGGTCTGCTTCCCTTTTTCACATGCTGAACATAAGGATTCTTTGGCGTATGAATGTTGAGGTAGACCAGTGACTAACTCTTTGGATGAAAGAGTATTCAGTGTCTTGAAGTTGAGATGTGAGAGCCTCTTGTGCCATAGCCAGTTGACATCAGAAGATGCCTTTGAGAAGAAACAGGAGTTCTCAGTGGTTGTTGAGTCCATGTTTATAACGTAAACATTTTCCAAACGATAACCGCTGAGAGCTATCTTCTCCTTTTTGTCAGAGACAAAGCAGGATTCCTTGGTGAAAATCACTTTGTTATCCATGTCGCAAAGCTGACTGATGCTCAGAAGATTATGCTTCAGCCCTTCAACATATGCGACTCTTCTGAAGGATGTTGTACCATTTGAAAGTACACCATACCCTCGGGTGTGTCCTTTTCCATTTCCACCGAAAGTCACAGAGGGACCCTTCTCTTCCTTGTATTCAGCGAGCAGGCTTTTCTTTCCAGTCATGTGTCTAGAGCATCCGCTATCGAGATACCAGATACCCTTCTTAACCTGCAATACAAAGGAAGATTAGTTTTGCTTGGGTACCCACTTCACCATGTATACGCGTTTGTCAGTGGAAGTGGTTGGAATGGGTTCAGCAGTCTTCGCAGCATTTGAAGATTCAGCTTTGTCTTTCTTCACTTTGGTCAATTTCTTGACCTCAGCGGTAGGAGTCACCTTGACCTGACTTGCAACTGGTTTGGTCTTCTTTGGTGCTATCTTCACCTTAGCTATCTTATCAGCTTTGGTGGCTGTGGGACACTTACTTGCAATATGATCGGTAAGTCCACAGTGATAACATTTCCTATAACTAAAATTAGTTCTAGGACCACTTGTGTGCTGAGCTTTTAATTTGGAATTAGAAGTGCCAGCACCAAGTACACTATTGGTTTTTGAAATAGGACGAACATTCAGTTCTTCAGATTTCTTACCAAGGACATCTACTCTGAGTCTAGGAGTAGGTCGCTGAACTGATCCAGAGGTCTGATTTCTAGAACCAGATGAATGAATCACTAAGGCTTTGGAAGCATTCAGCTTAGGTACTAAAGTACCCTTCTGAGGATTTTGATAAATTACAATTCCTTTACCTTTATCTTTAGAGACAGAGGTAGGTTTTGAATAAACCATTTTCTCCTTACCTTTTGAGGAGGTAGGAGTTTCCTCAGGGATTGGTGTAATCGACGAGGAGTACTGAGATGAAGAAGTGTCAGCTACTGAGGATACGAACGTTCCAAATTTAAGCATTGAACGTTCAGTGGTTGGTTTTGGAGTATCATATTTATAACCCAGACCACGTTTATCACTCAGAGGAATCTGAGCCTTAATTATCTCAGTGATCTTTGTTGAAGAATTACACCATCCTTCAACAGTAGCTTGTTCAGCTTTTAATGCAGCGATAGCTTCCGCTCGTTCAATTTTGACTAGCTGATTTAAATGGACTTGATCTTTAAAATCTTCTTCAAATTTAGAAAGCTTTTCTATTTGAAGGTGGCAATTTTTAAGCTTATCAGCGAGATCAAGATTTTGGTTTTCAACCACAGCTTTGCCGTTCATGGCTTCGTATAAGCTTCTAGTCAGTAGTTCGATTTTACGGAGACTATCAGCTTCATCAATATTTACAATATTGGTAAAGAAGGAAGGTGATACCTGAATGGCAGATGTTGAAGTGGAGGGAATGTCTGAACTTTCTTCCTCTTCTTCAATCTTGGCCATGAGACATTGATTTGCTTCATCATCTTCAGAATCAGATGATGAGGCTTCTTCATCAGAAGCAGCCCAATCATAGTCAGCCATCAGGCCTTTTCCCTTCTTCTTAAAGCTTTTCAGCTTTGCATACTTCTCCTTCAGCTTTAAGTATTTGTCGTCTTTATTCCTTGGAACAAAGGATTTCTTTGTAAAGGCTGAAGGTCTCATGATTTTCTTTGACCTGCACTCGTTAGCGAAATGACCTGTCTTTTCGCAGTTAAAACAAGTAGCAGTAGCCTTATCAACAAAAGCTGATGACTTAGGCTTGTCAGCTATAGAAAGAGTTTTGTTCTTTCTAAACATTTTCTTCTTGGCGAATCTCCTGAACTTTTTAGTTAGGAGAGCCAAGGATTCATCATCTGAAGAATCAGAATCTGATGATCTTTCAGAGTTACTTTCTAACTCAGTGATAGTGACCATGGGTCGCTGAGTAGAAGGTTCCTCTGAGATTAAAGCAACAGGGGTGCTTTTGGAATCTTTTACAAGATTCTTCTTAAGATGGCTAGATTGCTCATGATTCAGCAATGTGCCATATAAGGTAGCAAGTGTCATTGATCTTAGATCTTTTGACAGCTTGAGACACATGGAATAATTGTCCCAGCTTTCAGGTAAACATTCTAAAAACTTTGTCAGAACTTCAAAGTTAGAATATTCCTTACCAACCGTTTTAAGATCTATAATTAAGCAATTAAAACGTTGATGTACTTCAGAGAGAGTTTCATTCTTACCAGAGATGAAACTTTCGTATTGTCTTACCAGGTTGATCTTTCTTGAATCCTGGACTTCAGACGTTCCTTCATACTGAACACATATTGTGTCCCACATGGCTTTTGAGGATTTCAGGTTCATGACGGAATGGTAGACTTCGTCAGGAAGGGCCATGGATAGTATGGATCTGGCTTTTGTATCTATAGCCACTTTCTTCTTGTCTTCATCGGTCCAATGATGGATTTCCTTTGGAATCAGCCTTTCTGGAATAGCAGCTCTAGTTGCAGTGGCTGGAACGGCAGGATCAATCGTTACAGGGATGTGTGGACCGTTTTCAAGATAGTAAGGTATAGTAGGGTCTACACCTTCTAAGAAGAGTGTCATCCTATTTTTCCATAAGTTGAAGTTGTCTCTGGAAAATCTAGGGGGTTTTGCAAGAGAACCATTGTCGATATAGTGAGTGTTTGTGTTTGAGTTGGCCATTTTCAAATAATAGCAAGGAAGAGAAATATCTTAGATTAGATCTTGTTTATGAGATTAAACAAATCTGCTCTGATACCACTTGTTGGTCCCGAAAGGCTTAAACAAGTTTGTAGAAGGGGGGGGGGGGGGGGGGGTTGAATACAAACACACTATTTTACTTTTCTAAATTGTTTATTGATAAATCATTAACAATTTACAGCTTGTTGCGGAAACAAGATTAAGGATAAACCTAAATCTAAACAAGTTGGAACACTAAGGTTTTCTTGCACTAAGAAAGATAAGGAGATTACTAATAAAATCCTATCTTGAGAGATTTGAACTTGTCCAGAGTTAGCAAGTTACTTCAAATGAAGTGAGTTCATCTCTTTATATACTGCATGCATTTAATGCAATTCTGTATATACTTTACACGTGTCATCAGCGGATTGGTTGCATGTCATTGACCTTTGTTGACAACCTTAGTAGCCGCATGAATGAACAGTGTAGTATCAGAGTGGTTGTACGATTTCAGATTTTCGGAGGTTCTTTCTGACATTTCGTACGGTGGCGTGCAAGGGAGGTTAAGACAAAAGTACTTTGTACGGAGGACTTCATGATCAGCTTTCGTTGATTCAGCGATTATCATTTACTATTCAGCAGATGATAAAGTTCAGCGATAGCTGAAGTCTTGTACTTGATACTTCACGTTGAGTGGACAAATCTGAGTCTTCGCTGATCCGCATCAGTTCATTAGGAGACTTGTCGCTGGTTCTTGAGCTTGATCTTCGACTTCAGCGTAGAACCTTTGTTGACGTGAATCTTGTCTTCAGGGATCATAAGTAAACAACTAACTTATCAGCGATCATCATAAGGACTGAACAGACTAAGCGATATGGTGAACAGTGTTCGCTGAATGTTTAATCTAAAAGTGCGAGAGTTCCTATCAGCAGTACTGTAAGATCTTAGTACTTATCAGCGATAGTGAAACTCTGATACATATTGTTTACTTACAATTTTCACTAAGTATTTAAGATAGGGTCATTATCAAATCACTGAGGGTTTGGATCAACATGAAACACAAAGGTTCATATATGAATCACAAGATTCATATATGAATTAGTTATAAAGAGTTCATATGTAAATTACAAATGTTCATATATGAACGTATAGTTCATATCTGAATCACACATATTCATATATGAACTCAGCCCGTGTTTTTTGTAAAAGTTACGAAATTGCCCTTCTATTTTTGGAACAACCGCAACTTTTGACCGGTCAAAGCCGCAACTTTTGACCGGTCAAAGACGCAACTTTTGACCAAATATAACCGATCTTGACCGAATGAATGGCCAAGACTTCTCCATTTCTCAAAAAAAATTAATTTCTCTATTGAAATTTGAACCTAAGGCTATATATATATATAGCCTTAGGTTCAAATGAGAATTGCTAAATATTTGAGAAGTAGAGAAGTAATCTTGGCCATTTATTCGGTCAAGATCGGTTATAATTGGTCAAAAGTTGCGGTTGTTCCAAAAATAGAAAGGCAATTTCGTAACTTTTACAAAAAACACGGGACGAGTTCATATATGAATCTGTGTGATTCACATATGAATATATGAACCTTTGTAATTCACATATGAACTATTTATAACTAATTCATATATGAATCTTGTGATTCATATATGAACCTTTGTGTTTCATATATGAAACTAATTAACTGTAGGTAGGGGTGCTCAAATTTCCGACCAACCCGGCCAACCCAACCCAACCCAACCCGAGGCAAAAAAAACTCAAACCGAGCCAACCCGATGTATAATCGATACTATTTTCACCAACCCACATATATTGGGTTGATAACGGGTTAGCCCTAAACCAAACCGACCCAACCCGCAACCCGTGAAAAACATTTAAATCTAATTTTGAATTCTTGTTACCGTCATTTTTGTTATTGTCAAAGCAATCTTGTTACTATTGAAAATTTATAAACAGACAATTGTTGGCCGCTCGTTACTTTAGTAATCTTGTTATTGATTATTGATGCCACATTTATAAACATAATATTTATAAGAAATCTTTTATTAGACGATTTAGAAATCGGTTGAACATTTAAATATTTAGAAACATTTAGTAATTTGTTTAGACATGATAATTTAGTAAAATAATGAAATGATTGATAAAAGTTTCAACCCGACCAACCCAATCCAACCCGAACGGTTTGGGTTGGGTTGGGTTGCACTTTTTATTGGGTTGAGTTGGGTTGAGATTTTTCAAACCGCAATGATTGGGTTGGGTTGTCAAAGTGCCTTCAACCCGACCAACCCAACCCGTGAGCACCCCTAACTGTAGGTTCATATATGAATCAGTTGAACCAATTAACTTATTCATATATAAACCTTTGTGTTCATATATGAACCTTTGTGATTCATATATGAAACTAATTAACTGATTCATATATGAACCTTTGTGATTAATATATGAATTTTTTTTAACTAATTCTCATATGAACAAATTAACTGATTCATATATGAATTACAAAGGTTCATATATGAATCACAAAGGTTCATATATGAATTAGTTAAAAAGAGTTTATATGTGAATTACAAAGGTTCATATATGAACTCGTCCCGCGTATTTTTTATGAAACTACCCCTCTATCTTGTGCAGACCACGCGAGGAATTATCCGCTGTTTCTCGGTCAAAATCGTCGATCTTGACCGAATGAATGGCTAAGATCACTTCTTTATTTCTCAAATATTTAGCACTTCCCATTTGAACCTCTTCATATATATATATAAAGAACAAAGGGAAATTAATTAAAATACCCTAAGTTTGACCAAGTGTTACCAAAATGCCCTAAATCTCTCCCAGTTTGCCAAAATACCCTTTTTTCCGCGATAAGAGCCCGCGATCGCGGGCCAGGGACCATTTCTGACACTTTTTTAAACTTGCAGGGACCATTTTTGAAAAATGGAATCCCGCGATCGCGAAGGAATCCCGCGATGGTATTATTTTTGTGACTTTTCAATTGCAAGGGACCATTTTTGAAAAAATCCAGGGACCATTTTTGAAAATTTGAACCGCATTTGACCACTGTTCACCCGCGTTTCGTCCAATTTTATGAATTTAAAATGAAATGTTACACTTTCAACCCCTATACTTATTTACTAAATTTACTTTATACCTTTTACTTTCATTATTTTAATTTTACATTTAACACATATAATCGTTTATTAACTAAAATACGTTAAAAAATACGTTTTAATTTTAACAAATTACACCATTATAATCGTCTCTTCAATACGTTCGAAATGAGCCCAATCTTGAATTTTTTTGGATTTATATATTTTAATATATATCATATACAGTTATATACTACATAAAAAAATATTTTTTATATTTAAAATTCATACCCTTATAGTTCTTTATTTAATTTATGGTACATCTTTTTTTTTTCAATTTTGTTTTACACTCCTATCGCATTAACATAATAATCATATATTAACTAATTCATTAAATCATTTTAAATTATTATTATTTAAATGTGTTTATAGATATCGTGAATGGCAATAGGAGAAGGTTTCATGAGAAGAATATTAAATGGGGGTTTGACAAGTTGGTATCACTGGACTCATTTAAGAATTGTGAAAATGGGTATTTGGCGAATGATGATTCATGTGTGTTTGGAGCTGAAGTATTTGCAGTTACAGAGTATGCACAAAATGATCGATGTATTTCCAACGTAACTTAGATTAAAATTATCTTCTTCAGTTCAGTCCCGTCCCGTCTCATCCAGTTCAGTCCCGTCCAGTTCCGTCCCGTCCCATCTAGTATGCGTACCAAACGCTACCTAAGAGTACCGTAAATTAAATAATTAACTATAAAGGTATAAATTGTAAATATTAAAAATATTTTGATGTAGTGTATATGATATATATTAAAATATATAAATTCAAAAAAATTCAAGATTGGGCTCATTTCGAACGTATCGAAGAGACGATTATAATGGTGTAACTTGTTAAAATTAAAACGTATTTTAGTTAATAAACGATTATATGTGTTAAATGTAAAATTAAATTATGAAAGTAAAAGGTATAAAGTAAAGTTAGTAAATAAGTATAGGGGTTGAAAGTGTAAATATCAAATCAAAATCACAATTTCGAATTGAAATTTACACTTTCAATCCCTATACTTATTTACTAACTTTACTTTATACCTTTTACTTTCATAATTTAATTTTACATTTAACACATATAATCGTTTATCAACAAAAATACGTTAAAAAATACGTTTTAATTTAACAAGTTACACCATTATAATCGTCTCTTCGATACGTTCGAAATGAGCCCAATCTTGAATTTTTTTGATTTATATATTTTAATATATATCATATACACTACATCAAAATATTTTTAATATTTACAATTTATACTTTTATAGTTAATTATTTAATTTACGGTACTCTTAGGTAGCGTTTGGTATGCATACTAGATGGGACGGGACGGAACTGGGCGGGACTGAACTGGATGGGACGGGACGGGACTGAACTGAACTGAAGGATATAATTTTAATCTAAGTTACGTTGGAAATACATCGATCATTTTGTGCATACTCTGTAACTGCAAATACTTCAGCTCCAAACACACATGAATCATCATTCGCCAAATACCCATTTTCACAATTCTTAAATGAGTCCAGTGATACCAACTTGTCAAAACCCCATTTAATATTCTTCTCGTGAAACCTTCTCCTATTGCCATTCACGATATCTATAAACACATTCAAATAATAATAATTTAAAACGATTTAATGAATTAGTTAATATATGATTATTATGTTAATGCGATAGGAGAGTAAAAAAAATTGAAAAAAAAATAAGAGATGTACCATAAATTAAATAATGAACTATAAGGGTATGAATTTTAAATATTAAAAATATTTTTTTTATGTAGTGTATAACTGTATATGATATATATTAAAATATATAAATCCAAAAAAATTCAAGATTGGGCTCATTTCGAACGTATCGAAGAGACGATTATAATGGTGTAATTTGTTAAAATTAAAACGTATTTTTTTAACGTATTTTAGTTAATAAACGATTATATGTGTTAAATGTAAAATTAAAATAATGAAAGTAAAAGGTATAAAGTAAATTTAGTAAATAAGAATAGGGGTTGAAAGTGTAACATTTCATTTTAAATTCATAAATTTGGACGAAACGCGCGGTTCAAATTTTCAATAATGGTCCATGGATTTTTTCAAAAATGGTCCCTTGCAATTGAAAAGTCACAAAAATAATACCATCGCGGGATTCCTTCGCGATCGCGGGATTCCATTTTTAAAAAATGGTCCCTGCAAGTTTAAAAAAGTGTCAGAAATGGTCCCTGGCCCGCGATCGCGGGCTCCCATCGCGGAAAAAGGGGCATTTTTGCAAAGTGGGAGAGATTTGTGGCATTTTGATAACACTTGGTTTGACTTAGGGTATTTTAATTAATTTCCCAAGAACAAAAAAGAGATATCTATTAATGTTTAAATAAATTCACTATACCCATAAGAGCACCCACACACGTTTTGCAAGACTCCTTGCAAGATGACATGGCATGCCATGTGGATTGCAAGGTCTTGCAAAACAACCCTTTTCTTTCACAATTAGGCCATCCGTACCCGGCTCGGGATGAGCTCGGGATGGGATGCGGGATGGGCGGGGTCGATGCGGGATGGGCTACGGCCCGGGCGGGGTTGGCGGGGCGGGATGGTATCCGGGGATGGGATCCCGATCCATCCCGAAGGTTTTTAAAAAAAAAAAAATTTTAATTAAATTTTTAAAAAAATATATCCGTTGAACGGCTCTTTCTAAAAAAAAATTCTCAATTTAATCCCACTATATATTTAACCCTCAACCTCTTATTTCTCACACCTCTCAACCTCTTATTTCTCACACCTCTCAACCTCTTATTCTCTCAACCTCTTATTTCTCACACCTCTCAAACTCTCTCAAATTTTCTCAACCTCTACATATTAAACAATATGGATTCGCCACAACCCGGTTCACCATCATCCGTAGACACCGACGAGTTGTTGAATCTACAAAGGGAAATTTTTCGACATGCTGCACAATCGCTGTATGGTAGCACCGCCTCATCGTCAACAAGAGAGAGGGCCGCAAACATTGAAAGAGGTCGAGTAACTGCAAACGAGCGGCTTATGCGGGACTACTTTGGCGTCAACCCGATTTATACACCGGATATGTTTAGGCGGCGGTTCAGGATGAGCAGACAACTATTCGAACGAATAGTTGAAGATTTAGAAGTAGGGTATCCGTATTTTAGACTTCGGTTTGACGGGTTAGGCAAACAAGGTTTTTCTCCGATACAAAAGTGTACTTCCGCTATTCGGCAATTTAATTTGTAATTTTTAATTTTTTAATGAATGATATGAATTTTAATTTTAATTATTTATCTTATTTTTATTTATTAAAAATATATATATAAATATTTTTATTTTGTTAAATAATTAAATGTATAAATAAAAGAATTAAAATAAATGAGGTGGCAAAGGGGTTTGAGGGAATGGGGTACGGATGTTTAGGGATCGTGAGGGATGGAGTGAGGGATGGAAGAAAAGTTGATGTGGCGATGATGTGGAGGGGAATCATTGAAAGATTCCCCCCATTGGGTACTGATGGCCTTAGAAAGGTCCTTCACAAATATTATATATTAAATAAATGTATTTTTGTTTAATTTAATTAATTTGTTTGTTTAAACATTAATTATTAATATGTTTATTAAATTTAATTCATTTATTAGTTTATTTGAACATTATTTTTTTAATATTTTTATTAAAATTTCTTACACACGGTTTATTTAAAAAAATGATATTTTTATGCAATATTTTTTTATTTAAACTACTAAATTAAAAGTACATGAATGTAAAAATTACGAAAATACAAATACTAATAGATAAACGTACACAAACATCAAAAAAATTATATAAGTAAATACAACATAAATATTACATCATCATTCGTTTAAAAGCATGTGGATTGTTTTTCGTACAAACTTCGTTGTGCCAGAGTCATTGTTGATTTTGTGTAATATTTGTATTTTTGTAAACGTTGCATGTTTTCAATATATCCATGTATTTTATTTGTTAATTAAATTATATTTACACAAAATATAGTAAAAGAAAACAAAAGTAAAATTTTAGTTATCTATATTTTATAATTAATTTATTAGTTATACTATAATTATCTATATTATTTATATTATAATTATCTATATTATTTATATTATAATTTATTAGTTTAGAAAGGAGTTTGGTCTTGCATGTGTATGAAAGGTGTTATTGCAAAGCTGATGTGTCACTTTAAAAAGAAGTATGGTCTTGCAGGTGTGTGAATGGTCTAACTACATAAATAACATACAACAACCAATAGTTCTTTTTTTTCTTTTCTTTTTTAATAAAGTGAAGGGCATAATGGATACTTAAAGGATATAAGGCCATCCGTACCCATACCCTTAAACCCTCTTGTCATCTCAGCGCCAAATCAGCTTTTCTCCTTACCCTCTCCTTACCTTAAAGTGGAGTACCCATACCCTCAAACCCTCTTGCCACCTCATTTTTTTTAATTCTTTTATTTATACATTTAATTATTTACCAAAATAAAAATATTTATATATTTTTTAATAAATAAAAATAAGATAAATAATAAAAATAAAAATTCATATCATTCATTAAAAATAAAAATTACAAAACGCTTGGAAACCAATTAGTTGCAAAAATTGTTGCGAAAATTGTTGCGGATGATAACCTTGTTGTGAAAACGCTTGGAAACCAAGCTTCGGGTCTTGTTGCGGTTGCGGATGATAACCTTGTTGTGAAAACGCTTGGAAACCAAGCTCCGGGTCTTGTTGCGGTTGCGGTGTATCCGATCGCTTACGACGGGATGTAGGTGTTTTGTTTGGATACATGATGAAATTTTAGATAAATGAAAGAAGGTATTGAATTTGAGAGAATTTGAGATATTTTGGTGTGAAAAAATAAGAGGTTTGGATCAATATATATAGTGTAATTAAATTGAAAAAAAAAATTAAAAAAAAATATAAACAAAGAGCCGTTGAACAACGTTTATATTTTCAAAATTTTATAAAAAAAATTAAAAACAAAAAAGAATTGATCGGGATCAATCGGGTTGTAGAACCCGAGGCCTGGAACCCGCCCTAAAGCCCGACCCCCCCGTACCCGTTCCCGCTTGAACCCGCACAAACCCTGGCGTGAGCCCGAGCTCCGCTACGGATGGCCTAAGGGTTGAAGTTACATTTAATTAAAGTTGAAGGACCATTTATTTATATTTTTAATTTTTAATGGGTGAGAAATGGTGAAGATAATGCTGTTTCATTAGAGCTTGGAAGTTAATGTCCTCAAAAGACCTTACTTTACGTGTTTGTTTGGTGGACCTCTATTTTTCTTTCAAACTAACGCTACAAACATAGGTCTTGTTTGGTTTTTAGAAAAAGATTTATTAGCTTTTTATGTTTGATTTGTTAAGATGTAGGGCAATCTTAATTTTTTTTTTCCAGAGCCATTATTTTATCATTCTCTTAGCTGATAAAAGGTAAATTAACCTCGTATTTATCTCATATTGTTCTTAATGAATTAACCTTAATAAAATATTTCTCTCAATCAATGTATTTGGATTATAATAAAACTTAATTTACTATAATTATGTGACTTTGAAATTTAACTTTATATAATTTAAATATATTATCATCGATTAAACGTATTCGTTTAAATGAATACAATTTTATAATTTAGATTTAAATTTCGTAATGATAGAGAGAGAGAGGATACAAATCAAATACAAATCATGTATTTGTTGCACCCCTTACAAACCAATGTGCATATATGTATTATCTCATATGAATGTATGTCCATATATATATATATATATTCTTGCACATATGTATATGTATATGTGTTAATGCCAAAAATCACCCAAATGAGTCAATCAGGTTGTAGCGCAGTGGTTGATCGCCTTGGATGATGTGGTGGAATATCCCATCTACCCAGGGTTCGATTCCAGGCATCCTCAACATTGATAAGACATCTTTAAGTTTCAAAATTGGCAGGGATTAGTCCGGGCTGTGCCTGGAATACCCTTTCCAAAAAAAAATCACCCAAATGATAACTTAAGGTTGATGTGGAACTTTTAACAACTAAAGAAAGAGATCTCAAGACAAACAACACAATCACGAAAAAAGTAAATAAGACAGGAGAATTGGTGACGAGGAAACCCCAAACGAGGGAAAAAACTGCGGTCGACTTGCGAGAGTCGATGGTGCACTATGATCGTCAAACAGGGGCGAAAGTCCTTTAGTAACAAGTGTTTTGTGTACAACAGATTACAACAAGAGTAAAAACAAACTTAATCGTAAGATAAAGTTGCGTGTCGTGCGAAAAACGTGCGAAATAAGCCGATGTCGTGCGTTTTGAACTGCTCGTCGTGCGAAACTTGCGTGAGTGATTTTCGTTTAAATGCTTCTGATATAAGAATGTTGAGAGTGTAGAAATGTAGAGTTCAGGTGTTGCGTAGAATATCAGTTGATTCGATGTGTGTAGCTGTGTAATAGTTGTGTTTTTCGGATGTGGAGCATACCTTTATATAGCTTTCGTCTGCAATAAATGCGTCTTGATGACTTGTTTTATAACCGCTGTTGGGTCTTTAATATCATTAAGAGCTCGTCCGTTACTGACCGTTGTACCATGATTGCTCGTGGACCTACATTAATGAACAAAAGAAACGGATGTTGACTGTTAACGGTTAGTGTAATCGTACGACCGTCTTGAGTCTCGGACATCGGTCGTATGGATCATACGACCAATATGGAAATGTACGACCGAATGTTCGTTTGTAAATAACCTGTAAGACCTTATCTTAATACATGAATGGTCTTACATAAATGTCACATGGGTTATCTGTCGTCGGTCGTAAGGTGTGAATTTTTGCCCAAACAATATGTATATGCATATTGTTCACATATACACACTGTGGTTTGTAAGGTGTGCAACAAATGCAATGTTTGCATTTTACTGAGCCTCTCTCTCTCTCTCTATATATATATATAAATAAATAAATTCAATAGTATAATATTTTAATGAGTCAAATACATAATTTAAACAAATTCAGACATTTACCAGTTTACAAAAACAAACAGTCTTACTGATTCATATTTCAAACTTCAACACCACATCTTATCAATCAGAAGTGAACTAAAACTTCAGATCGCAACACCTCTTAAAAAACAAACGCTACCTTGAAAAAAATGGTTCTGAGTAATTTCAATAAAATCTCTGAAATTTCAAATTCGAATA
The DNA here is from genome assembly GCA_033807775.1 of Saussurea involucrata. Classification (NCBI taxonomy): domain Eukaryota; kingdom Viridiplantae; phylum Streptophyta; class Magnoliopsida; order Asterales; family Asteraceae; genus Saussurea; species Saussurea involucrata. The sequence goes on along the minus strand of CM066321.1, from coordinate 247,289,249 downwards.
ATTCTTTAAACTAAACATAAGATTTAAATGTAATTGACTTCTAAATCTTATCCAATTCTACAAATAAAATGAGACCTTAGATTTGATTTTTTTGGTGGTCATTAATTTCAGTATTTTTAAAATTATTAAAGGTTTATCTAATTGTTAACTTTAGAATTCTATAGAATTAATGTATGCAAGCTGGCCTGTGTAATAAAAGCTTTTCAAAATACATGTTTTTAAACTAAACACTTGATACATTTTTCTTCCTAAATTAGACTGTTATGTTTTAATAATCTATTTCACGAGTAGAACTTTTTAAGGTTGCATATTTGAAAAACACAAATAATAAAATGAAATGTGTTTATCCTGATAAACATAATCAAATATATGATAAATATCTCATTTTAAATATAAAAAATATAAAATATAATTAGGAATTATAACAAAATACTTTATTATTTTCTTATAAAAAACATTATATTGTTAAATCTAAAATAAATTACATCATTATTGAACGTAAATTAAATAAAAAAAATAAACTAAACAAATTTATAAAAAAAACATTATCGCTTTCTCAAAACCGTACAAAACTGTATTGTAAAATCGCCAAAAACAAAATATAAAATAAAATATTAAAATCAAGATGTATCGTACTGCACTACACGAGTTCATTTCTAGTTATATCATTAAACAATATCTAGTAATACTTAATATTTTGTTTAAAGTATTTTGTGATATAATATAGATCTTGAATATTTTTCACTGTGTATATCATAATCATATATATATATATATATATATATATATGCGAGCGTTATTATGAAAACCTACCTATGTTTGAAAACCTTGAAAACTCCCTTCAACCAATCAGAATTTTTCTTAATTAATTTTTCTTAATTTCTCTCACGTTTGGCCTACATTTTATTCTATTCTCCCTCTTTTCACCACAAACAGCCGCCACATACCACCATCTACCCTCTTCCCGTCGGCCATAACAATTGAAATCGCCGGCGACTTCACCTTCGTAAACGATCTGCGATGACATCCGTCGCCATCCCGTCACCGCCGTATACAGCCGCCGCCATCTTCTTTAACCTTTTCCTTCTCTCTTCTCTCACGTTTGCCCCACCATCGAGAACCACCAGGCGCCGCCATCCTCTTCAGCCATCACCAATAACTGCCGCTCTCTTACCCACTACCACCAGCCGTTTTGTTCCTGTTCACTACCATCCGCCGCCAACCATCGACTCTTCAACCAGACGCAGACGCTGTCTTCTCCTTCAACCGCCGTACACATCAACAGTGACAACCAGGCGCCGCCATCTCCGTCTTCTTCTCTAACGACTTCTCCTCCAATCACACTCCTCTCTTGACCTCCGTCTGCCATCGAGAACCACCTCGTTCTCATCTCGACAGAAACCTGCAACCCACGATAAAACCGACGATGACCGAGATGAAACCGATGATGACCGAGATGAAACCGACGATGACCGAGATGAAACTGAGATGAAACGTCCTCTCTTGACCTCCGTCTGCCATCGAGAACCACCTTGTTCTCATCTCGACAGAAACCTGCAACCCACGATGAAATCGAGATGACCGAGATGAAACCGACGATGACCGAGATGAAACCGATGATGACCGAGATGAAACCGAGGATGACCGAGATGAAACTGAGATGAAACGGATGTGAACCGGGGATGGACCGGAACGATTTGTGGGTTTGTGGAAGAAATGGCGATGAAACAATGAACGACGATGATCGGTATCCGGAATGATTTCTGGGTTTGTGGAAGAAATGGCGATGAAACAATGAACGACGATGATCGGTAGCCGGAACGATTTCTGGGTTTGTCGAAGAAATGGAGATGAAACAACAAACGACGATGATAGTTCATGAAGTGGCATTGAACGACGATAAATGGCGATGAAAAACAATGCACGACGATGATTAGTAGCCGGAACCGGAACGATTTCTGGGTTTGTGGAAGAAATGGCTATGAAGAAGGTGAAGATAATCTTTAATTTCTTGTAAACTAATTGATAGTTAATGGTTAGACGTGGCTGTAAAATAGGGATTTGATCCCCTTTCCTTTTTTCAAATACAGTTTCCTTATTGATAATTGAGATGAAATTACCTTCCTACCCTCTGTTATTAATTTCGTTGAATTAAAAATAATAATAAAAAATTATTATTACCAAAAATAACTCATTTTCATCTCAACCGTAGATGATATTGATCTATGGCTGTAAGATGGGTTTCACGGTTTTCAAAATAGCATAGGTTTCTACATGAAACTGCCTCTCTCTCTCTCTCTATATATATATATATATATAGAGAGAGAGAGAGGTTCAAGGGAAAACCTCAAAAAAATGGAAAATCGAAGAACACCCTGATGGCTCTTCATCTGGATGGTATGCACTTGTGCATACTGGTAATTTATGTTGTTTTTTGGTTTTTATGCACAAATGCATTATGCACTTGTGCATATGCACAAATGCATGTTACAAATTACATGTATGCACAAGTGCATACCATCCAGATGAAGGGTTACCAGAGTGTTCCTTAGTTTTTCGTTTATTTGAGGTTTTCCTCTGAACCTGACCCTATATATATATATGAGTTACGGTAAAATATTTAAAATACATCAATGGAAAGTTTAAAAAAGACAATCCTCTTTTGATTGTGTTTTTCTTGTTCTTTATAAAAATTGTACGATGTCGATTATCGACTCAAACATTCAAGTACAAGGGTTATATGGTGTTTTAATAAAGTAAAAGGACCCAAATAGAATAACATAAAAGTATAAGGGTGTAAATTGATACTTTTCAGCGGATAAAAGTTGGAAGACAGTTCTTGGGTACCTGCAGGACAAAAAACATAACTCTTGCACCTGGCGCACTTTAGCAACCGTATCCCTACTAAAATACGCCATTTCGTTCTCTTCCCCTTCTCCTTCCCCGTTTCCCTCTGCCATCCTTTCCCCCATTTTGAAGTTTCTCAGTTTCTTTTTTCTTCTCTCTCAATATCACACACAGTGATTTCACGCACAAACACACAGAACGAAACTCTGTTTGAGGTTTTGGGAGTTTTACTGAAGAAAAGGAGGGGCGAATGTGCACGGAAGTGGAACAATGGCGGCGTCATCACCTTCTCTGCAGGCCAATTTCTATGCCTCATCTTCTAAGGTAAACATTCTCAATTTATGTGCGTCTCTGATACGTCTTTGTATCTTGTTTTCGAATTCGTCGCAGATTAAATCATTTGTTGCTTGTTGAGCGATGAGCAATACCAATTTTTTATGTGCTAATTGATTGATTGGTTTGCTTTATTTCTTTTGGTTTTTGAAGTACATATTTCGTAGAATATATCAATGGTGAGAGTTAATTGTTTCGTGTTGTATGGTTTAGGGATTTTTCATAACAATAACAAGTTAGCTGAAACGGGGTTCGGTATGGTCATGCTTTTAGGATAGCATTTTGATTAATGCGTATCTTTTGAGATTCTACTGCAGAGAGCATGTGTGCTTCCTGTTTGATGCTTGTAGTCTCTGGTGCAAGCAATCCTGAGCCACGTGACATGAACATGTGGTTCATCTCAATACTCAAGAATATAAAAGAAGTTAATTTATCCTTGAACTTGCTTGTAGTTGTGTCAATCCTGAACGCTATAAATTATAATCATTAATCAAATATGTCAATAGGGGTGGTTTTGTTAGGAACCTCATTTTCATTGCAAACCCGGGGAACCAATTATTCATGAATGAATAAAACTGAATAATATTTAGCGTTATTCATCATGAATAATACTCATGAGATATTCATGATGAAAAAATATTCATGATTACTCACTGTTATTCATCATGAATAACTGGTTCCTGGGTTCTCAATGAAAATGAGGTTCCTAAGGGTACTTTCCCTCAATAGGGCAAGTTACTAAATATAACTTTTGAGTCCTTTCAAAAAAAATATATATAACTTTTGAGTGCCATGCTTATTCCATTCCTGCTAAATAATGATGTTTGGCTCAATGGTTTTCTATTACTTTTATAGAGGTTTCATTAGCATAGTATTGATTGGACCAAGAAAGATTGATTACTATACACAAATTTGTCATTGAAGTTGTACTATTATTGGATGTTGTAAATAGATTTTAGATGGTGCTTGATATGAATGTGTTCTATAATCAACTAATTTTTGGTGAACTACCATGTTGCAGTTTTGCTTCGTGAGGTTAGATAGGTTTAAGCGGAGGTCTTTCAGTTGCAAAAGGAAGGCTCATTCTTCATGGATCATCAAATCAGTGCTTAACAACAAAGAATCAAGTATTAATGGTGATGAGGCAATAGAACCTGCACGGATTCTTCTCGAGCGACTGTTTGCCCAGACACAGAAGCTCGAACAGAAGATTGGTAAAGATTTGAATTTATCTCAAGATATCGAGTTGGAATTGAATCTTGGAAGGCTGGAATCAGATCTTCAAACAGCCCTAGCTGTCTTGAGAAAAAAGGAAGAAGAATTGGAGGCTGCAGAAGAGAAGATATTTTCCGAGTATCGTGATTTAAACCAAGCAAAGGAGGAACTGGGTAAGCGGGAAGAAGTTATAACCGCCGCTTTTCTGAGGCAGGAGAAACTCGAAGAAGAGCTAAAACACGCTAATCTTGATTTGGCCTCCCAAGCAACTGAACTCAGAGATTTAAAGCTTCAACTTGAAAAGCGAGATAAGGAGACAACTGCAGCCCAATCGGCACTTTTATTGAAAGAAAACGAACTGAATATCATGGTTAATGAGTTGAGGATAAAAACAGACGAAGCTGCGAATACCCAATCTGAACTTAGGTCCAAATCCCGGATTTTGGATGAGACGAAGAAAATTTTGGATAAGCAAACGCTCGAGATTCAAGAACTGAGGAAAGCAGTTCGGGAGAAGGACGAAGAACTACAAATTTCTATGACACTTCTTGAATCTGAAGAAGAGAAACTAAAAGTTGTTGAGGCGAATTTGGAGAAGCAGACGATGGAATGGCTTGTGGCGCAGGAAGAAATGAAGAAGCTAGCAGTGGAAGCATCTAAGCGCGCGGTTGAAGTTAACGAATCTTTGGAGGATTTTACTAGGGTGAGAAAGCTACTTGCTGACGTGAGGTCAGAGTTGGTATTATCACAGAAATCTCTGAGTTTATCTCGGCAAAAAATGGAAGATCAACAAGAGATTCTCGAAAAGGAGCTTGTAGACCTTGCAGAACAACAGAAAAGCTTGAGTTCGTACACGGAAACCCTCGGAGATGCTGAAATGGAAGTCGAAAGTGAAAGAGTTAAGCTCAGGCTCGCAGAGGCTCGGATACAAGAGCTCGAACGCGATTTATCCATGGAAAAAGACCTAATCAACGAGCTTCAAAAGCACTTAAAAGCCGAAAAACTTTCTCTGCAACAAGCAAACGAAGAAATGTCTGTTCTTAGAGATGAACTAGACCGAAGAAAGTCAGAATATGGGGAAATGCAAAATCTTCTGGAGTCCAAAGAATCTGAACTCGTGGAAGCAAAACTCGAGATTCAGCATTTAAAATCCGAGCAGGAGTTTCTTGAGCTTATGTTGGAGGAGAAAGAAGCAAAACTATCCGATGCACAAGAAATGCTGGGTGAAGTGAATCAAGAAATCTTGAATTTAAAATCCCTTCTGAGCATTAGAGATGACAAGCTTACTGAAACGACAGATTTACTGAAAGAGAAAGAGGAACAAGTTGATACGATGCAACACGACCTAAACGAGACAAGGATGAAGTATTCCGAAGCCACAGGTGTCGTAGAACGAATTCTCGAGCTTACAAACAAAGTAGTCAGTTCTATCGAACAGGAAGGCTACAAAGAGAAGAAACCAACCGAATCCAGTTTCAAGTGGGAGAAGAAACAGCTTGAAAATGAAATCGAATTAATGAGGGAAACATTGAGGTCAAGAGAAATGGAAGTTCTGCAATCTCGAAGAGCGTTAACGATCAAAGACAACGAGCTTAAAATGGTTCTGGAAAAACTAGACGAACGAGAGAAGGAGATGAAGGAAATGAAACGAGAATTGAGTCAAGATGCTGATGATTTGAGGAAGCTTTACGTGATGGTGCAGGAGAGAATTGGTGAGAAAAGCATGGGCGAATTTGCGATTGAAAAACTGCAGCTAGAAGCTGCTCAACTCCAAGTTGAAGCTGCAACAAATGCTCTTGAGAAAATCACGGAGATGAGTAGAGACCTTTTACGTTCGACTAGTTTAGTTGTGGAGGCTGATTACGATCTCGATATTTCAGCACGAAACATTCCTGAAAAGGAGGTCTGTGCTTTTGAAGATGAGTCTTTCTCTGAACTGAAAACAGAAGTTGCAAGGCTGTCGGATTTGACTGAAAAGCTCATCCAAGAGGCTGGAATTTCTGCGGATTCTAGCGGGTAAGTTTTTCGTTGTGTTGTAGATAAGTAACGAAATGATTGCTGTTTGTATTGTCAATGTGCTTTAGATGGTTAAAAACTTACGGTTAGATACATGTAAATCGATGCATAAAGGATTGTACTAGCCCTGAAAAATCCAAAATCGAAATCAACACTTGGTTCACTGCAAATTGAGTTGTGTTGAATATAATAAGTGACCATTTTTAACGCTATTATAAAGCAGCTGTTAATTGCTTTTGTTTGGTGTTCGTTTTTTTAGTTCTAACCTAACCATTGATAGATGACATGGTGGAAGTGGTTTTATTCTAAACACATCAAAGAAATAGAACCATCTCCTCTTTGTTATTGATATTGTATTGGTGGGTTGTTTTGTGCTTTTATTGTTTGTAACTGATGACACTTTTAAAAGGGTATAATTTTATATCCTTATCTGTGCTTTTAGTGTTATTGATATTGTATTGCTGGGTTGGTTTTCTGTAATTGTGCTTGGTTTTTTATATTTTCTGTAATTTTGCACCAGTTGAAATAAGAGAGAAAACAAAGGGGTGGTTTGTGTTGAAGAGAAAGATCATCATCACCCAGAAAAAAATAAATATATGTAGTTTTGGGGTTTTTTAGTATGTAAATGAAACGCGATTGGATCATAAATATATGTAGTTTTGGGGTTTTTTAGTATGTAACTGAAACACGATTGGATCGACTAAGGGTTGTTTACCAAATTTTCTATCAAGTCCTGCATGGATAAATTTGTCTATCTAGATAAATTTGTTATTGTTTACTTTTCTTCCTGAATCTACAGTTGAATCTACTGTCTGGACGAGGAAAATGAGAGTTCTACCCATGAGTACAAATGACTTCCATCTCTCATAATCTAAAAGATAATCTTAACCATAACTTTTTTTTTTAACTCAATAAGAATCAATTTTCTCATTGCTCGAACCAATTTTTATTTACACCAATTCAATCAAGATCTCAAAACTAAACAACCACAATCGATTATTTCCCTGCTTTTGTTTACATCAATTCATCAATTTTTATTTACAGTGATTCAATCAAGACTCAAAACCCAACTCTTGACAAACACTGCCTTTAACATCCATCATAAACCCTAAACCCTAAACCCTAAACCCTAAACAGCCTTTAACATCCATCATCAACAGCTTCATTAACCTTCAACATCAACAACTTCATTAATCTTTAAATTGATTTTGATCCATCAACAACTTCATTGACCTTCATCGGACATTGATCAGTAAACATCATCAGACATTGATCAGTAAACATCAACAGATATGCCAACAACAGTTTGCTTGCAATAAATCTTGCCAAACACTTCCTTTCGATTAAAGTCGAGAGGGTGAAGGGAGAAGATGACTAGATGAGTCAAGAGAATCGACAGAGATAGGTGTTGTCAGCAGTGATGCAGGGGCGTCGAAGTCTCGGTGATGCAGAGGCGGGAGAGCTCAACGGAGAAGAAAGGGTGACCAGGGGAGCGAGGTCACAGGTGAAGAGAGAAGTAAGGATGACCTGAGGCGTTGTCGATCGTCGGTGAAGAAAGAAGAGAGAGTTAGAAAAGAGAGTTTCCAATTTTTTTACTTCACTTCAATACTCAATACAATATTCAAGCGAAGTGGAAAAAGAGAGGAATTCCTCATGAGGGGATGAATCGAGAGAATTTTGAATTAGAGCTCTAGATTTTTGTTCATCCCTCGCCGCAATAGTATCTCGGGGTTTGCAGCGTGCGTATATGAGGTTTCTATTCTTATATAAGATATTTGTTTTCGCAGATTAGTTGTAGCAAATAAAATCAGCTGTCGCATATCCGCTTTTATTGGTCCTTTTGACATAAGATTCTCGGCCGCTCGCAGTTCTCCCTTTAACACCAACGATAGATAGGAACCGAACTGTCTCATGACGTTCTAAACCCAACTCACGTACCACTTGAATCGGCGAACAACCGAACCCTTGGGACCTTCTTCAACCAATTCATCTCTCCATTTTCTGTAAAAAGGGGGGGGGGGGGGGGGACAAAGAGTAGGATCTAATTTCCTCCTCAAGCAAGGCAGCCGATAAGTCATCGAAGGCTTTGTGTGAATAATGTAATAGTAAGCATTACTTCTTTTCAAGTTTCCCAAACCGAAATGGGTTCTTTACAAGAAAGAATTACTTATACCAAAGAAGGGTCCATAACTTCTATTCAAGCTGTTTATGTACATGTAGATGATTTGATCGACCCTGCTCCTCATAGGACTTGTAGCTCAGCAGTCCACCGGCTGGGTTTGTTTATCCTTCCAGTTTCGAGTGTATTCTTGGATAGTTATAGCGGCCCATAGGCGCGGGATGTACCTGGGGGGGGGGGGGGGGGGGGGGGGCTTACAAGTCCTTCGCCTACCTCCGAATCCTTTGACGGCCACCAGAGAAGTTAGTTCTTCGCCTATCACATTGGTCGACTTGAACTTCCCTCTAGTCCTAGAATCACTACCTCTTTAAATGCAAAATAAAAAGGTCGTCTTATTCAAAACCCCAATTATGACATCCCTTCTCCCCCACTTCACACCTCGGAACGCGCCGTTCTTATAGAGATAAAGGCGCTTAATAAGAGCTGGGTCGTGTAATTTCGTTTTAAAATGAAACTCTTTTTGAATCATTATGGAAGGGGCTAAGTCGTTCATTCAAGGACCGGATATTTCATCTGAATTCCCCTATGTTCGATACCATTATTTCTTAGTCAAAGGCGCCAATACCCATATCAGGATTAGGCCCATTTCGATCGAGCGGCAACACCCAATTAATGTTTGGATAAAAATCATGCCCGTCATCATCCCATTTCGAGGACTTTTTATTTGAGAGAGAGAGCTATGCTTAGATCAGTTCCTTCAGTCCATTTTTTAGGTAAGCCAAAAGTTCACTTTAGGTAAGTAAGTAGTCCCGTATGAAATGAATAAAACATTCATATCTGGAACTTGAGTAGGTCAATCTTCTAAGTAGTAAGCCCACCCCAAGATGAGTGCTCTTCTATTCCGACTTCCCCAGAGCCTCCGGTAGCACAGTCGAGACAGCGACGAGTTCTCTGCCCTGCCCAAAATATATCATATTCGTAAAGCAAAAACATAGATGCACTCCTATGAACGTGGAAAATATACCGTATTAGTCAATTCGACTTGAAATTGTAACCCCTTGGTGAAACATCCAAAAATCACAACAAATTTAAACCTTAAGTTTATAAGGTCCAAGACAACTATTTCCAAATATTTTATACATAAATGGAGAAGTCATAACGAGGTTCGTATATACATCCAACTATTGTAAATAACCTACTAATCTAATCCACAACGTGCGCGATCAGATTATAAGGGTTGTCTACAAATCTCCAAAACATCAATGATTTCCTAACTTCTCCATTACGTCACCAAAAGCATAGCTCTGGAACTTCTCAACCCTCATCCCTGCTTATCCCTTCCCGAGCTATTACCTGGTAAGAAAAGTTAATTTGAAAAGATTAGGCTTACGCCTAGTGAGAAATCCAGTTTTCCAAATTAACACTTTATAAGCTTTGAAACCAAATGTAAGCAAAGCATATAAACAAACCTGATTTGCCACCATTCTTACCGTACACATAACATCTTTCGATGACGGGAATATACCCGATTCCATGAATATGACTAACACTAAGTAAGTCATATCATCACGTTCGAGAGCCTACTACGTATCATCACGGATTCTAGATCATTGCTCATGTCTAAGAAATTACAATTTACTTTATGCCTATTTCTTGGAGTGGAAGTAGAGAGTACAATTAACTCATGCCTATCTCTTATCTTTCCATAGAAATCAGGAATTACGATTAACTCACGCATATTCCAAGATTTCACGTCACAATATGAAATGGGAATTACAATTTACTTTATGCCTATTCCTCATTTCACGTCACAATACGAAATGGGAATTACAATTTACTTTATGCCTATTCCTCATTTCACGTCAACGGGAATTACAATTTAACTCATGCCTATTCCACGTTTTCAAATAATGTCAGTGCCTAAGGATCCATTACACTTACTAGCATTCGTGCATAACAACTTAAACACATAATATTTCATATCATAACTTTATTCAAGTTATTACTATGTTCGTACCGTTAACATCGCATTATATTTCATTCTCATCAAACTTATCTGAACAATTCATCACTTCACAGAATTATTCAAATAAAATTGTTCAGTAAACTATTCTAGACCCAAATACAAACAGTTTGGAATTCTATCCGGAACATTTATCCGGTAACATCCAAAGTATCCGGAACATCAGAAGTATCCGGATACAATACTATCCGGTCATTTGTTCGGAACTCATACCCGAAAACCAACGGAATCCGGGAACACATACAATTCGGATGGCGTCCGGAAACCAAAGAAATCCAGATACCATCCGGTAACTAGTTATCCGAAAACCATGTGCTTACCAGATGATTCCACCCTTAACAATTTACCGGACACCACCGAAAATAATTATCGGACACCACTAAAAGGAAATTACCGGACACTATTAAACTCATCCAGTAACTTCGACCTGCATACCAATTCCTCGACATAGATCGACACCCATCCAACCATCTTATTATATGACTTAACCATAAATATCCAATACTCTTAACAATATCAATTTGCTTATTAATTTGATAAAATACATGTTATTTCATGAAAAAGATGAACTCACCTGGGTAACAAAGCTCCGATACCAAACTGATTTCCAACCATTTCCACAACTGATTCAATAACCTAAATGAAATCAAATTTGCTTACGACTAACAGTCTTAACAATCGAATTGAAGAAAAGAATTTCGATTCCTTATCGAACCAAAACTTGATATCGCAACCCTCTGCTTCTTGAACCGACTTCCGCTATGAAATTGAGATATTCTCCATGACTTAGCCGACTCAGACTTTTTATATAAAATACTATCAACAAATGACCAACTTAACCCTGAAGTTTTACATTTTATAATTAGTCCAACACTTTGACCAATTTTTCTTTCGACCCCTTTATATCAAAAACAACATAATGGAAATTTCGAGGTGTTATAAATCTCCCCAACTTGAAAATGATTTCGTCCCCGAAATCAAAGTTAGGTAAATAGATGAGGATATTTATTCTTCATATCTTCTTCAGCTTCCCACGTCACGTTAGCACCTCTGTGATGTTTCCATTGTACTTTCACCATAATCACTTCCTTATGTCGTAGCTTCTTAGTCGTCCTTTCTAAAATTGCTTCTGGTTCCTCCACACAACGACTCTTCTCATCCACTCTTATTTCTGAAAGTGGTATAACATTTTCTTCTTCGGCCAAACAGTTCCGAAGATAGCTGTTTGGGTAAAAATTTATAAGTCACGACCACGACCGAGAAAGGAAAAAACACTCCTTACACGACACATCTTATGTTAAGATAAAATCATACACGCTCGATAACTCTATCATTAGACCCAGTTCAGGTCGAGGGTTACTCACGACACTCGACCATGACATACGACTATCGCAGGATATCTGATAAACACGATTAAACTAACGTACGACATGACTGTTATGTTTTCTTTGTTTAATGCAGGATCAAAGCCATTAATGACCAATAACTATAACCGACAAGATTATTATGAGCATTAAATCTCAGAAAACGTTACGACCGTTACTCAAACTTTTATGGGACCATTTAAAGTTGCGAAGGCTATATAAACGAAGATCCCAACCTCATTTGCGCACATCTGAGTTGAACATCATCTACGGCATAAGCAAGAACATTTCGAAGCAAAGTTCTCTCTCGAACAGACGACGCACGACACACTACTTTTACACACGACGTACTTATTTACTTTATCAAGTGCGTTATTTCTGACATTTGTACTGTAATTGCTTATACTCTCGACGTTTGAAACACAAGGACGTCGCCCCTGATTGGCGACCATAGTGCAGCGACGATCATCACTGTCGTCCGTGGATTTTTTCCTCGTTGAGGTTTTTCCCGCGTCACCAAAATCCTCTTGTCTCTTTTATTTTTTGTCTTTGTCGCACGGTTTGTCGCAAGATTTCTATTCTTTAGTTGTTAAGCTCCACATCAACCTTAAATTGCATTTTTGGACGATTTTCGGCATTAACAGTTTGGCGCCCACCGTGAGGCCTCATCTAGAGAAAGTCTTCGACAAACGTGCGTCCGACTAACAGTTTCTTGGAGTTTTCTCTTTTTTCCCTTTCAGGAAAATGGCAGGTCATCAAGAGCAGATCATCGCCCAGATGCATTGGGAGCTGGAAGTTGCGCGCAATCAGATCGACGCCCTTGTCGAGCAAAGTCGAAGCTGAAGAAATCATGCGATTGAGGAATCCGAATCCGAATGGATCATTCGGACATCAAAGCGGTCCAAGACCATTTGCTAGCAATCCAGGATCAGGATCATTCCTCCAAAATCCGCAGCAAGGTCCATTCGTCCAGAATCCGCAGCAGGGATCGTTCGTCCACCATCATCAGTTTGGGTCGATTCCTCTTCAGCATTTGAGGCCATCACCTCTACATAACGGGTTTCAGCCGTACTTCGTCCCTCTCAATGGGGACGCCAATGGATCGTCGTATGGGAATGGCACAAATTCAGGGATCAACCCTCCAGCAGGTGTGGACCCCGTCGCTCAGCGACTGAAGATGTTGGAAGATCAAAACGAGCGTGCCCTGTCCTTGCTCGCAAAATTGCCGGGGGCAGCCGTGCCCGTCGACGTCGAGCCTCGCACGGGGTTTCAGGCCTCTCCTTTCATCGACGAGATTGCTCTGGTCGACGTCCCCAAGAAATATAGTATCCCGACCTTCACGCCCAAATACTCTGGTATCACGGATCCCACAGAACACGTCGCTCAATACAAACAACTGATGTGGACTGTGGCGATCCCTTACCAGTATCAGGATGTTTGTATGTGCAAGAGTTTCGGGGCGACCCTCACGGGTGCCGCCCTCCAATGGTTGATTAACCTCAAGCCCAAATCTATCGGATCCTTCACGGAGTTAGTCAACCAATTTTCCCAGCAGTTCGCTAGCAGTCGTAAGATGGAAAAGCAAACCAGCGACTTATATTACGTCGTACAGAAGACCGGTGAATCTATCAGGAGTTATTTCAACAGGTTCAATGCGGAAATGATCAGTGTCCGTAACTGCGACGTCAAGACCGCGATCGAAGCCTACAAACGCGGTCTAGACGACAGTTCGGGTCTATACACTGATTTAACAAAGTATCCTCCAGAAAATTTCGAAGACGTCCGAGCAAGAACCCTAGCTTACATGAGGGTAGAATACGACGATGCCTTCCGACGGAAGCATTTTAACGATAAAAGATCGCTGAGTGTAAAGAAGTCCGAATTGAAGGCGAAGGCAGTATCCAGGTCGGAGCCCGTACGACAGATCTCGAATGTCCGATTCGAGAAAAAGAAGACCGCGACCTCGACCAAATTTCCTCAGTATCCTAAGATATCCTCCTACGGATTCAAGGGAACTTCCAAGGATTTGGTCGAGGCCTTGAAGACCGTCCAGGCGACCATCTGGTGGCCAAAGAAGACCGACAGAGATGACGACAAGAAAGACAAATCAAAGTGGTGCGATTTCCACGTCGACCATGGCCATATGACGGACGATTGCATAGCCCTTAAAAAAGAGCTAGCATACTGTTAATGCCAAAAATCGTCCAGAAGGATAACTTAAGGTTGATTGTGGAGCTTAACAACTAAAGAAAGGAATCGTTCGACAAAACAGTGCGTTTAAGATAGAAATTCGTAAAGAGACAAGGATTTTAGTGATGCGGGAAAAACCTTAACGAGGAAAAAACCCGTGGACGACTGTGGAAGTCGTCGCTGCACTATGATCGCCAAACATGGGCGATGTCCTTTGTTTCAGGTGTCGGGGATACAATGATTACAATACAAATGACTTGAGATGTAGAAATAACAAGTGTATCGAATGTAAAACAAGTGTGTCGTGTGCTAAAACTGTAGGTCGAGTGTGTAGGTCGTGCGTCGAGAGCGATCTCTTGAGAGGATGTTCTTTGCTTCAGATGTTCTTGAGTATGCAGTGTGAATTCGATGATGGATGATGCGCAAATGATAGATTTGTCTTCGTATTTATAGTCTTCGAATGCATTTAATGACTTCATGATTTCTTCTAGTAACGGTCGTACCGGTCATTGTTGTTTTAATGCTCATAACTGCTCTATCGGTTTCGTCCGTTGGCTATGAATGATGTTGACCTGCATTAAATGATGAAAACATAACAGAAATGTCGTGTGTTAGTTGGTCGAGGTCGTGTGTTTCTACACGACGGTCGAGTGTCGAGAGGTACTTTCGACTTTGGCTTAGGTCCAAGGACAAAGTGTTTGTGTTTCAACTCCATTATAAAAGAAGTGCAATAAACGTTCTTATTGTCTTGGGCGTGGTCGAGACTGGTGAATTTTTACCCAAACAGTTTGCCCCCAAAATTTGAAAAAGAAGAGTGGCAAATTCAAATTTCAAAAGTTTTTTAAATTTTGCTAGTGACACGTGTAAAAAATCCTTCCAGTTACCTTGGAATTGGATCGGTCCAATTCTAACTGAGTGAGAAGTCGAGAAGGGGATAAGGTCGTGACGTCATGCTGACGCACGATCATGCAAAACAGCTGTAAACGCCAGGTGTCGACGATCTGTCGAGCATTCGAAAAGGCGAGGACACGTGTCGACTATCGAGAGGCTCGTCCTGACACGATCCTTTGCATAAATAGAGTTCTTCGACGGATCTTTTCCTTTTACGATTTCGTAGAGTTTTCAAGAGAGATTTTCTTCTCGATTCTTGTTGTTTCTTCGCCGAATCTTTTCCAAACTTGCGAGAGATCTTCGACTTGTTTAGAGATTCGAGGTTTAGAGCGACTATATAAGGTACGACTCTCGGTCTTTCATAAGTCTATTGTTTATAAATCTTTGGGAAACTTTTAGGATGTCGATAGAGCCTGTCAGTTCCATTGAAGATCTTGACGATTTTAGAAGTCTAGCCAAGATCCCTACGGGGATAACGTTGATTAAAGCAGGTCAGACTCGACCTGATACGTGCTCCGATAGGTTCGTAGTCATCTACGAATATCCTTTTAAGATAGGGTTTGAATGGCCCTACTCGCCTTTAGCCAGGGCCTTCATGACCGAGTTCGACCTATCGTTGTTAATGCCAAAAATCGCACCAAAGGGACAACTTAAGGTCGATGTGGACTTTAACAACTAAAGAAAGGAATCATTCGACAAAGACGTGCGACAAAGACAAAAATGTAAATGAGACAGAAGATTTGATGACGCAGGAAAAACCTCAACGAGGAAAAAACCTGCGGACGACTGTGGAAGTCGTCGCTGCACTATGGTCGCCAATCAGGGGCGATGTCCTTGGTGTTCCGGGTGTCGACCGTACAGAGATTACAATACAAATGAAGGGAAAGACTTCGAAATGTAAAGTACAAGTGTTTGAAATGTAAAAAACAATGTGCGTCGTGTGTGAAAACAATATGTGAACTGTTGGTCGAGAGTGAATGTCGTGCGTCGAGAGCGATCTTCTATGAATGATTTGCTTCGAATGAATATTCTTCGAGTATTTGCGTTTGCTTCTGTTGTTCGATTTCCTGTATTATTCGATGTTATGAAACTGAGGATTGAACTTGGGATTTATAGTCTTCGGATGATGTTAATTGAATCATTAAGATCTTTGATGATTGTTGTAACGGTCGTCAGTTGTAACTCTTCATAATTGCTCTTCGTCGGTTATGACCGTTGCCCATTAATGACTTTGACTCCTGCATTAATCACTGAACAAATATAACAGTCGTATAACGCGTTAGTCAAGGTCGTACGGTCTTGTGCAACGGTCGTGCAGAACGGGCGACGTCGAGGTCGAGTGTCGTGAGAAACTCTCGACTTACCTGTTAGGAGGGACGACGAAGGTTTTTTGGGTCTTTGTCGGGACCTTATCTTAATACAAGATATAGCTCATAACATGTGTCTTACCTTTTCTGGTCGTGGTCGAGACCTGTGAAATTTTGCCCAAACAGTTTGCCCCCAAAATTTGAAAGTAGGATGGCAAATTCGAATTTTAAATTTTGCTTGTCGGGTGTTCAGGGTCTTGTGCTGGAAAATACCTTGGTTGTCTCGGAACCGGATTGGTTCAATTTTAACTGAACGAGAAGTCGAAGAGAAAACGAGGTCGTGACGTCATACTGACGCACGATTGTGCTTACCAGCTGTCTTTGACAGGTGTCGACGATCTATGTGGTCATACGAAGGGACGAGGGCACGCGGTGATCATCAAAGGACTCAACCTGCCATGATCGACTGCATAAATAAAGATTACTATGGATCTTTTCTTGTTTACGATTTCAGAGGGTTTTAAGCAAAGATTTCTTTAAGGGTTTTTTTGTCGATTTTCGTTCGATTATTTCTAAACCTGCAAGAATCTTTGACCTAATTAGGATTTTCTGAGATCATATAAGATACGACCCTCCAGTTTGCGTATGCGTCGCAAGTCTATTTCTAGAAAGCCTAGAAAAAACTGGGATATCTGGGGCCTTTCAGAAGTGCAAGTCAATTTAACGGGGTTGGCAATGTCGACAGAGCCTAGAAGCACCATTAAAAACGAAGAAGATCTCGACGACTTTAGAAGTCTAGCGAGGATTCCCATGGGGATCACCGTAAGCAACGTTGGCAAGGTTCGACCGGAAATGTGCCCCTAGGGGTACGTCGTTATATACGAACACCCGTTCAAGATAGGCTTTCATTGGCCATATTCGCCTCTGGTCAAAGAGTTCATATGTGAATTCGATCTTTCACCGGGGCAACTGATGCCCCAGTTCTGGCGAGTTATCCTGATCATCGAACGACTTACCTCCAACTGGAATCCACCGATGAATGTGAGGGATCTACTGACGGCGTATAAGGTCAAAAGTGACCGGTACCGTCGCTATAGTTTGTTTTCAAGGTATAAGGGTGATCGTACCCTGGTTTTAAATACTGCGGTCAACGATCGTGGGTGGAAGAAGAGGTATGTATTCGTACGGGTGTCGATGCTGGACACTGATAGTGACTGGATTAGGGAGGGTTGGAATATGACGGGTGAGCCTTTGATTGTATGTTTTTTTGTTATTCTGTTGCTCGATTGTTTTTTTCGACCGATCTTCTTTTTTATGCGTAGATATTGATTTCGACAAGGTAGAGTCGGACGATGCTTCCCGGGCTAAGGTCGAAAAGTTCCTGGAGTTTAGTACTGAAGACCGGTCGTACGTCACGCGTCATTTGGTAGGCGAGGATGATGACCCCGTTTTCTTGAGCGACAGAGTGAGGATGGGTCGAGAGGAGAAAGAAGAAGATGAGAGAGGGGATTCTGAGGCGACCGAGGAGAGAGAGGAGGAGGAAGTAGAGATAACTGGTAAGTATCTCTTTGCTTCTGCTCATCCTAATCTATCTTTGTTCTCAATCGTCTAATTCTTTCTTTTACCATACAGGAGAATCTTGGGCGCCTGCAGCCGTCGAGAAAATGGCTCAAGTCGAGCTAACTCGCAAGGCGAGTGTAGACAGGGGGAAGGATACCTTGACAGCTGGGTCGGGGTCTAAAAGAGAAAAGAAGTCCCAACATCTGGGTCGGGTCTCCTCAAGAGGACAAGGATGTCCGTTTTGAGTGAACCATCGTCAAGGACGGGTGGTTCGTCGAGAGTCGTCCCGCCTGAGAGGGCTAAGGTATCGACCGTGTTTATCGAGAAGGTTTCTGACACAAGGTCCATTGATATGGCGCGACTGGCGACGATGTCTTCTCTTGCCGCGTCAGGCCCTTCTTTCGCCGACAAGGGCAAGGGCGCGAAAACGGGCTCTGAAACGACGGTGAACTTTACGTTGCCGTCGGATTTTTTGGATGATAATGTCCTAGACGGGACGAAACTGATCCCTCATTTGGGAAAGTATCAGCTCCCTTCTTTCAGAGAGTGTTTTGACGGAGTTTCTCTCGAGTGTTTGGGTAAAAAATCACACCCTCGACCGACTTGGGAAACTCCCTCGACATGACCCATGGACCTTGATTACCCTAAATCTACGACGGTCGTACCCCCTACTAACAAAAGTAATACCCATTACTGCCATACCCCCGACACATGATAATTGGTTATTAAAAGCCATATTAGGTCAATAATCATCTTACATCTAATGATCGCACGTCACATGTCGCACGTCGCACATCACTAGTCTTAACGTCATTAGTTTTACGTCGCCAGTTACGTGTCGCCAGTTACGACTCGTCGGTCTTACGTCGACAGTCTCTTATCATCGGTCTTATATCGCTCTGGTCCTGCGCCAGCATCATCCTAACTTCCTGGTCTTACGACTTAGTCCTATGACATCGTCATCTTGGTCTTACGACCAAATGGTCTTACGACGTTTCTATAAGACCATTCTCATTTTATGGTAAATACATAGTACTTTACCTCCTGATTAAAGATAAAATCGAAAGTCTTTTGCCTCACGATACTCGACCTCGACGTCGCCTAGCTCACACGACCGTCGCATAAAACCATGCGACCTCGACCGACTAACGCGTTATACAACTGTTATATTTGTTCAGTGATTATTGCAGGAGTCAAACTCATTAATGGACAACGGCTATAACCGACGAAATCAGTTATGAGCATCTAAACTCACATTGAAGACGACAACCGTTACAGCAATCATCAAAGATCTTAATGATTCAATTAAAGTCATCCGAAGACTAAAAAATCCCAGCTCAATCATCTGTTCGAGACACCTGATCAACACCTGATCAACACCAAAGTATCAGAGAACATCAAACACAGAAGCTAAACATCCGAGCTCAGAAGAACACTACAAGCGAAAGGCTCTCACTCGAAGAGCTGCACTCGACGCACGACTTTCGCTCTCGACCAACTGTTTTACACATTGTTTTCACACACGACATACACTTGTTTTACATTCCATACACTTGTACTTTACATTTCAAAGTCTTTCCTTCATTTGTATTGTAATCTCTGTACGATCGACACCCGGAACACCAAGGACATCGCCCCTG
Organism: Saussurea involucrata; assembly: GCA_033807775.1. NCBI lineage: Eukaryota > Viridiplantae > Streptophyta > Magnoliopsida > Asterales > Asteraceae > Saussurea > Saussurea involucrata. The sequence continues at coordinate 247,269,744 of CM066321.1, read as the reverse complement.
ATTGGCGACCATAGTGCAGCGACGACATCCAATGTCGTCCGCAGGTTTTTTTCTCGTTGAGGTTTTTCCTGCGTCATCAAATCCTTTGTCTCATTTACATTTTTGTCTTTGTCGCACGCTTTTGTCGAAAGATTCCTTTCTTTAGTTGTTAAAGTCCACATCGACCTTAAGTTGTCCCTTTGGTGCGATTTTTGGCAATAGCAGTTTGGCGCCATCCGTGGGACCCCATCTAGAGAAAATCTTCGACAAACGTGCGTCCTACTTACGTTTTCTTGGAGTTTCTTCTGTTCTCGGTTTCAGGAAAATAGCGAATAACAAACAAGTCGCTGCCCTAGCACATGAGAGGCTCGAAAATGCACAAGATGCACTTGAAACAGTCAACGATTAGCGCCTGGAAGAAGTCATTCTAGATTCAGGCAAGCCTGACCAAAAAGTCTTAATCGGGTTGTCTCTCAATCCTTGTCTCAGGGAAAAGTTAATATCTTTTTTGCAGGAACATACTGATGGTTTCGCCTGGTCGCATGAAGATATGGTCGGCATAAATCCTAACATCATCTCTACTTCTCCATCTTGCGACTGTCGGTGGATTGTAGTGAGAATTGGTTGATCAAAACCGCCATCGAAGTCTACAAGCATGGTCTCGACGATGGCTTACGTTTTTTTTACGATCGCCAAACATGGATGACAAAAAGGACAAGACCAGGTGATCATGCATGGCCATGCGGCAGACAAATGTTTGGCTTTACAAAAAAAAACAACCTTGGATGCACGACATGAAGGCAGTCCCTTCGACCTACCATCTGGCGATCATATTCCCAACACCTTGGGGGCTGCAGGAAATCAAAAGTGAACAGAAGACCGCCCATGATTGTTGCAAAGCAACCTTTAAACCCAAAAATAAGAACAATACTATGGCAACTGCGCACGACACGACCAACCGATCCATACACCAGAAAAGGCAGGACTTGGTATCGTCTCGCAGTCTCCACAAGGGCAAAATGATATACCCCATACAACGCTCGGTTTCACAACTGGAGGGCAGGCGGACTTCACAATAGAGGTAAGTCTCTATAAACATCATCAGGTACGTTACGCACGTCGACGACACTCAGGTATAAATTTTTACACATGTCCTTAATCCCTCAACCCTTCATAAGGAAAGGACAGACATCGTTAATGAACTACCTCCTGCCCTAGAGCAGAAAATTATCCATACTAACGTTCTATGCAAAATTCGGAATTCCTTCCGAAATCATACACGACAATAACCTACAGGCTCGCAGGAACGCTCGAACGTCAGTCTTACGATTCATGTCATAAGAAATGACATCTTTAAAGACTGTTAGGTTATGACTGTGCATGTCAACCTCTCATGACTGACATGTTATGAAACAAATCTTGCGAATCAATGCATAAATCACAGGATCCAACAGGTACATCCAAAGTTAAGCTCTGAAGATAAAGTCGTATGACTTATCTCGAATATACGTTCGGCCCAGTCGCCCGGTCATTTCAAAAAATAGTTCCTTCCTTACGATTCATACCGTAAGAAACATCAATCTTGTAACTCGTGTCGCGAAAAATAAAGTCTCTATGACTTAAACACAGGTCTTACGATTTATATCGTGAGAGATAAAGTCTCCAAGACTCGAAGTGCAATTTATAGTCGCCAATAAATGACGGCTCACATTTTAAATCTTGTGATCGCCAGTAATGGCAAACGCAGGTTACGATTTACAGTCGTTGATAAGAAACGACTCACATTTTTGTATGATCGCCAGTCGCAAGTTAAAATTCTCTGACGCCAATAGAAGCGACTCACATGTCGAAATCTCATGATCATTAGTCATGACATATGTCGTCAATAAAGACGACTTGTACATCGAAACTCACAATCACCAGTCATGGTAAAACGAATGTCAAAACGTAAAAGTCGCCAATGAGGGCGACTCGCACATTTTAATCTCAGGATCGCCAATAAAGGCAAGTCGCGAGATTAACCGTACAATCACGAGTAAGATAAAATTTTCACCGACTATCAAAACTTACACAACGTAACATAGGTTTCTAACGACCGTATCGGCTGTAAGCGCCAGATCATAGGTCTTTAACGACCATATCGGCTCGAACGCCAGACCATAGGTCTCTAACGACCGTATCGGCTGTAAGCGCCAGATCATAGGTCTTTAACGACCATATAGGCTCGAACGCCAGATCACATGTCTCTAACGACCGTATCGGCTCGAACGCCAGACCATAGGTCTCTAACGACCGTATCGGCTGTAAACGCCAAATCATAGGTCTTTAACGACCATATCGGCTCGAACGCCAGATCACAGGTCTCTAACGACCGTATCGGCTGTAAGCGCCAGATCATAGGTCTTTAACGACCATATCGGCTCTAAACGCCAGATCAAAAGTCTATAATGACCGTATCGGCTCAGAACGCCAGAACGTAAGTCTTTAACGACTGTATCACAAAGATCATTAAAATTTATCTTGGTTCGATCATCTTATGATCTCCGCCAAGCTTTGTTTCGGACCAATCGTCTTACGATTGACTCCCGACCCATACGTCTCATTTTGATAAAGATCATCTTACGATCACCGCCGGTCCCTTACGTTTTAAGACCGTCTTACAATCGACACAAGTATCTCGCGCATTAAAGATCGTCTTTCGATCGCCGCAACTTACTAAATATCATCGACTGGTCACGCAATTTTAGCTGACCAAGCTGGTTTTGTTCTAATGATCCAATCAGCAGAAACGATACGACTCATCGTTCTACTTTGATGCGAGATCTAGAATTCAAATGGCTTCGAAATTCGGATCTCGGGGGGCTAACTGTTTGGGTAAAAAATCACACCCTCGACCGACTTGGGAAACTCCCTCGACATGACCCATGGACCTTGATTACCCTAAATCTACGACGGTCGTACCCCCGACTAACAAAAGTAATACCCATTACTGCCATACCCCCGACACACGATAATTGGTTATTAAAAGCCATATTGGGTCAATAATCATCTTACATCTAATGATCGCACGTCACGTGTCGCACGTCGCACATCACTAGTCTTAACGTCATTAGTTTTATGTCGCCAGTTACGTGTCGCAAGTTACGACTCGTCGGTCTTACGTCGACAGTCTCTTATCATCGGTCTTATATCGCTCTGGTCCTGCGCCAGCATCATCCTGACATCCCATCCTGGTCTTACGACCTAGTCCTATGACATCGTCATCTTGGTCTTACGACCAAATGGTCTTACGAAGTTTCTATAAGACCATTCTCATTTTAAGGTAAAATCATAGTACTTTACCTCCTGATTAAAGATAAAATCGAAAGTCTTTTGCCTCACGACACTCGACCTCGATGTCGCCTAGCTCACACGACCGTCGCATAAAACCATGCGACCTCGACCGACTAACGCGTTATACAACTGTTATATTTGTTCAGTGATTAATGCAGGAGTCAAAGTCATTAATGGACAATGGCTATAACCGACAAAATCAGTTATGAGCATCTAAACTCACATTGAAGACGACAACCGTTACAGCAATCATCAAAGATCTTAATGATTCAATTAAAGTCATCCGAAGACTATAAAATCCCAGCTCAATCATCAGTTCGAGACACCTGATCAACACCTGATCAACACCAAAGTATCAGAGAACATCAAACACAGAAGCTAAACATCCGAACTCAGAAGAACACTTCAAGCGAAAGGCTCTCACTCGAAGAACTGCACTCGACGCACGACTTTTGCTCTCGACCAACAGTTTTACACATTGTTTTCACACACGGCATACACTTGTTTTACATTCCATACACTTGTACTTTACATTTCGAAGTCTTTCCTTCATTTGTATTGTAATCTCTGTACGATCGAGACCCGGAACACCAAGGACATCGCCCCTGATTGGCGACCATAGTGCAGCGACGACATCCACTGTCGTCCACAGGTTTTTTCCTCGTTGAGGTTTTTCCTGCATCATCAAATCCTTTATCTCATTTACATTTTTGTCTTTGTCGCACGCCTTTTTCGAAAGATTCCTTTCTTTAGTTGTTAAAGTCCACATCGACCTTAAGTTGTCCCTTTGGTGCGATTTTTGGCATTAACAGATACTGAGGCCCATGTTGCTGGACTAGCGTTCATGGTAAGTCTATCTTTCAAGACTTTTGTTTATCTGTTGTCGACGTCGTATTCTTTGCTAATGTGTTTTTCATATGTTTTCAAATGTTTCAGTCGTCTTTGGCGTTGTACGCTAAATCGACAAAGGTAGAAGGCTTAGTGGCTTCTGCCATCGAGAAAGAAGACGCGGCGTTAGAAAGGGAAAGGTCCACTTTAGAACGCGAAGAGGCGGCATCGGTGAAACTCAACGATGCCTTGAACGAGCTGGAGTATCTCGACCACGCGAGGGATGATATGAATTCGCGTCTAAAGGAGTCCCTGTCTGTGATGCACAATCAAAGGGAGAAACTGGAGGGGATGAAGGAATCCCTAGTTATGAAGGAGAAAGAAGTTGAGGATTCTCAATCCAAAGCCGTGGATTTAGAGAAGGAGTTAGAGAAGTTGAGGGATGAGAATAAGTCCATCTTTTCCTTCGCTCGACTCACTGCTCTAGCGGCTATCATGCAAAATCACTTGCTAGGAAAGAATCATATGGCCTCAGCGTCGGACGAATTGGATCTGTTTTTCAAGGAGGTCGGGACCGAGAGAGAGCTCGACTCGGATGATGAGAAGGAGGTCGAGGAGGAGGAGGAGGATTTCCAGGGTGACGTGTCGGGCAAAGATGCGACCGACGTCCCTCCCCAACCTTAGAAAGATATCTTCATTTATTTATGTTTCTTTGTTGCTCGACCGTTGATGGTCGAGATTTTTGTAAATGACAGTTTATTCGATGAATGAAATTCGGACTTCTTTTGAACTTGCGTTTTATAAAATATCACATCGACTGTCAAATTCATAAAATACAAGGAGTCATGCGACTTAGGCATTTATTGTAACACAATAACTGAAATGTAAGCCATAAGACTTTTAAATCGTATATATAAACATAAGCACATGCGACTAAAGCATACATTCGGAGTATGAAATTTTTCTAAGTTAAGAAACTTAGATCATGAGGTCGTTAGACTTCGCGACTGTACGACTAACTCGTGCGATTAATTTGAATCGTGTGCCCCTGTAGAAGGATGATCAAGTCAAAGATCTGATTGTTTATGTCGTGCGACCTTGCGAAACTAGAGTCGTTTGATTATTGTCGTGCGATTCTACGGAATAAACAATGTCAGAGGTTGGTCGTTGGCTAACCAACGACCCTCCGATGCTTAAGTCAGTAATCGTCGTTGTTTAAAAAATCGTATGAAAAAATAGAAAAGGGTTTAGAAGACGTACATTTTCTGACGCGTCGTGCCCAACTACGTGGGACATCTTGATTATTGCTACCATCTTACCCCCTTGTGGCGATTTTAAGACGATACACTAAATGTCGTCATGAGTCGCCACAATAGAAGGTTTATTTTCGCGGCTTCAGAGTGGTTTTATAGCAATCACGAGCGACTTTCGGCTCACTTTTTATCTCCTGGATTCCCCACGGCGTAGGGAACTTCCGAGTCTGATGATACGTCAAGGGAACGGCCTTCATCTCATGGATCCATGGTCGACCTAAGATGATGTTATAAGCCGACGCACAGTCGATGACGCTGAACTTGGTTTGCTTGATGATTCATCCGGCGTAGACTGGCAAGATGATATCTCCAAGGTGCTCGTCGCTTCTCCATTGAAACCGACCAAAGTTGTCGAACGTCGGGTGATTTCCGAACGATCGATTCCCATGGCTTTGATGGTGTCATAGAAAATGACGTTCGCTGAACTGCCCCCATCGACCAAGACTCGTCGAGTTAAACAATTACCAACCGTGAGTTGAATGATCAACCCGTCATGATGTTTCTGGTATGAGTCGCCGAGGTCGTCTTGGTCGAACACGATCTTCATAGCTTCCAACTCCAGATCTCCTTTAGGCCTTGATGAACGCGGGACAGGCCGATCGTCAGGTGCTTGACTGGCGTGACATTTGTCCGTGGAGTACGTCAGACCACATACGTCGGAACCACCGGTGATATAATTGACGACTTTCGCATGCTCGGGGGTTGATGGTCGAACGTCGTTAGCTGGGGTAGCGACGTCGTCGATGATGTCTTTTAAATTGCCCTTCGAGACGTGATACGCCAGCTCCTTTTTGAGAGCTATGCAATCATCTATCGCGTGACCATGGTCGACATGAAAGTCGCACCATTTAGATTTATCTTTCTTAGCGTCGTCCTGATCGGACTTCTTTGGCCATCGAATAGTCGCCTGGGTGGTCTTCAGAGCTTCGACCAAATCTTTAGTGGATATTTTGAATCCATAAGAGGATATCTTGGGGTACTGAGGAAACTTGGTCGCGGTCTTAGCCTCTGCTTTCGTCTTGAATCGGACGTTCGAGATCTGGCACGCGGGCTCTATTTTGGAAATTGCTTTTGTCTTGAACTCGGGCTTTTTCACACCTAACGATCTTTTGTCGTCGGTATGCTTGCGACGAAAGGCAGCGTCGTCCTCTACTCTTATGTACGCTAGGGTTCGAGCTCGGACGTCTTTGAAATTCTCCGAAGGATACTTGGTCAGGTCAGTGTATAACCCCGGGTTGTCGTCCAGACCACGCTTATAAGCTTCAATTGCAGTCTTGACGTCACAATTGCGAATTCTGATCATCTCCGCCTTGAATCGATTGAAATAACCGCGGATAGACTCGCTGGTCTTCTGCACGACGTAATACAGGTCACTGGTCTGCTTCTCCATTTTGCGACTGCTGGCGAATTGCTGGAAGAATTGGTTGACCAATTCAGCGAACGACCCGACAGACTTGGGTTTGAGATTGATCAACCATTGGAGAGCAGGACCGGTGAAAGTCGCACCGAAGCTTTTTCACATACAGACCTCCTGATACATGTGTGGGATCGAGATCGTCCACATGAGCTGCTTATACTGCGCGACGTGCTCTGTTGGATCGGTCACTCCCGAATACTTGGGCGTAAAGGCGGGGATGTTGTACTTCTTCAGGACCTCAACGGTCGCGATCTCATCGACGAAGGGTGACTGTTGGTTCCTGTTTTGCTTATACAAGATTGTCAGATCTATTACTTCGAGTTTATGTTTGATGCGGAAGCGTATTTGAAGAACTAACAGATATGTTTGATAGATTTAGAACACAATATAAATAAACAGTGAACTGGAAATAATATCTCAAAGTTTACTGAATATATATATATATATCAAGAACAGATTTAAGAACAGTGAGTAAGCAAAGCTTTAAAACAGATATGACTCTCAAAGTATATAAGCTATGTGTTCTTGATATTTTTATCTCTTGATTCTCGATATTGAAGAACTCAACATGAGTCTTCCTTATATACTACTCTAAGGGGACCATAAAGCATAAGGTACTATTCAGAACGGACGGTATGAATAGTTGGACGGATGGCATGAACAGTTGGACGTGCTGTATTGCATTAAATGCCGCAGACGTCTATGTTGTACTAAGCCCTATTGAATCCACTCAGAGTTTGACACATGTTGAAGTTGGACAGGGCATGCTATCATGCAAGTTGATGGACAGGTCCAGTAACAGTAGCAAGATATTATAAATATCTTCAAGTCATTAGAGAGGACCACAGAGGCTCTGTAAAGTGTTACAGAGGTTCTGCAGTCTGATCCTTTGTAGAGCAGTCTTCACCGAATTCCGAGTCTTTGGTCTTCTTTGCGCGTATGACAGAGCTTCTGTAGGACGCCTCTTTAGCTTCTGTAGCTTCTCGACCTTGATCTCTGGGTAAGTTCGGCAGGCTCTCTTCACTTAGCCTATTTTTCACTACTTCTAAATACTTCTATGATTAGGAAGATTGAAGCTAACAATCTCCCCCTAAGTAGTGAAAAATAAAAATTTGAACTTTAGTTAAGTTAGGCTAAGTTAGATAAAACAGTGGTTAAACAATACCTCGAAAGTTCTTTTCATTTAGAAGTATGCCAGAGGCATTTTACATTTGAGTACAATGAAAGATAAACTTTAACATGATTTGCAGAGATTGGTTGTTTGAGAATCAGATTTTGGCGTCTTTGAAATCGTTGAAGCTTCTGTTGTCTCTTCCGACTTCTATGATCTCTTTGTAGAAACTGATGCAGAGTTCTCTTAAGCGTATTGAGGCATCAATCTCTCTGATGAGGGTATCTGCAGCGTCTCTATCCATTTGCTCGGTATCTCTGTATTTTACAAGGTTTGCTCTGAACTTGTTCAGAGTACTAGTTGCGTACTTCTGACAATCCATGCTTACAAAAAGTTTGACTTCGCCTTGTGGGTTTTGAAATACTAACCCGAATCTTGGTTCTGTAATGATTGAGTTGGGCACGACGTCAGGTGGGCAGCGATCTTCTGGTGGTCGTAGATTCAGATGTTTAAGACCAAGATCCTTTCCCAGCTGAAAGTATGTCAGACTGTAGATTAGAAGCCTTTCCCTCATAGCTTTTCTCAACACTTGATAGGCTCTGGTGTTTGGCTCTGTGTTGTAGTTGTCTTTTGTCCATTGCAGAAGTTCAGGTAGATCATAGGGATTCAGATTCCTTATGTCAGCATCAGCGAAGGTGGTTTCTGAATTGTTTACCCTTTTGACTCTGTAAAGATTGTACCTGACTCTTGGATAGGTTCTTGTGAAGGAGAATCTGCAGAAGATTACCTTTTTGATTTTATGAATTGAGAAGACTTCTGCTTTGGTTCTTGGCTTTGTTCTGCTGAAGATGTTCTCAAATTCTTCTCTGATGTTCGGATTTGTGATTTGGTCTGTTGGATGGAGGTTCTGAAAGGGTTGTTTGTAGAGATATTTGTACACCACTTCTTCCATTTCTTCGTATGTTGGACCATGTGGTGGAACTTGTCTTCTGAGACTCTCCATCTGTTGAACAACTTCTGCAGCTCTGCCAGTAAGTGGAATGTCTGACAGGGGCTTTAATCCATATGCCCAGTCCTCTTCTTCAGGCTTTGGAGTTTGAAAGGCATCAAAGGAGCTTTTCATCAGTTTTTCTGTAGGATTGGGTACTGATTTCTTTTACTTGGGCTCTTCTGTCATTTTTGCCTTTCCTTTGTCTTTGGCTTTTGGAGGTGCAGAACCTGTTGCTTCTGTGGGTTTGGTTGTTTGTGCTTCTGTTGGAATGATGGGAGTTGCCTCTGTAAGTTTTGACACTTGTGTTTGAGAGGACTTATGTGGCGTTGGTTCTGTTGGCTTGTTTTGCTCTGTAACCTCTGTGGGAGGTTCTTTTGTGACTTCTTCTGTGAGCTTGGTTTCTGTGGATTGAGGTATGTCGAATCTTCTTGCCATTCGGAAAGCTAAAGTGAACCTGTGCCTTTCTTCTTCTCTCTGCGACATTCGATCAGACATTGTTTTGTGCATTTTTCTTAGAACAGAAGAAGCAGAGGTCGTTGCTCTTTTTGGTTTGTGGGCAATAGACTTTCTTCTTGGTATGGTTTGGGGTTTTTTTGTTGATTTTGTAGTTGGAGAGTGAATATTTTCTTCTGAAGAGGATGACAGATGTTGAGCATCTTCTTCAAACATTGTAGGAATTTCCACAGAGGTGGGTGTTTTCTCTGTGGTCTTTTGATCTTGGGTTTGTTCTGGAGGGGCTTGGCTGATTGGTTCTGCTGCGATTGGTGGAGCTTGTAGTCCTCTGGTCGTAGCTTTCTCCCTTATATTCTCCCCCTCAGGATGATCTGATGGACCAGGATGGTCATCATCAGAGTCATCCTGACTCTTATCAGAAGTACCCTCTGCTCTGCAGGAAGCTTTGGGTTTCTTTGGTAGTTCTGCTCCTGCGGCCATCAACTTTGCACATACATCATCACAGAGGCCGATTAGAGTTGCAAGCTCTGCTTCTGTGTTGAAGCGCATTCTGCCGATACTTTTTCTGAACTCTTTGACGTAGTTGGCATTTGCAGTAGTGAAGGAGACAATGACTTCTGTGACCTGGTTTATGACATTCTGCCCGAGCTTTGTCAGCTGTGCTCTGGTCATGTAATCTTTTGGCTGCATCATTGTAGTGTTGCACATTGCCTCTTCTTGAACGTTTTGCAGAGCCTTCTGTAGTTCTGCAGGTGTGATGCTCTGTGATTTGTTAGATTGCTTGTTCATTTGTTCAAGGAAATGTTTGACTGATTCCTTGAATGCAGATGTTGCAGCTATTCCAAAATTTTTAGCAGCAGAAGTGGCTGTAGTTGTGGCAGTTGTTTGAGCAGAAGATTTCATCTCTGAGATGGCCGTTTTCACCTCTGTGGACAGATTGTCCATTTTGGTGTTCAGATTCAGCAAGGCCGTTGATGTTTTCTCTGCAAAAGATGTGAAAGAGCTTTGCAACTCTTTCATGGTTTGGTTCACAGAGGTGACAAGGGTTTGGAACTCATCCCTTGATACTTGTGTCCCTGGTGTAACCTCTGGAGGAACACATTCGTCTCCAGAGTGAGTCCCTGCTCCTGGGACACCTTCGTTCACCCTTGTTTGTACGATGGGGGTGGAAGGATTTCCATCTGATCTTCGAGCAGAAGCATCTAGTGCTTCAGACTCTACAGAAGTTCTGTGAATGACATTGTCTAGATCCACTTCAGAGGTGGGTACTAGATTATCCTTCTGTTGACTCAGAGACTTATCTAGAGTCTCTTCGTCGTTGTGCTCACTACTTCTCTCTGAAAGAACTGTTGGCCCTATATTGTGCGTGGCAGAGGAAACGAATTCCTCTGTTGGGTGTTCTAGTGTGATCTGAGGCGATTGATCACGAACTATAGGTGAGTCTCTTTGAGGAGACTCCCTAGGAATGGATTCCCCGGTTTCTGTGGGCGCAGAAGTCGAAAGAGTGACCTCTGGATGGATGGGTTGGGTTTAGATCGAGCTGTACTGCTCTTTTTCAATAACTCCTTCTGCAGCTAGACCTGCGGAGTTAGATGTGTGGGTTGCACTGGGAGGGGTTTGATGATGTGTGCCTTCTACTTCTACGGCATCTTTTTCTGTCCCTTTTACCTTTTCTTCCATTCTATCTATGGCCTTTTTAACCTCATCTCTGTTCCACAAAACTTCTGCATGTAGCCTAAGCCTTTCCCTAGTTTCAACATCTGACAAGTCGATTTCTTCTATTCCTTCTTCCGAAGCTTGGCTTGGACTCCTTCTGTGGACGTCTAGTCCCTGTTGGATGAAGGGATTCTGTAGAATGTAAGGGGTTTCAGATGGTTGATCTCTGGGGGTTTGATCATTTTCTTGCAGATTTGTGTCAATGCCAGAGATAGAGAAGTCTTGTTCTTCTGTGGTGTGGTGGTCAAGTGGTGGTGCGTTCCACCCAGCTGTATTTAGGGTGTTAGCAAAGTCAGTGTTGGTCCCGAAGGCCTATACAAGTTTGTAGAAGGGGGGGGGGGGAGGTTGAATACAAACACACAGATTTTACTTTTCTAAATTGTTTATTGATAAATCATTAACAATTTACAGCTTGTTGCGGAAACAAGATTAAAGATAAACCTAAATCTAAACAAGTTGGAACACTAAGGTTTCTTGCACTAAGAGAGATAAGGAAATTACTAATAATAACCTATCTTGAGATAAGAGATTGAACTTGTCCAGAGTTAGCAAGTTACTTCAAATGAAGTGGGTTCATCTCTTTATATACTGCATGCATTTAATGCAAGTCAGTATACACTTTACACGTGTCATCAGCTGGTTGGTTGCATGTCATTGACCTTGGTTGACAACCTTAGTAGCCGCATGGATGAACAGTGTAGTATCAGAGTGCTTGTACGATTTCAGACAGTCGGAGGTTCTTTTCTGACATTTCGTACGGAGTCGTGCAAGGGTGGTTAAGACAAAAGTACTTTGTACGGAGGACTTCATGATCAGCTTTCGTTGATTCAGCGATCTATCATTTCATATGAGCGAATGATAGAGTTCAGCGATAGCTGAAGTTCTGTACTTGATACTTCACGTTGAGTGGACAAATCTGAGTCTTCGCTGATCCGCATCAGTTCATTAGGAGACTTGTCGCTGGTTCTTGAGCTTGATATTCGACTTCAACGTAGAACCTTTGTTGACGTGAAACTTGTCTTCAGGGATCATAAGTAAACAACTAACTTATCAGCGATCATCATAACGACTGAACAGACTCAGAGCATTAATGATGAACAGTGTTCGCTGAATGTTTAATTTAAAAGAGCGAGAGTTCCTATCAGCGGTACTGTAAGATCTTAGTACTTATCAGCGATAGTGAAACTCTGATACATATTGTTTACTTACAATTTTCACTAAGTATATAAGAGAGGGTCATTATCAAATCACTGAGGGTTTGGATCAACAATCTCCCCCTATTTGATTATGACATAGCAACAAAGAAAATTGCTATTAAATGAAAACATAAGGATAAAAAGAACTCATAAAATATTTGTCCCTTTTACTGTTTTCTGGGATCTTTTCAGTACTGATGGAGTAAAGTACATTCGCTGAAATCTTTCTTTAAAACTTTGAATCAGGATACAAAGAGAAATGAAAAGATTACAAGTACAAGCGAAATAAATTACAAGTACAAAAGAATAACTGATACAATAGAGAAAAGGCGATCATATCAGCTTATAAAGGTTCTTCCTTAATGAGAAGTTCATCAAGGGTCTTTGATGTGGGGATCATCTAGTCAGGGACATCTTCTCCTTGATTCTTTTTCTTCAGAGCTGCTTCAAAAATCAAGGGCTTCAGGTGTCTAGCTTTGATGTTGCGTCTGACTTCACACCAGTATACGAGATCTCTGAGTTGTTCGATGGGAGCGATGTCTAGCTCAGAGATACGTTGAAAGTGATGATTTCCATATTAGTCTAAAAAGAATATACCATAGGGATCACTTACAACTGTGCTAGGAATGAATGTTTCTCCAGGAGGTAGAGAGGTGTCAAGCATTGAGAGATCGACATCAGGGCCAACAATTTCAGCACGAGAGAAACCAATGCCCGTTTCATTCCGAATATGAGGACCTGAATCAGAGGCTTTCTTTTTCTTATCAGGGACTTTTCTTGGTTGAGGAAGAGTAGGAGGAATATCCACAGCAGATGAAAGCAGGTCGATCTGTTTGTTTAAGATCTTCTCGACATGGCTTTTGAACTTTGAGCGCGATCCCTGAATGGCTAATTTTGTTTCTAACCATTCAGAGAGACCAAACCTTTCTAAGGTAGTAGCATAGAAAGTTTGATTGGTTTCGTCATCTCTGTAGACGTCCACTTCAACAACAGGAACTTCAGCGTACATTCTTCCTCTGATGTTTGCCTTGACGATTTTGGATGGTCTAGATCGATAGGTCAGCATTTGTTTAGCCCATTCCAAAGTCGTATCAGAGACCTTAGTCTTTTCTCTAACGATCTCTTGAGCATCATCCCATAGCTGACGTTGAACATCAATGGGAACTCTTTTCAGCTTGGGGTCTTTTATTGATCATTGAGTTAGTTTGATGGCGTATTCTCTGTCTTTTTCTTCAGCTTCCTTTCTTTCAGCGAGTAGGCGTTCCGCTCTGAGGTGTTCCTGGTATTCAGCTTTGGAAATTCTGAACTTTGGAGGAACTGAAGGAAGTTGATCACGCCTCAGAATGATTCGCTGATCCTCGAAGCGCTTTATTATCTCCTCTCTTCTTTTCTGATCCTCTTCACTTAGCTTTTGAGGAGCTAAGGAAGGTCTGCCTCTGTGCGAGAGTAGCTGTTCTTCTGGTTCATCAGTCTCAGAGATTAACTCTAAGACTGGGATTATTTCTTCAGCAGCAGCTGGTATTATTGAAGTCGCAGTTGTGGAGCCTTCAGCGATATCCTCAAACAGGGGAGAGGACTAGCTGAAACACAGCGATCTTACAAGTAAGAACTTGGGTAGAATCAGATAGAGAGAATTGGTTCAAGTGTATAGGCTTGGGTAAAGGAACTGATAGTGTATGATAGAGGAGGGATGGAGTGAGAAATGATTAGTGTACCTGACAAACCGGCTTTTCAAGCAAGATCATCAGATTGTCATCTTCAGCGACGCTTTTGCCTTTGCCTTTCTCAGCTCCAGAGGCTGAGGGCTTTGTCTTTGTCCGCTCCCCTGAAGGTTCATTTATCGAGATTCCCTTAAGAGCTTTGATCTTTTGAGCAGGTTTGACGATAAAGAAGTCATCGTCATCTTCGTCATCATCATCATCATTCTTTGGAGAAGAAGATGGTTCATCATCAGGGATGTCGACGGCTTCATCATCTTCTGCTTCAGATTCAGTTTTCTCAGCTTCTTCTTCGAGTTGCTCCCCCTCAGATACAGAGGCGAGCTTCTCGGTTTCCTCAGGGTTTTCATCTCCCTGAGGTCCAGCGGTGGTTTCTTCAGCATCCGTCTTCTCTCCCCTGATAGATTCATCATGGGAAAGGTCAGCGCTCTTGGCGAGATCTTCAGCGCTCTTCTCCCCCTCTTTTTCATGATGACTGGGGGAGGAATGACTTGATTTAGCAGCATTGGTAGGTTCTCTGTCTTCTTGGCCAGAAAGACCTACACAAACTTCAATCTTTGCTAATCTGTCTTCAAGGCCAGAAATAGCAGGATTGATCTTCCCAAGCTCAATGCGATCTGCCGCTGTAAAATGTTCAGATTCAGGGACAGGGGCAGGAGCAGGAGCAGGAGTATTCACCTTGTGCAGCAGCTGTTCGATCATAGTCTTCATCGAACCAACGTCAGTCTTTACAGAGCTTAAGTCAGTCGTCAGAGTGTTGACATTTGTCTTCACAGCAGACATATCTCCCTCTAGTGTTCCAACCGATGTCTTCAGTGTTGTTACCTTGCTGGACATGGATGAAATTGAATTTTTGAGAGAGGTGTAGTCTGTGTAGATATCAGCGAGCACCTTGGCGAAGTCGCTGAGAGTCTTATCAAGTTGCTTCATGTCATCTGTGGAAGCCTTCTTCTCCACCACCGTTGTCAGCTTGTTCAGATTCTCTCCAGCGTTTGTTACAGCTGTAGAGTTATTGGAGAGAGTAGTGGTGAGACCTGTCAGCTTTGTCTCCACGGACTTCAGAGAGGCGTTGATATCTCCCAAATTAGGACCTGTAACATATAAAAACTTGTGAACAGAGGAAAGCTCAGAAGTTTGGGGTTTAGTCACAGTGTTTATGGGATGTTGTTTACCTGCAGGACGATTGGTGAATTCATCGAAATCACGGGTTCCTGAGTAAAGTTCCATGTCATCTTCAAAAGTGCCCATGGATTTTTCATTCCTGGAGAATCAGCTTTATGTTCCGAGGCAATGATGGCAGCTCCAGTTAGATATGGAGTAGAGACCAAATGAATGGAGGGAGGAGCGAAGGATAAGAGTGCGGGTTGGGTTATGAGTTCAGCGTTGGATTCGCTGACAATCAATTCATCAGTCTTTTGAGAGACTGAAGGAGGTTGGGTCGGTTCCAAGTTTGTAACCTCAGCGTTTAGAGACGCTGAAGTTTGGATAAAAGGGATGGCTTGTTCAGGTGTGGCAGAGCGTACCACTGAACGTTCCTTCAGCTCTGCAGAAAGAGCTGAGGAGTCTTCAGCATGAGATTGCCGGGGTTGCTCCTTTGTTTTCTTGATCCTTTTAGAATCAAGTGGGGTAGATGAATGTTTCCTTTTCTTAGAAGGAGAGGATTTTGTGGCCAGGGTATCAGCGATGGGTATTGTCGCTGAAGGAGCCACAGAAGTAGAAGAAGAAGGGTTGAGAAGAGTTAAGAGGGTAGAAAGACGTACCTCATTTTCAACAGGTTTGAAGTCGAGTACCTTAGGGCCAATCTGAGAGAGTTTCAGATCGCCCTCTTACGGGTAGCTGTCCTACAGGCCATATTGAAAGATAGCGCTGATAAATCGGGGGTAGGGAACCCAAGCAGGCCTGTCAGCGGCAGAGTCTACTCTTTGCAGCAAGTCATCATAGATGAGAGATGCCCAGTCAATGTGTAGACCTTTCAGCAGAGCGTATCCCATAGCTTGCTGAGGTTGAGCGGCTTGATCAGAAGAGTCGGTCTTGGCAGTCATGCAGCTGATAAGGTGAGCGAAGATGAAGTTCATCTCGCTGGGCATTTTCGATTTCTTCAGCAGTGTTAGCTTCTTCTCAGGCTTCTTGTCTCTGCCCATTTCCCATACATAGCCCATTGCGTCAAAAAATGCAATAAGAGCTTCTTTGTCAGCGATCTTCTTATGGTCATGGAAAGGAACAAAAGGTTTTTCCTTTGTAGCGATGGGAAAGTTCAGAGCTTTGCGAATGATGGCGGGTGTGATCTTTATCGTGCCATATTCAGTATCGCAGAGGATACAATCAACTGTTTTGGAAGGATCTTTGGCGGATGGTAGCTGAGAGTGTCTGGCAGAGTACCAGAACTGAGATAGTAGCAACTGACTTGCAGGGGGTGAAATGGTCAGGGCTGTTGAAATGCAGCAATTCTTCAGGAAATTCACAGCATCTGTCAGATGTGTGACTTGCTTTCGAGGAGGAAACTCGAGAAGCGCAGAAAGGTTGTTTATCTTAGTCTAGTCTAGTTGATCAAGTTTGAACTTGACATGTGGTGCCTTGAGGATTTCCACTTCCTCAGAGTCAGCGGAGATGTTCTCAGCGGTAGCAGGAATGTCAGACGAGGCCATTTCTCTGTATTAACAGTTCAACCAAAGATGTTAACAAATAAGAATTATCTTAATGTGGAAAGAATTTCCAATAAGATGGTTTGAATTTTATCCATTTCATTCAGACACAAATGTCTTAATGAAGATTAGGGTTTTTCATGATTTTGAAACGAAATGTAAAATCCATTTTCTTGTTTTCCAGTTTTCTATGAAGAAATAGATTCTGGAAACGAATGAAGAACAAGTTTAAGATTTTGCATTTAAACTTGAAGAACAGCCATGAAATGGTTGTGTTCATAAAACCACGAAAGAAAATGATTTCATTTTACGAAGTTCTTTTGTTTGATCTTGTTAAAACAATGAGAAGATCAGAAATAAGTTATACGCATTCGGTAATAAATAAGAACATATTAACCTTGATGTTTGATGAAGAAGATGATGAACAGTTCTTGAAGTTTTTGAAATCACAAATGCAACAGTGAATTCTTTCTTGCGGAGGAAGATTGATCGCGTAAAAGAAAAATATAAACAAAGAATTTGTTTATATAGAGATTTTAGAAAGAGAAAATCTTGAGCGGGAAAAGATTTTCATCATGACACGGACACGTGTTTGCATTTGATTGGAAGTATGAACGAGACGTGCAAACGTGTGTCAGGAAGAGAAAACGTGCCGGGGTTTATCCGTTGCAATGACGTCACAACTGTCCTTTCATATTCTTGGTTGTCTCTGAGGTTTTGAAACACTCAGAGATACTTTTGAAAACATTAAGTACTGAATGAAAATATTCAGTGAAGGTTTTAAGAAATTTCAAAAATATCGCTGTTAAGGAAGAGATATTCAGCGATGCATTTTGTTTTGAAATCTTGCATTTTCATGCGATTGTCAGAGAGAGAACATACCTTGATATCAGTGAATCAAGTTTATTCAGAGAGAAGATGATAGAATGGGTTATACAAGTTGATTTTATCCTTTCGCTGATTAATGTGAACCGCTGAAGTTTTTATCCTTCAAAGTTCAGCATTCCAAGCTCGCTGATGAGAAAGTTGAATCTTGTCTCATCAAGAGGTTTGGTAAAAAAGTCAGATAACTGATAATCAGTTGGGATAAAATGAAGTTCTATATCACCATTCATCACATGATCTCTGATAAAATGATATCTGATTTCTATATGTTTGGTCTTTGAATGTAGTACTGGATTGTTTGCTATAGCGATGGCACTTGTGCTGTCGCAATAGATTGGAATTTTGGAGAGCTGAAGATCATAGTCTAGTAGCTGATTTCTCATCCACAAGACTTGAGAACAACAGCTTCCAGCAGCTACATATTCAGCTTCAGCTGTGGAAGTGGACACTGAATTTTTCTTTTTACTTGTCCAACTTACCAGCTTTCCACCCAGGAGCTGACATCCTCCTGTGGTGCTTTTCCTATCCATTTTGCAACCTACAAAATCACTATCTGAATAGGCAGTTAGATCAAATCCTGAATCTTTGGGATACCAAAGACCTAGATTCGCTGTACCCTTAAGATATCGAAAGATTCGCTTTACAGCTTTCATATGAGATATCTTAAGTTCAGCTTGATATCGTGCACACAAGCATGTTGCAAACATAATATCGGGTCGGCTAGTTGTAAGATACAATAGTGATCCGATCATCCCACGGTACAACGTGACATTGACAGGAACACCCTTAGTGTCCTTATCAAGTGTCAGCGGTGGTGCCATAGGGGTTTTCATAGCTGAACTTTCAGTTAAGTCGAATTTCTTCAGCATATCTTTAACATATTTTCCCTGATTTATGAAAGTTCCTTTCTCAGTTTGCTTAATCTGAAGACCAAGGAAATATGTTAGTTCACCCATCATGCTCATTTTATACTCATCTTTCATTCTATCAGCGAAACGGGTACAAAGCTTAGGGTTAGTAGAACCAAATATAATGTCATCAACATATATTTGAACTAAAATGATATGACCTTTCACTTTTCTAAAAAATAGAGTTTTGTCAATCTTACCTCGCTCAAATTTTGCAATATGGAGATAGGTGGAAAGAGTGTCATACCATGCACGTGGAGCTTGCTTCAAGCCATAAAGTGCCTTATCTAGTTTATAAACATAACCTGGACGCTTAGAATCTGAGAATCCTGGAGGTTGTTCCACATACACTTCTTCATTCAGCTTTCCATTCAGAAACGCTGACTTAACATCCATCTGATGTACTTTGAAGTTTTTGTGTACAGCATATGCTAAGAATAGACGAATAGATTCAGGTCTTGCTACAGGAGCAAATGTTTCGTCATAATCTATACCTTCCTCTTGTCTGTATCCCTGAGCAACAAGTCGATCTTTGTTGTGGGTTACAGTACCATGTTCGTCCAACTTATTTCGATAGACCCATTTACTGCCTATTACTGTTTTATCAGTTGGTCTCCGAACAAGTTTCCAAACTTTGTTTCTTTCGAATTCAGTCAGCTCTTCTTGCATGGCGTTGACCCAGTTTGGATCTTTGAGGGCATTATCTACTTTCTTTGGTTCAGTTAGTGAAATAAAATTTACAAATAAACAAATATTACCAGCACTTCGTCGAGTCTGAATCCCAGCGTTTGGATCACCAAGAATTTGATCAATTGGATGATTTATAGTCCATCGCTGAGCCGGAGCGTGAGACGCTGACTCAACTTGAACTTGAGGAGCTGAAGATGAAGCTTCAGCGACGTCAGGAGTATCAGCCAAGAGAGGAATGGATGCAGTTGTCATTATATTCACTGATTGCTGAGATGTAGATGGAATGTCTGAGACATTTGGTTCAGCGTTAGGTATAGTGTTTATAGGAACAACTGAGACCCAAGAAGTTTCAGCTTCACTGTTCTGCATATTTGGAATGATAGGACTATCATCTTCTACTGGATGAGCATTAGTGGGAATATCTTCTGAATCACCAAGATGAGAAAACATCCATTGATTCTGTTCTTCAGTATCAGCGGACGGTTTAGAGTTCGCTGAATGGGATTCGTCAAACGTGACGTGAATAGTTTCTTCAACAGTTTGTCTTCTACGATTGAAGACTCTGAAGGCTTTGGAAACTGAGGAGTATCCAAGAAAGATTCCATCATCAACCTTAGGATCAAACTTTCCAAGTGCATCTCTGTTGTTCAGTATAAAACACTGACATCCAAAGATGTGAAGAAAGCTGATTGAAGGCTTTCTCCCATGAAAGAGTTCATAGGCTGTCTTTTTGAATCTTTTAACTATCAGCGACCTGTTTTGCGTAAAACAAGCAGTGTTGACAGCTTCTGCCCAAAACTGAGTAGGCAAGTGAGAATCGCTGAGCATTGAACGTGCAGCTTCAATAATTGTTCTATTTCTTCTTTCAGCGACTCCATTTTGTTGCGGTGTTCTCACTGAAAAAAAGTTGTGAGAAATACCCTTACTCTCAAGGAAGGAATCAAGAGAACTGTTTTTGAATTCAGTCCCATGATCACTCCTTATTGAGCGAACGGTCAGATTGTTCAGGGTTTCCATCTTCCGAACAAAATTGATGAGTTCTTCAGGGGTGTCACTCTTAGAACGGAGAAACATTACACAAGTGAAGCGAGAGAATTCATCAACTATGACCAGCGTATATTTCTTTCCAGCGATGGATTGTTTGTTAACAGGGCCAAACAAATCCATATGGAGTAGTTGTAGAGGAGATGACACTGAAGAAACTTGCTTTGATTTAAAGCTTGCTTTGGTCTGCTTCCCTTTTTCACACGCTGAACATAATGACTCTTTGGCGTATGAATGCTGAGGTAGACCAGTGACTAACTCTTTTGAAGAAAGAGTGTTCAGTGTCTTGAAATTTAGATGAGATAGCCTCTTATGCCATAGCCAGTTGACATCAGATGAGGCCTTTGAGAAGAAACAGGAGTTCTCAGTGGTTGTTGAGTCCATGTTTATTACATAAACATTTTCCAAACGATAACCGCTGAGAGCTATCTTCTCCTTTTTGTCAGAGACAAAGCAGGATTCCTTAGTAAAGATTACTTTGTTATCCATGTCGCAAAGCTGACTGATGCTTAGAAGATTATGCTTCAGCCCTTCAACATATGCGACTCTTCTGAAGGAGGTTGTACCATTTGAAAGTACACCATACCCTCGGGTATGTCCTTTTCCATTTCCACCGAAAGTCACAGAGGGACCCTTCTCTTCTTTGTATTCAGCGAGCAGGCTTTTCTTTCCAGTCATGTGTCTAGAGCATCCGCTATCAAGATACCAGATACCCTTCTTAACCTGCAATACAAAGGAAGATTAGTTTTTCTTGGGTACCCACTTAACCATGTATACACGTTTGTCAGTGGAAGTAGTTGGAATGGGAGGTTCAGCAGTCTTCGCAGCATTTGAAGATTCAACTTTGTCTTTCTTCACTTTGGTTAATTTCTTAACCTCAGTGGTAGAATTCACCTTGACCTGATTTGCACCAGGGTTGGTCTTCTTTGCCTTGGGGGCAATCTTCACCTTAGCTATCTTTTCAGCTTTGGTGGCTGTGGGGCACTTACTAGCAATATGATCGGTAAGTCCACAGTGATAACATTTCCTATAACTAAAAGTAGTTCTAGGACTATTTGAATGCTGAGCTTTTGATTTCGAATTAGAAATGCCAGCACCAAGTAAACTATTGGCTTTAGAAATGGGACGGACATTCAGTTCTTCAGATTTCTTACCAAGGACATCCACTCTGAGTCTAGGAGTAGATTGCTGAATAAATCCAGATATCTGCTTCCTTGATCCAGAGGGATGAGCCACTGAAGCTTTAGAAGCATTCAGTTTTGGTACTAAGGTTCCCTTCTGAGGATTCTGGTAAATAACAATTCCTTTACCTTTGTCTTTAAAGACAGAGGTAGGTTTTGAATAAACCATTTTCTCCTTGCCTTTTGAGGAGGTAGGAGTTTCCTCAGGGATTGGTGTAACGGACGAGGAGCACTGAGAAGATGAAGTATCAGCGACTGAGGATACGAACGTTCCAAATTTAAGCATTGAACGCTCAGTGGTTGTTTTTGGAGTTTCATCTTTGTAACCCAAACCACGTTTATCACTCAGGGGAATCTGAGACTTTATTATCTCAGTGATCTTTGTTGAAGAATTACACCATCCTTCAACAGTAGCTTTTTCAGCCTTTAATGCAGCGATAGCTTTTGCTCGTTCGATTTTGACTAGCTGATTTAAATATACTTGATCTTTAAAATTTTCTTCAATTTTAGAAAGCTTTTCTATTTGAAGGTGGCAGTTTTTAAGCTTTTCAGCGAGATCAAGATTTTGGTTTTCAACCACAGTTTTGCCGTTCATGGGTTCGTATAAACTTCTAGTCAAGAGATCGATCTTACGGAGACTATCAGCTTCATCAATATTTGCAATATTGGTAAAGAAAGAAGGTGATACCTGAATAGCAGATGTTGAAGTGGAGGGAATGTCTGAACTTTCTTCCTCTTCTTCAATCTTGGCCATAAGACATAGATTTGCTTCATCATCTTCAGAGTCAGATGATGATGCTTCTTCATCAGAAGCAGCCCAATCATAGTCAGCCATCAGGCCTTTATTCTTCTTAAAACTTTTCAGCTTTGCATATTTTTCTTTCAGCTTTGAATATTTGTCATCTTTATTCCTTGGAACAAAGGATTTCTTTGTAAAAGCTGAGGGTCTAGAAACTTTCTTAGACCTGCTCTCGTTAGCGAAATGTCCTGTCTTTTCGCAGTTAAAACAAGTAGCAGTAGCCTTATCAACAAAAGCTGATGATCTAGGCTTGTCAGTTATGGAAAGAGGTTTGTTCTTTTTAAACATTTTCTTTTTGGCAAATCTCCTGAACTTCTTAGTTAGGAGAGCCAAAGATTCATCATTATCTGAATAATCAGAATCTGATGACCTTTCAGAGTTACTCTCTAACTCAGTGATAGTGACCGAGGGTCGCTGAGTAGAGAGTTCCTCTGAGATTAAAGCAACAGGGGTGCTTTTGGAATCTTTTACAAGATTCTTCTTAAGATGGCTTGATTGCTCATGATTCTGCAACGTGCCATATAAGGTAGCAAGGGTCATTGATTTTAGATCCTTTGACAGCTTGAGACACATAGAATAATTGTCCCAGCTTTCAGGTAAACATTCTAGAAACTTTGTCAGCACTTCAAAGTTAGAATATTCCTTACCAACAGTTTTCAGATCTATAATTAAACAATTAAAACGTTGGTGAACTTCAGAGAGAGTTTCATTCTTACCAGAAATGAAGCTTTCGTATTGTCTTACCAGGTTGATCTTTCTTGAGTCCTGAACTTCAGACGTTCCTTCATACTGAACACATATTGTGTCCCACATGGCTTTTGATGTTTTCAGATTCATGACGGAATGGTAGACTTCGTCAGGAAGAGCCATGGATAGTATGGATCTGGCTTTTGTATCTATAGCCACTTTCTTCTTATCTTCGTCAGTCCATTGAAGGATTTCCTTAGGTACCAGCCTTTCTGGAATAGCAGGTCTATTCTCAGCGCCTGGAACTGCAGCATCAATTCTTACAGGGATGAATGGACCATTCTCGAGATAGTAAGGCATAGTAGGGTCTACACATTCTAAGAAGAGTGTCATCCTATTTTTCCATAAGTTGAAGTTATCTTTGGAAAATCTGGGAGGTTTAGCAAGAGAACCATTGTCTATATAATTTGTGTTTGTGTTGGTGGCCATTTTCAGATAATAGCAAGGAAGAGAAATATCTTAGATTAGATCTTGTTTATGAGATTAAACAAATCCGCTCTGATACCACTTGTTGGTCCCGAAGACCTATACAAGTTTGTAGAAGGGGGGGGGGGGGGTTGAATACAAACACACAGATTTTACTTTTCTAAATTGTTTATTGATAAATCATTAACAATTTACAGCTTGTTGCAGAAACAAGATTAAGGATAAACCTAAATCTAAACAAGTTGGAACACTAAGGTTTCTTGCACTAAGAGAGATAAGGAAATTACTAATAATAACCTATCTTGAGATAAGAGATTGAACTTGTCCAGTGTTAGCAAGTTACTTCAAATGAAGTGGGTTCATCTCTTTATATACTGCATGCATTTAATGCAAGTCAGTATACACTTTACACGTGTCATCAGCTGGTTGGTTGCATGTCATTGACCTTGGTTGACAACCTTAGTAGCCGCATGGATGAACAGTGTAGTATCAGAGTGGTTGTACGATTTCAGACAGTCGGAGGTTCTTTTCTGACATTTCGTACGGAGTCGTGCAAGGGTGGTTAAGACAAAAGTACTTTGTACGGAGGACTTCATGATCAGCTTTCGTTGATTCAACGATCTATCATTTCATATCAGCGAATGATAGAGTTCAGCGATAGCTGAAGTCTTGTACTTGATACTTCACGTTGAGTGGACAAATCTGAGTCTTCGCTGATCCGCATCAGTTCATTAGGAGACTTGTCGCTGGTTCTTGAGCTTGATCTTCGACTTCAGCGTAGAACCTTTGTTGACGTGAAACTTGTCTTCAGGGATCATAAGTAAACAACTAACTTATCATCGATCATCATAATGATTGAACAGACTCAGAGCATTAATGATGAACAGTGTTCGCTGAATGTTTAATTTAAAAGAGCGAGAGTTCCTATCAGCGGTACTGTAAGATCTTAGTACTTATCAGCGATAGTGAAACTCTGATACATATTGTTTACTTACAATTTTCACTAAGTATATAAGAGAGGGTCATTATCAAATCACTGAGGGTTTGGATCAACAGTCAGGGTGTTGAAGAAAATCGTTTAAGTTTCCTTGATGAGCAAATCGATCTGGGGATTGATAAGGTGAGTGATATCCCTCTTCTGCAACTTCTTCTTCTGCAGTTTCTTCGACCCTGGTTTCTGCGACCTCTTCTTCTGCAGTTCCTTCTTCTGCAGTTTCCTCTTCTGCGATGGTAACCAATTTATCAAGCTTCTTTTTGGTCTTCCTCCTCTTTGGTTTTGGTGCCCCTTCCTCTGTGGTTTTCGATTTTTTTTCTTCTTCTGTTTTGGAGACGGGGAAGGAGCAGAGGAGCCAACTTCTGTGGCCTGAGGAGGTGAAGATTGATCTTCTGCGATGTTTGTAGAGGTGCCTTCTGCAGTTTTCCTCTTCTTTGTTTTTGGGTAGAGGCAGAGGCTTTAGAAGAAGATCTCTTTCCCATGAGTTCGTCACGTTTGGCCATAAAACTTCGTTGGATTTCCAAATGTTTTGCTAGTTTCTTCTTCTTTGATTTTGTAGAGAGGGGTTCTACAACTATTGTTCCTAAGGGGACACCTAAACGCGGGGGTGTCACAGGGCTCGGTTCTGGAGTCCTGTGATCGCGTATATACTCTTGCTTAAGGGTTTTGTTCGTTGCATATTTCAGAAGACTTTTTGAAAGAGGTCTGCAGTGGTTGTAGCCTTCTGCATGATCGGTGGGGATGTTCTTGTTCATCGGGAACTGTTTAGGAATTGGTCCTTCCATTGGCCATTTCTGCATCATTAGCAGAGGTTCGAACAGAACTCCTAAGATTCTTTGGAATTGCAGAGGCGGTAGATATGTGGGATCAGTCTCTTTAGCCTTCAGGGTGTTGTTCTTTCTGTCGATTGTATTGATGATCTCCTGCAGCATGATGGTCGAGTAATCGAGTGGGAGATCGTAGTAGACCCCATACATGATGGTTAAGATCTGATGCGAGCTTTGATCAATGCTGCCTATCTTCCCTGTCAGGCATCTGTTAAGGATTGAAAACAAGGTGTTCCACAGAGGTGGTAGTCTGCCACTGCGGAAGTCATTTCTTTTTCTCAGGTGTGTGTTGTACCCAAGCATTTCTACAAAACGACAGAGCTCGTCGTCTGTAGGCTGTTCTGCATATGTTTTCAATCCCAGAAGACCTCTAGTTGGTAAATTGAACTCCATAGAGAACATTGTTCTATTAAATTTGAGTTCTAGATGCTCTGAGTTGTCTGGCTTTGAGATGTATCCTTTGATCATAGAATCATCTTTATCATATCTGCAGCTCTGCCAAAATTGGTTCAAATACCTAGCAGGTATTTTCTTTGGGGTTCTTGAAAGTAGAGGGAAGAGGATATGATTTTCCATGATATTTAGAAGAAGGGCATGGACTTCGCCGAAAGCAGTGGGTGAGGGGACCAAATAGCAATTGTTGGATTTGATTGGTAGTACCTTTTCGAAATGATCCTTTGCTATAAAGTTTTGAAGATGTGTGGTCGGAGCAAAGTCTGCTGAGTCGCCGGAATCATCTTGTTCGAAATTTTTGGCGAGGTGGGGGTTTTCTGAATGTTCAGAATGAGCAGGTGAATGTTCCGCTGAGTTCGCCGGAGAGTGTGCAGGGGAGATAGCTTGAGAAGATGAAGCCATTTGGTAAGAAGAATAGGATTCTTGCAAGTGTTTGCAGGGTTTCGCCGGAGAAGAATGAGAGTTTGTAAAGGTTTTATGAGAAGGTAAGCTTGGGTTTTATATGAGTGTAAAATGGTAGAATTCGAAAGAGTAAAAATATATGGCAATGGATAAATATTTGGAATCCGAACTCAAGTTAGAACGGCGGGTTCAACTTTCCATAGAAAACGTTCCATGTACGCCCAATGAAAAAGAGACACGTAGGCCATGTCAGAGGATGACAGGACGTCGTGCGCGGCCCATTAATGCTAGGCGCGTGGGGTTGATCTTAGCCATATGAAATTCACTCTCAGTAAAAGTAACCGTTATTTTTACAGAAATGCCCAAGTAATAAATTGACAGAACCTTTGTGGTTTACAGAAGCTCTGTGATTTTGAAAATCTTGATGTTCATGCCTCATATATCTCATTGTTATCATGACTCTGTAGGTTCTTCTTTAACCAAAACATTTGTAAGGACATTGGAGAGGATTAATTGGATTTTAGTGAAGAAATTTCGTTCAGAGGTTTTTGAGGCTCTGTAGGATCTTGCAGAAGCTCTGTCAGGGCCAGCAGAAGCTCTATGAAAGAAAATTTCTTATTACTAAAAATCTATCAACGATTTTGATCATCCAAGTTTTGATTTGTAGTAAGAAACGTTTTTCGGACATATTTGAAAGTTGGTGTCCGAGAAAACTGTTATGGAAAAAGTTTTGTTCGAGAAGGTCATGGTGTGTGTGTTTGGTTTCCGAGATAACATTCCAAAAGATCGATAGAGGTTAAATTTGTGATCACAGAGCATATTTTTGGCAGAGCCTCTGTTGAGCTCAGCAGAGGCTCTATGACCTCAAATTTCTCATAACTCAAATTTTATGAAACTTTTTGATCTTTTGATTTTTGAAATGTTATCCACAGTATATTTAGGACATATTTGACAATTTGTGTCCCAGAAAACTGTTTTCAACAACCTTTTGTACGAGAGACATACCTTTTTGGTTCTTCTTTTCTCGGCAGTGATGTCTGACTTCTGTCGATATAGATTCATCGACGCTCTTCTTTGGCTTCTCCTTGAAAGTTTTACCTCTGTAGATAATTTCAGGGTCCCTTTTTGCTCCCCCTTGATCTAATCACCTCTGTAGATCAAGTAATTTCCTTTTGCTCCCCCTTGACCTATGCTTGGATAAAAAACTGATAAGTTTTGCATAGAACATAGGTCTTGTTTTTCCAGAGGTTCTGTGGAGGTCGTCAGAGGTTCTGAGCAGACTTACAGAAGCTCTGTGATATCAAGAATTATTTAAGATTGAGAATTTACATACAGAAATAAATCAATCAAAGCAATAAGTTAAGTAAAATAGAAATATATACTTATTAACAGAAGATAAAGCTATACTTACAGAGGATTTTCACATCATATTAATCATTCCTAACTTACCCACCAAGAAATTAAATCTTTTCTCGTCTAAGGCTTTGGTGAATAGATCTGCAAGTTGGTATTCTGTGGGCACGAAATGCATCTCGATTGTACCGTTTTCAACATGATGTTTCAAGAAGTGGTACCTTATATCGATATGCTTAGTTTTGGAATGTTGCACAGGATTGGCAGAGATGGCAATGGCACTTTTGGAATCACAGAAGATGGGTATTTTGAATAGAATGTGGCCGTAGTCTTTTAGCTGAGTCTTCATCCATAGAACCTGAGAACAACAGCTAGCAGCAACGTATTCAGCTTCTGCCGTAGATGTTGATACACAGTTCTGCTTTTTGGAGGTCCAACTGACTAGCTTACCACCTAGGAATTGACAACTCCCAGAGGTACTCTTTCTGTCGAGCATGCATCCTCCATAGTCTGAATATGTATAAGCTTTAAGACAAAAGCCAGAGTTCTGTGGATACCAGAGACCAAGATTTTTGGTCCCCTTTAGGTATCTAAAGATTCTTTTAACAGCATCATAATGTGATTTCTTAGGATTAGCTTGATAACGTGCACAAATACATGTGGAATGCATAATGTCAGGTCTGCTTGCTGTTAAGTATAACAGAGATCCAATCATGCCTCTGTAGAGAGTGCATTCTACAGAGATGCCATCTGGATCTAAGGATAACTTATTTCCAGTGGCCATTGGAGTTTTCATTGCAGAGGTATCAGAAAGGCTATATTTGCAAAGCATGTCAGAGACGTATTTAGCCTGATTTATAAAAATTCCTTCTGATGATTGTTTGACTTGGAGTCCGAGGAAAAATGTTAATTCTCCCATCATACTCATTTCAAATTCACTATGCATGAGTTTTTCAAAACTTTTGCACTCCTCTGTATTAGTAGACCCAAAAATTATGTCGTCCACATAGATTTGTACAAGCATTATTTCACTGTTTTTGCGTTTATAGAATAAGGTAGTATCTGTTGTACCTCTATTGTAGCCATTGACTAGAAGAAAAGTAGAAAGTCGTTCGTACCATGCTCTTGGAGCCTGTTTCAGTCCGTACAGAGTCTTTTCAAGGTATTATACATGCCTTGGGAACCTTGAGCTTTCAAACCCTGGTGG
This sequence comes from Saussurea involucrata, assembly GCA_033807775.1. NCBI lineage: Eukaryota > Viridiplantae > Streptophyta > Magnoliopsida > Asterales > Asteraceae > Saussurea > Saussurea involucrata. Next base: position 247,241,131 of record CM066321.1, on the reverse strand, counting down.
TTGATTTACGTAAACCTCTTCTTGGATTTCACCGTTGAGAAAAGCTGATTTTACGTCCATCTGATAAACTTTAAATCCTCTGTGGGCTGCGAAGGCTAAGAATATTCCTATTGCTTCGAGCCGTGCGACAGGGGCAAAAGTCTCATCGTAGTCTATGCCTTCTTCTTATCTATATCCCTTGGCTACTAATCTTGCTTTGTTTCTGACGACTACTCCATCTTCATCCTTCTTATTTCTGTAGACCCACTTAGTCCCAATGGCCTGTTTCCCTCGTGGCAGAGGTACTAAAGTCCATACTCTGTTATGCTCAAACTGCAGAAGCTCTTCTTGCATGGCGTCTACCCAGTTTGGGTCATCTAAGGCTTCAGAAATCTTCTTTGGTTCTATCACACTAATAAAATTTGTAAAGAAACAAAAATTAGCAGTGGCAGACCTGGTTTTTACCGTGTCAGAAGGTTCGCCGATTATTTGGCTTGGAGGATGGCTTTTTGTCCACTTAGTTGTGCGTGGAAGGTGGTCATCAATGTCATCGAATCTTTCTTCAGAGGCTTCTTGTTCTTCTTCTTCTTGTATAGCCTCTGTAGTAGTGTGTGCCTTTGTAGTTGATCCTACAGCTTGTGGAATGATTGGTATGAGAGGTGGTGGAGTTTGTTCCTCTGAGGACGTATAGACTTGGTCCTCTATATCCTCTGTAATTGGTTCCTCTGTGGATTGTGAAGTTTGATTTTCAGCAGCTTCTGTGGTCGTTTTCCTTGTTGTTTCATCTTCTGTGATTTCTACCTCGGCATTTGCATATGTAGTATTTACAGAAGAAAATGAAGCATTATTTGGTCCAGTTAGAGTCATACCTGTTGGATTTTGACCGATGGAAGATGGTTCTTCAGAAGCTCTGATGGTTCCACCAGAGGGATCAATGTCATCGTGGAACATCTCAAAAAATAGACGATTTAAGTCTTCTTATGCTTGTGAGATGCTAGAGGATTCCCCTTCAAGTCCGAGTTCTGAACTGATTTGTTCAGAAGTCTTTTGGAATGAATCATCAAAAGAAACATTGATGCTTTCAACAATTTTGCGAGACCTCGTAAGGAATGCTCTGTAGGCTTTGGAAGTGGCAGAGTATCCAATGAATTTGCCTTCGTCAACTTTTACCTCAAACTTTCCTCTGGAATCTCTGTCGTTTAAAACAAAGCATTTACATCCAAACACATGGAAAAATTTGATGTTTGGCCGCCTTTTGTTGATTAATTCGTAAGGAGTCTTGAGGTGTCTTTTCACAATGGTTGAACGATTCTGTGTATAACAAGCAGTAGAAATCGCTTCTGCCCAAAAGTTCTTTGGCAATCCGCATGCTGATAGCATAGCTCTTGCGGCCTCCACAAGCGTTCGATTCTTTCTTTCGACTATGCCGTTCTGCTGTGGAGTGCGTGCGACAGAGAAGTTCTGTGATATTCCTTCTGTAGAAAGATAGGCTTCAATGACAGGGTTTTTAAATTCTGTGCCATTGTCACTTCTTAACTTCTGTATTCTGCATTCATAAAGAACTTGGATTCTTTTCATTAGATTTATCAAGATGATTGGAACATCTGATTTCTTTCGAACAAACTCAACCCATGAGAAACGCGAATACTCATCAATTAAGACAAGTATGTATTTCTTGCCACCTAGGCTCTGTATGGCAATGGGACCGCAGAGGTCAACATGAGGCATGTACAGAGGTCTAGTGCAAGACACATCTGTTTTGCCTCTGTGGGAAGCTCTTCTGAGTTTTCCCATTTCACAGGCAGAACATAAGTGATCCTTATTAAATTTAACATTAGGCAAACCTTTAACTAGATCAAGTTTGACCAGTTTATCCAAGGTGTGAAAATTCAAGTGACAGAACCTGTTATGCCATAACCAGGCTTCCTCACTTTTGCAGGCTACAAGGCAAACTTTGTCCTTGTTCTTGGAACTGAAATTCATTAGATATAGATCACCTCTTCTTTCAGCTCGCAGAAGTTCCATTCCTGTGTCTTCACTTTGCAGAGAGCAGAAAGTTCTTTTGAATAAGACATCAAATCTTGTATCACAGAGTTGACTTACACTGAGTAGGTTGTGTTTAAGGCCATTCACATATGCAACTTTGTATACAGAGACGTTTTCCTTCTTTATGACTCCATAGCCTTTGATGTGTCCCTTCTTGTTGTCTCCAAAAGTTACATATCCACCATCGTGTGTTTCTTTGTATGTGGATAGTAGACTTCTGTCGCCAGTCATGTGCCTTGAGCATCCGCAGTCAAGATACCAAATTGGCACAAACTGTTTCTGTAAAAATAATCACAGAGACTTAGGTACCCATATCCACATGGGTCCAATATTGTTAGAATTTTTCAAGTTTGCCTTAGCATTCTTGAAATACATTTTATCTTTTGTAGAAGAATCAGATTGTTTCTTTCTAGGTTCTGACTTTAGAATTTTAATTTTAGTGAAGAGAAAGCAATCTGGACTTGAGAAGTGATTATTTAATTTGAACATAAGATCAAAGCAATGACAGTATTGAATATGAGACGTGATTTGCTTGAACTTTTCATTGAATTTATTGAACTGAGCCACAAAGGCATTACATTCTTCCTTAACATAAGATTTCCTATTACAAGAAGATCTATGAGTACTAGAATGTTGATTGCAAAAGCTTTGTTTAGTTCTTGCCTTCTGTGAGTCTCTTCTGTGGTGAACATCTTTCTTCACTGTCACAGAGGAAAAAGATTTGTTAACTTTAGGCCATGTTCCCTTTTGTTGCCAAGTGGAATTTTTGTTAATTCGCCTTAAAGGTTTTGAAAATTTTGAACTTTTAGGATCTACAGAGGTCTTCTCTAACATATCAAGCTCAGTAGAGGTTTTGACTTTAAAATACATGTTCAGAAAATCGGGGCAGATAGGTATCTTTGTGATTTTCTCTTTTGGAGAAATAGTTCTGTTAAGAACTTTAGAGGAGAATTTAACATCCTCTGTGTCATAGTGAACTATCTTTGATGAAACATCAGTCTCTGAGTCGTCAGAAGTTGAATCGTCCTCATATATAGAGGTTGATTCATTTCTTTCGATAGAGGATGGAGTTTCCGAGCATGTATCATACGAGCTTTCTTCCTCTGTAAAATAATTTTCATAGACGGCAGAGGTTTCTGATAAGATCTCTTCAACGAGAAGTTTATCTACAGAAGAAGTACAGAAGTTTTCTAAAATGCTTGTTTTCCATATTTCCACAATTTCCTTTTCAATTGTTTCTATAAGTTTTTCTTCTGAAAAAGTGGTTGTAAACTCAGGAGCTTCTGCTGATAATTGTTTTTCAACATTTATCATACAGACAAAAGCAACCTGCGTTTGAGTCTCTGGTTTACCAAACTTAAAGATACCAATCTGATCTTGTGTTTTCAGATATTTCTTTGGTTTGATTCCTCTATTGACAAAGGTTGAAGATGATGAATTTGTGTTTTCAAACCACACATTGATCATCTTCGTCTGTTTCCTCAAGTGAGGTTCCACAGAGATTTTAGCCCTTTTACTTACAGAGAGTAAGTTTGGAAAATCTGGTTTGTTTGTTTTTCCCAACACAAACAGAGAAGACAAAGGTTTAATTCTTTTGCCTTCAACACCTAGGGTAATATCATCGTACCCTATACCTCGTCTTCCTATTTGTGAGTTTACTTTTTCATAAACCTTCTGTGCATCTTTATAGTTTTTGAGTAAAACTTCTCTTCTGAGTAGATCTTGCCAAAGTACCTCTCTCTCTCTCTTTGAAAGTATTCCTTGAGAGCTCTTATGTCAGTAGTTTCACTCCTGGAAACTAAAAGTTCTTTTGTTTTGATTTTTAACTCAGAGGTTAATTCAGAAATTTGTTTTTTTAAAGGATCTAGATTTTTGTTCCAATTCTTTTCTATTCTCTCCTTTTCTTCAAAATTTTTGGCTTTTTCTTGAGTGAGAAGCCGTACTTCTCTCTCATTAAAGGTGAGTCTTTTCTGAATGCCTTCATTTAATTCTTTTAGTTCAATTAGTTCAATAAGTTTAAGTGAATCATCATCTACAGAATTAGTACAAGAGGTAGAGTTTGAAGTGGATACCTCAGTGTCAGTGCCGGAGTCGATTTCTTCCATGCCACAAAATAGGGCATTGGTTGTGTATTCTTCATCAGAGGTAGAGTCTGACTCGAAGTCCTCTTTGTTCACCTCAGAATGCCCTTTGTTCGCCATTAGGGATTTTTGTGCATAGTACTCAGCCTTCTTTTTGTAAAAAGCCGAGTCCTTCTGTGGGCGATTTGATCTGCTTCTGCACTCATTAGCGAAATGGCCTGGCTTCCCGCAGTTGAAACAGCCTTGGGAAGTGTTTCCAGTATGATCGTCGGACTTTTGTCGGTCTCCACTTTTCTCCGATCGGCATTCGTTTGCGTAATGACCAAGCTTGCCACATTTGTAGCATTCTTGTTGTATGTGGCTCATCTTGTCATCTGTCCTCTGTCGGTCACTACTTCTGTAGTTTCTGTCGCTTGACCTCTGTCGGTCACTTCTATCATCTGACCTCTGTCAGTCACTTGATTCTTCTCTTCTTCCGTTATCTCTTCTGTCACTTTGATTGTCTCTTCCATATCGATCATTTCTTGAACCTCTTTGGTTTCCTCTGAACTCTCTTGTCAATAGAGCTAAGGATTTAGCTAATGACACAAGAGTTATTTCTTCTTCTATCAGCTCGTCTTCTTCGCTATCAATCATCACTATCTTCTTCTTTTCCTTTTTCTTTTCCTCTGTTGCTTTCTCATTTCTTGGTCTCTCTGTAGCCTCTGTAGATTTACTAACCAATGCATATGGTGCAATGGTTAGTGTTTTAGCCTGTGCTATTTGAGGTTCTTGTGCGGCTAGTGTTCCATAGAGATCAGAGAGAGTCCAGGAGTCTAGATCTTGGTTTGTTTGCAAGGACATAGACAGCTGGAGCCATTCATCATTCAGGCTTTTTAGAAACATGACATTATTTTCTTCTGAGGTTCTGTGAATGCCAGACTTTTTACATTTGTTTATGAGAAAGTTGAACCTGTCGTACGTCGTTTGTAGAGATTCTGTTGCAGAGGCTCTGAATGCATGATATTCATTTATGTACTGTGCCCTTCGGTTCTTCTGTGTTTTAGCACCCCCTTCTAACTGTCTTTCTAATTCTTTCCAAAGATCGTGCGCAGTTTCACATGCATCTAAGGATTGAAAAAGTTCGTTGGGGATAGCCATTATCAAGATTCTTTTTGTTTTCTGTGCAACTTCATCTTCTGCCTTATCTTCATTTGACCATTCTTCTTTTGGCTTCGGTTTTTGATGTTCAGGGATTTCAGGAGATTCAGCAGTAGCTGGTACTCGTGGTACTACTATCATGGGAACAGGAGGAAGGTTGTAAAGATATTGTACTAGATTTTTTTCAGTACCCTCAAAGAAATGGACCATTCTTATTTTCCATTGAGGATACTCATATCGAAGGAGAGTTGGAGGCTTGGTGAGTGAACCAGCAGTGAAGAAGCTATTTGTATTTGTCATTGTAAAGGTTCTGAAAAGATAGTATGACTAAAGAGTATGAGTCTGATGATCTGGAAAGTTTTTCTGGGTTTGAACAGTTCCCAGAGTACACTTTAATGGAGGTTTAACCTGGAAATGAGGAATAGGTTAAAAAGGAATGATGTCTATCACCAATCTTGTAACAAAGAGGATCACTTAATATTGAAAATCAAGGTAGGCTCTGATACCAATTGTTGGTTCCTGTTTTGCTTATACAAGATTGTCAGATCTATTAGTTCGAGTTTATGTTTGATGCGGAAGCGTATTTGAAGAACTAACAGATATGTTTGATAGATTTAGAACACAATATAAATAAACAGTGAACTGGAAATAATATCTCAAAGTTTACTGAATATATATATATCAAGAACAGATTTAAGAACAGTGAGTAAGCAAAGCTTTAAAACAGATATGACTCTCAAAGTATATAAGCTATGTGTTCTTGATATTTTTATCTCTTGATTCTCGATATTGAAGAACTCAACATGAGTCTTCCTTATATACTACTCTAAGGGGACCATAAAGCATAAGGTACTATTCAGAATGGACGGTATGAATAGTTGGACGGATGGCATGAACAGTTGGACGTGCTGTATTGCATTAAATGCCGCAGACGTCTATGTTGTACTAAGCCCTATTGAGTCCACTCAGAGTTTGACACATGTTGAAGTTGGACAGGGCATGCTATCATGCAAGTTGATGGACAGGTCCAGTAACAGTAGCAAGATATTATAAATATCTTCAAGTCATTAGAGAGGACCACAGAGGCTCTGTAAAGTGTTACAGAGGTTCTGCGGTCTGATCCTTTGTAGAACAGTCTTCACCGAATTTCGAGTCTTTGGTCTTCTTTGCGCGTATGACAGAGCTTCTATTGGACGCCTCTTTAGCTTCTGTAGCTTCTCGACCTTGATCTCTCGGTAAGTTCGGCAGAGCCTCTGTAAGAGGCTCTCTTCACTTAGCCTATTTTTCACTACTTCTAAATACTTCTATGATTAGGAAGATTGAAGCTAACAGTGACGCCTGAAATCCTGATCGAGGTTCGACATCAACGGGCACGGCTGCCCAGGTAGCTTGGCGAGCAAAGATAGGACGCGCTCGTTTTGATCTTCTAGCATTTTCAATCGCTGGGCGACAGGGTCATTGGGGTCGAGATTTGCCCCTGCTTGCGGATTGATTCCTGAACTGGTGCCATTGCCACGCGACGAGCCATTGGCGTCTCCGTTGAAAGGAACAAAAAACGGCTGCGACCCATTCTAAAATTGCTGCGACCCATTCTAAAATGGCTGCGATCCATTCTGAAATGGCTGTGACCCATTTTGCATGGGTGGTGGCCTTATGTACTGAGAAGGAACCGTCCCGAACTGGGGTTTTGGATTGAACGGTCCTGACTGCTGGTTCTGCATGAATGGACCTGGATGCTGATTTTGAGCGAACGGACCTGATCCTGGACCTGGATTATGCGCGAATGGTCGAGGACCATTCTGACCGAGCGATCCTTGGCCTGGATTCTGAACGAATGGCATAGGACCATTCTGAGGTCCGAAGGGATTCCTTAACCGTGCGATCTCCTCAGCTGCTCTGCGACTTTGTTCCGCCATGGCGTTGATTTGATTTCGAGCGACTTCAAGCTCCTGGTACATCTGGGCAATGACATGCTGCTGATCTCCAGGAACTGCCATTTTCCTCAAACAGAGAACAAAGAAAGCTCCAAGAAACCGTTAGTAAGACGCACCTTTGTCGAAGATTTTCTCTAGATGGGGTCCCACGGATGGCGCCAAACTGTTAATGCCAAAAATCGCACCAAAGGGACAACTTAAGGTCGATGTGGACTTTAACAACTAAAGAAAGGAATCATTCGACAAAGACGTGCGACAAAGACAAACATGTAAAGGATACAGAAGATTTGATGACGCAGGAAAAACCTCAACGAGGAAAAAACCTGCGGACGACTGTGGAAGTCGTCGCTGCACTATGGTCGCCAATCAGGGGCGATGTCCTTGGTGTTCCGGGTGTCGATCGTACAGAGATTACAATACAAATGAAGGGAAAGACTTCGAAATGTAAAGTACAAGTGTTTGAAATGTAAAAAGAATGTGCGTCGTGTGTGAAAACAATATGTGAACTGTTGGTCGAGAGTGAATGTCGTGCGTCGAGAGCGATCTTCTATGAATGATTTGCTTCGAATGAATATTCTTCGAGTGTTTGCGTTTGCTTCTGTTGTTCGATTTCCTGTATTATTCGATGTCATGAAACTTAGGATTGAACTTGGGATTTATAGTCTTCGGATGATGTTAATTGAATCATTAAGATCTTTGATGATTGTTGTAACGGTCGTCAGTTGTAACTCTTCATAATTGCTCTTCGTCGATTATGACCGTTGCCCATTAATGACTTTGATTCCTGCATTGATCACTGAACAAATATAACAGTCGTATAACGCGTTAGTCAAGGTCGTACGGTCTTGTGCGACGATCGTGCAGAACGGGCGACATCGAGGTCGAGTGTCGTGAGGAACTCTCGACTTACCTGTTAGGAGGGACGACAGAGGTTTTTTGGGTCTTTATCGGGACCTTATCTTAATACAAGATATAGCTCATAACATGTGTCTTACCTTTTCTGGTCGTGGTCGAGACCTGTGAAATTTTGCCCAAACAATCGCCGGCCCAGTTAATGCCCCAATTTTGGAGGGTGATACAGGTGATCGAACACCTCACTGAAAAATGGGAATCTCCCATGAACGTGCGCGATCTTCTCTTAGCCTACCAAGTCAAGAGAGATATATGTCACCGTTATAGCCTGTTTTCTAGGTATAAAGGCGATAAAACCTTAGTCTTAAAGACCGCTGTAAACGATCGTAAGTGGAAGACTAGGTATGCGTTTGTGCGTAAGTCGACTCTCGACTCTGAGAGTAATTGGATTAGGGCTGGCTGGAATACGTCGGGTAAGATTTTGTAGTCTTATTGTCGTATGTCGTTTGTAATTTCCGACTGATTTCTAACTTGTTTTTTATGTGCTGACAGCTATAAAGTTTGAGGACGTGAAACCTTACGCCAACTCGCAAGCGAAGGTTGAGGCGTTTTTAGAGTTCAACACTGTCGAGCGATCATTTGTCGCACGACCATTGTTGGACGATGACGAGGATCTGGTATACCTATGAGAGAACCGGGGAAAGACACGTGTGGAGGAGGAAGAAGAAGAGGAGACCGAGGAGGAAGAGTCGTCGAAAGGAGAAGAAGAGATGACTGGTAAGTGTACCTTCATATCGCTTGACTCTGGTCTTTTTCTCTTATGTTCGTCGTGTAACGTTTCTTTCTCATCTGTTTCTAGGAGAGTCTCAGACGAAGATGCCGATGATCTCGGCTAAAAGAGCAGCTCAACTCGAGCTCGCCCGTAAGGGCAAGGAGAAGAGACAAAAGACTACCGAGACGGGGGTTTTACTGAAGACGAGGGTGACGATCCCGAGGGAACCGTTTTTGAAGGTTGATGACTCGTCGAGAGTCGTTACGCCTGAGAAGACGAAGGTCTCATCGTCTATGAAGACGAAGACGTCTTCTAGTCCGATTGCTGCGACACCTGTCAGTTCTGCGCTACTGGCGATGACAGCGAAGTCGTTGAAGTCTCCACCTACCACGTCGACCCCTTCGTCGTCCTACAAGGGCAAGGAGCATGTAACAGGAGGGGCTAAAGTTATGAAGGTTAACTTTACGTTGCCTTCGAACTATATGGCTGATGACGTCTGTTAATGCCAAAAATCGCACAAAAGTACAACTTAAGGTCGATGTGGACATTTAACAACTAAAGAAACGTATCTCGAGCAAAATAACACAATCGCGAGGAAAAATTAAAAGAGACAAGAGTTTTGGTGACGCGGAAAACCCCAAAACGAGGGAAAAAATCGCGGTCGACTCTGTGAGAGTCGACAGTGCACTATAGTCGCCAAACAGGGGCGAAAGTCCTTGTGTTACAGGTGATTTGTATACAACAGATTACAAATAAATGTAAATATAAACTTAGTCGTGTGCAAACGACGTAGGTTGTGCATAAATCGTGCAAAATAACTTGTCGTCGTGTGGTCTGAACTGTCGTCGTCAGGTGGTTCGAACTGTCGTCGTGCGATACTTGTGTGTTCGAATGCCTCGTTGTATTGAGAGAAAAATATATAAGTGAGTATAAGTAGCTCTGTCTCTTCTCTCTTTGCTCGAAGGTGGAGCAGTCTTTATATAGCTTCGGTCGGTACTGAATGTGCTTTAATTGTTGGTCTTGTAACCGCTGTCGACATTAAATGCGCTTTGATGATTGTCTTTGTAACTGCTGTTGTTAATGCCAAAAATCGCACCAAAGGGACAACTTAAGGTCGATGTGGACTTAATCAACTAAAGAAAGGATCTTTCGACGAGACGTGCAACGAGGGAAAAAATAAACGAGACAAGGGATTTAATGACGCAGGAAAAACCTCAAACGAGGAAAAAACCTGCGGACGACAGTGGGTGTCGTCGCTGCAATATGGTCGCCAATCAGGGGCGACGTCCTTGGTGTTACTGGCGTCGGTCGTACGATGATTACAATACAAATGAAGGAAATACCTCGAAATGTAAAGTACAAGTGTTTAAATGTGAAAACAGGTGTTTGTCGTGAGTGAATATAAAGTGTGAACTTCTGGTCGAGGACTGTTGTCGTGCGTCGAGAGCGATACTTGAGCTTTCCTTCAAGTGTTCTTGAGTTCGCTGTAAGATTCTGGCTTTCAGTACTTAATCTCTAGAGTTTGAATGTTCTTTGCTATGAGTTTGGATGATTTTCTCTGTTGTATGGTGATGTTCGCTGGAGTGTATTGGATGTTAACCGATGTCCCTTGAAATGAAGCTTTAGCTTGTCTTTTATAGCCTTCACGTCATTAATTAACTCCATTAATGATTCGATCAACGGCTACAACGGCTGGAAACGGTCGCCGGAGTGATTATCCATGATGATCTCCGTCCGTTACGGCTATTGATCGTTGATGGTTGCGTCGGTTATGTCCGTTGCTCTTTAATGACTTTGACTCCTGCATTAAACACTTAACAAACGTACCAGTCAAGGTTAACGTTAGCTTTGGTCGAAGGTACAATGATCTTATGCGATGGTCGTACGGGACGGGCGATACTATGGTCGAGCGTCATGGGGGACGTACGACTTACCTTTTACGGGCGACGACAGATGTTTTCTGAGTTCTCGTCGAGACCTTATCTTAATACAAGATTTGGATTATGACGTGCGTCTTATCTGCTCCGGTCGTGGTCGTACGACGTGGTTTTTTGCCCAAACAGTCTGCCCCCAAAATTTGAAAGAAGGATAGCAAATCCGAGTTTTAAATTTTGTCAGTCGAAAAAATATGACAAGTGATAGGAATTACCTTTGTTACCTTGGAATTAGGCTGGTCTGCTCTTAACTGAACGAGAAGTTGAAAAGGAAACGTGGTCGTGACGTCATACTGACACACGATGATGCTTACCAGTTGTCGAGGACAGGTGTCGACGATCCCTGCGGTCATACGAAAGGACGGGGACGCGCAGCGGTTATCCAAGGATTCGACCTGACATGATCGACTGCAAAAATAAAGATTACGACAAATCCTTTCTTTTCTTACGCTGAGTTTATTTTGGAAAGAAATTCCGCTTTGCTCTTCTTGCCATTCTTCTTCCGAATTCCTTTGATTTAGCGGAGATTGTTTGGGATTTAGGGCGTTTATATAACACATTGCTTTTTCCTTTCAGCTTTCACTGCCTTCTTTCCCCTGGTAAGAAATGTCGACTGACCCAGATAGTTCCATCGTTAGCCAGGAAGATTTAGACGACTTTAGGCGTCTAGCGAAGATTCCCTTAGAAGTAGAGCTAACAAGTCCGGGGACTGTTCGTCCTAAGGATTGCCCCGAGGGGTATTTCGTGATATACGAATATCCTTTCAAGCTTGGCTTCGAATGGCCGTTTTCGACTTTGACTAAGAATTTGATGCGATGCTTTGGTTTGTCGCCGGGGCAGTTGATGCCTCAACTCTGGCGGGTTCTTTTGGTTATTGAGCGTTTGTCTGCGGATTGGGACCCCCCTATGTCTTTGAATGATTTCTTGGCAGCGTACCAAGTTAAGGGAGATAAGTGTGGGCGTTATAGCCCGTATTCCAGATATAAAGGCGATAGTGCCTTAGTTTTGAATACTGGAGTGAACGATCGGGGGTGGGGGTCCAGGTATGCGTTCGTACGTGTTGATTCGCTGGACGCCGCCAGCAAGTGGATCCGTCCCGACTGGAATATGGGAGGTATGCTCTTTTTCGATCATAGTATGGTTTTTCTAACCTTTTATTTACCCTTCTCCTTTTGTTGTCTTCAGATATAAAGTTCGGCGTTCCGCACCCGAATGAAGGTTCTCGTGCCAAGATTGACAGATTCCTTAGTTACAGCGTCGAGGACCGATCTTTCGCCACGTGGCAACTGGCGACCGAGGACGAGGACGTGGTGGTGGACGTTGTGGAGGAGGAAGAAGGAGAAGAGGGAAGTGGACGACAGGAATCGACAGGTGGGTGTATTATGGTTTCCTGTCCTTTACCATTTATTTCTTATTCCTGTCTGACGCTTCGCATTTTTCCTGATCAGTGCCAACTGAAAGTAAATCAATTTCTAGGTCGAGAGCGAAGCAAATCATGCGTGCCCTTCGAGGAGGAGATGTTTCGACAGCTGGGTCGAGGCAGAAGAGAAGCAAGAGTACGGTCCTGAGGGAACCGTCGTCGAGGGTTGATGACTCGTCGAGAGTTGTTCTGCCTAAGAAGGCGAAGGCATCATCTAGCCGTCCTGGCGTGATGGACGCGACACCAGAAGGTTCTGCGCCTCCGGCGACGGTGACGAAACCGGTGTCTCAAGTGTCGATCCCAATACCTGCCGTCAGGGGTGAGGGATCATCGGCCGAAGTTATGACGGTCAATTTTACATTGCCGTCTGACTTTATGGCGGATGGTGTCCTAGACGGGACGGCGTCGTTCCCTCATATAGGGAAGTATTTGCTCCCGTCTTTCGGGGAGCGTTTTCACGGAGTTCCGGCCGGAGAGATGAGATCTCAAGTTGCCAGTCTGGCGTTCATGGTGAGTGTCAATCTTTCATGACTTGTGTAATTTGTAATCTTTGTCGAATGTTCTTGAACTATGATTTTATTTTTCACAGACATTCCAGTCTTCCTTGGCGTTACATGCTGAGACGTCAAGAGTTGAAGATCTGGTGGCATCTGCTCTTGAGAGGGAAGCTGCAGCGTTGGAGAGGGAGAGAGCGGCTTTAGATAGGGAGAAGTTGGCCATGGCGCGTGTCGATGAGCTGGCCGTCCAACTTTTCGATGCTCAATATGAATTACAGGAGATTCGTACGGTGGGAGTGGCAGATGGAGGCCCTCAGGTCGGGACTTCGAGCGAGGATACGACCAATGTTCCTCCTGTCGTCTAGAATTTTTTCTTTCCTTGTTGTTTTTGCCACTTAACCTATCGGGGGTTGAGTATGTATATGATGGTTTACTCAACGAATATATCTTTTGCTTTGAATCTTATGGTTTATTCACATCATATTGATTATGAAGTCGAACATAAAATGTATATGAAATCATGCGACTAAGGCGTTCATTGTAATACGATGACAAGAACGTAAAACAAATAAAAACACGCGATTAAAGCATCCACTCAGTGTATGAAAGTTAAGAAACTTAAGGGTAAAGTCGTTTAGACTCTATGATCGTACGACCAGATCGTACAGTGAGTTTGTGGCGTATGCCCCTGTGGGGAAATGATCAAGTTAGAGACCTGATCGTTTATGTCGTTCGACCTTGCGATATTAAAGTCATATAGTAGACTTAATGACTACTGTCGTGCGATTCTGCGATAATCTGTCGTGCGATTCTGCGATAAAACGATGTCAATGTCGGGGGTTGGTCGTTGGCTAGCCAACGACCCTCCGATGCTCAGTAAACGTTTTGTGAGAAAAAATTGTATGAGAAAGAGTTAGAGAATGTACCATTTCAGACTCTCTCTATTTGCCCCCTGTCATTTATTACCGTATCCTTTTCGGGAGGAAAAGATAAGTTTTAAATGACAGAATGACACGAAGAAATATTGACCTGCGGTCGACTATGTTGTCGTGCGACGAGGCACCATAGTAGATTTATCCCTGTGGAAAAGATCTTAATTTAGGGATAGAAGAACGAACCTATCGAGAGATTGATCTTGCGACTTCAGTTTATTTTCTCGGCTTCAAGGTAGACGTGTAGCATTCACGAGCGACTTTTGGCTCACCCTTGATCTCCTGGATTCCCCATGGCATCGGGAATTTCAACATTTGATGATACGTCAAAGGAACGACTTTCATATCATGGATCCATTGTCGACCTAAGATGATGTTATAGGCCGACGCACAATCGATGACGCTGAACTTGGTCTGCTTGTAGACTCCTCCAGCGTAGACGGGCAAAATTATCTCTCCAAATTTGCTCGTCGCTTCTCCATTGAAACCGACCAAAGTCGTCGAACGTCGGGTGATTTCCGAGCGATCGATTCCCATGGCTTTGATAGTGTTGAGAAAAATGACATTTGCTGAGCTGCCCCCGTCGATCAAGACTCGACGCGTTAGACAGTTACCGACTGTAAGCTGAATGATCAACCCGTCATGATGCTTCTGATACGAGTCGCCAAGGTCGATGTGGTCGAACACAATCTTCATGGCTTCTAGCTCCAAATCTCCTTTGGGTCTGGACGAGCGAGGAATAGGCCGATCATCGGGTGCCTGACTGGCATGGTGCTTGGCCGCAGAATAAGTCACACCACATACGTCTGAACCACCGGTGATGCAATTGACGACTTTCGCGTGTTCAGGGGTCGACGGTCGATGGCTATTAGCTGGAACAGCGACATCGTCGATGATATCCTTGAGATTTCCTTTCGGAAAATGATATGCTAGTTCCTTCTTCAATGCGATACAGTCGTCTGTCGCATGACCATGATCGGCATGGAAGTCGCACCACTTTGATTTGTCTTTCTTAGCATCATCCAGGTCGGACTTCTTTGGCCATCGAATGGTAGCTTGGGAACTTTTCAGAGCTTCGACTAGGTCCTTTGTGGGTCCTTTGAATCTGTAAGAGGATATATTGGGGTACTGAGTGAACTTAGCCGCGGTCTTCGCCTCTGCTTTCGTCTTGAAACGAACATTTGAAATTTGGCGCGCTGGCTCTACTCTAGAAACAGCCTTTGTCTTGAACTCTGGCTTTCTAACGCCTAGCAACTTCTTGTCGTCAGTGTGCTTGCGACGAAAGGCTGCATCATCTTCGACCCTCATATATGCTAAGGTCCGAGTTCGGACGTCTTCGAAATTCTCCAGGGGATATTTGGTCAGGTCGGTGTATAAACCCGAACTATCGTCCAGACCACGCTTATAGGCTTCGATCGCAGTTTTGACGTCACAATTGCGGATGCTGATCATTTCGGCATTGAATCTATTGAAATAACTTCGAATAGACTCATTAGCTTTCTGCACGACGTAATATAGGTCGCTGGTCTGCTTCTCCATCTTACGACTGCTGGCGAATTGCTGGGAGAATTGATTAACCAACTCAGCAAACGACCCGATGGATTTGGGTTTGAGATTGATTAACCATTGGAGAGCTGGACTAGTGAGAGTTGCTCCAAAACTCTTACACATGCATACTTCCTGGTACATAAATGGGATCGAGATCGTCCACATGAGCTGCTTATATTGCGCGACGTGCTCAGTCGGATCGGTCACACCCGAATACTTGGGAGTGAAGGCATGAATGTTATACTTCTTTGGGACCTCGACGGTGGCAATCTCGTCGATGAAAGGCGACGCCTGATATCCCGAGCGAGGCTCGACGTCGACGGGCACGGCTGCCCCAGGCAACTTGGCGAGCAAGGACATGACGCACTCATTTTGGTCTTCCAACATCTTCAAACGCTGGGCGACGGGATCGTTAAGATTAGGATTTGCCCCTGCCCCTGTCGAGGGATTGGTCCCTGGACTAGTGCCATTACCATGCGATGAACCATTGGTGTCCCCGTTGAAAGGAACAGAATATGGCTGCGACCCATATTGGAATTGTTGCAGTCCGTTCTAAAACGATTGTGGTCCCTGCTGGAAAGGCTGCAATCCACCGTGGAATGGTTGAGATCCACCTTGAGGTCCATTCTGAAATGGCTGCTGAAATGGTTGCGACCCCCGCTGGAAAGGCTGCGACCCTTGTAATGGCTGAGACCCATTATTCATGGGTGGTGGCCTTATGTGCTGAGGAGGAACTGTCCCAAACTGAGGATTTGAGTTGAACGGCCCTGGCTGTTGATTCTGCATGAACGGGCCTGGATGCTGATTCTGCGCGGATGAACCTGGATTCGGGACAAATGGTCTAGGGCCATTCTGGTCGAACGGTCTTGGAATTGGGTTCTGCACGAACGGCCTAGGACCATTTTGAGGCCCAAGAGGATTTCTTAACCGCGCGATCTCCTCAGCTGCTCTCCGATTCTGCTCCGCCATTGCATTGAGCTTATTCCTAGCGACTTCGAGCTCCTGATACATCTGAGCGACGGCTTGCTGTGGATTTCCAGAGGCTGCCATTTTCCTGTAACAGAAAATAGAAGAAACTCCAAGAAACTATTAGTAGGGTGCACGTTTGTCGATGATTTTCTCTAGATGAGGTCCCACGGATGGCGCCAAACTGTTAATGCCAAAAATCGAACCAAAGGGACAACTTAAGGTCGATGTGGACTTAATCAACTAAAGAAAGGATCTTTCGACGAAACGTGCAACGAGGGAAAAGAAAGGATCAAAGTGGATGTTACTGGTAAGAAATCTGAAGAACTGATAGTTCCTCCTATTTCCAATACCAAGGGTGTACTTGATACTGGTCCTTCCAATTTTAAAAATACGGCTCAGCATGCAAAAGGTCCTAGAACTACTTTTGGTTATAGGAAATGTTATCATTGTGGACTTACAAATCATATTGCTAGTAAGTGCCCAACAACCACCAAAGCTGAAAAATTAGCTAAGGTGAAGATCATTGCCCCCAAGGCAAAGAAGACCACTGAGGTTAAGAAATTAACCAAGGTGAAGGCTGACAAAGCTGAATCTTCAATTGCTGCGAAGACTGCTGAACCTTCCATTTCTACCACTTCCACTGACAAACGTGTACACATGGTTAAATGGGTACCCAAGAAAAACTAATCTTCCTTTGTAATGCAGGTTAAGAAAGGTATCTGGTATCTCGATAGTGGATGCTCTAGACACATGACTGGAAAGAAAAGCCTGCTCGCTAAATACAAGGAAGAGAAGGGTCCCTTTGTAACTTTCGGTGGAAATGGAAAAGGACATACCCGAGGGTTTGGTGTACTCTCTAATGGTACAACAACCTTCAGAAGAGTCGCATATGTTGAAGGGCTGAAGCATAATCTTCTAAGCATCAGTCAGCTTTGCGACAAGGACAACAAAGTAATCTTTACTAAGGAATCCTGCTTTGTCGGTGACAAAAAGGAGAAGATAGCTCTCAGCGGTTATCGTTTGGAAAATGTTTATGTAATAAACATGGACTCAACAACCACTGAGAACTCCTGTTTCTTCTCAAAAGCCTCATTTGATGTCAATTGGCTATGGCATAAGAGGCTCTCTTATCTAAACTTCAAGACACTGAATACACTTTCTTCAAAAGAGTTAGTCACTGGTCTACCTCAGCACTCATACGCCAAAGAGTCCTTATGTTCAGTGTGTGAGAAAGGCAAGCAGACCAAAGCAAGCTTTAAGTCAAAGCAAGTCTCCTCAGTGTCATCTCCTCTACAACTTCTCCATATGGATTTGTTTGGCCCTGTTAACAAACAATCCATCGCTGGAAAGAAATATACACTGGTCATAGTTGATGAATTCTCTCGATATACATGGGTTATGTTTCTTTGTTCTAAGAGTGACACCCCTGAAGAACTCATCACCTTTGTTCGGAAGATGGAAACCCTGAACAACTTGACCGTTCGCTCAATAAGGAGTGATCATGGGACTGAATTCAAAAATAGTTCTCTTGATTCCTTCTTCGAGAGTAAGGGTATTTCTCACAACTTTTCTTCAGTGAGAACACCGCAACAAAATGGAGTTACTGAAAGAAGAAATAGAACAATTATTGAAGCTGCACGTTCAATGCTCAGCGATTCTCACCTGCCTACTCAGTTTTGGGCAGAAGCTGTCAACACTGCTTGTTTTACGCAAAACAGGTCGCTGATAGTTGAAAGATTCAATAAGACAGCCTATGAACTTTTTCATGGGAGAAAGCCTTCAATTAGTTTTCTTCACGTCTTTGGGTGTCAGTGTTTCATACTGAATAACAGAGATGCCCTTGGAAAGTTTGATCCTAAGGCTGATGATGGAATCTTCCTTGGATATTCTTGAATCTCCAAAGCCTTTAGAGTCTTCAATCGAAGAAGACAAACTGTTGAAGAAACTATTCACGTCACTTTTGACGAATCCCGTTCAGCAAACTCTAAACCATCTGCTGATACTGAAGAACTGAATCAATGGATGTTTTCTCATCTTGGTGATTCAGAAGATATTCCCACTCCTCATACTCATACAGTTGAAGATGATAGTCCTACTATCATCCCAAACATGCAGAATAGTGAAGCTGAAACATCATGGGTCTCAGCTGTTCCTTTAAACACTATACCTGCTTCTGAACCAAATGTCTCAGACATTACATCTACTTCTCAGCAATCAGTGAATGGAATGACATCTGCACCTACTCCTCTCTTGGCTGATATTCCAGAAGTTGCTGAAGCTTCATCTTCAGCTCCTCCAGTTCAATTTGAGTCAGGGACTTATGCTCCTGCTCAGCGATGGACTGTAAATCACCAAATTGATCAAATTCTTGGTGATCCAAACGCTGGTGTTCAGACTCGATGAAGTGCAGGTAATATTTTTTTATTTGTTAACTTTATTTCTCTAATTGAACCAAAGAAAATAGATGATGCCCTCAAAGATCCAAACTGGGTCAGCGCCATGCAAGAAGAGCTGACTGAATTCGAAAGAAACAAAGTTTGGAAACTTGTTCGAAGACCAACTGACAAGACAGTAATATGCACTAAATGGGTCTATCGAAACAAGTTGGACGAACATGGAACTGTAACCCACAACAAGGCTCGACTTGTTGCTCGGGGATATAGACAAGAGGAAGGCATAGATTACGACGAAACATTTGCTCCAGTAGCAAGACTAGAATCTATGCGTCTATTCTTAGCATACGCTGTACACAAAGACTTCAAAGTATATCAGATGGATGTTAAGTCAACATTTCTAAATGGAAAGCTGAATGAAGAAGTCTATGTGGAACAACCTCCAGGATTCTCAGATCCTAAGCCTCCAGGTTATGTTTATAAACTGGATAAGGCACTTTATGGCTTAAAGCAAGCTCCTCGTGCATGGTATGACACTCTATCTACTTATCTCCATATTGAAAAATTTGAGCGTGGTAAAATCGATAAGACTCTATTCTTCAGGAAAGTAAAAGGTCATATTATTCTTGTTCAGATATATGTTGATGACGTTATATTTGGTTCTACTGACAATGACCTTTGTACTCGTTTCGCTGATAGAATGAAAGAAGAATATAAAATGAGCATGATGGGTGAGCTAACATATTTCCTTGGTCTTCAAATAAAGCAAAATGAAAAAGGAACTTTCATTAATCAGGGAAAGTATGTTAAAGATATGTTGAAGAAATTCGATTTAACTCAGAGTTCAGCTATGAAAACCCCTATGGAACCACCGCTGACACTAGACAAGGATTCAAATGGAATGCCTGTTAATGTCACGCTGTACCGTGGGATGATCGGCTCTCTCTTGTATCTTATAGCTAGCCGACCCGATATTATGTACGCAACCTGTTTGTGTGCACGATATCAAGTTGAACCTAAGGAATCTCATATGATCGTTGTAAAGCGAATTTTTCGATACCTTAAGGGTACTGGGAACCTAGGTCTTTGGTATCCCAAAGACTCAGGGTTCGATCTAATCGCCTATTCAGATAGTGATTTTGCAGGTTGAAAATTGGATAGGAAAAGCACCACAGGAGGCTGTCAGCTCCTGGGTGGAAAGCTGGTGAGTTGGACAAGTAAAAAGCAAAACTCAGTGTCCACCTCAACTGCTGAAGTTGAGTATGTAGCTGCTGGAAGCTGTTGTTCTCAGGTCTTGTGGATGAGAAATCAACTACTAGACTATGACCTTCAGCTCTAAAAAATTCCAATCTATTGCGACAGCACAAGTGCCATCGCTATAGCCAACAATCCAGTGCTACACTCAAAGACAAAACACATCAACATCAGGTATCATTTTATCAGAGATCATGTGATGAATGGTGATATAGAACTTCATTTTATCCCAACTGACTATCAGTTAGCTGATCTGTTCACCAAACCTCTTGATGAGACAAGATTCAACTTTCTCATCAGCGAGCTTGGAATGCTGAACTTTGAAGAGTAAAATCTTCAGCGGTTCACATTTTATCAGCGATAGGATAAAATCAACATGTATAACCCATTCTATCATTCTCTGTCTGAACATAATTGATTTGTTGATATCAAGGTATGTTTTCTCTCACTGACAATCGCATGTAAATGCAAGATTTCAAGACAAATTGCATCGCTAAATATCTCTTCCTTAATCAACGATACTTTGAAATTTCTAAAACCAACACTGATATTTCTATTCAGTGCTTCATGTTTTCAAAAGTGTCCCTGAGCTTTCAAAACCTCAGAGACATCCTAAAATATGAAAGGACATCTGTGACGTCATCGCAACGGATAAGCCCAGGCACGTTCTTTTTCTGACACACGTTTGCACGTTTCGTTTACCAGCCAATCAAATGCAAACACGTGTCCGTGTCATGATAAAAATATTTTCCCGCTCAAGATTTTCTCTCTCTCTAATCTCTCTATATAAACCACTTTAGGTTTATATTTTTCCTTTACGCGAACAACTTCTTACTCAAGTTTTCTCAAGAATACTGTTGCATCTTGAACATTCGAGTTTTCTCTCCTAAAGAACTGTTCATCTTCTACAAAGAACACAAGGTTAATATTCTTATATTATCTACTGTTTTAACTTGTTTTGGATCTTATCATTGTTTTTAAAATATCAAACAAAAGAAACCATTCTTAAAATGAAATCATTTCTTTCATGGTTTTATGAACACAACCTTTCATGGTTGTTCTTCAAGTTTAATCGCAAATATCTTAAACTTGTTCTTCATACGTTTTTCCATAATCCTAATCCTCAAAGGAAACTAGAAAACAAGACTTTCTATTGGGTTTGCATTTCTTTTTCAAAAACAAGAAAACCCTAATCTTCATTAAGACATTTTTGTCTGAATGAAATGGACAAAATTCGAACCATCTTATTGGAAAATCTTTCCACATTAAGATTATTCTTATTTGTTATATCTTTGGTTGAACTGATAATACAGCAATGGCATCTACTGATATTCCTACTGCTGAGAACACTGCTGCTGCTGAGGAACTGGAAATCATCATGGCTCCTCAGGTCAAGTTCACGCTTGAGGAACTTGATTGGACAAAAACAAACAATCTCTATGCGCTTTTCGAGTTTCCTCCTCGAAAGAAAGTCACACATCTGAATGATACTGTGAATTTCCTCAAAACCTGTTGCCTCTCTACAGCCCTGGCCATAACACCCCCTGCTCATCAGCTACTACTATCTCAGTTCTGGTATTCTGCCAGACACACTCAGCTACCATCGACCAAAGATCCCACGAAGAAAATCGATTGCATCCTCTCTGACACTGATTTTGGCACCATAAAAATCACCCCTGCCATTATCCGAAAAGCACTGAGCCTTCCCATCGCCACAAAAGAAAAACCCTTTGTTTCTCTCCCTGACCACAAGAAACATGCTGATAGGGAAGCCATCACTGCATTCTTTGATGCAATGGGTTATGTATGGGAAATAGGAAGGGACAAGAAGCCTGAGATAAAGCTGACCCTCATCAAGAAGTCAAAAATTCCCATCGAGATGAACTTCATCTTCGCACACTTGATAAGCTGCATGACTGCAAAGACCGGCTCCTCTGATCAAGCCGCTCAACCTCAGCAAGCAATGGGCTATGCATTGCTGAAAGGTCTTCATGTTGACTGGGCCTCGATAATCTATGATGATCTTGTGCTCAGAGTAGACTCTGCTGCTGATCGACCATCATGGGTTCCATACCCAAGATTCCTCAGCGTCGTCTTCCAAACAGGCCTGAAGGACAACTACCCAAAAGTAGGAGACCTGAAACTCTCTCAGGTTGGTCCTAAGGTACTCGACTTCAAGCCAATGGCAAACGAGGTACGTCTCTCTACTCTCTTAACTCTTCTCAATCCTCCTTCTTTTATTTATGTGGCTACTTCAGCGACAATACCCCTCGCTGATACCCAGGCCACAAAATCTACTCCTCGTAAAAGGAAACACTCCTCTACCCAACTTGGTTCCAAAAGAACAAAGCAAACCAAGGAGCAACCCCAACAATCTCATGCTGAAGACTCAGCTCATCTTGAAGAGCTGATGGAAAGTTCAGTGGTACACTCTGCCACAGCTGATCAAGCCACCCCTTCCATCCCAGCTTCAGCGTCTCTAAACGCAGAAGTTATAAACTTGGAAAAGAACCAACCTCCTTCAGCCCCTCAAAGGACTGAAGAAGTGATTCTCAGTGGATCCACCACTGAATCAGCACCCCTACCAACTTTCTCAACCTTCGCTTCTCTCTCTACTCCCTTGGACTCTAATCCGGTTTTCACCGCGATCACTGGAGCAACCGTCATTCTTCCAGAAGCTAAAGCTGACCCATTTCAAGGAATGATGGATGCAGGACCTGCAGGAATTTCCATGCGTACACGCACTCTAGCTGACGACATGGAACATTATTCAGGTCACAGAAGTTTTGATGACTTCGTCGACCCTCCTGCAGGTATACACCAAACCATATACAGGTCCTAATTTGGGAGACATCAACGCCTCTCTAAAAAAGCTGGATACAAAGATGACAGGTCTCACCACTACTCTATTAGACAACTCTTCAGCTGTAACAAACGCTGGAGAGAATCTCAACAAGCCGACAACAGTGGTTGAACAGAAAGCCTCCAAAGCTGATTTGGAGAAGGTTGATAATACTCTCGGTGACTTTGCCAAAGTTCATGCTGACATCTACACCGACTACACCTCTCTCAAAACAAAAGTTCAAACCATGTCCAGCGAGGTCATAACGCTGAAAACATCGTTTGGAAATCTTAAGACAGAGGTGTTCGCTGTAAAGACTGACGTGAGTTCAGTAAAGACTGACGTAAGTTCAGTGAAGACGATGGTACAACAGATCCTGAATCACATGACCGCCCCTGCCCCTGCACCTTCACATTTTACTACGGCGGATCGTGCTGAACTTGTAAAGATCAGTCCTGCTATTACTGGCCTAGAAGACAGAGTAGCAGCGATTGAAAACTATATTGGGATCCCTGGCCAAGAAGACAGGGAACCAACACCATCTGCTGAGTCATCGCATTCCTCCCCCACTCATCATACGAAGGGGGGGGGGGGGGAGAAGAACTCTGAAGACCTTCACCATGATGAATCTATCGAGGGGGAGAAGACTGAAGACCTTCCCTTTACTGAAGATAGGGAGAAGACAAATGAAGAAACAACTGCTGGACCTCAGGGAGATGAAAACCATGAGGGAACCGAGAAGCTTACCTATGTATCTGAGGGGGAGCAACTCTAAGAAGCTGCTGAAGAATCTGAATCTGAAGCTGAAGATGAAGAAGCCGTCGACATCTCTGATGATGAACCATCTTCTTCTCCAAAGAATGATGATGATGATGATGATTATGATGATGACTCCTTTATCGTCAAGCCTGCTCAGAAGACTACAACTCTTAAAGGTATTTCGATAAACGAACCTTCAGGGGAGCGGACCAAGACAAAGCCTGCAACATCTGAAGCTGACAAAGGCAAAAATAAAGGCCTCGCTGAAGATGACAATCTGACGATATTGCTTAAAAAGCCGGTTTGTCAGGTACACTACCTTCTATTCCCTTACACTGCATCCCTCCTCTATCCCTTCTCAATCTCAATCCTTCAATCCATAAAACCTCTATACACTTAACCACATTCTTTTTCTATCTCTTTCTTCCCCAACTCTTCTTACTTAAACGATCGATGTGTTTCAACTAGTCCTCTCCCCTGTTTGAGGATATCGCTGAAGTTTCTACAGCTGCGACTTCACCAACAATAATCCCAACTCCCAACGCTGAAGAAATAATCCCAGTCTTGAATTTAACCACTGAGACTGATGAACCTGAAGAACAGCTGCTCGCTCACAAAACAGACCTTCCTTGGTTCCTCAAAAACCAAGTGAAGAGGATCAGAGAAGAAGAGAAGAGATGATTAAGAGATTCAAAGATCAGTGAATCATCCTGAAGCGTGATCAACTTCCTTCTATTCCTCCAAAGTTCAGACTTTCACAAAAGGAATACCAGGATCACCTCAGAGCTGAAAGATTAATCGCTGAAAGAAGGGAAGCTGAAGAAAAAGACAAGGCTCTCGCCGTCCAGCTCGTTCAAGAATTAGTCGAAGACCCCAAGCTGAAACGAATTCCCATTCAAGTCCAACGTCAGCTTTGGGAAGATGCTCGAAAGATCGATGAAGAAAAGAGAACTGTATCTCAATCTACTTTAATATGGTGCAAAGAAAAGGTACGCTTCAGATATCGACCTACCAGAATCAACAAGGTACATATCACTGGAAAATCAACCCTCAAAGTTTCAATCGCTGAAATCGAGATATTCAGAGAAAACGGACAGTACAAAAAATTATATTCTGAAGCCATCACGAAGTACGGTCTCTCTGAATGGTTGGAGATCAGATTAGCCATCCAGAAGTCTCAATCTAAGTACAAGGATCATTTCGAAAAGCTGATAAATCAACAGATCGACTTAGTCTCTTCTTGTGTGGATATTCCTCCTCCGCTTCCTCTCGCAAATCAGAAATGAAGGGTCTCTGCAAAGAAAAAGTCTAAACCTTCAGACTCAGGTCCTCTTATATGGAATCAAACAGGTATTGGTTTTTCTCGTGCTGAAGTTCTTGGTCCAGAACCTGACATTTCCGCACTTGACACATCTCTTCCTCCTGGTGAGACTTTCATCCCTGGGAAAGTCATAAGCAAAACCTATGGGATATTCTTTATTGACTATGGTGGACGACAACGTTTTCAATGTATCTCTGAGCTTCCCATCATTCCCACATCAAAGACCCTTGATGAACTTCTCATTAAGGAAGAACCTCTATAAGCTGATAAGATCGCCTTATTCTTCTATTTTATCAGTTATTCTTTTATACTTGTAATTTATTTCGCTTGTACTTGTAATCTTTTCACTTCCCTTTGTAATCTGATACGAAATTTTAAAGAAATATTTCAGTGAAAGTACTTTACTCCATCAGTACAGAAAAGATCCCAGAAAACAGTAAAAGGGACAAATATTTTATGAATTCTTTTTATCCTTATGTTTTCATTAAATAGCAATTTTCTCTGTTGCTATGTCATAATCAAATAGGGGGAGATTGTTGATCCAAAACCTCAGTGATTTGATAATGACCCGCTCCATTCTACTTAGTGAAAATTGTAAGTAAACAATATGTATCAGAGTTTCACTATCGCTGATAAGTACTAAGACTTTACAGTACCACTGATAGGAACTCTCATTCTTTAGATTAAACATTCAGCGAACACTGTTCACCATAATGCTCTGAGCCTGTTCAGTCCTTATGGTGATTGCTGATAAGTTAGTTGTTTACTTATGATCCCTGAAGACAAGTTTCACGTTAACATAGGTTCTACGCTGAAGTCGAAGATCAAGCTCAAGAACCAGCGACAAGTCTCCTAATGAACTGATGCGGATCAGCGAAGACTCAGATTTGTCCACTCAACGTGAAGTATCAAGTACAAGACTTCAACTATCGCTGAACTTCGTCATTCGCTGATAAAGAATCATACAGCCCTGAATCAACGTAAAGATGATCATGAAGTCCTCCGTACAAAGTACTTTTGTCTTAACCACCCTTGCACGACTCCGTACGATATGTCAGAAAAGAACCTCCTTATTGTCTGAAATCGTATAACTACTCTGATACTACACTATTCACCATGCGGCTACTAAGGTTGTCTACTTAAGTCAGATCCTACAACCAATCAGCTGTTGCCACGTGTAAAGTATAAACTGCCATGCATTAAATGCATGCAGTATATAAGAAGAAGACCTCACTTCATTTTGAAGTACTTGCTAACTCTGGTCAAGTCATCTTCTTATATCTTGAGATAGGTTATTATTAGTAATTTCCTTCTCTTTCTTAGTGCAAGAAAACATAGTGTTCCAACTTGTTTAGATTAGGATGTATCCTTAATCTTGTTCCGCAACAAGCTGTAAATTGTTAATGATTTATCAATAAACAATTTAGAAAAGTAAAATCCGTGTGTTTGTATTCAACCCCCCCCCCCTATACAAACTTGTATAGCCCTTCGGGACCAACAATATGCGAGTTGCTTTTATTGGCGACCGAGAATTTTTACCTGTGTTTGGCGTGACGGGCGATCACAAAAAATGTGGGTCGTTTTTTGTTGACGACTATAAATCGCAACCTGCGTTTGCCATCACTGGCGATCACGAGAAAAAATGCGAGTCGTCTTTTATTGTCGACTATAATTTGCAACCTGCGCTTTTATAAGTCGTTGAGACTTTGGTTTCTCACAACGTAAATCGTAAGACCTGTATTTATATGATCTTGCAAGCCTGCAATGTAAAATCGGGGGTGGTCGTTGGTTTTGACCAATGATATTTTGATGGTTGAATCAACGATCATATATTAGATCAAAATAATTAACGAGGAGAATATACTTTAGAGTATATATATAGAGTTGTTCTAAATGGGATGTCACAGTTACCGTAACATGGAGTCGATAAGCGCCTTTTCCGAGGACTTTTGAAATCAAATGTGGTATTTTTTTCCAGTTTGTGAAGGGCGTTCCGAGCCCCCGAGTCCTTTGGATGATGCGATACATGCGATACTTTGACGGAGCCTTTTTTATCATGGCTTGAATCTGGCTTCGAGCCGCATTCAATTCCGATTGAAGTTGAATCAGGGGATCTTGATAATTTGCCATGTACCTGAAAGACTTTACAAGATCGTTAGAGCGATATATGTGTTGGCTTGAGATTTTCTCTAGATGGGGTCCCACGGATGGCGCCAAACTGTTAATGCCAAAAATTGCACAAAAGTACAACTTAAGGTCGATGTGGAAATTTAACAACTAAAGAAACGTATCTCGAGCCAAATAACACAATCGCGAGGAAAAAGTAAAAGAGACAAGAGATTTGGTGACGCAGAAAACCCCAAAACGAGGGAAAAAACCGCGGTCGACTCTGTGAGAGTCGACAGTGCACTATAGTCGCCAAACAGGGGCGAAAGTCCTTGTGTTATAGGTTATTTGTATACAACAGATTACAAATAAATGTAAATATAAACTTAGTCGTGTGCAAATGACGTGGGTCGTGCGTAAATCGTGCGAAATAACTTGTCGTCGTGTGGTCTGAACTGTCGTCGTCAGGTGGTTCGAACTGTCTTAGTGCGATACTTGCGTGTTCAAATGCCTCGTTGTATTGAGAGAAAAATATAGAAGTGAGTATAAGTAGCTCTGTCTCTTCTCTCTTTGCTCGAAGGTGGAGCAGTCTTTATATAGCTTCGGTCGGTACTGAATGTGCTTTAATTGTTGGTCTTGTAACCGCTGTCGACATTAAATGCGCTTTGATGATTGTCTTTGTAACTGCTGTGGGGCTCTAAATGGCATTGATGATTCGTCCGTTACTGGTTGTTGTGCCATAAATGCCTGTAGACCTGCATTAATGAACAAAAGAAACGACTGTTGACCATTAATGGTTAGTGTAATCGTAAGACCATCTTAAGTTCAGGACGTCGGTCTTATGGAGCATACGACCGTTGTCGAAATACAAGACCATGTATATGACTGTAAATGTCTTATAAGACCTTATCTTAGTATAGGAATTGTCTTATAAAAATGTCGTGAGACTAGGATAAAAATGTCGTAAGACCACTAGGTCGTAAGACCAAGATGATGATGTCGTAGGACCTGAGCGATATAAGACCGACGACAGGAGACTGTCGACGTAAGACCAACGAGTCGTAACTGGCGACACGTAACTGGCGACATGTCGCTAACGATGTATGTCGTGCGACGTGTAACATGCGACACGTGACGTGCGATCATGAGATGTAAAGACACTATCTTGAATGACTATTGACATAAGATGTCTTTTAATAATCAACTATCGTATGTCGGGGATAAGGCAATAATGGGTATTACCTTCATCGATAGGGGGTATGACTTTTGTAGGCATTAGGGTAATCGAAGTCCATGGGTCATGTCGAAGGAATTCCCCAGGTCGGTCGAGGGTGTGATTTTTTACCCAAACAAATTCCTGTCCGGGACGGATTTGTTTCCCCATCTGGGGAAGTACTTGCTCCCTTCTTTCAGGGAGCGTTTTGAGGGATTCCCTCTCGAGGAGACGGGATCCCATGTTGCTGGCCTGGCGTTCCTTGTAATTTTTTCTTTCAAAACTTGTGTTTTTGATGTTTTCTTAACTTTTGTCGAATGTTTACTGACACGTTTCCTTGTGTTGTACAGACACTTCAATCTTCTCTTGCCTTGCATGCGGAGACAGAGAAGATTAAGGATCTGATATCTTCTGCCCATGAGAGGGGGAACGCGGCGTTGGCCAGGGCGAACGTCGCCGTAGAACGTGAAGAGGCTATGTCCAAACAGCTCGACGAGGCCAAAAAAGAGTTGAAGGTCGTCGGTCGTGCGAAGGATGAGGTGAACCGTCGTCTAGAACAGTCCTTGTCGACGATCGATGGTCATAGGGAGGAGTTGAATAAGGTGAGGGGGTCCTTGGTCGCGAAGGAGAGGGAAGTCGAGTACTCCAAGGTCAAGGTAGCTAGTCTGGAGAAAGAGGTGGGAAAGTTAAAAGAAGAAGTTGTGTCTACCTTTGCCCTGGCTCATCTGACCACTCGTGCGGCCATAATGAGGCAACACTTGTCGGGAAAAAACCCTTTGGCCCAGGCGTCGGTCGAGCTTGCTTACTTTTTGCAAGAAGTCGGGTCTGCAAGGGATCTCGACTCCGACGACGAGAAGGAAATCAAGGAGGAAGAGGTGGCCGAAGGTGCCAAGATCGAGGCCTCAGGAAAAGATGCGACCGACACTCCTCATGCGATCGACACTCCTACTCAGCCTTAGGACAAGTTATTTATACCTCATGTTTTCATGCTCGATCATTGGTGATCGAGTTATCTGATGTAATGGTCGATTTGATGAATGAAACTTTTGTTTTTCTGTTGTATTTCGATTCGTGTTTGCCATAGATAGATATATCGTCAACTGTGAGATTCGTATAGTTTAAACAAGGAATCGTGTGACTTATGCATCCTTTGTGATTACAAAAGACTAACTCATAAAGCATAAGGCTTTTATACTTTGAAATCACGTTGGCAAACACAAGTACATGCGACCGAGGCATTCATTGCAACATAAGTCATATATTTGAATCGTATTAGAAAACATAAGTAATCGATATATTCATCCAGAATATACAATTTTTTCTAAGTACGGAAACTTAAATCAAGTGACTGTGGGACCTTACGATCGTATAATTAGATCGTACGTTGTTCCTGAATCGTACATCCATGCGATAGATTAAGCAAGTCGTGGACTTGAACACTTATATCACGCGACCTTGCGAGATTAAGCCGTGTAATAGACTTATGTCATGCGATCTGCTTGTAAACGATGTCAGAGGTTGGTCATTGGCTAACCAACGACTCTCCGATGCTTAAGTCAGTAATCGTTGTGGCAAAAAATCGTATGAGAAAACAAGGAATCGAGTTAGAAGACATACCTTTTCTGATGTGTCGCATCCCAACTATGTGGGACGTCTTGATTATTGATACCACCTTGACCCCCTGTGGCGACATTAAGACGATACACGAAATCTAGGATATGTCGTCGTGAGTCGCCACAGTAGACACGTCGATCTTTTCATGCGACCAGGACAAAATAATCGACATGTTCCTGTAAACAAGAATTTAGTCTGTCTCTAAGGTTAGGGATAGAAAGACGAACCTGTCGAGGTCTTATGATCATGCTTGCTTCAGTCCAAGATGATTTCCTCCATCTACGACTGCTAGACAGCCTATTTCCACGGCTTCAAGGTGGTCTTATAGCAGTTATGAGCGACTTTCGGCTCACTTTTTATCTCCTGGATTCCCCACGGCGTAGGGAACTTTATGGTCTGGTGATACGTCGAGGGAACGACTTTCATTTCATGGATCCATGGTCGACCTAAGATGATGTTATAGGCTGACGCACAATCGATGACACTGAACCTGGTCTGCTTGTTGATTCCTCTGGCATAGACTGGCAAGATGATCTCTCCAAAGGTACTCGTCGTTTCCCCATTGAAACCGACCAAGGTTGTCGAGCGTCGGGTGATTTCCGATCGATCAGTTCCCATAGCCTTGATGGTGTCGAGGAAGATGACATTCGCTGAACTGCCCCCATCGACCAAGACTCGCCGGGTTAAACAATTCCCAATTGTGAGTTGAATGATCAACCCGTCATGATGCTTCTGATATGAGTCTCCAAGGTCGTCTTGGTCGAACACGATTTTCATAGCTTCCAACTCCAGATCTCCTTTGGGTCTCGATGAACGCGGGATAGGTCGATCGTCAGGTGCTTGACTGGCGTGTGTTAATGCCAAAAATCGCACCAAAGGGACAACTTAAGGTCGATGTGGACTTTAACAACTAAAGAAAGGAATATTTCAACAAAGGCGTGCGACAAAGACAAAAATGTAAATGAGACAAAGGATTTGATGACGCAGGAAAAACCTCAATGAGGAAAAAACTTGTGGACGACAGTGGATGTCGTCGCTGCACTATGGTCGCCAATCAGGGGCAATGTCCTTGGTGTTCCGGGTGTCGATCGTACAGAGATTACAATACAAATGAAGGAAAGACTTCGAAATGTAAAGTACAAGTGTTTGGAATGTAAAAACAGTGTGCATCGTGTGTGAAAACTATGTATAAACTGTTGGTCGAAAGCGAGAGTCTTGCGTCGAGAGTGATCTTCTATGAATGATCTCTTTGCTTCGAATGAATATTCTTCGAGTGTTTGTGTTTGCTTTTGTTATTCGATGCTCTTGTTCTATCTCTATCTCTCTCTGTGTCATTTGGTGTTGACTAGGTGTCTCGAACTGATGATTGAGCTGGGATTTTATAGTCTTCGGATGATTTCAATTGAATCATTAAGATCTTTGATGATTGCTGTAGCGGTTGTCGTCTTCAATGTGAGTTTAGATGCTCATGACTGATTTCGTCGGTTATAGCCATTGTCCATTAATTGATTTGACTCCTGCATTAATCACTAAACAAATATAACAGTTGTATAACGCGTTAGTCGGTCGAGGTCGCATGGTTTTATGCGACGGTCGTGTGAGCTAGGCGACGTCGAGGTCGAGTGTCGTGAGGCAAAAGACTTTCGATTTTATCTTTAATCAGGAGGTAAAGTACTATGATTTTACCTTAAAATGAGAATGGTCTTATAGAAAGGTCGTAAGACCATTTGGTCGTAAGACCAAGATGACGATGTCATAGGACTAGGTCGTAAGACCAGGATGTCAGGATGATGCTGGCGCAAAACTAGAGCGATATAAGACCGACGATAAGAGACTGTCGACGCAAGACCGACGAGTCATAACTGACGACACGTAACTGGCGACGTAAAACTAATGACGTTAAGACTAGTGATGTGCGACGTGCGACACGTGACGTGCGATCATTAGATGTAAGATGATTATTGACCCAATATGGCTTTTAATAACCAATTATCGTCTGTCGGGGGTATGGCAGTAATGGGTATTACTTTTGTTAGTCGGGGGTACGACCGTCGTAGATTTAGGGTAATCAAGGTCTGTGGGTCATGTCGAGGGAGTTTCCCAAGTCGGTCGAGGGTGTGATTTTTTACCCAAACAATTAGCCCCCCGAGATCTGAATTTCGAAGCCATTTGAATTTTAGATCTCGCATCAAAGTAGAACGATGAGTCGTATCGTTTTTGCTGATTGGATCATTAGAACAAAACCAGCTTGGTCAGCTAAAATTGCGTGACCAGTCGATGATATTAAGTAATTTGCGGCGATCGAAAGACGATCTTTAATGCGCGAGATACCTGTGTCGATTGTAAGACGGTCTTAAAACGTAAGGGACCGGCGGTGATCGTAAGATGATCTTTATCAAAATGAGACGTATGGGTCGGGTGTCAATCGTAAGACGATTGGTCCGAAACAAAGCTTGGCAGAGATCATAAGATGATCGAACCAAGATACATTTTAATGATCTTTGTGATACAGCCGTTAAAGACTTATGCTCTGGCGTTCCGAGCCGATAAGGTCGTTATAGACTTTTGATCTGGCGTTTAGAGCTGATATGGTCGTTACAGACCTATGATCTGGCACTTACAGCCGATATGGTCGTTAGAGACCTGTGATCTGGCGTTCGAGCCGATATGGTCGTTAAAGACCTATGATCTGGCGTTTACAGCCGATACGGTTGTTAGAGACCTATGGTCTGGCGTTCGAGCCGATACGGTCGTTAGAGACCTGTGATCTGGCGTTCGAGCCGATATGGTCGTTAAAGACCTATGATCTGGCGCTTACATCCGATACGGTCGTTAGAGACCTATGGTCTGGCGTTCGAGTCGATATGGTCATTAAAGACCTATGATCTGGCGTTTACAGCCGATACGGTCGTTAGAGACCTATGGTCTGGCGTTCGAGCCGATACGGTCGTTAGAGACCTGTGATCTGACGTTCGAGCCGATATGGTCGTTAGAGACCTATGTTACGTTGTGTAAGTTTTGATAGTCGGTGAAAATTTTATCTTACTCATGATTGTACGGTTAATCTCGCGACTTGCCTTTATTGGCGATCCTGAGATTAAAATGTGCGAGTCGCCTTTATTGGCGACTTTTACGTTTTGACATTCGTTTTACCATGACTGGTGATTGTGAGTTTCGATGTACAAGTCGTCTTTATTGACGACATATGTCATGACTAATGATCATGAGATTTCGACATGTGAGTCGCTTCTATTGGCGACGGAGAATTTTAACCTGCGACTGGCGATCATACAAAAATGTGAGTCGTTTCTTATCAACGACTATAAATCGTAACCTGCGTTTGCCATTACTGGCGATCCCAAGATTTAAAATGTGAGCCATCATTAATTGGTGACTACAAATTGCACTTCGAGTCGTGGAGACCTTATCTCTCACGATATAAATCGTAAGACCTGTGTTTAAGTCGTAGAGACTTCATTTTTTGCGACACGAGTTACAAGATTGATGTTTCTTACGGTATGAATCGTAAGGAAGGAATTATTTTTTGAAATGACCGGGCGACTGGGCCGAACGTATATTCGAGATAAGTCATACGACTTTATCTTCAGAGCTTAGTTTTGGATGTACCTGTTGGATCCTGCGATTTATGCATTGACTCGCAAGATTTGTTTCATAACATGTCAGTCATGAGAGGTTGACATGCACAGTCATAACCTAACAGTCTTTAAAGATGTCATTTCTTATGACATGAATCGTAAGACTGACGTTCGAGCGTTCCTGCGAGCCTGTAGGTTATTGTCGTGTATGATTTCGGAAGGAATTCCGAATTTTGCATAGAACGTTAGTATGGATAATTTTCTGCTCTAGGGCAGGAGGTAGTTCATTAACGATGTCTGTCCTTTCCTTATGAAGGGTCGAGGGATTAAGGACATGTGTAAAACTTTATACCTGAGTGTCGTCGACGTGCGTTATGTACGACCATAGGATCGTCCGTCCCGTACGACCATCGCGTAATATCATTGTACTGACGACTAAAGCTAACGTTAACCTTGACTGTTACGTTTGTTGAGTGTTTAATGCAGGAGTCAAAGTCATTAAAGAGTAACGGATATAACCGACGCAACCATCAACGATCGATAGCCATAACGGACGAAGATCATCATGGATAATCACTCCGGCGACCGTTTCCAACCGTTGTAGCCGTTGATTGAATCATTAATGGAGCTAATTAATGACACGAAGACTATAAAAGACAATCTAAAGCCTCATTTCGAAGGACATCAGTGGACATCGGTTAACATCCAATACACTCCAGCGAACATCACCAAACATCAGAGAAAATCATCCAAACTCATAGCAAAGAACATTCAAACTCTGGAGATCGAGTACTGAAAGCCAGAATCTTACAGCGAACTCAAGAACACTCGAAGGAAAGCTCAAGTATCGCTCTCGACGCACGACAACAGCCCTCGACCAGAAGTTCACACTTTGTACTCACACACGACAAACACCTGTTTTCACATTTAAACACTTGTACTTTACATTTCGAAGTATTTCCTTCATTTGTATTGTAATCATCGTACGACCAACGCCAGTACCGAAGGACGTCGCCCCTGATTGGCGACCATAGTGCAGCGACGACATCCCTTGTCGTCCGCAGGTTTTTTCCTCGTTCGAGGTTTTTCCTGCGTCATTAAATCCCTTGTCTCGTTTATTTTTTCCCTCGTTGCACATCTCGTCGAAAGATCCTTTTTTAGTTGATTAAGTCCACATCGACCTTAAGTTGTCCCTTTGGTGCGATTTTTGGCATTAACAATATCATTTTGCCCTTGTGGAGACTGCGAGACGATACCAAGTCCTGCCTTTTCTGGTGTATGGATCGGTTGGTCGTGTCGTGCGCAGTTGCCATAGTATTGTTCTTATTTGTGGGTTTAAAGGTTGCTTTGCAACAATCATGGGCGGTCTTCTGTTCACTTTTGATTTCCTGCAGCCCCCAAGGTGTTGGGAATCTGATCGCCGGATGGTAGGTCGAAGGGACTGCCTTCATGTCGTGCATCCAAGGTTTTTTTTTGTAAAGCCAAACAATTGTCTGCCGCGTGGCCATGCATGATCACCTGGTCTTGTCCTTTTTGTCATCCATGCTTGGCGATCGTAAAAATAAAACGTAAGCCATCGTCGAGACCATGCTTGTAGACTTCGATGGCGGTTTTGATCAACCAATTCTCACTACAATCCACCGGCAGTCGCAAGATGGAGAAGTAGAGATGATGTTAGGATCTATGTCGACCATATCTTTATGCGACCAGGCGAAACCATCAGCATGTTCCTGCAAAAAAGATATTAACTTTTCCCTGAGACAAGGATTGAGAGACGACCCGATTAAGACTTTTTGGTCAGGCTTGCTTGAATCTAGAACGACGTCTTCCAGGCGCTAATCGTTGACTGTTTCAAGTGCATCTTGTGCATTTTCGAGCCTCTCATGTACTAGGACAACGGCTTGTTCGTTATTCGCTATTTTACTGAAATAGAGAACAGAAGAAACTCCAAGAAAACGTAAGTAGGACGCACGTTTGTCGAAGATTTTCTCTAGATGGGGTCCCACGGATGGCGCCAAACTGTTAATGCCAAAAATTGCACCAAAGGGACAACTTAAGGTCGATGTGGACTTTCACAACTAAAGAAAGGAATCTTTCGACAAAGGCGTGTGACAAAGACAAAAATGTAAATGAGACAAAGGATTTGATGACGCAGGAAAAACCTCAACGAGGAAAAAACCTACGGACGACAGTGGATGTCGTCGCTGCACTATGGTCGCCAATCAGGGGCGATGTCCTTGGGTTTCGGGTGTCGATCGTACAGAGATTACAATACAAATGAAGGAAAGACTTCGAAATGTAAAGTACAAGTGTTTGGAATGTAAAAACAGTGTGCGTCGTGTGTGAAAACTATATATAAACTGTTGGTCGAGAACGAGAGTCTTGCGTCGAGAGTGATCTTCTATGAATGATCTCTTTGCTTCGAATGAATATTCTTCGAGTGTTTGTGTTTGTTTCTGTTGTTCGATGCTCTTGTTCTATCTATCTCTGTGTTATTTGGTGTTGACCAGGTGTCTCGAACTGATGATTGAGCTGGGATTTTATAGTCTTCGAATGATTTCAATTGAATCATTAAGATCTTTGATGATTGCTGTAACGATTGTTAGCTTCAATCTTCCTAATCATAGAAGTATTTAGAAGTAGTGAAAAATAGGCTAAGTGAAGAAAGCCTCTTTACAGAGGCTCTGCCGAACTTACCGAGAGATCAAGGTCAAGAAGCTACAGAAGCTAAAGAGGCGCCCTACAGAAGCTCTGTCATACGCGCAAAGAAGACCAAAGACTCGGAATCCGGTGAAGACTGCTCTTCTAAGGACCAAACCGCAGAACCTCTGTGGCACTTCACAGAGCCTCTGCGGTCTTCAACAAAGACTTAAAAGATATTTATAATATCTTGCTACTGTTACAGGACCTGTTCATCAACTTGCATGGTAGCATGCCCTGTCCAACTGCAACGTGTCAAACTCTGGTTGGATTCAATAGGGCTTAGTACATAATAGACGTATGCTGCATTAAATGCAAAACAGCACGTCCAACTGTTCATGCCATCCGTCCAACTATTCATACCGTCCTTTGTGAATAGTAGCATATGCTTTATGGTCCCCTTAGAGTAGTATATAAGGAAAAGACTCATGTTGAGTTCTTCCTATCCATCGATCGATCAATCGAACAATCGAAACAAGAATTCAAGAGAGAAAAACATCACAAGCTTTAAACACTTTGAGAGTCATATCTGTTTTAAAAGCTTTGCTTAACTCACTGTTCTTGAATCTATTCTTAATATATATATTCAGTAAACTTTGAGATATTATATCCTGTTCACTGTTTATTTATATTATGTTCTAAATCTATCAAACATATCTGTTAGTTCTTCAAATACGCTTCCGCATCAAACTCAAACTTGAACTAATAGATCTGATAATCTTGTTTAAACAAAACCGGGAACCAACAATTGGTATCAGAGCAAAGCTTGATTTTCAATATCAAGTGATCCTCGTTTTTACAAGATTAGTGATAGAAATCATTTTTTCCTATTCCTCATCTCTAGGTTAAAACTCCATTAAAGTGTACTCTGAGAACTGTTCAAACCCAGAAAACCTTCCAGATCTTCAGACTCATACTCTTTAAATCACACTATCCTTTCAGAACCTTAAAAAAATGACAAATACAAATAACTTCTTTACTGCTGGTTCACTCACCAAGCCTTCTACTCTCCTACGAGATGAGTATCCTCAATGGAAGATAAGAATGGTTCATTTCTTTGAGGGTACTGAAAAAAAATATAGTACAATATCTTTACAACCTTCCTCCTGTTCCCATGATAGCAGTACCACGAGTACCAGCTACTGCTGAATCTCCAGAAATCCCTGAACATCAAAAACCAAAACCAAAAGAAGAATGGTCAAATGAAGATAAGGCAGAAGATGAAGTTGCACAGAAAACAAAAAGAATCCTGATAATGGCTATCCCCAACGAACTTTTTCAATCCTTAGATGCATGCGAAACTGCGCACGATCTTTGGAAAGAATTAGAAAGACAGTTGGAAGGGGGTGCTAAAACACAGAAGAACCGAAGGGCACAGTACATAAATGAATATCATGCATTCAGAGCCTCTGCAACAGAATCTCTGCAAACAACGTACGATAGGTTCAACTCTCTCATAAACAAATGTAGAAAGTCTGGCATTCACAGAACCTCGGAAGAAAATAACGTCATGTTTCTAAAGAGTCTGAATGATGAGTGGCTTCAACTGTCTATGTCTTTACAAACAAACCAAGATCTAAACTCATGGACATTCTCTGATCTCTATGGAACACTAGCTGCACAAGTGCCTCAAATAGCACAGGCTAAAACAATAGACATTGCACCATACGCATTGGTTAGTAAAACAACAGAGGCTACAGAGAGACCAAGAAATGAGAGAGCAACAGATGAAAAGAAGAAGGAGAAAAAGAAGATAGTGATGGTTGATAGCGAAGAAGACGAGCTGATAGAGGAAGAAATAACTCTTGCGTCATTAGCTAAATCATTGGCTCTATTGACAAGAGAGTTCAGAGGTAATCAAAGAAATTTTGGAAATGACAGATATAGCAGAGACAACCAGAGAGATAGAAGAGATGATGAAAGAAGAGAAGAATCAAGTGACCGACAGAGGTCAGACTACAGAAGTGACCGACAGAGGTCGAGCGACAGAAACTACAGAGGAAATGACCGACAGAGGTTAGATGACAAGGTAGGCCACACACAAGAATGCTACAAATGTGGTAAGCCTGGTCATTATGCAAACGAATGCCGAACAGAGAAAGGTGGAGACCAACAGAAGTCCGAAGATCAAACTTGAAACACCTCCCAAGGTTGCTTCAACTGCGGCAAGCCAGGCCATTTCGCAAAAGATTGCAGAAGTAGACAAAATCGCCCACAGAAGGACTCAGCTTTTTACAAAAAGAAGGCTGAATATTATGCACAAAAATCCCTAATGGCGAACAAAGGGCATTCTGAAGCAAATAAAGAGGACTTCGAGTCAGACTCTACATCTGATGATGAATTCACCACCAATGCCCTGTTCTGTGGCATGGCAGAAGTCGACTCGGGCACTGACAATGAGGTATCCATTTCAAACTCTACCTCTTGTATTAAATATGTAGAAAATGATTCAGTTAGACTTAACATTGAATTGATTGAACTCAAAGAGATAAATGAAAGTATTCAGAAAAGACTCACCTTTAATGAGAGAGAAGTAAGGCTTCTCACTCAAGAAAAAGCCAAAATTTTTGAAGAAAAGGAAAGAGTAGAAAAATATTGGAGCAAAAATGTAGATCCTTTAAAAAGGCAAATTTCTGAATTAACCTCTGCTTTAAAAGTCAAAACTAAAGAGCTTTCAGTTTCTAGGAGTGAAACAACTGACATAAGAGCTCTCAAAGAATACTTTCAAAAAGAGAGAGAGGTACTTTGGCAAGATCTACTCAGAAGAGAGGTTTTACTTAAAAACTATAAAGATGCACAGAAGGTGTATGAGAAAGTAAACTCACAAATAGGAAGACGAGGTATAGGGTACGATGATATTACTCTAGGTGTTGAAGGCAAAAGACTTAAACCTCTGTCTTCTCTGTTTGTGGTAGGAAAAACAAATAAACCAATTTTTCCAAACTTACTCTCTGTAAGTAAGAGGGTTAAAATCTCTGAAGAACCTCACTTAAGGAAACATACGAAGATGATCAATGTGTGGTTTGAAAACACAGATTCATCATCTTCAACCTCTGTCAACAGAGGAATCAAACCAAAGAAATATCCGAAAACACAAGATCAGATTGGTATCTTTAAGTTTGGTAAACCAGAGACTCAAACACAGGTCGCTTTTGTCTGTATGATAGATGTCAAAAAGAAATTATCTGCAAAAGCTCCCGAGTTTAAACCCATATTTTCAGAAGAAAATCTTAAAAGATCAATTGAAAAAGAAATTTTGGAAGTTTTGAAATCAAATGTTTTAGAAAATCTCTGTACATCTTCTATAGATCAAATTCTCGCTGAAGAGATCTCATCTGAAACCTCTGCCATCTATGATAGTTTTTCTACAGAGGAAGAAAACTCGTACGATACATGCTCAGGAAATCCAACCTTTGTCGAAAGAAATGACTCAACCTCTGTATATGAGGACGATTCATCCTCTGATGACTCAGAGACTGATTCTAAATCAGGGATAATTCACTGTGACACAGAGGATGTTAAATTCTCCTCTGAGGTTCTTAACAGAACAATTTCTCCAAAAGAGAAAATCACAGAGATACCTATCTGTCCAGATTTTCTAAAAATGTGTATACAAGTCAAAACCTCTACAGAGCTTGATAATTTGAAAAAGGCCTCTGAAAATCCTAAAAGCTCAAAATTTTCAAAACCTTTAAGGCCTGAAGCTAACAAATGTCTTTCCTCTGTGACAGTGAAGACAGACGTTCACCACAGAAGAGACTCACAGAAGGCAGGACCTAAACAAGATTTTTGCAAAAAACATTCTAGTATTCATAGATCTTCTTGTAATAGGAAATCTAATGTTAAGAACGAATGTAATGCCTCTGTGACTCAGTTCAATGAATTCAATGAAAAGTTCAAACAAATCACGTCTCATATTAAATACTGTCATTGTTTTGATCTTATGTTCAGATTGAAAAATCACTTCTCAAGACCAGATTGCTTACTCTCCACTAAAATTCAAACTCTAAAGTCAAAACCTAGAGAGATACAATCTGATCTTTCTACAAAAAATAAAATGTATTTCAAGAATGCTAAGGCAAACTTGAAAAATTCTAACAATATTTGACCCATATGGATATGGGTACCTAAGTCTCTGTGATTGTCTTACAGAAGCGGTATGTGCCAATTTGGTATCTTGACTCCGGATGCTCAAGGCACATGACTGGCGACAGAAGTATACTATCCACGTACAAAGAAACACACGATGGTAGATCTGTAACTTTTGGAGACAACAAGAAGGGACACATCAAAGGCTATGGAGTCATACAGAAGGAAAACGTCTCTGTATACAAAGTTGCATATGTGAATGGCCTTAAACACAACCTACTCAGTGGAAGTCAACTCTGTGATACAGGATTTGCTGTCTTGTTCAAAAGGACTTTCTGCTCTCTGCAAAGTGAAGACACAGGAATGGAACTTCTGCGAGCCGAAAGAAAAGGTGATCTGTATCTGATGAACTTTTGTTCAACAACCAAGGACAAAGTTTGCCTTGTAGCTTGCGAAAGTAAAGAAGCCTGGTTATGGCATAACAGGTTCTGTCACTTGAACTTTCACACCTTGGATAAACTGGTCAAACTTGATCTAGTTAAAGGTTTGCCTAATGTTAAATTTAATAAGGATCACTTGTGTTCTTCCTGTGAAATGGGAAAACTCAGAAGAGCTTCCCACAGAGGCAAAACAGATGTGTCTTGCATTAGGCCTCTGTACATGCTTCATGTCGACCTCTGCGGTCCCATTGCCATACAGAGCCTAGGTGGCAAGAAATATATACTTGTATTAATTGATGAGTATTCGCGCTTCACATGGGTTGAATTTGTTCGAAAGAAATCGGATGTTCCAATCATCTTGATTAATCTAATGAAAAGAATCCAAGTTCTTTATGAATGCAGAATACAGAAGTTAAGAAGTGACAATGGCACAGAATTTAAAAACTCTGTCATTGAAGCCTATCTTTCTACAGAAGGAATATCACAGAACTTCTCTGCCGCACGCACTCCACAGCAGAATGGCGTAGTCGAAAGGAAGAATCGAACGCTCATGGAGGCCGCAAGAACTATGCTATCAGCATACGGATTACCGATGAACTTTTGGGCAGAAGCAATTTCTACCGCTTGTTACACACAGAATCGGTCAACCATTGTGAAAAGACACATCAAGACTCCTTACGAACTGATCAACAAAAGGCGGCCAAACATCAAGTTTTTCCATGTGTTTGGATGTAAATGCTTTGTTTTAAACGACAGAGATTCAAGAGGAAAGTTTGAAGTAAAAGCTGACGAAGGAAAATTCATTGGATACTCTGCCACTTCCAAAGCCTACAGAGTATACCTTACAAGATCTCGCAAAATCGTAGAAAGTATCAATGTTTCTTTTGATGATTCTTTCCAAATGACTTCTGAGCAAATCCGTTCAGAACTCGAACTTAAAAGAGAAACCTCTGGCATCTCGCAAACGAAAGAAGACTTTAATCTTCTACTTTTAGAGATGTTCCACGATGACATTGATCCTTCTGTTGGAACCATCAGAGTTTCTGAAGAACCATCCTCTGTTGACAAAATCCTACAGGTATGACTCTAACTGGTCCAAATAATGATTCATCTTCTTCTATAAATACTACAGATGCAAATGCCGAAGAAGAAAATGCAAAAGATGAAACATCAAGAAAAACGACCACAGAAGCTGCTGAAAAACAAACTCCACAATCCACAGAAGAACCAATTACAGAGGTAATTGAGGACCAAGACTATACGTCCTCAGAGGAACAAACTCCACCACCACTCATACCAATCATTCCACAAATGGTAGAATCTTCTACCAAGGTAAGAAGAACGACAGAGGCTATACAAGAAGAAGATCCACAAGAAGCTTCTGAAGAAAGGTTCGATGACATTGATGACCATCTTCCTCGCACCACTCAGTGGACAAAAATCCATCCTCCAAGCCAAATAATCGGAGAACCTTCCGACTCAGTAAAAACCAGGTCTGCCACTGCTAATTTTTGTTTCTTTACAAATTTTATTAGTGTGATAGAACCAAAGAAGATTTCTGAAGCACTAGATGACCCAAACTGGGTAGACGCCATGCAAGAAGAACTTCTGCAGTTTGAGCATAACAGAGTATGGACTTTAGTATCTCTGCCACGAGGGAAACAGGCCATTGGGACTAAGTGGGTCTACAGAAATAAGAAGGATGAAGATGGAGTGGTCATCAGAAACAAAGCACGATTGGTGGCCAAGGGATATAGACAAGAAGAAGGCATAGACTACGATGAGACTTTTGCCCCTGTCGCACGGCTCGAAGCAATAAGAATATTCTTAGCCTTCGCAGCCCACAGAGGATTTAAAGTTTATCAGATGGACGTAAAATCATCTTTTCTCAACGGTGAAATCCAAGAAGAGGTTTACGTAAATCAGCCACCAGGGTTTGAAAGCTCAAAGTTCCCAAGGCATGTATACTACCTTGAAAAGGCTCTGTACGGACTGAAACAGGCTCCAAGAGCATGGTACGAACGACTTTCTACCTTTCTTCTAGTAAATGGCTACAACAGAGGTACAACAGATACTACCTTATTCTATAAACGTAAAAACAGTGAAATAATGCTTGTACAAATCTATGTGGACGACATAATTTTTGGGTCTTCTAACACAGAAGAGTGCAAAAGTTTTGAAAAACTCATGCAGAGTGAGTTTGAAATGAGTATGATAGGAGAACTAACATTCTTCCTCGGACTCCAAGTCAAACAAACATCAGAGGGAATTTTTATAAATCAGGCCAAATATGTCTCTGACATTCTTTTCAAATATAGCCTCTCTGATACCTCTGCAATGAAAACTCCAATGGCCACTGGAAATAAGTTATCCTTAGATCCAGATGGCATCTCTGTAGAATGCACTCTCTATAGAGGCATGATTGGATCTCTGTTATACTTAACTGCAAGCAGACCTGACATTATGCATGCCACATGTCTTTGTGCATGTTATCAAGCTAATCCAAAGAAATCACACTATGATGCTGTGAAAAGAATCTTAAGATATCTAAAGGGGACCAAAAATCTCGGTCTCTGGTATCCACAGAACTCTGGTTTTAGTCTTAAAGCTTATACAGATTCAGACTATGGAGGATGCATGCTCGACAGAAAGAGTACCTCTGGGAGTTGTCAATTCCTAGGTGGTAAACTAGTCAGTTGGACCTCCAAAAAGCAAAATTGTGTCTCAACATCCACTGCAGAAGCAGAATACGTTGCTGCTGCTAGCTGTTGTTCTCAGGTTCTATGGATGAAGACTCAGCTAAAAGACTACGGCCACATCCTATTCAAAATACCTATCTTCTGTGATTCCAAGAGTGCCATTGCTATCTCTGCCAATCCTGTGCAACACTCAAAAACCAAGCATATCGATATAAGGTACCATTTCTTGAAACATCATGTTGAATACGGTACAATCGAGATGCATTTCGTGCCCATAGAATACCAACTCGCTGACTTATTCACCAAAGCTTTAGACGAGAAAAGATTCAATTTCTTGGTGGGTAAGTTAGGAATGATCAATATGACGTAAAAATCCTCTGTAAGTATAGCTTTATCTTCTGTAAATATGTATATATTTCTAATTATTTTTGCTTTAATTAATTTATTTCTGTATGTAAGTTCTCAATCTTAAATAGTTCTTAAACTCACAGAGCTTCTGTAAGTCTACTCAGAACCTCTGACAACCCCTACAGAACCTCTGGAAAATATGACCTATGTTCTATGCAAAACTTATCATTCTTTGATCCAAGCATAGGTCAAGGAGGAGCAAAAGGAAAATTCCTGATCTACAGAGGTGATTAGATCAAGGGGGAGCAAAAAGGGATCCTGAAATGATCTACAGAGGTAAAACTTTCAAGGGAAAGCCAAAGAAGAATGTCAATGAATCTATATCGACAGAAGTCAGACATCACCGCCGAGAAAAGAAGAACCAAAAGGTATGTCTCTCGCACAAAAGGTTTTTGAAAACAGTTTTCTAGGACACAAATTGTCAAATATGTCCTAAATATACTGTGGATAACATTTCAAAAATCAAAAGATCAAAAAGTTTCATAAAATTTGAGTTATGAGAAATTTAAGGTCATAGAGCTTCTGCTGAGCTCAACAGAAGCTCTGCCAGAAATATGCTCTGAGATCGCAACTTTAACCTCTATCGATCTTTTGGAATGTTATCTCGGAAACCAAACAGACTCACCATGACCTTCTCGAACAAAACTTTTTCCATAACAATTTTTTTTCGGACACCAACTTTCAAATTTGTCCGAAAAACATCTCTTAAAACAGATCAAAAATTGGATGATCAGAAAAGTTAATAGAATTTTCGTTATGAGATTTTTTCCCTCACAGAGCTTCTGCTGGCCCTCCCAGAGCTTCTGCAAGTTCCAACAGAGCCACAAAACCTCTGCGAGTAAAAACTCTTAACTAAAAATCCTATTTGATCCTCTCCAATGCCTTTACAAAACGTTTTTGGTTAAAAAGGAACCCCACAGAAGTCATGATAACAATGAGATATATGAGAAAGGGATACACATCAAAGATTTTCAAAATCACAGAACCTCTGTAAACTACAGAAGTTCTGTCAATCTG
Source organism: Saussurea involucrata (assembly GCA_033807775.1). Lineage (NCBI taxonomy): Eukaryota > Viridiplantae > Streptophyta > Magnoliopsida > Asterales > Asteraceae > Saussurea > Saussurea involucrata. The sequence continues at coordinate 247,196,576 of CM066321.1, read as the reverse complement.
TTACTTGGGCATTTCTGTAGTAATAACGGTTACTTTTACTGAGAGTGAACTACATGTGGCTAAGAATAACCCCACGCGCCTAGCATTAATGGGCCGCACACGACGTCCTGTCATCCTCTGACATGGCCTACGTGTCCCATTTTCATTGGGCGTACATGGAACGTTTTCTGTGGAAAGTTGAACCCGCCGTTCTAACTTGAGTTCGGATTCCAAATTTTAATCCATTGCCATATATTTTACTCTTTCGAATTCTACCGCTTTACCCTCCTATAAAAACCAAGCTTACCCTCTCATAAACTTTTTACAAACTCTCATTCTTCTCCGGCGAAACCTGCAAATTTCTTATTCTCAGTACCAAATGGCTTCATCTTCTCAAGCTATCTCCCCTGCACACTCTCCGGCGACCTCACCAGAACATTCACCTGCTCATTCTGAACATTCAGAAAACCCCAACCCTGCCCAAAACATTGAACTAGAAGATTCCGACGATTCAGCAGACTTTGCTCCACCCACACATCTTCAAAACTTCATAGCAAAGGATCATTTCGAAAAAGTACTACCAATCAAATCCAACAATTGCTATTTAGTCCCCTCACCCACTGCTTTCGGCGAAGCCCATGCCATTCTTCTAAACATAATGGAAAATCATATCCTCTTCCCTTTACTCTCAAGAACCCCAAAGAAAATTCCAGTAAGATATCTGAACCAGTTTTGGCAAAGTTGCCGATTTGATAAAGATGATTCTCTTATCAAAGGATACATTTCAAAACCCGACAAATCTGAGCATCTGGAAATCAAGTTCAATAGAACAATGTTCTCACTTGAATTCAACCTACCAACAAGGGGTCTTCTTGGATTAAAGAAGTACGCAGAGCAACCAACAGACGACGAGATCTGTCGTTTCCTAGAAATGCTTGGGTACAACACACCACTGAGGAAGAGAAATGACTTCCGCAGAGGCAGATTACCACCTCTGTGGAATACCTTGTTCTCAATTCTTAACAGATGCCTGACAGGGAAGATAGGCAGTATTGACCAGAGCTCACATCAGATATTGACCATCATGTATGGGGTTTACTATGATCTCCCACTGGATTACGCGACCATAATGATGCAAGATTTCATTAACACCATCGACAGAAAGAACAACACAAGAAGGGTCAAAGAGAACGATCCTAAGTTTCTACCACCTCTGCAATTCCAAAGAATACTGGGAGTCTTGTTCGAACCTCTGTTGCTAATACAGAAATGGCCAATGGAAGGGCCAATTCCCAAACAGTTCCCAATGAGCAAAAATATTCCCACTGATCATGTAGATGGCTACACACACTGCAGACCTTTGTCAAAGAAACTTCTGAGGTATGCCAAGAATAAAACCCTTAAGAAAGAGTATATACGCGATCATAGAACTCCTAAACCGAGTCCTATGACACCCCCGCGTTTAGGTGTCCCCCTAGGAACAATGATTGCAGAACCTCTTTCCACTCAAGAAGAAAAAGATAACAAATTAGCAAAACACATGGCTATTCAACTCAGCTTCATAGCCAAACGTGCAGAGCTCATGGGAAAGAAGTCCTCTTCAAAATCAAAAAGGAGGAAAACTGCAGAAGGCACCTCTACAAGCGCTGCAGAAGATCAACCTTCACCTCCTCATGCCACAGAAATTGGCTCCTCTGCTCCTCCCTCTTCTCCAAAAGAGAAGAAGAAAAGAAAATCAAAAACTACAGAGGAAGGGGCACCAAAACCAAAGAGGAGGAAATCCAAAAAGAAGCATGGTAAACCACTTGAAAAATTGGTTACCATAGAAGAGGAAGCAATCGCAGAAGAAAGAACTGCAGAAGAAGAAGATGCAGAAAAAGAAATGACAGAAGAGGGATATCAATCGCCCCATCAATCCCCGGATCGATTTGCTCACCAAGGAAACATTAACGATTTCCTACAGAACCCCGACATTGCCAACAATTTAAATACAGCAGGGTGGACGGCACAACCTCTCGACCACCATTCCCCAGAAGAACAATAATTCTCTATTTCCGGCATTGACACACATCTGCAAGAAGATGATCATACACCCAGAGATCAATCAGCTGAGACACCTATTATTCTATAGAACCCCTTCATTCAGCAAGGATTGGACGTTCACAGAAGGAGTCCAAGCCCAGCTTCAGAAGAAATAGGACAAACAGAAGCTCAGTGGAATATAGATGAAGTAACAGAGACAAGAATGGAGGTCTCAGAGGTAGATTCAGACGAAGAAGAAGCTGTCTGGATACGAAAAGGTCTCTATCATCCACACGTCATGAGGTTATACGGCTCTCATCAAATGTATGACTTCTTAGGCACAGAGCAAGGAACTTCAACAGAAGATAGAGAAGAAGCTCCAAGCCATCGGATATCTACAGAAGCTGAAAAGATAAATAATGATGTAGTGCTTGGATGCTTAATAGAAGAGGAAACAAGAAAAGATGCCTGGATTAATAGAGGCACACAACCAAAACCAACTCCCAGTGCAACCCACACATCTAACTCCGCAGGTCTAGCTGCAGAAGGAGTTATTGAAATAGAGCAGCACAGCTCGATCCAAACCCAACCCATCCAGCCAGAAGTCACTCTTACGACTTCTGCGCCCACAGAAATCGGGGAATCCATTCCTAGGGAGTCTCCTCAGAGAGACTCACCTATAGTTCGTGATCGATCGCCCCATATCACAACAGAACACCCTACAGAGGAATTCGTTTCTTCTGCCACACGCACACAACTAGGGCCAACCCTTCTTTCAGAGAGAAGTAGTGAGCACAACGACGAAGAGACTCTAGACAAGTCTCCGAGTCAACAGAAGGATAATCTAGTACCCACCTCTGGAGTGGATCTAGACAATGTCGTTCACAGAACTTCTGTAGAGTCTGAAGCACTAGATGCTTCTGCTCGAAGATCAGATGGAAATCCTTCCACCCCCAACATACAAACAAGGGTGAACGAAGGTGTCCCAGGAGCAGGGACTCACTCTGGAGACTAATGTGTTCCTCCAGAGGTTACACCAGGGACACAAGTATCAAGGGATGAGTTCCAAACCCTTGTCACCTCTGTGAACCAAACCATGAAAGAGTTGCAAAGCTCTTTCACATCTTTTGCAGAGAAAACATCAACGGCCTTGCTGAATCTGAACACCAAAATGGACAATCTATCCACAGAGGTGAAAACAGCCATCACAGAGATGAAATCTTCTGCGCAAACAACTGCAACAACTACAGCCACTTCTGCTGCTAAAGATTTTGGAATTACCGCAACTTCTGCATTCAAGGAATCAGTAAAACATTTCCTTGAACAAATGAACAAGCAATCCAACAAATCACAGAGCATCACACCCGCAGATCTACAGAAGGCTCTGCAAAACGTTCAAGCAGAGGCAATGCGCAACACAATACTGATGCAGCCTAAAGACTACATCACCAGAGCACAGCTAACAGAGCTCGGCCAAAATGTCATAAACCAGGTCACTGAAGTCATTGTCTCCTTCACTACTGCAAATGCCAACTACGTCAAAGAGTTCAGAAAAAGTGTCGGCAGAATGCGCTTTAACACAGAAGCAGTGCTTGCAACTCTTTTCGGCCTCTGTGACGATGTATGTGCGAAGTTGATGGCCGCAGGAGCAGAACTACCAAAGAAACCCAAAGCTTCCTGCAGAGCAGAGGGTACTTCTGATAAAAGTCAGGATGATTCTGATGATGACCATCTTGGTCCATCAGATAATCCTGAGGGGGAGAATATAAGGGTGAAAGCTACGACCAGAGGAATACAAGCTCCACCAATCGCAGCAGAACCAATCAGTCAAGACCCTCCAGAACAAACCCAAGATCAACAACAAAACCAACAGACCACAGAGACAACACCCATCTCTGTGGAATCAACTCCTGAAGAAACCAATATTCCAGAAGCTGATCAGCATACCACAGAGGCAACAACCACCCCTGTGGTAATCAACTTGGAAAAGAGTCCTTCAACAAAATCAACAGAAAAACCCCAAACCATACCAAGAAGAAAGTCGATTGCCACCAAACCAATAAGAGCAACGACCTCTGCGACCTCTGCTTCTGATATTCTGAGAAAGATGCACAATACAATGACTGATCGAATGTCGCAGAGAGAAGAAGAAAGGCACAGGTTCACATTAGCTTTCAAAATGGCAAGAAGATTCGATGTCCAATCTTCACCAACAGAAATAGAGCTCACAGAAGAAGTCACCAAAGAACCTCCAACAGAGGTTACAGAGCAACTCAAGCCAACAGAACCATCGCCACAAAAGTCCTCTAAAACACAAGTGTCAAAACCTACAGAGGCAACCATCAAGCCAACAGAAGCACCAACCTCCAAACCTACAGAAGAAACAGGTTCTGCACCTCCAAAAGCCAAAGACAAGGGCAAAGCAATACTGACAGAAGAGCCCAAGAAAAAGAAATCATTGCCCAAGCCTACAAAGAAATTGATGAAGAGCGCCTTTGATGCCTTCCAAACTCCAAAGCCTGAAGAAGTTGACTGGGCATACATATTGAAGCCTCTGTCAGACATTCCACTAACAGGTAGAGCTGCAGAAGTTGTTCAACAGATGGAGAGTCTCAGAAGACAAGTACCACAACCTGGTCCAACACATGAAGAGATGGAAGAAGTGGTATACAAATACCTCTATAAACAAACCTTTCAGACCAATCATCCAACAGATCATGTGACAGATTCAAGGATCAGAGATAAATTTGAGAACATCTTCACAAGGACAAAGCCAAGAACCAAAGCAGATGTCTTCTCAATCCACAAGATCAAAAAGGTAATCTTCTGCAAGTTCTCCTTTACAAGAACCTATCCAAGGGTCAGGTACAACCTTTACAAAGTCAGAAGAGAAGACAATTCAGAAACCACCTTCGCTGATGCTGACCTAAGAAATATCAATCCTTATGATCTACCTGACCTTCTGCAATGGACAAAGGACAACTACAACACAGAGGCAAACACCAGAGCCTATCAAGTATTAAGAAAAGCAATGAGGGAAAAGCTTCTGATCTTCAGTATGATAGATTTTCAACTGGGAAAGGATCTTGGTCTCAAACATCTAAATTTACGACCACCAGAAGATCGCTGCCCACCCGACGCCGTGCCCAACTCTATCATTACAGAACCAAGATTCGGGTTAGTATTTCAAAACCCACAAGGCGAAATCAAACTATTTGTGTGCATGGATTGTCAAAAGTACGCAACCAATACTCTGAACAAGTTCAGAGCAAGCCTTGTAAAATACAGAGGTACATTGAAAATGGATAGAGATGCTGCAGATACTTTCATCAGAGAGATTGATGCCACAATCCGCCTAAGAGAACTCTGCATCAGTTTCTACAAAGAGATCAGAAGAATCGGAAGAGACAACAGAAGCTACAACGATTTCAAAGAGGCCAAAATCTGATTCTCAAACCTCAAATCTCTGCAAACCAAGTCAAAAGTTTATCTTTCATTGTACTCAAATGTAAAATGCCTCTGGCATATTTCTGAATGAAAGAACTTTCGAGGTATTGTTTAACCTCTGTCTTATCTCACTTAGCCTAACTAAACTCAAGTTAAATTTTTTATTTTTCACTACTTAGGGGGAGATTTTTAGCTTCAATCTTCCTAATCATAGAAGTATTTAGAAGTAGTGAAAAATAGGCTAAGTGAAGAAAGCCTCTTTACAGAGGCTCTGCCGAACTTACCGAGAGATCAAGGTCAAGAAGATACAGAAGCTAAAGAGGCGCCCTACAGAAGCTCTGTCATACGCGCAAAGAAGACCAAAGACTCGGAATCCGGTGAAGACTGCTCTTCTAAGGACCAAACCGCAGAACCTCTGTGGCACTTCACAGAGCCTCTGCGGTCTTCAACAAAGACTTAAAAGATATTTATAATATCTTGCTACTGTTACAGGACCTGTTTATCAACTTGCATGGTAGCATGCCCTGTCCAACTGCAACGTGTCAAACTCTGGTTGGATTCAATAGGGCTTAGTACATAATAGACGTCTGCTACATTAAATGCAAAACAGCACGTCCAACTGTTCATGCCATTCGTCCAACTATTCATACCGTCCTTTGTGAATATTAGCATATGCTTTATGGTCCCCTTAGAGTAGTATATAAGGAAGACTCATGTTGAGTTCTTCCTATCCATCGATCGATCAATCGAACAATCGAAACAAGAATTCAAGAGAGAAAAACATCACAAGCTTTAAACACTTTGAGAGTCATATCTGTTTTAAAAGCTTTGCTTAACTCACTGTTCTTGAATCTGTTCTTAATATATATATTCAGTAAACTTTGAGATATTATTTCCTGTTCACTTTTATTTATATTATGTTCTAAATCTATCAAACATATCTGTTAGTTCTTCAAATACGCTTACGCATCAAACTCAAACTTGAACTAATAGATCTGATAATCTTGTTTAAACAAAACCGGGAACCAACAGTTGTCGTCTTCAATGTGAGTTTAGATGCTCATAACTGATTTCGTCGGTTATAGCCGTTGTCCATTAATGACTTTGACTCCTGCATTAATCACTGAACAAATATAACAGTTGTATAACGCGTTAGTCGGTCGAGGTCGCATGGTTTTATGCGACGGTCGTGCGAGCTAGGCGACGTCGAGGTCGAGTGTCGTGAGGCAAAAGACTTTCGATTTTATCTTTAATCAGGAGGTAAAGTACTATGATTTTACCTTAAAATGAGAATGGTCTTATAGAAACGTCGTAAGACCATTTGGTCGTAAGACCAAGATGACGATGTCATAGGACTAGGTCGTAAGACCAGGATGTCAGGATGATGCTGGCGCAGGACTAGAGCGATATAAGACTGATGATAAGAGACTGTCGACGCAAGACCGACGAGTCGTAACTGGCGACACGTAACTGGCGACGTAAAACTAATGACGTTAAGACTAGTAATGTGCGACGTGCGACACGTGACGTGCAATCATTAGATGTAAGATGATTATTGACCCAATATGGCTTTTAATAACCAATTATCGTGTGTCGGGGGTATGACTGTAATGGGTATTACTTTTGTTAGTCGGAGGTACGACCGTCGTAGATTTAGGGTAATCAAGGTCCATGGGTCATGTCGAGGGAGTTTCCCAAGTCGGTCGAGGGTGTGATTTTTTACCCAAACAGCGTGACGTTTGGCCGCGGAATATGTCAGACCGCATACGTCGGAACCACCAGTGATGCAATTGACGACCTTAGCATGCTCGGAGGTTGGCGGTCGAACGTCGTTACCTGGAGTAACGACATCGTCAATGATATCTTTGAGGTTTCCTTTCGGGACATGATATGCTAACTCCTTTTTGAGAGTTATACAATTGTCTGTCGCATGGCCATGGTCGACATGAAAGTCGCACCATTTTGATTTGTCTTTCTTGGCGTCGTCCTGCTCGGATTTCTTTGGCCATCGAATGGTCGCCTGGGCGGTTTTCAGAGCTTCGACCAAGTCCTTAGTGGACCCTTTGAACCCGTAAGAGGATATTTTGGGGTATTGAGTAAACTTGGTCGCAGTCTTGGCTTCCGCTTTTGTCTTGAGCCGGACGTTCGAGATTTGACGTGCGCGCTCTGGCCTAGATATTGCCTTTGCCTTGAACTCTGGCTTCCTTATACCTAACGACCTCTTGTCGTTGGTATGCTTGCGACGAAAGGCGGCGTCGTCCTCTACCCTCATATACGCTAGGGTTCGAGCTCGGACGTCTTCGAAATTCTATGGGGGATACTTGGTCAAATCAGTGTATAGACCCGAACTGTCGTCTAGACCACGTTTATAAGCTTCGATTGCGGTCTTGACGTCACAGTTGCGGATACTAATCATTTCTGCATTGAACCTATTGAAGTAGCTTTGGATAGACTCATTAGCTTTCTGCACGACATAATAGAGGTCACTGGTCTCTTCTCCATCTTGCGACTGATGGCGAACTGCTGGGAGAATTGATTGACCAACTCAGCGAACGAACCAATGGATTTGGGTTTGAGATTGATCAACCATTAGAGGGCAGGACCAGTGAGAGTCGCTCCAAAACTCTTGCACATGCATACTTCTTGATACATGTGTGGGATCAAGACCGTCCACATGAGCTGCTTATACTGCACGATGTGCTCCGTTGGATCGGTTACCCCTGAATACTTGGGCGTGAAGGCAGGGATGTTAAATTTCTTCGGGACATCAACAGTCGCAATCTTATCGACGAAAGGTGATGCTTGATACCCCGAACGAGGCTCGACGTCGACGGGCACGGCTGCCCCAGGTAGCTTAGCGAGTAGGGACATGACTCGCTCATTTTGATCTTCTAACATTTTTAATCGCTAGGCAACGGGGTCGTTAGGATCAGGATTAGCACCTGCTAGGGGGTCGACACCTGAACTGGTGCCATTACCATACGACGAGCCATTGGCGTCTCCGTTGAAAGGGACAAAATATGGCTGTGACCCATTCTGAAATGGCTGCGACCCATTCTGAAACAGCTGCGATCCATTCTGCATGGGTGGAGGCCTTATATACTGAGGAGGAACCGTCCCGAATTGGGGATTTAGGTTGAACGATCCTGGCTGTTGGTACTGTGCGAACGGACCTGGTTGCTGATTCTGCATGAATGGACCTGGTCCTGGATTACGGACGAACGGAGCCGATCCAGGGTTATGGACGAGCGGAGCGGACCCTGGATTTTGACCGAACGATCCTTGACGTGGATTCTGGACGAATGATCTTGGACCGTTCTGTGGTCCGGAGGGATTTCTCAGTCGGGCAATCTCTTCAGCTGCTCTTCGACTCTGCTCAGCCATGGCAATTGATTTGATTTCATGCGACTTCCAATTCCTGGTACATCTAGGCAATGACTTGCTCTGGATTTCCAAGGGCTGCCATTTTCCTGAAACAGAAAACAGAGGGCACTACAAGAAACCGTTAGTAAGACGCACGCTTGTCGAAGATTTTCTCTAGATGGGGCCCTACGGTGGGCGCCAAACTGTTAATGCCAAAAATCGTCCAGAAGGATAACTTAAGGTTGATTGTGGAGCTTAACAACTAAAGAAAGGAATCGTTCCACAAAACAGTGCGTTTAAGATAGAAATTCGTAAAGAAACAAGGATTTTGGTGACGCGGGAAAAACCTCAACGAGGAAAAAACCCACAGACGACTGTGGAAGTCGTCGCTGCACTATGATCGCCAAACAGGGGCGATGTTTTTTGTTTCAGGTGTCGGGGATACAGTGATTACAATACAAATGACTTGAGATGTAGAAATAACAAGTGTATCGAATGTAAAACAAGTGTGTCGTGTGCTAAAACTATAGGTCGAGTGTGTAAGTCGTGCATCGAGAGCAATCTCTTGAGAGGATGTTCTTTGCTTCGGATGTTCTTTAGTACGCAATGTGAATTCGATGATGGATGATGCACAAATGATAGCTTTGTCTTCGTATTTATAGTCTTCGAATGCATTTAATGACTTCATGATTTCTTCTAGTAACGATCGTACCGGTCATTGTTGTTTTAATGCTCATAACTGCTCTGTCGGTTTCGTCTGTTGGCTATGAATGATGTTGACCTGCATTAAATGATGAAAACATAACAGAAATGTCGCGTGTTAGTTGGTCGAGGTAGTGTGTTTCTACACGACGGTCGAGTGTCGAGAGGTACTTTCGACTTTGTCTTTGGTCCAAGGACAAAGTGTTTGTGTTTCAACTCCGTTATAAAAGAAGTGCAATAAACGTTCTTATTGTCTTGGTCGTGGTCGAGAATAGTGAATTTTTACCCAAACACATACCACGTCTCGAAGGGTAATCTCAAGGATATCATCAACAACGTCGTTACCCCAGCTAACGACGTTCGACCACCAACTCCCGATCATGCAAAGGTCGTCAATTGCATAACTGGTGGGTCCGACGTATGCGGTCTGACGTATTTCGCAGCCAAGAGTCATGCCAGCCAAGCACCTGACGATCGACCTACCCCTCGCTCATCAAGACCCAAAGGAGATTTGGAGTTAGAAGCCATGAAAATTACATTCGACCAAGACGACCTCGGCGACTCGCATCAAAAGCATCATGACGGGTTGATCATTCAACTCACGATTGGTAATTGTCTGACCCGACGAGTCTTGGTCGACGGGGGCAGCTCAGCGAACGTCATCTTCCTTGACACCATCAAGACCATGAGAATCGATCCATCGGAAATTACCCGACGCTCGACAACCTTGGTCGGTTTCAATAGAGACGCGACGAGTACCTTTGGAGAAATTACCCTACCTGTCTACGCCCGAGGGATCAACAAGCCGACAAAGTTCAACGTCATCGATTGCTCGTCGGCCTATAACATCATCTTAGGTCGACCGTGGATCCATGACATGAATATCGTTCCTTCGACATATCATCAGACCATGACGTTCCCTACGCCGTGGTGGGTCTAGGAGATCAAAAGTGAGCCGAAGGTCACCCGCGACTTCTACAAGACGACCCTGAAACCGCAAAAATAGGCCATCTAGCAATTACTATCGCCTAGAGGAAGTCGTCCTGGACCAGAGAAAGCCTGACCAGATCGTCTTTGTAGGTTCATCCCTCGACCCTTGCCTTAAGGAAAAGCTAATATGTTTTTTGCAGGAACATGCCGACTGCTTTGCCTGGCCGAACGAAGACATGGTTGGCATAGACCCCGACGTAATTTCTCATAAGCTCAACGTCAACCCGTCATTCAAACCTGTCAAGCAAAAGCGACGAAAATTTGCTCCTGAACGGAATAAGGTGATTAATGACGAGGTCGACAACCTCCTCAAGACAGGAAAGATTCGAGAAGTAAAGTACCCCGACTGGCTTGCAAATGTCGTGGTCGTGCAAAAGAAGTATGGTAAATGGAGGGTCTGTATCGACTTCAATGATCTCAACAAAGCTTGCCCAAAGGATCCTTTTCCGTTGCCACATATCGACGCCATGATCGACGCGACAGCAGGACATGAACTATTGACGTTCATGGATGCTTATTCCGGATACAATCAGATCCTGATGCACGTCGAGGACCAGGAAAAAACCGCCTTCATGAGAGGTATTTATTGCTATAAAGTTATGCCCTTTGGTTTAAAAAATGCAGGTTCTACCTACCAACGTCTGGTGAACGAGATGTTCAAAGATCATCTTGGTGACACGATGGAGGTGTATATCGACGACATGCTCGTCAAGTCAAAGAAGCAGTCGACCATGTCGAGCATTTGTGGCAGTCGTTCGACATCCTTCGAAACTATAACATGAAGCTGAACCCGACGAAATGCTCCTTTGGCATCAGCGTCGGGAAGTTCTTGGGCTATATGGTCACTCGACGAGGAATCGAGGCCAATCCAGATCAGATCAGGGCCATTATTGAGATCAAATCCCCGAGGAATTTTAAAGAAGTCCAAATGCTCACTGGTCGAGTGGCAGCCCTGAACAGATTTATCTCTCGATCATCGGATAGATGCCATCTATTCTACAACGTCCTCCGGAAAAATAAAGGCTTCAACTAGACCGACGATCATGAGCAAGCACTGCAGAAACTGAAGGAGTATATGACGTCACCGCCTCTTTTATCAAAACCTCACGATAATGAAGTCTTGCAGCTATATTTGGCTGTCAGTCCTAATACGGTAAGTGCCGTCCTGACACGAGAAGACGAAAAGCAGCAACTGCCGATCTACTATATAAGTAAATCCATTTTGGACGCTGTTTGGGCAAAAAACCACGTCGTACGACCACGACCAGAACAGGTAAGACGCACGTCATAATCCAAATCTTGTATTAAGATAAGGTCTTGACAAGAACCCATAAAACATCCGTCGTCTCCCGAAAAAGGTAAGTCGTACGTCTCCCATGACGCACGACCTTAGTATCGCCCGTCCCGTACGACCATCGCGTAAGATCATTGTACCTTCGACCAAAGCTAACGTTAACCTTGACTGTTACGTTTGTTAAGTGTTTAATGCAGGAGTCAAAGTCATTAAGGAGCAACGGATATAACCGACGCAACCATCAACGATCGATAACCGTAACGGACGAAGATCATCATGGATAATCACTCCGGCGACCGTTTCCAACCGTTGTAGCCGTTGATTAAATCATTAATGGAGCTAATTAATGACGCGAAGACTATAAAAGACAAGCTAAAGCCTCATTTCAAGGGACATCGGTTAACATTCAATACACTTCAGCGAACATCATCATACAGCAGAGAAAATCATCCAAACTCATAGCAAAGAACATTCAACCTCTGGAGATTAAGTACTGAAAGCCAGAATCTTACAGCGAACTGAAGAACACTCGAAGGAAAAGCTCAAGTATCGCTCTCGATGCACGACAACAGTCCTCGACCAGAAGTTCACACTTTGTATTCACACGCGACAAACACCTATTTTCACATTTAAACACTTGTACTTTACACTTCGAAGCATTTCCTTCATTTGTATTGTAATCATCGTACGACCAACGCCAGTACCAAGGACGTCGCCCCTGATTGGCGACCATAGTGCAGCGACGACATCCCTTGTCGTCCGCAGGTTTTTTCCTCGATTGAGGTTTTTCCTGCGTCATCAAATCCCTTGTCTTGTTTATTTTTTCCCTCATCGCACGTCTCGTCAAAAGATCCTTTCTGAAAGTACAGGATCTAATCTTACAATCAATATAGAAAGCAGTAATTGAGAAGTTGTATGATCAAGCCCAATTGTATTCAATGATGAACAGGATTACAGATCTAAGAGAGAGAGAATCTCAAAGATTACAAAGAATGAATACAAAGATACACGGGAAAATCAATCAGTTAGCAACGTAGTGCTAACCACTCTATTTATACTGCAACGGACATGTTAAAGCTACAGTACAAATAAGAAAGACTAATAAGAACATAACACGTGTCCTAATTAGTTTACTAAATACCAAGTAAAGTATGTAGTCATAAGTTCTGAACAGGTAGTTCAGAACTTCTGAACATTCTTCTGATAACGCTTCTTAGAGCTTCTGACTCTTTCTCTCAGAACTCTGACTTCTCTTCTCAGATCTCTGACTCCTCTACTCAGAACATCTGAGTCTTCTTATCAGATCTTCAACACTTGGTTTATTGACAAAACTTCAGATCTAACAATCTCCCCCTTTTTGTCAAATAAACTTGAATTTAGCATCATCCAGGTCTTTCAGAGCAGGAACGATTTTCTGAAGTAGCACATTTCTCAGATTAAGCCTCTTATCAATTTTGACAATGATTTCTTGAATAATTTCAACTTGCTGATTGATTACTTCTTGAATTATATTTGCTTCCTTCACTTTCAACATCTTTTTCTCCAAATTATGCTTTATGATTCTTAAAGTTCCAAAACAGTATTTTGCAGTTTCCTTTGCTCTGAAGAAGATCTTTCCACTTTTGTTTTTCAAAAATACTCCCAAATCTGGATATTTGTGAACACTTCCAGTCTTTAACACCTTTTTCTGTTCATGATCTGTGTTGGGATTTGCCAGATAAACACATGGCTTTTGTAAGTACAAAGCTATTTGGAAATCTGTATAACAGTGCCACCTTAAGATGTAGAACATGGCCTCAATCACCACACTTCTTGCCTTCCTTTCATTTCTGTCTTTGCTTGACTCTTTGAAGCATAGAAAGCTGTGTAATCTGTAGAAGTCAACCACTGATAGTTTCTCAAAATCTGCATCAGTAAAGTAATAAACCTTGCCATCTTCTCTCAGAACTTCAAAGGATAAGTACTCCATCTTTCTGAATTTCTTAACCTTCAATTCTCTGATTTCAGTGATTAGAAAATCTGAGTAAACAGCTTGCTTTGCTTTGCCAAGACATCTTGATTTTTCAGCCAACCAGATCTGAGTCTCCTTAGGTCTATCATAATACACATCCAAGAATTGTACTTCTTTTGGTTTGAAGAACTCAGGCAAATCAAATTCAAGAAAGTATCCATTTAGATCAATGGATATTTCATCTTCTTTGGGTTCAGACTGTTCAGCTTGATCAAAACTAGTTATCTGCACATTCTGAGGTGTTGTGTTCTGGACTTCTTCAACTTCATCTGACAGAATTTCATTCACTTCATACTCAGCAGGAAACACAAAATCATTATGTAGAATCTTTTTGGGATTCACCTCAGATAGCAACCATTCACTACAGTTTCTGATTTTTCTTCTAAGATCCAACCTCCTTTTCACAGAGTTCATACATCTCTTCTCTAAACTCTCTCTTTCAGTTTCCACACTTACTTCCATTTTAATCAATAACCAATTCAGAGTTGCATCACTGTACTTCACCAACTCTTTTAATCTGAACATTTCAAGCCTTTCGTGAACTGTATATGTGAACCCTTCTGTCTCCATTCCTTCATTCACAAATCCCTTCAAATATAAACCAATTTCTGTTTTCTTTGTGGGAGAACTCAGATTACACTTCTCTTTTCTTTCTTGAATAGCTAATTGGAAGTCATACAAGTGTATATTTCTAACATAGATACCCATAAGTCTTCTGCATTCAATTTCCATCAAGGCTTCTTTAGTGCTGGCAAAGAACTTGACTAGAAAGATCTGATCATCAAGAGTCAATCTGTGAAAATCAAAAGTAGACATGGAAACCTTTGTATTTCTTTCTTTCAGTACTTCCATTCTAACAAATATTAAACCATTGAATTCTTCTTGTTGAAACATCAGAACTTTCTCAATTCTTTTCTGAATATGCAGTTTTGAGTCAGGAACTCTGAATCTGTTAGAAGCTTCTGAGTAGACTATCTGAGCTCTGTCATCCATAAAACCATCAATGTTACTTTCCAAAAGCTCATACTCTCCTTCTGTGTAGTAGAGATTATCATACATTTCCTCAGGAAAAATATCATCATGAAATTGTCTGGCTAATGGCACATCACTTAACTCTAGGATGAAATCACATACAGGTTCTTCTAGTCTTTGCAAGTTAATCTTTGGGATCTCAATTGGTTTTCTGAATACATACTCAGAAGGCATAAAGTAGTCTTTCACTTTCACATACTCTTCTTCTGTATTTAACTCATCACAAAAGTTAAATATAAAATCATCTTCAAAATCCTGAGTATAATTCACAGTTCTGTCTTCTTCTCCCATTAGATCAATAGGTCTTACCATTTTTATTCCTTGCTGAACTTTTTGAATATTCAAAGATCTGACTAAATTATTATGCATCCTTCTGATCAACTCTTCACTTAACCTCCTTTCTTCTAATTCAGAATCCGTCATATTTTCTTTGTTATACACCACAATATCTGTACACATGTTGACCACTTCACTTTCCACTGTCTTTTCTGATCTCAATACAGATTCCTCAATAGCTTCAGTTTCATCTGAGTTTCCTTCCATCTCTGTGTCTAAGTTCAATTCCTCTGTTTTATCTGAATCACCACCATCTGTACTTTCCAACTCCATTTCCTCTGTATCTGAACTATCAATCTGAACTATCTGAGTTATTGCCTTTAACTTTTCTTGTGTCTGATCTTCTGAACTTTTTGTACTGGCTAAGTGCATATCTGCTATCTCAAAATCTTCTATGCCAATGTCATCATCAGAACTTAACCTCTGTCTTTTCTCCCCCTTTTGATGATCATGAGGCTCATTATCATCAAACTTTCTTTTCAAGTTCTGATTAAAAGTAACTTCAGGTTCAGCTTCTGCAATAGGAACAGGATCAAGAGGCTTTGAAGTAGAAGCCAATGATACACTCAGTGCTTTCAGTATAGATTCCTGCATACCTTGCATTTGTTTTAACATATCTTTTTGAAAACCAGACATTATATCCATGATCTCCTTTTTGTGAGAATCCAAGGATTTCTTTACATCATCTACTTTGGTTTCAACAGAAATCAACTTTTTCTCCAACACAACTTTCAAATCTGACATCTCATCATTCAAATCCTCCACCTTCTTCTCCAAAATTTCTACTTTTTCCCCCATCTCCTTGTTTTGTTTCTGAATCTTTTCAAATTCAGAAGTTTCTAACAGTGAACCTGAACCAACAGATGGTCCAGTTTTCATGTGCCCAGAGGGCTCATGGCCTGTAGATAACACAAAGTCATCTTGTACAACAGATGCACGTTTGAATGAGGCTTTTGTAATGTTCACCTCACCAGGACTTCCATCCAATCCTCGACACCCAACATTAGGTATGTCTATGAATGTTGTTTCAGGAATACGAAATTCCTGATTTGTGCAAGTGTCAGAAGGAATTTCAGGCTCAATATGAATAGGACTGTGATATTCAGACTCAATGTGTTGAAAAATAGATTGGGATTTATCACCTCCCTTCAAATGAGTTTGGGATGGTTCCCCGGATTTGTGTGAAACAGTAGCATGTTGAAATGCTTCTGAGTGGATATGGATGGGTTGTTCAAGATCCACCACTAGGTCCATGGTGTTTGTTTCAATATTGGACACCAAGAGATGTGAACCAATAGCATTTGTGGTTACCTGGTCAAGATTAGCTGGTTCAGAGGCATCTCTTTCTGTTTGAACCTCTGTTGACAATCTCTCATCCTCACACCACTCTCATTCTGTTTTTCCTCACCAAATCTAACCAAGCTCTCAGAATTTTCCCCCTCAAGTCTCTCAGAATGTTCACCCATCTGAACATCCTCCCCCTCTCTAATTCGACTAGACCCCTCACCTCTCTTCTCAGGTTGGTCCTCTTGGGTAGGGATTTGAGGTAATTCAATTCCCATAGAGGTGCAATAAGCTTTTAAAATCTCACTTTCCCTTGGAATATAATTCCTAAGTGATTTTGGCAACAATTTATGATTGGGATAGTTTTCAAGTCTTGTTACTGAGGTCATCTTACCCAAATAAAATGTGGGACCATGCTCTTCATTTGTTCTTCTTGAGATTGTTCTGTTTTCCTGCATGGCATACCAAATAACAATTTGCCAGTACCTTATATAAGGAATGTATGTCAGTGGAGCATCCTTTATTTTCCTCTGAATTGCTTTCCGATTCTTCTCAAATGTATTCTTCATGTCTTCCTAAAGTATTAAAGTATAGTCATAATGCCTATTCTTCACTAAGCCCTGAAAGATCTGAAGAATTTGTTTAGAACCTTGATCAGCAGAACTATTCTTCCCTGACAAACATTTATTTACCACATGAAAGAAGCAAGCCCAAATAGGTGGTAATTTGTTTCTTCTGAACCAACTGAGAGTCCTCAATCCTTCATTGTATCCCAATTTCATAAATTCTGCTATTAATTCCTCTGTTAGGGGTGAGTCTTCAAAATCTGTCCTTCTTTGTACATCATCTTTCTCTGGTAGATTCAGCATTTCTCTTAGTGCAGAGATAGATAAGGCAAATGTCACTCCTCCAATTTCAGACACAAACTTATTATCTTCTAACCTCAGATGTTTCCACCATTGTTGTATGTACTGAACAGGAACATTTTTGCTTCTTGTAAACCATTTTCTATAAGGATGATGTTCGAATAACTCCATGATAATTTTGTGTTCAGGTTTAAATCGACTTTCCTCAAACAATATAACACAGTTATTTTCAGACAATTTCAACCATTCACTCTCAGGAACAGCCCTTTCCACGAAAATAGGTCTATCTGACATAATCGACCCTGCAGCACTCTGTTCATGTTCAATATTAATGTTTACCTCATCTGCATTTCCTTCTGATTCATCCATTTGTTCATCTTCTTTATCATTTCTTATTGCCTCTTCCTCTACAGCTCTATTCTGTACTTCATCATTATCCGAATCAGATGAATCCATTATCGATTTTGTAGAATGTAGCGAAATTGGACCACTCCTTCGTATTCCAGACATGATTTAAGAAGAAAACAAACTCAAAGAACTCTGGATTTGATTCGTATCTCACTTTTCGCTCTGGAATTTGAAAAGATTTGGAATAGGGATTTTAAGACCTATTTAAAATCCGCGAAGTTGAAAGGTTTAACGGAAAAGCGAAATCAATGTTATAACGGAGTCAACACATTTGAAATGCCACAGAGGATTTAAATGAAATGCGTGGCATAATCAAACAAATATGAAGTTGACACGTGTTAGTGGATAGAATTTTGACTCAAGTCAAAGATCTGAATAACACGCTCAGATGTTTTGACTTTTCTTTATCAGATATCTGATTGTTCTACTCAGAGTTCTGATTCCATAACTCAGAAGAATTTTGTCTTATAACCAAAATGTCATTTAAAATCAACTTCTGACAAATATAAAACATTTTGATTATTCAGAAGAGGTTTGAACAGATAGAAACACTTTTTATCATCAAAATTCTGTTAATATTATGATGATTTTTAAAATAAATCATTTAAAATCTTATATCTGAATATGAAATTTTTTTTAATTCAGATATAGTTTGAACAACAAAAAAAAAATATTTATCATTAAAATCTTGTTCTTCTTAAAATGATCAGAGATAAGAAATGAAAACAAACCTTTTTAAGCATCACAAAATAATTTCCAAACAAAATTTTTTTTTGATGCTCCCCCTTGACTTGAGCATGCATTTGACTATTTATGATACATAAAGATGAGATAAAAAGATATAGAAGAAGCATAATCCACACAGTTGAAGTATTTGTATTTCTCAAAAATAAATTTTTGAAAGTTAGATTGCTGAAGTATTGACTCAGAATCTCTGACCTTAAGACTCAGAAGTTCTGATCTCAAGACTCAGAGGTTCTGAACTTAAGACTCAGAGTTCTGAGTACGCTACTCAGACAATTTTACTTGGAAAAATTTAGCATTTTTAAGAAAAACAAATATTTTCAATTAGTCAAATTAAGCATTCCTATTTTACATATGAGAAAAAAGAATCTTTTGTGATCAAGAGGCTTTGTGAACAAGTCAGCCAATTGATACTTTGTATGCACAAAGTGCATCTCTATAGTTCCTTTTTCCACATAGTCCTTTATAAAATGATACCTCACATCTATATGCTTAGTCTTTGAATGTTGAACAGGGTTCTGAGTAATGGCAATTGCACTTTCTGAGTCACAATAGATAGGAATCTTGTTAAGCTGATATCCATAGTCCATGAGTTGTGTTCTCATCCACAATGTTTGAGAGCATGAAGCAGCAGCAGCAACATACTCTGCTTCAGCAGTTGAAGTGGACACACAATTCTGCTTCTTTGATGCCCAACTCACTATTTTATTTCCCAAAAAGTGACAAGCATCAGATGTACTCTTTTTGTCCAACCTACTTCCTGCATGATCAGCATCAGTGAAAGCAGTCAATTTGAAGTCAGTTTCTTTTGGATACCATAAACCTAGATCAGGTGTTCCTTTGAGATATCTTAAAATCCTTTTGACAACCAACATATGTGATTCTTTTGGGTTAGATTGAAATCTAGCACAGAAACATGTAGAAAACATGATATCTGGTCTACTTGCAGTAAGATAAAGTAATGATCCAATCATGCCTCTATAGAGTTTGATATCTGTTGAAACACCTTTGAGATCAGCATATAACTTTATGTTAGTTGCCATAGGTGTTCTCATAGAAGCACAATCAGACATTTTGAACTTTTTCAGAATGTCTCTGACATATTTTCCTTGATTTATAAAAATACCTTTTGGTAATTGTTTGACTTGAAGACCAAGGAAAAAATTCAGCTCACCCATCATGCTCATTTCAAATTCAGAAGACATGATTTTTGAAAAATTATCACATAATTCTGGACTGGTAGAACCAAATATTATGTCATCAACATAAATCTGAATCAGAATTAAATCATCACCTTGTTTCTTTAAAAACAAAGTTGTGTCAATCTTACCTTTCTTGAACCCTGAACCTAACAAGTGTTTAGTAAGAGTGTCATACCAGGCTCGTGGTGCTTGTTTTAGACCATATAAAGCTTTGTCTAAAATATAAACATGATCAGGGAATTCTGAATCAACAAAACCTTCAGGTTGATGAACATACACCTCTTCATTAAGTTTGCCATTTAGAAAGGCTGATTTGACATCCATTTGATACACCTTGAAGTTTTTATGTGCAGCATAGGCCAAAAATATTCTGATTGCCTCTATTCTTGCCACGGGTGCAAATGTCTCATCATAATCAATTCCCTCTTGTTGACAGTATCCCTTAGCAACCAATCTTGCCTTGTTTCTGATGACAACACCTGATTCATCCTTTTTGTTTCTGAACACCCATTTAGTTCCAATAATAGATTTACCTTCAGGCTTTGGAATGAGTCTCCAAACTTTATTTCTTTCAAATTGAAGCAATTCCTCTTGCATTGCTGAAATCCATTCTGGATCCTCTAGGGCTTCATTAGCTTTCTTTGGTTCAATCACACTCAAGAAACCAGCAAACATTGCTTCATTTGCTGTAGCTGATCTGGTTTTTACTCCTGCTGATGGATCACCTATTACTTGATGAATAGGATGATTTTTAGTCCATTTATTTGCACTAGGGAGTACATCAATCTCTGAATAATTGTTGTTTGCATCATTCTCATCAATGATTGCTTGTAATTCTGAACTGTCCCCTTGTTCTGATGTATGAGTAGGAGTTACATCCAAGTTTGGGTTCTAATCAATGAAGTCAGAATTCTGAGTGACTTGTTCAGAGTTCTGAGTACAAGAATCAGAATTCTGATTACAAGGTTCAGAATTTTCACCACTTGTATTTATTAGATTTGGACATTCCTCTGATGGACCTTTGTCAGAAATTACAGTTGATTGAACTATTTCTGGAGTCTTATTTTTCATCTCTTTGACCATCTTTGGGTTTTCATATTCTGCATAAGAATCAGAAATTAGTTCAATAAAAGCATCCTTAAACAGTAAATTGAGTTCTGAACAAATAGAATTAGAATTTGTATCAGAAGTCATATTTGTCTTGTTCAGCATGAGTTCTGAACTGTCTTGTTCAGAAGTCCTTATTCTGGCTTCATCAAAAGTTACATTTATGCTCTCCATCATCCTCTTGGTTCTTCTATTGTAGATTCTGAATGCTTTGGAAGTTAAAGAATAACCCACAAAGTATCCTTCATCTGCCTTTTTATCGAATTTGGCAAGATTTTCTCTGTCTCTAAGAACATAGCACCTGCAACCAAAAACATGAAAGAATTTGATTAATGGTTTTCTTTTATTTATCAGTTCATAAGCAGTCTTATTTAATCTCTTATTGATTAAAGTTCTATTCTGTGTAAAACAAGCAGTTGCAATTGCTTCAGCCCATAGGAAGGTAGGAAGATTTGCATAAGCCAGCATTGTTCTCGCAGCTTCAACTAGAGTTCTATTTTTCCTTTCAACAACACCATTTTGTTGAGGAGTTCTGACAGCAGAAAAATTGTGAGAAATCCCAGAACTTTCTAAAAAATTCTGAAGAGTCTCATTTCTGAACTCTGTTCCATTATCACTTCTAATTTTCTGAACTGGAAGTTGTAAGAGAACTTGAATCCTTTTGATAAAATTTATCAATGTAGTAGCAGCTTCTGACTTAGCTCTTAGGAACTCAACCCATGTGTATCTGGAGAATTCATCAACAATCACAAGCATATATTTCTTTCCTCCCATAGATTGAACTGAAATTGGACCACAAAGATCAGTATGAATCATTTCTAATGGTGCTTTGCAAGATGAGACCATTTTTAATTTGTGAGAACTCTTTTTCATCTTGCCCATTTCACAAGCTGAGCATAATGATTCTTTTTCAAATTTAAGCTTTGGTAAGCCTTTAACCAGATGTTTTGCAACGAGATTATTAAGATCTTTGAAATTTAGATGAGAACATCTTCTGTGCCAAAGCCAACATTCATTTGCAGTTGATTTTGATAAAAGACAAACTGTATTTAATGTTTTTAATTTTGAAAAATTAACTACAAATAAGTCCATATGTCTTTTGGCCCAGAAGACTTTAACATCATTTTCAGTTAAAATCATGCAACCTGTTATTTGAAACTTGATTTGACAAAGACTGTCTAAAAACTGACTTATGCTGAAAAGATTATGCTGTAATCCTTCAACATAGAAAACCCTTTGGATAGTCAGATCCCCTTTAGTTAAATCCCCATAACCTTTGACTTGTCATTTGCTGTTATTTCCAAAGTTTACTGCTCCTCCAGCCTTTTCTGTGAAGTTTGATAGAAAAGACTTCTGACCTGTCATGTGTCTTGAAGCTACTGAATCTAAAAAACCACACATGACAGCCCTGCAAAAGGATCAGTTAGTTTTAGGTACCCATTTTGGAATGGGTCCATCTTTGTTAGTTTTGTCATTGGATTTAACATTAGTACCTTTTACTTTCCACTCAAAATCTTTCTTCAAACACCACTTTCCTTGAACTTTTATGAAGTCAGAACATTTTCTGCTTACAAACTTATTCACTTTCTTTTTGAAAGTTGTATCTTTTGATTTTGCAACATTTTCAACTTTCTTTTCTTTTATCTTTTCTTTCTTCTCAGTCTGAGGAACAAAAATTTTCTTCTTTTATGTATTCTGATGAACAAAAACAATTTTCTTTTCTGAATTCTGAATATCTTTTCTTATGTATGAAACAGAAGTTATTTTGACTTGACATTTATGAGAATATTGGAATGAATCATTTTTACATCTAACACAAACAAGATTTTTCTTTGCAAGTGACAATAAATCTGAAACATAGATCATTTCATTTTTATTGATACTGTTCAGAGTACAATTGCCCTTATTACAAGAATTTCTAGCTTTGAGTTCAGAAGTAGATTTCATTCTAAGCTTCTCAAGATCCCTTTTCAGATCATTCAACTTTGCAAGATCATCTTTCCTTTTGCTTTCTTCTTTTTCTGAAAAATTCAAGTCCTTTTTGTTAGAAGAATTAGATGATTCACCTTTTTCATATGTACTTGATTCATTAAAGAATTTATTATTTTCTCTTGGAGCATTAATTTTAAAAAGATCATACTCAGTCTTCAGTTTTTCAAGATCTGTTATTTTCTGAATAAAAATATTCTTTTCTTTCAAAGCTTCTTCAAGTTTAATATCCACCTCACATAAATCATTTTCAAGTTCATCATAAGCTTTCCTTAAGTCCTCAAGTTCTTGACTCACAAAATTAAATCTCTTTTCAAGTTGTTAAAATTCATCTGACTTTGTTTCAGAAAATCCAGTTGAATCAGACTTCTGACTACCTGAGTCAGAGTTCTGATTTACAGACTCAGATGTCTGATCTTTAGACTCAGAGTTCTGACTACAAAGTTCAGAATCCTGACTAGAAGTTTCAGACTTCTGATTGACTGTTTCAGAATTTTTACTTGTGTCAAATATGCTCTCAATGTCATGATATGAAAAACTTGGTTGTTTATTTTTGTAGCTGACATTTAAAGAATCATACTTGAATTTAGTATCATTGTATTTTGGCTTCTCATCTGTTGGTTTAGAAACTTCTTTCTTAACCTTTTCTTCTGAACCAACTGACTTTTCTGTTTTAGACTCAGAAATTTTCTCATCTGACTTTTTAGAGTTTGGTCTTTGCAAATTGTCAGAACTTGTTATAGAACTAGCAGGTCTTATGAAAACTTCAACAATTTCTGGGATTTTTGGCTTAGAAACTTGAAGTTTTTCATACAAGTTGATTGGAGCTTTTTTAAAGTGACATTTTCTTCCAATCCCAATCCCTTCTTTGGGTTGTAAAATCTTGTATCTTTAACATTGCTTAATAAAAGATTTAATGTTTGCTGAGTCTGACCCCTTTTCAAATTCAGATCTTCCAATTCTTTGATTTTGGTGTATAAATTCTTTCTTTCTTCAAATAACATATCAAATTTTATTTGTAAATCACCTTTTTCATCCTTTATTTTTGAAAACTCAACTTTTAGTTCAGAAAGCTTTTTCAACAATTCAGAATTTTCATCTTTAACTTTCTGTTTCTCAGCCTCAGATTCTTCATATTGTTCTTTTATTACTTCTTTTTCAATTCTGAATTTGTTAACCAAATTTCTTTCTCCTTTTATCTGTTTCTTAGATTAGCAAATTCAGTTTTCATTTCACCAATCTGTGTCATTAACTCTATTTCAAGTGAAGAATGTACCTCAATAGATGACTCAGAATCAGCATCTTCAAAATCAGAATCATCCTCATTCCTCATTTTTGCCATATAGCTTTGCATCTGTGGAAAGTTGATATGATCATCTTCATCAGAAGTGTAGTACAACCAATTCTCCTGTTCAGCCAATAAAGCAATTTTATCATCTCTCTTCTTTGCAAGCTGAGCCTTCTTGGTGTAGTACTCATAGTCTTTCACAATTTTAACTCTGCAATCCTTAGCATAGTGGCCAGATTTTCCACACTTGAAACACAGATTCTTTTCTTTTCTCTCATCCTTCTCTTCTTTGTTTTCTTCACTTCTCTCTGCTCTCTTTTCAAACTTATTTTCTTCTCTGTCTTCTTTCTTCTTATAATCTGAACTCCCAACTCTCTTATAATTTCCTTGAAATCTACCCTTCCCATACCTTTTGTTGAAAGTATTTGTCAACAAAGCTAGTTTCTCAGCCATTATCTTGATATCTTCATCATCTTCTGATCCTTCTTCCTTGTCAGATTCTTCCAGATTAGGTATCTCTGATAGATATGCAGTCTTTTGGGTGCTTTGATTGCTTTGGACTTTGATAAGAACGCTAACTGACCAGCAACATTTTTCTTCTCTTCCACAACTAACTTGACAGAGTCTTCATGTTGATTAAGAACACAGAACAGATCATTTAAGTCTTCTTCACACATATCCTTGTTCATTTGCAGACTTATGGCAAATGATGACCATTCTGAATTTAGACTGTTCAGAAATTTGTAATTTATTTCTGACTTCGTTTTCTTCAGTCCATTTCTTCTCAAGTCATTTAGAATAGTGCAAAATTTACTGTATGTCTGTGTCAAACTTTCTGACTCTTTTGCTTTGAACCTTTCATAAGCATTTATGCTTTGATTTAACTTTGCCTTAATAGATCTCACAGTTCCTAACATCTGCCTTTCCAATTCGTCCCACATTTCTTTAGCTGATGATCCACTGTCAATCCTGTTAAGAACCTCATTTGGGACAGCCAAAGTCATCAAAGTAATTGCTCTTTTGTCAATAGCATGCCTATTCTTTTGTTCAGCTATGTATTGGGAATAACTCTTCTTCACCCTGGTCGCTGGAATTTCTGGAGTTGTCTCTGTAGCAGGGGTTGCAGCGACATCGATATACACTTCAATTGGACCTTCTCGAATAGAGATCATAAGATTTTCATCAATGTTGTCTAGGAATTGGATCATACGAATTTTCCATTGCTGATACTCTTCTGGTATAAGAACAGGCGGTTTGGTTTCAGATCCCATGGCTAGATATTCTTTAGAAGACATGATTGTAAGAAAATTCAACAGAAAGACAAATTCGAGTTTCTTGATCGAAATGTAACAGATAATTCAAGAATTGCCAAGAATTCAAGAACTAGACCTAGCAGCGGAATCGATTTTTGAATGAATCAAGAAATCTTCAAGAAATTGATCAATCGATCTTCGCAATCACAATCTTGAATGAATTTGTTTGTTGATTGGCTCTGATACCAATTGAAAGTACAGGATCTAATCTTACAATCAATATAGAAAGCAGTAATTGAGAAGTTGTATGATCAAGCCCAATTGTATTCAATGATGAACAGGATTACAGATCTAAGAGAGAGAGAATCTCAAAGATTACAAAGAATGAATACAAAGATACACGGGAAAATCAATCAGTTAGCAACGTAGTGCTAACCACTCTATTTATACTGCAACGGACATGTTAAAGCTACAGTACAAATAAGAAAGACTAATAAGAACATAACACGTGTCCTAATTAGTTTACTAAATACCAAGTAAAGTATGTAGTCATAAGTTCTGAACAGGTAGTTCAGAACTTCTGAACATTCTTCTGATAACGCTTCTCAGAGCTTCTGACTCTTTCTCTCAGAACTCTGACTTCTCTTCTCAGATCTCTGACTCCTCTACTCAGAACATCTGAGTCTTCTTATCAGATCTTCAACACTTGGTTTATTGACAAAACTTCAGATCTAACACTTTCTTTAGTTGATTAAGTCCACATCGACCTTAAGTTGTCCCTTTGGTGCGATTTTTGGCATTAGCAGTTTGGCGCCATCCGTGGGACCTCATCTAGAGAAAATCCTCGACGAACGTGCACCCTACTAATAGTTTCTTGGAGTTTCTTCTATTTTCTGTTACAGGAAAATGGCAGCCTTTGGAAATCCGCAGCAAGCCGTCGCTCAGATGTATCAGGAGCTCGAAGTCGCCAGGAATCAGCTCAATGCAATGGCGGAGCAGAATCGCAGAGCAGCTGAGGATATCGCGCGGTTAAGAAATCCTCTTGGGCCTAAAAATGGTCCTAGACCATTTGTCCCGAATCCAGGTTCATCCGTGCAGAATCAGCATCCAGGCCCGTTCATGCAGAATCAACAGCCAGGGTCGTTCAACCCAAATCCTCAGTTTGGGACAATTCCTCCTCAGCATATCAGGCCACCACCCGTGAATAATGGGGCGCAGCCTTTCCAGCAAGGGTCGCAACCATTTCAGCATCCATTTCAGAATGGACCTCAAGGTGGATCGCAGCCTCTCCAGCAAGGATCGCAGCCGTTTCAGAATGGACCGCAGCAATTCCACTATGGGTCGCAGCCATATTTCGTCCCATTCAATGGGGACACCAATGGTTCGTCACATGGTAACGGCACTAGCCCAGGGGCCAATCCCTAGACAGGGGAAAATTCCGATATTAACGATCCCGTCGCTCAGCGTTTGAAGATGTTAGAAGACCAAAATGAGCGCGTCCTGTCCTTGCTCGCCAAGTTGCCTGGGGCAGCCGTGCCTGTCGACGTCGAGCCTCGCTCGGGGTATCA
Organism: Saussurea involucrata; assembly: GCA_033807775.1. NCBI lineage: Eukaryota > Viridiplantae > Streptophyta > Magnoliopsida > Asterales > Asteraceae > Saussurea > Saussurea involucrata. The sequence goes on along the minus strand of CM066321.1, from coordinate 247,169,691 downwards.
GGCGTCGCCCTTCATTGACGAGATCGCCACCGTCGAGGTCCCAACGAAGTATAACATTCTTGCCTTCACTCCCAAGTATTCGGGTGTGACCGATCCGACTGAGCACGTCGCGCAATATAAGCAGCTCATGTGGACAATCTCGATCCCATTTATGTACCAGGAAGTATGCATGTGAAAGAGTCTTGGAGCAACTCTCACTGGTCCAGCTCTCCAATGGTTAATCAATCTCAAACCCAAATCCATCGGGTCGTTTGCTGAGTTGGTTAATCAATTCTCCCAGCAATTCGCCAGCAGTCGTAAGATGGAGAAGCAGACCAGCGACCTATATTACATCGTGCAGAAAGCTAATGAGTCTATTCGAAGTTATTTTAATAGATTCAATGCCGAAATGATCAGCATCCGTAATTGCGACGTAAAAATCGCAATCGAAGCCTATAAGCGTGGTCTGGACGATAATTCGGGTTTATACACAGACCTGACCAAATATCCCCCGGAGAATTTCGAAGACGTCCGAGCTCGGACCTTAGCATATATGAGGGTCGAAGATGATGCAGCCTTTCGTCGCAAGCATACTGACGACAAGAAGTCGCTAGGCGTCAGAAAGCCAGAGTTCAAGACAAAGGCTGTTTCTAGAGTAGAACCAGCGCGCCACATTTCAAATGTTCGTTTCAAGACGAAAGCAGAGGCCAAGACCGTGGCTAAGTTCACTCAGTACCCCAAGATATCCTCTTACAGATTCAAAGGACCTAGTCGAAGCTCTGAAAAGTTCCCAAGCTACCATTCGATGGCCAAAGAAGTCCAACCTGGACGATGCTAAGAAAGACAAATCAAAGTGGTGCGACTTCCATGCCGATCATGGTCATACGACAGACGACTGTATTGCATTGAAGAAGGAACTAGCATATCATTTCCCAAAAGGAAATCTCAAAGATATCATCGACGATGTCTCTATTCCAACTAATAGCCATCGACCGTCGACTCCCGAGCATGCAAAAGTTATTAATTGAAATTCCCTACGCCATGGGGAATCCAGGAGATCAAAAGAGTAAATAAACTGAAGTCGTAAGGTCAAGCTCTCGACAGGTTCGTTTTTCTATCCCTAAATTAACAATATCTTTTACACGGGGATAAATCTACTATGGTGCCTCGTCGCACGACAACATAGTCAACCGCAGAACAATATTTTTCCGTGTCATTCTGTCATTTAAAACCTATATTTTCCTCCCAAAAAGAGTACGGTAATAAATGACAGGGGGCAAATAGAGAGAGTCTGAAATGGTACGTTCTCTAACTCTTTCTCATACGATTTTTTCTCGCAAAACATTTACTGACTTAAGCATCGGAGGGTCGTTGGCTAGCCAACGACCAACCCCCGACATCGTTTTATCGCAGAATCGCACGACAGATTATCGCAGAATCGCACGACAGTAATCATTAAGTTTACTATATGACTTTAATATCGCAAGGTCGAACGACATAAACAATCAGGTCTCTAACTTGATCATTTCTCCACAGGGGCATACGGTACAAACTCACTGTACGATCCGGTCGTACGATCGCAGAGTCTAAACGATTTTACCCCTAAGTCTATTAACTTAGAAAATGCTTTAATCGCGTGTTTTTATATTTGTTTTACGTTCTTGTCATCGTATTACAATGAATGCCTTGGTCGCATGATTTCATATGTATCTTATGTTCGACTTCATAATTAAACATGGTTTGGATAAAGCATAAGCAAAAGTTGCGTTCATTATATAAGCCATCGAATACATAATCGACCACTAACGGTCGAGCAGCATGAACAAACAAATCGACCACTAAGGTTGTGGAGGAGCATAGATCACGACCTTGTCCGATACCTCATCTTGAAAACCCTCACCAACCGCCTCCTCTTCGACCTCCCTCTGGTCATCCAAGTCGAGATCTCTCTCGGTCCCGACTCTCTCATAAAAGAGACGCAGCTCATCCGACGCTGAAGCCAAAGGGTCCTTACCCTGCAGGTGACGTCGCATAATTGCCGCATGCGCGGTAAGTCGAGCGTCACAAAGGAAAGACTTATTTTCGTCCTTCAACTCATCAGAATCCTTCTTCAAACTTATCACCTTAGCCTTGATTCCCTCGACTTCCTTCCTCTTCGCGGTTACGGATTCCTTCATCCCTTCCAGCTCCTCTCTCTGGTCGCGCATCAAAGTCAGGGACTCCTTCAAACGCAAGTTTATCTCGTCTCTTGTATGACTGAGGGCATCCAATTTGTCCAGAGCATGGTCAAGGCGCGCTGACATCGCTTCTTCATGTTCCAAAGCAGCTCTCTCTTTAGCTAGCGCTGCATCTTCATCTTTGGTAACAGAAGTCGTTGAAACCTCTATATTCGTCGTTTCGGCATGCAATGGCAGGGATGCTTGGAACGCCTGAAGAATCATAATATGAGCAGCATTAGTAAACAACGACAACGACAAACGACAAGTCTTGAAAGAAAGGCTTACCAAGAACAAGAGTCCAGCTGTATGGAACTCTTTCTTCTCGAAAGAAAACCCGTCAAAACGCTCCCTGAAAGACGGAAGCAAATATTTTTCCAAATGGGGGAACAACTTCGTCTCGTCCAAGACATTGTCGTCCAGAAAACCCAACGGCAACGTAAAGTTGACCGTCGTTTCCCCCAAAGGTCCCTTCTATGCGCCTTTGCCCCTGTCGGCCGATGAAGGGCCGGATAGGACGACGGGAGACATCGTCGCCAGTTTCGTAGTATCCACAGATTCCGCGCCGGTCGCAACTGATGCCTTCGCCTTCCTGGACAAGGCAACCCTCGATGGGTTACCCGTCTTCAAAGACGGTTCCCTCAGAACGGACATCTTTGTCCTCTTTAAGAGGCCCGACCCGGCTGTCGGAACCTCTTTTCTCTTCAGGACTCCTGACCTAGTTGTCGAAACGTCCTTCTCCCTCACCTCGCGAGCTACTTCGACTTGGGCCATCTTCCTAGCAACAGAAGACGTCGCCTGTGCTTGAGATTCACCTGAACGGTAAAAGAAAGAAATTAGACGATTCAGAACAGAGAAAGACCAGGTCAAGCGAAAAGAAGATAAAAGGATACTTACTAATTATCTCTACCTCTGGTTCTTCACTCTTCTCTTCCTCTTCAGTCTTCTCAGAGTCCTCCTCTTCTTCTTTCTCCTCTCGACCCATCCTCATTCTGTCGCTCAAGAAAATGATGTCATCATCCTCGTCTATCAAATGACGCGTGACATACGACCGGTCTTCAGTATTAAATTCCAAGAACTTTTCAATCTTAGCCCGAGAAACATCATCCAGCTCTACCTTATCGAAATTAATATCTATACATAAAAAAGAAGATTAGTCGAAGAAACAATCGAGCAACAGAATAACATGAAAACGTACAATCAAAGGCTCACCCGTCATATTCCAACCTTCCCTAATCCAGTCACTATCAGTGTCCAGCGTCGACGCCCGTACGAATACATACCTCTTCTTCCATCCACGGTCGTTGACCGCAATATTTAAAACCAAGGTACGATCACCCTTGAACCTTGAAAACAAGCTATAGCGATGGTACTGGTCATTCTTGACCTTATACGCCGTCATAAGTTCCCTCACATTCATCGGTGGATTCCAGTTGGAGGTAAGTCGTTCGATGATCAAGATAACTCGCCAGAACTGGGGCATCAGTTGCCCCGGCGAAAGATCAAATTCACATATAAATTCGTTGACTAAAGGCGAATATGGCCAGTGAAAGCCTATTTTGAACGGGTATTCGTATATAACAATGTACCCCTCGGTACACATCTCCGGTCGAATATTACCGGCCTTACTCACAGTAACCCCCGCAGGGATTTTTGCTAAAACCCTAAAGTCGTCTAGGGCGTCTTGATCCCGGATAGTGCTCCTAGGCTCCGTCGACATCGCTAAACCCGTCAACAAGATTTGACGCTCAGAAAAACCCTAAATATCCCAGTTTTTTCTAGGCTTTCTAGCAATAGACTTGCGACGCATACGCAAGCTGGAGGGTCGTATCTTATATGATCTCAGAAAAACTTAAATTAGGTCAAAGAACCTTTACAAGTTTTAATCGAATGGAAATCGCCAAGAAAAGATCCATCGTAATCTTTATTTATGCAGTCGATCATGTCAAGTCGAATCCCTGGATAACCGTTGCGCGTCCCCGTCCTTTCGTATGACCGCAGGGATCGTCGACACCTGTCCTCGATAGCTGGTAAGCATCATCGTGTGTCAGTATGACGTCACGACCCCGTTCCCTTTTCAACTTCTCGTTCAGTTAGAAACGAACCAGTCTAGCTCCAAGGCGATTGAGGTAATTTCTAACTCTTGTCTTATTTCCTATGCGTCTGATGGACAAAATTTAAAACTTAAATTTGACATTCAATTTTCAAATTTTGGGGGCAAACTGTTTGGGCAAAAAACCACGTCGTACGACCACGACCAGAACAGGTAAGACGCACGTCATAATCCAAATCTTGTATTAAGATAAGGTCTTGACAAGAACCCATAAAACATCCGTCGTCTCCCGTAAAAGGTAAGTCGTACGTCTCCCATGACGCACGACCTTAGTATCGCCCATCCCGTACGACCATCGCGTAAGATCATTGTACCTTCGACCAAAGCTAACGTTAACCTTGACTGTTACGTTTGTTAAGTGTTTAATGCAGGAGTCAAAGTCATTAAAGAGCAACGGATATAACCGACGCAACCATCAACGATCGATAACCTTAACGGACGAAGATCATCATGGATAATCACTCCGGCGACCATTTCCAACCGTTGTAGCCGTTGATTGAATCATTAATGGAGCTAATTAATGACGCGAAGACTATAAAAGACAAGCTAAAGCCTCATTTCAAGAGACATCAGTTAACATTCAATACACTTCAGCGAACATCATCATACAGCAGAGAAAATCATCCAAACTCATAGCAAAGAACATTCAACCTCTGGAGATTAAGTACTGAAAGCCAGAATCTTACAGCGAACTCAAGAACACTCGAAGGAAAAGCTCAAGTATCGCTCTCGACGCACGACAACAGTCCTCGACCAGAAGTTCACACTTTGTATTCACACACGACCAACACCTGTTTTCACATTTAAACACTTGTACTTTACATTTCGAAGCATTTCCTTCATTTATATTGTAATCATCGTACGACCAACGCCAGTACCAAGGACGTCGCCCCTGATTGGCGACCATAGTGCAGCGACGACATCCCTTGTCGTCCGCAGGTTTTTTCCTCGATTGAGGTTTTTCCTGTATCATCAAATCCCTTGTCTTGTTTATTTTTTCCCTCATCGCACGTCTCGTCAAAAGATCCTTTCTTTAGTTGATTAAGTCCACATCGACCTTAAGTTGTCCCTTTGGTGCGATTTTTGGCATTAACAGACGTCGAAACCAGGTATTCCTCTATGGAAAAAATACTTTTGTCACTAGTTACAGCTGCGAAGAAATTGCGACATTATTTCGAATCACACCCTATTACTGTCGTGACTAACTTTCCTCTTAAGTCTGTCTTGAGGAAACCTGAGTTGACAGGTCGATTAGCGAAATGGAGCATATATCTTAGTAGTTACGACATCGACTTCAAGCCCAGGACAGCGATCAAATCGCAAGCTTTGGCAGATTTCATTGCTGATTTCAGTCCTGAACTGGAAAAAGAAGCCGAGCTCAAGGTGCTTACTGTGGCGACTCATGACGACGTGCCCTGGACACTTCATGTCGATGGGTCATCCAACATTAGGGGTTCAGGACTAGGCGTCGTCTTAAAGTTGCCACAGGGGGGCAAGATGGTATACTCCGTACGATGTGACTTTAAAACTACCAACAATGAAGCCGAGTACGAAGCCCTGATCGTGGGAATGAATATGGCCCACGACTTGGGGGCAACCGCACTACATGTCAAAAGCGATTCTCTCCTGGTCGTAAACCAGATGAATGGAGAATTCACGGCCAAAGATTCAAAGATGACAGCGTACCTAAGGGTAACAAAAGCAAAACCAGAAGTTTTTAAACACTTCTCCATCGAGCAGATTCCAAGAGACCAAAATACCCAAGCCGACGCTTTAGCAAACCTTGGGTCTGCACTCAGCGAACCATTATTCGTCAACATTCCTATGATCCACCCGGCGATACCGTCCATCGAAAGTGACGACGTCGTCCAGATCGAAGACCAAGAGGATGATTGGTCGTGCGACATCAGAAATTTCCTTATGCACGACCAACTCCCAGAAGACAAGATGGAAGCTCGGAAGATCAGGTTCAAGGCATCCAAGTACGTCGTGATCGGAGACAAACTCTATCGACGATCATCGACAGGCTTGAACCTGAGATGTATCACTAGTAAAATCCAAGTTCAAAGAATCCTTCAAGAAATGCACGACGGAGAATGTGGCAACCACTCAGTAGGCCGTAGTCTGGCTAATCGTATCTCTCGACAATGCTACTTTTGGCCGACACTGCGACAAGATGTCGTCAGGTATGTCCAGAATTGTGATCCTTGTCAACGACATTCAGGTACGTCCCACAAACCTTCTGAACCTTTACATTCGACACTGATCCCATGGCCCTTCATGAGATGGGGGATGGACATTGTCGGCAAGTTACCACTTACCCCCGGGCAAAAGGTATTTCTTCTCGTACTTACAGATTATTTTTCTAAGTGGATAGAAGCAGCTGCCTTTTCCCAAGTCCGGGACAAAGAAGTCGTCTCTTTTATCCAAACTAACATCATATGCAGGTTCGGGATTCCATCCAAAATTGTCTGTGACAATGGATCCCGGTTCATAAGCAACACGACTCGACAGTTTTGTGAAGACCGCAATATCAAGCTGACGACTTCGACGCCTAGATATCCCAGGCGAATGGACTTGCAGAGTCGAGCAATAAAACCATTATTGCTTCGATCAAGAAGAGGTTAAAAGCCGCAAAAGGAAAGTGGGTCGAATAACTCCCTTCAGTCCTGTGGGCAAATCGCACGATGCCACGCACGTCCACAGGACAAACCCCTTTCTCTTTAGTCGATGGCTGTGAAGCAGTTTTGCCGATCGAGGTCCAGATCCCGACCTCGAGGCATACTTCTGTCGACCATAACTTGGTTGATCTAAGTTATGACGTCGACGCCCTTGAAGAGCTTAAAGAATCAGCACTAATCAGAATGGCGTCGCAAAGGCAAGCGGTCGAGCGACACTTCAACAAGAACGTTAGGGCTAAAGTCTTCCAAGAAGGTGATTACGTCCTCCGATGAGTGTTCCAGAGCATTCAAGAGCTCAACACAGGTAAACTTTCCACCAAGTGGGAAGGTCCTTATCGTATCTCAGAAGTCGTAGACAAGGGTGCTTATAGACTCCAAACCCTAGACAATCGAGATATCCAACGCAGCTGGAATGCAACACATCTGAAAAGGTATTTCTTCTAAACCCTTTTTTCATATGACTTTTTTTATCACGACGATTACTGACTTAAGCATCGAAGGGTCGTTGGTTAGCCAACGACTAACCTCTGACCTTGTTTTTTTGCAGGATCGCACGACATAAGCAACCAGGTCTCTTATATGACCTGATTGCACGATTGCAATAACGCACAGCCTAAGTCTGTCGTACGACTTAATTATACGATCATAAGGTCCAAAGACCTCACGATCTAAGTTTTTTAACTTAGGAAAGTTATCATGTTTTGGATGAATGCCTTTGTCGCAAGTGCCTATGTTTGTTCTACACGACTTATGTTTAGTTGATGATCGCATGATTAGTATTGTATTCGTTAGCTGCTTGGAAATATGAATAAGAATCAGTGCATAAGTTCAAACAAGAAAATTTTTTCATTCCATGTTAAAATGACGAGTACATCAGAAGACTCGACCCCCAACGGCCGATCGATAAAAACAAAATGAAAAAAAATTCTAAGGCTGGGGTGGGTCATCGATTGTCTTAGGACCTGAAGATTCGCCCTTGAAGCCCTCGTCCATCTCCTCCTCCTCGACCTCCTTTTCGTCGTCAGGATCGAGATCCCTCTTGGACCCGACGTTTGCCAAATAAAAAGCCAGCAAGAGGATTCTTTCCCGACAAATGCTGTCGCATGATCGCCGCTCGAGCAGTCAGTCGAGCAAGGGTGAAGACAGACTTCAGTTCATCCCTCAGCTCCTTCACTTTCCCCTCCAACTCCGACACCTTGGACTTAGAATCCTTGTCTTCTTTTTCATTCACACCCAAGGACTCTTTGGTCCTGTCCAACTCAGCCCTCGAATCGGCTACCAGGGCCAGGGCCTGCTTGAGGCGTCCTCTCTTCTCATCCCTCTCATGTTCAACGACCTCTAGGTCGTTCTGAACGTCGTCGAGCCGCACAGACAAGGCCTCGATGTGCGCCAGGGCGGCTTTATCTCTCCCCAATGCCGCCTTCTCTCTTTCAAGAGCTGCGGGCACCAAACCCCTCGTCCTCTCCATTTTGGAGTACAAGGCAAGGGAGGACTGGAACGCCTAAAAAATACACAAGATACAAGTTAGTAAACACCCGACAAAGTTATAAAACATTAAAAAATCAAAGTCATGGACGCTTACCATGAATGCAAGTCCTGCGACGTGAGATCCCGGATCCTCGACCGGGACCCCCTGGAAACGCTCCCTGAAAGAGGGGAGCTGATATTTCCCCAGATGAGGGAAAACCTTCGTCCCGTCCAAGACATTATCCGCCATGAAGTCCGATGGCAACGTAAAGTTAACCGTCGTGACTTCGGCCTCTCCCGTCGAGTGGCCCTTGCCCTTGTCGGCCGACGAAGGGGTCGACGTGGCAGATGGAGACACCGCCGTTTTTGCCGGAGGCACTGAGATTATTGGTGTCGCGTCAATCGCATCAGAAGACGTCTTCGTCTTCCCAGAAGATGCGACCGACACCTTCGCCTTCTCTGGAGTGACGACTCTCGACGAGTCGTCCGCCTTTGAAGACAGTTCCCTCGGGACCGTCATTTTTGTCCTCTTTAAAACCCCCGACCCAATGGTTGAGGTCCCCTTTCTCTTCTCTCTGCCCTTGCAGGCCAACTCAGCTTGGGCCACCCTCTTGGCAGCCACAGACGATGACTTTGCACTCGCTTCTCCTAAAGAATAAAAAGAGGAACGCCAGACGTTAAAACAATAATAAGTCGAGCAGGAAGATCGAGTTACACTTACCAGTCATCTCTTCTTCCTCTTCTCTCGACTCTTCTTTTTCTTCTTTCTCTGCTTCCTCTTCCTCCTCTTCCTCTCGCCTCTCCTCTCGATTCTCTCCCAAGTATACCACGTCCTCGTCCATAAGATGTCGTGTGACGAACGACCGATCGTCGGCACTTAACTCCAAAAATTTGTCGATCTTGGCCTTGGAGTCAGCGTTGGGCTTCACGTCCTTGAACTTGATGTCTGTCAAACAGATAAAAAAGAGGAGGTAAGTAAAAAATAAGTCAACAAAATATAAATACAGGACGTACTACAACACTCACCCGCCATATTCCAACCGGCTCTAATTCATTCGCTCTCAGGATCCAGCGTCGCTACGCGTACCTAGCCTTCCACTTATGGTCGTTGACCGCAGTTTTCAGGACTAAGGTACGGTCGCCCTTGTATCTTGAGAAAAGACTATAACGACGATATCGTCCATCTTGACCTGATAGGCCGTCAGGAGATCGTTCACGTTCATGGGCGACGCCCAGTCCTTAGTAAGTCGCTCGACGACTTGGATGACACGCCAGAATTGGGGCATTAACTGCCCCGGTGAGAGGTCGAACTCGCACATTAATGATTTGGCTAGGGTAGAATATGGCCATTGGAAACCTATCTTGAACGGATACTCGTATATCACGAAGTACCCGTCCGGGCACATTTCTGGTCGAACTTGACCAGCCCTGTATAGCTTAATCCCCATAGGGATTTTTGCTAACTTCCTAAGAGAATCTATATCATCCTGATCCCTAATAGAACTCTCTGGTTTGGTCGACATTGCTAGACCAGTGAGCCAAATCTTCAGTTCGGACAGGGAAAGGATATCCCAATTTTTCCTAGGTTTCCTAGCTATCGACTTAAGACGCATATAAGGAAGAAGAAACCGTACCTTAAATAGGCGCTCTAATCCTCAAAAAACACTAGAATCGGTTTAAGATTTTTTGCGGATTTGGAATTGCTGAAAGAAAGCAAAGATCGAAGAAGAAAATACGCTCTAAAGGTTTCTGAAAGTGTAAATTGGAGAAGATCCGCTAAGGGTCTCTATTTATGTAATCGATCATGTCAGATCGAGTCGTTCAATGATCGACACGTGTCCATACCTTTTCGAAAACTCGACGGATCGTCGACACCTGGCACCCACAGCTGTCAAGCATGATCGCACGTCAGCATGACGTCACGATCTTATCCTCTTTTCAACTTCCCATTCAGTTGGAATTGGACCGATTCAGTTCCTAAGCAACTTAAACGACTTTCGACACGTGTCGCGACCCCAGACTTTTTTCTGACAAAAATTTAAAATTCAAAATTTGAAATTGCCTCTTCATTTTAAATTTTGGGGGCAAACTGTTTGGGTAAAAATTTATAAGTCACAACCACGACCGAGAAAGGAAAAAACACTCCTTACACGACACATCTTATGTTAAGATAAAATCATACACGCTCGATAACTCTATCATTAGACCCAGTTCAGGTCGAGGGTTACTCACGACACTCGACCATGACATACGACTATCGCAGGATATCTGACAAACACGATTAAACTAATGTACGACATGACTGTTATGTTTTCTTTGTTTAATGCAAGATCAAAGCCATTAATGACCAACGACTATAACCGACAAGATTATTATGAGCAGTAAATCTCAGAAAACATTACGACCGTTACTTAAACTTTTATGGGACCATTTAAAGCTGTGAAGGCTATATAAACGAAGATCCCAACCTCATTTTCGCACATCTGAGTTGAACATCATCTACGGCATAAGCAAGAACATTTCGAAGCAAAGTTCTCTCTCGAACAGACGACGCACGACACGCTACTTTTACACACGACACACTTATTTACTTTATCAATTGCGTTATTTCTGACATTTGTACTGTAATTGCTTATACTCTCGACGTTTGAAACATAAGGACGTCGCCCCTGATTGGCGACCATAGTGCAGCGACGATCATCACTGTCGTTCGCGTGTTTTTTCCTCGTTGAGGTTTTTCCGCGTCACCAAAATCCTCTCGTCTCTTTTATGTTTTGTCTTTGTCGCACGGTTTGTCGCAAGATTTCTATTCTTTAGTTGTTAAGCTCCACATTAACCTTAAATTGCATTTTTGGACGATTTTCGGAATTAACAATAGCAGACATGAAAGGTATTGTGGATTCCTTCCAATTCAGGTGGAAGATCCAACTGATATGTTTGAAGTCCTACTCGCTTGATTATAGTGAAAGGTCCAAGAAAACGAGGACCCAACTTTCCATGTTTTCCAAATCTTATCACACCTTTCCATGGGGACACCTTAAGCATCACACACTCCCCAACTTGGAATTCTTTCGGCCTTCTTTTCGGATCGGCGTAACTCTTTTGTCGATCTTGAGCCGCCTTCATATGCTTCTGAATCTGTTTCACTTTATCAGCCGTTTGTTGTACAATTTCAGGACCAACAAATTGTTTTTCTCCAGCTTTTAACCAACATACTGGAGTTCTACATTTCCGTCCATACAAGGCTTCGAAAGGTGCTCTTCCAATACTGGAATGATAACTATTATTGTACGCAAACTCCACTAAGGGTAAATGCGTATCCCAGTTACCTCCAAAATCAATCACACATGGCCTGAGCATGTCTTCCAAAGTTTGAATAGTTCTTTCACTTTGCTCGTCCGTTTGTAGATGATATGTAGTGCTCAAATTTACTCGTGTGCCCAATTCTTCTTGCAGTGACTGCCAAAACCTCAAAGTAAATCGGCTGTCATGATCAGAAACTATAGACACTGGTATACCATGTCTTGACACCACTTCATCAATATAAATCTTGGCTAACTTATCAATTGGTGATGCTTCTTTCATTGCCAAAAAATGAGCACTTTTGGTTAATCGATCCACAATTACCCAAATAGTATCGTTACCTTTCAACGTCCTTGGTAACTTAGTCACAAAGTCCATGGTAATCTTATCCCACTTCCATTCTGGGATCTCCAAAGACTGTAGACTTCCATAAGGTCGTTGATGTTCAGCCTTTACTAACGAACACGTCACACACTTTTCTACACATTGTGCCACCTCCAATTTCATAGTTGGCCACCAATAGTGTAGCTTCAGATCTCTATACATCTTAGTACTTCCAGGATGTATAGAATATTTAGACTTGTGGGCGTCTGCGAGAATTAACTCTCGGTTTCCTCCCACCTTTGGCACCCAAACACGGCCTTGGAACAGTTTGACCCCACGACCATCTTCAGTCAGTTGAAGACGTTGCTTGACCATGACTTCCTCTTTTAGATTTCCTTCTAATAATGCTTCCGCTTGTGCCACTTTGATCCTTTCAGTTAGACTTGCCATCACATCAATCCTGGCGTTAGTCGTTGTCAAGCATCCACTGTATTCTTTTCTACTTAAGGCATCAACCACAATATTTCCTTTACCGAGATGATAATGCAATTCACAGTCATAATCCTCTAATAATTCTAACCAACGTATTTGCCTCATATTTAACTCTTTCTGATCAAAGACATGTTTTAAACTCTTATGATCAGTAAAAAGAGTGCACTTTGTTCCATATAGATAATGTCGCCACAACTTCAATGCAAATACCACATCAGCCAATTCTAGATCATGGGTATGATAATTCTTTTCATGCTCCTTGAGTTGTCTTGATGCATAAGCAATCACCTTGCCATGTTGCATCAATACACACCCCAAACCCATCTTTGACGCATCACTATACACTACCAAGTCTTCGGTTCCTTCTGGTAGTGCAAGAACAGGAGCTTCACACAGCTTCTTTTGTAAGGTCCTGAAAGCTGACTCTTGCTTTTCAGTCCATACAAACTTCATATTCTTCCGCGCCAGGATTGTCAAGGCAGAAGCGATCTTTGAGAAATCTTTTATAAATCTCCGGTAATAACCTGCCAGACCCAAGAAACTTCGTATCTCTGATGCGTTCTTTGGTGTCTCCCAGTTCGTCATTGCTTCTATCTTTTCCGAACCCACTTTAACCCCTTCAGAAGTAATCATATGACCAAGAAATTGTACCTTTTTTAACCAAAATTCACACTTTGAAAATTCGGCGTACAATTTCTCCTTTCTCAAAACACTTAAGACTTCACGAAGGTGACATTCGTGATCGGCTTCATTCTTTGAATAAACAAGTATGTCATCAATGAACACGATGACAGACTTATCTAAGAATGGTCGACACACTCTGTTCATTAAATCCATGAACACAGCTGGAGCATTCGTCAACCCAAAAGGCATCACGAGGAATTCATAATCCCCATACCTTGTTCTGAACGCCATCTTGGGTATATCTTCATCTCTTACTCTTACTTGATGATAACCCGACCTCAGATCAATCTTGGAAAAGCATCCCGCACCTTGGAGTTGATCAAATAAATCATCAATCCTTGGAAGCGGATACTTATTCTTAATAGTCACCTTATTCAGCTCCCGGTAGTCAATCCACATTCTCATAGTGTTGTCCTTCTTTTTGACAAATAATATCGAAGCTCCCCAAGGTGAAGAACTTGGCCTAACAAATCCCTTTTCCAATAGCTCTTGCAGTTAAGACATCATCTCTTTCATTTCGTCCGGTGCTAAACGATACGGCGCACGTGTTATCGGTGCCGCTCCAGGAACAAGATCAATTATGAACTCTACATGTCGTTCTGGCGGTAAACCTGGAAGATCATCAGGGAACACATCTGGGAATTCTCGTACCACCTTTATATCATCCGCTCTCTTCTTTTCAATTTTAGCATCCAAAACATATGCTAAATAGGATAAACATCCTTTTACTAGACACCTACGCGCATTGGCAATAGAAATTAGTGGAATCTCTCCTTTTCTCTTTTCCCCATAGATGAATACATCACCATTGTCGAGCATAGGAATCCGAATTAATTTCTTGGCACATAGAATTTCTTCCCGATTAATTGTCAACCCATCCATACCAACGATTAGATCAAACCCCTAATTTCCATCAACATCAAGTCAATCAGAAATTTCTTTTCCTCTATCATAATCATACAACCCTCAAGTCTTTCTCGGACTAAGACTTGACCCCCGTTAGCTATTTCGACTACTAAAGCATCTTTCAAGGTAGTGACAGGCATAGCTAACTTCTGATAGAACAACATTGATATAAAAGACAGATTGGCACCACAATCAAATAATAGCCGTGCAGGAATAGTGTTAACAAGAAATGTACCAGAAACAACATCTTTAGATTCCTTTGCCTCATCAGCAGTCATATGAAATGCCCTACCCACTGGCCTTGGAGTATTTGCCTTCCTTTCTTGATTCCCGCTCTTCCTTAACTTTGGGAAATCCTTTCGGAAATGGTCGGGCTGTTTACATTCAAAACTGGTCGGTCCTTTAATGGGACAGTTTGCAACTTGGTGACCACTCTTCCCACATTTAAAACATTCATTTGAGACCACTCGGCACGGGCCAAAATGTTTGCTTCGGCATTTCTGGCACTAGTTCGGTTCCCGTCGAGACTCAAAGCGAACATTTTCTTTCTCTCCCCCTTGAGCCTTTTCCTCTTTGTCTCTGGCATATACCTCATCGATTATCTTAGCTTCCTCTATCGTCTCCCTCTGTGTCAAAGCTTTTGAATTCCGAACTCTTGACATCATGTCAGCCGGTAAGCCCTTCAGGTAGGATTTAATCTTCTCTTTTTAAGTTGGAGCCACATGCCCCACTAAGTTCAGCTTTTCCAAGAATATTCGAGTATATTCTCTTAGGGTACGTTTGGTACACTGGACAGAACAGGACAGAACAGAACAGGGATCACTACTCCATGTTTGGCAAGACTATTATGTGGAACAGACAGGAACAGAGTGGAACAAAGTCGAACAGGCCTGTTCCACCCCTACCCCATGGAACAAGCTGGAACGTACAAGGTGGAACAAGCTTGTGTTTTACCAATATAACCTCAAAATAAAATCTAATTCTATCATAAAACATCAAATACACGTTCTATTGTATATTTCACTCATTCTTTAAAGTTTATTTATTTTATTTCATCTAATGTTATCTGTTATGTTCTGTCCAGTCCTATTTACCAAACGCTGAACAACTGTTCTGTCCTGTTCCGTCATGTCCTGTTCTATCCTGTCTGCGTACTAAACGCACCCTTACTGACAAGTTTCCTTTCTTAAGAGTTCGAAACTCTTCTTCAATTCGGTATATTTCATTCTCATTGCAGTACTTTTCTAGAATCTTTCTTTTGAATGACTCCCAGGTCATAGCAGCCAAAACTGGAGCCGTCACTATCGATGTTACAATATTCCACCAAGTCAAAGCGTTGCCCCGTAACATTTGAGAACTGAACCTGACCTTCGATTCTTTGTCACACTAGCAAGCTCTAAAGGCTTGCTCCATTTTTCTAATCCAAGTCATACAAGCAATTGGATTATCTGACCCAGCAAACTCCGGTTGCTTGCAACTCAGAAACATTTTATACGAGCAAACTCTCTCCACTCTCCTGTTAACATTCAATGTTGTGTTAACAGGACGAAGTTACAACACCAGTTCCGCATCAGGTCTTCGTGACTCGGC
This sequence comes from Saussurea involucrata, assembly GCA_033807775.1. Classification (NCBI taxonomy): domain Eukaryota; kingdom Viridiplantae; phylum Streptophyta; class Magnoliopsida; order Asterales; family Asteraceae; genus Saussurea; species Saussurea involucrata. The sequence goes on along the minus strand of CM066321.1, from coordinate 247,153,936 downwards.
ACTTCTGTCATTTAACACCTTCATGAACATTTCTGATTGTTGTGCCAGTGACGCATTCATCGCTCGCATCATATTTTCCATCATTTTGGACTCCATGGTGGATTCCGTCGTCACCGGATTATATGTATCGGCATTCATTCATTGCGCTTGACTTTCTCCTCCTCCTATTATAGGTGGCATTGGTGGACTTTCGTAAGCTCCACCCCTTTCAGGTTGCTTCTCCACCACCCATTCACTCACTGCCCTCTCTTCCGAAGAATTAGGGGATCTGGTTGGTGTATTCACCATCGTATTCTGAGATATTCAAAAGATAACCATAAGAAATGGCTATACATACTCAAACACAGGAAACGTAATTTAACGTTCATTAATCACCATAAAATTTTTAAAACAAGTATACTTACGTAACAATATATTCATAATAACAGTAGCTAATTGAAATTATGAACATACTATACATAAGAATCCTTGTTACCATCATCACAATTCTTAATTCACATATTTCCGTCGACTATAAGACTATCCCGTCTTAGCACTTCTACCCAAATCTCACAAATCATAGCTTAATTCAACTCAGCTTAAGTCTAGGTATCTCACGATCATACCTAGTTCACTTAAACTACAGCTCTGATACCAAACTGAAACATCCAAAAATCACAACAATTTTAAACCTTAATTTTATAAGGTCCAATACAACTATTTCCAAATATTTTATACATAAATGGATAAGTCATAACGAGGTTCATATATACATCCAACTATTGTAAACAACCTACTAATCTAATCCATAACGTGCGCGATCAGATTATAAGGGTTGTCTACAAATCTCCAAAACATCAATGCTTTCCTAACTTCTCCATTACGTCACCAAAAGCATAGCTCTGGAACTTCTCAACCTTCATCCATGCTTATTCCTTCCCGAGCTATTACCTGGTAAGAAAAGTTAATTTGAAAAGATTAGGCTTACGCCTAGTGAGAACATCCAGTTTTCCAAATTAACACTTTATAAGCTTCGAAACCAAATGTAAGCAAAGCATATAAACAAACCTGATTTGCCACCATTCTTACCGTACACATAACATCTTTCGATGAAGGGAATATACCCGATTCCATGAATATGACTAACACTAAGTCATATCATCACGTTCGAGAGCCTACTACGAATCATCACGGATTCTAGATCATTGCTCATGTCCAAGAAATTACAATTTACTTTATGCCTATTTCTTGGAGTGGAAGTAGAGATTACAATTAACTCATGCCTATCTCTTATCTTCCCATAGAAATCAGGAATTACGATTAACTCACGCCAATTCCAAGATTTCACGTCACAATACGAAATGGGAATTACAATTTACTTTATGCCTATTCCTCATTTCACGTCACAATACGAAATGGGAATTACAATTTACTTTATGCCTATTCCTCATTTCACGTCAACGGGAATTACAATTTAACTCATGCCTATTCCACGTTTTCAAATAATTTCACTGCCTATGGATCGATTACAATTACTAGCATTCGTGCATAACAACTTAAACACATAATATTTCATATCATAACTTTATTCAAGTTATTACTATGTTCGTACAGTTAACATCCCATTATATTTCATTCTCATCAAACTTATCTGAACAATTCATCACTTCACAGAATTATTCAAATAACTTGTTCAGTAAACTATTCCAGACCCAAATACAAACAGTTTAGAATTATATCCGGAAACAAATCCGGAACATTTATCCGGTAACATCCAAAGTATCTGGAACATCAAAAAATTCCAGATACAATACTATCCGGTCATTTGTCCGGAACTCATACCCGGAAACCAGCGGAATTCGGGAACACATACAATCCGGATGGCGTCCGGAAACCAAAGGAATCCGGATACCATCCGGTAACTAGTTATCCGGAAAACATGTGCTTACCGGATGATTCCACCCTTAAAATTTTATCGGACACCATCGAAAATAATTACCGGACACCACTAAAAGGAAATTATCGGACACTATTAAACTCATCCGGTAACTTCGACCTGCATACCAATTCCTCGACATAGATCGACACCCATCTAATCATCTTATTATATGACTTAACCATAAATATCCAATACTCTTAACAATATCAATTTGCTCATTAATTTGATAAAATACATGTTATTTCATGAAAAGATGAACTCACTTGGGTAACAAAGCTCCGATACCAAACTGTGTTGGTCCCGAAAGGGTTATACAAGTTTGTAGAAGGGGGGGGGGGGGTTGAATACAAACACACGATTTTTATCTTTCTAAATTGTTTATTGATATAAATCAAACAATTTACAATTTGTTGCAGAACAAGATTAAGGAATAAACCTAATCTAAACAAACTATGAGAATCACTAAGATTTCTTGCACTAGAAATAGAGATTAAGAAAAGCTAGAACACTATGGAGAGTATTCTATCACACAATAGTTCAGCGAGAAGAAAGGTTCGAGCACTTCACAAAAGAAGTAGGGTTCTCTTTATATACTGCATGCATTTAATGCACAACAGTACACTTTTATACGTGGCAGCCTCTGGTTGGTTGCATGTCTTGACTTCAGTAGACAACCTAGTGGCCGCATGATGAACAGTGTAAGATCAGAGTTGGTTGTACGATTCTGGACAAAAGAGATGTCCGTTCTGACAGATCGTACAAAAGGAGTGCAAGGGGATAAGACAAAAGTTACTTGTAGAGGAGGCTTCATGATCAGCGTTCGCTGAATGATTCTTTATCAGTGAATGATAAAGTTCAGCGTTCACTGAAGTCTTCTACTTGAAACTTCACGTTGAGTGGACAGGTCTTGGCTTCGCTGATATCCGCATCAGTTCATTAGTAGTCTTTGTCGCTGGTTCTTCGGCTTGATCTTCGACTTCAGCGTAGAATATGGTTGACGTGAATCTTGTCTTCAGGGATCATAAGTAAACAACTTAAACTATCAGCGATCATCAGTGAGACTGAACAGGCTCAGGGCTCGCTGATGAACAGTGTTCGCTGAATGCAGAAATTAAAGCATGTTTTCATCAGCGATACTAAACAGACTTAGTATTTTTTTTTTATGACAAAACATTAATACATATTGTCTACTTACAATTTTCACTAAGTGTTTCTCAGAGTCATTATCAAATCACTGAGGGTTTGGATCAACAATCTCCCCCTATTTGATTATGACATAGCAATAAAGGAAAATTGCTAAGTAAGAAAACATAAGGATAAAAAGGACTCATAAGATATTTGTCCCATTTACTGTTTTCAGGGATCTTTTTAAGTACCGATGGAGTAAAGTACATTCACTGAAATTTTTCATTAAACTTCGTATCAGTTACAAAGGGAAGTGGAAAAATTACAAGTAAAACGAATAATAATTACAAGTACAGAAAAGTTACAAGGTGATAAAGATAGAAGAATTACAAAAGAAATCTTATGTTCTTTCTTGACGAGTTCATCAAGAGTATCAGTCTCTAGAATCATCCAATCAGGGACTGTGACTCCCTATTCCCTTCTTTTCTTGGCTTCGCGGTAGATGTTGTTTTAGGAGTGATCCAAGTATACTGTGTTTGTATTAGCACCAGTAGAGTAAATCTCTGAGTTGTTCGATTGGAGTTTTGTATAATTCAGAGATGCGTTGAAAGCATTTGCGACCATTGAAGTCATAGAGGAAGATGCCATAAGGATTGCTTATCACTTTACCAAGGATGAAATCTTCAGCTGGAGGTAGAGATATGTAGAGTACGGAGAGGTCAGGGGCAGGGCCAAGAACTGCTTCACAAGAGAAATCAATCCCTGTCACGTTTCTTATTGCAGGACCTGGAGAGGAAGGAGTCTTCTTCTTCTTTGGAGCAGCTCGTTTCTTCTGAATTGGTGGAGGAGGAATATCAATCGCTGAGGTTACCAAGTCGATCAGCCTGTTTATGGATTGTTCAACATAGGTCTTGAAAGTAGAACGGGATCACTGAATTGCGATTCTCATTTCCAACCATTCAGCAAAACCGAATTTATCCAGGTCTGACATGTAGCAAGTTCTGAAGTGGCCGCTTTCTCTGACTACTTGAACATGAACAATCGGTACCTTTTTATCAAATTTCATAGCATATCTCCCTTTGACATTTACATCGCTTATCCTTGATCCATGTTGTCTGCAGTGGCACATCTTCTTGCACCATTCCAGTGTGGTGTCGCTGACTTTGGTCTTTTCCTGGTTGATCTTCTGTGCCTCCTTTATCAGTTTTCGTTGGACATCAACAGGGAATTTCTTCAGGACTGGATCATCAACTGAACGCTGAGCAAGTTCTAAGGCATATTCTTTATCTTTTTCTTCGGCCTTCTTGCGTTCAGCCAGGAGTTTCTCAGCTCTGAGGGATTCAACGATTTCACTTTTTAATAGGATGTTGAGATGAAAAGGAACAATGCGCTGATCCTCAAACTTTTGAATCATAGCTGCTCTCTTTTTCATTTCTTCTTCACTTGGCTTTTGAGGAACCAAGGAAGGTCCTTTCTTGTGCGAGAGCAGTTCTTCTTCTTGTTCATCGGTCTCAGCGAAGTCTAAGACCGAGATTATTTCATCAGCACTTGGGGCTGGGATTATTGTAGTTGTAGCTGGAGCTTCAGCTTGACCCTCAAGCAGGGGAGAGGACTAGCTGAAATAGAACGATCACATAGGTAAGATCATTTGGGAGAAGAGATAGAGAAAGAATGAGGTTAAGTGTATAGAGGCTTTATAGAGAGTAGAATTGAGGTTGAGAAAGGATAGAGGAGGGATGCAGTGTAAGGGAAAAATAAATAAGTTACCTGACAAAGTGGCTTGCTGAAGAGAATAGCCAAGTTGTTCGTTGTTGCAAGGCCTTTGTTTTTGCCTTTGTCAGCTTCAGTAGCTGCAGGTTTGGTTCTGGTCCCCTCCCCTGATTCTTTGATAACTACCCCTTTGAGAGCAGGGGTCTTTCTGGGTTTGGGCTGGAAGGAGAAGTCAACATCATCATCATCATCGTCATCATCATTATCAAGTGATGATGAGGGTTCGTCATCATGAAGATCAAGATCTTCATCGTCTTCTTCTTCTTTAGACTCATCTTGCACTGGAGAGTCAGCATGTTCTTCGACATTCTCCCCCTCAGAATCGGCGTGTAGGGAGAATTCGGTTCCCTCAGGGTTTTCAACTCCCTGAGGTTTATCAGCAATTTTCTCCCCCTCAGAGTCATGGGGAAGAACTTCTTGAGTCTTCTCCCCCTCTTCCACGTGATGGATGGGGGAGGTACCAGCGGTAGCAGCAGCAGTACCAGTTTCCCTGTCTTCGGGCCAGGGAAGCTTGATCGTTTTTCAACCGCTGCCAATCTGTCTTCTAGGCCAGATATAGCAGGGCTGATTTTCTCCAGGGTTTCTCGATCGACCTGAGTAAAGTGGGAAGGAGGGACCGTTGGAGTGTTCAGACGATCCAGGATTTGTTGCAGCAAATTATTGGCAGTACCCACTGTTTGGGTAAGGGTGCCCATCTTCATCTTTAAAGATGACACCTCTCCTTGAGGATTTCCAACCACTGTCTTCAGCGTTGTGACTTCGCTGGACAGGGTGGTGAAGTTATTGGAGAGAGTGCCGTTGGTGGCGTTCAAGGTGTTGATGGAGGTAGAGTTGTCGGCGAGAGCTGCAGCAACAGTGGAGAAGCCACCTTCCAGCTTTTGTAAGTCAGCACTGGAGGCCTTCTCTTTCACCTCAGTGGTGAGTTTCTTTAAAGCATCCCCACCATCTGTAACCGCTGAGGAGTTTGTTGAGAGAGTGGTGGTGAGAGATTCCACCTTTCTTCACAAATCCGTGAGTGACGTGTTGATTATCCCCAAATTAGGACCTGCAATAGATAAAAACTTATGAACAAAGGAAAGCTCAGAAGTTGGGGGTCTAGAGAGAGGAGTGTTTAGGGTACCTGGAGGCGGGTTGAAAAACTGGTTGAAGTCACGATAGCCGGACGCGTCTTCCATGTCATCTTCCAGCGTTTGATGACTGGAAGCGCCTTCAGGTCCTTTATTTTGCTGCAGTATGCCTTGTAGTTCAGCGGCATGAGTATCTTCCAAATTAATAACATTTTGTTGCAGAGAAAGTGGGAAATAGAGGTGGAGTGACCAAAGATTGAGATGAGAGAGAGAAGGTGGTGAAGAAGGATGGGGCAACGGATTCAGCGTTGGATCTGCTGAAGAATAATTCACCAACACTTAGAGGTGCTGAGGAAGGGGGGTCCTGATCCAAGATAACTTCAGTGTCTTGAGGCACTGAAGTGGGTATTGAAGAGGTAGGTTCAGCAGATGTGGCGGAGCGTGCCACGAAACCTTCCAGCGTCTTTTGTAGAGAGACATACGCGGAGTCTTCAGCCTAGGAAGGCTTGGGGGGTTGCTCCTTGGAAATCTTCTTGGTCTTATTGATGCCAAGTGGGGATGTAGATTGTTTTCTCTTTCGAGATGAAGTGGTGGTTGCGTCTTTGTAGGTTCCCAGATTCACGTTGTATCACGATAATGGTAAATAATTAGACAGCGGAAGCATTTTAAGCAAAGCCATTAAAGTGAGTGATTGTGTAAACAATAACTGAACTGTGAAGATCAAAATATAGAACAGTAAAATGATAATGAAATCAAACAAAGAACACTGCTCGTATATTGATAAAATGAATCACTCCAAGAATATGTTCAAGAGAGTGTTCGGAAATCTCACAGGACAGTATCGTACGAAGTAGTGCTATGGAAATACTGCAGTGCATGCTTTTTCAAATGTGGAAAACTATTCTTCCAAAAAGCTTACAATTGTTGTTCCACTACCTCGCTATTTATAGACCTGATAAAGTGTAGACAGTGTACTGTCGTACCCCTGAATGACACGTGGAAAGTGTGTCTCCAATCTTTAGGGCATACGTGGAAATTGTGGACACATGTCTGACACTTCATTTCCTGTGAGACTTAGACTGACAGAGGTCTTTTTCTCCACAGAGCTCTGTTGCAAGAGCTCTGTTGATCTTCTGTTGAAATACTTGTTCTCTTGCTGGAATTCTTCGACAGAGCTCTGATGAGCTCTGTTTGGATCTGTCGGTCTTTGATGAATCTTCCAGGTCTTCTGTCTGATCTCTGTTGGTCTTCTGAATTGAACTATTTTCAATACTTTTACATCAGATGCTTTGGGACTAACAATCTCCCCCTAAGTATTGAAAATAAGAAAATACAAGGTAGCAGAGATATAAACAAAAGAACAGAGAACTTTTCCCTCTGTTAGCCTTTGTACTATTCCTTCAAGATATTACAATGCAAAAAGAAAAGAAATAAGTACAAGTTTAAGCAAAATTATCTCCCCTTAAAATTCTGTCAAATCTTCTGATGAGTTCTCGGAAGTTGATCATAAGATAGATCTGGGTGATGAAGTTTCTCTGTTGCTCTTCCGGACATTTTTCTCTTGGGAGATTTTGAATGATATCTCTGAGGTATTCCAGCGACTCTGTTGAGTACTTGTGGGTTTCAGCAGCTCTGAGGGCCTTCTTGATTTTTCTCTGTCGGCAGATGAACACTGGAGGATCTCCAACTACGGTTCCGGTTCTGTAGTGCTCATAGCCTTGAAGACTCTCATTTGGTGGAGCAATCGCTAGTTCTTCTACTTCGAATTCTATGCCTAGCTGAAAGTCAATCTGAATTCTTAGATTTATGTGCTCTTGTATTGCGAAGCGTACCTCAGGAAGTGCTGTTCTTGCCTCTTTGTATCTGTCACTAAAGTTGTAACAGTAGGCATGTAGTTGAATCAGATCATAAGGGTTCAGAAGTACCAAGTCGTTATCATTGAAGTGCTCAACCCTGTTGTCATTTGATTCAACTATGAACTCATGATAGCTCATTTGTACTCTGTTGTGCCGAAAGGTCTTCTGCTTGATGTCTACGATTCTGCGGATTCCAAAGTCTGAGTTTATATTTCTGTTCAATCCGGACTTGGTTTCGATGAACTTCCGTCTAACGTCAGAGATCGTATTTATCCTGCAGGGACTCAAGTGTGGGTTGATGGGCACAGCATTTGTGGGGATGGTGTCATGATCACCATAAAGATAGGCAAAGATTTCTTCTAGTGGAGGTTTGCCAGAATGTTGAGTTGAGGATTCGGGGTTCTGTTCTGTTGACATGGGATTTGGGTCTTCATGAGTGTCTGCCATGAGTATGTCAATGTGGGCAGATTCTTGAGGTTGGGCTTGGTTTAGTGTTTCTTCAGCAGAGAATGGGTTGGTTCTCTCTGGTTCTGTTCTAGGTGAAGTAGGAGGGGTGTCCAGGATAATGACCTCAGGTGGTTGTTGAGAGGATTCTGTTGGCTTGATGATTCTGTCTTTGAACATGTAATCAAAAACCACCATAGTCACCTCTGGTAAGTCTTCAGAAGTATTCCCTTGGTCTCCTACTATAGTTGCCTCAGCCTCAGCTACATTTCCTTTTCCCTTAGCAGATCCCTCATCCTCTGTTGCAGGTTCCTTTTCCTTCTCTTTTTCCTTCTCTTTCTCTTTATCCTTCTCTTTCTCCTCTTTCTCCTTCTCCTTCTCCCCTTTTGTTGTTCTGAGGACTCACCCATCTGATTGTCTGACTGATCTTCTGTAGCATCCTCAAAGTCATCATCATCGTCAGAGGATTCAATTTGAGATTTTGGTGAGGGCGGAACAACAAACTTTGGGTTAGCCTTATGCCTTTTGCTCGAAGGTTCTTCTGCAGGTGCTTCTTCAGCATGTCGTTTTGATGTAGAGGTCTGTAAGATAATATCAATGAAGTTTGAAGCTGCTTTTCGCATTACCTCTTCTACCTCTGTTGCTGCACCTCTGATTTCTTCCACTTGAGATTTGAAGTTGACCTTGTGTGTATCGAGTGAGGCTTGCACATGCTGTTCTGTTGATTTGGCCTTCATCACGAATTTTGAGGAGATTGACATCATTTTGCTTAGAACTTTTCTGCTGAACTCACCCATCTGACCGACAGTCATTGGTAAGTCATTGGGTCTGGGGCCAGAGAGCTGGATAGGTGCGGCAGAAGAAGTCGTGGCTTCTGTGATGGCGGTCTTAACAGAGTTGTTGATCAGCTCTGTCAAGGTTCTGATGTTGGAGTCTGATAGAGAAGGTTGGCAGGGTTCTGTTCATCTGAGCCGTATGATTTTCTGCTAAGAGCGTCTTCAGAGCGGCTACTTCTATCGTTAATGTCTGAACCTTTTCCTGGAGAGAAGCATTCTCCTTGCGGATCAGCTCCTCCTTTTGATCGTTGATAAGTTTATACTCATTCAAGGAGTTGTTGATACTGTCACAGAAGCTTGTGAACTCTGCCCGTGTGATAGTGTCAACGGGGATATCCTTGGTACCAACACATGTTTCCAAGTTAACCTCGAGTTCAGAGGTGCCTGCTTCAAGAGTTGTTTTTGAGTTGGCTCTTGCAGGACTTCCACCCGATCCTTGATGTTCTCTTTGAGGAGAAGTATCTACAGGTGTTCTGATCAGAGTTTCCTTTTCCAGCTCAGGTTCTGAAGAAGGAAATCTGATGTGATGAGGGGCATTTGGATCAAGCAAAGTTTGCCCTCGTTCGACTATGGTCTCCCATTGTCCCTGAGTTGGACAGATGCTACGTGAGATTACAAAGATCTCAGGTCTATTTTGGGACGAGTCTAAATGAGCCACAGAGGCATCATCGTGTGGAGGTGACCTATCGATGTCGTGGGGCAAAATGTCATCATTACCGAATATGGATTCCCCAGTTTCGTGCATACCAGAAGCATGAAGAGTTGCTTCTGGAGGTTCTTGCTGGTTAGGGTTCGAGGTGTGCACCTCTGTTTCAATATCCCTCTGGTCTTGATCACCAGGGATAGCATGTGTGGAAGCACTGGGATGTTGGCTAGGATTTCCCTCAGATGTGTCATCTTGGACATCTTTTTCTAACCTCACATTTTCCTCGGTACCTAGGGCTGTAGAACACTCGGGTTTCTCTCTGTTATCCTCTTTCTCACCAGTATCAGAGGAAAGAACTTCTACCTCTGGTGACTCCCGTACTTCCTCATGAACAGCCTCCATAGTGGATGCTCTGTTCTCTACTTCCTCCTCCATCACTCTAGAGGAAGACCCCACTTCGGGTACTCTTACCTCTGGTCTATTTCCTTCTTCCACTTCTATTTCCTCACTCGAACTCTCCTCAGATGGCTCAGAGCCTAGGTATGCTGGGGTTCTCACCTCAGGTTCTTGAGGTTGAGCAGCATGTCTATAGTTTTGGATAGAAATAGGATCTGGGCTTATCAGAGCGAGCATTGTACCTGGAACGCGTCGAATGAGGGGATATTCTCCTGAGGTGGTTGGATTGAATCTGGTCATGACCCAGTTCTTGAACGTATTGCCTTGTTGAGTCAGTTCCAGACTCTGAAATGCTCTTCTGATCACCAACCCGATAAACCTTGGGAACTTGATGTTTTTCAGAAACTTGTGTTGCCCAACTTCTCCTCCTTTGGCGATGGCAGAGGTTTTGAGATTGACAGCAGTGAGAAGGTCGGTGTAGAGAATACTGGCATAGTCAAGGTTTCTTTGAAAGAACAATCCATACATTATCTGTAGGATTTCTATGCTGGCTTGATCTTGACTACCAGTTTTACCTGTGAGGGTTCGGTTCAGTGTGGAGAACATGAAATTCCACACTGGTGGTAGATTCTGTCTTTTGAATGCTCCGATGCGAGTGATGTCCTTGTTGTAGCCTAGAAATCGTACAAACTCCAGAAGAACAATTGTGTTGGGTGGCTTCTCGAAAGCTTCTATGTCGAGCTGTCGCTTGCTCTTCATTCCGAGGATTCTCCGCAGGGTAGTTGCTCTGATTCTGATCGTTCCTGAACCTCCATCTCGTCCAGAATCCACGTTGCCGATGATTCCGTTTAGCTCTTCTACATGTTGGCAAGTAGTCCACCATTGCTTGATGTAGAGCTCAGGAATGTTGTCGTCGAAGTCTGTTAGGGCTTTGAAGATTTCTGAGTTTCTGAAGAACTCCAGAAATATGTGGTATGTGGGTAGATAGAGAGCAGGGTTTGGATCTAAACGATGGTTGCTTTCAGCAAACTCGTATGGGAGAATAACGATTTGGTCGACGGGACCAATACGGCTTGAATCTTCTGAGTGTTGAGGATTTGCCATTGTTGCAGGTTAGGGTTTTTGAAGGTTAGAATGAGGAGGAAAGGTGAACAGGGTTTTGGAGAACTTAGAAAGCGTAAGAAATGGAAAGGTTTAAAGGAAATGGGTATTTATATGGAAAATGTGTGGCTGGATCACGGTCATAGGTACTGTAGGTACTCGAGAGTTGATCAGTGGAACGGTTGCTACAGTGAGAACGTGGGAACAGCTAGCGGTTTGTCTATCAATCAGAGATTGCCACGTGGATTTGTTCTGACCACTTTTGTTCAAGTAAACCATCGCGGTTAGAGATGTGTGGGTTACAAGTGGTTGACGTTTAGAAATGACCCGCACTCTGATGACGTGTTTTCTGATGACGTGGCAGAACAAGCTATCAGAGCTCTGATGGAGCTGTGTTAAGTTGCTTCTGTTGCGTGGCCTCCATTTTACCGTTACCTTTACCAGAACTTGTTCTGATGTGAGATGGTCAGAACTTTACATGATCAAACAGAGTTCTGATGAGAAACAACAGAGGCTCTAATGAGATGTCAGAGTTCTGACTTGTTCTCCAAAAGATTTAGCTTTAAGCTCAAAAAGCAAAGTCAATTTGGTTTTGTAAATTTGATTATTGACTTGCTCCCCCTAAAACCATGCATTTTCCCTTTATAAACTCCCCCTCGACAAATGATCCTCCTCTCCCTTTTTTTTTTTTTTTGAAATCAAAGAACGGACTTGTTGAAAAAGTATGCTTTGACAGAGTTCTGGAGAACAACAGAAGCTCTGTTGTATTATCCTACCCAACCTTTTGACAGAGCTCTGGTAGGACCATCAGAGGCTCTGTTGAATTTTGAACAGAGTTAGGAGGACAAGTTCAGCATACCCAGTTTGCTGATCAAGAAGTTAAACCTTCTTTCATCAAGGGCTTTAGTGAATAAGTCAGCAAGCTGGAAGTCAGTTGAGACGAAGTACATCTCAATAGTCCCTTTTTCAACATGATCTTTTATAAAGTGATACCTTATGTCGATGTGCTTGGTCTTCGAGTGTTGAACTGGGTTGGCTGTTATGGCAATGGCACTCTTGGAGTAGCATATAATTGGAATTTTACCATACTCCAGGCCATAATCTCTTAGTTGTGTCTTCATCCAAATTACTTGGGAACAACAACTAGCAGCAGCAACATATTCCGCTTCTGCTGTAGAGGTTGAAACACAGTTCTGTTTCTTGGATGTCCAACTCACCAACTTTTCTCCAAGCAATTGGCAGCTACCAGAGGTACTCTTTCTGTCGTTCTTGCATCCTCCATAGTCTGAGTCTGTATATGCTACAAGCTCGAAACCAGAGTTAAGAGGATACCAGAGACCCAAAAATTGAGTCCCTTTCAGATATTTAAAGATACGTTTGACAGCTGTTAAATGAGTCTCGGTAGGATTTGCCTGAAATCTGGCACAGAGACAGGTTGCAAACATTATATCAGGTCTACTGGCGGTTAAGTACAAAAGTGACCCTATCATGCCTCTGTAGTGCTTGACATCTGTTGGTTCACCATTAGGATCAGAGTCAAGTTTAACTCCAGTGGCAATAGGAGTTTTCATTGGTTTTGAATCATTGAGCTTATATTTTTTCAACATGTCAGAGATGTATTTGGACTGACTTATGAAAGTCCCTCTGTCAGATTGTTTGACTTGTAAACCTAGGAAGAAAGAGAGTTCTCCCATCATGCTCATTTTGAATTCACTTTTCATTAAGGTTTCAAACTTATCACAGTACTCTTGCCGTGTAGACCCAAAGATAATGTCGTCAACATATATTTGTACCAGAAGTATATCATTTTCATATCTCCTGAAGAATAGAGTTTTATCGACGGTACCTTTCTCGAAGTGATTGACCAAAAGAAATTTGGACAGAGTTTCATACCAGGCTCTGGGAGCTTGCTTAAGACAGTAGAGAGCTTTGTCTAGCTTGTAAACGTGGTCTGGAAACTCTGAGCATTCAAAACCAGGTGGCTGCTGGACATAAACTTCTTCTTGTAGTTTGCCATTCAGAAATGCAGACTTGACATCCATTTGGTAGACCTTGAAACCCTTATGAGCAGCATAGGCTAGGAAGATTCTGATTGCTTCTAGCCTAGCCACAGGAGCAAAAGTTTCGTCATAGTCAATTCCTTCTTCATGTATGTATCCTTTTGCAACCAGACGGGCTTTGTTTCTGATGATAATCCCATCTTCATCCTTCTTGTTTCTAAACACCCACTTGGTTCCAATGGCCGCTTTGCCTTTTGGGAGTGGAACCAAGGACCAAACTTTATTTCTCTCGAATTCCAGAAGCTCTTCTTGCATGGCTTCGATCCAGTTTGGGTCGTCTAGGGCTTCAGAAATCTTTTTCGGCTCAATCATACTTAAGAAATTTACAAAGAAGGCTTCATTGATTGTGGCCGATCTTGTCTTTATGCCATCTTCAGCAGCACCAATGATAAGATGATAAGGATGATTCTTTGTCCATCGTGTCATGGGAGCATGAACAACGGGTGGCGTTTGTGCTTCTGATGGGAAAGGACGAACTTCGGCATCAGAGTTCTGTAAGTTTGGACCAGGGCTCTGTGGCACACTTTGGAGAGTGTCCTCATTGCTCTGTGAGATATTAACAGGACTCTGTGATGGTAAACTTTCAAACAATGAATTTCTTCCAACGTTTGTCATCAGAGGTGATGAAGGCTCTTGTTCAGGTTCTCTTTCATTCTGGTGTGGTTCCTCATTTCTCTGAATTACTCCTGTAGACAGAGAAGTAGATGGTGAAGTATTAGAGGGACCAGTGAGAGATGTACCTGTCAGATTTTGATCTGTTGAGTTTTGAGCTTGATCTCCTCTGTTGATGTTATCATAGGAATCATCATCGAAGAAATCATTGAACATGAGATTGATGTCTTCTTCCCTTGATCTAGAAGAATTTATCTTCTTTTGTTCTGTCTGTGTCCCGTCTGTTGAGTTTTGATCAGAGGAGCTTGATATGCTTTCATCAAAGGACACATTTACACTTTCTTGAATGACCCGACATCTGGTGTTGTAGACTCTGTAAGCTTTAGAGGTTAATGAGTAACCAATAAAGATTCCTTCATCTACCTTTTTGTCAAACTTTCCCAGATGTTCTCTGTCATTCAGTATATAGCACTTGCAACCGAAGACATGAAAGAATTTCACATTTGGTCTTCTGTTGTTAATGAGTTCATAAGGAGTCTTCTTGAATCTTTTTACAATTACAGCTCTGTTTTGGATAAAACTGGCTGTTGAGACTGCTTCTGCCCAGAAGTTCATTGGAAGGACCGAGCCAGCCAACATGGTTCTGGCGGCTTCCACCAGACTTATGTTCTTTCTTTCCACAACTCCATTCTGTTGTGGGGTTCTGGCAGCTGAGAAGTTTTGGGAGATACCTTCCTCTGTTAGGTATGCATTGATTCTTTCATTCTTGAATTCTGTCCCGTTATCACTTCTTAGCTTTTGTATCTTTAAGTCTAACAGAACCTGTATCCTTCTTAACAAACTTATCAGAATTTATGGGACATCAGATTTTAATCTGATGAACTCGATCCAGGTATATCTAGAATATTCATCAATTAATACAAGGATATACTTATTGCCCGACAAACTTTGCACAGAGATTGGACCGCAGAGATCCACATGAAGCATATTCAAGGGTCTGGGACAACTATGATCACTCTTTGTTTTGTGTGAAGATCTTTTCATCTTTCCAAGTTCACAAGCAGAACAGAGATGGTCTTTGTCAAATTTCAGGGAAGGAAGTCATTTTACCAACTTCAGTTTCACAAGTCTGTCAAGATTTCGAAAGTTTAAATGAGCAAATCTTTTGTGCCAGAGCCAGGCATCTTCATTATTCAAAGACACTAAACAGAGTCTTTCTGTTGTAGTGTTTTGGTTTGGTTCGAAATTCATTTTGTAAAGATTGCCTTTTCTGTCAGCTCTTAAGAGTTCTTGACCAGACTCGGAAAGTAGTAAGGAACAGTACTTCTTCCTAAAATTGACATCGAAACCGTGATCACAGAGTTGACTTATACTGAGAAGATTATGATTTAATCCTTCAACATAAGCAACTTCAGAGACTGAAACACCACCATTTACTAATGTACCATAACCTTTAATCTGTCCGCCATTATCTCCTCCGAAGGTTACCGCACTTCCCATCTTGTTTTTGAAAGAAGTTAGCAGCTCCTTATTACCCGTCATGTGCCTGGAGCATCCTGAGTCCAAGTACCAGATCTGCACATGAGGTTTCTGCACGACAGATTAGTTCCTTTTAGGTACCCATTTCATAATGGGTCCTTTCTTGTTAGGCTTTGGTGGTGCGACAGAGGTTTTCCTTTGTGTGTTCGGAGTGGTCGTGGAATTTTTCTTTTGAACATAACGACTCAGAACACAGTGAGGACCATTCAGATGATTTTGTAATTTTAATAACAGTTGAATACAATTGCAGTTGATGGAGCATGACTGATGCACATTGTTTTTATTCAAAAACTGTTTGATTTGAGCTTGATTCTGAGAATTTTTTGAATCATACGCCTTTGAAAACAATCTGTCCTGGTTTTGCTTTTTGAAATTGTTACTCTTAGAAGTAGCCTCTTTTGACATGAAATTCTTGGAAATGGATTCATTTGAACGAAAAGAATTTCTTCCTTGATTTACACCGGAACTTGGAACAGACTTAGCTATCCACTTTCCCTTCTGTTCTGGTGTGAATCTTACAGGTTTGAAAGCAAGAGGAACATTTGAGTTTACCAAGACACTTTTGTTTTTCTCTTTCTTCTCTACTTCTACTGCATTAGAAGCAAGAATCTTGAAATCTTTGTTGTTAAAGCTTGTTACCGGTATAAATCTTGACTGTTTCTTAAAGAAAGAAACATCCTCTTTTAGATCCGGAGATCCGACCGGTAGTTTCTTTGACTTGTGTAAGATGTTCTTTTGACCACAGAAGATCTGTTCATCTACCTCGGAGTCAGAGTCACAATTAGAGGCTAGAAAGTCTCTAGTGGCTCTGTTGGAGGAATTCGATTCAATGGGTATGACAGGGATATTTGTTTTAACAGATCTGGATTTCCTCAACTTTGGTTTTAAAGAATCAGAGATAGCATTTTCTTCAATAACTTTCAATAAATCTTCTTCAAAAGATGTTCTTATTGATTCAGAGGTAGGAGAGAAAGTTGGTGCTTCTGGATTAAGTTTGCTCTGTGGCATTTCAACAGAGGACTTTGTCTCAGAAGACGCAGACTTCTGTCCTTTGAAAGAATTAAAGTTGAAAATCTCTTTAGTATCAAAGTCCTTGACAGAATTAGGAATTATGATTTTAGCTTTTCCTTGATCAAGAATAAACTCAGAGGATGGTTTCAAAACCTTTTCATGATCAAAGGAGTCATAGCTAATATTCCTAAAATCGAGATTTCTTGGTTTTGAGAAAACATCTGACGTTTTAGATCTTTTGAAAACAGCATTACCAGATATCACGTCCTCTTGGATTTTCCCAATACAAAAGGCGTAGGACAGGGATGTCTTCTTCCTTCCGTTGTAGGGAGTAAGGTCAGAGAAACCAAGACCTTGCGTATCCATCTGTGAATTTATCTTGATGTGCACATCTTGTGCATCTTGGTATTTTTTAATCTGAATTTCTTTTCTCTGTAGGGATTGATGAAGTATTTCCCTTTCTCTTTGAAAATAATCAGTTAGAGCAACAGAGTTAAGTCTCTCTGTTTCAGATTGTTTCAACTTTTCAGACTTCTGTTTTAAATCATTTTCATAAGATTTGATTTTTTCAGAAAAAAGACTTTCCTTCTTCTTCTGTAAGATTTCTAGCTCAGATTTTTCTTTGAAGATTTCTTCCTTTTCTTGTTCCAAGAGAGTCTTCTCTCTCTTGTAAAAAGATAGGTCCTTCTGAGCTAGTTTTCTTAGCTCCTTTTCTTCAGAAAGTTTTTGTTTTAGAAGCTGAAATTCCTCATTCAACATGGAAACGTGCATTTCTAATTCTGAGTCAGATTTAGATTCAGATGAGCATACCTTGGCACTGGGTCTGGTGGTCTCCAGCGCTCTGTCGTCAGATTCTGTCGTGGTAAGAGCAAATGCATGAGCCAGATCTTCTTCTTCTGTTGTTCCCTTTGTTATCTCTGGTTCTCCAGTCATCCAGTCAACAGTTTCTTCTAAACTCTCATCATCCACAGCGACTCCACAGAAGTTGGCTTGTTCTGGTTCATCATCAGAAGATGAGTCAGAGACCCAATTTTCCATTTCAGCAACATAACTTATTTCTCTGTAGTTGTACTTGTATTTGTTTTTGTAGTAGTCCTGGTCTTTTACCAGTTTGCCTCTACAATTAACAGAGAAGTGTCCAGGTTTGCCGCATCTGAAGCAGCGTCCATCATTTTGATTGATGGGCTGGGCAGCATCGGCCTTCTGTTGTGCTGGTGGATTTTCTCTTCTTTGTGGAGGTTTTCCTATTTCTGTGGCAACTCTGTTGAAACTTTGCTCTGGTGCTGTATATCCTCTTCCGTCTTCCCTTCCTTCTCTCTCATATCTGCCTCTTCTGTCGAACTTATTGCCAAATCTCTTGTTAAATTGCTGAGTTATTAAAGCAAGAGATTGGGCAAAGGCTTGAATGTCATCATCCTCTGATGAGCTTTCACCTGTTTCACTTTCTGCAATCAAACTTTTCTTTCCTTTCTTCTTATCAGGTTTTTCTTTCTTTTTCTCTTTACTTGAACTTTCTCTGTTGGACTTTTCAGATGTGGTTTTCTTGGAATCAGAAACTAAGGCGATTGGACCAGCACTGATGGATTTGCCTTTTTGCTTGACAACCTCCTTTTCTTGTGCGGCCAAAGTGCCATACACATCCGTTAAAGACCATACATCTAAGTCCTGGTTAGCTTGTAAAGACATGGACAGACTTAACCATTCATCATTCAAACTTTTCAAAAACAGAACATTGTTATCTTCCTTCGACCTAACAACCCCACATTTTTTGCATTTATTGATCAACACATTAAATCTGTTGTAGGTTTGCTGTAAGGTTTCCTCAGGAAGTGCCTTGAAATCATTGTATTCATTTATACATTGGGTCCTTCTGTTCTTTTGGGTCTTGATACCACCCTCAAGTTGGTTAAGAAGTTGATCCCAGATTTCCTTAGCAGTAACACATGAATCTAGTTCTTGAAATATTTCGTTTGGAATGGCCATAATCAGTAGTCTAACTGCTTTAAGATCATTTTCCATTTTTAGATTTTCCTCATCAGTAAAACCTGTGGTTTTAACTTCATAATGAGCTGGAATCTCAGCAGTAGTTCCTGTTGCGGGTACACGAGGAACAAAAACCATGGGTTGGAATGGTCAATCCGTGACAGATCGCATGAGGTCTTTATCCATACCATCGAAAAAATTAACCATCCTGATTTTCCATTGAGGATATTCATCTCTCAGAAGAGTAGGAGGTTTTGTTAAAGAGCCAGCAGTATAGATAGCATTTATACCGTTGTTAGCCATTTTGAAAGAAAAACAGAGTACAGTTTACAGCAAAATGATTTTCGGCTAGAAACAGAGTTTCAAACAGTAACCAATGGAACAGTAACTTTTGAGAAGATCTTAAGCTAAACTGGAAAGCTTTAAACAAAGTTATATGAGCTATGAAGACTTGTCTGGACTAGAAAGCAGTAAAAAAAACAGAGTATACAGAGAAGCTTTTAAGAACACACAGACACAATCAACAACAGTGAATCAACCTTGGTAGATTGGATCGTTTGGCTTAAGAAAACCAAAGAAGCTCTGATACCAATTGTAGGTTCCCAGATTCACGTTGTATCACGATAATGGTAAATAATTAGACAGCGGAAGCATTTTAAGCAAAGCCATTAAAGTGAGTGATTGTGTAAACAATAACTGAACTGTGAAGATCAAAATATAGAACAGTAAAATGATAATGAAATCAAACAAAGAACACTGCTCGTATATTGATAAAATGAATCACTCCAAGAATATGTTCAAGAGAGTGTTCGGAAATCTCACAGGACAGTATCGTACGAAGTAGTGCTATGGAAATACTGCAGTGCGTGATTTTTCAAATGTGGAAAACTATTCTTCCAAAAAGCTTACAATTGTTGTTCCACTACCTCGCTATTTATAGACCTGATAAAGTGTAGACAGTGTACTGTCGTACCCCTGAATGACACGTGGAAAGTGTGTCTCCAATCTTTAGGGCATACGTGGAAATTGTGGACACGTGTCTGACACTTCATTTCCTATGAGACTTAGACTGACATAGGTCTTTTTCTCCACAGAGCTCTGTTGCAAGAGCTCTGTTGATCTTCTGTTGAAATACTTGTTCTCTTGCTGGAATTCTTCGACAGAGCTCTAATGAGCTCTGTTTGGATCTGTCGGTCTTTGATGAATCTTCCAGGTCTTCTGTCTGATCTCTGTTGGTCTTCTGACTTGAACTATTTTAAATACTTTTACATCAGATGCTTTGGGACTAACAGTCTTAGGTGCCAGCGGTTGGGACGACCGCTGCCAAAGTGGTAGCCGCAGAAGTAGAAAAAGAAGTAGAGCGTAGAAGAGGTAAGAGAGTAGAGAGACGTACCTCGTTGGCGAGTGGTTTGATGTCCAGTACCTTAGGGCCGACCTGGGACAACCTTAGGTCTCCCTCTTTAGGGTATTTATCCCCAAGTGCTTGCATGAAGAGAGCATCGAGGAATCATGAATAGGGGACATTCGCTGCTCGCTTCGGTTCTTCGACCCTCTCCATCATGTCTTCAAAGAGTATCTTGGCCCAGTCTACATGGAGCCCTTTCATCAGCGCATACCCCATAGCAGCCTGGGGCTTTCAGGCCTAGTCAGTTGACCCCATTTTAGCTGTCATGCAGCTGATGAGATGTGCAAAGATGAAGTTCATCTCGCTTGGCATTTTGCTTTTCAGGACGGTAGTGATCTTCTTCTCAGGGAGGTCATCTCTCCCCGTGTTCCATTTGTACTTCATTGCATCCAGAAAGGCAATGATTTCAGCTTTGCCTTCCTTGGAGTTTACGTCAGGTAAGGAAACAAAGCGTTTTTCTCTTGAGCTGGCAGGTAGATTTAGAGCAGACCTGATCATTAGCAATTGATAGAGAGTCATCGTGAGCTTAATCGTTTAGAGAGAGATAGTTAAGTTTTTCATTCAAACCTTTGTAACTATCTTGAATCATGAATACGAGAGGGATGACCAGTTGAAATCATCAACTGTCCGTGTTATTTCTTACTGATTTATTGTTACCTGATCAAACTGGGATTCATAATTGGTATCAGAGTCGAATCGGTGATTTGAAGATATTCAACAAATCGAACGAAAGCGAGAGAAAAAAAATTCGCAATGAATTTTCTGGAAAAACGCAGTGATCTGTTTTGTCTATTCCCGGAGATTGAACCGTCGGATCGTCACGATATTTGGACAGTAGCTCCAAGACATTCCGTTTTACATTCTGAACGGTGGGATTAATCGTTTGACATTCAGAAGGCGTCTGTTTTATTTTCGTAATACTGCAGTTTTTTCTTGGGGTGAAATCGTTCATCAATCGGGTTTGCAAAGTTTTTCGTTGATTTAATAATTCGTTTGTTAGATCTCGATTGTTTACTCACTTTTATCTGCTGTTTATCTGCATCTAGCTCACTTCTCAAAGGCATTAATTTTTCTTGTTAAAAATCTATTCTTGAGTTTTTGGTGTTCTTAATTTTTTTGTGGTGATTGTAGAAAAATAGGATATATTTTGCTTAAGAAATCGATTAGGGTATGTTTGTTTTTGTGTTTTTGGTCAAAATCTAACCCTACAGGAGTGAAATCAAGCAACCCTATCGAAACTTGATCCAAATTTCTCAACCAGCCGCAGTTACCGGGTAAGTTTTTTCAATCTCTCAACTTTCCGGGTAACTCAAGGTTACCGGTTAAAACCTCAAGTTACCGGGTATTTTTGTTCAAGTTATCACTTTTCGGGTGATATTTTTTTGAGCTTTCCGGGTGACAACAATTTTGTGGGTTACAGGAACTATTCACACTTTCCGGATAATTTTTCCCGGTAACATCTCACGTACATACATCTTTCGAATATTAGTTTTGCTTGAGCCGTACTTGTTGACTCATTTGCTTCATAGTTGACCACGCAGCACACACACACACGTCTTGCATTCTTACTTATTTCATACACACACACACACACACACACACACACACACACACACACACACACACATATATATATATATATATATATATATATATATATATATATATATATATATATATATATATATATATATATATATATATATATAGGGGAGGGATCATGAGAAAACCATTACTAATTTAAAAACTTTACAAACCTCAACTAACCAATCAAATTTTTTCTAGCCTTTTAATTTTAATTTTTTCTAGCCTTTTATTTTAATTAATTTTTAGGGGTAGTGTAGTCTTTTTGTTATCAATCACTAATTACGGAAATTATATAAATTTTTAATTAATTATTTTATTAAATCCAAATAAATCCCTATAATTTTGGTAACTAAGATTTTTTTTATCGGCGGTAGGGATTTTTATTGATTACCAAAACCAAATACCAAAAACAATACAATCACCAAGTCGCCCAGCAGAAGGACCGAAACAGTAGGTAAAACAGAAAAAAATAGAATACCACCAGTGCACATAAGCTAACGTTTGCGAGCAGCAAACTGAATCAGCCGATTTGTATGGATTGCGTTCATCGCCGTTCATCGCTATTCATCTTCGTTTCATCTCGATTTCATATCCGTTTTCATCTCCGATCACCTTCGTTTCATCTCGATTTCATATTCGTTTCATCGTTGTTCATAAACGTTCATCGTCGTTACAGCTTCGTTTCATCGCTGTTCATAAACGTTTCATCGTCGTTCGTCAACGGTCAGCGCGGTTACAGCTTCGCTTCACCCACGTTCGTCGCCGTTTCATCCCCGTTCATCTCTGCTTCATCTTCATTTCATCCTGTTTCATCTCCTTTCATTAACCTTTCACTTCGGTTCCAAACTGCGTTTTGTAAATTGTTGTTAACATAATGCTTGTTTCTAAGAAAAAATGTTTTTTGTAGTGATGAAATAGACTCAAATCAAACCCTGTGAATTTACCTCCATTAAGACAAATCATGGATGAAATCTTTGAAGATGATCTTCTAACCATAATACTCAGCTTCCTTTTGATTTTGGGTTATGGTAGCTGAAGAATCGGGATTCCATCCGATTTCCAAATTTGAAATGGGAAGCCAATGTACAAATATGCCCTTCCATCATATTTTACATGAATTAAAAAAATTAAATTAATTTCATTACTACTATAATTAGAACAAATTGATCTTAACCGTTGATTGATGAAATCAATGGTTCATAGGTGGGTTTCATAGTTTGCAATATAAAAGTGGTTTGCAAATGAAACCACCTATATATATATATATATATATATATATATATATATATAGGGAATGGTTCAATAGAGAAGTCCAAATATTTAGAGAAATAAAGAAGTGATCTTGACCATTTATTCGGTCAAGATCGATGGCTTTGACCGAGAAGCAACGGATAATTACTCGCGTGGTCTGCACAAGATAGAGGGGTAGTTTCGTAAAAAATACACGGGCTGAGTTCATATATGAATCTGTGTGATTCACATATGAACTATACGTTCATATATGAACCTTTGTAATTCACATATAAACTATTTTTAACCAATTCATATATGAACCTTTGTGATTCATATATGAATCAGTTAATTTGTTCATATGAAAAGTAGTTAAAAAAAATTCATATATGAATCACAAAGATTCATATATGAATCACAAAGATTCATATATGAATACAAAGGTTCATATATGAATTAGTTAAAAAAATTCATATATGAATCACAAAGGTTCATATATGAACACAAATATTCATATATGAATCAATTAATTGGTTCAACTGATTCATATATGAACCTACAGTTAATTAGTTTTATATATGAAACACAAAGGTTCATATATGAATCACAAGATTCATATATGAATTAGTTATAAAGAGTTCATATGTGAATTACAAATGTTCATATATGAACGTATAGTTCATATTCATATGTGAATTACAAAGGTTCATATATGAACGTATAGTTCATATGTGAATCACACAGATTCATATATGAACTCAGCCCGTGTTTTTTGTAAAAGTTACGAAATTGTTCTTCTATTTTTGGAACAGCCGCAACTTTTGACCAGTCAAAGCCGCAATTTTTGACCAGTCAAAGCCGCAACTTTTGACCAATTATAACCGATCTTGACCGAATAAATGGCCAAGATCACTTCTCTATTTATCTAAATATTTGGACTTCTCTATTGAACCTAAGGATATATATATATATATATTTCGTTGAATTTTGTTTTGTTTTGTTTGTGTTTAATATTTTTGCTTGGTTTGATTTTCATCCGGTAAACAAGGTTTATCCGGTAAGCTCCGCATCCGGGAACCACATATCATCCGGTAAGTGCCATTTTTTCGAGAACATCATCACCCGGTAAGTCGCAAATCTTTTTCATCCGGGAAGAGCAATTTTTATCCGGTAAATCACAACATTTTCACCCGGTAAGTCACAACTTAATTGTCTTGTAAGTTTTTACTTTGTGTGGGAAACTCATTTCGTCCGAAAAGTACATCTCACCCGGTAAGTACTCCATCGCCCGGTAAGTATCCTTTGGTCGGTAAGTTTGGTTGGTTAGTTCACGTCGGTACCCGAGTTACCGCATGTCTCGTGATTAAAAGTTTTCAACGAAAGTTGCGATTTTTTTTAACGATCGCTTTACAATTCTTTTGTGACGTTTGAGATTATTTGCGACGATTTTCAATTATTTGCGACTATTATCATCTTATGTGATTATTAGTTGACGTCTTTGATCTAACTTGGTTTGTTTTCATACAGGTTTCATTATCGAAGATTGATTTTGTTCGTTCGAATTCGATAATCAAAATTTAATTTTTGGAAACGAATTTAGTTCTTAAATTTGCTTCTCAATTTTAAAATTTTGATTCTTCTTCCGCAAGTTTTATTCTTCAAAGTAACACCGATCAACGATCAAATTTTCAGGTAACAATGTCGAAATATTGTGGACGTCATGAGTGTAAAGACTATAAGAATGTATGATACGAATATCAAGCAAGCAGATGAAACGATCAGCAAGAACATCAAACAACTGAAGGAACAGAAACTGCAAATATCTGAAAGTGCTGAGAAGCTTGCTAAATCTGAAGAAAAGGCAACAGCATTAGAGTCTGAAAACACTGAGCTGAAAAAGAAGCTGTCTGATTTATCATCACGAGATGATACCAAAGAGACTGAGAAAGAGCAAGCAAGACTACATGAAAAGAATATCAAGCGATCAGATGCTTTGTGCAACAAGTACATCAAAGAACTGAAGGAACTAAAATCTCAAATCTGTAATAGTTCTGAGAAGTTGGCTGAAGAAGAAGAGAAAGGTAAACTCCTAAACTGTGAAAACCTTGAGCTTAAAAATAAACTAACAACTTTTGAAAAGGTTTTTGAAAAGGAGAAAGAAAGTTTTGCAAAAGAAAGACAATTGCTTATACAAAAGCAATCTGGTTTTTCAACCAAATCTCTTGAAGAGAAGAAAAGTCTTGAGCTTATATGTCTAAAACTTTCAAAACAAATCTCCGACTTTGAGAAAATTCTGATTTTAGAAAGAGAGAAGTTTGAAACTGAACGCAAATCTTTTTCTAAAAAGAATTGAGAACTTTCTTTGAAAATATCCGATTTGGAGAAAGAATTAGACATTCTAAGCAAAGAGACTGAGAAAAAGAAGGTTAAAGATTTTAAAGCAAAAAGTTTGAAAGGTGATTTCACATACGAAAGAAAGATTTTTCAAACTGAGATCTCTAAACTTACTAAGAGATTATCTAGATTAGCAACCGAGATTTTGAAGGAACAAATGGTTAAATCTGATTTACAAAAGAAATTTGATTTAATTCTCAAAGAACGAAATGATTTATCCGTTAAAGTCAAGAAACTTGAAGAACGCAATTTCAAAGGTGTTCAACCTTCTTATGCTTCAAGTTCATTTTCTACAAATCGTTCTTCTAAGAATTTTGTCAAATCAAATGATTTTTCAAAAGATCAGATTCGACCTTCCAATCTTTTCTATAATTCTCGTGTTGATAACAAAGTTAATCAATCCTTCAAGAAAGTAAACATGGTGTGGAGAGTTAAAGGAATCACTCCTGCTCCAAAGTCATTCGTCTCTGTTAAAAGTGACAAGAACAACACAACTTTCCACGCTAAACCTTTTGTGAAAACTGATCGAGTTTACTCTGTTAATAAACTGATCAGCTTATCTACACAGACGTTGTGTTGCTCTTATTGTGGGACAAATGACTTTGTGAAGAAAGACCATGCTAAGTATTGGTATGGTACTTATAGTATCCCCGGTCCTCACTATCATAGGGCATCTAACCGTCAAGGATCCATCAATGGATGGATACCAAAATCCTTCTAATTTATTTTGCAGGAATGTCATGTGCGCTCAGTTCAGAACATTCTATTCACATGACTGCATTCAAAGGTTATGCCACATTTGAGGGGGAGTACTATTCTATGAAAGGTAAGTGAACTTCAACTGAATTCAAAGACCATGGTATTCATTATGGATAACTTACTTGTGTTTGTTATTCTCCAATTTTAAATTCCATGATTGCCACGTGTCAATTTTTTCTTGACTTAGTTATTTCTATGTCTCACATATTTGTTGATTTTTCGATGGAAATACACTCGTTTGAATTCCTAGTTGTTTTTCAAAGTTCGCTATTTCTAGCAAATGATTCAATTCTTTTCTGATATATTAATTGTAACTTGTTCTTCACAATTAAACTTTCTAATCATTGTTTCATTTTTGCAAATACTGTGCTTACTGAGTCATTTTGTTTTGCGCTTGCTTTTGTATCATTGAAATTCTGTTATTTCAAACATTGACTTCTGATTACCTCAGATCAGAACTCGAACTTCATTTTTACGACTTCTGAACAATTCAGTTCAGAACTCGTTCTTAAAAGCATGACTTCTGATTACCTCAGATCACCACTCGTTCTTCAATGCTTTGACTTCTAAACACCTCAGTTTTGAACTCGTACTTCACTGTTTACTTAACTATTCTACTCGTTGCATGAAAGGAGTGTTAGGAATTGCATTGTTTCTATGGTCTATCCAGAACCGGAAGGACCTACCTAAGAAACACATCCCTTATATACAACAGTGAGGGGTCTAGAAGATAGATGAGTTTGGAGTAAAAAGAAATTGGTGAGGATGTGACAGGACTTAAAAAGAATTAATTGGTCCTTACCAAACCGAGTCAGTTATCCGGGTAACCACACAATCTATTCATTCTCGTTCTTTGGAGATGAATATTGAAACAGACATGGACCCAGTGTCGATAACTCGTGTCACCCCACCCAACCACTCAAGTATCTCACAACAGATGCTTGTTTCATATATTCACGGAGATTTAGCACATAATCTATCTATTCCTCACTCGGAGGTCTTAGATATTGAAAAAGGAAGACATCAGCTCTGGTCTCCGAACTTCATATTCTAATCACTAAGTCTATTGATTTTTAACTTGAGTCCCAAGCTAAATCAATATTTGAGCCTAACTGATATAATTCATTTCTTTCACACATGCACGAGTCTTTGTGATTCCATTTGCATATCTTCGTGATATTGCCGGAACAGTTTGAAAAGTAATTTTTAAAATTTTACTTCAGTGATAACTGGAAGTCCTATCAGAGATACCCCTTTGCCAACTCTAAACATAGGCCACACAATTTTTTAAATTGTTGTGATAACACTTACTATGTGTTTCTGTGTTAGATTTTTACCCCATGTTGGTTACTAAAATGTTTTATCTGAATTTTTGCTACTCGTCACGATTATCTTTGAACGTGCATGATGCTCCGGATGCTCCTACTCATTATGAGGGGGAGAAAGGGTACAGATTCAAAGACACCGAATATCAAGTTGAGGGGGAGTAAAGAAGTCCCCATGCAAAAGCCGAGGAGGAGTAACTGCGGAGGGGAGTAACTGCCGAATGATTG
The DNA here is from genome assembly GCA_033807775.1 of Saussurea involucrata. Classification (NCBI taxonomy): domain Eukaryota; kingdom Viridiplantae; phylum Streptophyta; class Magnoliopsida; order Asterales; family Asteraceae; genus Saussurea; species Saussurea involucrata. The sequence goes on along the minus strand of CM066321.1, from coordinate 247,126,644 downwards.
ATCTGTTCCGAGATCCAAAGAGTTTCAAAGTGCTTACAAGTGACCACCTCTTCTCATCGTTCATCAGGTGGTGTTCGCCACAATTCAGTATTTCCTCCTTCGAGCATATTGGTTCTACAAGTTCTTTTAATGCTGAAATCAAATTCAAGAGCTTTATTCAAGAGCTTTATTCAAGGGGGAGCGTCGAAAGACATGAAGACAAGCAACACCGAAGTGTTTCAATGGTTCAAAAGGCAGAGAAGATCAAGACTTGAAGGTTTCAAGACCGATTTTTATTTATATATCTTTAGGGGGAGATTGTTAGGACCATAAATGTCCAACATATTAGAAAGATATATAAATAATTATATAGTGCTTAATTAGATTAATTAATTATTGTAAAATCCTTAATTGCATTTATTGGGCTTAGTTTAGGCTTAATGGGCTTAAGCCTTGTTTGTGTAAAGCTTTGGTATATAAAGTTTCCTTAACCTTAGAATTAGGTTAGCGATTCATTAGCAATTGATAGAGAGTCATCGTGAGCTTAATCGTTTAGAGAGAGATAGTTAAGTTTTTCATTCAAACCTTTGTAACTATCTTGAATCATGAATACGAGATGGATGACCAGTTGAAATCATCAATTGTTCGTGTTATTTCTTACTGTATTGGATTCACAGTTTCGATAGACCCATTTAGTTCCTATCACTGACTTGTCAGATGGTCTTGGAACGAGTTTCCAAACTTTGTTTCTTTCAAATTCTGTCAACTCTTCTTGCATAGCGCTGACCCAGTTTGGATCTCTGAGGGCATCATCTGTTTCTTTGGTTCAATCAGAGAAATAAAGTTAACAAATAAACAAATGTTACCTGAACCTGGTCGAGTCTGAACACCAACGTTTGGATCACCAAGAATCTGATCAATGGGATGATTAATAGTCCATCGTTGAATCGGAGCATGATTTGCTGACTCGATTTGAACTTCTGGAGAAGCTGAAGAAGAAGCTTCAGCAACTTCAGGTAGAAGAGGAATAGGTTCAGATGTCATTTCATTCACTGATTGTTGAGATGTCGATGGGATATCTGAGGTAGAAGGTTCAGAAGCAGGCACAGTGTTGAGAGGAACAGCTGAGACCCATGAGGATTCAACTTCACTTGTCTGCATGCTTGGGATGATAGTAGGATCATCATCTTCAGCGGTAGGGATGTTGACCTGAGGATTGGGAATATTTTCCGAGTCCCCAAGATGAGAAAACATCCATTGATTGAGTTCTTCAGTATCAGCAGAAGGTCTTGAGTTCGCTGAACGGGATTCGTCAAAAGTGACGTGGATTGTTTCTTCTACAGTTTGTCTTCTACGATTGAAGACTCTGAAGGCTTTAGAGACTGAAGAATATCCAAGAAATATTCCATCATCAGCCTTGGGATCAAACTTTCCTAGGGTATCTCTGTTGTTCAGTATGAAACACTGACATCCAAAGATGTGAAGAAAGCTAATTGAAGGCTTTCTCCCATGGAAAAGTCCATAGGCTGTTTTCTTGAATCTTTTGACAATCAGCGACCTGTTTTGAGTAAAACAAGCAGTGTTGACAGCTTCTGCCCAGAACTGAGTAGGTAGATGAGAATCGCTGAGCATTGAACGTGCAGCTTCGATGATCGTTCGATTTCTTCTTTCAGCGACTCCATTTTGTTGTGAGAAATACCCTTACTTTCAAAGAAATTTTCAAGGGAACTGTTTTTGAATTTAGTCCCATGATCACTTCTTATAGAGCGAACAGTGAGGTTATTCAGGACCTCCATTTTCCTAACGAAAGACATCAGTTCTTCTAAAGTTTCACTTTTAGCATGGAGAAACATAACCCAAGTGTAGCGAGAGAATTCATCTTCTATGACTAGGGTATATTTCTTTCCAGCGATGGATTGAACATTGACAGGGCCAAATAAATCCATGTGTAGAAGTTGAAGTAGAGATGACACTGAGGAAAATTGCTTAGATTTGAAGCTAGCTTTGGTTTGTTTCCCTTTTTCAGACGCTAAACATAAGGATTCTTTAGCATACGAATGTTGAGGAAGACCAGTAACCAGCTCTTTTGAAGAAAGAGTGTTCAATGTCTTGAAGTTGAGATGAGAGAGCCTCTTATGCCATAACCAGTTGACATCGGATGAGGCCTTGAGAAGAAACAAGAATTCTCAGTGGTTGTCGAGTCCATGTTTATAACATAAACATTTTCCAAACGGTATCCGCTGAGAGCGATTTTCTCCTTTTTGTCAATGACAAAGTAGGATTCCTTAGTGAAACACACTTTGTAGTCCTTATCACATAGCTGACTGATGCTCAGAATATTATGCCTCAGCCCTTCGACATATGTGACTCTTCTGAAGGTTGTTGTACCATTAGAGAGTACACCAAATCCTCGGGTATAGCCATTTCCGTTCCCACCAAAGATCACATAGGGAACTTTTTCTTCCTTATATTCAGTGAGCAGGTTCTTTTTGCCAGTCATGTGTCTAGAGCATTCACTATTGAGATACCAGATACCCTTCAGGACCTGCAATAAAGGGAAGATTAGTTTGATTTAGGCACCCATTTTACTATGGGCCCACATTTCTCAGTAGTGGTTGTGAAAGTTGAAGGTTCAGTAATCTTCGCAGCATTTGAAGATCCAGCTTCAGTGACAGTCTTCACTTTGGTTAATTTCTTAACCTCAGTGGTTGTTTTCACCTTAACCTGATTTGCACCAGGATTGGTCTTCTTTGCCTTGGGGGCAGTGATCTTCACCTTAGCTAACTTTTCAGCTTTGGTGGCTGTAGGGCACTTACTGGCAATATGATCGGTAAGTCCACAGTGATAACATTTCCTATAGCTAAAAGTAGCTTTAGGACCATTTTCATGCTTAGCCGAAATTTTTAAATGAGTAGGGCCAGCACCAAGAATACCTTTGGCATTGGAAATTGGAGGAATTATCAGTTCTTCAGATTTCTTACCAATTACATCCACTTTTAGTTTAGGAGTAGATCGTTGAATAAATCCAGGGATCTTGGTCCTAGACGTAGAGGGATGATTCACTGAAGGTTTAGAAACATTCAGCTTAGGTACAAAGGTACCCTTCTGAGGTTTTTGATTGAAAACTTTTTCTTTACCTTTACCTTTAGAGATGAAGGTAGGTTTTTCCACAGGAATAGGGTTATTTGAAGAAGAACATTGAGACAAAGAAGTGTCAGGGATTGAGGATACGAACATTCCAAACTTGAGCATGGAACGATCAGTGGTTGGTTCTAGAGTATCAGCTTTATAACCAAGACCACTTTTATCACTCAGGGGAATCTGAGCACGAATTATATCAGTGATCGTTGTTGAGGATTTACACCATCCTTCAACAATATCTTTTTCAGCTTTTAATGCAGCGATAGCTGCTTCTCGCTCAATACTAATGATTTGATTTATACAGACCTGATCTTTCAAATTTTCTTCAATTTTAGAAAGCTTTTCAATTTGCAAATGACAATTTTTAAGCTGTTCAGCGAGATCAATATTTAGTTTTTCAGCTTTGGTCTTGCCATTCATGGCATCATATAAATCAATAGTCAGAAGATCGACGGTTCGTCGTCTATCAGCGTCATTATCAACTGAAGTAGAAGTATCAGTGGAAAGTGTTGATACCTGAGATGTGGAGGTAGAAGTAGAGGGAATTTCAGCTGTTTCTTCCTCTTCTTCCATCTTGGCCATGAGGCAGAGATTGGCCTCATCATCATCTTCAGAGTCAGATGATTCTTCATCAGAAAGAGCCCAGTCATGATCTTCAGCGATCATGCCTTTGCCTTTCTTCTTAAAGCTTTTCAGCTTTGCATATTTTTCTTTCAGCTTCTTGTATTTGTCATCTCTAGCCCTGGGGTTAGAGGATTTCTTGTGGGAAGAAGATGAAGGTTTAAAGACTTTCTTTGACCTGTACTCACTAGCAAAGTGACCTATCTTTTCACAGTTATAGCAAGTGGAAGTTGCCTTATCCACAGGGGGTGAAGATTTTGGCTTATCAGTGAGGGAAATATGTTTATTTCTTCTGAAGTTACTCTTTCTAGCGAATCTCCTGAAAGAATTAGTCAGGAGGGCCAGTGACTCATCAATTTCTGAAGGATCAACTTCTGATGATTCATCAGAGTTAGACTCCAACTCAGTGATAGTGATAGTAGATCGCTGAGTATGCACCAACTCTGAAGAGAGTAAAGCAACATGTGTGCTTTTGGAATCTTATACAAGATTCTTCTTAAGATGACACGACTGCTCATGATTGAGCATAGTGCCATATAAGGTAGAAAGTGTCATAGATTTCAGATCCTTTGAGAGTTTAAGACACATATAATAAATGTCCCAACTTTCAGGAAGACATTCCAGAAACTTTGTCAGGATCTCAAAGTTAGAATATTCCTTACCAACAGTTTTTAAGTCAATGATTAAACAGTTAAACCGTTGATGTACTTCAGAGAGAGTTTCATTCTTACCACAAATGAAGCTTTCGTACTGTCCTACCAGGTTGATCTTTCTCGAACCCTGGACTTCAGAAGTACCTTCATATTGAACACATATAGTGTCCCACATGTCTTTAGAACTCTTCAGGTTCATGACTGAGTGGTAGACTTCATCTGGAAGAGCCATAGAGAGGATGTATTTGGCCTTAGTATCAATGGCCACCTTCTTCTTGTCCTCTTTAGTCCAGTGAGTGACTTCTCTGGGAATGATTCTTTCAGGAATAGCAGCTCTAGTAGCAGTAGCAGGAACAGCAGGGTCAATCATGAAAGGAACATATGGTCCATTTTCTATATAATGAGGTATAGTGGGATCTACACCTTCTAGAAAGAGCATCGTCCTATTTTTCCATAGATTGAAGTTATCTTTGGAAAATCTAGGGGGTTCTGCAAGAGAACCATTATCGATATAGTTTGTGTTTGTAGGATTAGCCATTTTAAAAAATAGCAAGGAAGAGAAAAAGGATTAGTATAAGCAAGATCTTGTTTATTAGATTAAACAAACTGCTCTGATACCACTTGTTGGTCCCGAAAGGGTTATACAAGTTTCTAGAAGGGGAGGGGGGTGAATACAAACATGTTGGTCCCGAAGGCCTATACAAGTTTGTAGAAGGGGGGGGGGGGTTGAATACAAACACACAGATTTTACTTTTCTAAATTGTTTATTGATAAATCATTAACAATTTACAGCTTGTTGCAGAGACAAGATTAAGGATAAACCTAAATCTAAACAAGTTGGAACACTAAGGTTTCTTGCACTAAGAGAGATAAGGAAATTACTAATAATAACCTATCTGAGATAAGAGATTTGAACTTGTCCAGAGTTAGCAAGTTACTTCAAATGAAGTGAGTTCATCTCTTTATATACTGCATGCATTTAATGCAAGTCAGTATACACTTTACACGTGTCATCAGCTGGTTGGTTGCATGTCATTGACCTTTGGTGACAACCTAAGTAGCCGCATGTATGAACAGTGTAGTGTCAGAGTTGTTGTACGAATTCAGATAATCGGAGGTTCTTTTCTGACATTTCGTACGGAGTCGTGCAAGGGTGGTTAAGACAAAAGTACTTTGTACGGAGGACTTCATGATCAGCTTTCGTTGATTCAGCGCATCATCATTTCTATTCAGCGAATGATAAAGTTCAGCGATAGCTGAAGTCCTGTACTTGATACTTCACGTTGAGTGGACAAATCTGAGTCTTCGCTGATCCGCATCAGTTCATTAGGAGACTTGTCGCTGGTTCTTGAGCTTGATCTTCGACTTCAGCGTAGAACCTATGTTGACGTGAAACTTGTCTTCAGGGATCATAAGTAAACAACTAACTTATCAGCGATCATCATAAGTACTGAACAGACTCAGACTATTATGGTGAACAGTTTCGCTGAATGTTTAATCTAAAGAGCGAGAGTTCCTATCAGCGGTACTGGAAGATCTTAGTACTTATCAGCGATAGTGAAACTCTGATACATATTGTTTACTTACAATTTTCACTAAGTATATAAGAGAGGGTCATTATCAAATCACTGAGGGTTTGGATCAACAAAACACACGATTTTTATCTTTCTAAATTGTTTATTGATATAAATCAATCAATTTACAGTTTGTTGCGGAACAAGATTAAGGAATAAACCTAATCTAAACAAACTATGAGAATCACTAAGATTTCTTGCACTAGAAATAGAGATTAAGAAAAGTTAGAACACTAAGGAGAGTATTCTATCACACAGTAGTTCAGCGAGAAGAAAGGTTCGAGCACTTCACAAAAGAAGTAGGGTTCCCTTTATATACTGCATGCATTTAATGCACAATAGTACACTTTTACACGTGGCAGCCTCTGGTTGGTTGCATGTCTTGACTTCAGTAGACAACCTAGTGGCCGCATGATGAACAGTGTAAGATCAGAGTTGGTTGTACGATTCTGGACAAAAGGGATGTTCGTTCTGATAGATCGTATAAAGGGCGTGCAAGGGGATAAGACAAAAGTTACTTGTAGAGGAGGCTTCATGATCAGCGTTAGCTGAATGATTCTTTATCAGCGAATGATAAAGTTCAGCGTTCGCTGAAGTCTTCTACTTGAAACTTTACGTTGAGTGGACAGGTCTTGGCTTCACTGATATATGCATCAGTTCATTAGTAGACTTTGTCGCTGGTTCTTCGGCTTGATCTTCGACTTCAGCATAGAACATGGTTGACGTGAATCTTCTCTTTAGGGATCATAAGTAAACAACTTAAACTATCAGCGATCATCAGTGAGACTGAACAGGCTCAGGGCTCGCTAATGAACAGTGTTCGCTGAATGCAGAAATTAAAGCATGTTTTCATCAGCGATACTAAACAGACTTAGTATATTTTCTTTGATGACAAAACATTAATACATATTGTCTACTTACAATTTTCACTAAGTGTTTCTCAGAGTCATTATCAAATCACTGAGGGTTTGGATCAACAAACTGATTTCCAACCATTTCCACAACTGATTCAATAACCTAAATGAAATCCAATTTGCTTATGACTAACAATCTTAACAATCGAATTGAAGAAAAGAATTTAGATTCCTTACCGAATCAAAACTTGATATCGCAACCCTCTGCTTCTTGAACCGACTTCCGCTATGAAATTGAGATATTCTCCATGACTCAGCCGACTCAGACTTTTTATATAAAATCAACTATCAACAAATGACCAACTTAACCCTGAAGTTTTACATTTTATAATTAGTCCAACACTTTGACCAATTTCTCTTTCGACCCCTTTATATCAAAACACAACATAATGGAAATTTCAAGGTGTTACACTTGGACTACTACGAAAAACACCATCGGATTTCAAAGTAGCACGATCTAATTCTCAAAAAGTTCTGTTTTTATGGACAGCTCAAAAGTATAAATAAGTCTTTCGCTGTGACTAAGGATAGACGGGTCTGACCCCACCTACATGTTCCGCCCCCTTTCCAAATCGAGATAGGCACCGTGAAAGAAAGAACTTCGCTGATTCAAGTGATTCAGTCAGTAGGAAAGTCAGCAAGAAAGTCAAATGTCTTGTGCTTAGTGCCATTCATGCTTGCACTTTTAAAGCATGTTTTCAAAATTCCAACTTTAATTGTTGAGGCTCTTAGCTATCTACTTATATTTAGTAATCATCAGAGTTTTCTAGTTTCTAGTTTGACTAAGTTTCAAACTCTTTAAAAATAATATGTTTCGTTTGCTTTTTTCACATAGTAAGAGTATTTCTTTAGCCTATCCATCCGGTGCATAAAAAGCCTAGGACCGACTCTCTCTATATGTGAAGAAGGTATAAGGCAAAGTCATGCAGTTCATAAAGGACTCTTTATATAAAGTTTCTCAAACTTTCTCTTGATACCTACTACAGTTTCAAATATCACATTATCTCCCGATCGACATTCAGATATTGCATCATCTCCCTAAGACTATTGAAGTTTAGACATGGCCTACCATTCCAGCCCCTTCAACTCTTGTACACGTAGTGGTAAGTGAACTGCTTCAGAACTGCCGGTTGCGGAACAGATGTGATTGGTTCCGGTTCCTAAAATACGGAACCGATCGTGATCGGTTCCGGTTCTCATTTTTTTGGAACTGTTAACCGTTGGGTACTTGCCGGGACCGGGTACCCTATCTTGCTAGGTACCAGAACCGAAACTGACAGGTACCCGACTATTTTTAATAAAACATATTTTATTTATTTATACAAATTTAATAAGCTACCTTATAGGGAAGCTCCGTTTATAGTATTTATTAGCATCAACTAATTCTAATGACGTGAAGTGCTTTGGAAGCACCGTTTGTAGTATTTAATTGTTTTAGAAGCACCGTTTATAGTATTTTTTTTGTTTTGGAAGCATCCTTTGTAGTATTTAATAGTTTTTTAGTTTTATCGTATTAGTTTTCAAGTTTGTGGTACTTATTTCTCTACGTTGGGACTTTGTAATATATTAATATTTACTTCTTTATAATATAAATAATAATTTGTTTTAAAAACAATTAGAAAGCCGGTACCCGATAGTGGCACCAAAACCGATGGTTTCGGGACCGGTTCCCAAATATAAAGAACCAATATAACTGGTTCCGATTCTGATTTCTTCATTTCAGGATCTGACGGTTCCTCTTCGGGAACCGGTTTCAAGAATTTTGACCACATACCCGCCTTTGCTCACCCCTAGGTACGCGACTATGTGACAACAATTTGCCTCTAACACACAACTTTCTTTCCACAATAGCTTTTCAAACCCGCCTTCACCATTCCATTCTTCAATCAACAAAAATTACCTTGACAATGTTTTTCCTTAATTAAGACATTTCATCAAACACTTGCAATCACCATTTATATCTGATTTAGTAAGACATTTTATAACTCAAATTGTTTGGTTTTCTATTATTTTTGGAGACTCTTATCTCTTAATATGGTCTAGACAAAAATGGTAACCATATCTTTTAAATCTCCTTATATTTTTGTTCAACGCCATTCTTTCGGTTTCAACGTCAGTTTTGGTCTAGATGCATCCCGAATTTTCAAAAACGCGAAGATTGTAGATATGTGTGTTGGCTTACCAAAACATCTTAAATCGCTTAAATCAAGGCATCGATTTGTGGGATATGATTAAAACTCCATATCCTCGCAAATTTACCATCATCCTTCCTTATGTTTCTCTTTTTCGTTCGATCATCGATGCTTATTTCAAATGACATATTTAAGTTCAAATTTTGATAGATAAAATAGATAATTGTACATATTAAGACGTTTGTCATTTTACAATAACAAACAATCGTATTAATTCATATTTCAGACTTGACACTATTTTCAAAATCAGAAATAAAATCATATTTCAAACTTTAGCACCTATTAAAAAAAACAAAGGTTTATAGAAAAACCTAAAATAAACGAAAAATTGAGAAGCATTCTGATAAGCTTTCATCGAAACAATATGCATTTATACATGCATGTTATTAATTTATATCCACAAATATATAACCAAAATGCTATACCATACAGTCAAAGGTCAGATAAATATTAGAACGCTTTGTTTGATACCACTTTTACAATAGAAAATTCTTTTCTTTTACAAGAAAACGAGGCCATGAAACAACGCACTATCCCAGCTGCAGAGGATCCTCTCCCAACAGAATCCATCCAAAGTGGTTTCCAACTCCAAAAGCAAAACCCTAACCCCCCCGTTTCTCAAGCAAAGAATCATACTTTGTATCAAGTTTTGAAGGATTTATAATGATTAAGAAAGCATCTCCTGAATGAATGTTGTTCCAATCACTTCATCATCATCACCATCATCAGCAGCAGCAGCAGCAGCAGCAGCAGCTGCTCTGCTCATAATCGAAAGGATATGCGAATTTTGGAGGATGACTCGTGTAAACATGATGATATCGAGACTAATCAAAACTATTTGTTTGAGATTAATGGATCACTACCTTCCAGTTCTTCCTCTTCAACTCTAAGCATTCTTTCTTCCCCATTGTTGCTTATCGAAAACTTATCCCGCAACAGCTTTTCATATGGGAAACTACCCTTACAACCTATCAAACTTACTGTTCTCAAATTAGATGGATCTTCCTTCGGTACTTGTCTCTTCCCTAACTCTTTACTTTCTCTAGTTGTTTAATGCCACAAATAATTCCAGTTTTCTGTTCATCGGATTGCATCATAATTCATAATCATCCTCTCACATCTTCAGTTTTATTTTGTATTTGAAGATGAGGAAATTGGTTGATTGTTTGATACAGATATTACTGTTGCCAAGAACCCTACAGTGGCACAGCTGAAGCAGGCAGTGGAGGCTGCTTTTAGTCATTTGCCCAAACATGGAATTGGCAAGGTTTCTTGGTATGCCCATATTTCATCTCTAAAAGGATAGTTTCTTTCTGTAGGAATGATGGAAATTGATTTTACATTAATCGGCGAAAAAAGCCATACGGGCGACTTTGGCCGCGGCTTCAGGTCCGCATGCTTTTTACGCCTGTTAATGTAATATATGATTTTGTTGGTTCTCGTGTTCTTTTAAACATGTACTGTTCTATTTTGATCCTTCCTCTCTCTATGTATAATTATATAATATATATGTAGAGGGAGAGAGAGAGAGAGGGAAAGAAAATTTCAATTGAAAATCGATTTTCGGTTGTGAACCGAGGGACAAAGGAGAGCACGACACGTGTCTCCAGGTATCCACATTTAGTATGAATAACGAAGGTGAACGTTCATGCACTATTCATGATGAATAATGCAACATCTAGGATGAATAATACACTAATTCATGATCCATGTATTATTCATCATGAATCGTGTATTATTCATGATGAATAATGATCATGAATCGTGTATTATTCATGATGAATGCTGCATTATTCATGATGAATGTCCCATGAAGGTGTGGACACGTGGCACGCTCTCCTTTGTCTCTCGGTTCACAACCGAAACTCAGTTTTCATTTGAACTCACCTCTATATATATGCTTATAAATGTAGATACACATGTACACATATAGCTGCTTATTTGGCAAGTAGCCTCTTTTTGTAAAATTACTAGTCGCAGGTTAGGCTATGCTTGGCAAGGGGCATAATTGGAAAAGAAAGCCCTTGGAGGTTCAAAAAGCTAGTTTAACCAAATAGGGTTTTTCAATAAGCTCAAAAAATAAGCTAGCGTATGGTTGCCAAACATGGCATTGATAAGACGGTGGTAATGGTTGAGTGTGGTAACTTATAGTGCCGTGCCAATGTGCCATGACCTTATGTTTCTGAATGTTTTATGACATAATAGAAACCACAACATGTAGCCTTATCTTCATAGTATTGTAATGCTAAGTTAGTAGTGCCGTAAGGTTATAGTAGTGGTGGACCCAAGATTTTTGCCGAGCAGGCACCTTTAAGGTGGATCAAAGGGCCTCGCCCGATGTGTTTTTAGCCGAAGTCCACAGTTTTGAGGGATATTTTTCCCGTTTTTTGGTTGATGTTTCTTGTATTTTTCTGTTTTTCAGCATATAAATGGAAACATTGTAATATCCTTATTTATCCCACTACTTGGGGATCCTTCTAATTTGTGCATGATAATAGCTACTCCCTCCATCCCAAGATAAATGTAAACCAAACCAAACCAAACCAAACAGGCCCAATGTATGCCATCCAGAGGTGGGGTCTGGGGAGAGTAAGAAGTATGCATGCCTGACATCTACCTCAAAGGGTACGGTGACTGTTTCCGTGTAGATCCTTGGCTTCTGAAAATGAACACGATTTAGAAATTTACAGTTTTTACACTTTTTAATCAAGTAAAATGACAATTTTTTTAAAGGAAGTAAAATGACAATAATAGAGGGAGGAATGACAATTGGAAAGTAGGGACTTACTTTTGAATGTCGGCACTTATTAGGGGACAAACTAAAATAGAAATGCGGACACTTATTTTTGGGATGGGGGAGTATTAATTATGAACTTTCGATCATGTCCAAAGGTCACATGTATGGGCTCAGTTCTGCTTATGTTTCGAGGGTCAGAAGCTTCTTCAAGACCAAAATTCGGCCGGTCTCCATTGGATCAAGGATGGTGATCGGGTTAGCCTTTCATCCCTCTACTAATGATATTTGATCATTATTCCAACTTCTGCTTTTTATGGATCATAACATCTGCTGCTTGTAAAGGTCAATTTTTTTATTTTTCTATTTTCTATAATTTGCATGCAGCTTCAATTTGTTCGACATACATCCATTAGTTACAATCTTGTAAAGGAAAGACCAGAAAAGCGAGATTATGAGTTGGAAGAATCCGAGGCGTAAGTTCCCTACATTTTTCTTGCATTACTTTCCTATCTGACTTTGCTGATGAAGATGTACATTTGTCTTTTAAGGTTTAAATTTCAACATTGATATGATCTTTTAACATCTTTTGTTGGATTTTATACCAAACCAAACAAGCCCAATATATCCCACCCTGAGGTGGGTTTGGGAGGGTAAGATGTACGCATACCTGACATCTCCCCCCTCTAGGCTAGTGAAGTATTTGATAATATAATATCATACTACTACATATAAAATAACTTGTGGCAAAGTCCATCTCAGTTTTTTCTGTAGGAGTCCATATCAGTTTTGAATTTGGCTATTTTGGTAATTGTTGAGTTGACACACATGTGGCATAACATGTGCACCCTTGTGCTAATAATGTGTCACTAGAAATGGACATCATAAGCTTTTGAACTGAGCAACCATGGGTTAAAACGTCCATTTCAAGTGCCACAGTCAGCATCGTTGCACACATCTTACGCCATTCTTGTCCAGTCAGCAAATCCGTTAAAGATTTCATAAAGTTGACAACGTTGTTGTGGACATATGAATGCATTGATTATGTCATTTAAAACTAAACCCCATTCCCCCGCTTGTCAAAATCATAGAATTGGAGAAACCAATATATATGCTACTATTTCTCAAAATCCAAACGGGGTACCTCTTCTAATAAAAGTTAGCAAGTATATGATGCACATAATTTTGGGATTTTAACAGGTCACCAAGTAAACCAGAACCATACAAACACACGCCGAAAAAGGAGGTGTCAGATGATTCGAACCTGCAAAACCATGAAGAAGATGAAGAGGACAACATTGCTGTTAACATCACATGTGAATGCAGCTGGGGTCAGCTATTGAGACGGTTGTTCTCATACCGCAGACAAAAAGGTGGTGATTCAAGTTACAAGGAGCTTGGTTGTTCAAAGTCATCCGGTATCTCCACCTGAAATTTGGAAAGGTACGATGGTATTGCATGAAAGGGTTGAGCTTACTTACCAAAAAGGCAACGATATTATATGTTATTCACTTATTTTAATAGTATAGTGCATAATGAATTTAGCCAATTTGATAAAAATATATAAATCTTGGTTCTCCGGTTATCTGCATATGTATGTGTTTTATGTAATCAACCCTACAATCGGAGATCGAGATCGGCAATATGGTTTCAAACTGCTTGAATTGGCCGTCATTCATTTGTGATGAAGATGTAGTATAATTTTTGTAGTTCTTAATATTGAGTTCTTGTACAAGAACATGAGTTCTTTTGAGTGATTTCTCTAGCTTTTAATGTTCTATTTTTTTTAATTAAATGTAATTATAGAATAGTAATAAAAGTAGGGGCAAATTGCATGAAAATGTAACGTACTTTGTTGTAATTCCTGTTTTGGACAACATACTTTTAAAACTTCCGTTTTGGTACCTAAGATGTGCTATTTCAAACTTATAAGTACCGGAGTAACTTGTTTAAGAGCATCCACGCGCCTCTTGCAAGAGCTCTTGCAAGATGACATGGCATGCCATGTGTCTTGCAAGGCCTTGCAAGACTTCCAACGTCTTGCTAATTGTGCAAGACCTTGCAACTAATTTAATATAGTAAACAAATCATTTTTTAATTTAATTAGTTTGTTTGTTTGTTTAAATATTAGTTATTATTAATATGTTTATTAAATTTAATTCATTTATTAGTTTATTTGAACATTATTATTTTTAATATTTTTATTAAAATTTCTTACCCACGCTTTATTTTTTTAAAAATGATACTTTTATGTAATGTTTTTTATTTAAACTGTCAAATTAAAAGTACATTAATATAAAAATTACGAAAATACAAATAGTAATAGATAAACGTACACAATTTATTTATCTATATTTTATAATTAATTTATTAGTTATATTATAATTATCTATATTATTTATATTATAATTATCTATATTATTTATATTATAATTTATTTGTTTAGAAAAGAGTTTGGTCTTGCATGTGTGTGGGATGTTTTATTGCAAAGCTGATGTGACACTTGTGAAAGGAGTAAGGTCTTGCAGGTGTGTGGATGGTCTAACCATTAACGGGTCACTATGCTGATGTGGTAGATGACATGGCGAATCACTATTTTTTATTGATTTGGCCAATGATGTGGAGTTTTTATATAAAATAAATTTTGCTTAAATTCTATTTTAATTTTTTATTAGATTTTTTTTATTTGCATTTGTGTTTAAAACAAAAGGTAAAATAATTTTTTATTTTGATTGATATTCATATTTTGGGCTGAAGAACAAAAATATGAATGTTCGTTCATGTTCTCGGTTTATTTTGTTTTGTGAAATGCAAATAAAAAATATAATGAGAAAAAAGGATTTTTAGTGTAAAAAATTCCACATCATTGGCTAACTCAACAAATAATGTTGAGTCATTTGCCCTGTCATCCGCCACTTCAGTATAGTGAGCGGGTTAATGGTTAACCAGTTTGAAAAATCACATCTTAGGTACCAAAACTAAAGTTTAGAAAGTATATTACCTAAAACATGAATTAGAACAAAGTATGTTACATTTCCATGCAATTTACCCTTATAGTAGACACTCAAAGTATATGGGACCTACAAATAAGTTGGAGAAAGTTCTTACCATAATGAAGCATTTTTAGGTTCTTGTGTTTGCTATGTGACAAGAGTTATGTTATGAGCATGTTGAGATGAATAGGGTCACAACTATAAATAGGGTTGTGCAAATCTGTTTTTCAATCAAGAAATTCAACTTTCATCTTTTATGAAGATTAGTTTCTTCTCTCTGTTTTGCTACTGTAAAATGGTATCATCAAGCGTTTTTGCTATGCTCAACGGTCTTCTTGATCCTTGATTTAACCACGATGAATCCAATGCAATGAATCCAAATCAGGCTGATGCGGATCCATTCTTCATGCATCACATGAACATCGGATTGATATTAAGTATCACAATAGTTGAGTGGTGATAACTATAACTATTCTTCTTGCAGACTCTTGATAAATGGTTTCTGTTTTGGTAAAAAATATCAGCGTCACGACCGACGCAAGATTCATATGACTAAACATATCTCAAGAACATGTCTTAACGACGAAAGACCATAAGACTAACGGGCCGACGCTTCTGACGACAATCATAAGTAACCCTCAACATACGACTTACGACTAAAGACGCTCGTACCATCGATCGCCACTTGTTAGGGTCTAATTTGTAATACTCAAGATTACAAGGGTTTGTTCTATAAATACCTTGGCGTGTATAAAGCCCTTGTTAATTTGTTTCTTTGTAACACTCAGAGGTTTCATTGTAACATTCAGAGTTGTAATATTTCTCTCTCTATCATGAGATTTAATGGTGTCATAGTGTTCTTGATTCAATCTTGATATTTGTGACTATAATGCTTGATTTTGGGAATAACAATTGCTGATACCCGTGATTTGGAGAAGATTTGGAACAACATTTCTTGAAGATTTTTTGAAGATTGTAAGAATTTGAAGAAAAGTTGAAAAAGTCGATCTTTGTTCTTGATTTTCTGCAAATTGACCATTTTGTGTTTGTTTTTGAAGTCTAATTGATTCTATGATCATCATTTTTTTTTATCTTAATCAATTTCATTCCACGATTTCAACAAAATTTAAAGAATTTGATCAAATTTGAAGATTTTTGTGTTCTTGAAAAACATGATATGTTCTTGATGGATTTTGTTAAAATTTTGGTGATTTGATCCAATTTTTTTGATGAATCTCTCACAATTTGTGTTTCTTAGCACAAATTGTTGATCCCATTTTAGACAAACAATAGAAGAAATCCATATAAAATAGAGATAAGATGAAGATTAAGAACATAAAATTCAAGAACTCATCTCATATGGTTTGATTGATTCAATATGGATGGGAAATTAGAAAGAACACCACACTTTTACATTTGATCGACTCTCATATAAAGACACCTAGTGTTTGTGTGTTTGTGTGTTTGTGTGTTTCTTCTAAAATGACCTTAAGAAAAATGAACCCTAAAATTCTTTATAAAGGGTCCATTTACAAGATAAAAAGGGCTAAGCCCATATAACTAGCTAAAAGCCCATAAGCTAATTATAAAACCCTATTACAATAATTCTTTATAAAACATTCATTAAATTAGGGGCTAATTTAATCTAACAATCTCCCCCTTGCTTTCTTTAGAAACTTTGGTGTTCCGTTCTTCTAGTCCTCAAAGCATCACGAGCTCCCCCTCAAATGTAGGCTCATCTTCTTGAAAGACCGAGACAATTAACCCCATTTTGTCCAGCTTTCATGTCTCAACTTCACTGCTGTTTTGAACCATCAAGGAGCCTTTTTGAGAGAAAACATAAGACATCCACATTGAACTCCAGCCTCTTAGCTTTCCAACGAGCTATAATTCATCCATTTTGGATGAAAAACGAGTGAGTTGTGCAAGTTTTCCCTCGGCTGCGCAGAACGGTCGTCAAAACAGAAAATTTGACGCTTAAGATCTCGCTGAGTAAGCATTCAACACCGAGCTTTAAACGTGAATAACAGAGGAGTGAGTTACAATCAATATGTCACGATAGCAGAATGAAACCGTGAAGAACCGTCGAGAGAACACCGTTCTTGAAAGCAGAAAGAGCACGAATGAAATGCAATGCTTTCGGTCCAGCAAGAGTCCATTGACTTTGACACAGATTCTAACCATTAAGAACACTGATTCAGACCAAACTCAAAACATGAAAAAGTATCTTCTGTGTCTTATGAACTCAACGCAACTAGACTCATGCGAATCGGAGCACCGAGTAAAAAGTTGTGCGCATGTTTATGAAACAACGCAAAGCTGTCAGAAAAATCTAAAAATTTCGGGCTTCGGGCTTTTGGCTTATTGCTCACAGAGGCTCTGCACATCAGTACATCGGATCTGGTCAGCCTCACAGAGGCTCTGTGATCTGTCTATCAATTCTCTGTTTTATCCTTAGAACCTGATGATTTCGCGTATACACAACTTCTGTCGGACAGCGTTGGCACGTCTTCTAGACAGCCTTGTAGAGGCTCTGCACAACCTCTGCAGACCTTCTGCACTACTTCTGTGGATACGACCTCTGTATGTGCTTATTGACTGCTTTTGCGTGTACTCGAACACAATCTTCTGCAGACAACTTTTACTCGTGCACAGAGCTTCTGGCGGATGCCGAGTCCACCAAATAATAAGTTCCAACTATTGACTAATTACAACCAAAATTGTAATAGTGGTAAGTCGGGTCGAATCCACGGAGACTCGGTTTTAACCAGTTATTTCCAATCAATCCAAGTACAAGAACGAAATATTAACAATAACTACGAAAAGGGGGGTTTTGTTTGTGCAAAAATTTAACATAACAAAATTAAAACGAATTTAATTACAATAATAACGAAAACGAATTCAACTTTGGGTAGCAAATACTAATGCAATTCCACTCAAGAGTTGTATCATTGATGATGTACTAGATTATCGCGACTACTTTGATTAACCCAGTTATAATTGTTAACAAGCTCTAACAACCAATTCCACCATATAAAGCATTTGAGAGGAATAAGCTCTCCTATCAAACCTTAGTATGTAACTAGCCTCAAACAAGCTCTTGAAGGCTTAATTCATACTAGCATGAAAAGCTTAAGGAACTCGACTCCGGATATATTAACATATAAGCTCGGTTAATACATTTCTACCGTTTCACCCACTTTCACAACAAAAATGGAAATCTTTGACAAAACCCAAATTGTTGCTTGTTACTAACAATTGTTAACTAAACAATTACGGATTTAGGAAACAAATTAACCACAATCAATTTCCACACAATTGATCAAAAAGCATGAAAACTAATTTTATAAACCAATAATCTCAGAAATTGGATGAATAATTAAAGTAAAGTTGGATTACATCATCTCAAACAACCACATGAATTAGAAATTGCAAAAGTTAAATGCCCAAAGTCGAATTCTAACGAAAATTAGCCACTCATGGCTAATTTGGAACTAAAACTAAGTAATGGGGAAGAAAGGAAACCTAATTTGCGAAATTGATGAACTTGGAATGATGAAATCTCTCCAAACTCACCTCTTGTTGCTCCCTTCTCTTCAAAATCGTTTTTTCCCCAAGTGTTTTCTCTCCCCAATTGCAGTTTTTTCGCCAGTTTTAAGCTCCAAAAGAGAAGAAACCGCCAAAAACACACATTGATTTTCGAAACGCGCGGCCTAGGACGCGGTTTTGAGGCCGCGTGGTAGGTCGCGCGTGTCTCTGAGCCTCGAATCGAACAGAGGCATACGCGGGATGTGGCTTGGCCTGAAGCCGTGGGAGAAGCCGCGCGGGTCTCTGTTTCAAATTGATGTTGCTATTCATCGTTCATCCTGCCGACGAGAGAGCGAGAGAGGGCTGCGATTGAAAAGGGGTTTGGGTCGTGGGCCTCTTTCTTCTTCAATTGTTTGCTGTTGTGGGCTCCTAACAAGAAACATGGACCAAAATAATTAAGACTCTTTTATTTTTATTTTTTTCTTTCTACTGGACCACGAAATGAATAAGGACCAAATGATTTGTTTATTTATGCTTTTTCTTTCTCTAACTCTAAACACACACACAAATTAGTTTCTAAAAATTGAAACTCTTTTCTTTCTTTTACACACCCACGTGACCAACATTAACATTATTTATTTATTTTTTTCATTTTCTTTTAAATATAAATACAAACACTAAAATATTAACCACAAACAAATAGGGGTACTTTAAGCATATAATTTGGCACAAATTATAAGGGATTTCGACATAAAAACATATAAGAAATCGACACTTATCAAATTCCCCCACACTTAGACCATTGTCCGTCCCGGCAATGAATTTAGTTAGCATGTAGTGATCGAAACGAATCAAACGAGAGTGTTAACACATATAGCACATCATGAACTCAAGAGTTGCAACTTAGCATCAATTATAGCACATACCAATTAAAATAGACTTAAGCTAATCTCGAGAACTCTCACGAATAGAATAATCAAACAACACTCAATTCACTCTTAGGTTCAAAGTGTATCGCTCAAAACGTCTCTACATTAGTACATAACTACCATAAGCTTGAATAATCTCTCACTCTCCACTACTCGGATAAATTACATGCATATAAATCAAAATGGCTTTTACGGGTGTAATGTAAAATAAGGCTTTGGGTAAGGTAGGGATATATTTGAGATAAAGTGACTAACGACCGTACACCAATGGAGCAACCGGTTCTTCAACAATGAGATTTTCTCTCAACAAGGACTTTACATATGTATCTTTGAAGCTCATTCCCCTTTTTGATGATAGGGGATAAAGATTAACATTTATAGTCAACCATATCATCAATTTTTTTCGTCGTCTTATTTCATTTCTTTTATTGACGACATATATATATATATAAATTTCTTTTTTTCATATTTCTTTTGATTTTCCTTTTCCGCTCTTTCTTTTCTTTCCCAACACATAATTTGTACATTTCAAGCATACGGGACATCAGAATCTCTCCATTGGTGATTGGTCGGGTGAGTCGTGTTTGGTTTGGTTTAACATGTGGGTGGAAAAGAACATTAGGCTAAGGCTCAAGTTGGTGTGCAAAGGGTAATTGTAACATAGAAGGGTAGGCTTAAGGAGAGACAATTCAAGTAATCTTAAGGAGAGACAATTCAAGTTCTAGAGGTACATAATTGGCTAAAATAAAAATTATCAAATGATGGCCTTTATCATATTTATTAGCATGTAAATATCATGTAATCTTAAGGAGAGACAATTCAAGTTCTAGAGGTACATATCTAGGCATTACGTAATCACACAAGAAACGAATTTGAGACTAATTTAAGTTTTTAGTCTAGTAGGCTCAAAGTCTCACGGTGTTAAAGTTAGTTCAAGAGATTAACAAAAGTCTAACTTTAACCGGTATACTACCACTAATCGACGCTAAACGCTATCAATCAAATTCAATCATGCTATACATGTATCCACACTCATTATCATCAATTAAGCTCATAAAAACATGCTAACACATCACCAAAACGAACAAAGATCCGCATTTAAGCACAAAATTTTGCAAAAATTTACCCCTAAAATACTCCTAAAACAAGCACAAACCCAAACGAAGCCCAATTCATGCAAACTCAACTCAAAATCGAAATACACTCCACCCC
Source organism: Saussurea involucrata (assembly GCA_033807775.1). NCBI lineage: Eukaryota > Viridiplantae > Streptophyta > Magnoliopsida > Asterales > Asteraceae > Saussurea > Saussurea involucrata. The sequence continues at coordinate 247,106,174 of CM066321.1, read as the reverse complement.
CACACTTAGATCATATATTGTCCTCAATGTGTTCATATAAAGCAAAGGACATTCAAAACAATTAAAGAATGAGGGGAAACAGTAAACTCCCCTGATTTGGTGAATAGTCCTCGAATGTACGGATCCGTGAAGGTGGATGCATCCATGTAGCTCCAATCTCCGGGGTGAAACCTGAAAATAACCACGGGAAGCACAAGAGTGAAAGGGAAGAATCTCACAAAACCAAGACAAAAATGAAAGACAATAAAAGATAAATAAACGGAAAATCCATGGGTTGCCTCCCATGCAGCGCCTTTCTTTAACGTCTTTGGCTAGACGCCTTCATGTCTAAATCACTTTATCCTTCATGATTGGTTGAAGCAAACAATTTCGGTACATAAGGATTAGGCGAATCTGCAAAATGCTCATAAGATACACCACTAGGGTGTCCATCAGTAAAATCAGCAACAAACACAGTCTCAAAATCATCAACTTTCATAGAAACGATATCTCTATCCAGATCAATGAAGGTTTTGGATGTTTTCATAAAGGGTCTCCCTAAGACAATTGCATCGATAGTAGCGGGGTCACCCGCCCTTGTGTCTAGCACATAAAAGTCAATGGAAAACACCAAGTCATTAATATGGACCAAAACATCCTTTACCATCCCCTTAGGAGGAACATCATTCTTACTTGCCAATTGAATAACCGATTTGGTCTCTTCCAAAGGACCGACATTCAAAGATTTAAAAATGGTCAATGGCATGACGTTTGTGGCGGAGCCTAAATCTAATACCGCCCTCTTAATCATAACATTACCTATACGACAAGGGATAGAAAACTCACCTGGATCCTTGCATTTTGATGGCAACTTTGTTGGTATGACTGTTAAAGTATCTTCTTTGGTGAGAACAACATTCTTTTCATCGATAACGAGTACTTGCTCATCCTTGCTATTCACCTTTTGAGTCACTTCTTGAACCATTCCTTGACTCATTTAAGATATGCCTTCAATCTTTTCGGGGATTGCTTCCAACTTTTTCTCCTTCGATGGTTGCTCAAATCTTGTTGGAAATGGTGGTGGAATGACAAATTCCGACATCATGTTCTCAACTTCACTTCTCATCCTTGATCTACCAAAGCTCTTCTCACCCTTTAACGTCACCATACTTACATTCAACTTTGGGGGTGTTTCGGTCTGTGAAGGTAGCTTTCCTTGAGATTCCAACCGGCTCACGGAGGTAGCAAGTTGTGTCATTTGAGCTCCCAGATGTTGAATACTTGCTTCCGTTTTCTGTTGGAATTGAAGAGTGTTAGTAGCTAAATTTTTGACAATGTCTTCAAGAGACATACCTGAGCTACTAGGGTTAGCTTGATTTGGATTGAAGGGTGCTCTTTGCTGAAACTGCTGTTGTGGCGGCCTTGGCATGAAATTCTGAGATTGAGGAGGTATTTGGTTGCCAAAGTTGTTGTTGAAATACCTTTGTTGTTGTTGTGGCTGACCTTGAAAACCTCCTATAGCGTTCACATCTTCGGTCGTCACCAACACGTCTTCTTGAAGCTTCGGACAAGCATCTGTCGAATGGCCTACCGCCTTGCAAATCCCGCAAGCCTTTACCTGTTCTTTCCCAATAACCAACTGTTTCACGAGGTTAGTAAGATCATAAAGTTTACTTTCTAAGTTTGAAACATTTACCTCGTTCACTCTTTGAGGTTCTCTTCGCATGTCAGGTCGAGTGCTAAGGTGCTGGGAATTTTCAGCCATTGTGGAGATCAATGCTCTTACCTGAGTTGGCTTCTTGTTGAAAACTGCACCACCGCTCGCCGCGTCTATCATTTTGCGTTCCATAGGAAGGAGGCCCTCATAGAAATACTTGAGGAGTAGTTGTTCTGAAATCCCATGTTGTGGACAACTCACACACAAATGTTTGAATCTCTCCCAATATTCATGGAGAGTCTCAACTTCGCGTTGTTTGATGCCACAAATGTCCCTTCGTAGGCTAGCTGCCCGGGAGGCGGGAAAGAATTTATCGAGGAATAACCTCGCCATTTGGTTCCATGTCCCTACCGTTCCGGGAGGTAGGGAGAACAACCAATCCGTGGCCCGATCTTTTAAAGAAAAGGGGAATGCCCTTAACTTTATTTGATCCTCAGTGACCCCGTGGGGTATCATACTAGAGCATACCACATGAAACTCCTTAAGGTGTTTGTTAGGGTCCTCGTTCTCTAGGCCATGGAAACTAGGCAATAAATGTACTAGACCAGTTTTGAGCGTGAAATTTACCCCGCCTTGTGGAAAATGAATACATAAAGGGACTTGAGTTACATCTTGTGTTGCCCATTGTCGCAATGTCTGCTCGTCGGCCATATTAACAACTATCTCTTTTTCTTCTCTTTTTGGATTTTCTTCTTTTTCTTTTTCTTCGCCCGAATCGCTCGACAGGTCAATATCTTGCTAGATATTTACCCCTGGTGACGAAGGTCCCTCACCTAGATATCTCGCTTGGCTTGTTTCCTCAGTCATTTCGCGGTCCGTTCGATTTCTAAATCAATCGACAAAGGTGAACCTGCACGAGAAGATCTTGGCATAAACGGTTAAATGCACCGAGTCCCCGGCAACGGCGCCAAAAATTTGACGGATGCCGAGTCCACCAAATAATAAGTTCCAACTATTGACTAATTACAACCAAAATTGTAATAGTGGTAAGTCGGGTCGAATCCACAGAGACTCGGTTTTAACCATTTATTTCCAATCAATCCAAGTACAAGAACGAAATATTAATAATAACTACGAAAAGGGGGGTTTTGTTTGTGCAAAAATTTAACATAACAAAATTAAAACGAATTTAATTACAATAATAACGAAAACGAATTCAACTTTGGGTAGCAAATACTAATGCAATTCCACTCAAGAGTTGTATCATTGATGATGTACTAGATTATCGCGACTACTTTGATTAACCCAATTATAATTGTTAACAAGCTCTAACAACCAATTCCACCATATAAAGCATTTGAGAGGAATAAGCTCTCCTATCAAACCTTAGTATGTAACTAGCCTCAAACAAGCTCTTGAAGGCTTAATTCATACTAGCATGAAAAGCTTAAGGAACCCGAGTCCGGATATATTAACACATAAGCTCGGTTAATACATTTCTACCGTTTCACCCACTTTCACAACAAAAATGGAAATCTTTGACAAAACCCAAATTGTTGCTTGTTACTAACAATTGTTAACTAAACAATTACGGATTTAGGAAACAAATTAACCACAATCAATTTCCACACAATTGATCAAAAAGCATGAAAACTAATTTTATAAACCAATAATCTCAGAAATTGGATGAATAATCAAAGTAAAGTTGGATTACATCATCTCAAAAAACCACATGAATTAGAAATTGCAAAAGTTAAATGCCCAAAGTCGAATTCTAACGAAAACTAGCCACTCATGGCTAATTTGGAACTAAAACTAAGAAATGGGGAACAAAGTAAACCTAATTTGCGAAATTGATGAACTTGGAATGATGAAATCTCTCCAAACTCACCTCTTGTTGCTCCCTTCTCTTCAAAATCGTTTTTCCCCCAAGTGTTTTCTCTCCCCAATTGCAGTTTTTTCGCCAGTTTTAAGCTCCAAAAAAGAAGAAACCGCCAAAAACACACACACATTGATTTTCGAAACGCGCGGCATAGGACGCGGTTTTGAGGCCGCATGGTAGGTCGCGCGTGTCTCTGAGCCTCGAATCGAACAGAGGCATACGCGGGATGTGGCTTGGCCTGAAGCCGCGGGAGAAGCTGCGCGGGTCTCTGTTTCAAATCGATGTTGCTATTCATCGTTCTTCCTGCCGACGAGAGAGCGAGAAAGGGCTGCGATTGAAAAGGGGTTTGGGCCGTGGGCCTCTTTCTTCTTCAATTGTTTGCTGTTGTGGGCTCCTAACAAGAAACATGGACCAAAATAATTAAGACTCTTTTATTTTTATTTTTATTTTTTTTCTTTCTGCTGGACCACGAAATGAATAAGGACCAAATGATTTGTTTATTTATGCTTTTTCTTTCTCTAACTCTAAACACACACACACAAATTAGTTTCTAAAAATTGAAACTCTTTCTTTCTTTTACACACCCACGTGACCAACATTAACATTATTTTTTTTTCATTTTCTTTTAAATATAAATACAAACACTAAAATATTAACAACAAACAAATTGGGGTACTTTAAGCATATAATTTGGCACAAATTATAAGGGATTTCGACATAAAAACATATAAGAAATCGGCACTTATCAGCTTCTATTCTGAGGCTCTACACACTTCTGAAATCTGTTTCATGATTTTGTCCCTCTAAATAAATCACATTGAACTATTTTTGGAATTGGACAACATCAAAGCTTAAGTTGGACAACAGCTTGATCAACAACGGCTTAATAGCCTTTTCAAGTAACAGCTTAATGACGACATAGCAGCTTTTGATCATACGTAGAGGCTCTGTATAGTCTTACAGAAGCTCTGCAAATCCTTTGCATGTTTGACCACCTCTTCTGAAGTTCAATCTGCTTCTGTAGAGATTTTGATCTTCAAATTTCGATCGAGTCCAGTATCTCTGCACGACCATGGACAGCTTCTGCCACACATTTCTGGACAACTAAGAGAGCTCTGTGAACAGCTTCTGCACATCTTCTGAACCAAACTCTGAAAGTTCTGTCCTTAACTCTGTTGCACAAGCATTCTTTTCACGAGCTTATGCAACTTCATTTTCTTCTCTTTTCCTTACTTCAGCCATCTCTTCGAAGTAATCTGTTCTCTGTTCCTTTTTCAGAGTTCTGAAATACCAAGATAAAAAATATTTTGGAACATCATGGGCACAAACAACAGCGATTTCTGCTGCTCACTTCGAAAGAACTTTGTAACCGTAGCTGTCACAAACGATTCAGAAGCAAAGAACGATCTACACGTATATCTGTACAACATTAACAGCATTTGTAGATAGTCTTGGTTCATCACAGAGGCTCTGGACAGTCTCTGAGCTGTTTGGTTAAGCTCTGCATATTCCTTGATTTTGGACAGCAGCCATAACATATCCTTTTTGCTGCATAACTTAATACAAACGCAGCAAAATTTCAAACTAGTTTGGACAGCTTTTGTGTGTATGCAGAGCCACTCTGGACTAACTTCTACGTGCTCTCTGCAGTCTAGAAAGTCTCCAATCTACTGCACAGCTTTTAATCGTGCACAGAAGCTCTGTGCACCCTCTGTGATCTGCATCTCTGTAAACAAGTAGCAGCATTCTAGAAAACTTCAGTAAGCATCCAGAGATTATGGATGAAGAGAGCTTCTGTGCACAGAGGCTCTGTGTGACTTCACAGAGGCTCTGTGTGACTTCACAGAGGCTCTGTGCAATGATCTTCTGTGGTGCATCCTCTGATGGAACTTGGATAACATGGAAAGAATGTGCACACTTTGGTTATGCTCCGTAAACCTTTGGCAATAGCTTAAAGGCTCTGAACAACCTCTTATCACAGCTTTTGCAGTTGCATAAACAAACACAGTAGCTTTTGTGCATTCTCTGCACATCTGACTTTAGAAAGACTCTGTAGATCCTCTGATCAGCCTTTGATTACAAAGGTACCAAACTTCTATGAAAATACATGTTTATCAGCTGATGTATGCCAACTTCTGGATAAGGAGCATCTGTAAAGAGACCACAACAGCAGAAACTTAGCAACAAGAGCCTCTGGACTAAAGTTTATGCGTCTGAACAACATGTAGACACTCATCCCATCTCTGTATATTCTAAGACAGCAGAAAAACGAAAGTTTGTACAACAACAACTTGTTTTCTGTTTTGACAGGAAGAGGAGCACGACAGCAGCTTAATAGCTCTCACAGCAGCTTAACAGCTCTCACAGCAGCTTAACATCTCTCATAGCATCTTAACAGCTCTTACAGCAGCTTAACAGCTGTCACAACAGCTTAACAGCTGTCACAGTAGCTTACCAGCTGTCACAACAGCTTAACAGTAGCTTAACAGAAATGTTACACCAACTTTGACACATATTTAGACCATTATAGCTCTGGAGTTTGCAAAAACTCAAAACATAAAAATATTTCATTGGTTTGTTATTTGTTCAGATCATCTTGAATCACCTCTTTTGAAGCTCGTACGGATAAGATATGGTTGATTTACCACAGTCTTTACCACAGTCGCGCAGATCTGTCCATCAGCACACTGTTGTCCAATTCAACGATGCGTATGACCCTTCTAAAGTTCGAATCTATGAAAGCTCAAAACATAAAATTTGTTCATCAATATGTTCTCAATCCAGGGCCTTTTGAATCGCATCGATTGGTGCCTTGGTGAGTGAGATATGATCAATTTAATTACAAATCGATATTGGTTTTAAAGGATAAACATGTAGAGTTGAGTTTGGATGATCCATGATTCGAACATATGAGTTTGCTGTTGATATTCAAAGTTACCACATGACAAAAATGTTATGTTTATCATCTTTGTCGCACAATTCTAGTTTTGCTACAGTGTTCATCGCAAATACAACTGCGCTTCACTTGTGGTTTAATTACATAATATATTTTGTGATATTTGGAGTCTCACTCTCACGATTGTTGGTTGTTGAATGTGATTTACATATGTTATTTGTTTTAATATAAATTGCCTGACACTTGGTTCTTAATATCAAATAATCAATTGGACGGTGGAACAGTGAGTGGAATGTGTTTCACAACTTCGTTCATCATTCTTATCAAGCACAAAACTGATTTCTTGCGTGTTATCGCATGATACTTGTGATATATTTTGTTTTTGTCATACAATGAATGTCGAGAGGAAGGTTAATATCTCATGATGCATGCATATGAGATTTAAAGTATTTACGACAACTATCATTCTTTAGCGCCATATTGGGTTTGTTTCTATCATAGTTGTATACTTTCTGAGGAAATAATCGACAAAGTCTATTTTTCTTTGGAATATTAGGCCATGTTCCAAGTTTGTAATGTAGGAGGGAGACGGATCATGGGTTAAACTACTTCATCGTGCTCCCGACCCAAAGGAAGGAGGCATAAAACGAGTAAGAAGGAAGATGAAGGATTCCCAAGGTCTTCGCATGATAAGGTAAGATCATCTGAGGTGGATAGAGGCTGTGACAGCTTTGGTGGCCTCATTGGAGGAACTAATCAACCCAAAAGCTACAATGAGCACTTTGCTCATATTGAGACCGAGCGTGAAATTTTGGAGTTCTTTAGACTCACTTTAACATATAAACGTTCTATGTTTATAAACACTTTTTGAGATGTAATATTTTGGGTTGTAAATCATGCTTTACAAGTTGTAACCAGTTTTTGGAGTTTATTAGTAACTCTGAATTAGTTGGTTATTTATGTTAAGTTCAGTTAGTGATATCGCCTGTTCCGGACCACATGGACGGGTATATTACGCATTTTGTCCCAATGATAGTCTTCCGACCCGGATGAGGAACAAGTCTACATAGCTTATTTATTTCAAATTGAGAAAGCTAGTAATCTGACATGGATCATCCCGAGCTTCTTCTATATGTTTTGGCTCAATTATAACGAAAACATAGAGACATATGTTGCCGACTCTTCTTCTAGTTTGTACTCCAACTTGTTTATTTTGTACTCCAACTTGTTGATCAACAATAATCTGGTCAATTGGATAATCATTTGTCCACTTGGTAGCCGGAGGAAGATGAAGAGGTAACATATGTCTCTGTGTGAACTCTCTCTCCATAATTGACAAAAAACATCAAAACAGTTTTGAAACAAAGACATACAACAACAAAACAGTTTTTGATAAAACATGTATGTCACAAAAAAACAGATTTAGAGGTTCGTAAGTAGCTCTGATATCACTGGTGGGTTACGGGATCTAAAGCATGGAGGAAAATAAAACCGTAGCCCCCAAGGACCCATACGAACAAGAATAAATCAAGTATTTCGAAATTTTACATCATAGTCGGAGAGATTTTGAATCACGACAACAAACAAGGCTTGGTGCCTCCACTATCCACGTGAACAATCTGAATCATTTTCCTTCTCGTGATGCTAGTCACTGTTTTAAAACTTAGAAAGAAAAATGGAGCATATATATGAATGTAGGTAATTGAGGGAAAAATATGCAAGACCATCTTCTTGCAAAAATGTCATACATATTTATGGTTATGGAAGCATGGCATAAAACCACCACCATCTCTATACCTTACTTAAATAAGAGTGATAATACACCATCACTCTCCTAGTCAAGTTATTTTATGTTCAACATAATTAATATCTAATTTTTATTTAATCAGATAAAATCAATACAAATCATATATAATAATTCAACATTTTAGTTATTAAAACTCTTTATTCAGATATGTTCAAAGCGGGTGCCTCAATGAGTTCTCGACATGTTGGTAATAAATATAAAACTCGTATATATTGTTACAAACGATAAGCGGTATCTAATAATACATCACTGTCACCCAAATGATGAAAATTGGTGATACAACAAATTATCGGTTTGTAGTCAATTTTAGTTTACACATTTAAATATTTTATCCTTGTAGTGGTGAACGAAGTTGACTTTGACTTATGACATTTCTCCTTCTCTTAGCTGAAGGCTTATCCATGAATCTGGAACGTGAAGAGCGATCATGTAAACCCAACGGGTGGAAAAGAACCACAGTGTCAAGCAGCCACTTTCAAATTTTCCGTCGATTGAACACGAGACATTGAATGTCGCTAGTACACAAATGATCTTTTGCCACAGTTTTGAAAATACAGGTTAACCACGGTTAGGTTATAATTTGTGGCCAACAATCATAAATAAAATTAGGGTGTTGTTTTAGCCATGGTTTAACTCAATTATAGTGACCATTACCAAACACGTTCAAACATAAAGCCACAGTTTTAATAAAATTGTGACTAAATGGTTCGCAATGGTGACGTCTTTTTGACCGTGGAAGAAGGTTGGCATAAACGAGCAAACAATTAGATGGTGACAAAGTTTTGACCAATTGAGGTAAGTAATCTCTTGGGTTGTAGCCACTGAGTCAAGCTAGTTATTGGAAAGGAAGGAACTCAAGATATGTGGATTTATACAAAACAAATCATGAATTATAAATTCTAATCTTTCAGATCTACTCTTCTACAACTATTGATCTTAATGCTATGTTAGTTTCTTTTGTGTACTGATCTCTAGAATATATATCCCTAGAATCGACAATGGAATAACACACAAGTATACATGCTAAACCAATATCGTTTTGAAAACAAGTAGTAAAAGGTACTAAGTACCGAATATCGATCCCACGGAGACAAATGAAAGAAAGTGTTAATTCTCAAGTCAAGCTTAAAAAGAGATTTCAGAGATTGATTCGAAGGAATAGTTTTGTAAGTGAGTAACAATAACTTTGAGTGCTTAAAACAGATTAAAAGACAAGCATGGGTGTAAGTTTAAGCTGGAGTTGTAAGCAACTATGTAGAGGAAACCATGCTACAACACTAGTTCTCAACCTCACTATCGGTTCACACAACCCTCTTTCAAGGTTCATACCATACTTATCACCAGCAGCTCCATTATTTAGGAGACCCAACTGGCATGCCAAAAGTATTATTGTTTTCCCCGTATAGTTTACAATCAGTTAAGATTGAAGTGATTTGTTACAATCCTCTATAACACCTCAGAGTTCCGAAGTTTACGTTGTCTTGCATTCAAGATGCAACTCATCCAAATAAAACAATGTACGTCACCTCATCAAGAAGTATTTGGATGAAACTCAGAAACAAGGAGTGAATAGTGAAGTTGATAGCTAGTAGCAAAGCTATTATTCACACTACATAGGCTTTTATCTCCCAACCGTCTCTTACACCCAAGCTAAGGTGTTTACCCCATCATCGCTTTACACTTGGTGTACGACATCATTGGAGAGATTGAAATGAAGTACATAAATGTAAATTGACAGAAGTGGTAAAGCAGAAACGTAATACGCAAATGTAAGTGACAATAACTGTAAAGTGATATGAACAATGCTATGACACTGCACAATAGCATACCGAATGTTAAAAGACTTAATATTAAAAATACTAAAAGTAACAAGTAGAATAGCTATGTGAGCTACCCTTTCTGGTGGTCCGATTACAAACTGTTGATCCCGATTTTACTCAACAATGATATTAATATCTATTAGTTCAAACAAATAAGAGTGCGGAAGCGTTTTAACGAACTAAAGAGATATTCTTAGGTAGAAAAACACACGGAATCAAATAAAAAAAGTATAAATAAACACGAGATTAACTCAAAGATTCACTTTGTATTGATTAGATAAGAACACCAAGAACACCGAAGGTATAATACGAATTCTGCTCTAGAGGTGTGTGTGTCGTGCAAAGTTAATAGAGGAGTTCAACATGAGCCTTCTATTTATACTATTCTACAGGGGACAAGCTTTAGACAAGAAGTACTGTTAGCCCAAGTATCTGTTATGTAAAAGTATTGAAAATGTTATCAAGTCAGAAGACCAACAGAGATGCAGCAGAAGACTCAGAAGAAAAGCAACAAAAAGACCAACAGAACTCAACAGAGTTCTGGTGGAACCAACAGAGCTCAACAGAGCTCTGGCAGAAGATCAACAGAAGAACTGTTTATATCCAAAGACCAACAGAGCTCTGGTCTATGAGCTCTATTGAAGTGAAGACCTCTGTGAAGCCTAAGTCTCATAAGAAATCCTAAGTGTTAGACACGTGTCCATACTTTCCACGTATGCCCTAAAGAAGGGAGACACACTTTCTACGTGTCATTCCAGGGTACGATAGTACACTGTCTACACTTTATCAGGGCTATAAATAGTGAGGTAGTGGAACAAACGATTGTAAGCTTTTGTAAGAATAGTTTTCCACAATTGTTTAAGCACACACTGCAGTAATCCCGAGCACTACCTCCGTACGATATTGTTCCCTGTGAGATTTCCGAACACACACTTGAATGTGTTCTTGGTGTGATTCATTATCAATATACGAGCAACGTTTTATACTTGATCTTGTTATCATTATTCCTGTTCTACATTTGATACTCACAGTTATTATATCGTTTACACAATCACTCACATTAATGGATTTATTTAATATGCTTCCGCTGTCTATTTTCTTACCATTATTGTGATACAACGTGAATCTGGGAACCTACAGTTGGTATCAGAGCTTGCTTGATTTGCTCAAATCAATGCATCCAATCTACCAAGGTTGATTCACTGTTGTTGATTGTGTGTATTTTTCAAAGCTTCCTAGTATACTCTGTTTTTTACAATTTACTAGTTTAAAAGTTACCTTATCACTGTTTTACGCTTACCAGTCTAGTTTAAAGATCTTCTCTACTGTTCATTACTGTTCCATTGGTTACTGTTCACTTTCAGTTTGAAAATCTTTGAAAACCGATATACTCTGTTTTTTCTGAAAAATGGAAAATAACATCAACGCCATTTATACTGCTGGTTCTCTGACCAAGCCTCCTACTCTTCTGAGAGATGAATATCCTCAATGGAAGATTAGGATGGTTAACTTCCTTGATGGGATGGACAGAGATTTAATGCGTTCTGTCATGAATGGACCTTGCCAACCCATGGTTTTGGTTCCACGTGTACCTGCAACAGAAACTACTGCTGAGATTCCTGCTTATCTTAAACCTAAAACCACCGGGTTTACTGATGAAGAGAAACTTCAAATGGAAAATGACCTTAAGGCAGTTAGACTTCTGATAATGGCCATTCCAAACGAGATATTTCAAGAACTAGATTCATGTGTTACAGCCAAAGAAATCTGGGATCAGCTTCTAAATCAACTTGAGGGTGGAATTAAGAACCAAAAGAACATAAGGACCCAATGTATAAATGAATACAACGATTTCAAGGCACTTCCTGAGGAAACCTTACAACAAACCTACAACAGATTCAATGTTCTAATCAACAAATGTAAAAAGTGTGGGGTTGTTAGGTCGAAGGAAGACAACAATGTTCTGTTTTTGAAAAGTTTGAATGATGAATGGTTAAATATGTCCATGTCTTTACAAGCTAACCAGGATCTAGATGCGTGGTCTCTTACTGATGTGTATGGGACTCTTGCTGCACAAGATAAGGATGTTGTCAAACAGAAAGGAAAATCCAACATTGCAGGACCAATCGCCTTGATTTCTGATTCAAAGAATCTGACAGAAGGAAAATCCAACAAAGAAAGTTCAAGCAGAGATAAGAAGAACGAGGAGAAGAAGGGTAAGAAGAGGCTGGTAGCTGAAAGTGATGATGAAGGGAGTTCGTCAGATGAAGATGACGATATAAATGCTTTTGCTAAATCTCTTGCCTTAATAACTCAACAATTTAACAAGAGATTTGGTAGCAGAGCATTTGACAGAAGAGGTAGATACGAGAGAGAAGGAAAAGATGAGAAAAGAGGTTATGCTGCACCTCAACAACAGAACCACCAGAACAGTTCTCCAACAGAACAGAGACCGCAACCACAACCTCAACAGAAGTATAATGCTCCAATTCCACAAAAAGCTGATGCTGCCCAACCCATCAACCAGAACGATGGACGTTGCTTTAGATGTGGCAAACCTGGCCATTTCTCTGCAAATTGCAGAGGTAAACTGATAAAAGACCAGGATTACTACAAGAACAAATATAAGTACAATTACAGAGAAAGAAGCTACGTTGCTGAGATGGAGAATTGCATTTCTGATTCATCTTCTGACGATGAACCAGAGCAAGCCAATGTTGTTGTGGATGATGAAAGTTTGGGAGAAGTTGATTGGATGACCGGAGAAAGGATAGAAAGGTCTGCAGAAGAAGATATAGCTCATGCATTTGCTCTTACCGTAACAGAGCTAGACAACAGTCTAGAGCGCTGGAGATCACCAGACCCAGTACCAAGGTATGTTCATCTAAATCCAAGTCTGACTCAGAATTAGAAATGCATGTTTCTTTGCTAACAGAGGAGTTTCAACTCTTAAAACAAAAGCTCTCTGAGGAAAAAGAGTTAAGAAAGCTAGCTCAGAAGGATCTGTCCTTCTACAAGAGAGAGAAAACTCTCTTGGAACATGAAAAGGAAGAAATATTCAAAGAGAAATGTGAGCTAGAGATCTTACAACAAAAGAAGGAAAGCATTTTTTCTGAAAAGATTAAAGAGTTTGAAAATGTTTTTAAACAAAAGTCTGAAGAGGTTAAGAAGTCTGAAACTGAAAGACTTAACTCTGTTGCTTTAAAAGATTATTTTCAAAGAGAAAGGGAGGTTTTACATCAATCCCTACAGAGAAAGGAAATTCAAATCAAGAAGTACCAGGATGCACAAGATGTGCATATTAAGATAAACTCACAGATGGATACGCAAGGTCTCGGTTTCTCTGACCTTGCTCCCTATAATGAAAAGAAGAAGACATCTCTGTCCTCTGCTTTTTGTGTTGGGAAAATCCAAGAGGATGTGATCTCTGGTACTGCTGCTTTCAAAATAATCAAAACCTCAGATGTTTTCAAAAGAACCAGAAGACTTGATTACAGGAATGTTAGCTATGACTCCTTGAATCATGAAAAGGTTAATAAACCATCTTCAAAGTTTATTCTTGATCAAGGAAGAGATAGAATCATACTTCCTAACTCTGTTAATAGTCTGAATCCAAAAGTGATTTTTAATTTCAACTCTTTTAAGGGACAGAAGTCTGTTACTTATGTGGAAGAGTCCTCTGTTGAAAGTTCACAGAACGAAATTAACCCAGAAGCACCAGTCTTCTCTCCTTCCTCTGAATCAATTCGAACATCTTTTGAAGAGGATATTAAAAGAATTCTTGAGGAAAATGCTGTTTCTGATGCATCAAAACCCAAGTTGAGGAAGTTTAAGATTGTCAAAACAAATAACTCAATGATAACCCCAGAGTTTAACACCCTCAACAGAGCCACCAGAGACTTTCTAGGCTCTGACAGTGACTCTGACTCTCAGGTAGATGAGCAAATTTTTTGTACTCAAAAGAAAGTTTTGCATAAACCAAAGCAGATGCCCGCAGGAAGTTTCGATTTGAAAAAGGATGTCGCATTCTTTAAGAAACAAGCTAGATTTATACCAGAGCTCTGTCAAACAGTTGGGTAGGATAGTTGAACAGAGTCTCTGATGTTCACCAGAACTCTGTCGTGCATTTTTTTTAACAAGCTTTTAGTGAATTTGTTTGTATATTTTTTTTCTTTCTTTCTTTTGTATAAAGTTTGTTTTGAGCCCATTTGTCTAGGGGGAGCTTAAGAGAAATTGTGCATGGTTTTAGGGGGAGCAAGTCAAAATCACATTTCCAAATTCAAAATGACTTTGTTCTCTAAACTTTAAAGGAAGGGAAAATCTGTTCTGTTGAAAATCTTTTGATAGTGTCAAGAACTTACCAAAACTCTGACCTTTCACCAGAGCCTCTGTTGTTCCTCATCAGAGCTCTGTGAAATCTCGGAGACAATTCTGTTTTTGTTCTTTGACCACTCTCACAACAAACAGGATTTTTAAGTATTTTTGGGTAAAGGTGAAATATCTTGGGATACTTGAAAGAAAAGGAAAGATCACTCAACAGAGACAAAACTGCGCTGATCTCCACCAGAGCTCTGTCGGTTTTTTTCTGCCACGTCATCAGAAACATGTCATCAAAGATGCGGGTCATTCTTTAAGCGTCAACCACTGGTCATCCACACATCTCTAACCATGACGGTTTGCTAGCCCAAAAGTTGTCATACCAAAATCAACGTGGCAACCTCTAATTGAGAAACCAACTGTTAGCTATTCCCATGATACACTGTTCATGCCACTCCACCTTCTGACACTCGAGTGCCTACAGTACCTACGACGTTCACCCAGCCACATGTTTAGCGTATAAATATCCATTACCATGACCCATTTCTTTTCTTACGCTTTCTGATCATTCAAAAACCCTTCATCTTTCCCTCTCAAAAATTCAAAACCTTCAAGTTCTTCAAGAAAACCCTAACCTGCAAAAATGGCAGAACCACAAAACTCTGCTGAATCAAGCACCCGTCGATGAAATCCTTATCCTCCCATACGAGTTAGCTGACAACAATTACCGATTCGACCCTAACCCAGGACTCTATCTACCCCTGTACCACATATTTATTGAGTTTTTCAGAAACTCTGAAGTCTTTAGAGCCCTAACAGAGTTCGACGATCATCTTCCTGCGATTTACGTCCAACAATGGTGGACTACGTGCCAGTACGTAGAAGAACACGATGGAATCATTGGCAATGTCAACTCAAGAAATGGAGGAGAGGGAACAATCCGCATTCGTGCAAGCACGTTCAGGAGAATCTTCAGAATGAGGACCAAAAGACAGCTTAAAATAGAAGCCTATGAAAAAACCCCCAAAGTTGTTGTTCTTCTTGAATTCATGAAATTCTTGGGTTACAACAAGGAACTGAACAGAATAGGAGAGTTCAGAAGACTGAATCTACCTACAATGTGGAACTTCATGTTCTCCACATTGAACAGAACCCTTACTAGCAAATCTGGTAGTCAAGACCAAGCTAGCACAGAAATCCTACAGATAATGTATGGATTATTCTTCAACAGAAACTTCGACTACGCCAGCAATCTGTACAACGACCTTCTTGCCGCTGTCAATACAAAGACCTCATCCATAACAAGAGGAGGAGTCGTTGGAACCCACAAATTTCTGAAGTCAATCAAGTTTCCTCGATTCATCAGTCTGGTAATAAGCAGAGCCTTCGACAGACTACAATTGACTCATCAGGGAAAATCTACACCTGTTTGGGTATTGTCCAAGTTCCTTCCCACGACTTCAGGTGAATATCCTTTTATCTTACGAGTACCAAGAACAATGCTCGCTCTGATTGACCCTCAACACATCTCTATCCAAAACTATGAGAGTGTTGCTCAACCTCAAGAACCTGAGGTGAGAACCCCAACATACTTAGGATCTGAGCCATCCTTGGAAAGTTTGAGTGAGGAAATAGGAGTGGAAGAGAACAGACCAGATGAAAGAGTACCTGAAGTGGGGTCTTCCTCTAGAGTGATGGAGGAGGAAGTACAGAACAGAGCATCCAATATGGAGACTGTTCATGAGGGAGTAAGGGAAATACCAGAGGTAGAAGTTATTTTCTCTGGTAGTGGTGAGAAAGAAGGAGATGAGAGAGAGAATCCTGAGAGTTCTAAATCCCTAAGAGCCGAGGGAAATGAGAGCTTAGAAAAAGATGTTCAAGAGAACACAGATGAGCGCATCCTTAATCAACATCCCAGTGCTTCCACACAATCTAATCCTGGTGATCAAGACCAAAGGATTATTGAAACAGAGGTGCACACCTCGAACCCCAACCAGCCTATACCATCAGAGGCACCTCTTCATGCCTCTGGTACGCACGAAACCGGGGAAGCTATTTTTGGTAGTGATGTTCATTCGCCCCAGAACATTAATAGGTCACCTCCACACGATGATGCCTCTGTGGCTCATTTAGACTTAACAGACAATAGACCTGAGATTTTTCGCATCTCACGTAGCATCTGTCCGACTCAGGGACAATGGGAGACCATAGTAGAACAAGGGAAGACTTTGCTTGATCCAAACTCTTCTCATCACATCAGATTTCCTTCTTCAGAACCTGAGCTGGAAGAGGAAACGCTGGTCAGAACACCTGTAGATGTTTCCCCTCAAAAGGAACATCAAGGATCGGGTGGAAGTCCTACAAGAGCTAACATCAAAACAACTCTTAACGTAGGCGCCTCTGAACTCGAGGCAGAATTGGATACATGTGTTGGATACAAGGTTACCCTCATTGACACTGTCACAAGAGCAGAGTTCGAAAGCTTCTGTGATAGTATCAACAACTCCTTGAATGAATATAAACTTATCAATGACCAGAAGGAGGAGCTGATCCGTAAGTTGAATGCCTCTCTTAAAGAAGAACTGCAGCAGATCACTAAAAAATTTGCTGAAGCTGAAAAACTCAGAGCAGAGGCTGAACAAGCCAGAACAGGAACGATTACAAAGCTGACGACAGAGATAGCAGATCTGAAAAGAGACAGAACAGAGGAGACAACGAAGACTTCGACAGAACTTGCTGATCTGAAGAGAATAATGGCAGAGAATCACAAGGAATCCATGAACAGAACCATGCCTATACCTTCTGTCCTCTTATCAGAATCGAACGTCAGAACCTTGATAGAGTTAATTGATAACTCTGCTAAGAAAGCCATCAAAGACGCAACAACATCATCTGCTACTCCACTCAACATCTCTAGCCCCAACCCCAACGATCTACCAATGACAGTCGGTCAGATGAGCAACTTCAGAAAATCAGTTCTTAGCCGAATGATGACGATTTCATCTAAAATTGTCATGAAAGCCCAGGCGACAGAGAAACACGTGCAGGCATCTCTTGAGATTCACAAAGTAAACTTTGAGAGTCAAGTAGATGAAATCAGAATTGCGGCAACAGAGGTTGAAGACGCAATGAAAAAGGCAGTCACAAACTTCACATATGCTATTTTACAGACTGCTACACTTAAAAGACCTGCAAAAGGAGCACCAGAAGGAGAGGCGTCACGCAAGAGGCCAAAGTTTGTTGCCCGGTCCTCACCCATTGTTCAGAGACTCTCTGACGAGGATTCCTCTGATGATGAAGATGATTTTGAAGATGCTAAGGAAGCTCAATCAGATAGCCAAATGGGTGAGTCCGCAGATCAACAAAAGGGGGAGAAGGAAAAAGAGAAAGAGAAAGAGGTTGAGAAAGAGAAGGAAAAGGGAAAGGCAAAACGACAGAGATGACAGAGGCAGAGGAAGAAAGAGGAGATAAGGGAACAACAGAAGAAGACATGCCATAAATGACTATGGTGGTATTCGACTACATGTTCAAAGACAGAACCATCAAAACACCAGAAGAGTCAACTCAATAACCACCAGAGATCATCATACTCGACACCCCTCCTACATCTCCAAGAACTGAACCAGAGAGATCAACCCCAATCTCTGCTGAAGAACAACCAAGCCAAGCCCAACCTCAAGTCAAACCCCAAGTTCAACAAGAGCCCGGATGACATGTTGATATCCTCATGGCTGAAACACATGAAGACCAGAACCCAATTCAACCAGAACAGAACCCAGAAACATCAACCCAACACACCGAGAAACCATCCTTAGAGGAATTTTTTGGTTATCTCTATGCTGACAGGGACATCATTCCTATAAATGCCAAACCCATCAACCCGTACCTCAATCCCATCAAAATAAACACCATTTCTGAATCAAGGCTGAAGTTCATTCAAACAAAGTCAAATCTGAACAGAGCCATAAACATAAACTTCGGTATACGCAGAATCTTGGACATCAAGCATAAGAAATTCCAACATGACAGAGTCGTATACCATGAGTACACTGTTGAATCAACAGAAGGCATGAATGAATTCTTCAACGACAACGATCTTGTGCTTCTAAATCCATACGATCTGATCATGCTTCACGCCTATTGCTTGAACTTCTCCGAAAGATACACACCAGCAAGAACTGCGCTACCAGAAGTTCGGTTCGCCATGTAAGAGCACGTTAATCTCAGAACTCAGATTGATTTTCAGCTAGGCATAGAGTTCGAAGTTGAGAAACTAGCGGTTGCACCACCAAACGAAAACCTTGAGGGTTATGGCCACTACAGGACTAGAACAGTAGTTGAAAATCCTCCAGTCTTCATCTGCCGACAGAAGAAGATCAAGAAGGCCATCAGAATATCTGAAGCCCACAAGTACTCGAGTGAGTCGCTGGTGTATCTCAAGAACATAATTCAGAATCTCCCAAGAGAGAAGTGTCCAGAAGAGCAACTGAGGATCTGCATCGAACAGATAGATCTTATGCTGGACTTCCGCGAGCTGATCAGAAGATTCGACAGAATCCTAAGGGGAGATAATTATGCCTAAATATAACTATTCTTTTACTTCGTATTGTAATATCCTAAAAGAATAGTGCAAGGTTTCAACAGAGGTAAAATGTTCTCTGTTCTTTTGTTTACATCTCTGTATTTCCAAATTTTTATTTTCAATACTTAGGGGGAGATTGTTAGCCCCAAGTATCTGTTATGTAAAAGAATTGAAAATATTATCAAGTCAGAAGACCAACAGAGATGCAGCAGAAGACTAAGAAGAAAAGCAACAAGAAGACCAACTGGTGGAACCAACAGAGCTCAACAGAGCTCTGGCAGAAGATTAACAGAAGAACTGTTTATATCCAAAGACCAACAGAGCTCTGGTCTATGAGCTCTGTTGAAGTGAAGACCTCTGTGAAGCCTAAGTCTCGTAAGAAATCCTAAGTGTTAGACACGTGTCCATACTTTCCACGTATGCCCTAAAGAAGGGAGACACACTTTCCACGTGTCATTCCAGGGTACGATAGTACAATGTCTACACTTTATCAGGGCTACAAATAGTGAGGTAGTAGAACAAACGATTGTAAGCTTTTGTAAGAATAGTTTTCCACAATTGTTTTAGCACACACTGCAGTAATCCCGAGCACTACCTCCGTACGATATTGTTCCCTGTGAGATTTTCGAACACACACTTGAACGTGTTCTTGGTGTGATTCATTATCAATATACGAGCAGCGTTTTATACTTGATCTTGTTATCATTATTCTTGTTCTACATTTGATACTCATAGTTATTATATCGTTTACACAATCACTCACATTAATGGCTTTATTTAATATGCTTCCGCTGTCTATTTTCTAACCATTATTGTGATACAACGTGAATCTGGGAACCTACAAGTACTAAGGGTATAAAGACAACATCGTGGATCTGCAACAGGTACAACGTTAATGTAGTGCGCCGTTTTCTGCAAAGGCTGTAACCTATCAGAGGTTGACACGTGGAGTTGGCAGGGCACACCTTGTATGAATGATCTTCAAGATCTTCGTACAGCAGAGGCACGTGAGAGGCACGAGTGTCTTTGTCTTGATCTTCATTCTTCAAAGTCTTCTAAGTCTTCAATACTACAGAGGCTCTGTCAAGGGTGATAGAGGCTCTGTGGCCTTGTCCTCTGAGAACGTCTTCTGTTGGATCTTCACTTCGGTGTATTGACAGAGGCCTCTGTCGATGACTTTATACTTAGCATATTTTTCAATACTTCTTTTCATAGAAGTTGGAGCTAACAATCTCCCCCTAAGTATTGAAAAATAAAAAATTGGAAAATTGCATGGTTTTCTAAGCTAAGAACACGACAAGAGGTATTTGACCTCTGTAGAAGCTTTTCGTTCATATAAAGTTATGCCAAAGGCACTTACACTCGATTACATAATAAGAGAAGAATAGCAGAGGATGGTTGAGGATGTCAGATTCTGGCATGTGGGAAGTCGTCGATTTTGTGTCCTCCGATTCCTCCACCTTTGAGCTCACAGTATATTTTAATGCAGAGGTTTCTGAAGTTGATGACGGAGTCGATGACCTCTATTAATCTGTCGGCAAGTGCTTGATCCATGAACTCTGTTCCTCTGTGCTCCATGAGGTTGCTTCTGAATTCGATCAGAGACTTTGTAGCATATTTCTGACAATCAACCTCTAGGAACAGCTTCAGTTTTCCTTGGGGATATCTGTTGACATACCCAACCTTTGGAAATGTGAGGATTGAGTTTGGTCTGGCAGAAGGTGGGAAGTTATCTTCTGGTGGTGGAAGATTTAGTCTCTGTACTCCAAGATCGAGTCCCAATTGGAAGTCATCTCGTAGCTCTTTAAGAAAGTCAGGTTGCAGGATAGACGACGGCAGAGGATCATTGACTGCTCTGCTGTATAAGTATTTGTGCACCACCTCTTCTATTTTTCTTTGTTGAACAGGAGGTGGAGGCATGGGTTTTCGCAGGGCATCCAAGTCACTTTTTGGTTTGGCCACTCGATCTTCTGATGGCTTAGCCTTAGGATCTATTGTGAGATTGGTTGACAGAGTAGTGAGTCCATAAGCCCAATCTTCTTCTTCATGTTTAGGGGTGACAAAGGCATCAAAGGCACTCTTCATCAGCTTCTCTGTGGGTTGATGCTTAGGCTTTTTCTTTTTCGGTTCCTCTGTCGCTATCCTCTTTCCCTTGTCTTTGGCCTTAGGTTGTTCTGCTTGTTGGGTTTGGGTTGCCTCTGTTGGTTTTATCTGTTGAGCTTCTGAGGTCTTTGGTGGATGTGCCTATGTTGGTTTGGCATAGGGTTTGGTTGGTGAGGTGGGTTTGGTTGGTAATGTGGTTTTGCTCAGATATTTCCTTGGTTTTTGAGCTACAGTTTTGGTTTTGGTTTTGGTTTTTGGTTCCTCTGTTCTTCTAGGTGTGGGAGATGGAGAATTCGTTTTCTCAGCTTCTGGTGTAGGAGATGGTAGTTTGGGTCCCTCTGGTGTTTTTGGTGTTGGTGAAGGGAGCTTGTCTTCTGTTGGTTTTGGTGATGTGGATGGTTGTTGTTCTTCTGAAGAGGTCAGGATCTGGACATGCTCTATGGTTGTCTTTGGCTTGGGTGATGGTGGGTTCTCCTCTTGTTTAGTTGTTTTCACAGAGATGGGTGTTTCCTCTGTGGTCTTCTTCTGTTGTTGAGTTTCAGAGGTTTGAGGGACTTGGCTTATTGGTTCGACGTTGAGTGGTGGTGGGGCTGATAAACCTCTGGTAGATGCTCTTTCTTTCCTTTGTTTCTCCCCCTCAGGATGACCTGATGATCCATCAGAATCATCATCAGAGTCATCCTGACCCTTATCCTTGGCACCCTCTGTTCTGCATGTAGTGTTTGGCTTTTTGGGCTGAGAGGCACCTGCGGAAAGCATGTTGGCGCACAAGTCATCACAGATGCCAAGAAGGTAGGTGACCTCTGCCTCTAAATTGAAACGCAGTTTCCCTACATTTGTTTGAAAATCTCTGACATAATTGGCGTTGGCAGCGGTGAAGGCCCTGATGAATTCGGTCATCTCATTCAGAACACCTTGACCCAATTCCGTGATTTGTGCTCTGGTGATATAGTCCGTAGGCTTCAGAGCCTTGGTTTGATCAAGAGTATGCTCTTGGACTTTATCCAGAGCCTTTTGAAGGTCTTCGGTGGTGATGACGGGGGCAGAGGTTTGGGGGGGGTTCGTTTGAGCATTTCTGGCCTTCTTTAGATGCTTTGAGAGATTTGCGATGGAGGTTTCCAGAGCAGAAGTGGAGGTCGGTGCAGTGGTTGCAGAGGTTGTTGCAGCAGGTGTCATTTTGGCCAGGGCAGTTTTCACCTCTGTGGACAGGTGGTCCACTTTGGTGGTGAGATATGTAATTGCCCTTTTGGATGTCTCTACAAAAGTATCAAAGGAGCTTTTCAACCCCTCTAATGAATTGGTCATAGAGGTGACAAGGGTTTGGAACTCACCCCTAGAGATGTATAAACCAGGTGTAACCTCTGGGTGAACGGATCTATCACCAGAGTGAGTCTCTGTTCCTGAGACACCTTTCACCCCTATTTGGATGTTGAGGGTGGAAGGATTTCCTTTTGATCCTTGAGCAGAGGTTTTTGAGGCCTCATGCTCTACAAAAGTTCTGTTAAGCACAGTGTCCTAATCCACTCCAGAGGTGGGTACAAGAGTATCCTTAAGTTGACTTGGGGACTTGTCTAGAGTCCCTTCGTCGTTGTGCTTTCTAAGCTCCTCTGAAGAGCTGTGGGGACCTATGAGTGTGTGCATGTCAGAGGAAACGAATTCCTCTGTGGGGATTTCAGATGTGATATGGGGCAATTGATCACTTACTAAAGGTAAGTCCTTTGGAGAGGACTCCCTTGGAATGGGTTCCCCGGTGTAACGACCCGGTTTCCCAAACATGCTTCAAATAACATACATTGCATAACTTCATTACATTCATAATAAAAGATACATAATAAACCACAAACGGTCCCTTCGGTCTCGAAACTACAAAATACATTAAGCTTCCTAATCCATGCCCATCAAAAGCTCCTTACACTTAATCCTTTCCTTTGCCGATCCTTAACCTGGAAAACATATTTTTGAAAACAAAATGAGGGTTAGACCAAACGGGTCTAGTGAGTTAATCCCGGTCCTTTCCAAAATCATTATAAAACCTTTTATGTAAATCATTTGTATCAAAATAGTTTAGATAAACCTTTGGTAATTCTTTCGTAAAATATAAACATACCACACGTATTTAAATACCAATCCAGACTCGTGCATCGTGTACATCTCATTCACCTTATTCCTCCACAAATGGCCATATTAGTTGGTAGCAAGCCAACTAATAAATCAACAACCGGTCCGCTCACCGGAACCCGGCTACCCGTCGGTCCGCACACCGGAACCCGACTACTCACCGGTCCGCACACCGGAACCCGGCTACACACCGGTCCGCTCACCGAAACCCGACAACAAGTGCACTCGTGTAGTGCAAAGCTTATATAAATACAATATATATCTCATTACATCATATTGTCATTTATATACACATAATCATATTCCTACCACATAATCATCTCATATATATATATACACACATATATATGTATCCCAGTTCAAAAACGTTTTAAAGCAAAACTCACCTGAATGCTTACAATATGCTTCCAAACCTTTCTCCGAGCTATCTGATCCTTTATCCAAAATTCTCAGAATCTGAAATCATTTACATACAAATATCTCCTTACCAACTTATGTATAAGACTTACTAGCAGGTTATGGACTCTAGATACATCTACATAACTTTTATCCTCAAAATTACCCAAACAGCCAAGTTATCCGGAAACCTCAAAGTATCCAGACAACTTTCTGGACAACACAAAGAATCCGGACAACATGAGGAATCCGGATACCATCCGGAAAAGTATAACAAGAAGGACTTACCCGGATAAAACCCTGTCCGGACACCTTCAGAAAGTCATCCGGACACCATCAACAAAACTACCCGGACACCTTCTACTTTATCCGGACACCACTGTCGGTCTACCCCAATTTTACCCAGAATTCGACAGAAATATTACCAGAAGTGTAAATGATGTTTCTACTCCGATAGAACCCTTCTAAAAGAAATTATAAACACAAAATACAAAGGAACTTACCTTATTTTCACTTCCACATACTCCAAATTGAATTTCCTAGCCTTCTTTTCTTCTTTGGCTCCTTTTCTTCCCAACACACACACACTTAGGTTTTCTGGATGATTTGCTGAATGAAAATATCTGAAGTCTACAAGATGATAATATCAAACTTATTTTACCATTTTAGCCCTTGAACTTCTCAATAATGACCCAAACACCCTTAAGCTTATAATTTACCCAAACATACCTTAAACATCTAACTTTAAAGTTAACTAAACTTAACGGAAAGGGGATTTAACTAACGGACTTACCCGGGGTATTACATTATCTCCCCCTTAAAAGAATTCCGTCCCGGAATTCGGTTAAGAAATAAGGTATGAATACCTATTACTACTACTTCGAACTTAATCAAAGCCATAGTAACTAACTGAATAGCCACCCCACACCCACCTATATCTCTAACACAGATAAGCAACAAAAGCACGGAAATACCAAAAACCATTTTGCACCGAAGTCAGATAACACCTTAGCACGCATAGAGTTTATAGAAATATACCTGTAACCTCATCAGGACATTCTTCCACCTCTTGTTCCGTCATCTGAAAAACTCGACCCTTTGCTTTCGGTACCTCAGGCCCCTGTTTCTCTCCCGGTCTAACACTCGTTGGTCTTACCATCATACTACCCTGTTGTGCTTTCCATTGCGGACAATCTGACTGAATATGATCCGGGGAATTGCAAACGAAACATAATCGAGTTACCCGACAGTCTCTAACTATGTGACCAGTCTTTCCACATTTGTAACAACTTCGAGAATCCACATAACAGTTTCCTTGATGCACACGGTTGCATTTTGGACATGGTCTTTCAGCTGGTCTGAAAAATGAATGACTATCAAACTTCGGGGATTCGTATTCCTCCGTATCGTATGTCATTTCTTCCAATTTCCTTTTTCCAATACTCTTATCACCAACGTCTCTCCTATTATCCTGTTCTACATTTCCCGCTGCATTTACTGCGGCTGAGAAGGTATCGGGTCCTGTCGCAATCACTAGCTTTCTAATTTCTGAATTCAACCCGAAAATAAACCTCTCCATTTTCAGTGCCTCCGTGGCAACGTAGTACTCTGCGAAGCGAGACTTCTCCAGAAAACTAGCAGTGTAGTCCCTAACTGATAAACTTCGCTGGTGTAAGTTCATGAACTCCTCTTCCAGTTGTTTGACTGCTGCTTGAGAACAAAACTGTCCTTTGAAAGCTGTTGCGAATTCGTCCCAAGTAAAAGTAGAGTATACATCCGACCCTATGGAATCAATGTGAGCTTCCCACCAGTACAGAGCTTCTGCCTTCAACATCGCCGTTCCGTATAATACTCTGTCCTCATCCGCACACTTACTGGTCTTGAAGATGGCTTCTATTTCTTTTAACCATCTCATCGCCTTCACTGGGTCTCTATCTCCTGAATAAGTTGGAGGTCTACAGTTTAAGAACATCTTGTAATCACACCTTCTTGACACTGGTATGACCGTAGGTGTAATGGGCATTTCGTCTTCCAAACCAGGATCTGGTGTTTCAGTATGACGAGCTTGGTCGAACATAGCCTGGATATTTGCTTGAAGTCTTCCCATCTCCGCCATCAAATCGTCTCTGGTAATAAACTCCGTACCTCGCCCCTGAACTCTACCTCCGGTTCTGCCCCCAGTTCTACTCCCCGTTCTACCTCCGGATCTACCTCCCCCTCGCTCTCCTCTTCTTCCCCCCGTTCCTATTGGTGGATTCGTACTATTCGGATTTCCTCCTCCTCTTCTATTCGTATTTCAAGTACCGCTTGCCATTCTGTAGATTCAGACAAGATTAATATACACATAAGCACATACCCCATATAATAAGGTATCCCAGTCCAAACATGCACCTGTAAGATCACAATTACACTGGCCAGGTGTAATCTGAAATTACCTTACATGATGTTCCTTCTACCTTTTATACTTAGCATCCCAAGGTTCTAATATATTAAGGACATCCTACTTCACATGCAGTTTAAGTCTAGGTACGGGTACAAATACCTAAATCCCTTAAACTAGGGCTCTGATACCATTTGTAACGACCCAGTTTCCCAAACATGCTTCAAATAACATACATTGCATAACTTCATTACATTCATAATAAAAGATACATAATAAACCACAAACGGTCCCTTCGGTCTCGAAACTACAAAATACATTAAGCTTCCTAATCAACGCCCATCAAAAGCTCCTTACACTTAATCCTTTCCTTTGTCGATCCTTAACCTGGAAAACATATTTTTGAAAACAAAATGAGGGTTAGACCAAACGGGTCTAGTGAGTTAATCCTGGTCCTTTCCAAAATCATTATAAAACCTTTTATGTAAATCCTTTGTATCAAAATAGTTTAGATAAACCTTTGGTAATTCTTTCATAAAATATAAACATACCACACGTATTTAAATACCAATCCAGACTCGTGCATCGTGTACATCTCATTCACCTTATTCCTCCACAAATGGCCATATTGGTTGGTAGCAAGCCAACTAATAAATCAACAACCGGTCCGCTCACCGGAACACGGCTACCCGTCGGTCCGCACACCAGAACCCGACTACTCACCGGTCCGCACACCGGAACCCGGCTACACACCGGCCCGCTCACCGGAACCCGACAACAAGTGCACTCGTGTAGTGCAAAGCTTATATAAATACAATATATATATATATATATCTCATTACATCATATTGTCATTTATATACACATAATCATATTCCTACCACATAATCATCTCATATATATACACAAATATATGTATCCCAGTTCAAAAACGTTTTAAAGCAAAACTCACCTGAATGCTTACAATATGCTTCCAAACCTTTCTCCGAGCTATCCGATCCTTTATCCAAAATTCTCAGAATCTGAAACCATTTACATACAAATATCTCCTTACCAACTTATGTATAAGACTTACTAGCAGGTTATGGACTCTAGATACATCTACATAACTTTTATCCTCAAAATTTCCTAAACAACCAAGTTATCCGGAAACCTCAAAGTATCCGGACAACTTTTCGGACAACACAAAGAATCCGGACAACATGAGGAATCCGGATACCATCCGGTATCCCATTCCATCCGGAAAAGTATAACAAGAAGGACTTACCCGGATAAAACCCTGTCTGGACACCTTCAGAAAGTCATCCGGACACCATCAACAAAACTACCCGGACACCTTCTACTTTATCCGGACACCACTGTCGGTTTACCCCAATTTTACCCAGAATTCGACAGAAATATTACCAGAAGTGTAAATGATGTTTCTACTCCGATAGAACCCTTCTAAAAGCAATTATAAACACAAAATACAAAGGAACTTACCTTATTTTCACTTCCACATACTCCAAATTGAATTTCCTAGCCTTCTTTTCTTCTTTGGCTCCTTTTCTTCCCAACACACACGCACTTAGGTTTTCTGGATGATTTGCTGAATGAAAATATCTGAAGTCTACAAGATGATAATATCAAACTTATTTTACCATTTTAGCCCTTGAACTTCTCAATAATGACCCAAACACCCTTAAGCTTATAATTTACCCAAACATACCTTAAACATCTAACTTTAAAGTTAACTAAACTTAACGGAAAGGGGATTTAACTAACGGACTTACCCGGGGTATTACACCCGGATTCTAATGGCACAGAGGTGGAAAGATGTGCCTCTGCCCGGTTTGTTTGGGTTAGGATCGAGCTGTGCTTCTCTTGTTCAATGACACCTTCTGCCACTAGACTGGCGGTGTCAGAGATGTGGGTTGCACTGGGAGGTGGTTGGGGTTGTGTGCCTCTTCCAACTTCGGCATCTTTTAAGGCTTAAGCCTCTGTCATACACCTAAACTAGTGGTCTCTGTTCTAACCTCTATGTCTGCCCTATTTCCTTCAGCTTGTACCATATCCTCTGGGCTTTTTCGTAGTACATCATAGCATGGGTGGAAGCCTTATAAGGTTTGTAGATCTGGGTGTAGGAGTCCTTCCGGGGTAGCGGCCTGAATACCTTCTGGGGTTTTGTCACTAGCCTCCATCTCAGAATCCACCTCTGAGATTTCTGAGATTTGGGCAGTTGGCTTGGATTGTATTTCCACCCAAGTATCCTCTGTGTCCAACATCTCCTCCGTGTTTTGTAGTTCTGGATCGTAGCTCGGAGGAGAGGGAAATTGGTCACTGTGTGCCTCTACGTCAGAGTCAACCTCTGGCATAGTAGAGTCCTTTTGGACTTGTTCGTAGTTGAATTCTGGGAGGGCCTCTGCATTCCATCCAGAGGTGTCCAAGGTGTCTGCAAAATCGTGTTTCTCGAGGAAGGCGGAGAAATCACCTTGGTCTGCATAATGTATAGGAGTGGGGGAGGGCAGAGGTTGTTCAGCAGCTGCTCCTTCTTCTACAATGACTTCCTCTGCGATAGTTTACAGAGGAGTCTTGGGTTTCTTAGCATTTTTCCTTTTGGGCTTAGGGGCTCCCTCCTCTGAAGATTTAGTCTTACGTTTCTTCTTCTCTTTTGGAGGAGGGGGTGCAGAGGATGCAACCACCGTTTCTGGTGGAGGTTGGGGAGTCTGTGCAGCACTCGAAGAGGTTCCCTCGGTAGGTTTCTTTGGTCTGGGAGCCTTTTGTGCCTTGGAGGGGGTGGCTGTTTTTGTCTTGGATACAGAGGAGATCATCTTTTTCCTCTGTAGACGAATCTTGGCTAGTTTTTGCTCGTGTTTGGCCACGGCTTCTGCATGTTCTTCTGGGCTCATTCTTTTTGCTACTATGAATCCTATGGGGGCTCCTAAATGCGGGGGTGTCATAGAACTCGGTTCTAGAGTCCTGTGATCGCGTATATATGCTAACCTAAGTTGTTCGTCTATGGTGTAGGTCAAGAGTTTGGCGGTCAGAGGTCTGCAGAGCGCATACCCCTCTGCGTGTTTGTTGGCGACCATTCTTGCCATTGGGTAAGTCTTAACTATTGGCCCTTCCATTGGCCATTTGTTGAGTAGTAGCAGAGGTTCCAGAATGACTCCGATAGTCCTCTGGAACTGTAAGGCTGGAAGGTCTTTGACGTTTGGTCCCTTGGCCTTCTGTATGAATATGCATCGATCGATGGTGTTTACGAGCTCTTGCATTGAAGATTTATAGCCCCATCGATAGCTATCTGTATAAGTGTGCCACGAGTGCTCCCTCTCTCTCTTCCGTCTTTGGCTCAAAGTCTGAACTCTTCTATCTCCTCACTTTAACATCACACACCTTCCCCGGACCGGGTGGATACACTTTTTGACCCTTCCCAGGATTGAACTACGGGATCGATCTCGAAATAGCCAAGCCAGTAAGTAGAAGAGCAAGGTGACCACAGGGAAAGGGGAAGGTCATAATATACCCCATACATGATGGCTAGGATTTGGTGTGAGGTTTGATCTGGGCTCCCCACTTTGCCTGTGAGGCATCTGTTGAGGATTGAGAATAAGGTATTCCACATAGGTGGGAATCGGTTTCGTCGGAAGTCATTCCTTTTGTTCAGGTGTGTATTGTATCCCAACATCTCTGCAAAGTTGCAGAGCTCTCTGTTAGAGGGAATTTTTGCATACTCTTTAATCCCTAAAAGCCCTCTTGTAGGCAGATTGAACTCCAGAGACAACATGGTTCTGTTAAACTTAAGCTCTATGTTCTCGGATTTATCAGGCTTGGATATGTAACCTCTGATTTCCCTTGTTTCTGAATCATAATAACAGCTCTTCCAGAACTGGTTCAGGTATCTGGCATGGATGAAATTAATGTTCTTTGTGAGCAGCGTGTTCAGAGGGTGGTTCTCTAGGATGTTCAATAGAATAGCGTGTTCTTCCCCAAATCCTGTTCTTGATGGCACGAGGTAGTGATTGTTTGGCTTTAGGGGTAGGGAGTTTTCGAAATGGTCATTCTCGTAAAAGAATCGCAGGTTAGTGGTCGGAGTGAAATCAACGGAATCACCTTGTTCATGGTCAGGATTTGTGGTTCGTTGTTGTGAGTGCTCAGAGTTAGCAGGGGATATCGCCGGTGAGTTTCCGGTGGAAGCCATTACTAAAAAATTGAAGAGATGGAGTAGGAAGAAGAAAGTTGCAGGTATTGCACTGTTCGCCGGAGTTAGTCTTGAGAGGAAATCGTAAAAGATGAAGAAGAAGATGAAACGAGGTTATATAGTGAGGGATAGAAACGGATAGGATTCCATGGTAAAAGTGAATTTAAATGTATTTTGGGGTCCGCACTTGAGTTTTCTACATCTGTTACCACGCTCTGAATCGTCGTCTGACAGACACAACCAATAGAGGTATGCCACATCAGAGGTGGCAGGACACGATTAGACGTCGTGTGCGGCCCATTAATGCTGAGCGCGTGGGCGTCTCTATTCTCAAATGACTGTCGCTGTAGAAAATAACCCACACTTACAGAATCTCGTTTCTGTGCACAAGTGCCAAATCGACAGAAGCTCTGTGGTGGAATGAGCTCTGTGATTTGAATTCTTCTTTCAAAACCTCTAAGCTTGCACCTTTACCAAAACATTTGAAAAACTCATTGGATATGATCGATAGAACTTTAGTACGAAATTTGCCTTCACAGAGGCTTTGAGGCTCTGTTGAACTCAGCAGAGGCTCTATGAGTGAAAATATCTAATAACTAAAAATTCATTAAACTTTTTGATCATCCAAGGTTTTAATTGTTTTAAACAGTGTTTTTAGGACATATTTGGAAATTGGTGTCCTAGAAAACTGTTTTGGAAATATGTTTTGTGCGAGATACTTACCTTTTGACTTTCGTTTGCTCGGCATAGTACCTGACTTCTATGGATTTGGTTGATCACAACTCTTCTTTGGCTCCCCCTTGAATGATCAACCTCTGTGGATCAATTCAAGGTCTCCTTCTGCTCCCCCTTGTCCTATGCTTGGATCATATGTGATAAGTAGAGCATAAGACATAGGTCAAACTCACCAGAGGCTCTATGGAGATTGTCACAGGTTCTGAGAATTCATACAGAGGCTCTGTTGGGTACATAACTTTTGATGTTTAAAGAATTTACATACAAAGTAGGTTAAATATATACATATTTACAAGAAGATCAAGTCTTACTTACAGAGGGGTCAACTCATGTTTATCATACCCAACTTACTCACCAAGAAAAGAAATCTTTTCTCATCAAGTGCCTTGGTGAATAAGTCCGCAAGCTGGTATTCAGTGGACACCAAAGTACATCTCAATCGTGCCTTGTTCAACATGATGCTTTAGAAAGTGGTAACGGATATCGATATGCTTTGTTTTGGAGTGTTGTACAGGATTTGCAGAGATTGCAATGGCACTTTTTGAATAATAGAGGATTGGTATCTTGTATATGTTGTAACCGTAGTCCTTTAGCTGAGTTTTCATCCATAGAACCTCGGAGCAACAGCTAGCAACAACATAGCTTTTGTTGTAGATGTCGACACACAATTCTGCTTCTTTGAAGTCCAGCTGACTAGTTTACCACCCAGGAATTGACCACTCCCAGAGGTACTTTTTCGGTCAAGCTTGCATCCTCCATAATCTGAATCTGTGTAGGCCTTAAGATCAAAGCCAGAGTTCTTCGGATACCAGAGCCCTAGATTTTTGGTTCCCTTAAGGTATCTGAAGATCCTCTTTACAGCAAGAATGTGGGATTCCTTTGGGTTAGCTTGATATCTTGCACATAGGCATGTAGCGTACATTATATCAGGTCTACTTGTTGTTAAGTATAAAAGGGACCCAATCATGCCTCTGTAGAGTTTGCACTCTACAGATTTACCATCTGGATCTGAGTGTAGCTTATTTCCAGTGGACATGGGGGTCTTCATTACAGAGGCATCAGAGAGCTTGAATTTTGAAAGAATATCAGAGACATATTTAGCTTGATTTATGAAAATTCCCTCTGATGATTGTTTGACTTGGAGTCCTAGGAAGAAGTTTAATTCTCCCATCATACTCATTTCAAACTAACTGTGCATGAGTTTTTCAAAATCTGTGCATTGTTTTGCATTTGTAGAACCAAAAATAATGTCGTCTACATAGATCTGTACAAGCAAAATCTCATCACCTTTTCTTTTATAAAACAAAGTAGTATCGGTTGTACCTCTGTCGAAATCATTATCGAGAGAAAGGTTGAAAGTTGTTCGTACCATGCTCTTGGAGCCTGTTTCACTCCATACAGAGCCTTGTCAAGATAATAAACGTAGTTTGGGTACTTGGCACTTTCAAACCAATACTTCTTATTATTTTACATCCATTTGAAAAACTTTGAAACCTCTGTGGGCTGCGAAGGCTAAGAAGATTCTTATTGCTTCGAGTCGTGCGACATGGGCAAAAGTCTCATCGTAATTAATGCCTTCTGCTTGGCAATATCCCTTGGCCACCAATCTCGCTTTATTTCTAATGACCACCCATCCTCATCCTTCTTGTTTCTGAAGACCCATTTAGTCCCTATTGCTTGTTTCCCTTTTGGCAGAGGAACTAGGGTCCATACCTTGTTTCTCTCAAACTGTAGAAGCTCTTCTTGCATTGCATCTACCCAGTTTGGATCATCTAGGGCTTCAGAGACACGTTTTGGCTCTATCACACTGATAAAATTCGTAAAGAAACAAAAGTTAGCGGTGGCTGATCTTGTCTTGACTTTTTCAGAAGGATCGCCAATAATTTGGCTTTGAGTATGGCTCTTCATCCACTTTGTCGTTCTTGGAAGATGGTCATTAACATCATCTAGTTGAACCTCTGTGGTTGCACACTGTGGTTCTGGTGCAACCCCTGTAGTGGAAAGTACTTCTGTGCTTGAACTTGGTTCTTCAGCTTGTGTAGGTATTGGGATAAGAGTTGGAATTGATTCCTCTGAGGATATTGAGACTGAATCCTCGTTTTCCTCTGGTATTGCTTCCTCTGTAGTTGTTGGAGTTTGTATTTCCATTGCCTCTGTAGTAGTGTCTTTACTTATGGCATCTTCTGTTCGCTCCCCCTCAGCACTTGCGTCTGCATGATTTACAGAAGAGGATAAAGTATTTAATGGACCAGTTACAGATATACCTGACTCAGTCTGGTTGGCAGAAGATGTTTCTCCAGAGGCTCTGATGTCTCCAGCAGATGGATCAATATCATCATGGAACATCTCTTCAAATAGCAGATTTAGGTCTTCTACTCTTGTCTTTGAGATGCCAGAGGCCTCTGCCAAGACACCGAAGTGAAGATCCAACAGAAGACGTTCTCAGAGGTCAAGGCCACAAAACCTCTGTCACCCTTGACAGAGCCTCTGTAGTATTGAAGACTTTGAAGACTTTGAAGAATGAAGATCAAGACAAAGACAATTGTGCCTCTCACGTGCCTCTGCTGTACGAAGATCCTGAAGATCATTCATACAAGGCGTACCCTGCCAACTCCACGTGTCAACCTCTGATGGGTTACAGCCTTTGCAGAAAACGGCGCACTACATTAACGTTGTACCTGTTCCAGATCCACGATGTTGTCTTTGTATCCTTAGTACTTCTTGTCTAAAGATTGTCCCCTGTAGAATAGTATAAATAGAAGGCTCATGTTGAGCTCCTCTATTAACTTTGCACGACACACACACCTCTAGAGAGCAGAATTCGTATTATACCTTCGGTGTTCTTAGTGTTCTTATCTAATCAATACAATGTGAATCTTTGAGTTAATCTCGTGTTTATTTATACTTTTTTTATTTGATTTCGTGTGTTTTTCTACCTAAGAATATCTCTTTAGTTCGTTAAAACGCTTTCGCACTCTTATTTGTTTGAACTAATTGATATAAATATCATTGTTGAGTAAAATCGGGATCAACAATTGGTATCAGAGCCGATTGAAGAAACTTTTCTTCAAAATCGGTCATCTATGGCAACAATAGAAGTTATTAGATGATTTATTTGTTGTTTTGGTGCTTAGATTGATTCAATCACATGAGCCTAAACACAAATATCTTTCTAATGGTTTATTTCCTGTTTTTGTGCTTATTATAAACTCATTTCTTCATATAGATGAGATTTGGATGATCTTTCATAGAAAATATCATTGTTTCTTCACAAAATCTGATTCTGCGCACCACATGTTTGATAAAATGCCTAAGTGAAGATTTGATTCTATTCGTATCAAATCTGATCAGATTTAATACATGTGTGTGTTTTGATTCTTTCTTATTCATTGGTCTAATATTTGATAGCACTAAGTAGATGGTTGATCTATGATCTCATCCTTGTGTGTGCTTAAGTCCATAGCATTTTTTTGGCATCTTGGTAGTAAGGTTGTTGATCTTTGATCTGACCTTTATTTAAATCCAAGATTGGACTCTCTTTTACTCAGATTTTGTTTGTCTTCCGCTGCTCATAATCATTTAAATAAAAAATAAAATCATTTGGGATCTTGGAAAATGTTGTTTGAGAAAGATTTGGTGTTGTGCTACATATTCAAAGTTTGATCTGAAAAGATTTTATACCTTTGAGTGCTTCTAATCAGTTTTTCTGACCTGATCAATTAGAGATCTGAGTATTTGCACTCATCGTTTTAAAAGATTTTTGGAGATCGGCTTATTTTTACATCAAATCGGTGTTGATGAGCATTTGATATAATTGGAGAAAAATGACAGCATGCTAAAAATTTTGCGATGTTGCAGTAAATTGATCATATCTCACTCATCAAGGCACCAATCGATGCGATTCAAAAGGCCCTGGATTGAAAACATATTGATGAACACATTTCATGTTTTGAGCTTTAACAGATTCGAACTTTAGAAATGTCATACGCATCGTTGAATTGGACAACAGTGTGCTGATGGAAAGCTGATGGACAGATCTGCGCGACTGTGGTAAATCAACCATATCTTTTTCGTACGATCTCCAAAATAGGTGATTCAAAATGATCTGAACAAATAACAAAATAATGAAGATTTTTTATGTTTTGAGTATTTGGAAAATACAGAGATATAATGGTCTAAATCAGTGTCAAAATTGGTGTAAGTTATCTGCCAGAGGCTGTTATGCGCAGAGGTTGTTATGCGCAGAGGTTACCGTGCATAGGTTTGTGCAGAGCCTCTGTAAAGAGACAAGCTATACAGAGGGAGATCACAGAGCCTCTGAGACTAGTTCATAGAGCCTCTGAGGCTGAGCACAGAGGCTGCACACGTACAAAGAGCTTAACCGCAGAAGACTACAGAGGATGCTTTCTTCAAAGAGTAATAGATCAGATCACATATGCAGAAGAAGAATTCAACCAGAGTTTAATCAAGCTTGTAGGGCTTAACCACAGAAGCTCTGTGAGTTTGTCCAGAGCCTCTGTGGATGTGCATAGATCCTCTGCAAAGGCTTTCCCGAAGACGTGCCAAAGCTGTACGACAGAAGGTGTGTATACGCAGAAACATTAGGTTCTAAGAGCAAAACAGAGAAGTGACAGAGACAGATCACAGAGCCTCTGTGAGGCTGACCAGAGCCTCTGTACTGATGTGCAGAGCTTTTGTGAGCAATAAGCCAAAAGTCCGAAGCCCGAAATTTTCAGATGTTTCTGTCAGCTTTGCGCTGTTTCAGAAACACGCACACAACGTTTTACTCGGTGGTCCGATTCGCATGATTTCAGTTGCGTTGAATTCCTAAGACACAGATGAAACTTTTTCATGTTTTGAGTTTGGTCTGAATCAGTGTTCTTAATGGTCAGAATCTGTGTCAAAATCAATGGACTCTTGCTGGACCGAAAGCATTGCATTTCACTCGTGCTCTTTCCGCTTTCAAGAACGGTGTTCTCTCGAAGGTTCTTCACGGTTTCATGATGCTATTGTGACATATTGATTGTCACTCACTCCTCTGTTATTCATGTTTAAAGCTCGGTGCTGAATGCTTACTCAACGAGATCTTAAGCGTCAAATTTTCTGTTTTGACGACCGTTATGCACAGCTGAGGGAAAACTTGCACAACTCACTCGTTTTTCATCCAAAATGGATGCATTATAGCTCGTTGGAGACCTAAGAGGCTGGAGTTCAATATGCATGTTTTATGTTTTCTCTCAAAAAGGTTCTTGATGGTTCAAAATAGCGGTGAAGTTGAGACATGAAAGCTGGACAAAATGGGGTTCATTGTCTCGGTCTTTCAAGAATATGAGCCTACATTTGAGGGGGAGCTAGTGATGCTTTGAAGATTCGAAGAACGGAACACCAAAGTTTATAAAGAAAGCAAGGGGGAGACTATAAGATGATGCTTTCTTTATAAAACATTAGGGGGAGATTGTTAGATTAAATTAGCTCCTAATTTAATTAAATGTTTTATAAAGAAAAGTGTATGGGCTTTTTAGTTAGCTTTATAATTAGCTTATGGGATTTTAGCTAGTTGTATGGGCTTAGCCCTTTTTATATTGTAAATGGACCCTTTATAAATTATTTTAGGGTTCCATTTTTCTTTTAGGTCATTTAGAAGAAACACACAAACACACAAAGACTAGGTGTTTTCACATGAGAGCCGATCAAATGTAAAAGTGTGGTCTTCTTTACAATTTCCCATCCATATTGAATCAATCAAAGCATATGAGATGAGTTCTTGAAAATTATGTTCTTAATCTTCATCTTATCTCTATTTTATATGTATTGCTTCTATTGTTTGTCTAAAATGGGATCAACACAAACTACAATGAACCCTCAATTTATACTTGGAGGGAAACCTAAGTAAACAAACAACCTAGAATATTAAGGTACAATAATGTCATAAAGCAAAAAGCATGGGAATCAAAAGTCAATGTCAAGGTACTAATATTCTAGCTAAGGAAACAAGTAAACAAAAGAGTGGGCATCTTCATCATTAGATATTCTCTGCTTCCCCGCTATCTCCAACTATCTCCAACTGGGCTTGTTCCCATCCAATTGCTCTTTACTTCAACCAAAAAGATTATGAAGTTGTAGTCTTTTGACAGCTGTCTCATGCTGCGAATCCTGCTGCAGCATCAACTGTCAGTAAAATGCCTTCCAAATACACAAATAAGGTAAATTTCTCAAACTTAGCTCCAAACTCAAGAAATAAGAAAAATCAGAATAAAAAGACTCAATTTGGTATTTGGGAAACTAAAACAAAGCTAAAATCCTAATAAAAATTTATAGAAAATGTGATAACTTATTCACTTATCACACCCCTACACTTGAATTGTTGCTTGTCCCCAAGCAACACAAATGACAAACATAAAGACTCAATTTGAAAGGTAAAATTAAAAAGAAATGTGATAGTGATCAGTTTTCCAACAATAGACATAGCCTTTCATAAATTACTGTTTATTCACTATCAACCACAAACACCATAGGCCAAAGCACAAGTTCATATTGTTAGGCATAAATACTTTCTGAGAATAGGATCAATAGGTCTTTATAGGATTTGACTTTTTGGGCTTTTTCTCCTTTTCACACTCACCTCACTTTCTGTGCCTGAATGCTGCAGGACTTGCTGCAGCCTGTCCAATTTGCCAAATTTGTTTTTGTTTTGATGGCCTATTTGGGTAATGATTGAGCCATGATATACCAATATCACAGTGAAAGGAACTTGATTGAGCCTTGTGATGTCAATACCACAATAATGAAATGATTGAGCCATGTGGTGCCAATATCACAAATTTTTTTTCTTTTGTACTTTTTTTTATTTGACACACTTTACAGTCCCTCCCCCACACTAGAATGAAACAATGTCCCTATTGTTTTAGAGGAACATGCATTAGGCTCAAAGGGTTCATGGGTGCAAAGGAAAGTGTATAGGGCTTTGTGTTTTAGAAAAATGGCCTATATCCTTTCCTACTTCTCAAAACAGTTGTCTGATTGCTTCCCAGGTGGCTTGGCTTGGTTCTAGCATAAGTGTTCATAATGAACAATAACAAGCAAATTATTTGGGCTATGTTGTGTTAACTGTCCTAATCCTAACTATCACATGAATACAGCAAATTCCCAGACTCAATAGACTAAAGAAATGAAATAAAATAACATAAAGACACACTGGAGCTAAGGAAAAGAAATGGACCTTTCCTACTCAGGGTGAGTAGGATGTGCTGCAGTAGTGCCCTCCAGGAACTTCTCATGCAGCTTTGTCAACTCTGCAGGGTAATTTGGCAGGTAGGTAGATGCATCCTCATGGTCTTTACTCCAGACCTGATCCTTGACATCTCTTCTCTTCTTTTGCCACTCTCTATACAGGGCAGTCTCCTTCCTTAATTCCATGATCATCCTCTCCTGTTCCAACATATTCTTCTCCATTGCCTTCTCTCTCTCTCAGCAAACTCTCTCTCCATCTTCTCTTTCTGGTCAGCAAGCTTTCCATCCTAGAAATCCTCTTGATCATTCAACCTTTCAATCAACTTCTTCTGCTTATCTTCTATCATACCCATTAAGATGGTGAAAGCAGCAGCCTCCATCCTGTTAGATGTTGTAGCACTGCCTGTAGCATGTCCTGCCCCAAGAAGATCACTCTCATCACCTTGCTTTCTGGACTGATTCCTCATGATTCTATCAATGACCAGCTTGTCAATCACAGCCTTCTTCTCCACATACTCATCAGCAGGAAAAGTCCTCACCT
This sequence comes from Saussurea involucrata, assembly GCA_033807775.1. Classification (NCBI taxonomy): domain Eukaryota; kingdom Viridiplantae; phylum Streptophyta; class Magnoliopsida; order Asterales; family Asteraceae; genus Saussurea; species Saussurea involucrata. The sequence goes on along the minus strand of CM066321.1, from coordinate 247,067,551 downwards.
TAGCTTTTTCTATCAAGGCATGGATTAAGGCAGGATGCCATAATCCACCCTTAGGCTTCTCTATGCAACTTTTGATGCTCTTGTTCATCACTTGACCAACATTGAACTTCTTCCTGGCCAAAATAGAGTATAGTAGCACACACCTTTCAAATGGCAGACTGGTGTCATGAGATGGGACATAAGGGTATGCCTAATGAAGTGAAACCACACATTTGTCTGAGGATACAGATTGTGTGTTTCCAAAATCCTTGCTTGACCTTTGCTTTGCCAAACAGCACCTTATTTCCCAATGGTTGCTAGTATCCTCTTTGCATCTTCAGTAGAAGCCCTCCTCATCAGTTTGTTGTAAACTGAAGCAGTAGGTGGCACAATACCATAGAGGTTGTTTATAGCCTCTGCTGAGTAGCATACATCCATGCCTCTGATGGTGATAGTCTCATCTGGTGTTACTGAAGCTTCTGCATAGAACTTCCTGACCCAATCACTGTTGTGTTTGGGTGGAACCTTGCATAACAGTTCCCACCCCAAACTCTGTGCACATCATTTCCCCCTTCAGCATTATTTCCACCAACCTCTTTTTCTGCAGGTTGAGAGTTTTGTGGAGTGTCTAATAGATCATTTAGGACAGCATCATTTCCAACTCCACTCTGCACATTCTGTGTGTTTCCAGGGATTGTCACCACCACAGAGTCATGCTGTGACACTTGTAGCACTGCCTGCAGGGTCTCAGGTTGAAGGTTCTTTACCAGAGTTGCTTCTAACACTGAAGCAGGGGATATGGTTGTGGTGTGTATGGTTCCTAATGAGGTATTTGTTAAAGGTGGTATTTCAACTTCAGGTATTGGGGTTTTATTGATGTCAAGGTCTTCCACATGGGTTGGTGAAAGGCTCGTAGTGAAAGATGGATTAGGGTCTTGGGCATCTTGGTTTAGGGATGCTTGGGGCTGTTTGCAGGGGTTTTGGTGGTTTCAGCAGAGACTTTGTTCAAGTCTACTGACTTGGTGGGATCATCATTTTTAGAAGATGGGTTTTCTTCCAACAGAGGCTTCTCGGTTTGTTTTGGGGTTTCAGAAGGGTTTGCATCTATGGTGTGAGATTCATTTGATGAATGGTGAGTTTCAGTACTCACCTTCTTTTCTAATGGTTTTTCGACAATGGCCTCCTTTGAAACTTCCTCGGAAACTATCTTCTTCTTCGCCTTTTCTGCTTGATCACCCACTGCCTCCTTCGATCTCTTCGATCTTCTTAAGTTTTTTATCAGGTCATCATCCTTAGGAGGTGGTACTGACTTCTTGCTACTCTTCTTCATGGCGTTTTTCGTCTGCTATAGCGTGTGGTACCGAAACAGAAAAAATGAAGAAGGAAGAAAAGGGACGAAAATGGTGGGTTTGCAACTGCAGGTGGTTTCTTTGTTTTCTATAAATGAGGGGAAGCTGTAAAGGTGGTTTTTGGAACGATAAGGATTGTTTTAAAATTTAAGTTAAAAAGAAATTGAAAACAAAGTCGGGTGTGTACTTTAGTGGACCAGGTGTAAACTCTAGAAATAGGTCATCATGAGATTCTCCCTCTTTTACTTAAATGGGATGTGATAGTAAAGCATCTTTACTATTTCACCCATCATTTCCTTTTTAACAAGTACACACAAAAGCATCTGGGTTTTATTTCACGTTCCCTTATCTTTTTAAAAACTAAAAAACTCATTTTTAATACTAGACTAAAAATGGTTGCTTTTATTTTCTGAAGTGGGTCCCATCCGTATGCTGTAGCAGATGCTGCAGCATCATCTGAACTTTCAGATTTTGCACAACATTACAAACATTAGGGCAACTAAATTCAAAATAAAACATTAGTATTATATACATATATACAATTGGACTGTTTTTGGGATTCAAAAGCTATGGAGTTAGATTGGTTGGAGTTTCACTACAGAAGATGATTCTGTAGGTGCAGTTGTTTCCAAAAATGATTTAACTCTTTGTCCATTAACTTTGAATGATGACCCATTGCTTGGATCAATTATTTCGACAACTCCATATGGAAAAACATGCTTTATTTCAAAAGGTCCAGTCCATTTTGATCTGAATTTTCCAGGAAAAAGTTTAAGTCTTGAGTTAAACAACAAAACTTTTTCTCCAACTTTGAAATCCTTTTACATAATCCTTTTACATAATCCTTTTATCATGCCACTTCTTGGTTTTATCCTTGTAGATCTTGGCATTCTCATAGGATTGATTTCTGAGTTCTTCCATCTCTTTGATCTGCAACTTTCTCCTTGCACCTGCATCATTAACATCCATGTTTAGTTCTTTAAGTGCCCAAAAGGCTTTGTGCTCAAGTTCTAATGGCAAGTGACATGCTTTTCCAAAGATTAGCTTGTAAGGAGACATTCCTAATGGGGTTTTATAGGCAGTCCTATAAGCCCAAAAAGCATCATCTAGTTTAAATGACCAATCCTTCCTTGAAGGTTTGACCACTTTCTCTAGAATACTCTTTATTTCTCTATTGGAGAGTTCAGCTAAGCCATTTGTTTAGGGGTGATAGGCTGTAGAAACTCTATGACTGATGTTATATTTTTCCAACATTTCCTTCATCATATTGTTTACAAAGTGAGTACCCTCATCACTAATTATAGCTATAGGGGTACCAAATCTTGTGAATATGTTTTTGTGAAGGAATTTAATTACTGCCTTTGCATCATTATTGTGGCAAGCTGCTGCCTCTACCTATTTAGAGACATAGTCCACATCTACCAAGATGTATTGACAGTTTCCAGAAATGGGAAATGGTCCCATGAAATCTATTCCCCATACATCAAAGATTTCAACTTCTAAAATGCCATTGAGAGGCATCTCATGTCTTTGAGAAATAGATCCAGTTCTTTGACATTCATTAGACCTTTTGACAAACCTATCTGCATCATGAAAAAGTGTAGGCCAAAAGAACCCAGATTGGAGGGCTTTTGATGCAGTTCTTTGGCCACCAAAGTGTCCACCATATGCAGCAGCATGGCAATGTTGCAGCACTATAGCTGTGTCCTCTGGAGGTATACATCTCCTCAAAATCTGATCAACCCCTAGCTTAAACAGAAATGGATCATCCCAAAGATAATTTTTGGAGTCAGAAAGTAATTTCTTTCTTTGGTTCTTGTTATAGTCAGGTGGAATGATCCCATCAGCTAGGTAGTTTGCAATGTCAGCAAACCATGGTGATGTAGCATGCTGCAGCACCAGTAGCTATTCATTAGGAAACTTTTCATTTATATCTCCAATAATTCCTTTTCCTTTTTCTAATCTGGACAAGTGGTCAGCAACTTGGTTTTCAGTTCCTTTCCTGTCTATTATTTTTAGATCAAACTCTTGTAACAACAACACCCACCGAATTAATCTTCGCTTTGCATCGTTTTTAGAAATCAAGTATTTGATGGCTGCATGGTCAGTATGAACTGTAACCTTGGTCCCCATCAGATAAGATCTGAATTTTTCAAAGGCAAATACAACAACCAATAATTCTTTCTCAGTGGTTGTGTAATTAACTTGTGCTTCGTTAAGAGTTTTACTAGAGTAATAGATGGGGTGAAAAATCTTTTCTTTCTTTTGTCCTAAAACTGCACCAACTGCCCAATCACTTGCATCACACATTAGTTCAAAAGGTTTTGTCCAATCAGGTGTGATTACAATAGGAGCTGAAACTAAAGCTTGTTTCAAAATGTTGAAAGCTTTCCTACATTCATCACTGAAATTAAAAGGCTGGTCATGCTGCAACAACAAACAAAGTGGTTTTGAAATTTTTGAGAAATCCTTTATAAATCTTCTGTAAAAGCCAGCATGACCAAGGAAGCTTCTAATTCCTTTGATGTTTGTAGGTTCTGGAAGTTTTTCAATGACTTCCAACTTTGCTTTATCAACTTCTATTCCTCTGTTTGAAATTAAATGTCCCAAAACAATGCCTTCTTTAACCATGAAGTGACACTTTTCCCAATTTAAAACTAAGTCAGTCTATTCACATCTTTTAAGACTTTGTTCAAGATTTTTCAAACATTCTTCATATGAAGTTCCATAGACAGAAAACTCATCCATGAAAATTTCCATAGAAGTTTCCAACATATCAGAGAATATGGACATCATGCATCTTTAAAATGTGGCATGGGCATTGCATAGTCCAAAAGGCATTCTCCTAAAGGCAAAAGTACCAAAAGGACAAGTGAACGTGGTTTTCTCTTGGTCCTCAGGTGCTATGGCAATCTGGTTGTAACCAGAATATCCATCCAGAAAACAGTAATATTCCTTACCAGCAAGTCTATCCAACATTTGGTCAATGAAAGGCAATAGAAAATGGTCCTTATGGGTTGCTTTGTTAAGCTTCCTATAATCCATACAGATTCTCCATCCTGACACTACCCTAGTTGGGATCAACTCATTATTTTCATTTTCCACAACTGTCACACCTCCTTTCTTAGGGACACATTGGACATGACTTACCCAAGAACTACCAGATATGGGGTAAATAATTCCAGCATTTAACCACTTAAGTATTTCCTTCTTGACTACTTCTTTCATCATAGGGTTTAGTCTCTTTTGTGGTTCTACAGATCTGAAATCCTTGTCCTCTAAAATGATTTTGTGTTGACAAATTGATGGACTAATGCCTTTTAAGTCATAAATTGTCCAACCTATGGCTTTGGTATGGGCTTGAAGTACTTTCACCAACTGTTCTTCCTGTTTTTGTTCCAAAGTGGCAGAAATAATTACAGGTAATTTGTCTCCATCACTTAAAAAACATATTTTAGATGTGCAGGAAGCTGTTTAAGTTCAAGAGTTGGTGGTGCTTCAATGGATGGTAAAGGATTTTCCCTAGTGCTTTCTTCCAACATCTCATATGCTGCCACATGTGAGCACAGTGGAGGTCATCACTATCTTCCATATCATCATCATCATCATATTCCTCATTTCCTAACTCATCCTCCTTCAAATCATCATCCCTAGACTCTTCATCCTCTAATTCAACATCATATGTTTTTGTACCTAGAATTTCTTCTAAGGTTTCTTCCTGACACATAGATTCTATAGAGCCTAGGCCATAACACTCTTCTTTCTCATCTGGATATTTCATAGAGTTAAAGACATTGAAGGTGACATTCTGGTCTTGGACTCTCATGGTCAACTCTCCCTTCTGGACATCTATGAGGGTTCTACCAGTGGCTAAGAATGGCCTTCTTAACAAAATAAGTGTGTCTTTGTCAGCTTCAAAATATAGAATGATGAAATCAGCAGGGAATATGAATTTGTCTACTTGCACTAAGACATCTTCTATCTTTCCTTTGGGGTATGCTATGGATCTTTCAGCCAACTGTAAGGTAACAGTTATGGGTCTAGCCTCTCCTATTCCTAGTGCATTAAAAACGGACAAGGGCATAAGATTGATGCTAGCACCTAGATCACATAGAGCTTTTCCAACTTCCTTACCTCCTATAGAACAGGGAATTGTGAAACTACCTGGGTCTTTTTGGTTAGGAGGGAGTTTGTTGGTCAAAAGGGCACTACAACCTTCAGTCAAGGCCACTGTTTCATATTCATTCAGTTTCTTTTTCTTGCTCAAAATATCCTTAAGGAATTTGGCATAACTAGGCATGGTCTCAATCGCTTCAACCAAGGGGATGTTGATATGCAATTGTTTGAACACATCTAGAAACTTCTTGAATTGTTCTTTCTCCTTATGTTTCATCATCCTCACGGGGTAAGGAATGTAAGGTGGCACAGGGGTAACAACATCTTTCTTAGGGTCAGAAGTGATTGGAACAGTAGGTATGACTTGTTCACTTGTTGTTGTTGTCTTTTCAGTTCTGCCAGTTGGTGCTACAGTACTTGCTATAGCATCAACTGCAGTTGACTTATCCTTGTTGTTATCTGGTACGTGCGAAATATGTGATCTAATCACAGTGGGTTGCAAACTGTCCACAGTGGGAAATGCAAGTGTACACTGTCCACTATAATCGTCACAGCAAGTAATAGTTGGTAAAATACCAGAATCGAATCCACAGGGACTGGGCAATCAAGACAATACGGTTCTCATGAGCTCCTTTTACAGATTTCAATTATAGAGGAAGCAATATTTTGGTTTGGTTTGGTGAAATGCTATTTTAACGATTTTACTTAAGATTTAAAAGAAGGAATGTAGGTTGGATTTTCCCTAGATTTTAAAATAAATACTTGATCCCAAAAGTGATCCTTGTACTTGAAATGGTCATTTTCGCTAGAAAAGCCCGGTTACAAAATACTCACACCATTAGGTAAAAATCCCATACTCTTAGTACTTGTTGTTTTGTCAATGGTAATCTCAAAATGGACCTTTTCAGGTCTTGATGGAATGTGTAGAGACAAATACTCTAAGTGTTTTTAAATACACCAACTAGCTTGCCTACTACTCCAGTGGGTTGAGATTAGCTCACTGTGCCGACCTCACTTTCGCAAGTGTCATAAGAATTCTTTCGAATCCCCTATCATTATCCAACTCGTGTCACTGCGTTCCACTCATTTCTGAGTTAAGAACTAGATTTAGATCCTTACAAGTGATCGGCTTGTTCGCATCATTGGGTAATAATCGAGAATGAATAACCAAAACAACAAATATTCCGAGTATGAAGATTACTCAAGAATTTTCTCTAAAATCCAGGTACTTCTCTTTCCTACATCCCAAAGGATGCTCAGCCTAACATTTCCGAAGTAAATAAAACAAAAGATGAAGATTTACACATAAGTAAACTGAAAGTGACTTGTATTAAAACCACAATGGGGAACGAGGGTACGTCACTGCCACCGATTACTCGAAACTACAATTATACTAGGAATGGAAAATACAGAAATTTAAAGAACTACTACTGCAGTAAATGATGAACTAACACTAGAACTATGCTAACACTTAATGTGGTAGTTGGAGATTTCTTGCATGAATTAAATGAACCCCAACTCCTCTTTTTATACTAAGAGGAAAGGTTGGGTTTTACACAAAAATGGGTATTAACTAGAGAACAAGGACTGAAGAGGCATAAGGTTCAGCTTCTTTGTGCAATACTTCTATCCACAAGTCTTTAGTTCTTTTACCCAAAGGACCCATCACCTTTCCAAAAAGTCAACTTTAAAGTACAATGGGTGTAATCATCTTGCCATGCTTTTATGAACACTTTGTACTTCTCAATCCCATACTTCTGCCAACTGAACCTTCTATTCTCCAAAGCTTTACTTCCCAACTAAGAGTTGATTTTCTTTTGTCTTCTCCTCTGCTCGATAGTGGGGTCTGGAGTGGGATGCGCAAGTCACTGCGGACATTTCGTGAAAAAGCAAAAAAACTCCACCAAATAATTTATTAAAAACTATGGTTCACTCTTTTTGCTCATTTTCATGAATGTTACCAAGAATGGGGATTTGGAGAAGTGAAATGGCTAAAATTTGACAAAATAAAAGGAAATAATAACTCTAAAAATAGAGTTATCACAACCTCAAACTTAAACATTACTTGTCCCCAAGTAATAAAAAGAAAGAAAGAAATAAAATAAAAGAAATAAAATTAAAATAATGCATTTGAGCTTTCAGGGACTTACCGACTTCTCACTCTGAATGAATGTTGATCTCCGTCCACCGATACTTCTTTCGATTCCAAAATTAAAGCTTCACTTTTGTACTCGACGAAATCTTTCCCTTGTTCACATTTGATCAATAGGGCTTTCTTGGGTTTGAAGGGTTTGTGGCTTTGAATATTTTCCCAAGGATTTTACGGCAGGCGATTCCAAACATGAACCGAAGATCTCGATTTGAGATTTTTATTTCAAGAAGTGAATGGTTTGTGTTTTGCACGGGTAAGTTCGTACACTTCAGGCTTTTTATTTAGGTATGGCTATTTTTTTGTGAGAGTGGGTATTCTGATGGTCCAAAATAGGCACACCATCTTTTTCTGGGAGTGAGCACTTTGATGGTCCAGAAAAGGCACACCATCAATCTTTTGTAGTGACACTCCGTTTTTCTTCTGTTTTTGTATTTTTTTTAAATTTTGGGAGGGGGGTATGGCTTACCCACCTCAAACTTATGACTTCACAGTGTACCCACTGTGGAAAGACTGGAAGTCACTCTGGAAGTCCCCACCTCAAACTTAAGATTGCATAGTATCCCCACTGTGACTTGGAAATTGGTGCGAAAGCGGTGGTTAGGGGTACAAAAAGGTCGTGTTTGGATGCAAAAATGGCCTATATCATTTCATGGTGCCAAGTTGAGATTCGTACTTACAAAAGGGACCTTTTAAGTCGGAAGCCGAAAGTTGTACCTGAAGCGGAAACGAGATCAAACAAACATTCAAACAAGAAGTGAGTTAGTGCCCAAAATCACCTGCTGTAGCAGCAGGATTTCATGCATCAAAAATAAACATAGTAGTAGCAATATTTTCATATGCCTAGCCATAGGCAGAATACGAAACCAAACAGAAAATAGAATATGTTTTTGTGAGCATCAAAGTGAGAACCAAAGTCCCAACAAACCATTCAGTGGGTTGGAGTTGCTGGCGGTGAGCTTTCTGCGGAGTCTCCATGGAAACCTTCTTCACTGTCATTCGAGGGGCAAATACCTTCGGGAAATTCAGGGAGTTGTGCGTACAACTCGGGATCACCACCTTGTAACATTTGGTTTACAACCGCATCCCTATCCCTCGTATACATCCAGAATGATTCGGTGGCTCGGTTGATATGCTTCTGTTGGGCTTCCATGAGATCGAAACAATAGGTGAGAGCTGTCAAAGCGGTCAGAATGGCAGTCATGGGATTGCTTGTGCTTCCTGAAGTGGGCTGTCGGAGTGGGGTACCAGCGGATCTCACTGTGGGTTGTTCATCAGCAGGTTCATTGGGGGGGAGTAACAATTACTCTCCCCATCTTCTTGATGGTCACGATGCTAATGTTTTTCATGGACTCAATCCACTTGTCCTCCTGAGCAGATGGTACTCCAGCTTCTATTAGTAATGAAGTAATAAGACAAGGAAGGGGGAGGATTACCTTCTTCCGGGTGCGAGCTTGGTAGATGGCACCGTGCATTACGATTCCCAGGTTGATCGGTTTACCCGTAAGGATGCAGTATAGCAGAGCACACTTTTGCATCGATAGGGTCGTGTCATGAGTAGTCGGGGACAAGGAGGCACATAAAAACTGGAACCACACAGCAGCCTCGGTAGTGAGGGAGCTAGCGTGTAGGCATTTTCTAGTGCCATCCCTATCCCAGGGCTTTCCTTCGGCTGCGAATACCCTCAAAATAACATCTTCATCTGTCGGGCTCATCTTTTTTAGGAATTGTGCAAAGGCACATGTAGTTGGGGTCCTTATTCCAAGGACCTGATTAATAGCACTGCCGGTATAATGCACAGTTCGACCCCGGACTTTCACAAATGGGTCATTCGTCTGAGATGCTTCGGCATAGAACTCTCTAACCAAAGAAGCATTGGCCCGACGATTGGCAGATGCCAATGTCGCACAATCATGCTGTATAATCCTATCTTTAATAAACGGGTTGGCTGCTACAAAGTCGGGGTCAAAACCCCTCTCTAAGTTCAACTTGTGCTTGGAAATGCAGTCATAGTGGGCAGCGGCCTCTGGGGTCGTGAACTGCCTGGGCACCCCACTGGGGGCATACTCAGTCCCCACTGTGGACTGCTGTGGGTTTTCAGATTGGATTTGTTCATCCCCAACATCATAATCAACAGATGATGAACTTAAAGAGGGTTTAAGGCCCTTACCTTTCCCAGATGGTTGCTTCCTTTGTTTCTTGGCCGCTGTTTTCTGCCAAATGGTCACCCCAGATCTAGTGACCATTCCTTTCTTCCTTAAAGTTCTTCTCATAGAGTTTTTCTCACTGTGGGCAGCTTTCTGGAGTGCCTCCAAATCAACAGTGTTTGTGACTTGGAGGTTTTCATCAGTCTGAATCTGCTCCTTGTGCATGAGTGTCGCGTCCTCTGCCTCTTTTCTTCGATTTTCCTCTTTTTGTCTGATTCGGTCTTGTTCTTACTTTCTCATCCTTTCTTCTTCAGATTTTTTCTTCTCTTCCTCTGCCCGTTTTCTTTCTTCCTCAAGAAGTTTATCTTGTTCAATATTTTGTCTTTCCTCTTCTTCTCTCGCCAACCGTTCGGCTTCTTCTCGTTGTTTCCTCCCCTCCTCTTCTTTCCTTAACCTTTCCTCCTCTTCTCGTTTCAGCCTTTCTTCCTCTTCTTTGCGTCTTTTTTCAACCTCTTTCTTTCTTTTTCGGATTGTAGAAAGTCTTTGGTGGTACTCTTCTTGCAACTTCTGCATTTCCTCGTCATTTTGCAACTCTTTGTCATCCAAATGACTCAGACTGGTATCTGAAACCCTTGAAGAGGAAGCAGCCTTCGAACCCTCTTGCTTGGACGACCCGGCATCTGGAACTTCGGGCGTTGTCGGATGTTCGTCGGAGGATGGCGGCGGTTCGTTCAAGTCGTCGGTGATGGTTTCCGGCGGATTGCCTTCGGCGGTTCTGCGGCGGACCGCCGCACGATTGGGCTCCTCCGGGTGGGTGTTCAATCTTTTGCTTCTTGCCATTGTTAGGGTTTTCTTGGAAGGGTTTCTCTTTGTTTTCTTGTTTTGAGGGAGAATGGAGAAGGAGAGTGTATTTTTGAATATTGGCAGTAAAGGTGGTTTTTGGAATTTAGGATGTAAAGGTTTTTTTTGGTATTGATTTGGAGGGAACGGTTATTTTGAGAGAGAGAGAGTGATAATTATAGCCTTTCTTGAAAAATGGCGAAATGGGTACAAGTGGCAGCAAAAGTAGACTTGAGTGTAAGAAAAAGGTGATGTGTGTCAGCTCTTGGGCCCCCAAAACCGTCCCATCTCAGCTTTAGTTCGGCAGTGGGAAGCGCAGTGACATGCGCGAAGTCACTGCGAAGCATTTTCTTGACTTTTTCTTCACAAATAGGCAATCTCTCCTACACACATGCAAAATAAACTACCATGCAGAATTAAAAAGATAAAAACAATAAAAACACAGCAAATAACTAAAATAAAATATTTACAAGCGGTTCCGACATTTCTTAACCATAGTGGGGTGGAGAGTGGGATGGAATGTGAGCACTCTCGCTCAGAAAATGCTTCACTCTTTTCCCATTGACTTTAAACGTTTGACCAGACTGTGTGGACTTTAACTCCACTGTTCCAAAGGGACTAACCTTGACCACGGTGTACGGTCCCGTCTATCGTGACTTTAGCTTACCTGGAAAGAGTTTAAGACGGGAGTTGAACAGTAGTACCTGTTGGCCTTCAATGAACTCCCTATGGTTGATTCGTCGATCATGCCACATCTTTGTCTTTTCTTTGTACAACTTTGCGTTTTCGTAGGAGTGATATCGCAACTCCTCTAGTTCATGCATTTGCAAACTCCTCTTAATTCCCGCAGCATCCTCACTCATGTTAAGCTCTTTAAGGGCCCAAAACGCCTTGTGCTCCAATTCAATCGGTAAATGGCAAGCTTTGCCAAAAATTAATTTAAACGGAGACATTCCTAAGGGAGTTTTGTAGGCTGTTCGATAGGCACAAAGAGCATCATCGAGTTTGGTTGACCAATCCTTGCGATGTGGTTTAACGACTTTCTCCAAAATACCTTTGATCTCACGGTTTAAAAGTTCGGCTAAACCGTTGGTTTGCGGGTGGTATGCGGTGGCCACTCGATGATGTATATCATACTTAGCAAGAACTGAGCTCATGACTTTGTTTACAAAATGGGTGCCTTCGTCACTAATCAATGCCCGTGGTGTTCCAAATCGAGTGAAAATGTTTTTATGCAAAAATTTCACCACGGTGTTGGTATCATTAGAGTGACAAGCTGTAATAACCAGGTATTTTATCTAATTTAAAATATTAAAATTTTATAAGTTTATGTGGGTATTTTATGGAATAAGAAGTTAAGGGGTAGGTTTTAATTTTTATAATAGAAGTTAGGGGTATGTTTTGACAAGTGAAATAAGTTTAGGGTATAATTGGTATTTAGATGACACCTCATCTTGCTAAAACCGACTTCCTTGCTATTAGGGATGAGGTGTCCATTTTGAAAGTAATATCTAAAAGTGCTAGTGTGTGTGTGTGTGTGAAATTCGGTAGAAAGAAAGAAAGAGATCGAGAGAATCAAGGAAAGAAGGAAATTAAGAGGAAGATCAATACTTAATCTACTGGAGAAGTACTTAAAATAGCTGAAGAATCAGAAGGTAAGAACCCTATATCATCTCATCTTTATGTATATTAGTTCTTAAAAAGTTTTACTATAAGTTTTGGATGTGGGTTTTGGTAATTTTGAAAGATATGGTAATTTTGGGTTTGGAATAGTGTTCTAATGGTAGTATAAAACATATCTGCAAAGTTGTATAAACAATCATTGCTTAAAAGTACAAAATCTGGGTATTAGGATGAACAGAGTGGACTGAGACTTGGATGAACATCATCGAAGTCGCAACCTTGAGTTGCGACATTCATGATTGTCGCAATAGGCAATTGCGACTCTGAAGTGAAGTCGCAGTAGACCGTTGCGACTTAGAGTTGGAGTCGCAACAGTTGATTGCGACTTGGTGTTGAGATCGCAATAGAAGGCTGCGATTTGGGTTGGGATCGCAGTAGTGGATTGCGACTTAGGATTGGAGTCGCAATAGTGGGTTGCGACTTCAGGGTGAAGTCGCAGTAGGCGGTTGCGACTTGGTACTGTTCATTGCGATTTTTATTATATTTTAATGGGTTGCGACTTTAGTCAAGGATTTTCTAAGTTCAGTTTTAAGAAGAAATACCTGTTATTTTGTGTAATTACAGATTCTGTGAAGAGTGGTCATACGTGATTTATCTTGGAAGAGCTTTTGGTGATAAACAAACCAGGTGAGTTTTACTTTAAAAAGTATTTTACTGGAATGCATTATGTGAATATTAAATGTTTGATAAAGTGTATGAATATGTCATACGTGAGTGATTATAATATATTGAGATATTATAATTACGTGAGTATTATATGAAAATATAATATGTGGCCGGGCTTCGGACCGGTGTGATAAATTGGCTCGCAACCAATTGATATTGGCCATTGGTGGAGGGATAAGGTGGAATGAGACAGGTATGATGTGTAAATCTTATTTGGTATTAATTTACGTGTGATGTATGTGTAATTATACGAAGAGTGTTTCATGTAAATGAATTTTTAATGATTTACAAATGTCAGGGATTTACTCACTAGACCCTTAGGTCTAACCCTCATTTTCTGTTTTTTTTTTAAATCTGTATTCCAGGTGGTGGTACCAGTAAGAGTAAATGATTAGATTACTTGGTGGATAGCTATGTGGGATGATGATCATTATGAAGTTGATGATGCTTTTGTACTTAAATCTCTGTTATTAGCTATTATCTGATCTAAATGGGATCAAGTTTATACTGAATTTTATATTGATTAGTCAGACTTTGGGACCAAATGTGTAATGTGAATTATTTTGTTGAAACCATGTTATGAAATATATGTTATATGTACTTTTGGATTTGTGGGATGTTACAGATGGTATCAGAGCCCTAGTTTAAGGGATTTAGGTATTAGTATCTGTACCTAGACTTAAACTGCATGTGAAGTAGGATGTCCCTAGTATTTTAGAACCTGGGGATACTAAGTATAAAAGGTAGAAGGAACATCATGTAAGGTAATTTCAAATTACACCAGGCCAGTGTAATTATGATCTTATAGGTGCATGCTTGAACTGGATTACCTTGTTATATGGGGTATGTGCTTACGTGTATATTAACTTTGTTTGAATCTACAGAATGGCAAGTGGCACTAGACGAAGGAATCAAGGGAGAGGAAGGAATTCGGGTGGAGAGAATCCACCAATAGGAACAGGGGGAAGAGGAGGAGATCGTGGTAGAGGCAAAAACGGAAGGGGAACTGGGGGCCGAACTGGAGGTAGAACACAACAGCATGGTACAGAGTATGTTACACGGGATGACTTGACTGCGGAAATGGGGAGATTACAGGATAGCATACAAGCTATGTTCGAACATAATCGTCATAATGAAACTGAAAGACCAAGTCCGGAACACGAAGTTGAAATACCACTTACCTCCACGGTCTTACCGATAATGAAAAGGTGTGACTACAAAATGTTTCTTAGTTGCAAGCCCCCTACATATTCAGGAGATCGGGATCCGGTAAAAGCAATGATATGGCTAAAAGAAATAGAGGCCATCTTCAAGACGTGTAAATGTGCTGAACAAGATAAAGTACTTTATGGAACTGCATTGCTAAAAGGTGATGCTCTGTATTGGTGGGAGGCTCATACAGAATCGAGAGGAGCGGATGTATATACTACTTTTTCATGGGAGGAATTCATGTTAGCTTTCACAACACACTTCTGTCCACAAGCTGCTGTCAGACAATTGGAAGAAGAATTTATGAATCTACAGCAAGGGAATTTGTCAGTCAGAGATTATACTGCTAGATTTTTAAAAAAATCTCGTTTTGCAGGATATTATGTTGCTACAGAAAAGATGAAAATGGAGAGATTTATCTATGGGTTAAATTCAGAAGTTCGAAGACTGGTGACTGCCACAGGACCAAATACGTTTACGGCTGCAGTGGATGCTGCAGAAAATGTGGAAAGAGATAACAAGAGAGATGCTGGTGATAAGAGCTTGGGGAAAAGGAAATGGGAAGGACCACCACAAGATTCGAGGAAGCCTAGATTTCAGAGGTTTGACAACCGTCCGTCATTTCGACCAACAGAAAGACCATGTTCAAGATGTAATCGCTATCATCAGGGAAATTTCCAAGTAGAGTCGCGGGTTTGTTTTAAATGTGGAAAAACTGGGCATGTTGTTAAGGATTGTCGAGTCACACGATTTTGCTTTATGTGCAATTCTCCGGATCACCTCCAATCAGATTGTCCGCGAGGTAGAATACAATCAGGGAGTACATCGGGGAAACCAGCCATTACTAGACCAGTGGTCCCAAGAATAGAACCGCCGAGAACAAGGGGTCGTACGTTCCAAATGACAGCTAAAGAGGCGGAGGAAACTCCGGATGTGGTCACAGGTACATTTTTCATAAACTCCACGCGTGCTAAAGTGTTATTTGATTCCGGTGCAAACCGATCTTTTGTGTCTCCCTCCTTTGCTGCTCACATGCATTTAGAGCCTAAAATGTTAAAACATGCTTTACTAGTAGACACAGCAAATGATAACCAAGTGGCAGTTAAAGAGGTTTTTGATTGTTGCATGATAAATATAGAGGGGTGTGGGGTACCAATACAACTATTTCCTATAGAGTTGATCGAGTTTGATGTGGTCGTGGGGATGGATTGGTTAGCTGAAAATCGGGCTAACATAATTTGTGATAAGAAAATAATCAACGTTGTTTTACCTGATAAGAGGGCAGTAGTGATCTATGGTGATCGTAAGAATCATCAGTCCAATCTTATAACTTTGATAAAAGCCTGTAAATGTGTTAGTAAGGGTTGCTTGAGTTATTTAGCCTATGTGATAGATAGTAGGCCTGAAAAGATTAAGCTGGAAGATATTTCCATTGTTAGTGAATACCCAGAAGTTTTTCCTGAAGACTTGAATAGTCTTCCTCCTGTTAGGCAAGTAGAATTTGGTATAGACCTGGTACCTGGAGCCACTCCCATTGCTCGTGCGCCGTACAGATTAGCACCTCCAGAAATGAAAGAAATGATGACACAGCTTCAAGATTTATCCGATAAGGGCTTCATCAGACCTAGCTCTTCGCCATGGGGTGCACCAGTTTTGTTTGTAAAGAAGAAAGACGGTTCAATGAGAATGTGTATTGACTACCAGGAGCTGAACAAGCGTACGATTAAGAACAAGTATCCACTTCCAGGAATTGATGACCTTTTTGATCAATTAGTTGGAGCTTGTTACTTCTCCAAGATTGATCTCAGATCTGGCTACCATCAGTTGAAGGTTAAGGAAGAGGATGTTTTAAAGACTGCTTTTCGCACAAGATACGGCCACTACGAATTTTTAGTAATGCCTTTCGGATTGACGAACGCTCCAGCCGCTTTTATGGATCTAATGAATCGGGTATGTAAGCCTTATCTCGATAAACTTGTCATTGTGTTTATCGATGATATACTTATTTGTTCCCGATCCAAAGAGGATCATGCGCAACATCTTCGTTTGATTTTGGAGTTATTGAAGAAAGAAAAGTTGTACGCTAAGTTCTCTAAATGTGAATTCTGGTTGCGGGAAGTTCAGTTTTTGGGTCATATAGTTTCAGAGAAGGGTATACAGGTTGATCCAGCGAAAGTAGAAGCAATTGAAAGATGGGAACCGCCGAAGACGGCAACCGAAGTGCGTAGTTTTCTGGGTCTAGCTAGATACTACCGGAAATTTATAAAAGACTTTTCTCGAATCGCGACGCCATTGACCAAGCTGACTCGGAAGAATCTGAAGTTTGAGTGGAAAGCAGAACAGGATGAGGCATTCAGAATATTGAAGGAGAAACTCTGCAGCGCGCCGATATTAGCATTGCCAGAAGGTTCCGATGATTTTGTGGTCTACAGTGATGCTTCTAAGCTGGGTTTGGGATGTGTACTCATGCAACGTGGAAAGGTGATTGCCTACGCTTCTCGTCAATTAAAGGATCATGAAAGGCAATATCCTACCCATGATATGGAGCTTGCAGCAGTTGTCTTCGCATTAAAGATTTGGAGACATTATCTTTATGGTTCCAAATGTCAAATTTTCACGGACCATAAGAGTCTTCAACATCTTTTTGATCAAAAGGAACTGAATATGAGACAAAGAAGGTGGTTAGAATTGGTGAATGATTATGATTGTGAAATCCTTTATCACCCAGGGAAAGCGAACGTGGTGGCAGATGCGTTAAGTCGTCAAGAAAGAAGTGGAACAATAAAAGCTATATCGTTACGAGCTGAACTTCTTCCTAATATTTTTGATGAATTACTGAAGTGCCAAATAGATGCTTATCAAGAAGAAAGTTTGAAGTCAGAACGGTTGGTTGGGATATCAGCATTGCTTGGGAAAGATGACCGTGGGTTGTTGTGTATGGGGAACAGAATTTGGGTGCCTCGTTTGGGTGGATTACGAGACCGTGTACTACAAGAAGCGCATCAATCTCGATTTTCTATTCATCCAGGTACGAATAAGATGTATAGAGATTTGAAACAATTCTATTGGTGGCCAGGAATGAAGAGAAGTGTTGCTAAGTATGTGGAAGATTGCACTACCTGCAAGAAAGTAAAGATTGAGCATCAGAAACCTTTTGGCCAGTTACAACGTCTGGATATACCAATGTGGAAATGGGATCAGATCACTACTGATTTCATTACCAAGTTGCCAAGAACTTCAAAGGGATTCGATTCTATTTGGGTGATTGTGGATAGATTGACTAAGTCTGCTCATTTCTTGCCGATAAAAGAAACTGATTCCTTGGAACGTTTAGCTAAATTGTACATTAATGAAATAGTAACTCGACATGGAGTTCCAATCTCGATTATTTCTGATCGAGATAGTCGTTTTACTTCTAGATTTTGGAGAAGCTTTCAAAAAGAGATGGGAACGCGGATAAAATTAAGCACAACATATCATCCACAGACTGACGGGCAAAGTGAAAGAACAATCCAGACTTTAGAAGATATGCTTCGGGCTTGTATAGTTGATTTTGGGGGGTCATGGGATAAACATTTGCCTTTGATAGAGTTCTCCTACAACAACAATTATCATTCTAGCATTCAGGCGGCACCGTTTGAAGTATTGTATGGTAGAAAATGTCGAACGCCTTTGTGTTGGAATGAAGTAGGGGAGAAACAATTAGCTGGGCCAGAAATAGTACAGTTAACGGCAGATAAGATTATTCAGATTCGGGACAGATTGAAAACGGCTCAAGACAGACAGAAAAGTTATGCAGATCGACGCCGGAAACCGTTGGAGTTCCAAGTCGGGGAATTTGTGATGTTAAAAGTTTCGCCCTGGAAAGGAGTCATACGTTTTGGGAAACAAGGTAAACTCAGTCCGCGGTATATTGGGCCATTTGAAATTACGGAAAGAATTGGTGAGGTAGCTTATAGATTAAATCTTCCGTCAGAATTAAGCAGGATTCACAACGCGTTTCATGTATCGAATTTTCGGAAGTGTTTAGTTACACCAGACCAAGCAGTCTCACTACCAGATATTCAAGTGGACGAAAAGTTGAACTATGTGGAGGAACCGGAAGCGATAGTTGATCACAAGGTTAAAGTATTGAGGAATAAAGAGATCAGGCAGGTAAAGGTTCAGTGGAAACATCATAGGGGACAGGATGCGACATGGGAATCAGAATCGGAGATGAGAGCCAAATACCCTCATCTGTTCTCTTAACTAAATTCCGGGACGAAATTATTTTAAGGGGGAGATGTTGTAATAACCAGGTATTTTATCTAATTTAAAATATTAAAATTTTATAAGTTTATGTGGGTATTTTATGGAATAAGAAGTTAAGGGGTAGGTTTTAATTTTTATAATAGAAGTTAGGGGTATGTTTTGACAAGTGAAATAAGTTTAGGGTATAATTGGTATTTAGATGACACCTCATCTTGCTAAAACCGACTTCCTTGCTATTAGGGATGAGGTGTCCATTTTGAAAGTAATATCTAAAAGTGCTAGTGTGTGTGTGTGTGTGTGTGTGAAATTCGGTAGAAAGAAAGAAAGAGATCGAGAGAATCAAGGAAAGAAGGAAATTAAGAGGAAGATCAATACTTAATCTACTGGAGAAGTTCTTAAAATAGCTGAAGAATCAGAAGGTAAGAACCCTATATCATCTCATCTTTATGTATATTAGTTCTTAAAAAGTTTTACTATAAGTTTTGGATGTGGGTTTTGGTAATTTTGAAAGATATGGTAATTTTGGGTTTGGAATAGTGTTCTAATGGTAGTATAAAACATATCTGCAAAGTTGTATAAACATTCATAGCTTAAAAGTACAAAATCTGGGTATTAGGATGAACAGAGTGGACTGAGACTTGGATGAACATCATCGAAGTCGCAACCTTGAGTTGCGACATTCATGATTGTCGCAATAGGCAATTGCGACTCTGAAGTGAAGTCGCAGTAGACCGTTGCGACTTAGAGTTGGAGTCGCAACAGTGGATTGCGACTTGGCATTGGAGTCGCAACAGTTGATTGCGACTTGGTGTTGAGATCGCAATAGAAGGCTGCGATTTGGGTTGGGATCGCAGTAGTGGATTGCGACTTAGGATTGGAGTCGCAATAGTGGGTTGCGACTTCGGGGTGAAGTCGCAGTAGGCGGTTGCGACTTGGTACTGTTCATTGCGATTTTTATTATATTTTAATGGGTTGCGACTTTAGTCAAGGATTTTCTAAGTTCAGTTTTAAGAAGAAATACCTGTTATTTTGTGTAATTACAGATTCTGTGAAGAGTGGTCATACGTGATTTATCTTGGAAGAGCTTTTGGTGATAAACAAACCAGGTGAGTTTTACTATAAAAAGTATTTTACTGGAATGCATTATGTGAATATTAAATGTTTGATAAAGTGTATGAATATGTCATACGTGAGTGATTATAATATATTGAGATATTATAATTACGTGAGTATTATATGAAAATATAATACGTGGCCGGGCTTTGGACCGGTGTGATAAATTGGCTCGCAACCAATTGATATTGGCCATTGGTGGAGGGATAAGGTGGAATGAGACAGGTATGATGTGTAAATCTTATTTGGTATTAATTTACGTGTGATGTATGTGTAATTATACGAAGAATGTTTCATGTAAATTAATTTTTAATGATTTACAAATGTCAGGGATTTACTCACTAGACCCTTAGGTCTAACCCTCATTTTCTGTTTTTTTTTTTAAATCTGTATTCCAGGTGGTGGTACCAGTAAGAGTAAATGATTAGATTACTTGGTGGATAGCTATGTGGGATGATGATCATTATGAAGTTGATGATGCTTTTGTACTTAAATCTCTGTTATTAGCTATTATCTGATCTAAATGGGATCAAGTTTGTACTGAATTTTATATTGATTAGTCAGACTTTGGGACCAAATGTGTAATGTGAATTATTTTGTTGAAACCATGTTATGAAATATATGTTATATGTACTTTTGGATTTGTGGGATGTTACACAAGCAGCAGCTTCCACCCATTTCGAAACATAGTCCACCGCAACCAAGATATAAAAATTATTGTTTGAATTTGGAAAGGGTCCCATGAAATCAATCCCTCAAACATCAAAAATCTCTACCTCTAGAATGATGTTAAGAGGCATCTCGTTTCTTTGTGAAATGTTCCCGGTGCGTTGACATTGCTCACAATTTTTCACAAATTCGAAAGAGTCTTTAAACACAGTGGGCCAAAAGAACCCACTTTGTAAGATTTTTACAGCAGTGCGGTTTCCACCAAAGTGCCACCGTAGTGGGATGTGTGATAACCATAGAGTATTTGATGTTGCTCACTCTCATAGACACAACGCCTCAATATATGGTCCGTCCCTGTCTTATATAAGAAAGGGTCATCCCAAACATATTGTCGTGTATCATGTAAAAACTTTTTAAATGGTTGTCCACTCATCCCGTGGGCCTTTAGTCCACTTGCTAAAAAGTTAGCAATGTCAGCATACCAAGGAACATTATTATCGTGATGTTGAGCTGCTAACAACTGTTCATCGGGAAAATTCTCTTTGACCGGAGTGGGATCTACAGTGGTCACTATCTTCTCGAGCCTGGACAAATGGTCAACTACCTGATTGCTTGTTCCTTTTCTATCAACGATCTCAAGGTCGAATTATTGCAGCAATAAAACCCATCGAATCAAACGTGGCTTGGAATCAGCCTTGTTGATCAAGTATTTTATCGCTGCATGATCAGTGTGCACAATGACCTTCGTCCCTATCAAGTACGACCTGAAACGATCAAAAGCAAACACCACCGCAAGTAATTCTTTTTCAGTGACAGTATAATTAATCTGAGCTTCAATCAATGTTTTACTTGCATAATAAATGGGGTGAAAGATTTTGTTCTTCCTTTGTCCGACAACAGCCCCCACAGCCCACTCGCTAGCGTCACACATCACTTCGAATGGGAGTGACCAGTCAGGAGTGGTCACTATGGGTGAAGTAACTAAGGCTTTTTTGATTGTTTCAAAGGCATCTCGACATTCTTGGGTGAAATTAAATTCTTTTTCATGTTGCAGCAAGAGACATAGGGGTTTAGTTATTTTGGAAAAATCTTTGATGAACCTCCTATAAAATCCAGCGTGACCCAAGAAACTTCGAATGCCTTTTACAGTTGTAGGTTCAGGAAGTTGTGCCACTACTTCAAGCTTGGCTTTGTCCACTTCCAACCCTCGTTTTGAAACTAGATGACCTAGGACAATACCTTCTTCGACCATAAATGGCATTTTTCCCAATTTAAAATAAGGTCGTGGGTCTCACATCTCACTAGGCTCTTCTCTAAATTTCCCAGGCAGTTGTCAAACGATGTCCCTATCACAGAAAAGTCATCCATAAAAACTTCTATGGTGTCTTCTATCATGTCGGTGAAAATGGCTGGGGCATTACACAATCCAAATGGCATCCTCCGGAATGCAAAAGTGTCGTAGGGACAAGTAAAGGTGGTCTTTTCTTGGTCCTCGGGGGCGATATGGATTTGGTTGTATCCGGAGTATCCATATAGAAAACAATAGAATTCTTTTCCCGCTAACCTATCAAGCATTTGGTCAATGAGGTAGGGAAAAATGGTCTTTCTTAGTGGCTAGGTTGAGTTGTCTATAATCCATGCATATCCTCCACCCCGTGACAGTCCTAGTGGGAATGGGCTCGTTCTTTTCGTTCTTCACTACGGTTGTCCCTCCCTTTTTAGGGACACATTGGACGGGGCTCACCCAACTACTACTAGCTATGGGATAGATAATGCCGTCGTCTAACCACTTCAAAACTTCTTTCTTAACTACCTCCTTCATTATGGGATTCAACCTTCTTTGGGGTTGGACTTTTCTAGGGTGGTCACTTTCCAAGTTAATCTTATGTTGACATAGGGAATGGCTAATACCTCTAATGTCCGCTATGGTCCAACCAATTGCCCTCTTATGCTTCATCAACAAATCAATCAGAAGTTGTTCTTGTTCCTCACTAAGTTTTGAAGAGATAATAACTGGGAGTTTATTATCCTTAGCGAGATAAGCATATTTCAAGTGGGAAGGCAATGGCTTTAGCTCTAACTCGGGAGGTTGTTCTATTGAAGGGGGTTGAACATCTCTGTCCTTAAAGTCCAGCGGTTCAAAGGCTGCCACTATTTCGTTACACTCATCCTCAAAAGTGTCATCACTCTCAGAGTCAGAGTGCTCACTCTCACTCCCTACTGTGGGCACTGAATCAAAACTGTGGGTTCCATAAATCGAACTCAAGGCAAAACAGTCTTCGGTTTCTATGTACTTAAGGGACTTGAAGACATTGAATGTTACTTCTTGGTCATTGACTCTCATAGTGAGTTCTCATTTGTGCACATCGATCAAAGTACGTCCGGTTGCAAGAAACGGACGCCCAAAGATGATTGGGATATCTTTATCGGCCTCATAATTTAGAACTAGAAAATCGGCGGGGAAGATAAATTTATCCACTTGGACCAAGACATCTTCTATTTTTCCCTTTGGGTAGGCAATGGACCGATCGGCTAGTTGTAATGTCACGGTTGTGGGTCTAGCCTCTCCAATACCTAACCTTTTAAAAATGGACAACGGCATCAAGTTTATACTAGCTCCCAAATTACAAAGTGCTTGACCTACTTCTTGTCCTCCTATTGTGCATGGAATGGTGAAACAACCCGGGTCTTTCAACTTAGGTGGAATCTTGCTAGTAAGGAGGGCACTACATTCCTTGGTCAACGCCACAGTTTCAAACTCACCCAACTTTCTCTTTTTGTTCAAAATATCTTTTAAAAATTTAACATAGCTTGGCATTTGCTCGAGAGCCTCTACCAAGGGTATGTTGATGTGAAGTTGTTTAAAAATGTCTAAGAATTTTTTAAACTGAACAACGACATTTTTAGTCTTCATCCTTTCAGGAAACGGTACATTTCGTGGATCAATTTGAGTTTGTTGTGGTGTTGGCTTTGGAACAGTAGGTTTTGGTATGGGTCCAAAAGTGGGAAGCTCAGGGACATCGGTCCTCACTGTGGGAATGACAGTGACTTGAGGAGTGGCCACTGTAGGCTTATGGACAGTGGGTACTTGAGGCGGATCATCAGACTCAAAAACGATATCTTTCAGATCCTTTCCACTCCTAAGTGTTATGGACTTGACTTGTTCAGATCCTTTTCCTATTACCCTAGCGTGTTCGGTGTCACTAGGTAATGTCCCTGGTGGTCTATTCTTGACTTCGACGGCTAGTTGTCCTACTTGGGTCTCTATGTTCCTAATGGCTGCTTGAGTTTGATTCATGAAACCTTTGAGAATTGATTCGAGTGATGGTTGAGCCTCAGCGGGCTGAGTTGATCTAGGTTGGAACTGTTGTGAAGATTGTCCTTGGTGAAAGTTCTGTGGGTGCTGCCCACTGTGATGTTGCTGAAATCCAGGGGGTTTTGTGGTCTTTGCTGGCCATGACTCGCCCTATGGGGTTGGAGTCCTGGATTACCAGCCCAAGAAAAATTCGGGTGATTCCTCCATCCTGGATTATAGGTTTGTGAAAACAGGTTGTTCCCTATAACATTAACGGACTCGGGATTTGCTGGACAATAGTAAAAAACATGCTCTTCTCCACAGAGGGAACAATTCTCGGTGAGATGTGTTGCGGAATTGACTTGGCCTCTATTTTGGTTCAAAACTAATTTGGTTAAGGCCACGAGCTGCGCATTCATGGTTTTGAGTGCCTCGGAGTCAATGGTGTTGGTCTTTGGTATGGGTACTCTAGGGTTGGACCACTCGGTATTGTTGTTGGACACTTTTTCTAAAATTTGATAACCTTCATTGTAGGTTTTACTCGTGAATGTTCCACTGGCTGTTGCATCTAAGATGATTTTGGCCGCATTGGAAAGACCATTGTAAAAGGTCTCCAATTGGATGCAATGTGGGATGCCATGATGTGGGCACTTTCGAAGTAAATCTTTAAATCGTTCCCATGCATCCGAAACAACCTCGTCTTCTTCTTGCCTAAACAAAATAATATCATTTCGAAACCTTACATTCCTCGTTGGAGGAAAGTATTTTTGTAAAAATTTGTCAGCAAGTTCTTGCCAAGTGGTTATGGAGTGAGGTGCGTGTGAGTTCAGCCAAGTCTTTGCCTTATCCCTTAGTGAAAAAGGAAAAAGCCTTAGCCTTAACGCTTCATCACTCACACCTTGCAATTGAAAGGAATCAGTCATTTCCAAAAAAGATTTTAAGTGCTAGTGCGGATCCTCAAATGGTGATCCTCCAAACTGACCCATGGCTTGGATCATTTGAAACATCACCGGTTTGAGTTCAAAATGAGTTGCAACAATGTTGGGTCTTAAAATTCCGAAGCTTAAATCACCAACTCCGGAAGTAGCATAGTCCCGTATTTTTCGATCTTAACTATCGGCAATCGTCACTGTGGTCTCCACTATAGGTGGTGGTATTTCTGCCATGTTTACAGTGGGGATCACAGGGGGTTGTCGATTTGTATTTCTGTTTCTGCGTCTTCTTCGAAAAGTTTTCTCTATTTCAAGATCGATCGGTAACAATGGTCTGTGTTGTTGCCTTGGCATGCAACACGAACAACTTAGAAAAACGAGTTACTCGGGCTCGAACAAAAACTAATGTCTTGAGATTTAAAATCACGCCAGTCCCCGGCAACAGCGCCAAACTCTTGGTACGTGCGAAATATGTGATCTAATCGTAGTGGGTTGCAAACTGTCCACAGTAGGAAATGCAAGTGTACACTGTCCACTATGATCGTCACAGCAAGTAATAGTTGGTAAAATACCAAAATCGAATCCACAGGGACTGGGCAATCAAGACAATACGGTTCTCATGAGCTCCTTTTACAGATTTCAATTATAGAGGAAGCAATATTTTGGTTTGGTTTGGTGAAATGCTATTTTAACGATTTTACTTAAGATTTAAAAGAAGGAATGTAGGTTGGATTTTCCCTAGATTTTATAATAAATACTTGATCCCAAAAGTGATCATTGTACTTGAAATGGGCCTTTTTGCTAGAAAAGCCCGGTTACAAAATACTCACACCATTAGGTAAAAATCCCATACTCTTAGTACTTGTTGTTTTGTCAATGGTAATCTCAAAATGGACTTTTTCAGGTCTCGATGGAATGTGTAGAGACAAATACTCTAAGTGTTTTTAAATACACCAACTAGCTTGCCTACTACTCCAGTGTGTTGAGATTAGCTCACTGTGTCGACCTCACTTTCGCAAGTGTCATAAGAATTCTTTCGAATCCCCTAGCATTATCCAAACTTGTGTCACTACGTTCCACTCATTTCTGTGTTAAGAACTAGACTTTAGATCCTTACAAGTGATCGGCTTGTTCGCATCATTGGGTAATAATCGAGAATGAATAACCAAAACAACAAATATTCCGAGTATGAAGATTACTCAAGCATTTTCTCTAAAATCCAGGTACTTCTCTTTCCTACATCCCAAAGGATGCTTAGCCTAACATTTCCGAAGTAAAGAAAACAAAAGATGAAGATTTACACATAAGTAAACTGAAAGTGACTTGTATTAAAACCGCAGTGGGGAACGAGGGTACGTCACTGCCACAGATTACTCGAAACTACAATTATACTAGGAATGGAAAATACAGAAATTTAAAGAACTACTACTGCAGTAAATGATGAACTAACACTAGAACTATGCTAACACTTAATGTGGTAGTTGGAGATTTCTTGCATGAATTAAATGAACCCCAACTCCTCTTTTTATACTAAGAGGAAAGGTTGGGTTTTACACAAAAATGGGTATTAACTAGAGAACAAGGACTGAAGAGGCATAAGGTTCAGCTTCTTTGTGCAATACTTCTATCCACAAGTCTTTAGTTCTTTTATCCAAAGGACCCATCACCTTTCCAAAAAGTACAATGGGTGTAATCATCTTGCCATGCTTTTAGGAACACTTTGTACTTCTCAATCCCATACTTCTGCCAACTGAACCTTCTATTCTCCAAAGCTTTACTTCCCAACTAAGAGTTGATTTTCTTTTGTCTTCTCCTCTGCTCGATAGTGGGGTCTGGAGTGGGATGCGCAAGTCACTGCGGACATTTCGTGAAAAAGCAACAAAACTCCACCAAATAATTTATTAAAAACTATGGTTCACTCTTTTTGCTCATTTTCATGAATGTTACCAAGAATGGGGATTTTGAGAAGTGAAATGGTTAAAATTTGACAAAATAAAATGAAAATAAAAGGAAATAATAACTCTAAAAATAGAGTTATCATTATCATCAGGGGGTAACACAGGAAACTTAGACACATCAGGTGTTAACACAGGTTCAGAAGTAGACTGGGGTCCAGGGACCTTATCAGAAGATGGAACAATGACATGGGGTACCATTGTGACAATTTTTTCTTTATCTGTGTGACTGACACTCTCTGGTTCTTTTGGTATGGCCTCAACTAAGTCCTTTCCACTTCTTAGAGACACATCCTTCACATGCTCCTTGGTTGTGTTCTTAGGGGTCTCAGTATCACTAGGCAGAGTTCCTATAGGTCTACTTCTCATATCAGACGTGATCTGTCCAATTTGTGTTTCCAAAGCCCTTAAAGTTGTGTTTTGATGATTGATTGTTGAGTTGGTGTGTCTTATAAAGTCTTTCAACATTGTTTCCAAAGAAACAGGTGAATCAGCATGTTGGCTTTGTTTTCCTTGAAAAGATGTCTGAATTTGTTGAGAATGGGATTGAGAACTACTTGGTTGATTTTGATAGTTTGAAATTCTCTGTTCTTTTGCATTTGGTGGGTTCAAACATGGACTATTCCAAGAAAAATTGGGATGGTTTTTCCAATTTGAGTTATAGTTGTTTGAAAACTGACCATTTCTGTTATGCACATAGTTTACAGATTCAGTGTTTTGGTCACATTGGTCATAAGTATGCTCTCCACTGCATACTACACATTGAACAGGAAGAGATTCAGCAGTAGGTGTTGTAGCACTGCCATTAGCACCAGACATGTTTTTAATCATATTGGTTAGTGATGCTAACTGGGCAGTAAGTGCAGTGTAAGAATCTACTTCATGAATACCTGCTGCTCTTTTAGGTACTTTGCACGTGGATCTGACCAATGACCATTGTTGCTTGAAATCTTTTCCAAAATAGCATAGCCATCATTATAGGTACTAAGGGTGAAGGCACCTCCTGCAGTAGCATCAAGCATTCCTTTAGCAGAGGTAGTTAAACCATTGTAGAATGTCTCTAGCTGTATGCAGTAGGGTATGCCATGGTGAGGGCATTTCCTTAACAAATCCTTAAACCTTTCCCAAGCATCCGGAATTGCTTCATCGTCCATTTGTCTAAATATGCTTATTTTATTTCTGGACTTGGCATTCCGTGTTGGTGGAAAGTATTTTTTTCAAAAACTTTTCAGCCATATCACTCCAGGTAGCAACTGAATTAGGTTCCAAAGAATTAAACCATACTCTTGATCTATCCCTGAGTGAAAATGGAAATAGCTTCAGCCGTAAGGCATCATCAGTTACTCCACTGAAATAAAAACAATCAGTGATTTCCATAAAAGTTTTAAGATGCAAATGAGGATCTTCAGTTGCTAGGCCAGCAAATTGTCCACTTGACTGTAACATATTAAACATTATAGGTTTTAATTCAAAATGGGCACATTCCAACTGTGGTCTAACTATGCCAGCATGCAATTGGTCAAGCATGGGCAAAGCATAGTTCATAATCCTCCCATCTTTTGAGTTTGCAATTGTTATTATGTTTTGGGCCTCAGGTCGTGGGTTTGGCCCATATTCAGGTTCTTCCATGTTAGTTGTTTCAAAAATAGGTGACAAATTTCTTTGTAATCTTCTCCTTCTTTGAAATTTTCTTTCAATATCAGGATTGAGTTCAAATATTTCACCGTGAAACAAACGTGGCATGCAACCCAAATATTAGTGAAAAGGTAGATTAGAAAAATCAGATTTTAAAAGTGACTTAAAAGAAAGTAACTTGCTTTGGCTTTTGTCCCCGGCAACGGCGCCAAAAACTTGGTCTCTGGAATATATATCCCTAAAATCAACAATGGAATAACACACAAGTATACATGCTAAACCAATATCGTTTTGAAAACAAGTAGTAAAATGGTACTAAGTACCGAATATCGATCCCACGGAGACAAATGAAAGCAAGTGTCAATTCTCAAGTCAAACTTAAAAAGAGATTTCAGAGATTGATTCGAAGGAATAGTTTTGTGAGTGAGTAATAGTAACTTTGAGTGCTTAAAACAGATTAAAAGACAAGCATGGGTGTAAGTTTAAGCTGGAGTTGTAAGCAACTATGTAGAGGAAACCATGCTACAGCAGATGCTGCAGCACTAGTTCTCAACTTCACTATCGGTTCACACAACCCTCTTTCAAGGTTCATACCATAC
This sequence comes from Saussurea involucrata, assembly GCA_033807775.1. Lineage (NCBI taxonomy): Eukaryota > Viridiplantae > Streptophyta > Magnoliopsida > Asterales > Asteraceae > Saussurea > Saussurea involucrata. Next base: position 247,038,964 of record CM066321.1, on the reverse strand, counting down.
TTATCACCAGCAGCTCCATTATTTAGGAGACCCAACTGGCATGCCAAAAGTATTATTGTTTTCCCCGTATAGTTTACAATCAGTTAAGATTGAAGTGATTTGTTACAATCCTCTATAACACCTCAGAGTTCTGAAGTTTACGTTGTCTTGCATTCAAGATGCAACTCATCCAAATAAAAAAATGTACGTCACCTCATCAAGAAGTATTTGGATGAAACTCAGAAACAAGGAGTGAATAGTGAAGTTGATAGCTAGTAGCAAAGCATTTATTCACACTACATAGGCTTTTATCTCCCAACCGTCTCTTACACCCAAGCTAAGGTGTTTACCCCATCATCGCTTTACACTTGGTGTACGACATCATTGGAGAGATTGAAATGAAGTACATAAATGTAAACTGACAGAAGTGGTAAAGCAGAAATGTAATACGCAAATGTAAGTGACAATAACTGTAAAGTGCTATGAACAATGCTATGACACTGCACAGTAGCCAAGGTTCTAAATGGCGTGAGGCGTGGCGTGGCGGCGAGCCAAGGCGAAGCCATGGCGTTTTCAAGGCGTGACTTATGGCGTCAAATTTCTAATTCATATATAATATTATATATAAAAACATATGTTTTTCAGTGTTACTCAATGAGTAAATAGTAATAAACAAGTTAAATTAAGTTATATATTAAAAAACTTGCAAATAAGACATTAAAAACGTAAAGAAAAATCAAATACGGCATTACGAAAATTGCGAATTAGGCCATGGCATGCCATGGGCTTAACGTGGCGTGAGACACAAGCCTTGGTGCCATGGCGGCTGTGCGGCGAGTTTTTTAGAACATTGACAGTAGCGTACCGAATGTTAAAAGACTTAATATTAAAAATACTAAAAGTAACAAGTAGAATAGCTATGTGAGCTACCCTTTCTGGTGGTCTGATTACAAACTACAATGAACCCTCAATTTATACTAGGAGGGAAACCTAAGTAAACAAACAACCTAGAATATTAAGGTACAATAATGTCACAAAGCAAAAAGCATGGGAATCAAAAGTCAATGTCAAGGTACTAATATTCTAGCTAAGGAAACAAGTAAACAAAAGAGTGGGCATCTTCATCATTAGATATTCTCTGCTTCCCCACTATCTCCAACTGAGCTAGTTCCCATCCAATTGCTCTTTACTTCAACCAAAAAGATTATGAAGTTGTAGTCTTTTGACAGTTGTCCCATGCTGTGAATCCTGCTGCAGCATCAACTGTCAGTAAAATGCCTTCCAAATACACAAATAAGGTAAATTTCTCAAACTTAGCTCCAAACTCAATAAATAAGAAAAATCAGAATAAAAAGACTCAATTTGGTATTTGAGAAACTAAAACAAAGCTAAAATCCTAATAAAAAGTGGTAGAAAATGTGATAAATTATTCACTTATCATGTACTATTATGAAGTTCATTCTAACTAAGATTGGGAACATATGTTATTGGAATAGTTAATTGTTGTTTCTGGTTTAGTTTAAAAATTGATTGTTTATGGATTTCTAGTTTGTTATGAGGCTTATGTAAAGTAATATATGGGCCTTTTAGTTACTTAATCCATTCAATTGAAGTGATAAAATTTCACCTAATGTAAACATTTACACTCCAAACTTTTGCATTAACATACACACACATGAATTATGTTTCGAACTTTTGCATGTCCGTCTAGATGAAGTGAATTTGGAAGCTGGATTTGTTGGAGATGACGTACCATGATATTTGGTGTTATTTATGGGTGTGCTCATATTTGGTTTATGCATATTAAATATTCCTCTTTTGTTACACGTATTGCAACCATATCGCTTATCAACTTAGTGGGAAGCTAGCAAAAACATAAGAGAAAGAAGAATTGTACAACAATGAGATATCGAAGCCGAAACATATTAGGAGTAGCTTCAATATGTAAAAGTTTAATGTATTAGACAATTAGTGGTGGTAGGTTTATTATTGGTGTATGTATACATTGTTAATATGTTAATCAATATTAGTTTATCATTTTGCTACACAAGATAAAAATTGTTGTTGAAGATTAGTTATCGCCATGGTTATGTTTCCATGGCTAATGAATGGCTAAATTTAACCGGGTTCGTAAAGAGTCTGTAGTCATGGTTTTAGACTTTTAGTTATTTTGCATGATGAAAAGGTAATTTATAGCCACATTTTTAGTTAATACATGTGACCAAAAGATAATCAATAGCTACATTTATTATAAATTTAGTGTAACCATGTGTTTTCAATTGGCCATGTTTAATATAAAATTTGCGTGACTATAAGTACATATGGCTACGGTTTTAGTTATTACTAGTGACCAAAATATGTTCAGTAGCTACACTTCTAAGAATTTAATGTAACCATATGTAATGAATTTGTCACAATTAATATGAAATTTGCATGGCTATAAGTTGTTTATAGCCACAATTTTAGTTTTCGTGACCAAAAGCAAAATGATAGCCACAATTATTACAGTTGTGTAACGATATGTTATGAATTGGTAACAATTAATATAAAATTTATGTGGCTTTAAGTAGTATATTGTCACAGTTTTTTGTTATTTCATCACATTTCTAACAATTTGGCATAGCCAAATGTTATGAATTGACAACACTTAGAATGAAATATGTGTGACGACAACTAGTTTATGGCCATGGTTTTAGTTATTTCGTGTGACTAAAATACAATTAATAGCCATGGTTTTAACAAGACAACGTAACCATATGTATAAATTTGTCACAATTAATATGAAATTGCATGGCTATAAGTAGTTTATGGCCACGGTTAAAACAAATATACGAGGTTATAAGGTACTCATTGGCCACCTTAAAAACAAATTGTGTGGTCATAAGTAGTTTATTGCCCTGCTTTAATTTATTTTGTGTGACTAAAAGGTAGCTAATAGCCACATTTATATGAATTTAAGCGTAACTATATGTAATTAATTGGCCACGATTAATATAAATTTATGTGACGATAAGTAGTTTATGGCCACGTTTATAGGAAAAATGCTTCAATACAAAAAAAAATTGGACACGCCACGGTTTTTAGGCTATGCCTGCGGTTTTTCATGTGATATGGCGACATATTTTAAACGTGGCCATAAGGGTATCAAAAGTTACACCAGAATAGGCTTCGGTTTGAATGAATGAATTTTTTTTTGGCTAAAGGCCTATGGCCACGGGTTTTAACCGTGGCCAATGTGTCTTTTTGTACTAGTGTGTGTCATTCTCGTTATGTCCAATATATAGTTTCTTGATTCCCTAATATACTGATGAAACAAATGATTATATCTCATATCAATTATCTGAGCATGAATGCATTTTCTAAATATATTTTTATCAAGGGGCCTAAAGATATCACTTCCGTCATAAAGGAGGGACAATATCATATCTTTTTTGGAAAGGGTATCCCAGGAACAGCCCGGACCAATCCCTGGCAATTTTGAAACTTAAAGATGTCTTATCAATGTTGAGGACGCCTGGGATCGAACCCTGGGTAGATGGGATATTCCACCACATCACCCAGGACGATCAACCACTGCGCTACAACCTGATTGACAGACAATATCATATCTTGATACATGTTAGTTCTATCATCTTATTTATAATATACCCAACTATCATTTTGTCACCTATTTACAGAATGATTAGAATAAATGTCAAAATACATCACTCGCACACAACAAATTGCATGTTCTCAAGTCAAAAAATTACATGTACTTTGACCACATGAGAAACACTAATGACACTCACATGACATCCAATGCAGTGTTCTCATAGCGAGTCATATCCGATACACAAAATCTCCATCTTGTACCCATATGCGGATTCAACTTCTCTATATGAATCCCTACATATGCTAGTAATTATCATATTTACTTCAACCTCAAACTAAAAATAATATTTAACTAGGGACATTTAGAATTATTTATTCTAAGGTTTTTTTTAATATTATGAATGATTAAAACACATAATATAATATAGACATAATAAATGGGCAATACATTTTTATCTATTCTTAATCTCATGAAACAAAACTCAAAATTACAATCAGCATATGACTGGTTTTTGGGCATTCACTAACACAATGTGCAAGACACATATATGCTAAGTTCCATAAAAGGTTTAATGGTGGTGAGTACAAAAACATCATTTAGGGTGCATTTGGTACACTAGACATGATAGGAAAGAACAAAACATAGATCATTGTCGCACATTTGGCATGACATTTATGTGGAACATACGGGAACATCGTGGAACAAAGTGGAACATGTCTGTTCCACACCCACCCATGAAACAAGGTGGAACAGACTTATGTTTTACCAATATAACCTCAAAAGAAAATATAATTCTCTTTAAAACATCAATCCGCCTTTTATTTTATATTTTATTCATTTTTTAAATTTTATTTATTGTATTTTATGCTCTTTAAACTTTCACTTAACTTTTCTCAAAATATTATTTTATATGGCTTCTATGTTTTAATTAATTTATGTAAATTACTAGATACTAATAGTAAAAAATATAGAAAATGTTAGATAATAAAAATTGGAAAATGTATAAGTTTTTTATTTTAGTGTCACTTTAATCGTCTTGAATGAAGTTTTCTAATAATTTTTTGTTATAAAAAATATATATTTCATTATAATTTAATAAAATACATAATTAATCAAAGTATATAAACAATATAAACAACTTATTAAGGGTAAATAATTGGTCATGTTATATGTTATGTTCTGTCCAATTCTGTTTTACCAAACGTTGAACAACTGTTCTGTTCTATCATGTCCCGTCTTGTCCTGTTCTGTTTGCATACCAAACGCAACCTTAGGCAACAACTACATCCACTTTTGAAGCATATTTCATGTCACACATGGAAAAGATCAAAATACTAGACCTTGATGCATACAACTATTTGATTGGAAGAGACCCTAATACGTGGTGTATGACATTTTTAACCAGATAGGGCTTGTGAGGTTGTAGAAAATGGGACATGCTAGTCATTTAATTTAGTCATTATGGATGCTAGAAGAAAACCGATAAACATAATCTTAGAATAAATACATATATTTGTTATGGAGAGGAATTACATAATGTCAATGAAAGTGGGGAGAAAATTGCAAGTACATATTTATCTATGATGATAATATGATGATCTATGCTGGTGTATTCTAATGTATTCTTTTGTCTTATACTAGATATTGATATGTTATCCCAAGTGGTGAAATGTGTTTGAAACAAGAAATTTTTATGAAGCAAATGTGGGGATCTAGATGCTAAAAAATGCAGTTCCAGGTTATGAGACATATCAGAAGTTCTTTGTGTTCATTCCATAGCTACCATACCCTTCATTAACAAGGATCCGAAAGATTGTGTTAGTGAATGGTTTAATAAAAATCTCTTCAAAATGGCCTACGGGCATCATGTAAAACCAATGAATAAGAGCAACATGTAGAGACCAACACCTTTCATCAAATCAAATCCACCTAAAGAGAAGAGAATACCTGGCAGACCATCTATCAAGAGGAAGAGATCTGAGAGTCAAGGTACAAGAGTAACCAAGTCTGGAAAGACAATGACATGTAGAAGTGGGACTAGAAGTGGGAGGATACCAAAGTACACATATGCGGGTGTATCTTATGATCCAGTCACGGGAGAAGCCATGATTTAGGTAAGTCGTTATTTTTATTCATATTCAAATGACAATCTATTTATAAATGACTATCACTAACACTTCATATTTATTAAAGAAAACATTAGGTATGTTACGACCAACTTGGCCAAATGATATCCTTCCCCATCCAATTTAAGTTTTGGACGACCAATTTGGCCATGAAGCTCAAGAAGATCCAGGGGATGAAGGTGAGGTTGATGATGTACCTCAAAGTCAAACGGTTATATCTTAACTATAAGCTATTATTTTAGATTAAGTAGACTTTGTTATTGCAAATGACATATCTTTTGGTATATTCCTATGAACATATCTTTGGTATAATTTGTAAACACGGTATTTACAACTTTTGGTATGTTTTCCGATGGGTTGAACATATTTTTGTGTATATTTTACGAAGGGAAGGACATATTTTTTGACATTTTGTGATTGGATGGCATAATCTATTTATGCTTTAGGCATAACTTTTGTATGCTTCAGAATTAGTAATGGAAATCGTATAATATTTCAGTTTAATTGTTTCATTGTACTTTGTTTGTCGTGAGAGGAGTTGTATATACCTTTTTGTTCAAGTTTTTGTTTCTTTAAAAAAAGTTTTGGATTTATTTAATCAAAATCAAGTTCATGATTTTGTTTTTTCAAAAACGTTTGGGATTGTTCAAAAAAAGTTCAAAAATTTATTTGTTAAAAAGGTTTAGCAAAAAGTTTAGGGAATTATTTGTTAAATTCTTTTTCAGAGACTGTCATTTAAAATAGGGACGTATGATGAGTTTTTTCAATCTTTTTCTAACTTTTTTTTATCACGTTAACTTGTTTTCTAATGATCTTTTAGAAAATTCAAGAGTTTTCTCATGCAGAAAAAAATACTCCCTCATTTCAAAAATAATTGTCTACATTACTATTTTAGTTTATCCCAAAATAAGTGTCAAGTTTCAAATAGCAAGTCCACTTTTCTGTTCTACCCTTAATTATGAGACTGAGAAAATTTCTCTCTCCATAGTTGGAGGTAAAATTGTCTTTTTAATTAAAAGTGTAATAGCTACACAATCCTAAAACTATGTGCATTTTCATCATGGACATTTATTTTGGGACGTCGGAAGTAGTTTAAGAACATAAGATTGGGTTCCGGTGAGAAGTTGAGGTTAACGTGAGAACTGAAAAGCGTCAGAAGTGGTATAAAAGATTGAATGAGAAATTGATGCACATTAGAATGAGATGCACCAAGATGTCAATTCACTTCTAATGCATAATTCATGAGAGGGTATTTGATTAAAAGTGTTCTACGGTTCTCACCACTTCTCACGTTAACCTCAACTTCTCACATGATCCTTCGCCTAAGAACGTAATCATTCAAAATGAGATAGTTTATTGTATATTTTTTAGACTTTTCCCAAATATAATTTATGAGGGCATGTGTTTTCAACAAAATTATTACCTCATTTTCTAACGGAAAAAAAAGCAAAAATAGAAAGCAATTGAACCGATTAAGGCCTAGCCCAAGAACTGGTTAAGCCCAGACATGAGCCCAGTCAGAAAGCAATGGTTTGAAGAGTTTGTTCATCCAAAAGGATCTAGCCATCCCCAGGATCTGTCTAAGGGCATTGACATTGTTGCCTAATCGATTCACCAATTTACAGTTCAAAAAGTCAAAAGAAAACTTTCCAGATATTCTAAGTAAGTTATCCTTAACTCAAGACCATATCATATCACAAAATTGCCCAAACTTTTTGAGATGATCTATACTTTTACTCCTATTGAATTGAATTACCTACCTATCTTTTGAAGGCAAGCAACCAAGAAATTTATCGAGATGATCAGGCATGTTAGGATCTTGAAGAAGTCACTTCCCAAAGAGTTTGAAGTAGGCATAGAAACCTGATCCCACGAATCCAAGTAGTTGCCCCATAACATTTAACTGAAAAGATAAATATGTCAGAAAAGGGAGTGGTGAAAGCTTGATGCAAACCATGTTTGAAAGAAATGTGGAATCGTATACTCACAAGATCGAATGGAAGCCCGCCAAAAAACATCCAGCCTAATGTGATCGTAAAAAGATCCTACGTAAAAATATTATAAATATAAGATGCATGAAAATATTGTTACTACCTATGATTTCTGTAAAAATTTCATAAAAAAGCACACACAGAGTTAACTGGATTGTATTTTTAATATTATATATGTTACTTGTCCAATCAAATATGTGACATACTTTAAAGGGTATAATCAAATGGTGAAAACCAATCTCGACCATTCCATGATCTTCATCTAAAGCTAGTATTTAAGGTATTATTTCACATGTATTGTTTCACAACATGAAACATCACTGTATATTTCACACCGTGAAACTATACATGTTTCACTCGTTCTCAACATCTTTAAGGTTCTTTTATTATAAGCCCCTGTAAGTTAGAGAGTAGAATGATAAAACTTTCTGCTTTGAAAATGAAACCCAGTCCTATCACTTAAACCAGAGACACCCTTGAAAATACTTCAACTTGGTTCAAGAAACCAAAGGATAGTGAAGTTTTAGTAGAGTGGAAAATGAGACAAAAATGGCAGATTTGAGTGAAATATTATAAATGGCAAAATCTTTATCAAATTATAGTTCCTCTGGAATAAATTTACTAAGAAAAAAAAAATGGAGCAGGGAACAAACCTTCAAATTTCCACAGATTGTCTGTGTGACTGCTGAATTGAGGGTTGTGTTTAGGAAGATCGAGTAGTTTAAGAAAAACGCAAGCACGCAGGACAGAAGCAATACGATCTGCCCATTAAAATTCATGAAGAAAATTAAGATTTGCAACAATACATATCCTTACCAATAAATGCTGGATGGAGCTTTAAAACCGCTACAACTCTTGGAAATGTTTCAGAACTTCAGATGCAACAATTCAAATATTTCAATGTAGTTGATAACAAAAACATAATGTCAACAAAGTTCGAGAAAACCAACTACTTTCCAACTAAAATGACAATAAACACCTTTATGAAAGCTGGCACTTCTAATCAGCTTCTACTTCTTACTCCTTGCGAACATTTTTAATCCCCTACCCACATTAATTTCATAATTATCTATTTTATAGCAACTTGATTGTATGTAGTTTTAAGTCATTACTCTTAAAAGTAGATCTGGCCTAGATCATTATGAAGAAGCTGAACTAGAATGGAAACATAGACACTGATTGATTTTCAGGAGAACTTCACCAATATGCTAACTGAGATCAGTGATGACCCAAAACTATTTTGAGTGAGATCATTAACGTATATGCAAAAATGATGATTTTTATATACCAAAAACATTTTAATATATGTGAAAGATGGAATCTTGACATCATTTAATGAGTTCTTGAATGGATATGTTTACCAGAAATCCTGGAGCAAACAGATATGGGAAGTCCATAGTCATCCGCAGGTCACCCCGTATGAATGTCCAAAATAGCAGGACTGGTCCACATAAAATTCCTACATATGAAATAATCCAATGATCACCAAAAACTTTTTTATTGAAACATATAGTTGAAGTCCAAACAAAGAAGGAAGGATAATCCGGTATGTACAAGTTTTTGTCTGAATTCCGTTAACTCACCGTTGCACCACATGAGGCCAAAGCTATTGAGTCCACTTGATTTTCCTGAAAAAATAAAATAAAGTATTAAGTGATGATAAAGACTCGTCAAGATGCTAACAAATCATACTAGGAGGGCGGATTACCGATACGGGATATTGTTGCAAGATATATTGCAGTAGTGATATTTGATAAGAACACAACAGCATAGCCATATGCGTCAAACGACAAGTCCCGAGATCCAGCAATGAAAGCACCAAATACAATCAAGGCTACACTGATAAAACCTTATGTTTTTTGAGTTAAATGCAGGAGTTAGAATCATACTTGCAAACAGAAAATATTTGCAAAAAGACAAATTACACAAGTAGATGTACAAAAGCTCCCATAAAAAGATTTTTTGAATGAAACTGAATCGTTTATTCCTAAACACAAACGGTGTATCCAGGTCCATTTGTAAGGCACAAAATTAAGTTTGGGAGCATTAAATTGTATTGAATCACACATATTTAACAACGAAAAACGTGGTTGAAATTGTCTCAAAATCTGTCATTAATCTTTGGGTAGTTTACAATAGTTGGATATTTTGTTCTAAAACAAAGCAAAAAAAACAAACTTTGACTTTCATCTTAAACAAGCTAAACAACATTCCTTTTATATAAATTTAAAAAAAAAATCAAACTACACCGAGTTTATACAAATATAACCAAAAGTAAAATGTTGGTGCCTTGGTGGTGTTATGGTGTTGACTTTGTAACTAAATCCACATATATTTCAAATTTAGAAACCAATAGTATAACACATGCACATTGAAAGTCCAAATCTACCATTTTCATTTCTGGATGGAAGAAGTATTTAAAATTTGAGGCTAGATTAGAGCAGTTAACCAGAATTGGCACAAACACTACACTGATGCTTGATTACTTGCATCACTCATTTGTGACTACAAATATATGAGCCGCAAGAAACATAGAAATAAAATATAAATGATTACCTTCCAATTACAGAACGGGTATACTTCTGACCCACCATGACAAACTCCACAAACATTGTAAATACCACTGTTGTCCTCCTAAGCGTGGTGTACATGGGTACATTTACTCCTCGTACAGACTCCATAGTAGCTAGCTTTCAACAAGAAACAAAAAAGTAGGAACACGAAATGTATAAATACAAATAAAAGAAATGCTATACACGGAAAGCTCTAAATTAGACTGTGCACATACCATGTAAAGCAAATAAGTCAGTGCTAGAGGTGACGTGTGAATCATAGTCTGCAATGACACGAACCTCGTTGAGGTATCGGTGAGAGGCAACGTATCCCCGGAACTAAAAGAGATGAGTTTCCATCGGCGTAAAAGGTAAAGAAAAGAACATGAGCATATCATCTGCATAAAATGAAAGATATAAATGATTAACGACAAATATGTGATAGGCCAATTCCATTTCACTAGATAAGCCAGCATTAAAAGTTAAAGAACTGGAGATGAAGAAGATTAGTAAAACAAATACAAAAGCATAGTATAGTATAGTTAGCCAAGTCTTTACTTAGAGATATAGTGTTAATCGGTGAGACTATTTGCCAGGTAAGAGTACTCAGGAAAAAGGATATAACTAATAAATCAACCTTAGATACGAGAGTTGAATAACTCGTTCTCAACTAAGTCCGAGCATCTCTCTACATACATTTATAATCTCCTAAGTGGATGGTATCTCACCAGTGCCATACATTGGTGAAATTAGGCAGGGTATTGATGTCAACTGACATTTCAAGACAAGATTGTTATCTGAAGATTATATTAAGATGGAATAAAATGCAATATCTGAAGTGCAATTTTATTGTGTTGATAGGGATGCGGAAGATGCAGTATGTATTTCCTAAAAGCAAGTAATTAGGAAAGGCATATTTTGTGGAAAGTAGAGAACAGATATTCTTGATGATAGAATAAAATCCACTACAGGACGCCATTCATGAGTCAAAACCTAGAGTCACCTCTTTATACTTGCTTTTTTGGTTTCACCATCATATTTCTCTTGTCATCATCGTTATTTGGCAACTGGTACCCAGCCTTTAGGTTATTCTTTTATATCATTTGTACCTTACTCTGGAGCTATTGGAAATACACATATATTAAGCAGTTTACAGGAACTCCTTCCATATAGTGAAGTAAACATAACACCAACACAATGTTGCAGTCTATCCTAGCTCATTTCAAAGGAGATGCAAGTATGCAACACTCGTAAGTCATACCTAACTTCCTAGCATCAAACTAGGAATGGACTCTACGTCTCTACATGATGCTGTTACAGCGGTCAAAATACAAAATATCGGATATATCAGTCCAAAAATATTGGTTCATATAATATGTATCTTAGAACTAATGGGTCCGTTTCCGTTACAAACCAAATAGATTGTACAAACCCTGCAAACCAATCTTAGCCGTTCCAACTCTAATCAATATCTGATTTTATTATGTTTCCTAATATAAAGTCATGATCATAATTAATGAACGTTATCATCTTCCATATATATCACAATCATTATTAATGAATCATAATAATTACCATAAATATATATGTTGTTTCCTAATATAGTGGTTTGCAAAGTTTGTACAAATTGCTTAGTTTGTAAATGAAACGCACCCTAGAACTAATATATATATATATGTATGCGTCCATGAATATATCATATGCATTAATTAAATTTATATTTTCAACATCAAAACATCAACTTAAACAAGTTTCACAAAACAAATAGGAAAAGTGTTCATAAACGAGCTAATCGCAAGCAATAGGTTCAGTGGTTGTGAAGAAGGCGTCGACCGATAGGTAGAACCGTAGAAGAGAACGATGGAAAAATGGAAACCTAACTTAGACTAGTTGACTATCATCATAAAAAGCCCAAGTAAATATATAAAAGCCCAATAATCATTAAAAAAGGCCAAAAAAACCATCTCCAAAATATCGGTATATCAGACCGATATTTTTGTAAAACAATCGTTGCAATATCGGCAAATATCACAGATATTATCGGAACCCATATTTTCTCCAGGTCCGAAATCCACTATATCACCGATATTAACAGCATAGACTCTAGCCTAAATAGTTTTGAACACGGGCCTTCTTCTAGTGATAGTTGTAGTAATGGTCGTCGTTAGTTGTTGTTGCGGAATGAGATTGATACGAACCTAAAGGGGCGTTGGGGTCGGACCTATCAGAGACACAGAGACACAGAGACACAGGGGAGTCGGCTGACTCTCGGGGGCTGATTGTTAATTTTCTAAATTAATTATCTTATTTAGTTAATCATTATCTTGTTTCCTATTTTATCGATTTAGGAGAGAGGGATCGGTTCCCATATAAGGGCCGATCACCCTAGGGTTTCGAGTAGGTTTTATTTTGCAAAGTCACTAGTCTAGAGATTACCTGGGTCTCGAAGGCCAGAAGTTTTTCTTTAAGCATTCGGGTACGAGTGCGAGTTATCAATAAAGCTGAGTATCAATTTGATTTATATCAAATTGGTATCAGAGCCGTCATCCTGCAACCTGTGAATTTTTTTGGGCAACCATGACAAAGATTGGGGATGTAGAGAATGATTTGACTCAATACAAGACGGAGGAGGGGAAAGATTCGAAAAACTGGAGAACTCGATTGAATCCTTGAGGGCAGAAACGGCAAAGCAGCACGCGGAGGTGATGAAGCTGCTGCTGCAACAGGCGCAGGTCTCAGGCCGCCGTCGACTCCCACGACGGCCGTACCAACAGCGGCGGTCAGCACCCAGCCGTTTTTCCAATCGTCGGGCCTGGTTTTTGATGAGCACGGGTTTCCGATGCCGCAATTCCAGGAGGTCAACTGCTCTGCTCTTTTTCAGGTAAATTTCCACCAGTTACTAGTCAAGGAGTCTCGTATTCGGGACCGGAAATTTTTTCGTGGGGACAAACTGGGCTGCCACCATGGGGCCGCGGGTCAGGTTCGGGGTCAGGACCGTCCGAGGAAAATGTATCGTTAGCGGGAACTGATTACCGTTTGAGGAAATTGAAAATGCCACTGTTTGAGGGGGAGGACGTGTATGGTTGGGTGTGTAAGGTGGAACGAGTTTTTGACATACAGAGTTTGGTGACTACGGGGGAAAAGCTAAGGGCAACGGTGTTGTGTATGGAGGGGCAAGCTTTGTCATGGTACCGGTGGAGTGACCGACGTGAACCGTTCCGTTGTTGGGAACATTTGAAATCCCGCCTGTTAGACCGTTTCCAACCGTCCTGGGACGGTAATCTGTATGAACAATTTCTGGCAATGAAACAAGAGGGGACGGCGAGAGAATATGTCAGTCTGTTTGAGTCTTTATCTGCCCAGTTGGATATTTCTGAAAAAGTGTTGGGAGGGTACATTCTTAAAAGAGTTGAAATCCGATTTATGCACCTTAGTGCGGGTTCTGCAACCTAAGGGGCTGGGACAGACTATGAAATTAGCTATCATGATTGACGAGAACCGAATGGGGGGTCTTGGAAAACAGGGAAAGAGCAGCCCGAAAAGTGGGGCGATGCAGGCCACCGGAGGGGGAGGGGTTAGGCCGACGGGAACTACCCCGGCTGGGGGCAACGACCTCCAGCGGCTGAGGGAAGACCGGCTTTTAGACGGATGACCGAGACAGAATTGGCGGATAAACGGGCGAAGGGCCTTTGTTTTCGTTGCAACGGAAATTCGCGTCGGGACACAAATGCCCTGACAAAACTTTAAAGGTTATGGTCATTTATGAAGGAGAAGGTGATTCCGAAGAAGAGGCGGGCCAGCCAAATGAACATGTCCATTTAGATGCGGTTGAAGTGTCGGCACATTCGGTAGTAGGCATTACTTCTCCCCACACCATGAAAATGAAACTCAGGGGAATCATTCGGGGTAAGGAGGCGGTGGTGCTTATTGACAGTGAGGCAACCCATAATTTTTTATCCTTGCGGTTGATTGCGCCATTACAGCTGCAGGTCACAGGGCGTCAGGGTACGGGAGTGACGCTAGAGAACGGAAAAACGGAACAGAGTTTTGGAATTTGTCGGGCGGTGGAACTTGAACTACCCGGGATCCGCGTAACGGAGGACTTCTATCCCTTGAAACTAGGGAGCACGGATGTGATTTTGGGCATCAAATGGCTAAGCCGGGCGACAAACGGGTGAATTGGAGGGAGCTCACGATGACCTTTCAGCATGGAAAGGAACGGGTAACACTGAGGGGTGAACCAGGTCTACGTCGGTCAGAATCCTCGTTACAGGCTTTGGCCCGGGCTATACCGGACATTAGTGAAGGGTATCTGGTTGACCTCACTAGCTTATTAGTGACCGAAACCGAGGGGTCACAAGTACACCCAACACTAGATGATTTACTAACCCTATATGCAGATGTCTTTGTGTTACCCGCAGGTTTACCACCCCCGAGGGATCATGAGCATGCGATCACGCTCAAGGGAGGATCGAAACCGATCAATGTACGGCCCTACCGGTACCCCCAGCTACAAAAGGATGAGATTGAACGTTTGGTTGCGGAGATGATCGAGGCTGGGATCATTCGGCCGACCACTAGCCCATTCTCTAGTCTCGTCTTGTTGGTTAAGAAAAAAGACGGCAGCTGGAGGGTTTGTGTGGATTATCGTGCCCTCAATAAATCCACAGTTCTTGATAAATTTCCGATCCCGGTAATGGACGAGTTATTGGATGAATTGCACGGCGCGGCGGTTTTCAGTAAGCTGGATCTGAAATCGGGGTACCATCAGATACGAATGAGAGAGGCTGACATTCATAAGACCGCCTTTCGCACCCATGAGGGTCACTACGAGTTCTTAGTTATGCCGTTCGGCTTGACTAATACGCCCTCTACGTTCCAATCATTGATGAATAGAGTGTTCCGACCGTATATGCGGAAGTTTGTGTTGGTATTCTTTGACGACATCCTGGTTTATAGTAAAAGCGTGACAGAGCATATCGAACATTTGAAGGTGGCATTCGACTGCTTGAGGACTGAGCAGCTTTACTGTAACCGAAAAAAGTGTGTTCGAGCAGGACCGGGTGGATTATTTGGGTCATATTGTTACTAAGAACGGGGTGATGGCCGATCCTTCAAAGATTTTCGCTATGGTGAACTGGCCCCTTTCCAAAAACGTGAGGGAGCTGCGGGGGTTTCTTGGTTTGACGGGGTACTACCGTAAATTCGTGCAGGGGTATGGCAAGATTGCACGTGTGCTAACAGATTTGCTAAAGAAAGATGGGTTTCGTTGGACAGATGAGGCCACTACGGCCTTTCGTACACTGCAACGGGTCATGACCGAGGTTCCCGTTCTCGCCCTGCCGGACTTTTCCAAGAAATTTACTATCGAGACAGACGCGTCGGGTCAAGGGGTAGGGGCGGTATTGATGCAGGAGGGCCGGCCCATTGCGTATTTCAGTCAAGTTCTCGGCGCGCGGGCTCAGCTCAAATCTGTGTACGAACGGGAGCTTATGGCTATTGTTCTAACCATTCAGAAATGGAGACCGTATTTACTGGGACGGCGGTTCACGGTGATCACAAATCAAAAGGGCTTGAAATATTTGTTGGAACAACGGGTGGTAGCCGGGGAACACCAGAAATGGATATCAAAGTTGTCCGGATATGACTTCGAAATTATTTATCGAGCCGGTAAGGAGAATAAGGCAGCTGATGCGTTGTCGCGAAGGGGAGGAGATGAGGTGTTGCAGGCCATCGCGGTAGCGCGGATCCGGTTTGATGATTCTATGCTAAATGAGTTTCGGGATGATCTCTAGATGGTAGACTTGAGAAAACAGATTGGGGTTGACGGAGGAGCATTGGAGGGGTATACGATTGATTCTGGGGTGGTGCGTTACAAGGGACAGGTGGTACTTCCCCGAACCTTTCGTTGGATCCCACGGTTGTTTCAGGAGATTCATGGGAGTGTGGTTGGGGGACATGAAGGGGAGCAGAAAACGTACCATCGGATGGCCGCTGATTTTTTTTGGATCGGTATGCGTCGGGACATCGCCAAGTTAGTATCGGAGTGTGGTGTTTGTCAGCGGCATAAGTATTCGAATATGGCTCCGTCCGGTTTGCTCCAACCCTTAGACTTGCCGGATCGTATTTGGGAGGATCTATCTATTGATTTTATTGACGGGTTACCGAAATCGTCGGGGTATAATGTGATTCTAGTGGTGGTGGATTGTTTGAGTAAATCCGCCCATTTCATTCCCCTTAAGCATCCGTACACAGCGGCTTCGGTGGCGGTGGTTTTTATTCAGGAGATTGTGCGGTTACATGGGGTTCCGAAGACTATTGTGTCGGATCGTGACAAGGTGTTCCTTAGTCACTTTTGGCAGGAGTTGTTTAAATATCAGGGTACTTTGCTCAAGCGGAGCACCGCAAACGGAAGTGGTGAACCGGAGTTTGGAGACTTATCTCCGATGCTTTGCGTCTTCTAAGCCCAAACAGTGGGTTCGATGGTTGCCATGGGCCGAATACTGGCATAATACTTCCTACCATTCGTCTATTCGTATGACGCCTTTCAAGGTTTTATATGGGCGTGATCCGCCTCATTTGACTGAATACGATCACGAGGCAGCGTCTACTTTTGAGGTGGATGATCAATTCTTGCGTGAAAGGGATGGAGTATTGGCTATGCTGTTAAAATCGGATATCGGTGCGATATCGGTCAAGGACCGATATTCGATATGTCGGAAATATCGGTGATATATCGGAATATCGGTTTATATAATATTTTTAAGAATTATATATATATATATATATATATGTTGGAAAATTTAGTAAAAAATATATGTTTTTACTAACTTTGGACACATTTAAATACATATATATGTATTATATATAATTAACTCTTAGTGGGTTTGTGTTCTCCTTAACGAGAGCTTCGAAACGATGCATAATGTGTCCAAAACCGAGTATGAGTGAATGAGATATCGATACTCAAAGATGAGTACTTAGATGAAATTAGCAAAAACCAAGTGGGTGTGGGAATGTATCCTACATAGGAAGAAAGAGTAAAACCTTAATGGTTTATAACCATGAAAGTGTGAGGTTTACAAGCTCCTTTGAATGATTTTACTCCAATACCTACCCGCGCGCAGGGGGGGGTGCCGATTGAGGATTTCGTAAGCTAAAATCGCCGAACTTGTGTGTGGGCGCGACCTGCGGACACGAATCTCGAGCTCGCACGGCTTGGTTTTGCTAATTTTTGTTTTTGACCCAGTTTCAATTTTTTGGAAATTTCTGGAACTGGAACAGAAAGAAGCTAAGAAGAAGAAAAACACCCTTTTAAAAAATCGCGATTTTGGGCGCTTTTTGGACCTAAAAATCGGCAAAATCGACCGATATATCGGTCAATATCGCCAATATATCGCTGGCCGATATTTTGGCCGATTTTTTACACCGATATTTTGAGTATGATCGATTTTCGATATATCGGCGATATATCGCGATTTTAACAGCATAGAGTATTGGGGAAACTGAAGACTCATCTGCTCAGGTCTCAGCAAATTATGAAGGCCCAGGCGGATGGAAAAAGGCAGTATGTGCAATTTGAGGTTGGGGAATTGGTGTATCTAAAGTTACGACCGTACCGACAGGGGACCGTGGCTAGAAGGATCAATGCTAAGCTACCACCCAAGTTCTATGAGCCTTTCGAGATATTGGAGAGGATAGGCGCGGTGGCTTACCGTTTGAAACTACCGGCGTGAGCAGCAATTCATCCCGTGTTTCATGTTTCTTAGTTGAAAAAAGCTATCGGTGCTCAAGAGGCTACCCCGGAGTTACCAAAGGGGTTGACGGATGATATGGAGGTGTTACTGAACTGAGGAGGTGTTGGGGACGAGAGGAAAGGATGGCCGAGCTGAAGTTTTGACTCGTTGGAAGGATCGTCCGGTGTCTGAGGCAACTTGGGAGCCAGGGGAGCATATTCAAAAGCAATTTCCAGACTTCCACCTTGAGGACAAGGTGGTTCTTTGGGGCGGGGGTGATGATACGAACCGAAAGGAGCGCTGGGGTCGGACCTATCAGAGACACAGGGGAGTCGGCTAACTCCAGGGGGCTGATTGTTAATTTTCTAAATTAATTATCTTATTTAGTTAATTATTATCTTGTTTCCTATTTTATCGATTTAGGAGAGAGGGATCGGTTCCCATATAAGGGCCGATCACCTTAGGGTTTCGAGTAGGTTTTATTTTGCAAAGTCACTAGTCTGGACCGGGTCTCGAAGGCGTCTCGAAGGCCAGGAGTTTTTCTTTAAGCATTCGGTTACGAGTGCGAGTTATCAATAAAGCTGAGTATCAATTTGATTTATATCAGAGATCCGTCGATTGTGTGATAAAGGCTTTGTTGTTTTTTTCATTGCGTACATAAGAATTCCTTAAGAACTTAGACACTAGACACTTGACCCATCTTCTCGGGTGACTTAATGGCAGCGGAACTACTTCTGATGTCATCAGTTGATACCACATGTTAGCTGTTTTAAAAAGAGTTTAAGTTATCTTTATGGGGTAAGGTTTGAATATCTCAAGTCGATAAGAGTTCAATATCCAAAAATGTGATAGCCTTCAAATAACATAAATTTGGGAGATTCAATCCAAAATATGCTTTGGAAGCCAATCAGAACTACATGCTCATGATCTATTTGTTGCCACCTAAAATGACATATACTCCTTCCATTTAAAAACAAAATAGATATGTTTTGCCTTTTTATTGAACTTTTAACTGTTCAACTACACCATTAATATAGATTTCAAAAGTTTGTATTAAAATTGACATCTATATGGAACTTCATAATACCTAAATCCGAAGAATATGGTGATGAAGTAGTAACAAAATGCATATCAATTAAGTATTTGGTATGTACTAGTTCTGACTTCAAAAAGTCTAATTCATCTCTTTCTAGATAATGGAGTGGCATGATAATACTAATATACTATGACATGGTAGCAATCCTCAGTCACTGAAGACGTTAGGAAAAAGTTCTTAACCCTATTTGCCAAACACAAATCAACCAAGGATAGTGTTGTTGTCAAGTTCCCACATGCAAAAAGGCAATTTTAAAAATTCAACACTATATCCAGTTGATGTAGTCATCTCATCGCAGGTTGATGGACAACAGTGGCTAATTATGCTTGAATTGGTATAATTTGGGATCTGTGAAGGTACTTAGTAGACACCTAGATCAGGATCTCACATCAGTCTTCTGGTAAAGCATGGCATCCCTTTCAATGAGGGTGTGTGTGTAAGAGAGAGAGAGAGAGAGAGAGAGGAAGAGAAAAAATCTATAGAGTTAGCTCCGTCTGTTATTTGACCTTTAATTAGGATGAGAATCAACAACATGTAGAAAGAAATAAGCAAAAGTCAAAGATCACGGTCTTCATGACAATAACCCAATAAACCAATTACCAATATCATATTTACCAATTAAGTGAATATGCGAAGGAACTTATTCTTGAAATGATTATGTTTCGTACCTGAAATAGTGTGATGACATTTGCAGATGGAAAACTATAGGATGAAAGAGCTGCTTTGTTGAACAATACCAGCATCACTGTAAAATCAAAGCGAAGCCTAGTTTAAAAACATAGCCAAAGAAAAACTAAGAGCGGCATGCCACAGCTTTAGAATCTTTTATTCATATATAATATAATAACTTTAAAGGAAAGAGTCAAACAGAATTTCATTTCCCAACATACAGATTGTTAACAGTTAAAACAATCTCATTTGCGGATGATCTAACACACCCATAACCAATATGCCTCCTGCCTATAATTATTATAGAAGAAATCAATTTGGCTGACTAGAACAATAAACAAGAGGAAACCTCACCCTAGTCAAAATTGCTAAAGTACGCGTATTACTGCTTAAGATGCCAAGCATCTCCTTAGTGCCCATTTTATTTCCTTATTGTTGAGAAACTAAAACATAAAAACTTTTAGATGTATAAGATAGGATGAAAGCACTCTATGGATAAAAATGGGCCATATCAATTTCTAAGATGTTAGATTCACTAAATTCATAGACTAAAAGCATATAGCAAACTTTCTGATTCCACAATTCTTCGACCACAATCTCTCTCTTAAGTTCGTTATAACCTAAAATTATGGGTTACTTAACTATTTTCAATCATATTGTTGATCGGCAATATAAGAAATTGATAACCACCATTTCAGTTGTCATGGTGGTAGTTTGTGGTCCGTCTTATAAAACTCAACTTTTTATCCATCAAATTGATATAGTTTTCATCAATCTTGACATACAGAGGTTTCCATCTTCAAATCCATATGATACATTATTCACCTAAAAACAACATATATGTATATAGACGAAGGATCGTGTGAGAAGTTGAGGTTAACGTGAGAAGTGTATCTGAACCGTTATCACTTTTAATCAAATGCCCTTCCATGAATTGTGCCTTAGATAGGAAATGATCTGAGGCATCTTATTTCAGTGCATCTCATCCTAATATGCCTCCATTTCTCATCCAACGGTTGATAACCACTTCTCACGCTTCTCACTTTCATCTCAACTTCTCCATATAATTATATATATGATCCGATATACCTCACCTACAATAAAGCATAGAAATAAATCATGATACATACTCTATTTCTACAAAACCCCTCAAACCCTTCTCATCATCCTCTACTTTCTTCATCGAAAATATCAACTCATTGACAAGTTCATCAATTAGGCGGTGTTTGGGATTGCGTCGGAGAAATCACGTTTCAAATCACGTTTCAAAATCGCGTTTTGGAAAAGTAGGTCTCCGCCTACTTCTCAAAAAATCGCGTTTCAACCAAAAACTCCGGTGACAAAACGCGATAAGGAGTTTATCCAAACACTCACCTCGTGATTTCTCCGGTGACAAGACGCGATAAGGAGATAAGCACCCTCAAAACGCAATCCCAAACACCCTCTTAGTAATTCGACTGTCGATAATTCTTATCCTACATCAAAACTTAATCTTCCTTTACTCGATAACACACTTAGAAAATACAGAAATATAGGGTAGATAGATGGATATATAAAGGAATACCAGCGCAAGACATGTAAGAAACGGCAGCGTAAGCACCGCGAGTGGTCATAGTGGATCCTTTGAAAATCCTCTGTTCACCAGCACCGCCTCTTTGCTGAGAAGAAGGATCCGACACCGGTAAACTCAAACGATCGGTTGATGGCACCATAATCACAGATCAATTATCGGAAAACCTCCAATTTCTTCTCCCTCAGCTGAGGAATGAATGGGGTTGGTAGACCATTCCGAAGTGCCCCTCTGTTTTCCTGCTTTTCGTATTCTTTTAATTTAATTCTAATTTCCTCCTTTTGTTTTTCTCATTGCTTTGACCGTATCTCCAAGTCAACGGATATTTTCAAAGGTACAAAATCCAAAACTCTATTCCATGGGATTGAGTGGTTCAAATAAAAGTAGAGATCAAAATGTGATTTATGGGACTCAAATAAAAGTAGAGATCAAAATATGATTTATGGGACTCGTACTCATGGACGGTCAGGATTTTCTGTCTTGACGGTTAATAGGTTGGCAATAGGTGAATTTTTGTACTTAAAACAGGTTTGAACCTGGATCAAGATTATAGTCAGAAATTCAACCTTTATTGAGAAAGGGGAAGAGAGAGAGAGAGAGAGTAAATTTGCTTTCAACTATCGTCCCTCTAGTCTCGAGATTAGGCCAGATGCTCCATCGTTTCCATTTGCTTTCAACTATCGTCCTTAGCCTTAAGTCAATCTGTTAAGGCATTTTGTATGATGTCTTCGTCTTCCTACCCTATGATGTTGACCACCATTCCATCTCCACCTCAAACAATACACAAACATCGATTCTCTCCCCTCTTTATCTATGCATACATAGATATGTTATGCGCAAATACATGTAGATTGCACAAATTTTATGGCTTCGTCCATATATGTTTGAGATGGCGATTACATTGACAAAGCTTCAAGCTTCGATTTCGTATTGTTTATGTATATTTATGCAACATCTTGATGTATAGTTTCTTCCTCAACCGAAAAGGGTAAGATATAAAAACAAAACTCAGGGATGGAACCATCAGCTATCTACAAAGGTTGCACAATAAAGAAAGGGAGTATCCCTTCTGGAAAATAATTACATGTAGAATATGTGGAACCCTATTAGATTACTCTCTAATAGAGCCTTTTAGGAGTGAAGTAGGGTTTAAACAATCATTGTTGGTCCTCGACCACAATGACTCACGCATAAGGTGTTTGTAGAGGGGGGAGGAGTTTTGTTTACAAATACAATAAATTTTCCACTTTTATTTTAGTTTTTATTTCAAACATAAAATTACATATATATTGCGGAAGCTAGGAGGCAAGACCGTTATCCTAAACTATCCGAGGATGCAAATTTACCTACTGAAAGAGAAGAAGAAGAAGAAGAAAGTTCTCCTTCAGATCCGAGAGACTTATAAAACTCTCAAAATTTGACACTGAATTTAGTTGAATCTATTACAGAGAAGTTCTTTCAAAATGGGTGATTTACAAACTAACACAATGAAGTCCTTTTATAGTCTCCGTTGCATTAAATGTTATCCTTCAACTTTAACACGTGTCTCCATCAGATTTGTAGATCCATGCATGCTTGTTCTTTTCACTTTAGCCTTTTCAGTTGATGTAGACTAGTGTTATGTAACACCCTACTTTTACTTTTGTTAGAATTTAATGTTTTAAGCTTTAAATACAAGAATTATGATTCCATTAAGAACACTAAAAGTTCCAACAACTGTAGCCTTCATTAAATACACATATTATCAATGATAAAGGGCTTACAAGTGACCTACAAGTCAAAGCATGAGGAAGCAAACCTACATAGGTGACAAAGAAAGCCTAATAAACATGATTAAGCAATCTAGTGATGAGTTGGGAAGGCTAAAATAGTGTGTTGGTAAGACTAGTGATGATATGGCAAAGATAAGTGATAACAAGTACACCCTAAGAAGTATGAGATGGTAAACCTAGGTAATATCAAGTACTTCCTAAGATGCATGATATGGCAAGCTAATAAGCACGACGATGCAAAACCTACAAGTACGAAGATGCAAAGCTAAAAAGCACGACGATGCAAAACCTATAAGCACGACGATGCAAAGCTAAAAAGCACGACGATGCAAAACCTATAAGCACGACGATGCGAATAAGTACGACAAAGCAAACCTAAGAAGCACAAGGTGTCAAACTCTTATAAAAGTACGATTTTGAAAGCAAGAAGTACAAGTAGTTAATGCATTGTGTTTACCTGTAAATAGAGGATGAAGTGAGGCTATTAGGTTCATACCAAAATCATTCACTCATTCTCTCTCTATACATTACTAAAGCTTAAAGTAAGAGATCAAAGGAAAGCTAAGTGTAACCATGGTAGGTATGTTATGAGATTTACTGAGATACATATATGCTATATAAATGTATTTTATGCATTATGAAGAATTTGATAAGATGTTTTGGTATGTTATGATACACGCATATGTATTCTTGCATTCAAGGCATGAAACATTTTATGCAAGTTATGTATGACCATAAATATCCAACGTACGGGATATAGAATGAATGGACGACTTGCAAACGGACCTTATGGGGCAGCCTTTTATGGACCCCGGGGTTATTGAACCTAAGAAAAGTATGGCATACTTACATGTGAGAAGTGAGATCTAAAAAGAATGTTTTATGCATGAGCATGACAAGTATTTTATGAATTATTATTCATAAATTGATAAGTATTATGAAAGTTGTTTATTCATGAAACCATGACTACTTACTAAGCTTAAAGCTTACACATTACATGTATGTATCTCAGGTAAGGAGTAAAGAGGGATAACATGAAGTAGTACAACTAGTACTATTCTAGTCAACATCAATGTTTGTTGTATTCTAAGCTATTAAGTTACGTTTCCGCTAATCTTTCAACTCTGATGTAATAGTTAGATTTGAAAGAAATAAAGTTCATTAGTTCATATGAAAGCATTGGTAGTACCAAAGAAAGTAACGACACCTAATTTTGGAAAACAAAACGGGGCGTTATAAGTTGGTATCAGAGCAAAGGGTTTAAGTGAATTAGATTTTGTAAATTTAGTCTTAAACCTAGATCTAAGTACATAAGTCATGACAGGACCTAAAGGTCAAGTTATCATATATCTTGATATTATTGAAAATGTCAAAATGATTAATAAATATCGCCAAGTAGGACAACACATGGATGAAAAGTTGGAGATATAAGTCTTGGATGTAGTTCCAGTAATGTTGAATATGGACAGAAAGATGTTAAACGTCGAAAGAAAGATAAGCTAGAGCCTAGAGGTATAGAGGGTATGCATAAATTGTTAATACAGCTATAAAGGCGTGTAGGTATACTTACTTTTGAGATGTCTTAATTATCAAGGGTAATGAGATGATTAAAGATAATGTTGATAACAAGGTACTAGGAAATATTGTGCAAGGATAATGTGTCTCAATCTATCATAGTGAAACAAGGATCAAATTGCAAGGAAATGTGGAATGGATGGGGATTTGAGATTTTAGATTCTAGGAACAATTAATATGTGCTTAAGGAATCAAATTTTGTAAGTGAATAACCAAAGTAATGACCGAATATAAATTGCAAAAAAAAACCCCGCACGTATTGAATATAATTGGTTGAAAGAACAACATGTAAGATAAATTCAAATTACATCTGACCAATGTATTTGTGAATTTACAGGTACATGTTACTCTAATACCTTATTATATTTGGGTATGTGATTAAAGTTTGTTTATTCCATGATTTGTTTATTGGTAAATTATTCTCGTCGGTTGGTAAAGATTGTCTCCGTTAAGCGGATGGGACGGATCTTTTGTTCGAAAATATTCCGAAAACAGTGTTTCAAGTAGGATCAAAGGATTTATATTGTAGAGTAAATTGTTGGTTATTTAGGCTTCCCTAAAGACATTAATGCATTGGAAGGTTTTGATTTCGATATTTCTTTTTAGTAATCCGTTACCCTCGTTAGTTGTCTGGATGAATTTCCGATTTAGAGAATCATTTATACAAATTGAATGAAGGAGGTTTATAGTTGTTTGAAGTTTGATAAACATCATGGGTATGTATGTTAAATAAACTGATACACGTAATGATTGTATACTTTAAAATGAGGTCTTACAATCATCAAAGAATGATTGCAATATGTTGGGTATGGAGGAAAATATGTTTTAGGTTATGAAATTTCTAAGGTTAAAATATGACTAACATAATAAGTAAATTGTGAAATCTCGCTTATGAAGTTATGGTTAAGGTTGACGATCATAATGGATTATTACTTTACAATGAGAAGTATATAATGATGGAATGAGATATGCTTGGAATAACTTGAAAAGCTTTAAGATAAGCATGAGATTCAAGAGTTTTTTTAGGACGATAAGATCTTGCATATAACCGAAAGACGGTCTTTGAATTTACGAAAATGCTTGACATCATAGAAAAATGTATAAAAAAGCGTCTAAAGTCAAGTGCGTAAGTAGACGTGTTATTGCAGTCGAGTATGATCGGTGATAAAGGTAATATGATGAAAACTCATATCACATGCATTTAAGGAGGGATTCAAGGTTCAAAGTGTTGGAAATTTTAGTAAAAAATATGGTTTTTTCTAAACTTTGG
The DNA here is from genome assembly GCA_033807775.1 of Saussurea involucrata. Classification (NCBI taxonomy): domain Eukaryota; kingdom Viridiplantae; phylum Streptophyta; class Magnoliopsida; order Asterales; family Asteraceae; genus Saussurea; species Saussurea involucrata. The sequence continues at coordinate 247,013,036 of CM066321.1, read as the reverse complement.
ACGCATTTAAATATATATATATATATATATATATATTCGTTATATATAATTAACTCTTAGTGGGTTTATGTTCTCCTATATGAGAGCTTCGAAACGATATATAATGCATCCAAAACGGAATATGTGTGAATGAGACATCGATGCTCAAAGTTGAGTAATTGGATGAAATTAGCAAAAACCAAGTTAGGTGTGGGAAGGAGTCCCACATATGAAGAGAGAGTAAATATTCTTTGGTTTATAAGCAAAGAAGTGGGAGGAGTTGACAAGCTCCTTGATGTGTTTTACTCCAACTCCTACCCTCGCGCAGGGGGGGGGTGCCGATTGACGATTTCGTAAGCTAAAATCGTCGAACTTGTGTGCGAGCGCGACCTGCGGACACGAATGCAGCTCAAAAATCTCGTGCTCACGCAGCTCGGTTTTGCTAAAAATTCTTCTGACCAGTTTATAATTTTGAAACTGAAAATGTATTTCGGATTTAATTTTCGTAATTAAGTATTTCAGTTACAGTTTTTAAATCCGAATTTATGTATGTCGGTTACAGTTTTTAAATCCGAATTTATGTATGTCGGTTACAGTATTCATTTGTTATTATGGATTTCGGTTTCATTAACCGATTTATTAATGACGAATTGATGCTTGTCAGTTTCAAAATCCCATATAAATAAGTGGTCTAGCTTTCATCCAAAGATACAAAAAAAACAGTTCACGATTTCTAGAACTGATTTCTCTCTCGGTATTCTCTCCACACGAAACAGTAACCATTGCATACGAGTTCAACATTCCGGCGAATTTTTCAGGCGAGTGTCATCTCCGGCAGTTCCAAAAGAACTGCTTACGCTGTTGTACCCTGAGAACAGACGGAAATTCTGTTTAAGGGAATCGTGTTTAACACGAGCCTCAGCGGTTCTTTGTTTATTTGAATTCGTTTCCTTTAAATATTCTGCTTCATCTTATTTCTGCATATTTTCGGTTTTTCGTTGGACAATAATTAATCGAGTGTATGATTAATATATATAGAAAAATACTAACACAAAGCTCTATAGAGTGGGTGTTACTGTTAGATATTTAATATGAAAAAATGTGGGAACATAATAGTTGTAAAATAGAATTGTGTTTATAAAACACATACATTATGATATAACTGGATAAAACAATTCTGGAATGGGTTAATTTAGTAAAGAATACAAAATTAATCAAATAAATAAGCGTATAAATTATCCTATAAATGAGGCGCTAGTTATTATCTAAGAACTTGTCATAAGCAAGGTTGTAAGTTGAATGAAGGTTTGTATGAGCTATGATCGATGACCTGAATAAGTAAGTTATAAAGAAATGTTCTGAAAATACCATACTACAATAATGGTATGTATGATAAATCACATGTGTACATTTTACAAAGTTGAGAGACTTGAATATTATCTTAGATTATGTGAGCTTAAACCAATGCGTGTTTAAGCTACTATTTGATTAAATTATTAAATTGTTTTCATGTATACCATGAATGTCCAAAATAATGACATATTGATTTTGCAACGATAAAGACTGTCCTAGTTTTATTTGGAGACATATTTGTAGTACAACCAAGTCTAAGTTATAGTACCTCCTTAAGTGGGACGATGATATATGTTAAAGTCTCTGATTATTGATTTAAGTAATTATTTAGGTTTGAGTATCTAAATATGAGTTCGTTTATTAGTTGTCGCATGATGACTCAAGTTGAGATAATGAGATATCATGGCATTAATGATAAGGTCTATCCTGGTTGAAGAAGAAAAGTGCACCATGATCAAGTGTTATGATGCAAATGTATAGCACTTAGAAATGACTCATATTGAAATGCATACCATCTAGTATGTAAGTTGATCATCGATCAATATTAGGCTATGGAAAGTAAATCAAGCATAAGAGAATGATGTCATTTTATGCTTAAAATGTGTGGATACTAAGATGACTTGAAATATTAAGTGTGATACAAAAGAAAGTGTTGCAAGTAAAATATGAATAACAATAAGATATTGTGAATAACATGAACATAGTAAGTTTCTTATATGGTATAATCGGAATATGTGTAAAATAAAATGATAAGTTGAAGTATTATGTGCTCACGGAAAGTCGGTGTCCAAGTAGGACATCATATGTGATATAATCTAAATAGAATACCATATAAATGGCTTTATGATGGTGCCCGTGGATATCAAATATATCTACGTATAAGATTAAATATCTTGGGAAAGGAAATAAAGTGATTTTCGGAGATGAAGTATCCTAAATATATGGTCACAGTTAATGTAACAACCCAAATTAAAATAGACAAACACTTCATCCAAAGATAGAATAATATCTGCCAAAACCTGGCTTACACCAAAATTTAATAATATTCAACAAGGGTTTTGCGGATAACATCCCTATTACAGCTTAGAATAATAACTAAATTGCCAAAAATGGAAGTCCTCTACTTCTAAGATGCAAGCTCCAGCTCACACCTTTTCCTTCCCTTTTCCCGAGCCTTCCACCTGATTACCTGAAAGGTTTTTAGTTTTGAAAGCGAGGGTTAGACCATGAGGTCTAGTGAGTTCCCTCAAAAGCCACACCACAAAATAATACAATTTATGTAAAACTTTTAGTAAAAGGGTAATTGTACGAAATTGTTATGAACACACATAATGGCCAGCACACTATGACAAGCTAATGGCACACACTAGGGTCACACACACCGTGACAGCATTAAAGGGGCACACACCGCCCATATATGAAACACATTCATATATTAATTCATATGGGACACACCCCCATCTCACACAATTGCCATAGCTCGTCCACACATAAACAGTTTATGTCCACACGATTAAGTCACACTTTTTGTTTATGAGCAAATGATAATACGAACACTTACCATTAAATTATGCATAAGGTTCCACACTTTAAAAGGAATTAAGATCAGAAAAACTCACCTGTAGTCCTGCTTAATCCTCTTACTAGATTGATTATCCCTTCAACTGCACCTATAAGGTTACACACTACCACGGTAAGTCACTTGCTTGAACTACACACTCATACGGTTAACCTCTCGGACTAACAGGCTGCACTACAGTGCCATACCACTACTTTCCGGACACTTTATCCGGACAGCCAAAACTATCCGGACAACCAGAGCTATCCGGGCGTTCTACCCGGACAACCCAAAACTATCCGGACATTCTACCCGAATTCTCAAGGGTTTCCGGTTAAACTACCGGAAACTACTACCACAACTCTACCCAGACAACAGACTCACCCGGACACTACTCTCATCCAGACACCACAAGATGTCCGGACACTGGCTTGGTTTGGAGGTTTCCGCACGCGACGAACATTACAAAAACGCAGGAATTTGCACATCTTTTGTCCTAATCCTCCCAACACTTCCAGATTAACAAATATGGGTCGATAATTACACATTAACCCACCCTACGACATTCCTTAATCAGATTTAATGAGGAACACAATAAACCCACAAAATCTAAGTTTCTTCTCCAATTACCCACAATACACACAAAATCTTAAAGAGAAATAGAATTGATATTACCTGGATGATTCTGGTGCTTTTCCCAAAACCCAGCTGAAAATCGCTACTTCTTCTTCAATTGCCACAAACCCTTTTTCTTGCTCTTTCTCTCAGCCACACACACAACACACACACTAGACAATTGTTAAATGAGAGAATTAGGGTTTCCTTTCCTTTTTATACTTCTCTCCCAAAACACTAAACTTTTAAATTCTTACACTTGGACCACACAACTTTTAAATTTCGAAATTCTTCCAAAATTTCCAAATACCGACTAAAACAAATGACCTAATATGATAAAAGATTAGCATCTCAATTTAGTTTGTAAATTTCAATGAAAGAGGTTATGACAATAAAAGACATGTGATGAATTTGAATTGTGTTGTAGTCGAAATATCTCAGGATGATGAAGTAAGAGTATGGAGAAAAAGAATGATCTATATCTAGATGCGGTGGAAAGTAGATGTTTGAAGAAATATTTAGTCTTGATATCAGACAGAGGTATTTTACCCATTATTTCGGATGTAACAATGAAAATTTTAATTAGTTACTCTTTCCAAATTTGAGGGTGTTACATAAACAGACAGAGGTTTTCGGACGTTTTGAATGTGTTCGGTAGTTATGGTTAATAGTGCCCGGAAGATGTTCTAATGGTGTCCGGACGAGTCAATTACCCGGTAAGTTCCTCTTGTCTATAGTTTCCGAATGAATTAGTTACCGGATGGTGTCCAGATTGCTTTGGTTTTCGGATGTCATCCGGATTGTTTATACTGTCCGGAAAGTTGTATTGTCCGGATTGTATAGGTTGTCCGGATTGTTTTGTAGTATCCGGAAAGTTTAGCTGTTTAGTCATTTTTGAGATTTCAGATACGTCTGAGTATCCAGTAACCTTGTGTTGTTGACTCTTGGATAGTTTATGAATGAGGACTGGATATACTGTGAACTCGACTTAAGTTCGTGTTTGGGGGAAACATTTGAGGATAAGAGTTAGATAGAGTTATCTAGAGTTCTTAGCCTACTAGTAAGTCATATGTGTTTGGTTGGTAAAGAAGTAATTGTATTTAAACTGTTTCAGATTCTGTGAATTCTGGGTAAAAGACTGAATCTGTTTGGGAAGGCTTGGAAGCGTGTTGATAAGCAAACAGGTGAGTTTTACTTTAAAATGTTTTCAAACTGGAATATATATGTCACACCCCGCTAAAGCTGAAGCACGAGATGTAACAGATAGAGTTTCATAGCATTAGGAAATAAACAACACCGACCATACAATTACATAAAGTATTACATTTCAAAGTTTCAAAAATTAAAGTTAAGGGTTTACAATCCATAGTTTACATGCAACCCGAAATAGTGTTTTTAACAAGATATGGCAAAAGAAGAGTCTCGGTTGATGTCGTCATGCATGCTAAATTAAACCTTGTCATTTACCTTCTTAGCCCCTGAAAAGCATGTTTAAAACAAAAAGGTCAACTACAAAGAGTTGGTGAGTTCACAGGTTTTCCATATACTCAACAGTTTTTCATCCAAAGGTTGCTTTCATGAAACGTTTGTTCATGACAATCTTTAAGTTTAAAATTTCATGAGTACAAATTTACAATGAATGACTTTTGTAAGATATATAAGTATTGAGCCACTACTAAGCCTACCGACAACCTACGCCCCACGAACTACCTCAGAGGTGGTATGTTGGCCACATGAGTAGAACATTATTGACTGATAAAGTGCACCCCTACTCGTCAGTCCAAGGTGGGTTTGTCAAACCAAATAGCGCTATCCACAAGTATCAACGGCTTATAATAAGTTAATAAGTAGTGTACCAATTGGGGACTTAACATTTTCATTACAACTCAACATATCTTTGTCACTTATGTAATTTTGTTCATTCATTAGTACTCATTTCCCAATTCAAGTATATTCATAATTTAGTATCATGAATCATTTAGCATTTTAAAATCATAACATGCTTTTCACCCCAAACATTTAAACAAGTAAAACGGGGCTGTGAATACTCACCTTATAGCGTAGTCGCGAAGTAGTGATAGCTTGTTTGCTTAAACGCTTTACGGGTTCCCTATAATGTCAAAAATCTCTATAAGTCCTTCATATCTAATTCAAGGTTATACTTAACTAATTTAATCCACATCTTGTGTAATGCCCTTGCTTTAGTATTCAAGTTGAAACGAAGAATTTAGCATTGTTCAATATGTTTTAATCATATATATATAGAGTTATAAGAATAAAATCCCATACTTTTTCAAAATGCTTAATCTGACAGAAACTTTGTACTTCAAAAATGACTATTGAAAAACACTTTATAAAATGACAAATTTACCCATTTTTTTATATGTAGTACTATACTGAGTTAAGGCTATTTTGACCAAATTTCATGAATTTTGGGGGTGTTTAAGGGGTCAAAATAATTTTTATAAATCCGTGCAACACAGAGTTTAAAACAGATTGCACCCTTCTGCCATAATGGGCTTTTGGGGGGTCAAAACTTAATATTTTTCAGAGTTTTTACATGTTTTGAAAACCTAACACATAAAGGTATCTCATGGAAAACGATTCACAAACGTTTGATAACTTTTGAGTGAGTTATGGACGAATGAAGCTGCATGTACCAATCTGCCAATCTTGGACAGCTTCGCACACTTGCTTTGTATAAAATGTTTGAGTGACCAAACCTCCATATTTTTGAATGAAACCAAGTGCATGTGAAACCTAACTCATCTAAGAAATTCCCAGAAGGAAAATGAGTAATTTTTATGGATTCTACAGAGAGTTATAAGCAAAACAAAATGACACAACAATCTGGCCGACCATCTGCTGCACACCAAATTTGTTCTAAGGAGTTGAAGGCATAAATCTCAATATTTTCTTATGAGACCAGTTGGGTTTGAACCCTAACTCATTAAACCTTACTCCAGAAGAAAAATGAGGAATTTTGGACATGTTTTGACCAAGATATGGTCGTCCTAAGCACATGCAACAAATCTGCCAGATTCTTAAAACTCTAACATTGACATGAAAACCTATTTTTAAGCATTTTCTCCTTCATAGATGAGGGTTCCTTTGCTAAGGATTCAATCCCATCATCATATAACATGATATTGAAAGAAAATACTTAAATCTTACAAGAAAATATGCATGCAAAGATTTCTAAACTCAGATTCTATTTCAAGGAACAAAATCACCAAAGAAGATGCTTGAAAATGGAGAAAATAGCTAGTTTGGATCTCATACCTTTGTGAGATGTTGCAAGCACTTCAAGTTCTTGAAATTTTCGTTTTGGATACTTGTTTTAGGGCTGGAAATTTGCTGGAGTTTTGAAGATTGTAGGATGAAGATGATGAAGAGAAAAGGTGAACTTCAAGAGAGAGAGAGAGAAAGGGAGATGGATGGTTTCTTCCTTAGTTTGAAAATGAGAGAAAAAATAAAATTGGAGGGTAAAAGAGGGGAGGGGAGGCCGGCCACTTCATGGGCCCCCATCCCATGCTAAGTATTTTTTTTATAAAAAATTGAGGCCCAAAACTAATATGTGACATTTTTTTCTTATTTATTTTTATAAAATTTGCAATACAAGACCCTAAAATACTTTCTTATTTTTATTAAATCTTGAAAAAGAAAAGTTTATATAGGAAGTAAAATCCTATATTTTTATATAGGTTACATGTTAATTGAAGCATTTTGGCATTACATAAGGTGTTTCAGTTAGTCGCAGGTCGAAACCGGGTCTTTTCAGCAACTATCGGAAATTCTAACGAATCTTCGCTTTAAATTATCCTGAATGGGTCCTATCAGGGTATTTTCCCTATATTAACATTAGTAAAGGTTTAATGACGCTAACCTGGAAGTTCGACTTTTTGCCGGATGTTACAGTTTTCCACCGTTAAAGGAATTTCGTCCCGAAATTTAATGGCTGACATTCTCAAATGGTTCCTTGACGAACAGCTGAGGATATTTACTCCTCATAAAATCCTACCGTTCCCAAGTGTATTCAGGTTCATGCCTTGCATTCTATCGAACTTTTACGATCGGGATCTTGCTACGTCTTAATCGCTTAACATCTCGGTCAAGTATTTCAACGGGTTCCTCTATAAAGGGTAACTGCTCATTCACTTGTAAGTCTTTCAACGGTAGGACCAACGATTCATCCGATAGGCATTTCTTCAGATTCGACACATGGAATGTGTCGTGAATGGCGCTTAACTCTTGTGGTAGTTTGAGTCTATATGCGACTGGTCCAATCTTTTCCAGTATCTCAAATGGGCCGATATATCTTGGACTCAACTTGCCTCTCTTCCCAAATCGTACCAACCCTTTCCATGGCGACACCTTTAATAGTACCTTATCGCCAACCTGAAATTCCAATGGCTTCCTGCGATTATCTGCATAACTCTTCTGACGAGTTCGGGCTACTTTAAGTCTTTCCTGGATGGTTACGATCTTGTCCGTAGTCTCCTAAATTATGTCGGGCCTTATCAGATGTCTGTCACCGACCTCCAACCAGTTGAGTGGAGATCTACACTTGCGTCCATATAAGGCTTCGTACGGCGTGCACTTTAAGCTGGTATGGTAGCTATTCTTGTAAGAGAATTCGACTAGCGGTAAATGAGTATCCCAACTTCCACCAAAATCTATTATACAGGCTCGCAACATGTCTTCTAGTGTTTGTATAGTTCTTTCTGTCTGACCGTCCGTCTGCGGGTGGTAGGCAGTGCTCAAGTCCAAACGCGTGCCCAACGCTTTCTGGACTGATCGCCAAAAGCGTGACGTAAAACGACTATCCCTGTCCGAGATTATGGCAGTAGGTACTCCATGACGCATAACGATCTCGTTGATATAAATCTGAGCAAGCTTTTCCCCCTTGAAGTCTTCCCGAATAGGCAGAAAATGTGCAGATTTCGTAAGCCGATCTACTATAACCCAGATTGAATCATGCCCTTTCCCGGTTCTGGGTAACTTAGTTATGAAATCCATGCTTATTTGTTCCCATTTCCATTCGGGAATCTCAGGTTGCTGAAGAAGACCAGATGGTTTCTGATGTTCAGCCTTGACCACTGCACAAGTTTGGCATTTGCTTACATACAACGCAACATCTTTCTTCATTCCTGGCCACCAATAGTATTCCTTCAGGTCCTTGTACATCTTATCGGCTCCGGGGTGAATTGAATATCTTGATTTATGGGCTTCATCCATGATTATTGATCGCAGATTGGCCACCTTAGGTACCCAAACTTTATTTCGGAAGTAACGCACCCCGTCTGGTTGTGTTTCAAATTCCTCTTCCAGATGACGTAGGGTTTCGTTTTTCAAATTCTCTTCTTTTAATGCGTCTTCTTGAGCTTCGAGGATTTGGTCTTTAAGACTCGTTCGAACCATCATTCCCATGGCTCTTGCCCTCGATGGCTTCACCCTTTCTTTCCGGCTTAAAGCATCAGCTACAACATTAGCTTTGCCTGGGTGGTACTTTATCTCGCAATCGTAGTCGCTAAGTAGTTCAACCCATCTCCGTTGTCTCATATTCAGCATTTTCTGATAAAAAATGTGTTGTAGGCTCTTGTGATCGGTAAAGACGGTACATTTAGTGCCGTAGAGGTAATGTCTCCAAATTTTGAGTGCGAACACTACGGCTCCTAGTTCCAAATCATGGGTGGTATAATTCTTTTCGTGAACTTTAAGTTGCCTTGATGCGTAGGCAATAACCTTGTCTTTTTGCATTAGCACACACCCCAACCCTTGGTGTGAGGCATCGCAATACACAACAAAATTGTCTGCACCTTCTGGTAAGGCTAAGATTGGTGCATTGCATAACTTATGCTTAAGCGTCTGAAAAGTTTCCTCTTGTTTTTCTCCCCAATCGAACTTCTTATCCTTTTGGGTTAATGCCGTCAATGGTTGTGCAATTTTGGAGAAATTTGCAATGAAACGCCGATAGTAACCAGCTAAACCGAGAAACGAACGAATTTCTGTCGGAGTCTTCGGGGCTTCCCACTTCTTGATGGCTTCTATCTTGGCCGGATCGACATGAATTCCATCTTCATTAACTACATGCCCAAGAAATTGCACTTCACGAATCCAAAATTCGCATTTGGAAAGTTTAGCATACAGCTTCTGGTCTCTGAGCAGTTCTAGTATTAGCTTTAAATGTTGCTCATGCTCTTTCTTGCTTTGCGAATAAATTAATATATCATCTATGAACACAATTATGAATTTGTCCAAGTACGGTCGGCATACTCTGTTCATTAGGTCCATAAAGACTGCTGGAGCGTTTGTCAGTCCAAAAGGCATGACTAGGAACTCATAATGTCCATATCGAGTCCTAAACGCTGTCTTAGGAATGTCCTCCTCCCGAACTCTCATTTGATGGTATCCGGACCGAAGGTCGATCTTTGAAAAGTACGTAGCGCCTTGAAGTTGGTCGAACAGGTCATCGATTAGAGGAAGGGGATATCGGTTCTTGATGGTCAGCTTGTTAAGTTCCCTGTAGTCGATGCACATCCGAAAAGAACCATCCTTCTTTTTAACGAATAACACTGGAGCTCCCCAGGGTGAAGAGCTGGGTCTGATGAATCCTTTATTGAGTAGCTCTTGGAGTTGGCCTGACAACTCCTGCATTTCTGAAGGTGCTAACCGGTAAGGTGATTTCGCCACGGGTGCCGCTCCCGGAATTAAGTCGATATGAAATTCAAATTGTCTTGGTGGGGGTAATCCAGGTAATTCATCTGGGAATACATCGGGAAAATCTCGTACTATCGGAAAGTCTTGAATATTCTTCTCTTTGATCTCCTTATCCACCACGTGTGTCAGGAACGCAACACAATCTTTCCTTAAATATTTTCGCATCTTCATACACGACACTATATTGAAATTTTTCCCAGGGTTTTCTCCCTATATTTCAAGTACTCTTCCTTCGGTTTGTGGTATTCGGACGATCTTTTCGGAGCAAACGATTTCAGCGCGATTTTTCGATAACCAATCCATACCTACGACTAGATCGAAGCTTTCTAGCTCGATTGGGATTAAATCTATACTAAAATCTTTTCTCGCCAGTTTTAGGGTGCAATTTTTAATTACATCTCTGGCCCTAACTTCCTGTCCATTAGCAAATTCAATAACATATATCTCTTCCAACTTTCGGGTTCTCGAATTTAATTTTGACCTAAAGTCTAACGATACAAAACTTTTATCTGCTCCGGAATCGAATAACACAGATGCATGATGATTGTTCAAGAGAAACGTACCTGTGACTACATCCGGGTTTCGTCTTGCTTCATCTGCCCCAATTTCGAACACTCGACCTCGTGCCTGACCTCCTTGATTCCCTTGATGGGCTGGTCGTGCTTGATTTCCTGGTCGTGCTGGGTTCAGTCTCGGACATGTGCTCCGAAAGTGATCTGGGCTTCCACACTCGTGACAAGTTCGTCTCCCTCCACTTCTGCAATTCTTAGCAAAATGGCCTCCCTTATTGCATTTGAGGCAAATAATGCATCTTCCACCGTGGCGGTTGTTGCATTTATCACACCTGGGATAGGTTCCCTTGTCTTTCTCCACCATCTGAGTCTGGACTCCAAAGTTTCCCATCACCTTCTGGTTCTTACCAAACTTCCCACCAAATTGCTTTTTCGAGGGTTCTTCCATCTTTCTCTTACCTTTGGCGTTGTCGCTCGTGAACGTTCCTGATCGGATGGCATTGTTGGTAAGTTTGGTTGCTATATTCACCGCCTCTTGGAGTGTTGCTGGATTCGCCGAGGTAACATTTCCACGAATTTCAGGAGCTAGACCATAGATATATTTGTCGATTCGGTTCTCCTCTGGCGTTACCAGATGTGGCACCAATTTTGCTAGCTCATGGAAGCGGGCGGTGTAGGCGTCTATGTTCTTTCCTACCATTTCATGGTGCCAGAGTTCTGCTTCTAGTTTCTAGATCTCACTCCTCGGGCAGTACTCATCCTTGAGCATCTTCTTAAACTCATCCCATGTTAGTTTGTTAGCCACATCCCGGCCTCGGGTTTGCACTTGGGTGTTCCACCATGTTAATGCCCGTCCTTGCAGAAGGCAAGCGGCAAATTCCACTTTGTTCCCTTCCGTACATTTGCTGATGTTAAGGACAAACTCCATACCCTCTAACCAAGTTATTAATCCAACAGCTCCCTCGGTTCCATGAAACTCTTTAGGGTTGCAGGCCCTAAAAGCCTTGTACGTGCATTCCCTATTTCCAGTTGTTTCCGCATTGTTTCTTGGATTAGCGTTCAGACCAGCTGCTACTTGGCTAACGATGTTTGGAAGTGCGGCCATGATTTGCTCGGACACGAGCCGTGCGATTTCGGGATCCTCTCTCCTTGGAGGCATAGTCCTACAGGTATGATTTTATTTAAGGATTTAGTCACAGGGTCACCATTACTGTTATTTGGTTACACTTCCTACTTGTTATGTTAATCTAAGTTATGGTACTACTTCATGCATACTATCGTTATTATCTACACGTATTGTCATAACAACATACCACAATTTCATAATCATGTATTAAAAGTACTTGAGATATATAAGCATTAACCAAACATTTCATTTACAAGCCGTAAACATCCAATACCCAAAAGAACAATTAACAAAACATTTAATGTTTGGCTTAACGGCTACATGCCCCAAAAATATAAGTCTAAGCTTAATCAATCCCAAAAGCTTCGCAATGAGTGGTTTACTAACGCATCAATGTACAGATCAACAGTCCCATCATCATCATCATAGCTCCTATTACCCAAGTTAGGTACATACGTAGTGTCCTCACTTCCCTCCTAGTGATGGCAATGACCTCCATAGTTCGATCCGAGACCTCACTATGTGATTTTAGAACCTCCATTATTCCATTCAAGTGTTGATGTTGTTGGTCCAATCTCTCTTTATGAAGTTGCACATCTTGCGACATCATTAGGACCCACTGACTTTCCCGGGCAGTCATGCCGGGAGGGTGAGCCACTGGTACCCCGATCACCACCTGAGGGTTTCCTCGCCGCGCTCCCGGTCGGGAGGACTCTCCTTCGTATCTCGGTGGGTGGGTGAAACTCACACACCTAGGCAATGGAACACTTTTTCTAGCCGTGGTTCTTACTCTCGGTCCTCGAAGTGTAGGCGGAGGGGATCGAGTGAGTGGTGCACTGTTTACTTCATGGTCGCCCTCATACGGGTCTCTCTCCACCTCAACAAATGCATTCCCCCTAGGATGGCTAGTAATATAGCCGGAGGGGTCAGCCGAGTAAGAGTGCTCGGAAGGAGTGTGCTCGGATGAAGTGTGGGTGGACGACATAGTGAACTGCGATAATGGTAGACTTAGTTATTAAGTGTGTTATTGTAAGTGCCTAAGATATGCAATGTTTATGCATGCACACACAAGGATTATACTTTCCATTTTTAAGTAGGAAATTTATTTTAAGCATACTTCCATTATGACCAACCCGAGTCTCTCATTATACTTACCTGAATTAAACATAGGTGATCAGGCTTTGTTTAATTGAGGTATAATAATGTGACACTCAACTTGGTTATATTAGCAATATGCTTCAGATTTTTGACAATCATTTCGAAAACCCTTTTGAAAATAGTTTGCGTTATGGTTGGGTTATAGTTTGTGGTTTCCATAAGAAAACCGGCATTCTCTATAACCTATGGCTCTGATACCAAGTCTGTCACACCCCGCTAAAGCGGAAGCACGAGATGTAACAGATAGAGTTTCATAGCATTAGGAAATAAACAACACCGACCATACAATTACATAAAGTATTACATTTCAAAGTTTCAAAAATTAAAGTTAAGGGTTTACAATCCATAGTTTACATGCAACCCGAAATAGTGTTTTTAACAAGATATGGCAAAAGAAGAGTCTCGGTTGATGTCGTCATGCATGCTAAATTAAACCTTGTCATTTACCTTCTTAGCCCCTGAAAAGCATGTTTAAAACAAAAAGGTCAACTACAAAGAGTTGGTGAGTTCACAGGTTTTCCATATACTCAACAGTTTTTCATCCAAAGGTTGCTTTCATGAAACGTTTGTTCATGACAATATTTAAGTTTAAAATTTCATGAGTACAAATTTACAATGAATGACTTTTGTAAGATATATAAGTGTTGAGCCACTACTAAGCCTACCGACAACCTACGCCCCACGAACTACCTCAGAGGTGGTATGTTGGCCACATGAGTAGAATATTATTGACTGATAAAGTGCACCCCTACTCGTCAGTCCAAGGTGGGTTTGTCAAACCAAATAGCGCTATCCACAAGTATCAACGGCTTATAATAAGTTAATAAGTAGTGTACCAATTGGGGACTTAACATTTTCATTACAACTCAACATATCTTTGTCACTTATGTAATTTTGTTCATTCATTAGTACTCATTTCCCAATTCAAGTATATTCATAATTTAGTATCATGAATCATTTAGCATTTTAAAATCATAACATGCTTTTCACCCCAAACATTTAAACAAGTAAAACGGGGCTGTGAATATTCACCTTATAGCGTAGTCGCGAAGTAGTGATAGCTTGTTTGCTTAAACGCTTTACGGGTTCCCTATAATGTCAAAAATCTCTATAAGTCCTTCATATCTAATTCAAGGTTATACTTAACTAATTTAATCCACATCTTGTGTAATGCCCTTGCTTTAGTATTCAAGTTGAAACGAAGAATTTAGCATTGTTCAATATGTTTTAATCATATATATATAGAGTTATAAGAATAAAATCTCATACTTTATCAAAATGCTTAATCTGACAGAAACTTTGTACTTCAAAAATGACTATTGAAAAACACTTTCTAAAATGACAAATTTACCCATGTTTTTATATGTAGTACTATACTGAGTTAAGGCTATTTTGACCAAATTTCATGAATTTTGGGGGTGTTTAAGGGGTCAAAATAATTTTTATAAATCCGTGCAACACAGAGTCTAAAACAGATTGCACCCTTCTGCCATAATGGGCTTTTGGGGGGTCAAAACTTAATATTTTTCAGAGTTTTTACATGTTTTGAAAACCTAACACATAAAGGTATCTCATGGAAAACGATTCACAAACGTTTGATAACTTTTGAGTGAGTTATGGACGAATGAAGCTGCATGTACCAATCTGCCAATCTTGGACAGCTTTGCACACTTGCTTTGTATAAAATGTTTGAGTGACCAAACCTCCATATTTTTGAATGAAACCAAGTGCATGTGAAACCTAACTCATCTAAGAAATTCCCAGAAGGAAAATAAGTAATTTTGATGGATTCTACAGAGAGTTATAAGCAAAACAAAATGACACAACAATCTGGCCGACCATCTGCTGCACACCAAATTTGTTCTAAGGAGTTGAAGGCATAAATCTCAATATTTTCTTATGAGACCAGTTGGGTTTGAACCCTAACTCATTAAACCTTACTCCAGAAGAAAAATGAGGAATTTTGGACATGTTTTGACCAAGATATGGTCGTCCTAAGCACATGCAACAAATCTGCCAGATTCTTAAAACTCTAACATTGACATGAAAACCTATTTTTAAGCATTTTCTCCTTCATAGATGAGGGTTCCTTTGCTAAGGATTCAATCCCATCATCATATAACATGATATTGAAAGAAAATACTTAAATCTTACAAGAAAATATGCATGCAAAGATTTCTAAACTCAGATTCTATTTCAAGGAACAAAATCACCAAAGAAGATGCTTGAAAATGGAGAAAATAGCTAGTTTGGATCTCATACCTTTGTGAGATGTTGCAAGCACTTCAAGTTCTTGAAATTTTCGTTTTGGATACTTGTTTTAGGGCTGGAAATTTGCTGGAGTTTTGAAGATTGTAGGATGAAGATGATGAAGAGAAAAGGTGAACTTCAAGAGAGAGAGAGAGAAAGGGAGATGGATGGTTTCTTCCTTAGTTTGAAAATGAGAGAAAAAATAAAATTGGAGGGTAAAAGAGGGGAGGGGAGGCCGGCCACTTCATGGGCCCCCATCCCATGCTAAGTATTTTTTTTTATAAAAAATTGAGGCCCAAAACTAATATGTGACATTTTTTTCTTATTTATTTTTATAAAATTTGCAATACAAGACCCTAAAATACTTTCTTATTTTTATTAAATCTTGAAAAAGAAAAGTTTATATAGGAAGTAAAATCCTATATTTTTATATAGGTTACATGTTAATTGAAGCATTTTGGCATTACATAAGGTGTTTCAGTTAGTCGCAGGTCGAAACCGGGTCTTTTCAGCAACTACCGGAAATTATAACGAATCTTCGCTTTAAATTATCCTGAATGGGTCCTATCAGGGTATTTTCCTTATATTAACTTTAGTAAAGGTTTAATGACGCTAACCTGGAAGTTCGACTTTTTGCCGGATGTTACAATATATATATGGATTGAGAATGTGATAATTTGTGTGATTATGTGCTTATGTTGGAAATATAATATGTTGAGATGTATATTATATTTATATGAGCATTTCACTACACGAGTGCACGTTGGCCGGGCTTAGGACCGGTGGAGTTGGCTGTACGGATGGACAGTGGTGTTGGCTATATTTTAGTACAGCGGAGTAAATTTATTAGTTGGCTCGCAACCATCTAATATGGCCATGTAAATGAGACAGGGAAGTACACGATGCATGAGTTGTATTTGGTATTTATATTTGAATGATGTATGTGGTGTTTATGCAAATGATTTTGAACTCACAGGGATTTTCTCACTTAGACCACTAGCTCTAACCCTCATTTTGTTTTAAAAATATGTATTCCAGGTCGTGGATCAAGTAAAAGCAAGTAAGAAGGATAATCGGTGAATAGCTTTTGGGAAGACTTATGTTTTGAAGATTAAGAAGTGTTTTGTACAAATGACCTTGTTGTTAGTCATATTGTAAATTAATTAGCAAAAAGTTTGTAATCAAATATGTACTATGGTTGTAAAGACTAAGGGACCGTACCTGGTTTATGATGTATCTTTGTTTATGTAACGATGTTATGCAATATATGTTATTTGACGCATGTTTGAGAACCGAGTCGTTACAGATGGTATCAGAGCCCTAGTTTAAGGGATTTAGGTATTCGGATATATACCTAGACTTAAACTGCATGTGAAGTAGGATGTCCCTATTATGTTAGAACCTTGGGATGCTAAATATAAAAGGTAGAAGGAACATCATGTAAGGTAATTTCAAATTACATTTGGCCAGTGTAATCATGAACTTACAGGTACATGTTTGAACTGGAAAACCTTATTATATGGGGTATGTGCTTACGTGTATATTAACCTTGTTGAAACCTACAGAATGGCAAGTGGTACTCGATGTACGAATAGAGAGGGATAAGGAAATCTTAATAGAACGAATCTAACAGTCGGGACAAGGGGAAGAGGGGGAGAATGAGGCAGGGGCAGAACTGGAGGCAGAGTTCAGTCGCAAGGTAATGAATTTGTTACAAGAAACGACTTGATGGGTGAAATGGGAAGACTGCAAGCAAGTATACAGGCTATGTTCGACCGAACTTGTAATACTGAAACTGAAATACCAGATCCTAATCTGGAAGACGAGATGCCCATTACACCTACTATCATACCGGTGCCAAGGAAGTGTGATTAAGCTGCAAACCTCCAACCTACTCAGGGGAAAAAGATCTAGTGAAGGCTATGAGATGGCTAAAAGAAATAGAAGCTATCTTCAAGACCAGCAAATGTGCTGATGAAGATAGAGTATTATACGTAACAACGATGCTGAAGGCAGATGCTTTATATTGGTGGGAAGCTCTTATTACATCGAGAGGGTCGGATGTGTATTCTACTTTTACTTGGGAAGAATTCACCATATCTTTCAAAAGACAATTATGTCCTCAAGCAGCACTTAGACAACTGGAAGAGGAGTTATGAATCTGCAACAAGGTAGTTTATCGGTTAGGGATTATACTGCTCGTTTCCTGGAGAAGTCTCATTTCGCAGAGTACTATGTTGCCACGGAGGCACTTAAGATGGAAAGGTTTATCTTCGGGTTAAAGTCAGAAATCAGAAGTCTAGTGATTGCAAAGGGACCAGAAACCTTCTCAGCCGCAGTAGATGCCGCGGAAAATGTGGAACGAGATAGAGGAAGAGATGCTGGTGATAAGAGTACTAGGAAAAGAAAATGGGAAGGACCACAGTATGATCCAAAGAAGTCTAGATTTCAGAGATTTGAAAATCGTACACCTTTCAGACTAGCTGAAAGACCTTGTCCAAAGTGCAATCGTATTCATCAAGGAAATTGTCAAGTTGATCCTCGAGTTTGTTACAGGTGTGGAAAGACCGTCCATATTGCTAAAGACTGTCGGGTAACTCGATTTTGTTTCTCATGCAATTCTTCTGATCACATCCAGTCTGATTGTCCACGGGGGAGAGTGTAGCAGGGTGGTACGTCAGTGAAACCATCGGGTGTTAGGCCGGTAGTACCAAGACCAGAGTTACCAAGAGCTAGGGGTCGTGCCTTTCAGATGACAGCACAAGAAGCGGAGGAAACTCCTGATGTGGTTACAGGTACATTCTTAATAAACTCTACACGTGCTAAGGTGTTATTTGACTCCGGTGCAAACCGATAGTTTGTGTCTCCTTCTTTTGCTGCTTATATGCATTTAAAGCCTAAAGTGTTAGATCGTGCTTTAATGGTAGATACTGCAAATGATAATCAAGTATTAGTTAAAGAGGTATTTGATAGTTGTGTGATAAATATAGATGGGTGTGGAGTACCTATCCAGTTGTTTCCTATAGCTCTAATTGAGTTTGATGTGGTAGTGGAAATGGATTGGTTAGCTGAGAATCAGGCAAGTATAGTTTGTGATAAGAAGTTGATTAATGTTGTATTACCTGAGAGGGGACCGGTAGTAATATATGGTGATCGTAGAAATCATCAGTCTTGCCTTATCTCTATGATGAAAGCTCGTAAGTGTGTTAGTAAAGTCTACCCAAGTTATTTAGCTTATGTGATAGATACTAAGCTAGAAAAGAATAACTTGGAAGATATTCCTGTTGTTTGTGATTTCCCGGAAGTTTTCCCAGAAGACTTGAATAGTCTTCCGCCCTTTAGACAAGTTGAGTTTGGTATAGATCTGATTCCTGGAGCCGCTCCTGTTGCCCATGCACTGTATCGTTTGGCACCTCCAGAGATGAAAGAGATGATGACACAACTGCAAGATCTTTCAGATAAGAGACCCAGTTCTTCACCGTGGGGTGCACCGGTTCTGTTTATGAAAAAGAAGGATGGTTCGATGAGGATGTGCATTGATTATCGGGAACTGAATAAGCGCACGATCAAGAACAAGTATCCGCTTCCCAGAATTGATGACCTCTTCGATCAATTAGTTGGAGCTTGCTATTTCTCCAAGATTGATCTAAGATCTGGTTATCACCAACTGAAGGTTAAAGAGGAAGACGTTCTGAAAACTGCTTTCCGCACAAGGTATGGTCATTACGAATTCTTAGTGATGCCCTTCGGCCTGACGAATGCCCCAACTGCCTTTATGGATTTAATGAATCGGGTATGTAAGCCATATCTCGATAAATTTGTTATTGTGTTTATCGATGATATCCTTATCTACTCCCGATCCAAAGAAGAGCACGCACAACATCTTCGTTTGATTCTAGAATTGTTGAAGAAGGAACATTTGTATGCTAAATTTTCTAAATGTGAATTTTTGCTACGAGAAGTTCAATTTCTTGGGCATGTAGTTTCCGAGAAAGGTATTCAAGTTGATCCGATGATAGTAGAGGCAATTGAAAAGTGGGAACCGCCGAGGACGCCAACTGAAGTACGAAGTTTTCTGGGTTTAGCCGGCTACTATTGAAAGTTTATACAAGATTTCTCTCGTATTGCTACGCCTCTGACGAAGCTGACTCAAAAGAATATAAAGTTTGAATGGAAAGCAGAACAGGATGAAGCATTCCGAATATTGAAAGAGAGACTCTGTAGCGCGCCGATACTGTCACTACCTGAAGGTTCTAACGACTTTGTTGTTTACAGTGATGCTTCCAAACTAGGATTGGGATGTGTACTAATGCAGCGTGGGAAAGTTATTGCTTATGCTTCTCGTCAACTGAAAGATCATGATCGCAACCCTATTGAGATATCGCAACCCTCTTGTGAACAGTGCCATATCGCAACCCTCTATTGAGATATCGCAACCCACATAATCATATCGCAATCCTATTGTGATATCTCAATAGAGGGTTGCGATATGGCACTGTTCACAAGAGGGTTGCGATATCTCAATAGGGTTGCGATATGATTCTGTGGGTTGCGATAGTTATGAGTGTGTGCGTTGCGACAGTTATGAGTGTGTAAAGTGTTCTTGAGTCGAGTTTTCAAAACAGATCGGTTTTGGCTGAAAATTGGTACGCAGGTTCGTGATGCTATTCTGGGGAACTTTAATGCTTGGTGTTTTGTAAAAAAAACCAACAGAAAATGGTTTTTCAGAGCAAAAACGAGAGCTACAAAATAAAGAGAAATAAAATGAGAATGCAGATCTGGAAGATGGCTGAGGATACTTAGCTACAGCTCTGATACCATGTTAGAATTGGAGAATCGATAGATTGATAGAGAGACTCGAGATGGCTGAAGACGACCGGCTTGCATATATTGAGAGAGAGTTTACAATAGAGAGTCTAACCTAATAATGAAACCCTAAGAGACTATTTATACAAGGTAAGTTACACATAATTACAGAAAGGGCCCTGAACTGTACATATTCACATTAATACTCTAACACTTTGTATATATGAATGATACGAGTTTTATGTATGATGCATACACACACACACAACTCTTACAATTTAAACACACGCACACACAAGTGATACACACACACACACACACACACACACATCTCACATATTCATCACGTAAACACACATCAAACACACACACACCCCTTAAACATACACATATCACAAACATACACACACACAGCTGAACTTATGTAGCTTGCGAGTTCTGTCCATTTGCTTGCTGTTATGAATTCTTTTCCTTAGCTGCATGCGAGAAGTTCACACACACAGTGGACTTTTCTTTGCTTTTCTTCTCATTTTAAACCTGCATAAAAAAACTCAACAACCAAATTAAATTTCTTGAATTATGGATCAAAACAAGTCACAAACAACTTCACAACATCTGAAAAACAAAATTGGATCAAAATTCAAGATCTAAAATAATATTCATCAATAAGACTTGAAGATCATCAAGAACATGAAGAACACCAAAAATTTCAAAACTCAAATTTATGAATAAAAGCTTGAAATATTTGAATGTTTCATGTCTAAAACATGTTTTTGAAAACGATTTTGCACAAAAATGGATCATAACAACAACAAATTGCAAGATCACTCTTCAAAAAATTTCACAGACAACTTTTGTAAAGAACACAAAAATTTTAAAAATCTTCAAATTGATCAATTATTGATGTGTTTTTGCGAAATTGATGTGGAGAAACACTTTGCAATCAAAATCAAGCACAAAAACATACTAAAAATCCATAACCCATTTGTGTTCTTGAAAGCTTCAAAAATGGAGATTTTCTTCAAAAATCTTCAAAAAATCTTCAAATCTTCATCAAATTAGACGAATTTGTGCACACAATTCGATCTCTCAAAGCTCTGATACCAATTGTTAACACCAGATCTATTAGGTAATCATGTAATCTTCCATTGATCTTCAAGAATTTAGAGTTTTACATAAGAATTCCAAGCTTTCTCTCTCTAGATTCTCTCTCTAGAAATCTCTCTTGATATTTCAATTATGCTCTAATGACTTGCTTGCTTAACAACCAAGCTAACTAATCCTATTTATACCTAGGATTACAAAGCATAAATCTCTAATTACATTGTCTTTCTAATTAGACTACTTTGACTTTGACATCTTTGACTTTTACTTTGACTTTACAA
Source organism: Saussurea involucrata (assembly GCA_033807775.1). Classification (NCBI taxonomy): domain Eukaryota; kingdom Viridiplantae; phylum Streptophyta; class Magnoliopsida; order Asterales; family Asteraceae; genus Saussurea; species Saussurea involucrata. The sequence goes on along the minus strand of CM066321.1, from coordinate 246,991,574 downwards.
TGTTTGACCATTATAATACTTTACAATAAATCTTGAATACAATAATGCTCTAACAAAGCCTAATAAACATGATTAAGCAATCTAGTTATGAGTTGGGAAGGCTAAAAAAATGTGTTTGCAAGAATAGTGATGATATGGCAAAGATAAGTGATAACAAGTACACCCTAAGAAGTATGAGATCGCAAAGCTAGGTAATATCAAGTACTTCCTAAGATGCATGATATGGCAAGCTAATAAGCACGATGATGCAAAGCTAATAAGCATGACGATGCAAAACCTATAAGCACGACGATGCAAACCTATAAGCACGACGATGCAAAGCTAATAAGCACGACGATGCAAAGCTAAAAAGCATGATGATGCAAAACCTATAAGCACGATGGTGCAAAACCTAGCACAACTAGTACTATTCTAGTCAACATCAATGTTTGTTGTATTCTAAGCTATTAAGTTATGTTTCCGCTAATCTTTCAACTCTGATGTAATAGTTAGATTTGAAAGAAATAAAGTTCAACTTAGTTCATACGAAAGCATTGGTAGTACCAAAGAAAGTAACGATACCCAATTTTGGAAAAAATGGGGTGTTACATGTTAACCCTTTACATCCCTTAATATGTGAAGGGAACAGTAAAGTATGACAAACATTATTAAAATAATGTTTATAACATTCTTTGGCTGACATGTTTCTGCATGTTCCCATAAATATCAGTGAGGGGTCTACCCAAGAAACACATCCTTTTTCGTAGATATCGGTGACGGGTATAGATATATAGATGAATTTAGAGTTAAAAGAATATATTTGGTGAGGCTGTGACAAGACTTAAAAGAAATATTGGTCCTTACCAAATCACGTCAGTTATCCCGGTTACCACATAATCTATTCATTCTTGTTCTTTGGAGATGAATATTGAAACAGACCTGGACCTAGTGTTGATAACTCGTATCACCCCTCCTAGCTACTCAAGTATCACAAAAAGATGCGTGTTTCATATATTCACAGAGAATTAGCACATAATCTATCTCGGAGGTCATAGATATTGAAAAAAGAAGACATCACCTCCGGTCTCTGAACTTTATATTCAACTCACTGTGTCTATTGATTTCTTAACATGCGTCCCAAGTTGAATCAATCTTTTGAGCCAAATCTATATGATTATAATTCTTTCACACATTCGTGAGTCTTTCTGATTCAAATTGCATATCTTTGTGATATTTCCGGAACGGTTTGAGTGGTAGTTTTTAAAATTTTACTTCAGTGATAACCGGAAGTCCTATCAGAGATATATCTATGCCAACTTTGAAAATAGGACACCCAATTATTTCAAATGTTGTGATAACAGTTATTAATGTATTTCTATGTTTGTTGATTACCCATCTTGATTACTGAATTATGTTGGAAACAACATTGGAAGAGCTGATTGAAAGAGATGTTTGTTTTTCAAAAGGATTGAAATAGAGATAAGTCAAAGTTATTCTGATATTTTGTTGCTTGTCCATCTAGTCTTTGAAGATTCATGATGCTCAAGATGCTTTTAATCATCATGCGGGGAAAAATGATATGATATATCAAGATTCAAAGACATAGAAGATCATATTGAGAAGAAGTAAAGATGTTCACCCAGATAAGGGGAGTTAGAAAAGGTGAAGGGGGAGTTAAAGAGATTATATGGAGTAACTGATATTGTGATTGAATTTGTTTGTGGAAGAGAATAACATAATCTTCATTTCTTAAATCTGAGGTTGAAAACCCATTGGATTTGAAGATTGTAGTTGTGTTGAAAAGATTGACGCTGAAGTGTTTAAATTCTTGGTTGATATATTCTTTGTACTTACAAGGCAAAGTTATTTGAAAAGCTGACAAAGTGGAATTATTTCTCAATGGATGTGAAGGTGATAAGCTTAGTATATGTAGTATCAAAGCTCTAAGCCTGAATATCTAAAGCTTATTTATGGATTCAAAAAGATTTATTCTGAAAATCTACTATGCGTTGAAGATTAAAAGAAAAGTTTTCTGAAGATCATGAAGATGTTACTTTGAAGATAAGTGACTGCTTAAAATGGGAGATTGTTTATCTTCATGATTGTTTCATTCAAACTGTTACAAAGCATGATTATCTTCATTGGGGAGTTTGTTGAAGACAAAGACAGTTTGAAGAGAAGATAACGAGCCTTGACATGACGAATTGTGATCTCAAATACAAAGGGAGAGTTTGTTAGGTCACAAAATATTTTATATGAGATTACAAAGCCTTGAAGACTAAAGTGATGAAGAAAGGTCAAAGCTAAAGCCAAAGGTCAAAGAAAGCCAACATAGTTAGAGGTTATTGTGTTTTATATGCTTAATTGTCATTGTTCATGTTCTAGAGAGAGAAAGTGTATCATTCTTATATGTAACATTTATCTCAAAGAATCAATACAAGATATGGCTTTGGATTACATTGTTACTTGAATAATCTAGGACCAACAGGATGGGATTCAAGGAGAGTTGGTGAACCAAACTTGCTAGACAAGTTTTGTTAGGACCATAAATGTTCTATTTAGTTGAAAGTAATATAAAGAAAATAATAGGTTTATTTATTAATTATAAAAGCCTTAATTATCTTAATTAGCCTTATTAGTGTTGATGGGCTTGGGCCTTGGTTGTAATAGGGCCAAGTATATAATGCTGCTTTGTGTGAGGGAATTAGGTTAGAATCCTAGATATCGTTCTGTGCGCCTAATAGAGAGATTAGAGAGAGTTTTCCAAATAATCATTTGTACCTCTCTAATCATTCTATACAAAGTTCTTTGTTCGATTCATTGTTATCTGATTAAACTGGGATTCACAATTGGTATCAGAGCCGAATCGGTGATTTGAAGAAAAGCTTGAAGTTCTAACACTACAAGAAAATTGGCATTAGTGACGGAACTTAGCGAGGGAAAAAATCCCTCACTAATCAACGAGGGATTAGCGACGGATTGGCCACAAACCCAATCCCTCACTAATCCATTGCTAATTAGCGAGGGATTAGCGAGGGATTGAGTTTGTGGTCAATCCTTCACTAATCCCTCGCTAATCAGCGAGGATTAGCGACGGATTGGCCACAAACCCGATCCCTCACTAATCTGTCACTAATTAGCGAGGGATTAGCAAGGGATTGGGTTTGTGGTCAATCCGTCGTTAATCCCTCGCTGATTAGTGAGGGATTAGCAAGAGATTTTTGAGGGATTGACCACAAACCCAATCCCTCACTAATTAGCGACGGATTAGCGAGGGACACATGTCATCCGTCGCTAATTAGTTAGGGATTAGTGAGGGATTGAGTTTTTTCTTCTTCTTGATTTCTCATTTGTATGTGTTATATGTAGACATGTATATGTGCATATGTATATTTATGTATCCATTGGTTTGTGTTATATATTTGTATACATGATGTGTGTGTGTGTGTTGGTTGATAACGACAATTGAATCTACATATATATTGTTGTGGCTATGTATTGTATATAGGTTTATATGCATGTGTATATGTAAATGTATAGAAAATGTGTATGTATTATTTGGTAACCACATATGATGTGTATATAGGTTTATATGCATGCATATATGATGATAACCACATATAATGTGTATGTGTTATTTGGTAACCGCATATGATGTGTATATGTGTATCTAGGTTTATATTCATGTGAATGTATAGACAATGGTGATACATATGTACATGTGTGCTTGTTTGTCTATGTAGTTCATTAAGAGTTACTACAACCCAATAAGGTCTAATACAAATTCATTAAGAGCCAATGAAGACCCAATACAATTCATTACGAGCCATTGAAGCTCATAAATGTCCAATATAGTTCATTAAGGTACATTAGAATTCATTAAGAGGCGTTAAAGCCCATCTAGACCAAATCAAGTATAAAAACCACTAAACCCCATGAATGTTCAATATATATATATATATATATATAGGGTACAAATCAAATACAAACCATGTATTTGTTGCACCCCTTACAAACCAATTTGCATATATGCATAATCTGAGATGCATATATGCATTATCCATATAAAAGTATGTCCATTATATGTATATTCTTGCACGTATGCATATGCACATTGTTCATATATGCACACTGGTTCTGTACATATGCACATTGTGGTTTGTCAGGTGTGCAACAAATGCAAGGTTTGCGTTTTACGGAGCCTCTATATGTATATATATAGAGAGAGAGAGACTTGAGATCATGTGAGACCAGTAATTAATAATAACAATAACAACGTGTTTATAACTTTTTTGTAGTTCTTATTTGTAAAAATACATATATAATCTTATTTGTAAAAATACATATATACATACATATATACATATTCCCCAAAATACTTTTCCCACCAAAAAACTTCCCTCTTTTTATTTTCCCCCTAAAAATCTCCTAAACCCTCCCATGCCTTACCCATCTCTCGCCTCCCAAAACCCATGACTCCTCATTTTCAAACGCACGGCCCCCTGCCTCCATCCGCCATCGCCTCCCAGTCTCTCGCCTTCTACTCTTCTCTACCGAACTCTCTTCTCACTTGAAAACCACAAGTCCGCCGAACACGGGTGCCTTATGAACGTTTCTACTGTGAATAGGTTCATAGGCATGAATCAAAATGTTATTTAAAGATTGTTGCGATTTGTTAGTGCATAAAATATATTCAAGATTTAATGTGTCTTTATATTTGTAACAACCCGAATTTCTAGTATGTATTGAAAGTTTAGTGGCTAATGTACAAGGAATGAAAGTGTATGTTAAGGGACCTTTGTGCAAATTAAGAAAGGTATAAAAGGGATGCTGATCCCTAGGTTTTCATTTATTGAATATTCCTGTATGGAATATGGCGGCTGAGAAGTGAAAGGAAGGAGCAGTGAGAGCCTTGGCAACGATTCGTCATTTGGAGAAATTCTGATTTGGTAAGTAAAGATTTCCTCCATGTTATTCTACTACACTAAAGGCAACTGGTAAATCAATTTCTGTCCATTCTCCATGTTTGAGTTGTGAAAGCTAGATAAGAGCAAATGGTACCAGAGCCTTAGTTTAAGGGATTTAGGTGACCAGTCGGGCCTAAACTTAAACTGTAAGATGAGGAACACAACCGAGACATAGGATTGCCTCTAGGAACGATCACTATAAATGCGCTTAGGAATAAGGTGCCAAAGACAAACGTGTAAGGTAAGTTTGGGATTACACCTGACTAGTGTAATTACGAATTTACATGTACATGTGCGTGCTTAACTTGCCTTATATAGCAAACTTGTTGTGTCATGTCTAGCAAAGGTTAATTGTTGGTTTCTTTCAGTTTAGCACTATAGTTGGGAGAACGTTGAGGAGTAGATCAGTACCTGATGTTCCAAGAAATCAGGATGAGGAGGTCCTAGCTAACGGACCATTGGAACCTACAAGAGCGATGGTTACCCGCGGAAGGGGTAGGGGTCGTGGAAGGGGTCGGGGAAGAACACCCCGCCGGGACGCCACTCAAGGGGCCGGGGATGGGGGAAACCCGATCCGGAGGACGACTCGAGTAACCCTAAGGGCGAGGAGCATGGAAATTCCCGCCCACCAAGAAGACTATCATCAGGAGAGTTCAGCTACTGTAAGAAGGGTAAATCAGCCGAGGGGACGTGGTCGAGGCCGCGGATCTACATTTGTCACTCGAGAGAATCTGGCTGCTGAGCTTGGTAAAATTAAGGAGACTCTACAAGCTCTCCTTACCAAGCAGGATCAGTCAGCATCAGGAAGCAAAGAGGCGAGTGAGAACCGGGAAAGTGTGGAGCTGTCAAGTCCGCTAGTGACCGGTACTAGGAGTCACTCAAAATTGACCCCTCTGGTGGTGAATGAGTCAGCAGCTAAAGAATGCAGTTACAAGGCCTTTGCCTCATGCAAGCCCCCTACTTTCAAGGGCGAGTGTGACCCCGTTTTGGCAATGAAATGGGTTAAAGAAATGGAACTGGTGTTCGATACGTGAAAGTGTGCTGATGGGGATAGGGTGATGTGTAATACCCCGGGTAAGTTCGTTAGTTAAATCTTAGTTCCGTTAAATTTATTTAACTTTATAATTGATGTTTAGGGTAAGTTTGGGTAAATTTATAAGTTTAGGGGTGTTTGGGTCTTTATTGAATAGTTCAAGGTCTAAATGGTGAATATATTTAGATATTACCCCTTTAGGATTTCTGATATTTTCATATCAGCACAAGATCAGATTTCAGTGTGTGTGTGTGTTTTTGAAAGAAGAAGAAGAAAGAAGGTTTTGTGGCTAGGGCTTCATTTGGGATTACTTGGAAGTGTTATTAGAGTATGTTCCTTTACGTTTTGTGTTTGTAATTGTTATTAGAACATTTCTATCGGATTAGAATAGTCAAATTCATGTCTGGGGTTGATTCAGCCGATTTCTGGGTTAAAATATGGTAAACCGAAAGAGGTTTCTGGAAAAGTTGAATGTGTCTGAGTAGTTTGATTGATGGTGTCCGGAAGTTGTTCTAGTGGTGTCCGGACGAGTCCTTTATCCGGGTAAGTCCTCTTTTCCCTTAAGTTTCTGGTTAAAAATGAGATACTGGATGGTATCCGGATTGCTTTGGTGTCCGGGTGTTAACCGGATTGTTTGTGTTGTCCGGAAACGTCAGGTTGTCCGGATTGATTATGTTGTCCAGAAAGTTGTGTTATCCGGATAGGTTTTGTTGTCCGGATACTTTTAGCTGTTTGGTCACTTTTTGAGAGTTCATATGCTTTTGAGTATCCTGTAACCTATGCTTTGTTGATTATTAGATAGGGAATGAATGAGAACTGACTATTCTATGGACTAGACTTAAGTTCGGGCTTGGGGGTAACATTGGAGGAATTGAGTTATCTAGAGTTCTTAGCTCTAGTAAGTCTTATGTGTTCTATTTGGTAAAGAGATACTTGTATCTATTTGTTTCAGATTTTGTGGATTTGGGGTGAAAGCTGAATTGTTTTTGAGAAAGGATTGGAAGCGTTTTGATAAGCAAACATGTGAGTTTTACTTTAAAACGTTTTTAAACTGGAATACATATATGTGTGAATTGGGAATGTGATAGATGGTGTGATTATGTGTTTATGTTTGAAATATAATATATTGAGATATTGTATTTACATGAGCATTACACTATACGAGAATACGTTGGCCGGGCTTAGGACCAGTGGTGTTGGCTGTAATATTCGTACAGCGGTGTTGGCTGTAATTGTCGTACGGCGGAGTTAATTTATTATGGCTTGCAACCAATTAATATGGCCAAGAGAATGAGACAGGAAAGTATATGATGCATTAGTCATAACTGGTATTTGTATTTGTGTTATGTATATGATGGTTGTGCAAATGGTTTTAAAACTAGCAGGGATTTTCTCACTTAGACCGTTAGGTCTAACCCTCATTTTGTTTTAAAATATGTATTCCAGGGCGTGGATCAGGTAAGAGCAAATGACAAGGATAGTCAAGGGATAGCTTTTGTGAAGACTTATGTCATGAAGATTAAGATATGTTTTGTAGTTATAACCTCGTTATCAGATATCATGTATTTAGTTACTGAAAAGTTTGTAATGAAATACCTTATTTTGGATTGTAAAGACTAAAGGGACCGTATTTGTTATATGATGTATCTTGTTATGCAACGATGATTATGCAATGTATGTTACGTGATGCTTGTTTGGGAATCCGGGTCGTTACAGATGGTATCAGAGCCTTAGTTTAACGGATTTAGGTATTCGTATCTGTACCTAGACTTAAACTGCATGTGAAGTAGGATGTCTCTATTATTGTAGAACCTTGGGATGTTAAATATAAAAAGGTAGAAGGAACGTCATGTAAGGTAATTTCAGATTACCCCTGGCCAGTGTAATTATGATCTTACAGGTACATGTTTGAACTGGAATACCTTGTTATATGGGGTATGTTCTTATGTGTATATTAACCTTGTTTGAATCTACAGAATGGCAAGTGGTACTCGACAAACGAATCGAGAGGGAGGAGGAAATCCTAATAGAACGAATCCAACAGTTGGGACAAGGGGAAGAGGGCGAGAAAGAGGTAAAGGCAGAACAGGCGGCAGAGTTCAACCGCGAGGTGCATAATTTGTTACGAGAGACGACTTAACGGCTGAAATGGGAAGATTACAGGAAAATATCCAAGCTATGTTCAACCGAACTCATAATACGGAAACGGAAATACCAGATCCTACTCATGAATACGAGATGCCTATTACACCTACTGTCGTACCAGTGACGAAGAGGTGTGATTATAAAATGTTCCTAAGTTGCAAACCTCCGACCTACTCAGGAGAAAGGGAACCAGTGAAAGCTATGAGGTGGCTGAAAGAAATAGAAGCTATCTTCAAAACTAGTAAGTGTGCCGAAGAGGATAGAGTACTATATGGGACTGTAATGCTAAAAGCCGATGCTCTATACTGGTGGGAAGCTCTTATTTCTTCTGGAGGATCTGACATATATTCTACTTTCTCTTGGGAAGAATTCGTTATAGCTTTCAGGAAACAGTTTTGTCCCCAAGCAGCAGTTAAACAATTGGAAGGGGAGTTTATGAACTTGCAGCAAGGGAATTTATCAGTTCGGGACTACACCGCTCGTTTTCTGGAAAAGTCTCGTTTTGCAGAATACTACGTTGCCATGGAGGCAATGAAGATTGAGAGGTTTATCTTTGGGTTGAATCCAGAAGTTAGAAGTCTGGTGATTGCTAAAGGACCATAAACTTTCTCAGCCGCAGTAGACGCCGCGGAAACCGTGGAACAGGATAAAGGGAGAAACACTAGTGATAAAGGTATGGGAAAAAGAAAGTGGGAAGGACCACAATATGATCCAAAGAAGTCCAGGTTTCAGAGGTTTGATAACCGTCCGCCTTTCCGACCAGCGGGAAGACCTTGTCCGAAATGCAACCGTATTCACCAAGGAAATTGTCAAGTTGATCTTCGGGTTTGTTATAGGTGTGGGAAAACCGGACATGTTGCTAAAGACTGTCGAGTAACGCGGTTTTGTTTCTTATGTAATTCTCTGGATCATATTCAGTCTGATTGTCCGAGGGGAAGAGTACAGCAAGGGGGTACGTTGGGGAGACCAACGGGTGTTAGACCAACAGTACAAAGGCCAGAGCAACCAAGAGCAATGGGCCGTGCATTTCAGATGACATTACAAGAAGCGGAGGAAATTCTGGATGTGGTTACAGGTAAATTTTTAATAAACTCTACACGTGCTAAAGTGTTATTTGACTCCGGTGCAAACCGATCGTTCGTATCTCCTTCATTTGCTGCTTATATGCATTTAAAGCCTAAAAGTGTTAGATCATGCTTTAATGGTAGATACTGCAAATGATAATCAAGTATCCGTTAAAGAGGTTTTTGATAGTTGTATGATAAATATAGAGGGATATGGAGTACTTATTCAATTATTTCCTATAGCCTTGATTGAGTTTGATGTAGTAGTGGGGATGGATTGGTTAGCCGAGAATCAGGCTAACATAGTTTGTGATAAGAAGTTGATCAATGTTGTCTTACCTGAGAGGGGACTGGTAGTGATTTATGGTGATCGTAGAAATCATCAGTCTTTCCTTATATCTATGTTAAAAGCTCGTAAGTGTGTCAATAAAGGTTGCCCGAGCTACTTAGCTTACGAGATAGATGCTAAGCCCGAAAAGAATAAGTTGGAAGATATTCCTGTTGTCCGTGAATTTCCAGAAGTTTTCCCCGAAGACTTGAATAGTCTTCCTCCCGTTAGACAAGTAGAGTTTGGTATAGATCTGATTCCTGGAGCCGCTCCGGTAGCCCGTGCACCGTATCGTCTGGCACCTCCAGAGATGAAAGAAATGATGGCACAACTACAAGACCTATCCGATAAGGGATTCATCAGACCCAGTTCTTCGCCGTGGGGTGCACCAGTCTTGTTTATGAAAAAGAAGGATGGTTCGATGAGAATGTGTATCGATTACCGAGAATTGAATAAGCGCACGGTCAAGAACATGTACCCGCTTCCCAGAATTGATGACCTCTTCGACCAATTGGTTGGAGCTTGCTATTTCTCCAAGATTGATCTAAGATCCGGTTATCACCAACTGAAGGTTAAAGAAGAAGACGTTCTGAAAACCGCTTTTCGCACAAGGTACGGTCATTATGAATTTTTAGTAATGCCGTTCGGACTGAAGAATGCTCCAGCTGCTTTTATGGATCTCATGAATCGGGTATGTAAGCCATTTCTCGATAAATTTGTTATTGTATTTATCGATGATATCCTTATCTATTCCCGATCCAAAGAGGATCACGCACAACATCTTCGTTTGATTTTGGAATTGCTGAAGAAAGAAAAGTTGTATGCTAAATTTTCAAAATGTAAATTCTGGCTACGGGAATTTCAATTTGTTGGACATGTAGTTTCCGAGAAGGGTATTCAAGTTGATCCGATGAAAGTAGAGGCAATTGAAAAGTGGGAACCGCCGAAAACGCCAACCGAAGTACGAAGTTTTCTGGGTTTAGCCGGTTACTATCGAAAGTTTATAAAAGATTTTTCTCGTATCGCTACGCCTCTCACTAAGCTGACCCGAAAGAATCTAAAGTTTGAATGGAAAACAGAACAGGATGAAGCATTTCGAATATTGAAAGAGAAACTCTGTAGCGCGCCGATACTAGCATTACCTGAAGGTTCCGATGATTTTGTTGTTTACAGTGATGCGTCCGAACTGGGACTGGGTTGTGTACTAATGCAGCGTAGGAAGGTTATCGCTTGTGCTTCTCGTCAACAAAAGGATCATGAACGGCAGTATCCTACACACGACATGGAACTTGCAGCTGTTGTGTTCGCGCTAAAGATTTGGAGACACTATCTCTACGGTTCTAAATGTCAAATTTTTACCGATCATAAGAGTCTCCAACATCTTTTCGATCATCGAGAATTGAATATGAGGCAAAGAAGATGGCTAGAGCTGGTGAATGATTACGACTGTGAAATTCTTTATCATCCGGGAAAGGCGAATATGGTAGCTGATGCACTGAGTCGTCAAGAAAGAAGTGGAACAATAAAAGCCATTGCACTACGAGTTGAACTTCTACCTAACATCTTTGACGAATTGAAGAAGTGTCAAGAGGAAGCTTTTCAAGAAGAACATTTGAAATCAGAACGGTTAGTGGGAATATCAGCATCACTCGTAAAAGATGATCGTGGGTTATTGTGTCTGGGAAACAGAATCTGGGTGCCTCGTTTGGGTGGTTTACGTGATCGGGTACTACAAGAAGCTCATCAATCTCGTTTCTCTATTCATCCAGGTACGAATAAGATGTATAAAGATTTAAAACAATTTTATTGGTGGCCGGGAATAAAAAGAAGCATTGCTCAATATGTGGAAGGTTGTACTACTTGTAAGAAGGTAAAGATTGAACATCAAAAGCCATTTGGTCAGTTGCAACGTTTAGAAATACCTATGTGGAAATGGGATCAGATTACTACGGATTTTATCACGAAGTTACCAAGGACTCCGAAGGGATTCGATGCCATTTAGGTGATCGTTGACAGATTGACGAAGTCTGCTCACTTCCTGCCAATAAAAGAAACTTATTCGTTGGAAAGTTAGCCAAGTTGTACATCGACGAAATAGTAACTCGACATGGAGTTCCAATCTCGATTATTTCTGATCGGGATAGTCGTTTTACTTCAAGATTATGGAGGAGTTTTCAAAAGGAAATGGGAACGCAAATAAGACTAAGTACAGCATATCATCCTCAAACCGATGGTCAGAGTGAACGAACAATCCAGACTTTAGAAGATATGCTACGAGCCTGCATTGTTGATTTTAGGGGATCGTGGGATAAACATTTGCCGTTGATCGAATTTGCCTACAACAACAGTTATCATTCCAGCATACAAGCGGCACCGTTTGAAGTACTGTATGGTAGAAAATGCCGAACGCCTCTGTGTTGGAATGAAGTGGGAGAGAAACAGTTAGCCGGGCCAGATATAGTTCAGTTAACCGCGGATAAGATTACTCAGATTCGGGAACGATTGAAAGTGGCTCAAGACAGGCAGAAAAGCTACGCTGACCGACGCCGAAAACCGTTAGAGTTTCAAGTTGGAGATTTCGTAATGTTAAAAGTCTCGCCTTGGAAAGGAGTCATTCGATTTGGAAAGCAAGGCAAACTCAGTCCAAGGTACATCAGACCGTTTGCAATAACAAAAAGAATCAGTGAAGTAGCTTACCAGTTAGATCTCCCCCAGAATTAAGCCGTATACACAACGCCTTTCATGTATCGAATTTTTGAAAGTGTTTGGTTACACCAGATCAGGCCGTTTCTCTACCGGATATACAAGTTGATGAAAAGCTGAATTATGTGGAAGAACCTGCAGCTATAATTGACCACAAAGTTAAAGTGTTACGGAACAAAGTAATCAAGCAAGTAAAAGTACAGTGGAGACACCATAGGGGTCAGGATGCTACTTGGGAATCAGAATCCGAAATGAGAACTAAGTACCCGTACCTTTTTGCTTAACCGAATTCCGGGACGGAATTCTTTTGAGGGGGAGATGATGTAATACCCCGGGTAAGTTCGTTAGTTAAATCTTAGTAACGTTAAATTTATTTAACTTTATAATTGATGTTTAGGGTAAGTTTGGGTAAATTTATAAGTTTAGGGGTGTTTGGGTCTTTATTGAATAGTTCAAGGTCTAAATGGTAAATATATTTATATATTACCCCTTTAGGATTTCTGATAATTTCATATCAGCACAAGATCAGATTTCAGTGTGTGTGTGTGTTTTTGAGACAAGAAGAAGAAGAAAGAAGGTTTTGTGGCTAGGGCTTCATTTGGGATTACTTGGAAGTGTTATTAAGGTATGTTCCTTTACGTTTTGTGTTTGTAATTGTTATTAGAAGATTTCTATCAGATTAGAATAGTCAAATTCATGTCTGGGGTTGATTCAGCCGATTTCTGGGTTAAAATATGGTAAACCGACAGAGGTTTCCGGAAAAGTTGAATGTGTCTGGGTAGTTTGATTGATGGTGTCCGAAAGTTGTTCTAGTGGTGTCCGGACGAGTCCTTTATCCAGGGAAGTCCTCTTTTCCCTTAAGTTTCCGGTTAAAAATGAGATACCGGATGGTATCCGGATTGCTTTGGTGTCCGGGTGTTAACCGGATTGTTTATGTTGTCCAGAAACGTCAGGTTGTCCGGATTGGTTATGCTGTCCGGAAAGTTGTGTTATCCGGATAGGTTATGTTGTCCGGATAGTTTTAGCTGTTTGGTCACTTTTTGAGAGTTCAGATGCGTTTGAGTATCCAGTAACCTATGCTTTGTTGATTCTTAGATAGGGAATAAATGAGAACTGACTATTCTATGGACTAGACTTAAGTTCGGGCTTGGGGGTAACATTGGAGGAATTGAGTTATCTAGAGTTCTTAGCTCTAGTAAGTCTTATGTGTTCTATTTGGTAAAGAGATACTTGTATCTATTTGTTACAGATTTTATGGATTTGGGGTGAAAGCTGAACTGTTTTTGAGAAAGGATTGGAAGCGTTTTGATAAGCAAACAGGTGAGTTTTACTTTAAAACGTTTTTAAACTGGAATACATATATGTGTGAATTGGGAATGTGATAGATAGTGTGATTATGTGTTTGTGTTTGAAATATAATATATTGAGATATTGTATTTACATGAGCATTACACTATACGAGAATACGTTGGCCAGGCTTAGGACCGGTGGTGTTGGCTGTAATATTCGTACAGCGGTGTTGGCTGTAATTGTCGTACGGCGGAGTTAATTTATTAGTTGGCTTGCAACCAATTAATATGGCCAAGAGAATGAGACAGGAAAGTATATGATGCATGAGTCATAACTGGTATTTGTATTTGTGTTATGTATATGATGGTTGTGCAAATGGTTTTAAAACTAACAGGGATTTTCTCACTTAGACCGTTAGGTCTAACCCTCATTTTGTTTTAAAATATGTATTCCAGGGCGTGGATCAGGTAAGAGCAAATGACAAGGATAGTCAGGGGATAGCTCTTGTGAAGACTTATGTCATGAAGATTAAGATGTGTTTTGTAGTTATAACCTCGTTATCAGATATCATGTATTTAGTTAGTGAAAAGTTTGAAATGAAATACCTTATTTTGGATTGTAAAGACTAAAGGTACCGTATTTGTTATATGATGTATCTTGTTATGCAACGATGATTATGCAATGTATGTTACGTGATGCTTGTTTGGGAATCCGGGTCGTTACATGATGTTTGCCCTATCCATACTGAAGTCAGATGCAGTTTATTGGTTGGATGCCGAAACTGGGGGAAAGGGTTCGACAATGGCTAAGGGAATGATGTGGGAAACGTTTGTGGAAAGATTTAAAGCACAGTTTTGTCCACTCGCGGCAGTGAAAAGTTGGAGGAGGAGTTTTTGGGATTGCAACAAGGGGAAATGTCGGTGCGAGAATATACTTCTAAGTTTATCGAGAAGTCTCGCTTCGCTGATCTGTATGTGCCGACAGAGGAACGTCGCGTGGAACGTTTCATCTATGGGCTAAAAAGTAGCATCAGGGAATTGGTATTAACAAGGAATCCCACTACCTTTCAGGCGGCCATCAATGCGGCCGAGTTGACTGAGAAAGAAAAGAACCGTCAGATGTCTGAGAAGGGTGGTGAGAAACGCAAGTGGGATGGGCAAGGAAGTGACTCGAGGAAAGGAAAAGTGTTTCGACCAGAAAACCATGTTAACAGAGATACCGCTGGTAAGTCGTGCAAGAGGTGTAACAAGGTGCACCGGGGATAGTGCATGGCAGGTTCAAATTCGTGCTAGCGGCGCGGATTACCCGGTCACGTGTCAAAGGATTGTCCGGGTGGTGGGAGATCATGTTTCCAATGTGGGGCTACTGGCCACATGCGGTATGAGTGTCCACAGTTGAAGAAATGGGGATCAACCCAGTATGGCGAACGACAAGGAGGGAAAGGAAATGATAAGGGAGCGGAACCGGCGCGTCCGAAGGGACGTGCGTTCCACATGACAACAAAAGAGGCGGAGGAGGGTCCAGATGTGGTGGCAGATACGTTTCTAGTGAACTCTTTGTATGCTAAGGTGTAATTTGATTCGGGAGCCAATCGTTCCTTCGTATCGCATGCTTTTATGAAATGTTTGGGGGTAAGGCCTAGACGTTTGGAGAGAGCACTAGAGGTGGAAACTGCCGACGATACTCATGTTTACATTAAGGAGTTGGTAGAGGATTGTGTCATAGATATAGAAGGGAGGTTGGTGACTATGCAATTATATCCCATGGCAATTGGAGAGTTTGACGTGGTGTTGGGTATGGATTGGTTAGCTAAGAATGATGCGAACATCGTTTGCAACAAAAAGCTGGTCAGGGTTCGGTTACCTGATGGGGATTCTGTAGTGATTTATGGGAATCGCCGTGATAGGAAGACTAGCCTTATCTCTATGATCAGGGCTACTAAGTGTTTGAGGAAGGGTTGTCAGGGATTCTTGGCGTACGTGGTGGACGCCAAGAAGGAAAAACGTGGGGTGGTTAACGTGCGTGTAGTAAGTGAGTACCCGGAAGTATTTTCGGATGACTTAACAAGTCTACCCCCGGATCGTCAGATCATTTAGAATTGATCTGATGCCTGGAGCTGCACCAATCGCCCGCGCACCTTACAGGTTGGCGCCGTCTGAAATGATGACTCAATTGCAGGAGTTGTTAGACAAGGGGTTCGTGAGACCTAGTACGTCTCCGTGGGGAGCACCTGTACTCTTCGTGAAGAAGAAGGACGATACTATACGGATGTGCATAGACTACCGAGAGCTCAATAAGGCCACGATCAAGAACAAATATCCTATACCGAGAATTGACGACCTGTTCGATCAATTGCAAGGAGCCAGTTACTTCTCTAAGATAGACTTGAGGTCGGGTTATCACCAACTCAAGGTAAGAGAGGAGGATGTGCCGAAGACCGCTTTTAGAACCAGGTATGGACACTACGAATTCTTGGTGATGCCGTTCGGGCTAACCAACACCCCGACAACTTTCATGGACCTAATGAATAGGGTGTGCCAACCTTATTTAGACAAGTTCATGATAGTGTTCATAGACGACATCCTAGTGTTTTCAAGATCGGAAGAGGAGCACGAAAGCCACCTTCAGACGATTCTCGAGCTATTAACGCAAGAGAAACTGTATGCGAAGTTTTCTAAGTGCGAGTTTTGGTTGAGAGAGGTGCAATTTCTCGGACACGTGGTGTCTGAGAAGGGAATCATGGTAGACCCATCTAAGATTGAAGCCATCCGAGATTGGGAGCAGCCTAAGAATCCTTCAGAGGTTTGAAGTTTCCTCAGACTAGCGGGATACTACCGAAAGTTCATAAAGGACTTTTCGCGTATTGCCACGCCATTGACTTCTTTAACCAAGAAGAATGTCAAGTTCGCCTGGTCAGAAAAACAAGAGGAAGCCTTCCAAAAGCTGAAGGACATGTTGAGCAACGCTCCGGTGTTGTCATTACCGGACGGTTCCGATGATTTTGTAGTTTTCAGTGACGCATCGAAGCTCGGTTTGGGTTGCGTACTCATGCAACAAGGAAAGGTGATCGCTTATGCCTCCCGGCAGTTAAAGGATCACGAGGTCCGATACCCCACTCACGATTTAGAATTGGCGGCCGTAGTTTTTGCTCTGAAGATTTGGCGGCATTACCTTTATGGGACGAAGTGTCAGATCTTCACGGACCATAAAAGTTTATGTCATCTGTTTGACCAAAAAGAGTTGAATATGCGCCAAAGAAGATGGATTGAGTTGTTGATAGATTACGACTGCAAAATCGAATATCATCCAGGAAAGGCAAACGTAGTGGCGGACGCTTTGAGCCACAAGGAAAGGAGTGAGACCCCAGTATTGTGGCCATGAGGGCCGAGGTGACGTTCAATTTGTTAGACGAGATAAAGAAATGTCAAGCCGAGGCGCTCGGAGTAGAAAATCTCAAGAAGGAGAGAATGGTGGGACAAACGTCCTCATTAGTGGAAGATAGTCGAGGGGTGAAGTGTCTCAGCGGGAGAATCTGGGTCCCGAAACTTGGGGAGCTCAGGAGAGTAATTTTAGAAGAAGCCCACAAATCAAAGTACACGATTCACCCTGGGACTAACAAGATGTACGAAGATCTACGCCGGGACTTCTGGTGGGCCAGAATGAAAAAGGACATAACCCATTTTGTAGAGACCTGTATGACATGTTCGCGTGTAAAGATCGAACATCAACGACCATACGGGAAGCTTCAATCCTTGGAGATACCTATGTGGAAGTGGGACCAAATTACGATGGAATTCGTAACCCATTTGCCTAAAACCCCGAAGGGGTATGACGCCATATGGGTTATCTAACTTTATTTGTGTGCAATAGTTTAATTTAGTATTTCACTTGGTGGGCAATAGATAATTGACTTGAAGATTTTGGATTTTATTTGAATAGAAGTGAAATTTTATCTTGTTTTGATTTTGGTAATTAAGTTCAACGTACAGTTCCTTTATATTAAGCTTTTGTTTGGAAATATCTTTATCTGTTGCTTATATATAAATCTATTGAAAATATTATGACATTGAGTACCCTTGTTCCATAATTGGAGCCACTTCCATAAATATTAATTGATCACATTTGTTGAACGAGACAGCCCTCAAAGCTTCCTCCTCACAATTGCAATGTTATATATGTCCCTAACAGTTATTGTTAGATAGTTTTCTGTTAGTCTTTTTAAGTTTCTGTTTTGTTACTATTAAGTAAGGGGTCGTCTATCAAACGCTTATCTAGGTAAGCGCTTACCGGTAAAGTTCAATACTATCAGTTACTTACCGGGTAAGATTTTAGTCCATGAAAACGGTATCGTATGCAACAATATGCCCGATAAGCGCTAACCGTGGTAAGAGTCTTCGCCATCACTTATCGGGTAGACTCTTGGTTCTTACTATAGCTCTTACCGGGAAAGATTCTTGGTACTTTCCATATTCATCCGGTAAGGTAATTTGATTTGGTAAGCACTTACTCAGGTAAACGTTTGGTAACGGCCCCTATGTTTAATTTCTAGTAATTTTTGAGGAACTGCCCATCTTGTACACCATCTAATCAGGGAGGTATTTGTTTTAAAAGATTGTTGTTGGTTGCTTTGAATTTGTTGATCCTCAAAGTGTGTTTGATCTCATATTATTGAACCTATAGCAGGATGATATTAAGGGCCTTGAATGTGTGAAACCATCTCATAAGGTGACATCAACTCAAAACTTTGTTGTGATCTTGGGCCTCATTCGTAGGTTTTATTTCAATTTCTAGCAATATGTCATACAATACTCAATCACAGAGAATTCAAGATCGGTCGGAAGATGATAAAAGATGTTCACAACTTAAAAAGTCTGGTCGTTTGGAAGCTTTCTAGGTAAAAAATATATGTTAACCTTGATTGTCATTACCACTGCGCAAATTATAGTAAATTTAGTTTCCTTGGGCATATTTTGGATTTCGGCCCTGGCCATCAGAAATCTCAAGACCGGCCCTGTCTGGGAGGTGTAATACCTATAAAAATGATACTCCGGTGTTTAAAATACTAAAAGTGGGGACGAAATCTCAGTCCATTTTTTAAGTTTGAGTTCTAAAAGGTAAACAATATCAAGTCAAATAGAGGAAAAAGTTTTACGCATTGTAGTTTTTTGGAAAACAAATGTCATAATATTGAGTAATTAATGTTTCATCTTGTAGTACACGCACTTAGAAGTGATGATGTTTTGATTTTTTTGGAAGTCAAACATGGATGTGAAGGTTATTATTGTCATCTAAGTAATCTATATGTATTTCGTGACTATTGTTGTTCCTGGATTTCACAAGAAGTTTCTAGCATATCTCGTGAAATTGTTGTTCCTGGATTTGATCAGACAGAGTTTTATGTCAGTCAGTTTCTACCATATTATATGAATATGGTGGATTTAATATTTTAGTGTCAGTCTTCTTGTATTGTCTTGATGGTTCTCTTGCAAAGAAGTAGAATTGTTTTGATGGCTTCATCTCTGGTGGTGATTATAAATGATTTTATATGGAATTGTATTGATGACTTCATCTAGGTGGAAGCAATGGGGTGGTCTCCTAGTCGGGGCTTGCATTAATCAGGTACTGAATTGGCTTGTATGTGAGTGCTCAAGTATCTAGAACTCTAGATGCATCTACTACTAATATATGAATATACAATAAAGTTTAATATTTTGTGATTGCATAAGCATGATCTCTTCGATTGTGCACTTGGCCATTTTGGTGGTATGGACATGCTTAGGTTTCACAAGTTTACAATCGGTAAGCCTGGTTAAGTGATTTCTGTTAATTATAGTTACACCTTCGTCTCATGGTTTTATTATTTTGGGGTTGTTCCCTCTTGCTAGGTCATGCATGGACTTCCGACTATGGCCGTTGATATAAGGAAGAAGGATTTCATTGGCTAATCAAGTGAGCAACATTTAATTCTGATTGGATCGTACAATATATCAAAATCAAGGAGTTCTATTGTCGACGTTCATAGCATTTTTCGAGGTGACGACATGATGAATGGCGAAAATTAGGATCAGAGCTTGAGGCTTTTACCGAGCTTAAGGCTTTTTGTTACTTTAGTTGAATGTGGATGTTTCCGTAATCTTGCACTTTTAGTAATTTATAATATTATTTGCTATTTAGGTAAAATTCTAATAAATATGAAAATTCAAATTTTTAAAAATTGTACAATATTTTCGACTGAAAAAGTGGTCCTGTTTAGTAGTGAAATAAATATAAATTTAATATTTTTTTAAAAAATAATCAAATAATAGCGACGGATCAGTGATGGAAATCCGTCGCTAAAAATAATGAGGTCCGTTGCTAATCCGTCGCTAATATGGTCCATTGCTAATCCGTCGCTGATACGGTCCCTTGCTAATCCGTCGCTGATACGGTCTCTCGCTAATCCATCGCTAATATGGTCCCTCGCTAATCCGTCGCTGATGTCCATCTTTGATCCGTCGCTGATAGCATCAGCTACGCCCATTTGACTCGCCAACTATCAGCGCTGGATCAGCGACGGATCCGAGCATTAGCGAGGGAATAGCGAGGGATTTTTCCCTCACTGATACTGGTTTTTTTGTAGTAATGATTTTTTGGGATCTCTTGAAGAACAAGAAAATCGAAAATCACACGGGTTTGCATAAGTTTTTCATTGATTCAATTTGTTTTGTGTTAGATTTTGATTCTTTGAATCTCGTTTTATTACTCTCGATCAGATGTAATTCGATTTTAAAGTTTTATTTTTTTATTTAAAGAGTTTTCTTCGTGTTCTTGATTTATGATAAATCTGTCTCCAGTTATATTTTTTTATAAACTTGAGATTCAAAGATCTAACAATTTTGCTTGAGTGTGGATTGTGCAGGTGAGGCGTCGTATATGGTTGTGTTCACAAACCCTAAATCGCATGAAGTTTTTATTTACCCGGGTTTGTTTCCCACATAACATTTGTTTCCTGCATGAAACTATTTCCCGCATAAGTTACTTTCCCGTACACAAATCTTTCCCGGATAAGCTACTTTCCCGGATAAGATTCTTTCCCGAATAAGCTTTTCCCGTACACACCTCTCATTCCCGAACACTTCTTACCCCGGATGATATTTCCTTCATGACACCTGTTTAGGCAAAATTTCACCAGTCTCGACCACGACCAAAACTTTGAGAACACTTTTCCCTAATAAAGTCAAATCATAAACACTTTACCCTTTGACCAAAGTAAAATCGAATGTTGCTCACGACACTCGACCGACGTAACACACCTCTCGACCTCGACCAGCTAACGTGCAATATTTCTGTTATGTTTTCGTCATTTAATGCAGGGTCAATATCATTTTTGGCCAACGGACGTAACCGACAAAGGCAATTATGAGCATTAACAACAGTGACCGTTGCGACCGTTATTCCTGCATTCATGAGCACCAATTAAAGCTACGAAGACTATAAATACGAAGATCCCAGCCTCACCTGCACACATTGGATTTTCGGAGAACACTCGAAGCAAAGAATTCTCACTCAACAGTTCGCTCACGACGCACGACATTGACGCACGACACATAATCTCTACACACGACGCACCAGTTTCTTACGCACGATTCATTTGTTATTTCACATTTCAAGTCTTTACTTCATTTGTATTGTAATCGTTGTACTCTCGACACCCGAAACAAAGGATATCGCCCCTGATTGGCGATCATAGTGCAGCGACGACCCCTAAAGTCGCCCGCGGGTTTTTTCCTCGTTGAGGTTTTTCCCGCGTCACCAAAATTCTTTGTCTCATTTACATTTCTGTCTTCGTCGCAAGCTTTGTCAAAAGATTCCCTTTTTAATTGTTAAATTCCACAATCAACCTTAAGTTATCCTTTTGGGACGATTTTTGGCATTAACAGTTTGGCGCCATCCGTGGGACCTCATCTACAGAAAATCTTCGACAAACGTGCGTCCTACTAACGGTTTCTTGTAGTGTCTTCTATTTTTTGTTTCAGGAAAATGGCAGCCCCTGGGAATCAAGAGCATGTCATTGCCCAGATGTATCAGGAACTAGAAGTTGCGCGGAATCAAATCAATGTCATGGCTGAGCAGAGTCGAAGAGCAGCTGAGGAAAACGCACGGCTGAGGAATCCCTTCGGACCTCAGAACGGTCCAAGACCATTCGTCCAGAATCCGGGTCAAGGGTCGTTCGGTCAAAACCCGAGATCCGCTCCATTCGTCCATAACCCTGGTTCGGCTCCGTTCATCTGTAATCCAGGACCAGGTCCATTCGTGCATAACCAGCAGCCGGGGACGTTCAACCCAAATCCCCAGTTCGGGACGATTCCTCCTCAGTATATAAGGCCGCCACCCATGCAGAATAGGTCTCAGCCGTTTTAGAATGGGTCGCAGCCATATTTTGTCCCTTTCAACGGGGACGCCAATGGCACCAGTACATGAGTCGATTCGCTGGCAGGTGCAAATCCCGATCCTAATGACCCCGTCGCCCAGCGGTTGAAGATGCTAGAAGACTAGAATGAGCGCGTCCTGTCTCTACTCGCTAAGCTACCGGGTGTAGCCGTGCCTGTCTACGTAGAACCTCGCTCAGGGTATCAGGGGTGATATCCTTTGTTTCGCCTTTCACGCCCAAGTATTACAGTCGACGTCCTGAAGAAGTATAACATCCCCGCCTTTCACGCCCAAGTATTCGGGGGTGACCGATCCAACGGAGCACATCACGCAGTATAAGCAGCTCATGTGGACGGTCTCGATCCCTCACATGTATCAAGAAGTATGTATGTACAAGAGTTTTGGGGCGACCCTCATAGGTCCTGCCCTCCAATGGTTGATCAACCTCCAGATCGCGACCAAATTCCCTCAGTACCCTAAGATATCCTCCTACGGATTCAAAGGGACCACTAAGGATTTGGTCGAGGCGTTGAAAACCGCCCAGGCGACCATCCGGTGGCCAAAGAAGTCTGACCAGAGTGACGATAAGAAAGATAAGTCAAAATGGTGCGACTTCCATGTCGATCATGGTCATGCGACAGATGATTGCATAGCACCAAAAAAGGAGTTAGCATATCATGTTCCGAAGGGCAATATCAAGGATATCATCGATGATGTCGTTACTCCAGTTAACGACAATCGACCGCCAACCCCCGAGCATGCAAAGGTCATCAACTGCATCACTGGTGGGTCCGACGTGTGCGGTCTGACATATTCTGCAGCCAAACGTCATGCTAGTCAAGCACCTAACGATCGACCTATCCCGCGCTCATCGAGACCAAAAGGAGATTTGGAGTTAGAAGCTATGAAGATCACGTTCGGCCAAGACGACCTCGGTGACTCGTATCAGAAGCATCATGACGGGTTGATCATTCAACTCACGATTGGTAATTGTTTAACCCGGCGAGTCTTGGTCGATAGAGGCAGTTCAGCGAATGTCATCTTCCTTGATACCATCGAGGCCATGGGAATCGATCGATCGAAGATCACCCGACGTTCGAAAACCTTGGTCGGTTTTAGTGGAGAAGCGACGAGTACCTTTGGAGAGATCATATTGCCTGTCTATGCCGGAGGAATCAACAAGCAGACCAAGTTCAGCGTCATTGATTGTTCGTCGGCCTATAACATCATCTTAGGCCGACCGTGGATCCATGAAATGAAAGCCGTTCCCTCGACGTACCACCAGACCATGAAGTTCCCTACGCCGTGGGGAATCCAGGAGATCAAAAGTGAGCCAAAAGTCGCCCGTGACTACTATAAGACCACCCTGAAGCCGCAGAAAAGTCGAGGGTAAAAATGCCTATCGACTCCAAACCCTCGACCATCGAGGTATCGCACGCACCCGTGGTGCAACACATCTGGAAAGGTATGTCTTCTAAGTCCTTCTCTATCTTTCATATGATTTTTTACCACGACGATTACTGACTTAAGCAACCTCTGACGTTGTTTTATCGCAGATCGCACGACATAAGATTGCAAAGTCTACTACATGACTTTAATCCCGCAGGGTCGTATGATATAAGTGTTTAGATCTATGACTTGGTTATTATATCACAGGGATACATGACTCGAATTTTGTCGTATGATCTAGTCGTACGACCATCAGGTCTAACGACTTCATGATCTACGTTTCTTAAATTAGAAAAATTCCGTGTTATAAATGAATGCCTTGGTCGCATGTACTTGTATTCGCCAATGTGATCCTAAAGTATAAAAGTCTTGTGACTTATGTGTTGGTCTTAGCAATTACAATGGATACCTAAGTCGCGTGATTCTTTGTTTGTTCTCTGTTGGTTCCTGTTTTGCTTAACAATGACGATTCTATCTAATTAGTTCAAACAATATATAATGCGGAAGCGTTTTAACGAACTAACAGATATTATGAGGTAGAATAACACACAATATCAAATACAAGAAGTGTAAATAAGACAGATAAATAGCTTAATGATTCACTGTATTTGATATAATAAGAACACCTAGAATACCGAAAGGTTTGACAAGAAATTGTTCTAAAGGTGTGTGTGTTGTGTAAAAAGCTTAATAGAAGAGTTCACATGAACCTTCTTTTTATACTAATTCTAAAGGGGACAATAAGGACTGAAGGTACAAAGACACTGTTGAGGAATAGTAGCTGGAAGGTACAAAACACTATTCTGGAACTGTTGTAGATACAACGTTCATTAAATGCTCCGTATTCAGCTTTAGGCGAAAACCTATCAGAGTTTGACACGTGGAATTGTCAGGTCACGCCCTTGTACGATTGATCTTCAAAACCTTCGAATGGCAGATATTGTAAGAAGCATGTTCGTCCTTGTTTAGATCTTTTGCGTAGATCTTCTTTTTACCACAGAAGCTCTGTCAAGTATGACAGAAGCTCTGTGGCCTTGTCCGCTTAGAAGGGTCTTCTGATGTTTCTTCACTTCGGTCTTCTTGATTAACCCGACAGAGCCTCTGTCGAAGACTTCTGTCTTCTCGGTTACTCGGCTACTCGGCAGAGCCTCTGTTGGTGTCGATACTTAGTCTATTTTCCAATACTTCTATTTTTCATAAAGATTGGAGCTAACAATCTCCCCCTAAGTATTGAAAAATAAAAATTTGAAACATGCAAGGTTTTGTAGACTAAGAACACGACAGGAGGTATTTCACCTCTGTTTATAATTTTCTTTCATAAAAGATGTGCCAGAGACACTTACATTTTATTACATGATGAAAGTAAAAGTAACAGAGGTTGGTAGAGGATATCAGACTTTGGCGTCTTTGAAGTCGTTGAAACTTCTGTTGTCGAATCCTAATTCCTTAAGCTCGTGATAGAAGCTGATGCAGAGGTTTCGGAAGTTGATTGTTGAATCTATGACTTCTATCAGTCTATCTGCATTAACCAGATCCATTTACTCTGTTCCTCTGTGCTCCACGAGGCTTGCTCTGAACTCTGTCAAAGTATTTGTTGCATACTTCTGACAGTCCATTTCTACAAATAGTCTTGAATTCTGTAATACCCCGGGTAAGTTCGTTAGTTAAAGTCTCGTTCCGTTAAATATATTTAACTTTATAATTGATGTTAGGGTAAGTTTAGGAGAGTTTATGAGTTTAGGGGTGTATTAGTAATTAGTGAATAGTGCAGGGTCTAAAAGGGTAAATATGGTTTAATATTATCCTAAGGCTTCAGATATTTTGTCAAAAGCAGAAATTTCAGTGTAGTGAGTGTGTGTGCGTGTTTGGAGAAGAGAAGAAGAAGAAAGAAGGTTTTGTGACCAAGGAATTCATTTTGGTGTACTTAGAAGTGATTTGAGGTATGTCTTCTTTACATTTTATGTTTGTAATTGCTATTAGAAAGTATCTATCGGATTAGAATTATCACATCTGGACTGGGGATGATTTCAGTCGAATTCTGGGTTGAAAATAGGCAAACCGACAAAGGTTTCCAGATAGGATGAATGTGTCCGGGTAGTTTTGTTGGTGGTGTCCGGTAGTTTATTCTTACAGGTGTCCGGACGATCTTGTATCCGGTAAGTACCCTTTTCTTTAAGTTTCCGGTTAAATTAAGATACCGGATAGTGTCCGGATTGCTTTGGTGTCCGGATTGTTTAGGTAGTCCGGAAAGGTTATGCTGTCCGGATTGGTCATGCTGTCCGGAAATATCTGCTGTCCGGATTGTTTTGTGTTGTCCGGATACTTTAGCTGATTTGGCATTTTTGAGAGTTTTGGTACTTTTGAGTATCCAGTAACATGTGTTTTGTTAACCCTTAGATAGGGAATGAATGAGAATTGAATATACTGTGGACTCGACATAAGTTCGGGTTTGGGGGTAACATTTGAGGATATAGTTATCTAGAGCCTTTAGCTTTAGTAAGTCTTATGTATTTTATTTGGTAAAAAGATACTTGTACCTGTTTGTTTCAGATTCTGTGGATTTGAAGTGAAAGCGGAGTCCTTTTGAGAAAAGCTTGGAGAACGTTTTGATAGACTAACAAGTGAGTTTTACTTCAAAATGTTTTCAAACTGGAATACATATATGTGTGTATTGGATATGTGATAGATGATGTGATTATGTGCTTATGTTTGAAATATAATATGTGGATATGTATGTTATATTTACATGAGTATTACACTATACGAGAGTGTGTTGGCCGGGCTTAGGACCGGTGGTGTTGGCTGTAATATTCGTACATCGGTGTTGGCTGTAATTGTCGTACAACGGAGTTAATTTATTAGTTGGCTTGCAACCAACTAATATGGCCATGGGAATGAGACAGGAAAAGTACACGATGCGTGAGTTATGATTGGTATTTATCTTTTGTGATATATATATGGTATTTGTGCAAATGGTTTTAAAAATGACAGGGATTTTCTCACTTAGACCAATAGGTCTAACCCTCATTTTGTTTTAAAAATATGTATTCCAGGTCGTGGATCGGGTAAGAGCAAATGAGAAGAGTATTATGTGTTTAGCTTTTGGAAGAAGGATGTTATGAAGACTAAGATGTGTTTTGCTGTTCTAATTTCATAACTAGATATCATGTATTTAGTTAGGGAAAAGTTTGTAATGAAATACCCTATTTTGGATTGTAAAGACTAAAGGGACCGTATTTGTTATATGATGTGTATTGTTATGTAACGATATTATGCAATGTATGTTACTTGTTGTATGTTTGGGAATCCGGGTTGTTACAGATGGTATCAGAGCCCTAGTTTAAGGGATTTAGGTATTCGTACATGTACCTAGACTTAAACTGCATGTGAAGTAGGATGTCCCTATTATTATAGAACCTTGGGATATTAAATACAAAAAGGTAGAAAGAGCATCATGTAAGGTAATTTCATATTACACCTGGCCAGTGTAATTGTGATCTTACAGGTACATGTTTGAACTGGAATACCTTGTTATATGGGGTATGTGCTTATGTGTATATTAACCTTGTTTGAATCAACAGAATGGCAAGTGGTACTAGACAAACGAATCGAGGGGGAAGAGGAGATCATGATAGAACAAATCCAACAGTTGGGGTAAGAGGAAGATGGGGAGAAAGAGGTAGAGGCAGAACAGGCGGCAGAGTTCAGCCGCGAGGTACTGAATTTGTAACAAGGGACGATCTAACAGCTGAAATGGGAAGGTTACAAGCAAATATTCAAGCCATATTTAACCAGACTCGTAATACTTAAACGGAAAGACCATATCCTAACCTGGAAGATGAGATGCCTATCACACCTACTGTCGTACCAGTAATGAAAAAGTGTGATTATAAAATGTTTCTCAGTTGCAAGCCTCCTACGTACTCAGGAGATCGGGATCCAGTGAAAGCTATGAAGTGGCTGAAGGAAATAGAAGCTATATTCAAGACTAGTAAATGCGCTGAAGAGGATAGAGTACTTTATGGAACCGCAATGTTAAAAGGCGATGCTTTATACTGGTGGGAAGCTCATATTTCTTCGGGAGGGTCTGACATATATTCTACCTTCTCTTGGGAAGAATTTGGTATAGCTTTCAGGAAACAGTTTTGTCCTCAAGTCGCAGTTAAACAATTAGAAGGGGAGTTTATGAACTTGCAGCAAGGGAATTTGTCAGTTCGGGACTACACCGCTCATTTTCTGGAAAAGTCTCGTTTTGCGGAATACTACGTTGCCACGGAGGCAATGAAGATTGAAAGGTTTATCTTTGGGTTGAATTCAGAAGTCAGAAGTCTGGTGATTGCTAAAGGACCAGAAACTTTCTCAGCCGCAGTAGACGCCGCGGAAACTGTGGAACAGGATAAAGGGAGAAACGTTTGTGATAAAGGTATGGGAAAAAGAAAGTGGGAAGGACCACAGTATGATCCAAAGAAATCCAGATTTCAGAGGTTTGATAACCATCCGCCTTTCCGACCAGCGGAAAGACCTTGTCAGAAATGCAATCGTATCCACCCAGGAAACTGTCAAGTTGATACTCGGGTTTGTTATAGCTGTGGGAAGACCGACCATGTTGCTAAAGACTGTCGAGTAACGAGGTTTTGTTTCTCATGTAATTCTCTAGATCACATTCAGTCTGATTGTCCAAGGGGAAGAGTACAACAAGGGGGTACGTCGGGGAAACCAGCGGGTGTTAGACCAACAGTACAAAGGCCAGAGCAACCAAGAGCAAGGGGCCGTGCATTTTAGATGACAGCTCAAGAAGCGGAGGAAACTCCATATGTGGTTACAGGTACATTTTTAATAAACTCTACACGTGCTAAAGTGTTATTTGACTCCGGTGCAAACCGATCGTTCGTATCTCCTTCATTTGCTGCTTATATGCATTTAAAGCCTAAAGTGTTAGATCATGCTTTAATGGTAGATACTGCAAATGATAATCAAGTATCGGTTAATGAGGTATTTGATAGTTTTGTGATAAATATAGAGGGGTGTGGAGTTCCTATTCAACTATTTCCTATAGCTTTGATTGAGTTTGATGTAGTAGTGGGAATGGATTGGTTAGCCGAGTACCAGGCTAGGATAGTTTGTGATAAGAAGTTGATAAATGTTGTCTTGCCTGAGAGGGGACCGGTAGTGATTTATGGTGACCGTAGAAATCATCAATCTTGCCTTATATCTATGTTAAAAGCTCGTAAGTGTGTCAGCAAAGGTTGCCCGAGTTACTTAGCTTATGTGATAGATATAAAGCCAGAAAAGAATAAGTTGGAAGATATTCCTGTTGTCCGTGAATTTCCAGAAGTTTTCCCCGAAGACTTGAATAGTCTTCCTCCCGTTAGACAAGTAGAGTTTGGTTTAGATCTGATTACTGGAGCCGCTCCGATAGCCCGTGCACCGTATCGTCTGGCACCTCCAGAGATGAAAGAAATGATGGCACAACTACAAGACCTATCCGATAAGGGCTTCATCATACCCAGTTCTTCGCCGTGGGGTGCACCAGTCTTGTTTGTGAAAAAGAAGGATGGTTCGATGAGAATGTGTATCGACTACCGAGAACTGAGTAAGCGCACGATCAATAACAAGTATCCGCTTCCCATAATTGATGACCTCTTCGACCAATTAGTTGGAGCTTGCTATTTCTCCAAGATTGATTTAAGATCTGGTTATCATCAGCTGAAGGTTAAAGAAGAAGACATTCTGAAAACTGCTTTTCACACAAGGTACGGTCACTATGAATTCTTAGTGATGCCGTTTGGACTGACTAACGCTCCAGCTGCTTTTATGGATTTAATGAATCGGGTATGTAAGCCGTATCTCGATAGATTTGTTATTGTATTTATCGATGATATACTTATCTATTCCCGATCCAAAGAAGAGCATGCACAACATCTTCGTTTAATTCTGGAATTGTTAAAGAAGGAACAGTTATACGCTAAATTCTCTAAATGTGAATTCTGGCTACGGGAAGTTCAGTTTCTGGGGCATGTAGTTTCCGAGAAAGGTATCCAAGTTGATCCGACGAAGGTAGAAGCAATTTAAAAGTGGGAACCGCCGAAGACGCCAATGGAAGTACGAAGTTTTCTTGGTTTAGCCGGTTACTATCGAAAGTTTATAAAAGATTTTTCTCGTATCGCTACGCCTCTCACTAAGCTGACCCGGAAGAATCTAAAGTTCGAATGGAAAGTAGAACAGGATGAAGCATTCCGAATATTGAAAGAGAAACTATGTAGCGCACCGATACTAGCATTACCTGAAGGTTCCGATGATTTTGTTGTTTACAGTGATGCTTCCAAACTGGGATTGGGTTGTGTACTAATGCAGCGTGGAAAGGTTATTGCTTATGCTTCTCGTCAGTTAAAAGATCATGAAAGACAGTATCCTACACACGACATGGAACTTGCAGCAGTTGTTTTCGCGTTGAAGATTTGGAGACATTATCTTTACGGCTCTAAATGTCAAATTTATACTGATCATAAGAGTCTCCAACATCTTTTCCATCAGAAGGAATTAAATATGAGGCAAAGAAGATGGCTAGAATTGGTGAATGGTTACGACTGTGAAATTCTTTATCATCCGGGAAAGGCGAATGTGGTAGCTGATGCACTAAGTCATCAAGAAAGAAATGGAACAATAAAATCTATTTCACTACGAACTGTACTCCTACCTATCATCTTTGACGAATTGCAGAAATGTCAAATAGAAGCTTTTCAAGAAGAACATTTAAAACCAGAACGGTTAGTGGGTGTATCAACATTGCTTGTAAAAGATGATCGTGGGTTGTTGTGTTTGGGAAACAGAATCTGGGTGCCTCGTTTGGGTGGTTTACGTGATCGGGTATTACAAGAAGCTCATCAATCTCGTTTCTCTATTCATCCAGGTACGGATAAGATGTATAAAGATTTAAAACAATTTAATTGGTGGTCGGGAATAAAAAGGAGTATTGCTCAGCATGTGGAAGGTTGTACTACTTGTAAGAAGGTAAAGATTGAACATCAAAAGCCATTTGGTCAGTTACAACGGTTAGAAATACCTATGTGGAAATGGGATCAGATTACTACAGATTTCATCACAAAGCTACCAAGGACTCCGAAGGGATTTGATGCCATTTGGGTGATCGTTGATAGATTGACGAAGTCTGCTCACTTCTTGCCGATAAAAGAAACGGATTCGTTGGAACGACTAGCCAAGTTGTACATTGACGAAATAGTAACTCGACATGGAGTTCCAATCTCTATTATTTCTGATCGTCATAGTCGTTTTACTTCAAGGTTCTGGAGGAGTTTTCAAAAAGAAATGGGAACGCAGATAAAGTTAAGTACATCATATCATCCTCAAATCGACGGTCAGAGTGAGCGAACAATTCAGACATTAGAAGATATGCTACGGGCCTGCATTGTTGATTTTGGGGGATTGTGGGATAAGCACTTGTCGTTGATCGAATTCTCCTACAACAACAGTTATCATACCAGCATACAAGCGACACCGTTTGAAGTTCTGTATGGTAGAAAATGCCGAATGCCTCTATGTTGGAATGAAGTGGGAGAAAAACAGTTAGCGGGGCCATATATAGTTCAGTTAACCGCAGATAAGATTACTCAGGTTCAGGAACGTTTGAAAGTGGCTCAAGACAGGCAGAAAAGCTACGCGGACCGACGCCGGAAACCGTTAGAGTTTCAAGTTGGAGATTTTGTAATGTTAAAAGTCTCACCTTGGAAAGGAGTCATTCTGTTTGGGAAGCAGGGTAAACTTAGTCCGAGGTACATTGGACCGTTTGCAATTACAGAAAGAATCGGGGAAGTAGCTTACCGGTTAGATGTCCCACCAGAATTAAGCCGTATACACAACGCCTTTCATGTATCGAATTTTCGAAAGTGTTTGGTTACACCGGTTCAAGCCGTATCTCTACCGGATATACAAGTTGATGAAAAGATGAATTATGTGGACGAACCTAAAGCCATAGTTGACCACAAAGTTAAAGTTTTGTGGAACAAAGTAATCAAGCAAGTAAAAGTACAGTGGAGACACCATAGGGGTCAAGATGCTACTTGGGAATCAGAATTCGAAATGAGAACTAAGTACCCGTACCTTTTTGCCTAACCGAATTCCGGGATGAAATTATTTTAAGGGGGAGATGATGTAATACCTCGGGTAAGTTCGTTAGTTAAAGTCTCGTTCCGTTAAATATATTTAACTTTATAATTGATGTTAGGGTAAGTTTAGGAGAGTTTATGAGTTCAGGGGTGTATTAGTAATTAGTGAATAGTGCAGGGTCTAAAAGGGTAAATATGGTTTGATATTATCCTAAGACTTCAGATATTTTGTCAAAAGCAGAAATTTCCGTATAGTGAGTGTGTGTGTGTGTGTGTTTGGAGAAGAGAAGAAGAAGAAAGAAGGTTTTGTGACCAAGGAATTCATTTTAGTGTACTTAGAAGTGATTTGAGGTATGTATTATTTACATTTTATGTTTGTAATTGCTATTAGGAAGTATCTATCGGATTAGAATTATCACATCTGGACTGGGGATGATTTCAGTCGAATTATGGGTTGAAAATAGGCAAACCGACAGAGGTTTCCGGATAGGATGTATGTGTCCGGGTAGTTTTGTTGGTGGTGTCTGGTAGTTTATTCTTACAGGTGTCCGGACGATATTGTATCCGGTAAGTACCATTTTCTTTAAGTTTCCGGATAAATTGAGAACATTTTGATAGACTAACAGGTGAGTTTTACTTCAAAATGTTTTCAAACTGGAATACATATATGTGTGTATTGGATATGTGATAGATGATGTGATTATGTGCTTATGTTTGAAATATAATATGTGGAGATGTATATTATATTTACATGAGTATTACACTATACGAGAGTGTGTTGGCCGGGCTTAGGACCGGTGGTGTTGGTTGTAATATTCGTACAGCGGTGTTGGATGTAATTGTCGTACATCGGAGTTAATTTATTAGTTGGCTTGCAACCAACTAATATGGCCATGGGAATGAGACAGGAAAAGTACACGATGCGTAAGTTATGATTGGTATTTATCTTTTGTGATATATATATGGTATTTGTGCAAATGGTTTTAAAAATGACAGGGATTTTCTCACTTAGACCAATAGGTTTAACCCTCATTTTGTTTTAAAAATATGTATTCCAGGTCGTGGATCGGGTAAGAGCAAATGAGAAGAGTACTATGTGTTTAGCTTTTGGAAGAAGGATGTTATGAAGACTAAGACGTGTTTTGCTGTTCTAATTTCATAACTAGATATCATGTATTTAGTTAGGGAAAAGTTTGTAATGAAATACCCTATTTTGGATTGTAAAGACTAAAGGGACCGTATTTGTTATATGATGTGTATTGTTATGTAACGATGTTATGCAATGTATGTTACTTGTTGTATGTTTGGGAATCCGGGTTGTTACAACTTCCCAGCAGGATCATAATAGACTAACCCAACTCTTGGAGATGTAATGATTGAGTTTGGTATGGCAGAGGATGGGCATTCGTTTTCTGGTGGTCGGAGTGCGAGGTTTCTTACTCTGAGATGTCGTGCTAATTGGAAGTCGACAAGGCTGTATAGCAGAAGTTTCTCACGCATGGCTTTCCTTATTACCCTGTATGCCCTTCGATGTGCATCTGTTGTGAAGTTCTCTTTTGTTGGTCCCGAAGGGCTATACAAGTTTGTAGAAGGGGGGGTTGAATACAAACACACAGATTTTACTTTTCTAAATTGTTTATTGATAAATCATTAACAATTTACAGCTTGTTGCGGAAACAAGATTAAGGATAAATACTAAATCTAAACAAGTTGGAACACTAAGTTTCTTGCACTAAGAAGGAGAAGGAAATTACTAATAATAACCTATCTCAAGATAAGAAGAATGAACTTGTCCAGAGTTAGCAAGTTACTTCAAAATGAAGTGACTTCTTCTTCTTATATACTGCATGCATTTAATGCATGGCAGTATACACTTTACACATAGCAGCAGCTGATTGGTTGCATGTCATTGACCTTTGTTGACAACCTAAGTAGCCGCATGTTTGAACAATGTAGTATCAGAGTGGTTGTACGATTTCAGACAGTAAGGAGGTTCTTTTCTGACATATCGTACGGAGTCGTGCAAGGGTGGTTAAGACAAAAGTACTTTGTACGGAGGACTTCATGATCAGCTTTTCGTTGATTCAGCGATCTATCATTCTTCATCAGCGAATGATAGAGTTCAGCGATAGCTAAAGTCTTGTACTTGATACTTCACGTTGATTGGACAAATCTGAGTCTTCGCTGATCCGCATCAGTTCATTAGGAGACTTGTCGCTGGTTCTTGAGCTTGATCTTCGACTTCAGTTTAGAACCTATGTTGACGTGAAACTTGTCTTCAGAGATCATAAGTAAACAACTAACTTATCAGCGATCACCATAAGTACTGAACAGACTCAGAGTATTATGGTGAACAGTTTCGCTGAATGTTTAATCTAAAGAGCGAGAGTTCCTATCAGAGGTACTGGAAGATCTTAGTACTTATCAGCGATAGTGAAACTCTGATACATATTGTTTACTTACAATTTTCACTAAGTATATAAGAGAGGGTCATTATCAAATCACTGAGGGTTTGGATCAACAATCTCCCGATATTTGATTATGACATAGCAACAGAGAAAATTGCTATATAATGAAAACATAAGGATAAAAAGAACTCATAAAATATTTGTCCCTTTTACTGTTTTCTGGGATCTTTTCTGTACTGATGGAGTAAAGTACATTCGCTGAAATTTTTCTTTAAACTGTGTAAGGATTACAGAGAGAAGTGGAAAAATTACAAGTACAACGAATAAAATTACAAGTACAAAAGATGTAGACAGATAAAGGATAGAAAGAATTACAAGGCGATCCTATCCGTCAAAAGGTTCTTCCTTAATGAGTTGTTCATCAAGGGTCATTGATGTGGCAATCATCCAATCAGGGACATCTGCTCCTTGATTCTTTTTCTTCAGAGCTCCTTCAAAAATCAATGGCTTCAGGTGTCTACCTTTGATGTCGCGTCTGACTTCACACCAGTATAAGAGATCTCTGAGTTGTTCGATGGGAGCGAAACCAATACCTGTTCCATTCTGTATAGGAGGACCTGAATCAGAGACTTTCTTTTTCTTAGCAGAGACTTTTCTTTGTTGAGGAGGAAGAGGAGGAATATCCACAGCAGAAGAAAGCAGGTCGATCTGTTTGTTTAAGATCTTCTCGACATGGCTTTTGAACTTTGAGCGCGATCCCTGAATGGCTAATTTCGTTTCTAACCATTCAGAGAGACCAAACTTTTCTAAGGTAGCAGCATAGAAAGTTTGCTTGGTTTTGTCTTTGATAGGGATGGGTTAACACCCCCCTAAATCTAACCGCAAGTGTACGGTGTCGAAATCAAGTAATAACGTACGATAAGTACGAGTATCGAATCCACGGGAACTAGGAACTAAATATCACAATTTCTACAATCGCTATTAACTGAGCTGTCGAATTGAGAGATGGTTGGCTATTGTTAAACTACTTAATTGCAGAAAGTAAATTACAACTCAAACACAAACGAACCAAATAACGACTTAGGAAACTTTGATAGAGAGAAAGTTGGGGGTTAGAAATCCTAAGGTTTTCCACATGCAAACGCTTGACTCAAAACAATTACCAATTTATCCCTTTAATGATTCCCAAATCTTTTAAGATCACCGTTGTTCTCTTTCAAGCAACAACGGATTTTATTTTGAAAAGGACAAGTTAAATCTCTCGACCTCAACTTATGGATTCCAAAACACATTAAGCACCAGATTTATATTAAACGGCTAGATTTCATCTCTCGATTTCAACCTAACGGTTCAATTGGGACTAAGACTTATTCGATATATCTCTATCACCGATTTATCGTCTTAGGCATGCAATTCCTAGTTCTTTTTAACAGTTAATTCTCTCTAACTCAACTGAAAATAATAAATCAATTGAAAGCTAGCTAGACTCTCAAAGGCATTAAACCCAAAATCACATGCTTCATTAATAACGGAAAAACTGATAAAATATCAAGTCACTTGTTTACATGCTTAATAAACCGAATTCATTCCAACCCCCAACACGAACCGGTTAGTTCATGTCGGTGGTGGATTCAAACACAAAAGAAAAGATAATGGAAGTGCATGTAAACATGATTAACGTAAAAGATGCAATCGTAAACAGTAAGATGATAAAATCCCTTCTCTCGTGCTCGTCTCTACTTCGCGTGTTGAACGTCTCCTTGATCGGCTCTCGATCGTGACTCCGAAAGCTCCGAAAAGTCTCCAGGAATCGCCCCAAAATCGCCCCTGGCCATCGTGTAAAAGTTGCGTCTCGAATGAATGCCCTAAAAATCGGATTTAAAGCTGGAATTCGCGAAACAGTGGGTTACGCCACTTGCCACACGACTTGCAAGTCGCGTGGTAAGTCGCGCGTATCATTTTTGCAGCGTGGTTCGTCGTCTGGTTCTCGGATTGGGTCCTGGTTCGGTCGTGGGTCTTGGCTTTTGCTTTTGGGCTTCCGTTGGGCTTCGTTTTCACTCGTTTTGGGCTCTTTTTAGCTTCTTTTCTCGAGGATTACCGCCTTTTAGAGAACCTGTATAAATCACTAGATAAACCGTAAAATACACGCCTTTTTACTTGAATACAAGACAATCTCATTGGGTTGAGAACTGAAAATAACGCCAGAAAGTGGCGTTATCAACAACCCCAAACCGAGCGTTGCTTGTCCCCAAGCAAATTAGAGATAAAATAGAAATAAAGCACACATAAGTGAAATAATAATAATAATAACTGCACAATTCCCAATCGGTATCAAGTGGTGCCTCGGTGATTTCCCATACCCGTGAATATCTATCTCACTCTCGCCTCATTCTTATTTCGTTTGATCTATGACCTTCCATTGGGAGTTGAACTCGTGACTGTTCCGATTACGTTCGGGTTAGACTAGGTCCAAACATACTAGGGAAAACATTTCGCCTCGACCCTACCTCACGGGATACTCTCTTTGCACTCGAACCTAGGTTATCGCTCGTGTTGTCATGTTTAAGGAGGTCATGTACAAGAATACTCAAATTATTACATGACAACTCTAAGGAAAGACGCACTATTGTCCAAAAATTTGATCTCAGAAGGAGTCAAGTAGCAAGACAGGGAATATCGATGAGGGTGGTCGTATACCGTAATCACATCTTCCAAAAGATCATCCAGGTCTTTACAAGGGTTGTAATGGGGCTAGGGCTATGGCTGAGAAACGAAGGGTAAAATGGTTCAAAGATCCTTGGCGTGTCAATCATTGGCAGTTCTGAACTTCTCTACTTCAGCCTCTATCATTTGGCCCTCTTTGTCACTATTGGAGTCGTTTTGACTATCTTATTAAGCTGCTAGAAATACTATCTGACTAACTGTATTTTTTTTATATTTTTTTTCAGTGGGGCATCATTGGCCCTCTTTTCTATCTTTTCTATTTCTCGGGTTACATTGACCCGTTTTATTCTCATGACTGGCCTGTTCTATTCTTTTCTGCTATATCTTTCGTAGTTCATCACTGCCTTTGATTTACACGCTTTCGGATAAGGGTTGGCTAAGGCTTTTGGCTAATGGGTTAATGATGGGTTTAGAAACGAATAGGGTGCATGTTTGGCTGCAAAGGGGGTTATGGATACACACAGAAGGGTAAAAGGTAACGATAGCTAAAACGGGTTAAAACAAAACACATAATGCCTGGAATCATATCTTAAGGTCCACATGATATGGTCTACTATACCCTTACCCAACATCCCGAGGTTCGTCTTTGCTACTCAATGCAATAATGTAGCGAGATCATTCTACATTCACGACAAGGAATTCGAAAAAGTGTATAAGAATTAGGTGTATGAATCCCTCGAAATGAAAAAACGTCTTTTAGGCTCAAAACTCACTATCGGGTGGTCTCCACTAATGTCCCTAGTCATGTCCTTTCCCGGTCCTTCCCTAACGGTCACGTCACTATCACAAGATTCTTCCCACAATGGTGGGTCTCAATCATTCAAAACAAAAAAATTTAGCTATTATGATCTAGACACTCAGAAGTGCAGGAAATCTACGTGCATAACTTGGGCCCGATTGGGCAACCCCAAACCTTACCCACACATTGTCCCCAATGTGTAAGTAAAGTCGTAGGTGATGCGACTCGAATCATTGTGCATTTGTTATAGGTATAAAAAGGATGGGCAAGGCATTACATATCAAGCAAAAGAAAACCCAAAATTTCTAAAATGGGCACCCCAAACCTAGGCCGTGGCCTAGGTTTGCCAATAAAAGCCAACCCCAAACCTCGGTAAAACCAATGTTTGCACAGGGTCTAAAGAATTGAGTGTGTAGATGTGAAAGATGAGTCACCCCAAACCTAAGTGAAACTTAGGTTTGTTGCATCTCGTTTAACTAACACGAACAAACATCTTACACCACTCGTTATTATGCAAAGTTTAGAGCGTACCTGTTTTGCCCGGATGAAAGAGGATTCTTGAAAGGTTGATCATCAGTCGGAGGAGATAGGGAGAACATGCAAACAAAGGAAATCAAAGCACAAGACAAAATGCAGGAAGATGAAACACACAAAGCAAGAATGGAAACAAAAACTGCACGAAAAACGAACAAGGGACACCCGCGGTTTGCTGAGCGGCTTGCAGGCCACGCCACATCCCGCGTAACCCACTGTTTCACAAACAGTCAGAGGAGTCCCGCGGCTTGACATGCGGTAAGTAAACCGCGGCATAAGCCGCGTATGTCCCTGTTCCAGCTATTTTTGATTTTTCGATTTTTATGGGTTTTTTTCGGAAATAAAAACACACTCAAAATAAAAATTAATAAAGACAACAAACCTTGGTGGGTTGCCTCCCACCCAGTGCCGTATTTAAAGTCGTGGCACGACTATGTGGTTTCAGCTCGGCTCGGTATCCGCAGGGTCAAATCGCCCACACTTGCGATTCTTCGCGGATTCTTCTATCTTCAGTCTTCCATGACCAGCTCCGGATCCTTCTTCTCTTCCAACTCGCACTTTCTCAAACATTTTGAACATCACCTTCTCGCCGCCAACTCTGAAGGTCACCTCTCCTTCCTCCACATCAATCAGTGCTCGGCTCGTGGCCAGGAATGATCGTCCCAAAATTAACGGGACATCTTCATCTTCATCTATATCTATGACTACGAAGTCGACTGGAAAGTAAAACTTACCGACTTTGATCAACACGTCTTCGATCACTCCATATAGGTATCTGATTGATCGATCGGCGAGCTTTAACGTCATGTATGTCGGGCTTACCTCACCCAGGCTGAGTTTCCTGAAAATAGAAAGAGGCATCAGGTTAATACTTGCCCCTAAATCACATAAAACTTTATTAAAACTATACTCCCCAATCTGAATAGGGATAGAGAAACTCCCTGGATCTTTAAGCTTCGGGGGAAGCTTATTTTGAAAAATCGCGCTGCACTCTTCAGTGAGTGCAACGGTGGCCTGGTGATCGATCGCCCTCTTTTTGGATAAGATCTCTTTCATGAATCTCATGTAAGAGGGCATTTGCGCCAACGCATCTGCAAAAGGGATGTTAATTGTTAACTTTTTAAACACATCAATAAACTTGGAAAAATTAACATCATCCTTATTCGTTTTGAGTCTGTTCGGGTATGGCACGCTCGGTACTGCCGGCTTGGTCGGTGGTTGCTCTTTTTTCGTCGCTTCACTCTTCTTGCTTTCTTCAGGTACCACCTCTTCTTCAGCTTCAAACTCATTCGCCTTCTCGACCTCTTTTTCTTTAAGCACGACTTCCTTTGATGACGGCTCTCTCGTTGGCTCCTCGATAAGCTCCTTGCCACTTCTCAGATAGATGGCATTGCAATTCTCTTGGTTCCTCTTTTCAGCCATGCTTGGAAATGTACCGAGAGGTCGGTTTTGTAAGGCTTCAGAAATCTGCCCCACTTGCCTCTCGAGAATCTTGATTGAAGCCGTATTCTGATCGGTTGCGGCTTTGACTGTACCCACCGTGCTCTCTAATCCCTCAACCGTGCTTTCCATCTTCGTCATGAACTTCATCATGTCCTCTAGCCCCGACTTCTTCTCTCCGGATGGTCCTTCGTTCCTTTGGTTGAAACCTAGAGGACGGTAAGCATTGTTAGTATGAGAAGAATTAAAAGAGTTAGACGAATTACCTGGTTGTTGTTGAGGTTGACCCCATGAAAGATTAGGCTGCTTTTTCCACCCTTCATTATAGGTGTTCGCGAAAGGATCGTTTCTCGGTTGATAGTTCCGGTTTTGCATATATTGGACTTGTTCAGGTGCTTCCGGATTACCTCCCTTCAAGTGGTTCGTTATAAAAGCTAGTTGAGCTTTCAGTTCCTTCAGCTCATCCGATTCTTGAACGCTCGCGACTCTTCTTACGGCTGATCGTGGAGTAGAGAAACTATGTTCGGCCAAGTTCTCGATCAGCTCGCATGCTTCTTCATAAGTTTTATCCATCAATGCTCCACCCGATGCGACAGTGATATCGTTTTTGAACTGCGGGTGGAGTCCACTATAGAATGTCTGGATTATGACCCATCCATGCAACCCGTGGTGAGGACATTTCTTCAACATATCCTTGTATCGCTCCCATGCCTCGTATAAGGTCTCTTGTTCCCACTGAGCGAAATGGGTGATATCAGCCATCAATTGAGCAGTTTTCCCGGTGGGAAGAATTTCTGTAGAAACGCGGCTTTCAGGTCTGCCCATGGGGTGATAAGATCTGATGGGAGGCCCTCTATCCAAATTTCAGCTCTACCTTTTAGGGAGAAGCTGAAAAGTCTTAGCTTGATCGCGTTCTCTTCCATCCCGTTGATCTTGAACGTATTGCAGATCCGTTCAAATGCCCGTAGATGCGCGTGGGGATCTTCAGTCGGTGCTCCCCCGAATTGGTTCTGTTGTACCATGACGATGGTACTCGGCTTGATCTCGAAGTAATTAGCCGCGGTGGTTGGTGCTTGAATGCCTATGCGTGCCGCTGCCACATTCGGGTCGGCAAACGACCGCATAGGACGCCTTTCCGGCGCTGGTGGTGGGTTATTGCGAGGTCTCTCGTCACCCATCTCTAATTTCCTTTAGGCTTTAGATTCCTTGCGTATTCGGCGGACGGTTCTTTCGATTTCTGGATCGAGTTGTTCGATTTTCTTCCCTCGGGTGCTCCCTGGCATAAACCAATTAGTACCTGAAAAAGAGAGTAAACAGAATTAACAATCCAGAAATTAAAAGTGATGGAATAAAACAAAATAAAAATGCTCAATCTAATAGCGCTTATAGATGGCAGTGCTATCAGTTACAACTAGTTCCCCGGCAACGGCGCCAAAAACTTGATAGGGATGGGTTAACACCCCCCTAAATCTAACCGCAAGTGTACGGTGTCGAAATCAAGTAATAACGTACGGTAAGTACGAGTATCGAATCCACGGGAACTATGAACTAAATATCACAATTACTACAATCGCTATTAACTGAGCTGTCGAATTGAGAGATGGTTGGCTATTGTTAAACTACTTAATTGCAGAAAGTAAATTACAACTCAAACACAAACGAACCAAATAACGACTTAGGAAACCTCGATAGAGAGAAAGTTGGGGGTTAGAAATCCTAAGGTTTTCCACATGCAAACGCTTGACTCAAAACAATTACCAATTTATCCCTTTAATGATTCCCAAATCCTTTAAGATCACCGTTGTTCTCTTTCAAGCAACAACGGATTTTATTTTGAAAAGGACAAGTTAAATCTCTCGACCTCAACTTATGGATTCCAAAACACATTAAGCACCAGATTTATATTAAACGGCTAGATTTCATCTCTCGATTTCAACCTAACGGTTCAATTGGGACTAAGACTTATTCGATATATCTCTATCACCGATTTATCGTCTTAGGCATGCAATTCCTAGTTCTTTTTAACAGTTAATTCTCTCGAACTCAACTGAAAATAATAAATCAATTGAAAGCTAGCTAGACTCTCAAAGGGATTAAACCCAAAATCACATGCTTCATTAATAACGGAAAAACTGATAAAATATCAAGTCAATTGTTTACATGCTTAATAAACCGAATTCATTCCAACCCCCAACACGAACCGGTTAGTTCATGTCGGTGGTGGATTCAAACACAAAAGAAAAGATAATGGAAGTGCATGTAAACATGATTAACGTAAAAGATGCAATCGTAAACAGTAAGATGATGAACTCCCTTCTCTCGTGCTCGTCTCTACTTCGCGTGTTGAACGTCTCCTTGATCGGTTCTCGATCGTGACTCCGAAAGCTCCGAAAAGTCTCCAGGAATCGCCCCAAAATCGCCCCTGGCCGTCGTGTGAAAGTTGCGTCTCGAATGAATGCCCTAAAAATCGGATTTAAAGCTGGAATTCGCGAAACAGTGGGTTACGCCACTTGCCACGCGACTTGCAAGTCGCGTGGTAAGTCACGCGTATCATTTTTGCAGCGTGGTTCGTCGTCTGGTTCGCGGATTGGGTCCTGGTTCGGTCGTGGGTCATGGCTTTTGCTTTTGGGCTTCGTTTTCACTCGTTTTGGGCTCTTTTTAGCTTCTTTTCTCGAGGATTACCGCCTTTTAGAGAACCTGTATAAATCACTAGATAAACCGTAAAATACACGCCTTTTTACTTGAATACAAGCCAATCTCATTGGTTTGAGAACTGAAAATAACGCCAAAAAGTGGCGTTATCAGTCTTCTCTGTAGACATCCACTTCAACAACAGGAACGTCGGCGTACAGTCTTCCTCTGATGTTTACTTTGATGATTTTGGATGGTCTAGATCTATAGGTCAGCATTTGTTTAGCCCATTCCAAAGTCATATCAGAGACCTTAGTCTTTTCTCTAACGATCTCTTGAGCATCATCCCATAGCTGACGTTGAACATCAATGGGAACTCTTTTCTGCTTGGGGTCTTTTATTGATCCTTGAGTAAGCTTGATGGCGTATTCTCTGTCTTTTTCTTCAGCTTCCTTTCTTTCAGCGATGAAGTGTTCAGCTCTGAGGTGTTCCTTGTATTCCTTTTGGGAAATTCTGAACTTTGGAGGAACGGTAGGAAGTTGATCACGCTTTAGAATGATTCGCTGATCTTCGCGTCTCTTGATCATTGCATCTCTCTTTTCTTGATCCTCTTCACTTAGCTTTTGAGGAGCCAAGGAAGGTCTGTTTTTGTGAGAGAGAGTCTGTTCTTCAGGTTCATCAGTCTCAGAGATCAAATCCAAGACCGGGATTATGTCTTCAGCGTTGAGAGCTGGGATTATTGTTGAAGTCGCAGCTGTAGGAACTTCAGCGATATCCTCAAACAGGGGAGAGGACTAGCTGAAACGCAGCGATCTTACAAGTAAGAATTTGGGTAGAACAGA
Organism: Saussurea involucrata; assembly: GCA_033807775.1. Taxonomy (NCBI): domain Eukaryota; kingdom Viridiplantae; phylum Streptophyta; class Magnoliopsida; order Asterales; family Asteraceae; genus Saussurea; species Saussurea involucrata. Next base: position 246,948,766 of record CM066321.1, on the reverse strand, counting down.
GAGAGAAAGAATAGAATAGTGTATGTAGGTTTGCAGTGGTAGAGAACTGATAAAGTGTATAGAGGAGGGATGTGGAGTAAGGAGTTAGTGTACCTGACAAATCAGCTTTTTAAGCAAGATCGTCAGATTTTCATCTTCAGCGACACCTTTTCCTTTGCCTTTGTCAGCTTCAGATGCTGATGGCTTTGTCTTTGTCCGCTCCCCTGAAGGTTCATTTATCAGAATCCCTTTAAGAGCTTTAGATCTCTGAGCATGCTTGACGATAAAAGAATCATCATCATCGTCATCTTCGTCATCATCATTCTTTGGAGAAGAGGATGGTTCAGCATCAGACAAGTCGATGGCTTCTTCATCTTCAGCTTCAGACTCAGTTTCTTCAGCTTCTTCTTCTAGTTGCTGCCCCTCAGATACAGAGGCGAGCTTCTCGGTTCCCTCAGGGTGTTAATCTCCCTGAGGTCCAGCGGCTGCTTCAGCTTCAATTGTCTTCTCACCCTCTTCAGTGAAGGTGAGGTCTTCGGTCTTCTCTCCCCTGATAGATTCATCATGGGAAAGGTCTTCAGCGCTCTTGGAAGGGTCTTCGGCGCTCTTCTCCCCCTCTTTATCATGATGAGTTGGGGAGGAATGAGATGATTCAGCAACTGTGGTTTTCTCCCTGTCTTCTTGGCCAGGGACCCCGACATAAGTCTCAATCGTTGATAATCTGGTTTGAAGATCAGAAATACCAGGATTGATTTTGACGAGTTCAGCACGATCTGCCGGAGTAAAATGCTTAGGTGCAGGAGCAGGGGCAGGTGCAGGGGCGGTTGTGTTGGTCAGGATCTGCGTCAACAAGTTCTGAATTGAAGAGATGTCATTCTTCATCGTGTTGACATCAGTCTTCACAGAACTCATATCAGTTTTTACTGAACTGACATCAGCTTTTACAGCAGACATATCACCTTCGAGTGTGCCAACCGATGTCTTCAGCGTTGTGGCTTCGCTGGACATGGTGTCAACTGATTTCTTGATGTCGAGGTAGTCTGTGTAGATGTCAGCGAGAACTTTGGCAAAATCACCGAGTGATTTATCAACCTTCTCCACATCAGCTTTGGAGGCATTCTTTCCTTATTCGGTTGTAAGCTTTAAAAGATTCTCTCCAGCGGTTGTGACAGCTGAAGAGTTGCCGGAAAGAGTAGACGTGAGACCTGTCAGCTTTGTCTCTACTGTCTTCAGAGACGCGTTTATGTCTCCTAAATTAGGACCTGTAACATATAAAAACTCGTGAACAGAGGAAAGCTCAGAAGTTTGGGGTTTAGTAACAGTGTTTAGGGGTTGTTGTATACCTGCAGGAGGATTGATGAATTCATCAAAATCGCGGGTTCCTAAGTAAAGTTCCATATCGTCAGCGAGAGAACCTGAACGTATGATCATCTCTGCAAGTCCTACTTCCGTCGTTCCTTTATCTTCTGGAGGAATGACAGGTGCATCAGTGATAACTGGAGTTGTGTCCAAATGAGTGGAGGGAGAAGCGAAGGGTAAGAAAGGAGGTTGGTTACTGAGTTCAGCGTTGGAATCGCTGAGAATTACTTCATCAGTCTTTTGAGAGACTGAGGGAGGTTGGGTAGTTTCCAAGTTTGTAACCTCAGCGTTTGGAGACGCTGAAGTCAGGATAGAGTGGGTGGCTTGTTCAGCTGTGGCAGAGCGTACCAGTGAACTTTCCTTCAGCCCAACAAGAGGAGCTGAGGAGTCTTTAGCAATAGATTGCTGGGGTTGCTCCTTGGGTTTCTTAGTTCTTTTGGAACCAAGTTGGGTGTCAGAATGTTTCCTTTTAAGAGGAATGGAGGTTGCAGCTGGGGTATCAGCGGTGGGTTTATCCGCTGAAGGAGCTGCAGAAGTAGAAGAAGTAGAAGGATTTAGAAGAGTTAAGAGTGTAGAAAGACGTACCTCATTCGCCACTGGTTTGAAGTCGAGTATCTTAGGGCCAACCTGAGAACGTTTCAGGTCACCCTCTTGAGGATAGCTGTCCTTTAGGCCTTTTTGGAAAATGGCGCTGATGAATCGAGGATACGGAACCCATGGAGGTCTGTCAGCGACGGAGTCCACTCTTAGCACCAGGTCATCATAGATGATCGATGCCCAGTCTATATGTAGACCTTTCAACAATGCATATCCCATTGCTTGCTGAGGCTTAGCGGCTTGGTCAGAGGAGCCGCTCTTGGCAGTCATGCAGCTGATCACATGAGTGAAGATGAAACTCATCTCGCTGGGCATTTTCGATTTCTTGATAATGGCCAGCTTCTTCTCGGGCTTCATATCCCTTCCAGTTTCCCATACATAGCCCATTGCATCAAAGAATGCAATGATGGCTTCCCTGTCTGAGTTTTTCTTGGGGTCAGGGTGGGGAACGAAGGGTTTTTCTTTTGTTGCTATGGGAAGACTGAGGGCTTTGCGAATGATGGCAGGGGTGATCTTCATGGTGCCATATTCGATATCGCAAAGGATGCAGTCAATTGTTTTGGAGGGGTCTTTGGCTGATGGTAACTGAGAGTGTCTGGCAGAGTACCAGAATTGTGATAGCAAAAGCTGATGTGCGGGAGGGGTTATGGTCAGGGCTGTGGAGATGCAACAATTCTTGAGGAATTTCACAGCATCATCTAGATGTGTGACTTGCTTTCGAGGAGGAAACTCGAGAAGCGCATAAAGGTTGTTTACCTTAGTCCAATCCAGCTTGTCAAGAGAGAACATGACCTGAGGAGCCTTGAGGATGTCCACTTCCTCAGCAGTATCATCAGCAGCAGTGTTTTCAGCGATGGTGTTCTTGGGAATGTCAGAAGATGCCATTTTCTGTATTATCAATTCAACCAAATATTAACAAATAAGAATAATCTCAGTGTGGAAAGATTTTCCAATAAGATGGTTCAAATTTTTGTCCATTTCATTCAGACAAAATGTCTTAATGAAGATTAGAGTTTTTCTTGTTTTTGAAAAACGAAATTTCAAACCCAATAAAAATCTTGTTTTCCAGTTTCCTTTGAAGATTGGGATTCTGGAAAAACGAATGAAGAACAAGTTTAAGATTTTTGCATTTAAACTTGAAGAACAACCATGAAATGGTTGTGTTTATAAAACCATGAAATAGAATGATTTCATTTTTGAGAAGTACTTTTGTTTGATCTTGTTAAAACAAATTAACCTTTGATGTTTGAAGAAGATGAACAGTTGTTCTTGAAAAATCGAGAGCAAAATGCAACAGTGAATCCTTTCTTTGCTTGGAGGAGAAGTTCGTGTAAAAGGAAAATATAAACGAAGAATTTGTTTATATAGAGAGATTTTAGAAAGAGAAAATCTTGAGCGGGAAAAGATTTTCATCATGACACAAACACGTGTTTGCATTTGATTGGCGAGTAAACGAAACGTGCAAACGTGTGTCGGAAAGAAGAACGTGCCAGGGCTTATCCGTTGCAATGACGTCACAACTATCCTTTCATATTCTTGGTTGTCTCTGAGGTTTTAAAAACTCAGGGACACTTTTGAAAACATGAAGCACTGAATTTAGAAATATCAGTGAAGGTTTTTAGAAATTTCAAAGTATCGCTGATAAGGAAGAGATATTCAGCGATGTAATTTATTTTGAAATCTTGCACTTACATGCGATTGTCAGAGAGAGAAAAACATACCTTGATATCAGCGAATCAAGTTTATTCAGAGAGAAGATGATAGAATAGGTTATACAAGTTGATTTTATCCCGAGGGCTATACAAGTTTGTATAATCGTATCGCTGATCAAATGTGAACCGCTGAAGATTTTACTCTTCAAAGTTCAGCATTCCAAGCTCGCTGATGAGAAAGTTGAATCCTGTCTCATCAAGAGGTTTGGTGAACAGATCAGCTAACTGATAATCAGTTGGGATAAAGTGAAGTTCTATATCACCATTCATTACATGATCTCTGATAAAATGATACATGATTTCGATGTGTTTTGTCTTTGAGTGTAGCACTGGATTATTGGCTATAGCGATTGCACTTGTGCTGTCGCAATAGATTGGAATATTTGAGAGCTGAAGGTCATAGTCCAGTAGTTGATTTCTCATCCACAAGACCTGAGAACAGCAGCTTCCAGCGGCTACATACTCAGCTTCAGCTGTAGAGGTGGACACTGAGTTTTGCTTTTTACTTGTCCAACTTACCAGCTTTCCACCCAGGAGCTGACATCCTCCTGTGGTGCTTTTCCTATCCATTCTGCAACCTGCAAAATCACTATCTGAATAGGCGATTAGATCGAATCCTGAGTCTTTGGGATACCAAAGACCTAGATTTGCTGTACCCTTAAGATATCGAAAAATTCGCTTTACAGCTTTCATATGAGATATCTTAGGTTCAGCTTGATATCGTGCACACAAGCATGTTGCAAACATAATATCGGGTCGGCTAGCTGTAAGATACAAAAGTGAGCCGATCATCCCACGGTACAAAGTGACATTAACAGGAATACCCTTAGTATCCTTATCAAGTGTCAGCGGTGGTGCCATAGGGGTATTCATAGCTGAACTTTCAGTTAAGTCGAATTTCTCCAGCATATCTTTAACATACTTTCCCCGATTAATGAAAGTTCCTTTTTCATTTTGTTTTATCTGATGACCAAGGAAATATGTTAGTTCACCCATCATGCTCATCTTATACTCATCTTTCATTCTATCAGCGAAATGTTGGTCCCGAAAGGCCTATACAAGTTTGTAGAAGGGGGGGGGGGGGTTGAATACAAACACGCTATTTTACTTTTCTAAATTGTTTATTGATAAATCATTAACAATTTACAGCTTGTTGCGGAAACAAGATTAAGGATAAACCTAAATCTAAACAAGTTGGAACACTAAGGTTTCTTGCACTAAGAAAGATATGGAGATTACTAATAAAATCCTATCTTGAGAGAGATTTGAACTTGTCCAGAGTTAGCAAGTTACTTCAAATGAAGTGAGTTCATCTCTTTATATACTGCATGCATTTTATGCAATTCAGTATACGCTTTACACGTGTCATCAGCGGATTGGTTGCATGTCATTGACCTTTGTTGACAACCTTAGTAGCCGCATGAATGAACAGTGTAGTATCAGAGTGGTTGTACGATCTCAGATTTTCGGAGGTTCTTTTCTGACATTTCGTACGGTGGCGTGCAAGGGAGGTTAAGACAAAAGTACTTTGTACGGAGGACTTCATGATCAGCTTTCGTTGATTCAGCGATTATCATTTACTATTCAGCGAATGATAAAGTTCAGCGATAGCTGAAGTCTTGTACTTGATACTTCACGTTGAGTGGACAAATCTGAGTCTTCGCTGATCCGCATCAGTTCATTAGTAGACTTGTCGCTGGTTCTTGAGCTTGATCTTCGACTTCAGCGTAGAACCTTTGTTGACGTGAAACTTGTCTTCAGGGATTATAAGTAAACAACTAACTTATCAGCGATCACCATAAGGACTGAACAGACTCAGCGCATTATGGTGAACAGTGTTCGCTGAATGTTTAATTTAAAGAGCGAGAGTTCCTATCAGCGGTACTGTAAGATCTTAGTACTTATCAGCGATAGTAAAACTCTGATACATATTGTTTACATACAATTTTCACTAAGTATTTAAGAGAGGGTCATTATCAAATCACTGAGGGTTTGGATCAACAATCTCCCCCTATTTGATTATGACATAGCAACAAAGAAAATTGCTATTTAATGAAAACATAAGGATAAAAAGAACTCATAAAATATTTGTCCCTTTTACTGTTTTCTGGGATCTTTTCAGTACTGATGGAGTAAAGTACATTCGCTGAAATCTTTCTTTAAATCTTTGAATCAGGTTACAATGAAGAACAGAAAGATTACAAGTACAAGCAAAATAAATTACAAGTACAGAAGGATAACTGATACAATAGAGAAAAAGGAGATTATATCAGTTTTCAAAAGGTTCTTCCTTAATGAGAAGTTCATCAAGGGTCGTCTTTTCAGTGGGAATCATCCAGTCAGGAACCGTTACACCTTGTTTTCTTTTCTTCAGCGCTTCTTGAAAGATCAAGGGTTTTAGGTGTCGTGCCTGAATGTCCTTTCTGAAGTCACACCAGTAGATAAGATCTCTGAGCTGTTCGATCGGAGTGATTGGGAGCTCAGCGATCCGTTGAAAGCATTTTCGTCCGTCGTAGTCAAGAAAGAATATTCCATAAGGATTACTGATGACTTTACCAGGGACGAAAAGTTCACATGGTGGCAGAGAGATGTCAAGGGCAGATAGATCAGGATTAGGACCAAGTACTTCAGCGCGAGAGAAACCAATTCCAGTTTCATTTCGTATGACAGGTCCTGAATTTGAATCTTGACGTTTCTTCCTTGGAGAACCTCTTTTTCTTTTCGGCTTTAGATCAGGAACAGGAGGAATATCCACACAGGAAGATATCAAGTCGATATGTCTGTTTATCAGCTTTTCGAAATGATTCGTGTACTTTGATTGTGATGGTTGGATAGCTAACCTCATCTCCAGCCATTCAGAGAGACCATACCTTTTTACAGTGTCAGCACGAAAGGTTTCAGATGTGCCATCTTCTCTGAACAGTTTGATGTCAACAATAGGTACTCCGATAGATGTTCTTCCAGAGATGAATACCTTGTTGATCTTCGCTGGACGATATCTGAAGTGAATTTTCTCTTTACACCAGATCAAGGTGGTCTGAGAAACTTCAGTTTTCTTTTCCACGATCTTCTGGGCTTCTTCCCACAGCTTTCGTTGGATTTGAATGGGAACACGCTTCAGCTTGGGGTCTTTGACAGATTCTTGAGTGAGCTTGATGGCGTATTCTCTGTCTTTCTCTTCAGCTTCCTTTCTTTCAGCAATGAGGCGTTCAGCTCTAAGGTGGTCCTGATATTCAGCTTTTGAAATTCTGAACTTAGGAGGAACTGAAGGCAGTTGATCATGCCTTAGAATGATTCGCTGATCCTCGAATCGCTTTATTATTTCTTCTCTTCTCTTTTGATCCTCTTCACTCAGCTTTTGAGGAACTGAGGAAGGTCTCTTATTGCGCGAGAGAGGTTGTTCTTCTGGTTCATCAGTCTCAGAGATCAAGTCCAAGACTGGGATTATTTCATCAGTAGAACCTTCAGCGACATCCTCAAACAGGGGAGAGGACTAGCTGAAAAGCAGCGATCTTACAGATAAGAATTGGGTAGAAGAACTTGGGTAGAAAAGATAGAAAAATAATGTGGATGTGTATATAGGTTTGGAGAACTTAGTGAGCTGTTGAGAAGTTCAGGGAAGGAAAAAGTAAAGTTTTAGTTTACCTGACAAACCGGCTTTTCAAAGAGAATCGCTAGATTTTCATCTTCAGCGAGGCCTTTGTCTTTGCTTTTCTCAGCGCCAGAGGCTGAGGGCTTTGTCTTTGTCTTCTCCCCTGATGGTTCTTTTATTGAGATTCCTTTAAGAGCTTTGATCCTTGGGGCAGGTTTGACGATAAAGAAATCATCGTCATCTTCATCATCATCATCATCCTTTCTTGGAGAGAAGGATGGTTTGTCGTCAGGGATGTCGATGTCTTCATCTTCTTCTGCTTCGGAATTCTCAGCATCTTCTTCGAGTTGCTCCCCCTCAGATACAGAGGCAAGCTTCTCGGTTCCCTCAGGGTTTTCATCTCCCTGAGGTCCAGTGGTAAGATCTTCATTCATCTCTCCCCTGATAGATTCATCATGGGAAAGGTCTTCAGCGCTCTTGTTGTTCAGATCTTCAGCGCTTTTCTCCTTGGAATGTTCAGCGCTCTTCTCCCCCTCTTTTTCATGATGACTGGGGGAGGAATGGGCAGACTCAGCATTGGTGTTATCTCTGTCTTCTGGGCCAGAGATTTTCACACAACCTTCAAGCTTTGCTATTCTGTCTTCTAGGCCAGAGATAGCAGGCGTGATTTTCCTCAGCTCTGTGCGATCCTCCTCTGTGAAAGATTCCAGAATAGGGACAGGGGCAGGAGCAGGAGCTGGACTATTTGCCTTGTTTACCAGTGTCTCGATCATTGTCTTCATAGAGCTAAAGTCGGTCTTTACAGAGCCTAAGTCAGTCTTGACCTCTGACATATCACCCTCGAGTTTTTCAACCGATGTCTTCAGCGTTGTTACTTCGCTGGACATGGTCGAAACTGATGTTTTGAGGCTTGTGTAGTCAGTGTAGATGTCACAGAGCACCTTGGCAAAATCGCTGAGCGTCTTATCAAGACTCTTGATGTCTTCAGTGGAAGCTTTCTTCTCCACCACCGTTGTCAGCTTTGTCAAGTTCTCTCCAGCGTTTGTTACAGCTGTTGAGTTGTTGGAGAGTGTGGTGGTGAGACTGGACAGCTTTGTTTCCACGGACTTCAGCGAGGCGTTGATGTCTCCCAAATTAGGACCTATAACATATAAGTACTTGTGAACAAAGGAAAGCTCAGAAGTTTCAGGTTTAGTTACAGTGTTTAAGGTGGGATTAGTACCTGCAGGAGGATTGATGAACTCGTCGAAGTTGCAAGTTCCTGAATAGTGTTCCATATCCTCTTCGAAAGTACGGTGAGGTATGGTGAACTCTGCAGGTCCTTTCTTCATCATTTGTTGAGAAGCATCAGTGGCGGCTTCTGGAATGATGGCATCTCCAGTGTTTGCTGGAGGAGTGTCCAAGTGAGTGGAGGGAGAAGCGAAGGTTAAGATTGGGGTTCGGGTTCTGAGTTCAGCGTTGGAATCGCTGACAATCACTTCATCAGTCTTTTGAGAGACTGAGGGAGGTTGGGTAGTTTCCAAGTTTCTAACCTCAGCGTTTGGAGACGCTGAAGTCTGGATTGGAGGGATGGCTTGCACGGGTGTGGCAGAGCGTATCACGGAACTTTCCTTCAGCTCTTCAGAACGAGCTGAGGAGTCTTCAGCATGGAATTGCTGGGGTTGCTCCTTGGTTTTCTTGATCCTTTTGGAATCAAGTTGGGTGTGTGAGGGTTTCCTTTTCTTATAAGGAGAGGATGTTGTGGCCGGGGTATCAGCGATTGGTATTGTCGCTGAAGGAGCCACAGAAAGCGGAGAATTTAGAAGAGAGAGAAGAGTAGAGAGACGTACCTCATTGGCGACAGGCTTGAAGTCGAGAACCTTAGGGCCAATCTGAGAAAGTTTCAGATCACCCTCTTCAGGATAGCTGTCCTTCAGGCCATATTGAAAGATGGCGCTGATGAATCGTGGGTAAGGAACCCATGCTGGTCTGTCAGCGGCAGAATCGACACGTTGAATCAGGTCTTCATAAATAATGGAGGCCCAGTCAATATTTAGACCTTTCAGCAGTGCGTATCCCATGGACTGCTGAGGTTGGGCGGCTTGATCAGAAGATCCGGATTTCGCTGTCATGCAGCTGATCAGGTGAGCGAAGATGAAATTCATCTCGCTGGGCATTTTGGATTTCTTTATCAGCGTCAGTTTCTTCTCAGGCTTCTTGTCCCTTCCAATATCCCAGATATAACCCATTGCGTCAAGGAAAGCAATGATTGCTTCTCTGTCAGCATGCTTTTTGTGGTCACGGAATGGAATGAAGGGTTTTTCTTTGGAGGCATTTGGGAAGTTTAGGGCTTTGCGGATAATTGCGGGTGTGATCTTGATGGTGCCATACTCAGTATCGCTGAGTATGCAGTCTATGGTTTTGGATGGATCTTTGGTAGAAGGTAGCTCAGTGTGTCTGGCAGAGTACCAGAACTGGGATAAGAGCCGCTGACTGGCAGGAGGTGTTATGGTCAGGGCTGTGTAGATGGGGCTGTTCTTCAGAAAACTTACAGCATCGTCCAGATGTGATACTTGCTTCCGAGGAGGAAACTCGAGAAGAGCTGAGAGGTTGTTGGCCTTAGTCCAATCGAGTTGATCCAACTCGAACTTCACCTGGGGGGCTTTGAAGATTTCCATTTCCTCAGAGTCAGTGGAGATGGATTCAGTGGTAACATTCAGCTTTGAAGATGCCATATCACTGTATTATCAGTTCAACCAAAGATGTTAACAGATAAGAATTATCTTAATGTGGAAAGAAATTTCCGTTAAGATTTTTCGAATCTTGTCCATTTCATTCAGACAAAAAATGTCTTAATGAAGATTAGGGTTTTTCTTGATTTTAAAAGAAAAGTAAAACCCATAAAATCTTGTATTCCAGTTTCTAAAAGAAAAATGGATACGAATGAAGAACAAGTTTAAGATTTAGATTTAAAACTTGAAGAACAACCATGAAATGGTTGTATTCATAAAACCATGAAAGAAATGATTTTATTTTAAAAAAAGTTCTTTTGTTTGATCTTGTTAAAACAAAGAGAAGATCGAAAACAAGTTATACGCATTTGATAAAAAATAAGAACATATTAACCTTGAAGTTTTGATGAAGAAGATGATGAACAGTTCTTGAGGTTTTTGAGAGCACAAATGCAACAGAGAATTCTTTTCTTGCGGAGAAAGATTGTTCGCGTAAAAGACAAATATAAACCAAGAGTTGTTTATATAGGGATTTTTAGAGAGAGAAAACCTTGAGCGGGAAAATGTTTTCATCATGACACGGACACGTGTTTGCATTTGATTGGAAGTTTGAACAAAACGTGCAAACGTGTGTCAGAAAGAAATCGTGCCGATTGTTATCCGTTACAATGACGTCACAACTGTCCTTTCACATTTTTTTAGGATGTCTCTGAGGTTTTGAAAAACTCAGGGACTCTTTTGAAAAACATGAAGCACTGAATAGAAATATCAGTGAAGGTTTAAGGAATTTTTAAAATATCGCTGTTAAGGAAGAGATATTCAGCGATGCAATTTATTTTGAAATCTTGCATTTACATGCGATTGTCAGAGAGAGAAAACATACCTGGATATCAGTTTAACCAAGTTTATTCAGAGAGAAGATGATGAAATGGATTATAAAAGTTGATTTTATCCCGAAGCCTATACAAGAATGTATAAACGTATCGCTGATAAATGTGAACCGCTGAAGATTTTATCCTTCAAAGTTCAGCATTCCAAGCTCGCTGATGAGAAAGTTGAATCTTGTCTCATCAAGAGGTTTGGTAAACAAATCAGCTAACTGATAATCAGTTGGGATAAAATGAAGTTCTATATCACCATTCATCACATGATCTCTGATAAAATGATATCTGATTTCTATGTGTTTTGTCTTTGAGTGTAGCACTGGATTGTTTGCTATAGCGATGGCACTTGTGCTGTCGCAATAGATTGGAATTTTGGAGAGCTGAAGATCATAGTCTAGTAGCTGATTTCTCATCCACAAGACTTGAGAACAGCAGCTTCCAGCGGCTACATACTCAGCTTCAGCTGTGGAAGTGGACACTGAGTTTTGCTTCTTACTTGTCCAACTTACCAGCTTTCCACCCAGGAGCTGACATCCTCCTGTGGTGCTTTTCCTATCCATTTTGCAACCTGCAAAATCACTGTCTGAATAGGCGGTTAGATCGAATCCTGAGTCTTTGGGATACCAAAGACCTAGATTCGCTGTACCCTTAAGATATCGAAAGATTCGCTTTACAGCTTTCATATGGGATATCTTAGGTTCAGCTTGATATCGTGCACACAGACATGTTGCAAACATAATATAGGGTCGACTAGCTGTAAGATACAATAGTGAGCCGATCATCCCACGGTACAGCGTGACATTGACAGGAACACCCTTTGTGTCCTTATCAAGTATCAGCGGTGGTGCCATAGGGGTTTTCATAGCTGAACTTTCAGTTAAGTCGAATTTCTTCAGCATATCTTTAACATACTTTCCCTGATTTATAAAAGTTCCCTTTTCAGTTTGCTTAATCTGAAGACCAAGGAAATATGTTAGTTCACCTATCATACTCATTTTATACTCATCTTTCATTCTATCAGCGAAACGAGTACAAAGCTCAGGGTTAGTAGAACCAAATATAATGTCATCAACATATATTTGAACTAAAATGATATGACCTTTAACTTTTCTAAAAAACAAAGTTTTGTCAATCTTACCTCGCTCAAATTTTTCAATATGGAGATAAGTAGAGAGAGTATCATACCATGCACGTGGAGCTTGCTTTAAGCCATAAAGTGCCTTGTCCAGTTTATAAACATAACCTGGACGCTTAGGATCTGAGAATCCTGGAGGTTGTTCCACATATACTTCTTCATTCAGCTTTCCATTTAGAAACACTGACTTAACATCCATCTGATGTACAATGAAGTTTTTGTGTACAACATATGCTAAGAAAAGACGAATAGATTCAAGTCTTGCTACTGGAGCAAAAGTTTCGTCATAATCTATGCCTTCCTCTTGTCTGTATCCCTGAGCAACAAGACGAGCTTTGTTGCGAGTTACAATACCATGTTCGTCCAACTTGTTTCGATAGACCCATTTAGTGCCTATCACCGTTTTGTCAGTTGGTCTACGAACAAGTTTCCAAACTTTGTTTCTTTCGAATTCAGTCAGCTCTTCTTGCATAGCGCTGACCCAGTTTGGATCTCTGAGGGCATCATCTATTTTCTTTGGTTAAGTTAGAGAAATAAAGTTAACAAATAAACAAATATTACCTGCACTTCTACGAGTCTGAATACCAGCGTTGGGATCACCAAGAATTTGATCGATTGGGTGATTTACAGTCCATCGCTGAGCCGGAGCATGCGTCGCTGACTCAGTCTGAACTGGAGAAACTGAAGATGAGGCTTCAGCTACTTCTGGATTATCATCTAAGAGAGGAATGTTTGCGTTTGCCACTTCATTCACTGATTGCTGAGAAATAGATGGAATTTCTGAGACATTTGGATCAACTGCAGGTATAGTGTTTATAGGAACAACTGAGACCCAAGATGTTTCAGCTTCACTATTTTGCATATTTGGAATGATAGAAGGACCATCATTTTCTACTGTGTGAGCATGAGGAGTGGGAACATCTTCTGAATCACCAAGATGAGAAAACATCCATTGATTCAGTTCTTCTGTATCAGCGTTCGGTTTAGAGTTCGCTGAACGGGATTCGTCAAACGTGACGTGAATAGTTTCTTCTACAGTTTGTCTTCTTCGGTTGAAGACTCTGAAGGCTTTGGAAACTGAGGAGTATCCAAGAAAGATTCCATCATCAGCCTTAGGATCAAACTTTCCAAGGGCATCTCTGTTGTTCAGTATGAAACACTGACATCCAAAGATGTGAAGAAAGCTGATTGAAGGCTTTCTCCCATGAAAGAGTTCATAGGCTGTCTTTTTGAATCTTTTAACTATCAGCGACCTGTTTTGCGTAAAACAAGCAGTGTTGACAGCTTCTGCCCAAAACTGAGTAGGAAGGTGAGAATCGCTGAGCATTGAACGTGCAGCTTCAATAATTGTTCTATTTCTTCTTTCAGCGACTCCGTTTTGTTGTGGTGTTCTCACTGACGAAAAGTTGTGAGAAATACCCTTTCTCTCAAGGAAGGAATCAAGAGAACTGTTTTTTAATTCAGTTCCATGATCACTCCTTATTGAGCGAACAGTCATATTGTTCAGAGTTTCCATCTTCCGAACAAAGGTGATGAGTTCTTCAGGGGTGTCACTCTTAGAACAGAGAAACATTACCCATGTGTAACGAGAGAATTCATCAACTATGACCAGCGTATATTTCTTTCCAGCGATGGATTGTTTGTTAACGGGGCCAAACAAATCCATATGGAGTAGTTGTAGAGGAGATGACACTGAGGAAAATTGCTTTGACTTAAAGCTTGCCTTGGTCTGCTTCCCTTTTTCACACGCTGAACATAAGGACTCTTTGGCGTATGAATGTTGAGGTAGACCAGTGACTTACTCTTTGGATGAAAGAGTATTCAGTGTCTTGAAGTTGAGATGTGAGAGCCTTTTGTGCCATAGCCAGTTAACATCAGAAGATGCTTTTGAGAAGAAACAGGAGTTCTCAGTGGTTGTTGAGTCCATGTTTATAACGTAAACATTTTCCAAACGATAACCGCTGAGAGCTATCTTCTCCTTTTTGTCAGAGACAAAGCCGGATTCCTTAGTGAAAATCACTTTGTTATCCATGTCGCAAAGCTGACTGATGCTTAGAAGATTATGCTTCAGCCCTTCAACATATGCGACTCTTCTGAAGGATGTTGTACCATTTGAAAGTACACCATACCCTCGGGTATGTCCTTTTCCATTTCCACCGAAAGTCACAGAGGGACCCTTCTCTTCCTTGTATTCAGCGAGCAGGTTTTTCTTTCCAGTCATGTGTCTAGAGCATCCGCTATCGAGATACCAGATACCCTTCTTAACCTGCAATACAAAGGAAGATTAGTTTTTCTTGGGTACCCACTTCACCATGTATACGCGTTTGTCAGTGGAAGTAGTTGGAATGGGTTCAGCAGTCTTCGCAGCATTTGAAGATTCAGCTTTGTCTTTCTTCACTTTGGTCAATTTCTTGACCTCAGCGGTAGGAGTCACCTTGACCTGAATTGCAACTGGTTTGGTCTTCTTGGGTGCTATCTTCACCTTAGCTATCTTATCAGCTTTGGTGGCTGTGGGACACTTACTTGCAATATGATCGGTAAGTCCACAGTGATAACATTTCCTATAACTAAAATTAGTTCTAGGACCACTTGAGTGCTGAGCTTTTAATTTGGAATTAGAAGTGCCAGCACCAAGTACACTATTGGTTTTTGAAATAGGACGAACATTCAGTTCTTCAGATTTCTTACCAAGGATATCTACTCTGAGTCTAGGAGTAGGTCGCTGAACTGATCCAGAGGTCTGATTTCTAGAACCAGATGAATGAATCACTAAGGCTTTGGAAGCATTCAGCTTAGGTACTAAGGTACCCTTCTGAGGATTTTGATAAATAACAATTCCTTTACCTTTGTCTTTAGAGACAGAGGTAGGTTTTGAATAAACCATTTTCTCCTTACCTTTTGAGGAGGTAGGAGTTTCCTCAGGGATTGGTGTAACCGACGAGGAGTACTGAGATGAAGAAGTGTCAGCTACTGAGGATACGAACGTTCCAAATTTAAGCATTGAACGTTCAGTGGTTGGTATTGGAGTATCATATTTATAACCCAGACCACGTTTATCACTCAGAGGAATCTGAGCCTTAATTATCTCAGTGATCTTTGTTGAAGAATTACACCATCCTTCAACAGTAGCTTGTTCAGCTTTTAATTAAGCGATAGCTTCCGCTCGTTCGATTTTGACTAGCTGATTTAAATGGACTTGATCTTTAAAATCTTCTTCAAATTTAGAAAGCTTTTCTATTTGAAGGTGGCAGTTTTTAAGCTTTTCAGCGAGATCAAGATTTTGGTTTTCAACCACAGCTTTGCCGTTCATGGCTTCGTATAAACTTCTAGTCAGCAGTTCGATTTTACGGAGACTATCAGCTTCATCAATATTTGCAATATTGGTAAAGAAGGAAGGTGATACCTGAATGGCAGATGTTGAAGTGGAGGGAATGTCTGAACTTTCTTCCTCTTCTTCAATCTTGGCCATGAGACATTGATTTGCTTCATCATCTTCAGAATCAGATGATGAGGCTTCTTCATCATAAGCAGCCCAATCACAGTCAGCCATCAGGCCTTTTCCTTTCTTCTTAAAGTTTTTCAGCTTTGCATACTTTTCCTTCATCTTTGAGTATTTGTCATCTTTATTCCTTGGAACAAAGGATTTCTTTGTAAAAGCTGAAGGTCTCATGATTTTCTTTGACCTGCACTCGTTAGCGAAATGACCTGTCTTTTCTCAGTTGAAACAAGTAGCAGTAGCCTTATCAACAAAAGCTGATGACTTAGGCTTGTCAGCTATAGAAAGAGTTTTTTTCTTTCTAAACATTTTCTTCTTGGCGAATCTCCTGAACTTTTTAGTTAGGAGAGCCAAGGATTCATCATCATCTGAAGAATCAGAATCTGATGACCTTTCAGAGTTACTTTCTAACTCAGTGATAGTGACCACGGGTCGCTGAGTAGAAGGTTCCTCTGAGATTAAAGCAATAGGGGTGCTTTTGGAATCTTTTACAAGATTCTTCTTAAGATGGCTAGATTGCTCATGATTCAGCAATGTGCCATATAAGGTAGCGAGTGTCATTGATCTTAGATCTTTTGACAGCTTGAGACACATGGAATATTGTCCCAGCTTTCAGGTAAACATTCTAAAAACTTTGTCAGCACTTCAAAGTTAGAATATTCCTTACCAACCGTTTTAAGATCTATAATTAAGCAATTAAAACGTTGATAAACTTCAGAGAGAGTTTCATTCTTACCAGAAATGAAGCTTTTGTATTGTCTTACCAGGTTGATCTTTCTTGAATCCTGGACTTCAGACGTTCCTTCATACTGAACACATATTGTGTCCCACATGGCTTTTGAGGATTTCAGGTTCATGACAGAATGGTAGACTTCGTCAGGAAGGGCCATGGATAGTATGGATCTGGCTTTTGTATCTATAGCCACTTTCTTCTTGTCTTCATCGGTCCACATGTGTATTTCCTTTGGAATCAGCCTTTCAGGAATAGCAGCTCGAGTTGCAGTGGCTGGAACTAAAGGATCAATAGTTACAGGGATGTGTGGGCCGTTTTCAAGATAGTAGGTCATAGTAGGGTCTACACCTTCTAGGAAGAGCATCATCCTATTTTTCCATAAGTTGAAGTTGTCTCTGGAAAATCTAGGGGGTTTTGCAAGAGAACCATTGTCTATATAATTTGTGTTTGTGTGGGAGGCCATTTTCAGAAAATAGCAAGGAAGAGAAATATCTTAGATTTGATCTTGTTTATGAGTTTAAACAAATCCGCTCTGATACCACTTGTTGGTCCCGAAAGGCCTATACAAGTTTGTAGAAGGGGGGGGGGGGGGGTTGAATACAAACACGCTATTTTACTTTTCTAAATTGTTTATTGATAAATCATTAACAATTTACAGCTTGTTGCGGAAACAAGATTAAGGATAAACCTAAATCTAAACAAGTTGGAACACTAAGGTTTCTTGCACTAAGAAAGATATGGAGATTACTAATAAAATCCTATCTTGAGATAGATTTGAACTTGTCCAGAGTTAGCAAGTTACTTCAAATGAAGTGAGTTCATCTCTTTATATACTGCATGCATTTAATGCAATTCAGTATACGCTTTACACGTGTCATCAGCGGATTGGTTGCATGTCATTGACCTTTGTTGACAACCTTAGTAGCCGCATGAATGAACAGTGTAGTATCAGAGTGGTTGTACGATCTCAGATTTTCGGAGGTTATTTTCTGATATTTCGTACGGTGGCGTGCAAGGGAGGTTAAGACAAAAGTACTTTGTACGGAGGACTTCATGATCAGCTTTCGTTGATTCAGCGATTATCATTTACTATTCAGCGAATGATAAATTTCAGCGATAGCTGAAGTCTTGTACTTGATACTTCACGTTGAGTGGACAAATCTGAGTATTCGCTGATCCGCATCAGTTCATTAGTAGACTTGTCGCTGGTTCTTGAGCTTGATCTTCGACTTCAGCGTAGAACCTTTGTTGACGTGAAACTTGTCTTCAGGGATTATAAGTAAACAACTAACTTATCAGCGATCACCATAAGGACTGAACAGACTCAGCGCATTATGGTGAACAGTGTTCGCTGAATGTTTAATTTAAAGAGCGAGAGTTCCTATCAGCGGTACTGTAAGATCTTAGTACTTATCAGCGATAGTGAAACTCTGATACATATTGTTTACATACAATTTTCACTAAGTATTTAAGAGAGGGTCATTATCAAATCACTGAGGGTTTGGAACAACACGAAATGAGTACAAAGATCAGGGTTAGTAGAGCCAAATATAATATCATCAACATATATTTGAACAAGAATGATATGACCTTTTACTTTCTTGAAAAATAGAGTTTTGTCGATTTTACCTCGCTCAAATTTTTCAATATGGAGATAAGTAGAAAGAGTGTCATACCATGCACGTGGAGCTTGCTTTAAGCCATAAAGTGTCTTATCCAGTTTATAAACATAACCTGGACGCTTAGGATCTGAGAATCCTGGAGGTTGTTCTACATAGACTTCTTCATTCAGCTTTCCATTTCGAAACGCTGACTTAACATCCATCTGATATACTTTGAAGTCTTTGTGTACAGCGTATGCTAAGAATAGACGAATAGATTCTAATCTTGCTACTGGAGCAAATGTTTCGTCATAATCTATGCCTTCCTCTTGTCTGTATCCCTGAGCAACAAGACGAGCCTTGTTGCGGGTTACAGTTCCATGTTCGTCCAACTTGTTTCGATAGACCCATTTAGTGCCTATCACTGTTTTATCAGTTGGTCTTCGAACAAGTTTCCAAACTTTGTTTCTTTCGAATTCAGTCAGCTCTTCTTGCATGGCGCTGACCCAGTTTGGATCTTTGAGGGCATCATCTACTTTCTTTGGTTCAGTTAGTGAAATAAAGTTAACAAATAAACAAATATTACCTGCACTTCGTCGAGTCTGAATACCAGCGTTTGGATCACCAAGAATTTGATCAATTGGGTGATTTATAGTCCATCGCTGAGCCGGAGCGTGAGACGCTGACTCAACCTGAACTGGAGGAGCTGAAGATGAGGCTTCAGCGACGTCTGGAGTATCAGCCAAGAGAGGAATGGATGCAGTTGACATTATATTCACTGATTGCTGAGATGTAGATGGAATGTCTGAGACATTGAGTTCAGAAGCAGGTATAGTGTTTATAGGAACAACTGAGACCCATGATGTTTCAGCTTCACTGTTCTGCATATTTGGAATGATAGTAGGACCATCATCTTCAACTGTGTGAGCACGAGGAGTGGGAATATCTTCTGAATCACCAAGATGAGAAAACATCCATTGATTCAGTTCTTCAGTATCAGCGGACGGTTTAGAGTTCGCTGAGCGGGATTCGTCAAACGTGACGTGAATTGTTTCTTCAACAGTTTGTCTTCTTCGATTGAAGACTCTGAAGGCTTTGGAAACTGAGGAGTATCCAAGAAAGATTCCATCATCAGCCTTAGGATCAAACTTTCCAAGGGCATCTCTGTTGTTCAGTATGAAACACTGACATCCAAAGATGTGAAGAAAGCTTATTGAAGGCTTTCTCACATGAAAAAGTTCATAGGTTGTTTTATTGAATCTTTTGACTATCAGCGATCTGTTTTGCGTAAAACAAGCGGTGTCTTTTCTCTATTGTATCAGTCATCCTTCAGTACTTGTAATTTATTTCGCTTGTACTTGTAATCTTTCTTATTCATATTGTAACCTGATTCAAAGATTTAAAGAAAGATTTCAGCGAATGTACTTTACTCCATCAGTACTGAAAAGATCCCAGAAAACAGTAAAAGGGACAAATATTTTATGAGTTCTTTTTATCCTTATGTTTTCATTAAATAGCAATTTTCTCTGTTGCTATGTCATAATCAAATAGGGGGAGATTGTTGATCCAAACCCTCAGTGATTTGATAATGACCCTATCTTAAATACTTAGTGAAAATTGTAAGTAAACAATATGTATCAGAGTTTCACTATCGCTGATAAGTACTAAGATCTTACAGTACTGCTGATAGGAACTCTCGCACTTTTAGATTAAACATTCAGCGAACACTGTTCACCATATCGCTGAGTCTGTTCAGTCCTTATGGTGATCGCTGATAAGTTAGTTGTTTACTTATGATCCCTGAAGACAAGTTTCACGTCAACAAAGGTTCTACGCTGAAGTCGAAGATCAAGCTCAAGAACCAGCGACAAGTCTCCTAATGAACTGATGCGGATCAGCGAAGACTCAGATTTGTCCACTCAACGTGAAGTATCAAGTACAAGACTTCAGCTATCGCTGAACTTTATCATCTGCTGAATAGTAAATGATAATCGCTGAATCAACGAAAGCTGATCATGAAGTCCTCCGTACAAAGTACTTTTGTCTTAACCTCCCTTGCACGCCACCGTACGAAATGTCAGAAAAGAACCTCCGAAAATCTGAAATCGTACAACCACTCTGATACTACACTGTTCATTCATGCGGCTACTAAGGTTGTCAACAAAGGTCAATGACATGCAACCAATCCGCTGATGACACGTGTAAAGTATATACAGAATTGCATTAAATGCATGCAGTATATAAAGAGATGAACTCACTTCATTTGAAGTAACTTGCTAACTCTGGACAAGTTCAAATCTCTCAAGATAGGATTTTATTAGTAATCTCCTTATCTTTCTTAGTGCAAGAAAACCTTAGTGTTCCAACTTGTTTAGATTTAGGTTTATCCTTAATCTTGTTTCCGCAACAAGCTGTAAATTGTTAATGATTTATCAATAAACAATTTAGAAAAGTAAAATAGTGTGTTTGTATTCAACCCCCCCCCCCCCCCCCTTCTACAAACTTGTTTAAGCCTTTCGGGACCAACAAGTGGTATCAGAGCAGATTTGTTTAATCTCATAAACAAGATCTAATCTAAGATATTTCTCTTCCTTGCTATTATCTGAAAATGGCCAACTCAAACACAAACACTCACTATGTAGACAATGGTTCTTTTGCACAATCCCCTAAATTCTCCAAAGATAGTTTAAATCTATGGAACGATAGGATGATAATCTCAACTTTTCCTAAAGAATCCTCTAACCCCAGGTATAGAGATGACAGGTATCAAAAGCTGAAGGAGAAGTATGCAAAGCTGAAAAGCTTTAAGAAGAAGGGAAAAGGCCTGATGGCTGACTATGATTGGGCTGCTTCTGATAAAGAAGCCTCATCATCTGATTCTGAAGATGATGAAGCAAATCAATGTCTCATGGCCATGATTGAAGAAGAGGAAGAAAGTTCAGACATTCCCTCCACTTCAACATCTGCCATTCAGGTATCACCTTCCTTCTTTACCAATATTGTAAATATTGATGAAGCTGATAGTCTCCGTAAAATCGAACTACTGACTAGAAGCTTATACGAAGCCATGAACGGCAAAGCTGTGGTTGAAAACCAAAATCTTGATCTCGCTGAAAAGCTTAAAAATTGCCACCTTCAAATAGAAAAGCTTTCTAAATTTGAAGAAGATTTTAAAGATCAAGTCCATTTAAATCAGCTAGTCAAAATTGAACGAGCGGAAGCTATCGCTGCATTAAAAGCTGAACAAGCTACTGTTGAAGGATGGTGTAATTCTTCAACAAAGATCACTGAGATAATTAAGGCTCAGATTCCTCTGAGTGATAAACGTGGTCTGGGTTATAAATATGATACTCCAATACCAACCACTGAACGTTCAATGCTTAAATTTGGAACGTTCGTATCCTCAGTAGCCGACACTTCTTCATCTCAGTACTCCTCGTCGATTACACAAATCCCTGAGGAAACTCCTACCTCCTCAAAAGGTAAGGAGAAAATGGTTTATTCAAAACCTACCTCTGTCTCTAAAGATAAAGGTAAAGGAATTGTAATTTATCAAAATCCTCAGAAGGGTACTTTAGTACCTAAGCTGAATGCTTCCAAAGCCTTAGTGATTCATTCATCTGGTTCTAGAAATCAGACCTCTGGATCAGTTCAGCGACCTACTCCTAGACTCAGAGTAGATGTCCTTGGTAAGAAATCTGAAGAACTGAATGTTCGTCCTATTTCAAAAACCAATAGTGTACTTGGTGCTGGCACTTCTAATTCCAAATTAAAAGCTCAGCACACAAGTGGTCCTAGAACTAATTTTAGTTATAGGAAATGTTATCACTGTGGACTTACCGATCATATTGCAAGTAAGTGTCCCACAGCCACCAAAGCTGATAAGATAGCTAAGGTGAAGATAGCACCAAAGAAGACCAAACCAGTTGCAAGTCAGGTCAAGGTGACTCCTACCGCTGAGGTCAAGAAATTGACCAAAGTGAAGAAAGACAAAGCTGAATCTTCAAATGCTGCGAAGACTGCTGAACCCATTCCAACCACTTCCACTGACAAACGCGTATACATGGTGAAGTGGGTACCCAAGCAAAACTAATCTTCCTTTGTATTGCAGGTTAAGAAGGGTATCTGGTATCTCGATAGCGGATGCTCTAGACACATGACTGGAAAGAAAAGCCTGCTCGCTGAATACAAGGAAGAGAAGGGTCCCTCTGTGACTTTCGGTGGAAATGGAAAAGGACACACCCGAGGGTATGGTGTACTTTCAAATGGTACAACATCCTTCAGAAGAGTCGCATATGTTGAAGGGCTGAAGCATAATCTTCTGAGCATCAGTCAGCTTTGCGACATGGATAACAAAGTGATTTTCACCAAGGAATCCTGCTTTGTCTCTGACAAAAAGGAGAAGATAGCTCTCAGCGGTTATCGTTTGGAAAATGTTTACGTTATAAACATGGACTCAACAACCACTGAGAACTCCTGTTTCTTCTCAAAGGCATCTTCTGATGTCAACTGGCTATGGCACAAGAGGCTCTCACATCTCAACTTCAAGACACTGAATACTCTTTCATCCAAAGAGTTAGTCACTGGTCTACCTCAACATTCATACGCCAAAGAATCCTTATGTTCAGCGTGTGAAAAAGGGAAGCAGACCAAGGCAAGCTTTAAGTCCAAGCAAGTTTCCTCAGTGTCATCTCCTCTTCAACTACTCCATATGGATTTGTTTGGCCCCGTTAACAAACAATCCATCACTGGAAAGAAATATACGCTGGTCATAGTTGATGAATTCTCTCGTTATACATGGGTAATGTTTCTCCGTTCTAAGAGTGACACCCCTGAAGAACTCATCACCTTTGTTCGTAAGATGGAAACTCTGAACAATATGACTGTTCGCTCAATAAGGAGTGATCATGGAACTGAATTCAAAAACAGTTCTCTTGATTCCTTCCTTGAGAGCAAGGGTATTTCTCACAACTTTTCGTCAGTGAGAACACCACAACAAAACGGAGTCGCTGAAAGAAGAAATAGAACAATTATTGAAGCTGCACGTTCAATGCTCAGCGATTCTCACCTGCCTACTCAGTTTTGGGCAGAAGCTGTCAACACGGCTTGTTTTACGCAAAACAGGTCGCTGATAGTCAAAAGATTCAAAAAGACAGCCTATGAACTTTTTCATGGGAGAAAGCCTTCAATCAGCTTTCTTCACATCTTTGGTTGTCAGTGTTTCATACTAAACAACAGAGATGCCCTTGGAAAGTTTGATCCTAAGGCTGATGATGGAATCTTTCTTGGATACTCCTCAGTTTCCAAAGCCTTCAGAGTCTTCAACCGAAGAAGACAAACTGTAGAAGAAACTATACACGTCACGTTTGACGAATCCCGTTCAGCGAACTCTAAACCGAACGCTGATACAGAAGAACTGAATCAATGGATGTTTTCTCATCTTGGTGATTCAGAAGATGTTCCCACTACTCATACTCATACAACTGAAAATGATGGTCCTACTATCATTCCCAATATGCAGAATAGTGAAGCTGAAACATCTTGGGTCTCAGCTGTTCCTATAAATACTATACCCGCAGTTGATCCAAATGTCTCAGAAATTCCATCTATTTCTCAGCAATCAGTGAATGAAGTGACAAATGCAAGCATTCCTCTCTTAGCTGATTATCCAGAAGTCGCTGAAGCCTCATCTTCAGTTTCTCCAGTTCAGACTGAGTCAGCGACGCATGCTCCGGCTCAGCGATGGACTGTAAATCACCCAATCGATCAAATTCTTGGTGATCCCAACGCTGGTATTCAGACTCGTAGAAGTGCAGGTAATATTTGTTTATTTGTTAACTTTATTTCTCTAACTGAACCAAAGAAAATAGATGATGCCCTCAGAGATCCAAACTGGATCAGCGCTATGCAAGAAGAGCTGACCGAATTCGAAAGAAACAAAGTTTGGAAACTTGTTCGGAGACCAACTGACAAAACAGTGATAGGCACTAAGTGGGTCTATCGAAACAAGTTGGACGAACATGGTACTGTAACTCGCAACAAAGCTCGTCTTGTTGCTCAGGGATACAGACAAGAGGAAGGTATAGATTATGACGAAACCTTTGCTCCTGTAGCAAGACTTGAATCTATTCGTCTTTTCTTAGCATATGCTGTACACAAAAACTTCACTGTACATCAAATGGATGTTAAGTCAGCATTTCTAAATGGAAAGCTGAATGAAGAAGTTTATGTGGAACAACCTCCAGGATTCTCAGATCCTAAGCGTCCAGGTTATGTTTATAAGCTGGATAAGGCACTTTATGGCTTGAAGCAAGCTCCTCGTGCATGGTATGACACTCTTTCTACGTATCTCCACCTTGAAAAATTTGAGAGAGGTAAGATTGACAAAACTTTGTTTTTTAGAAAAATAAAAGGTCATATCATTTTAGTTCAAATATATGTTGATGACATTATATTTGGTTCTACTAACCCTGAGCTTTGTACTCGTTTCGCTGATAGAATGAAAGATGAGTATAAAATGAGTATGATGGGTGAACTAACATATTTCCTTGGTCTTCAGATTAAGCAAACTGAAAAAGGAACTTTTATAAATCAGGGAAAGTATGTTAAAGATATGCTGAAAAAATTCGACTTAACTGAAAGTTCAGCTATGAAAACCCCTATGGCACCACCGCTGATACTTGATAAGGACACAAAGGGTGTTCCTGTCAATGTCACGCTGTACCGTGGGATGATCGGCTCACTACTGTATCTTACAGCTAGCCGACCCGATATTATGTTTGCAACATGTCTGTGCGCACGATATCAAGCTGAACCTAAGATATCTCATATGAAAGCTGTAAAGCGAATCTTTCGATATCTTAAGGGTACAGCGAATCTAGGTCTTTGGTATCCCAAAGATTCAGGATTCGATCTAACCGCCTATTCAGACAGTGATTTTGCAGGTTGCAAAATGGATAGGAAAAGCACCACAGGAGGATGTCAGCTCTTGGGTGGAAAGCTGGTAAGTTGGACAAGTAAGAAGCAAAACTCGGTGTCCACTTCCACAGCTGAAGCTGAGTATGTAGCCGCTGGAAGCTGCTGTTCTCAAGTCTTATGGATGAGAAATCAACTACTAGACTATGATCTTCAGCTCTCCAAAATTCCAATCTATTGCGACAACACAAGTGCCATCGCTATAGCAAACAATCCAGTGCTACACTCAAAGACAAAACACATAGAAATCAGATATCATTTTATCAGAGATCATGTGATGAATGGTGATATAGAACTTCATTTTATCCCAACTGATTATCAGTTAGCTGATTTGTTTACCAAACCTCTTGATGAGACAAGATTCAACTTTCTCATCAGCGAGCTTGGAATGCTGAACTTTGAAGGATAAATCTTCAGCGGTTCACATTTAATCAGGATAAAATAAACTTGTACAATCCATTTCATCATCTTTTCTCTGAATAAATTGGGTTAAACTGATATCAAGGTATGTTTTCTCTGACAAAACGCATGAAAATGCAAGATTTCAAATTCTTTCATCGCTGAATAATATTTTGAAAATTCTTAAAACCCTCACTGATATTTCTATTCAGTGCTTCATATTTTCCAAAGAGTCCCTGAGTTTTTCTTTCAAAACCTCAGAGACAACGAAAGAATGTGAAAGGACAGTTGTGACGTCATTGCAACGGATAACACCAGGCACGTTTCTTTTTCTGACACACATTTGCACGTTTCGTTGTCTATCCAATCAAATGCAAACACGTGTCCGTGTCATGATGAAAAACTTTCCCGCTCAAGTTTTTCTCTCTCTACTCTCTTCTCTCAAAGTTTATATTTGTCTTTTATGCGAGTCAATCTTTCTCCGCAAGAAAAGAACACTGTTGCATTTTGTGCTCTCAATCTTCAAGAACTGTTCATCATCTTCTTCATCAAACTCAAGGTTAATATGTTCTTATCTATTATCAAATGCAAATAACTTGTTTTCGATCTTATCATTGTTTTACACAAGATCAAACAAAAGAACTCAAAAATAAAATCATTTTCTTTCATGGTTTTATAAACACAACCATTTCATGGTTGTTCTTCAAGTTTTAAATCTAAAATCTTAAACTTGTTCTTCTTTCGTATCCATTTTTTTTTAAAAACTGGAATACAAGGCTTATAGGTGTTATATTCGTTTTTTTTAAAAAACAAGAAAAACCCTAATCTTCATTAAGACTTTTTTGTCTGAATGAAATGGACAAAATTCGAGAAATCTTAATGGAAATTTTGTTTCCACATTAAGATATTTCTTATTTGTTAACATCTTTGGTTGAACTGATAATACAGTGAAATGGCAACTTCAAAGCTGAATGTTACCGCTGAGTCCATCTTCACTGATTCTGAGGAACTGGAAATCACTAAAGCTCCTCAGGTTAAGTTTGAGCTGGATCAACTAGACTGGACAAAGGCAAACAACCTTTCAGCGCTTCTCGAGTTTCCTCCTCGGAAGCAGGTATCCCATCTAGACGACGCTGTGAATTTTTTGAAGAATAGCCCCATATACACAGCACTGACAATCACACCTCCTGCCAGTCAGCGTCTATTATCCCAATTCTGGTACTCTGCCAGACACACCAACCTACCCTCAGCCAAAGATCCATCTAAAACCATCGACTGCATACTCAGCGATACTGAGTATGGCACCATCAAGATAACCCCCGCAATAATCCGCAAAGCTCTGAAATTCCCTAACGCTACCTCAGAAAATCCTTTCATTCCATTTCCTGACCACAAGAAGCACGCTGACAGGGAAGAAATCATTGCTTTCCTTGATGCGATGGGTTACATCTGGGAGACTGGAAGAGACAAGCTACCTGAGAAGAAGCTGACGCTGATAAAGAAATCCAAGATGCCCAGCGAGATGAACTTCATCTTCGCTCACCTGATCAGCTGCATGACAGCGAAATCCGGATCTTCTGATCAAGCCGCTCAACCTCAGCAGGCCATGGGTTACGCACTGCTGAAAGGTCTCAACATTGACTGGGCCTCCATCATCTATGAAGACCTCATTCAACGTGTTGATTCTGCCGCTGACCGACCAGCATGGGTTCCTTACCCGCGATTCATCAACGCCATCTTTCAATATGGCCTGAAGGACAGCTATCCTGAAGATGGTGATCTGAAACTCTCTCAGATTGGCCCTAAAGTTCTCGACTTCAAGCCTGTCGCCAACGAGGTACGTCTCTCTACTCTTCTCACTCTTCTTAATTCTCCGCTTTCTGTGGCTCCTTCAGCGACAATACCCATCGCTGATAACCCGGCCACAAAATCCATTCCTTCTAAGAAAAGGAAACAATCTCTTACCCCTCTTGATTCCAAAAGGATCAAGAAAACCAAGGAGCAACCCCAGCAATTGCATGCTGAAGACTCCTCAGCTCATTCTGAAGAGCTGAAGGAAAGTTCCGTGGTACGCTCTGCCACACCAATTCAAGCCATCCCTTCTAAACCTACTTCAGCGTCCCTAAACGCTGAGGTTAGAACTTTGGAATCTACCCAACCTTCGTCAGTCTCTCAAAAGACTGATGAAGTACTTCTCAGCGAATCCAACGCTGAACTTGAAACCCAACCCCAATTCTTATCCTTCGCTCCTCCCTCTACTTCTTTGGACACTCCTCCAGTCAAAACTGGAGATGCCATCATTCAAGAAGCCGTTGAAGCTTCTCAGCGAATGACGAAGAAAGGACCTGCAGAGATCTCCATCCCTCACGGAACTTTTGAGGGAGATATGGAACACTATGGAGGGACTCGAAACTTTGATGAGTTCGTCAACGCTCCTGCAGGTACAGATCCCACCTTAAACACTGTAACTAAACCTGAAACTTCTGAGCTTTCCTTTGTTCACAAGTACTTATATGTTACAGGTCCTTTTTTGGGAGACATCAACCAGTCTCTGAAGTCTATGGAGATGAAACTTGCGGATCTCACCACCGGTCTATCAAATAACTCTACAGCTGTAACAAACGCTGGAGAGAATCTGACGAAGCTGACTACTGTGGTGGACAAGAAGGCCTCCTCTGATGACATCAAAGACCTTGATAAAACTCTCGCCGACTTTGCCAAAGTGCTCTCCGACATCTACACTGACTACACCAACCTCAAATCATCAGTTTCCACCATTTCCAGCGAGGTTACAACGCTGAAGAAATCGGTTGGTACACTCGAAGGTGATATGTCAGTGGTCAAGACCGACTTGGGCTCAGTGAAGACCGATCTTAGTTCTGTTAAGACAATGATCGAGACGCTGGTGAACAACGCAAATAATCCAGCTCCTGCTCCGGCCCCTGCACCTGTTTTGGACTCATTCACCGCAGAGGATCGCCAAGAGCTGAAGAAAATCACGCCTGCTATTTCTGGCCTAGAAGACAGAATAGCTAAGCTTGAAGGTTGTGTGAAAGTCTCTGGCCCAGAAGACAGAGACAACACCAATGCTGAATCTACCCATTCCTCCCCCGCCCATCATGAGAAAGAGGGGGAGAAGAGCGCTGAACAGGAGAAGAGCGCTGAAGATCAAAATAAGAGCGCTGAAGACCTTTCCCATGATGAATCTATCAGGGGAGAGGGTAATGAAGATCGGATTACTGGACCTCAGGGAGATGAAAACCCTGAGGGAACCGAGAACCTCGCCTCTGTATCTGAGGGGGAGCAACTCGAAGAAGATGCTGAGGAATCTGAAGCAGAAGAAGACGAAGACTTCGACATCCCTGAAGCTGAACCATCCTCCTCTCCAAGGAACGATGATGATGATGATGAAGATGACGATGATTTCTTTGTTGTCAAACCTGCTCCTCGAACCAAAGCTCTTAAAGGTATTTCAATAAAAGAACCTTCAGGGGAGAAGACAAAGACAAAGCACTCAGCCTCTGGCGCTGAGAAAAGCAAAGACAAAGGCATCGCTGAAGATGATAATCTGGCGATCCTACTTGCAAAGCCGATTTGTCAGGTACACTAAACTTATTTTTCCTTCCCTGATCATCTCTGAACAATCAGTTATCCATTCCACAAACACCATACACATCCACATTTTTTTTCTATCTTTTCTACCCAAGTTCTTCTACCCAGTTCTTATTTGTAAGATCGCTGCGTTTCAGCTAGTCCTCTCCCCTGTTTGAGGATATCGCTGAAAGATCTTCTGTTGCGACTTCACAAATAATTCCAGCTACCGCTGAAGACATAATCCCAGTCTTAGATTTAATCTCTGAGACTGATGAACCAGAAGAACAACCTCTCTCACACAGAAACAGACCTTCCTCAGTTCCTCAAAGGCTGAGTGAAGAAGATCAAAAGAGGAGAGAAGAAATGATAAAGCGATTCGAGGATCAACGAATCATCCTAAGGCGCGATCAACTACCTTCAGTTCCTCCTAAGTTCAGAATTTCAAAAGCTGAATACCAGGATCATCTCAGAGCTGAACGCCTCATCGCTGAAAGGAAGGAAACTGAAGATAAAGACAGAGAATACGCCATCAAGCTCACTCAAGAATCTGTCAAAGACCCCAAGCTGAAGCGTATTCCCATTCAAATCCAACGAAAGCTTTGGGAACAAGCCCAGAAGATCGTGGAAAAGAAAGCTGAAGTTTCTCAGACCACCCTGATCTGGTGTAAAGAGAAAATCCACTTCAGATATCGTCCAGCGAAGATCAACAAGGTATTCATCTCTGGAAGAACCTCCATCGGAGTACCTATTGTTGACATCAAACTGTTCAGAGAAGATGACTCATCTGAAACCTTTCGTGCTGACACTGTAAAAAGGTATGGTCTCTCTGAATGGCTGGAGATGAGGTTAGCTATCCAACCATCAAAATCTAAGTACAAGGATCATTTCGAAAAGCTGATAAACAGACAGATCGATTTGATATCTTCTTGTGTGGATATTCCTCCTGTTCCTGATCTAAAGCCGAAAAGAAAAAAGGACTCTCCAAGGAAGAAACGTCAAGATTCAAACTCAGGTCCTGTCATACGAAATGAAACTGGAATTGGTTTCTCTCGCGCTGAAGTACTTGGTCCTGATCCTGATCTATCTGCCCTTGATGTCTCTTTGCCACCATGTGAACTTTTCGTCCCTGGTAAAGTCATCAGTAATCCTTATGGAATATTCTTTCTTGACTACGACGGACGTAAATGCTTTCAACGGATCGCTGAGCTTCCAATCACTCCAATCGAACAGCTCAAAGATCTCATCTACTGGTGCGACTTCAGAAAAGACATTCAGGCACGACACCTAAAACCCTTGATTTTTGAAGCTGCTCTGAAGCTAAAGAATAAAGGAGAAAAGGTTCCTGACTGGATGATTCCATCTGAAAAGACAACCCTTGATGAAATTCTCATTAAGGAAGAACCCTTTGAAGGCTGACAACAATCACCATTTTTCTCTATTGTATCAGTCATCCATCAGTACTTGTAATTTATTTCGCTTGTACTTGTAATCTTTCTTATTCATATTGTAACCTGATTCAAAGATTTAAAGAAAGATTTCAGCGAATGTACTTTACTCCATCAGTACTGAAAAGATCCCAGAAAACAGTAAAAGGGACAAATATTTTATGAGTTCTTTTTATCCTTATGTTTTCATTAAATAGCAATTTTCTCTGTTGCTATGTCATAATCAAATAGGGGGAGATTGTTGATCCAAACCCTCAGTGATTTGATAATGACCCTATCTTAAATACTTAGTGAAAATTGTAAGTAAACAATATGTATCAGAGTTTCACTATCGCTGATAAGTACTAAGATCTTACAGTACTGCTGATAGGAACTCTCGCACTTTTAGATTAAACATTCAGCGAACACTGTTCACCATATCGCTGAGTCTGTTCAGTCCTTATGGTGATCGCTGATAAGTTAGTTGTTTACTTATGATCCCTGAAGACAAGTTTCACGTCAACAAAGGTTCTACGCTGAAGTCGAAGATCAAGCTCAAGAACCAGCGACAAGTCTCCTAATGAACTGATGCGGATCAGCGAAGACTCAGATTTGTCCACTCAACGTGAAGTATCAAGTACAAGACTTCAGCTATCGCTGAACTTTATCATCTGCTGAATAGTAAATGATAATCGCTGAATCAACGAAAGCTGATCATGAAGTCCTCCGTACAAAGTACTTTTGTCTTAACCTCCCTTGCACGCCACCGTACGAAATGTCAGAAAAGAACCTCCGAAAATCTGAAATCGTACAACCACTCTGATACTACACTGTTCATTCATGCGGCTACTAAGGTTGTCAACAAAGGTCAATGACATGCAACCAATCCGCTGATGACACGTGTAAAGTATATACATAATTGCATTAAATGCATGCAGTATATAAAGAGATGAACTCACTTCATTTGAAGTAACTTGCTAACTCTGGACAAGTTCAAATCTCTCAAGATAGGATTTTATTAGTAATCTCCTTATCTTTCTTAGTGCAAGAAAACCTTAGTGTTCCAACTTGTTTAGATTTAGGTTTATCCTTAATCTTGTTTCCGCAACAAGCTGTAAATTGTTAATGATTTATCAATAAACAATTTAGAAAAGTAAAATAGTGTGTTTGTATTCAACCCCCCCCCCCCTTCTACAAACTTGTTTAAGCCTTTCGGGACCAACAAGTGGTATCAGAGCAGATTTGTTTAATCTCATAAACAAGATCTAATCTAAGATATTTCTCTTCCTTGCTATTATCTGAAAATGGCCAACTCAAACACAAACACTCACTATGTAGACAATGGTTCTTTTGCACAATCCCCTAAATTCTCCAAAGATAGTTTAAATCTATGGAACGATAGGATGATAATCTCAACTTTTCCTAAAGAATCCTCTAACCCCAGGTATAGAGATGACAGGTATCAAAAGCTGAAGGAGAAGTATGCAAAGCTGAAAAGCTTTAAGAAGAAGGGAAAAGGCCTGATGGCTGACTATGATTGGGCTGCTTCTGATAAAGAAGCCTCATCATCTGATTCTGAAGATGATGAAGCAAATCAATGTCTCATGGCCAAGATTGAAGAAGAGGAAGAAAGTTCAGACATTCCCTCCACTTCAACATCTGCCATTCAGGTATCACCTTCCTTCTTTACCAATATTGTAAATATTGATGAAGCTGATAGTCTCCGTAAAATCGAACTACTGACTAGAAGCTTATACGAAGCCATGAACGGCAAAGCTGTGGTTGAAAACCAAAATCTTGATCTCGCTGAAAAGCTTAAAAATTGCCACCTTCAAATAGAAAAGCTTTCTAAATTTGAAGAAGATTTTAAAGATCAAGTCCATTTAAATCAGCTAGTCAAAATTGAACGAGCGGAAGCTATCGCTGCATTAAAAGCTGAACAAGCTACTGTTGAAGGATGGTGTAATTCTTCAACAAAGATCACTGAGATAATTAAGGCTCAGATTCCTCTGAGTGATAAACGTGGTCTGGGTTATAAATATGATACTCCAATACCAACCACTGAACGTTCAATGCTTAAATTTGGAACGTTCGTATCCTCAGTAGCTGACACTTCTTCATCTCAGTACTCCTCGTCGATTACACAAATCCCTGAGGAAACTCCTACCTCCTCAAAAGGTAAGGAGAAAATGGTTTATTCAAAACCTACCTCTGTCTCTAAAGATAAAGGTAAAGGAATTGTAATTTATCAAAATCCTCAGAAGGGTACTTTAGTACCTAAGCTGAATGCTTCCAAAGCCTTAGTGATTCATTCATCTGGTTCTAGAAATCAGACCTCTGGATCAGTTCAGCGACCTACTCCTAGACTCAGAGTAGATGTCCTTGGTAAGAAATCTGAAGAACTGAATGTTCGTCCTATTTCAAAAACCAATAGTGTACTTGGTGCTGGCACTTCTAATTCCAAATTAAAAGCTCAGCACACAAGTGGTCCTAGAACTAATTTTAGTTATAGGAAATGTTATCACTGTGGACTTACCGATCATATTGCAAGTAAGTGTCCCACAGCCACCAAAGCTGATAAGATAGCTAAGGTGAAGATAGCACCAAAGAAGACCAAACCAGTTGCAAGTCAGGTCAAGGTGACTCCTACCGCTGAGGTCAAGAAATTGACCAAAGTGAAGAAAGACAAAGCTGAATCTTCAAATGCTGCGAAGACTGCTGAACCCATTCCAACCACTTCCACTGACAAACGCGTATACATGGTGAAGTGGGTACCCAAGCAAAACTAATCTTCCTTTGTATTGCAGGTTAAGAAGGGTATCTGGTATCTCGATAGCGGATGCTCTAGACACATGACTGGAAAGAAAATCCTGCTCGCTGAATACAAGGAAGAGAAGGGTCCCTCTGTGACTTTCGGTGGAAATGGAAAAGGACACACCCGAGGGTATGGTGTACTTTCAAATGGTACAACATCCTTCAGAAGAGTCGCATATGTTGAAGGGCTGAAGCATAATCTTCTGAGCATCAGTCAGCTTTGCGACATGGATAACAAAGTGATTTTCACCAAGGAATCCTGCTTTGTCTCTGACAAAAAGGAGAAGATAGCTCTCAGCGGTTATCGTTTGGAAAATGTTTACGTTATAAACATGGACTCAACAACCACTGAGAACTCCTGTTTCTTCTCAAAGGCATCTTCTGATGTCAACTGGCTATGGCACAAGAGGCTCTCACATCTCAACTTCAAGACACTGAATACTCTTTCATCCAAAGAGTTAGTCACTGGTCTACCTCAACATTCATACGCCAAAGAATCCTTATGTTCAGCGTGTGAAAAAGGGAAGCAGACCAAGGCAAGCTTTAAGTCCAAGCAAGTTTCCTCAGTGTCATCTCCTCTTCAACTACTCCATATGGATTTGTTTGGCCCCGTTAACAAACAATCCATCGCTGGAAAGAAATATACGCTGGTCATAGTTGATGAATTCTCTCGTTATACATGGGTAATGTTTCTCCGTTCTAAGAGTGACACCCCTGAAGAACTCATCACCTTTGTTCGTAAGATGGAAACTCTGAACAATATGACTGTTCGCTCAATAAGGAGTGATCATGGAACTGAATTCAAAAACAGTTCTCTTGATTCCTTCCTTGAGAGCAAGGGTATTTCTCACAACTTTTCGTCAGTGAGAACACCACAACAAAACGGAGTCGCTGAAAGAAGAAATAGAACAATTATTGAAGCTGCACGTTCAATGCTCAGCGATTCTCACCTGCCTACTCAGTTTTGGGCAGAAGCTGTCAACACGGCTTGTTTTACGCAAAACAGGTCGCTGATAGTCAAAAGATTCAAAAAGACAGCCTATGAACTTTTTCATGGGAGAAAGCCTTCAATCAGCTTTCTTCACATCTTTGGTTGTCAGTGTTTCATACTAAACAACAGAGATGCCCTTGGAAAGTTTGATCCTAAGGCTGATGATGGAATCTTTCTTGGATACTCCTCAGTTTCCAAAGCCTTCAGAGTCTTCAACCGAAGAAGACAAACTGTAGAAGAAACTATACACGTCACGTTTGACGAATCCCGTTCAGCGAACTCTA
The DNA here is from genome assembly GCA_033807775.1 of Saussurea involucrata. Classification (NCBI taxonomy): domain Eukaryota; kingdom Viridiplantae; phylum Streptophyta; class Magnoliopsida; order Asterales; family Asteraceae; genus Saussurea; species Saussurea involucrata. Next base: position 246,914,486 of record CM066321.1, on the reverse strand, counting down.
AACCGAACGCTGATACAGAAGAACTGAATCAATGGATGTTTTCTCATCTTGGTGATTCAGAAGATGTTCCCACTACTCATACTCATACAACTGAAAATGATGGTCCTACTATCATTCCCAATATGCAGAATAGTGAAGCTGAAACATCTTGGGTCTCAGCTGTTCCTATAAATACTATACCCGCAGTTGATCCAAATGTCTCAGAAATTCCATCTATTTCTCAGCAATCAGTGAATGAAGTGACAAATGCAAGCATTCCTCTCTTAGCTGATTATCCAGAAGTCGCTGAAGCCTCATCTTCAGTTTCTCCAGTTCAGACTGAGTCAGCGACGCATGCTCCGGCTCAGCGATGGACTGTAAATCACCCAATCGATCAAATTCTTGGTGATCCCAACGCTGGTATTCAGACTCGTAGAAGTGCAGGTAATATTTGTTTATTTGTTAACTTTATTTCTCTAACTGAACCAAAGAAAATAGATGATGCCCTCAGAGATCCAAACTGGATCAGCGCTATGCAAGAAGAGCTGACCGAATTCGAAAGAAACAAAGTTTGGAAACTTGTTCGGAGACCAACTGACAAAACAGTGATAGGCACTAAGTGGGTCTATCGAAACAAGTTGGACGAACATGGTACTGTAACTCGCAACAAAGCTCGTCTTGTTGCTCAGGGATACAGACAAGAGGAAGGTATAGATTATGACGAAACCTTTGCTCCTGTAGCAAGACTTGAATCTATTCGTCTTTTCTTAGCATATGCTGTACACAAAAACTTCACTGTACATCAAATGGATGTTAAGTCAGCATTTCTAAATGGAAAGCTGAATGAAGAAGTTTATGTGGAACAACCTCCAGGATTCTCAGATCCTAAGCGTCCAGGTTATGTTTATAAGCTGGATAAGGCACTTTATGGCTTGAAGCAGTTGGAATGGAAGGTTCAGCAGTCTTCGCAGCATTTGAAGATTCAGCTTTGTCAGTCTTCACTTTAGTTAATTTCTTAACCTCAGTGGTCTTCTTTGCCTTGGGGACAATCTTCACCTTAGCTATCTTATCAGCTTTGGTGGCTGTGGGGCACTTACTAGCAATATGATCAGTGAGTCCACAGTGATAACATTTCCTATAACTAAAAGTAGTTCTAGGACCATTTGAGTGCTGAGCTTTTGATTTTGAAATAGAAGGACCAGTACCAAATAAGCTTTTGGCTTTAGAAATGGGAGGAACATTTACTTCTTCAGATTTCTTACCAAGGACATCCACTCTGAGTCTAGGAGTGGATCGTTGAATAGACCCACGCTGAGTAGATCCAGAGGTCTGATTCCTTGATCTAGGGGAATAAATCACTAAAGCTTTAGAATCATTCAGCTTTGGTACTAAAGTACCCTTCTGAGGATTTTGGTTCAACTCAATTCCTTTACCCTTATCTTTAAAGACAGAGTAGGTTTTGGATAAACCATTTTCTCTTTTACCTTTTGAAGAGGCAGAGATTTCCTCAGGGATAGGCGGTCTGGACGAGGAACACTGAGAGGATGAAGTATCAGCGACTGAGGATACGAAAGTTCCAAATAAGAGCATGGAACGATCAGTGGTTGGTTCTTTAGTTTCATATTTGTAACCAAGACCACGTTTATCACTCAGGGGTATCTGAGACTTAATTATCTCAGTGATCTTTGTTGAAGAGTTACACCATCCTTCAACAGTAGTTTTTTCATCTTTCAAAGCAGCGATAGCTTCTGCTCGTTCGATTTTGACTAGCTGATTTAAATGCACTTTATCTTTAAAATCTTCTTCAATTTTAGAAAGCTTTTCTATTTGAAGGTGACAGTTTTTAAGCTATTCAGCGAGATCAAGGTTTTGGTTTTCAACTATTGTTTTGCCATTCATGGCTTCATATAAACTTCTAGTCAAAAGATCGATTTTGCGGAGACTATCAGCTTCATCAATATTTGCAATATTTGTAAAGAAGGAAGGTGATACCTGAATTGCAGATGTTGAAGTAGAGGGAATGTCTGAACTTTCTTCCTCATCTTCAATCTTTGCCATAAGACAGAGATTGGCTTCATCATCCTCAGAATCAGATGATGATTCTTCTTCTTCAGAAGCAGCCCAATCGTAAACCATCAGGCCTTTGCCTTTCTTCTTGAAGCTTTTCAGCTTTGCATATTTTTCTTTCAGCTTAGAATATTTGTCATCTTTATTCCTGGGAATAAAGGATTTCTTGGGAAACGCTGAGTTTCTCGATACTTTCTTAGACCTGCACTCGTTAGCGAAATGTCCAATCTTTTCGCAATTAAAACAAGTAGCAGTAGCCTTATCAACAGTAGCTGATGCTCTTGGCTTATCAGTTATTGAAAGAGGTTTGTTCTTTCTGAACATTTTCTTTTTGGCGAATCTCCTGAACTTTTTAGTTAGGATAGCCAAAGATTCATCATCATCTGAAGAGTCAGAATCTGATGACCTTTCAGAGTTACTCTCTAACTCAGTGATAGTGACCGAGGGTCGCTGAGTAGAAGGTTCCTCTGAGATTAAAGAAACATGGGTGCTTTTGGAATCTTTTATAAGATTCTTCTTAAGATGGATTGATTGCTCATGATTCAGCATCGTGCCATATAAGGTAGCAAGGGTCATTGATCTTAGATCTTTTGACAGCTTGAGACACATAGAATAACTGTCCCACCTTTCAGGTAAACATTCTAGAAACTTTGTCAGTACTTCAAAGTTAGAATATTCCTTACCAACAGTTTTCAGATCTATTATTAAGCAATTAAAACGTTGGTGAACTTTAGAGAGAGTCTCATTCTTACCACAAATAAAACTTTCATACTGTCTTACCAGGTTGATATTTCGAGAGTCCTGGACTTCAGCAGTACCTTCATACTGAACACATATTGTGTCCCACATGGCTTTTGAGGATTTCAAGTTCATGACGGAATGGTAGACTTCGTCAGGAAGAGCCATGGATAGTATGGATCTGGATTTTGTGTCGATAGCCACTTTCTTCTTATCTTCGTCAGTCCACGTATGAACTTCTTTGGGTACCAGCCTTTCTGGAATAGCAGGTCTATTCTCAGCAGCAGGTACAGCGGCATCAATTCTTACAGGAATAAATGGGCCGTTTTCAAGATAATAAGGCATAGTAGGGTCTACACCTTCTAAGAAGAGAGTCATCCTATTTTTCCATAGATTAAAATTATCTCTGGAGAATCTAGGGGGTTTTGCAAGAGAACCATTGTCGATATAATTTGTGTTTGTGTTAGTAGTCATTTTTCAGGAATAGCACGAAAGAGAAATCTTAGTATAGATTAGATCTTGTTTATGAGATTAAACAAATCCGCTCTGATACCACTTGTTGGTCCCGAAGGGCTATACAAGTTTGTAGAAGGGGGGGTTGAATACAAACACCCAGATTTTACTTTTCTAAATTGTTTATTGATAAATCATTAACAATTTACAGCTTGTGGCGGAAACAAGATTAAGGATAAATCCTAAATCTAAACAAGTTGGAACACTAAGTTTCTTGCACTAAGAAGGAGAAGGAAATTACTAATAATAACCTATCTCAAGATAAGAAGAATGAACTTGTCCAGAGTTAGCAAGTTACTTCAAAATGAAGTGAGTTCTTCTTCTTATATACTGCATGCATTTAATGCATGGCAGTATACACTTTACACGTGGCAGCAGCTGATTGTTTGCATGTCATTGACCTTTGTTGACAACCTAAGTAGCCGCATGTTTGAACAGTGTAGTATCAGAGTGGTTGTACGATTTCAGACAGTAAGGAGGTTCTTTTCTGACATATCGTACGGAGTCGTGCAAGGGTGGTTAAGACAAAAGTACTTTGTACGGAAGACTTCATGATCAGCTTTTCGTTGATTCAGCGATCTATCATTCTTCATCAGCGAATGATAGAGTTCAGCGATAGCTAAAGTCTTGTACTTGATACTTCACGTTGATTGGACAAATCTGAGTCTTCGCTGATCCGCATCAGTTCATTAGGAGACTTATCGCTGGTTCTTGAGCTTGATCTTCGAGTTCAGCGTAGAACCTATGTTGACGTGAAACTTGTCTTCAGAGATCATAAGTAAACAACTAACTTATCAGCGATCACCATAAGTATTGAACAGACTCAGAGTATTATGGTGAACAGTTTCACTGAATGTTTAATCTAAAGAGCGAGAGTTCCTATCAGCGGTACTGGAAGATCTTAGTACTTATCAGCGATAGTGAAACTCTGATACATATTGTTTACTTACAATTTTCATTAAGTATATAAGAGAGGGTCATTATCAAATCACTGAGGGTTTGGATCAACATCTTTTGTCTAGAGCAGAAGGTCGGGTAGGTCGTAGGGATTTAGATTTCTCAGATCAGCATCTGAGAATTGATTCACGGTTTTGTTCTTCCTTTTGACCTTGTATATATTATAGGAAACCTTAGGTGTAGTTCTGGTTTGAGAAAACTTACAGTATATGACCTTGTCGATTTTCTCGATTGAGAAGACTTCATGTTTTGGCTTGGGTTTTGTTCTTGTGAAGATGTTTTCGAGGTCAGCACGAAGTTCGGGATCTTGGACTATTGGTGGCATTGGATCTCTGGCAGTTCTGTTGTAGAGATACCTATACACCACTTCTTCCATTTGAGGTGGAGGTGCACCAGGTGGAGGCATGGGTCTGCGCAGAGCATCCATTTTCTTCTTAATTTCTGCCACTCGATCCTCTGTGAGCTTTTTCTTTGGATCCAGAACCGGAATGTTTGACAGAGGGGTGGCACCAAAAGCCCAGTCTTCTTCTTCTTCTGGTTTTGTTGTAACATAAGCATCGAAAGAGCTCTTCATCAGTTTTTCTGTCGGAGGTTGATGCTTGGCCTTTTTCTTCTGCGGTTCCTCTGTCATAATCCCTTTGCCTTTGTCTTTCGCCATTGGTTTGTCTGCTTGTAGAGATGGGGTTTCCTCTGTGGGTTTTGGTATTTGAGGATCAGAGGGTTTGGTTGTAGGAGGTTCTATGGGGGTTGCCTCTGTTGGATTTGACACATGAGTTTTAGAGGGCTTGGTTGGTGATGTGGGTTTTGTTGGAGAGGCATCAGGTGTTTTGCTCAGATATTTTCTCTGTTTTTTAGCAATGGTTTTGATTCTTGGGTTGGTTCTAGGTGTTGGGGAAGGTAGTTCTTCTTCAGAAGATGTCAGAATTTGGAAGTTCTCTTTGGTTTGGACATCTGCTCCGAATACAGAGGGGAATTCCACAGAGTTGGGTGTTGCTCTGTGGTATGTTGTTGGTTTTCAGTGGTTTGGGGTTTTTGTGTTTTGGCGGGGGTTTCTTCATGGGTTGTTTCCACAGAGGTGGTTGTTGCCTTTGTGGACTGTTGTTGTCTTCCTTGGGTTTGAGTTGGGGGAACTTGGTTTAGGGGTTCTGCGGATACCGGTGGAGCTGGTAGGCCTCTATTTGCAGCATCTTCCCTTTGTTTCTCCCCCTCAGGATGATCTGATGGACTATCAGAGTCATCATCAGAGTCATCCTGACCCTTATCTTCTGTACCCTCTTCTCTGCAAGATTCCTCTGGTTTCTTTGGAGGAGTGGCACCTGCAGCAATCAGTTTTGCACATACATCGTCACAGAGACCAAGAAGAGTTTGGAGCTCTGCTTCTGTGTTATAGTGCATTCTGCCGATGCTTTCCCTGAAGTCTTTGACATAATTTGCGTTGGCAGCTGTGAAGGCTATGATGAGCTCTGTTACTTGATCGATCACTCCTTGGCCAAGTTCTGTGAGCTGAGCTCTAGTCATATAATCTGAGGGCTTCATGGCCAGAGTTGCTTCTGTTGTTTGCTCTTGAACTTTGTCGAGGGCCTTCTTTAATTCTTCAAGAGTAAGGCCCTTGGGGGTGGAGGCTTGATCTTTGAGTTGAGCTAAGAGATCTTTGACAGAAGTTTGGAAGGCAGAGGTTGTAGCCTTCTCAAACTCAGCAACAGCAGATGTGGCAGAGGTTGTAGCAGTTGTCTGTATCTGGGCTAAGGCATTTTTAACCTCTGTGGATAGGTTGTCCATTTTGGTGTTCAGGTTTGTGAGTGCCCTGGATGTAGTATCTGCAAAAGAATTAAAAGAGCTTTTCAACTCTTTTAAGGTATTGTCCACAGAGGTGACAAGGGTTTGGAACTCACCCCTCGATACATGTGGACTTGGTGTAACCTCTGGGGGAACACATTCGTCCCCAGAGTGAGTTCCCATTCCTGGAACACCTTCTTTCGTCCCTGTATTGATGTTGAGGATGGAAGGATTTCCCTCTAATCCTTGAGCAAAGGCTTTATTAGCTTCAGACTCTATAGAGGTTCTGATAAGGACATTGTCTTGATCCACTCCAGAGGTGGGGATATGAGTATCGTCCTGTTGACTCGGAGACTTGTCTAGAGTCTCTCCGTCTTTGTGCACTCTAAGCTCCTCTGAAGAGCTGTTTGGACCTATAGTAGTGTGCGTGGTAGAGGAAACAAATTCCTTTGTTAGTTTGGCGATTGTGGTATTGGGCGATGGACCACGAACTAAGGGTAAGTCCTTTTGAGAGGACTCCCCTGGAATGGTTTCCCTGGCTAAGATTGGCACAGAGGTAGAAAGAGTTACCTCTGCCCGGTCAGTTTGGGTTGGGATCGAGCCGTGCTGCTCTTGATCAATATTACCTTCTGCCACTAGACTGGTGGTAATAGATATGTGGGTTGCACTGGGATTTGGTTTGGGTTGTGTGCCTCTACTAGTCCAGGCATCTTTTCTTGCTTCTGCTTCTGTGGAGCATCCAAGTACTTCTTCTCCATCTATAGTCTCAACCTCTGTTGCTACCCTATGGCTTGGTGCTTCTACCCTGACTTATGGGCTTTTCCCTAGGTCATCATAGCAGGAATGAGTCCCAATCAGTTGCATGATATGTGGATGATAAAGACCTTTTCTTATTTGGTCTACTTCCTCTTCATCAGAATCAACCTCTGAGACTTCTACCCTAGTATCTGTAGTTTCAACCATCTCCTCTGTTGGATCTCCTAACATGGTGTCCATCTGATGGTCTTCTGCAGCTACCTCTTCTTATGGGCTTGCCCTTTGCACATCAAATCCGGGTTGAGTGAAGGGGTTCTGTAGTACTTCTGGAGTTTTAGACTGATTATTCTGTGGGGTTTGGTCATCATCATCTAAATCAGAAGAGATTCTACAGTCTGGTGCTTCTGTTGAATGATGAGATAGAGCTTCTGCAGTCCATCCAGAGGGGTCCAAAGAGTGTGCAATCCCGGGTTGTTGGAGGAAGATAGAAAAATCACCCTGATCTTCTGCATAGTTGATGGGTGAAAGGGATTGCAGAGGTTGCTCATTGGTTTCTTCTACCATTTCTGCATCCTCTGTAATGGTCCGCAGAGGGGTGTGAGGTTTCTTGATCTTTTTCTTGCTCTTTTTCCTTTTTGGCTTTGGGGCACCCTCCTCTGAAGACTTATGTTTTCTTTTCTTCTTCTCTTTTGGAGGAGGGGGTTGTGCAGATGATCCAACCTCTATTGCATGAGGAGGGGATAGTTGAGCAGCAGAGGTAGAGGTGCCCTCTGTAGTTTTCTTGTGGGTTTTCTTCTTCTTCTTCTTCTTCTTCTTGGGAGTGGTTGCAGAGGTTTTGCTCTTTGTTGAAGGGGAGAGAATTGCTTCCCTCTGAGCTTGAAAGTTGGCCTGTACAAGCTGATGTTTGGCTAAAGCTGCAGCCCATTGTTCATCTGACATCCTATCTACAACCCTAGTTCCTAATGGGGCTCCTAGACGCAGGGGTGTCACAGGACTCGGTTCTGGAGTCCTATGATCGCGTATGTATTCTAACTTAAGGGTTTTGTCTGTAGCGTATCCCAGAAGTTTCTTTGACAGAGGTCTGCAGAAAGGGTATTCATCTTTGTGCTCTGTTGGGGTGTTTTTGTTCAGGGGGTACATTCTGGCCGTTGGTCCCTCCATTGGCCATTTTTGTAGACGTAGCAGAGGCTCTAGCAGGACACCCAGAATTCTTTGATATTGCAGAGGAGGTAGACTTTTGGGTTTTCGTCCTTTGGCCTTCTGAGAGGAGATCATTCTGTCAATGGTGTTGACCATTTCTTGCATCATGATGGTGGAGTAGTCCAGAGGTAGATCATAATATACCCCGTACATTATGGTCAAGATTTGGTGTGAAGTTTGGTCTGGACTACCCACCTTCCCTGTTAGGCACCGATTTAGGATTGAGAAGAGCGTATTCCACAGAGGAGGAAGGCGATTTCTTCTGAAATCGTTTCTTTTTCTTAGGGTTGTGTTGTACCCTAACATTTCAACAAAACGGCAGAGCTCTTCGTCTGTTGGTTCTTCTGCGTATGCCTTTATCCCTAGTAGTCCTCTGGTGGGTATTTGAGATCGAGGTGCTCAGATTTGTCTGGTTTGGAGATGTAACCCTTGATTTGTCTATCTGCGGGGTCAAATCTGCTGCTTTGCCAGAATTGATTGAGCTATCTGGCAGGGATTTTATAGACAGTTTTGGATAATAGGGGGTAGAGGTAATGGTTTTCCAAAATGTGAAGCAGTATGGCGTGTGCTTCCCCAAAAGCCGTTTTTGAGGGAACCAAATAGTAGTTGTTTGGTTTCAAAGGAAGAACACGTTCAAAGTGTTCATGGGCAATGAAGTTTTGACGATGGGTGGTCGGAGCAAAATCTGCTTCATCGTCGGAGTGGTCTTGTTCTATGTTTCTGGCGATTTCTTGGGTTTGTGAGTTCTAAGAATGAGATGGGGAGTTCACCGGAGCGTTGGAGGTGGAAGCCATTGTGATTTTCTATGAAGAAAGAGAGTGGGAATGGAAGTTGCAGGTTATTGCAAGGTTCGCCGGAGAAGATAAAGAGAGGAAGTTCGTAAACGTTTAGAGATTGTGGTAAGTTTGGTTTTATACTGAAGAGATGGTAGAATCTGAAAGGGTAAATATTTGAAAGTGAATAAAATTTGGGATCCGTAAATGAGTACATACGGCTGGTTCAACTTTGCAGGAGAACGTGTGCCACATACGTCCAATCAGAAGATGCCACGTCATTAATGCCAGAGCATGATTAGATGGCGTGTTCGGCCCATTAATGCTTGGCGCGTGAGCTTTTCTATTTTCAGAAGTCTGTCACTCGCAGTAGATAACCCGTTCTTTTACAGAATATCCATAAAAGGCCAAGTGTCAGTGTCAACAGAGGCTCTGTGGTGGAGTGAGCTCTGTGATCTGAAACTTGTCTTTTTGTCTCCTCTGATGCTTGTACCTTTACCAAAAACGTTTGAAAGATCATTGGAGAGGATCGATAGATCTTTAGTATAAAGTTTTCATTCACAGAGGCTTTGAGGCTCTGTTGAGTCCAGCAGAGGCTCTGAGAGTGAAAATTTCTTATATCTAAAAATTTAGAGAACTTTTTGGTCATCCAAGTTTTTCATTGTGTTAAACACTGTTTTTAGGACATATCTGGAAATTTGTGTCCTGGAAAACTGTTTTGGAAATGGATTTTGTTCGAGAAATACTCTTAGAGTGTCTAGTTTGGGTGACAAAGACTCTTTTTGTGGAGTGAGCTCTTTTCCCATAAGACTTTCTTTCAGTATCCTTGTGTGTGCATTTGTACGTACAAATCCTTAAAGAAGACATTTAAGTTTGATCGACAGAGTTTCCGTATGAAATTTGCAGTTCTAGAGGATCCGGCTTACAGAGGCTCTGTTGAGCTCAGCAGAAGCTCTATGACCTTAAATTTCCCATAACGGAAGGCTCGAAAGTCTTTTTGATCATTTCTTGTTTGGAATGTCTTAAACAATGTTTATATGACGTATTTTGAAATTTGTTTCCTAGAAAATTGTTTTCAAAAAGGATTTGTACGAGTTACTCACTTTTGGTTCTTCTTTGTTCGGTAAAAACACCTGACTTCTGTGGATATGGTTGATCATATATTTTCTTTGGCTCCCCCTTGAATGATCAACCTCTGTAGATCAGTTCAAGATCTCCTTCTGCTCTCCCTTGACATATGCTTGGATCAAATGAGATAAGTTGTGTACAAAACATAGGTCAAAGTTATCAGACGTTCTGTAGAGATTGTCATACTCTGAGCAATCTCACAGAAGCTCTGTTGGTTACAGAACTTTTGATGATTAAGACTTTACATACAAAAGAGTTTAAATATATACATATTTACAAGAAGATCAAATCTTACTTACAGAGGGTTCAACTTATGTTAATCATTCCCAACTTACCCACCAAGAAAAGGAATCTTTTCTCATCTAGTGCCTTGGTGAATAAGTCTGCAAGTTGGTATTCAGTGGGCACAAAGTGCATTTCGATTGTGCCAAATTCAACATGATGGTTCAGAAAGTGATAACGAATATCGATATGCTTTGTTTTTGAGTGTTGTACTGGATTGGCAGAGATTGCTATGGCACTTTTGGAATCACAGAGGATGGGAATCTTGTATATGTTGTACCCATAGTCTTTGAGCTGAGTTTTCATCCACAGAACTTGAGAGCAACAGCTAGCAGCAACAACATATTCCGCTTCTGCTGTAGATGTAGACACACAGTTCTGCTTCTTCGAAGTCCAGCTGACTAAATTACCTCCCAGGAATTGACAACTCCCAGAGGTGCTCTTTCGATCAAGCTTGCATCCTCCATAATCTGAATCTGTGTATGCCTTAAGACCAAAACCAGAGTTCTTCGGATACCAGAGTCCAAGATTTTTGGTCCCTTTAAGGTATCTGAAGATCCTCTTTACAGCAATATAGTGGGATTCCTTTGGGTTAGCTTGATATCTTGCACAGAGGCATGTGGCATACATTTTGTCAGGTCTACTTGGGGTTAAGTATAAAAGAGACCCAATCTTACCTCTGTAGAGTTTGCACTCTACATATATGTCATTTGGATATGAGAATAATTTATTTCCAGTGGCCATTGGGGTCTTCATTACAGAGGCATTAGAGACTGTATTTTGAAAGTATGTCAGAGACATATTTTGCTTGATTTATAAAAATTCCCTCTGATTTATTGTTTTACTTGGAGTCCGAGGAAAAAAGTTAATTCTCCCATCATACTCATTTCAAACTCATTCTGCATGAGTTTTCAAAATCTTTGCACTGTTGTGCATTTGTAGACCCAAAAATAATGTCATCCACATAAATCTATACAAGCAAAATCTCATCACCTTTTCTTTTATAAAACAAAGTAGTATCGGTTGTACCTCTTTCGTAATTGTTATCGAGAAGAAAGGTTGAGAGTCTTTCGTACCATGCTCTTGGAGCCTGTTTTAGTCCATACAGAGCTTTGTCAAGGTAATACACGTATTTTGGGTACTTGGAGCTTTCAAACCCTGGTGGCTGTTGGACGTATACTTCTTCTTGGATTTCACCATTCAGAAAGGCAGATTTTACATCCATTTGAAAGACTTTGAAACCTCTGTGGGCAGCGAAGGCTAAGAAGATCCTTATTGCTTCGAGTCGTGCGACAGGGGCAAAAGTTTCATCGTAATCAATGCCTTCTTCTTGGCGATATCCCTTGGCCACCAATCTTGCTTTGTTTCTAATGACCACCCCATCCTCGTCCTTCTTGTTTTTGAAGACCCATTTTGTCCCTATGGCTTGTTTCCCTCGTGGCAGAGGTACTAGGGTCCATACTTTGTTTCTCTCAAATTGTAGAAGCTCTTCTTGCATAGCATCTTCCCAGTTTGGATCATCTAGGGCTTTGGCTCGATCACATTGATAAAATTTGTAAAGAAACAAAAATTAGCAGTGGCTGATCTTGTCTTGACCTTTTCAGAAGGGTAGCCAATTATAAGTCTTGGAGGATGGCTTTTTGTCCACTGTGTTGTTCTTGGAAGATGGTCATTTGAGTCATCAAGATTAACTTTTGTGGTTGCACACTGCGGTTCGTGTGCAACCTCTGTTGTTGATGGTTCTTCTGTGCTTATGATTGGTTCTTTATCTTGTGGGATGATTGGTTCCTCTGAGGAAGTAGAGACTGAGTCTTCGTTTTCCTCTGGTATTGATTCCTCTGTAGTCGCTGGAGTAGATATTTCAGAAGCCTCTGTTGTCGAATCTTTGGTCGTTTCATCTTCTGTTGGCTCCCCCTCAATACGTGCATCTGTATGATTCACAGAAGAGGATGAAGTATTTAATGGACCAGTTAGAGATATACCTGACTCAGACTGGTTTGAAGAAATTTCTACAGAGGCTCTGACGGCTCCAACAGAGGGATCAATATCATCATGGAACATCTCTTCAAATAGAAGATTTAAGTCTTCTTTTCTTGTCTTTGAGATGCCAGAGGATTCCTACTTTAGACCGAGTTCTAAGCTGATTTGTTCAGAAGTCTTTTGAAAGGAATCGTCAAAAGATACATTGATGCTTTCTACGATGGATCGAGACTTCAGAAGGTATACTCTGTAAGCTTTTGAAGTGGCAGAGTATCATATGCACTTTCCTTCATCTGCTTTTACCTCAAACTTTCCTCTTGCTTCTCTATCATTTAAGACAAAGCACTTGCATCCAAATACATGAAAGATTTTGATGTTTGGTCGCCTTTTGTTGATCAAATGATAAGGTGTTTTGATGTGCCTCTTTACAATGGTTGATCGATTTTGGGTGTAGCATGTGGTTGATACTGCTTCTGCCCAAAAAGACATTGGTAATCCACATGCTGTCAGCATAGTTCTTGCAGCCTCCGCAAGCGTGCGGTTCTTTCGTTCAACCACGCCATTTTGTTGTGGGGTGCGTGCAACAGAGAAGTTCTGTGAAATGCCTTCTTCTGTAAGATAGGTTTCAATGACAGAGTTTTTGAACTCTGTGCCATTGTCGCTTCTTAGTTTCTGAATCCTGCACTCATACAGAACTTGGATTCTTTTCATTAAATTTATCAGAATGTTTGGAACATCTGATTTCTTTCTGACAAATTCAACCCATGTAAATCTTGAGTATTCGTCGATCAATACAAGTATATATTTCTTGCCACCTCTGCTCTGTGTAGCGATTGGACCGCAGAGGTCGACATGAAGCATGTACAGAGGCCTAGTGCAAGATATATCAGTTTTGCCTTATGGGAAGCTCTTTTGAGTTTTCCCATTTCGCAGGCAGAGCACAAGTGATCTTTATTAAACTTAACATTTGGCAGACCTTTGACTAGATCAAGTTTAACAAGCTTATCTAGAGTATGAAAGTTTAGGTGGCAGAACCTGTTGTGCCATAACCATGCTTCTTCACTTTTACAGGCTACAAGGCATAGCTTGTCTTCCTTGTTCTTGGCACAAAAGTACATTAGGTAGAGATCGCCTCTTCGTTCGGCTCGCAGAAGTTCGACTCCTGTGTCCTCACCTTGTAGAGAACAGAAGGTTCTTTTGAACATTACGTCGAAACCCGTATCGCAGAGTTGGCTAACACTGAGAAGATTGTGTTTAAGGCCATCCACATATGCAACTTTGCATACGGATATGTTCTCCTTCTTGATGACTCCGTAGCCTTTAATGTACCCCTTTTTGTTGTCTCCAATGGTCACAAATCCACCATCGTGTTTTTCTTTGTATGTGGATAGTAGACCTCTGTCGCCAGTCATGTGCCACGAGCATCCGGAGTCTAGATACCAGATCGGCACATACTGCTTCTGCAAGACAATCAGAGAGTTTTAGGTACCCATATCCACATGGGTCCAAATTTCTTAGGGGTCTTCAAGTTTGCTTTAGCATTCTTGGTCTTTATTTTAGATTCTGGTGAAGAAACATTTTGTTTCTCACTCTTGGTTTTAGCATTCTTGTTGGGTACAAAGAGTAAACAATGTGGAGTTGAGAAGTGTTGGGTTAATTTATACATGGGATCAAAGCAATGACAATAATGAATGTGCGAAGAGATTTGCTTGAACTTTTCATTGAAAACATTAAATGGGGGCACAGAGGCATTACATTCTACCCTAACATTTGACTTCCTATTACAAGAAGACCTATGTAGGCAAGATTGTTGTTTGCAAAATCCTTTGTTGAAAGCAGCCTTCTGTGGTGGACTTCTGCAGGTTTCACTGTCACAGAAGAAAAAGATTTGTTATTTTTAGCCCATTTACCCTTCTGTTGCCATGTTAGTTTTTCTTTAATAGGCTTTAAGGATTTTCAAATCTTTGAACTTGTTGGATTTTGAGAGGACAGAGCCTTTTGTTGTTTAATTTTCTCAAGCTCAAGAGAGGTTTTGGCTTGTATACACATGTCCAAAAAGTCTGGACAGATAGGAACTCTTGTGATTTTCTCCTTGGGATGAATAGTTCTGTTAAGAACTCCAGAGGGAAGTTTAAAATCCTCTGGTTCCTCTGTTGTTGCTGGAGATGGTATTTCAGTAGCTTTTGTGGTTGTATTCTTTGTTGCATCATCTTCTGTTGGCCCCCCCTCTGCATTTTCATCTGTATGATTAACATAAGAAGATGAAGTATTAAAGGGACCATTTAGAGTTATACCTGTTTCTTTCTGGCTGACAGAAGATGATTCTCCAGAGGCTCTGACGGCTCCAGCAGAGGGATCAATGTCGTCATGGAACATCTCTTGAAATAGAAGATTTAAGTCTTCTTCTCTTGTTTTTGAGATGCCAGAGGATTCCCCTTTTAGACCGAGTTCTGAATTGATTTGTTCAGAAGTCTTTTGGAAGGTATCGTCAAAAGAAACATTTATGATTTCTACGATCGTTCGAGACCTCAGAAGATAAACTCTGTAGGCCTTGGAAGTTGCAGAGTATCCTATGAACTTGCCTTCATCTGCCTTTACTTCAAACATTCCTCTTGCTTCTCTATCATTTAAGACGAAGCACTTGCATCCAAATACATGGAAGAACTTGATGTTTGGTCGTCTTTTGTTGATCAAATGATATGGTATTTTGATGTGTCTCTTTACAATGGTTGATCTATTTTGGGTATAGCAAGCGATTGATATTGCTTCTGCCTAAAATGTCCTTGGTAATCCACATGCGGTCAGCATAGTTCTGGCGGCCTCCACAAACGTGCAGTTCTTTCATTCGACCACTTTATGGGAAGCCTTTTTGAGTTTTCCCATTTCACAGGCAGAGCAAAGATGATCTTTATTAAATTTAACGTTTGGTAGACCTTTGACTAGATCAAGTTTTACAAGTTTATCAAGAGTATGAAAGTTTAAATGGCAGAACCTGTTATGCCATAACCAGGCTTCTTCGCTTTTACAAACAACGAGGCATATTTTGTCTTTGTTTTTGGCATTGATGTTCATGAGATATAGATCTCCTCTTCTTTCGGCTCGCAGAAGTTCAATTCCTGTGTCCTCGCTCTGTAGAGAGCAGAAGGTTCTTTTGAACATTACGTCGAATCCCGTATCGCAGAGTTGACTTACACTGAGAAAATTGTGTTTTAGGCCATCAACATATGCAACTTTTCATACGGTTATATTCTTCTTCTGTATGACTCCGTAGCCTTTAATGTACCCCTTTTTGTTGTCTCCAAAGGTCACAGATCCACCATCGTTCTTTTGTTTGTAAGTGGATAGAAGACCTCTGTCGCCAGTCATGTGTCTCGAGAATCCGGAGTCTAGATACCAGATCGGCACATACTGCTTTTGCAAGACAATTAGAGAGTTTTAGGTACCCATATCCACATGGGTCCAGTTTTGTTAGGGGTCTTCAAGTTTGCCTTAGCATTCTTGGTATTTGTTTTAGCTTCTATTGAAGAAACATTTTGTTTCTTCTTACCCTTGGATTTATCATTTTCTTTGGGTACAGAGAGATGACAGTGTGTACTTTTGAAGTGTTGGTTTAATTTAAACATAAGATTAAAGCAATGACAGTATTGAATGTGCGAAGAGATTTGCTTGAACTTTTCATTAAATACATTAAATAGGGGCACAGAGGTATTACAATTTATCCAAACATTAGACTTTCTATTACAAGAAGGTTTATGTAGGCTAGATTGTTTTTTGCAAAATCCTTTGTTGAGTGTGGCCTTCTGTGTACCCCTTCTGTGGTGAACTTCTGCTGGTTTCACTGTCACAGAAGAAAAAGCTTTGTTAATTTTAGTCCATTTACCCTTCTGTTGCCATGTTAGTTTTTCTTTAACAGGTTTTAAGGGTTTCAAAATCTTTGAACTTGTGGGAATTTGAGTGGACATTAACTTCTTTTGTTTGAATTTCTAAAGCTCTAGAGAGGTTTTAGCTTGTATGCACATATCCACAAAGTCCGGACAGATAGGAACTCCAGTGATTTTCTCCTTGGGAGGAATAGTTCTGTTAAGAACTTCAGAGGTTTGTTTAAAAACCTCTGTGTCACTAGGTCCGATCTCTGACTTAGAGTCAGTCTATTGTGAGGTTCCCAGAGACTTTTTGACAGAGATTGAAGGTAACAAATCTGTGTTTTCAAACCACACATTTGTCATCTTCAGAGGTTTCCTCTTGTGAGGTTCCCCAGAGACGTTTTGCCTTTTACTTACAGAGAGAAGATTTGGAAATCCAGGTTTTCTTGTATCTCCAATGTGAAATAGAGAGGTCAGAGACTTGTCTCTTTTGGTTCCGGTATAAGGATCTATATCGCAGAAGCCAATTCCCCGTCTCCCTATTTGTGTGTTTATTTTTTCGTACACCTTCTGAGTATCTTGAAATTTCTTAATTTGAAGATCTCTTCTGAGTAAATCTTGACAGAGGACTTTTGTTTCCTTTTGAAAATAATGTTTAAGAGCTAGAATGTTCATTCTGTCGGTCTCAACGTCCACTAGTTTTTTTGATTTTGTTTTTAATGCAGAGTTAAGTTCAGAAATCTTTTCTTTCAAAGGATTTAGGTGTTTGTTCCAATTTGTTTCAATTTCTTCCTTTTCTTGAAAGATTTTGGCCTTTTCTTGAGTGAGAAGTCTAGCTTCTCTCTCAAATAAGGTAAGCTTCTTTTGAATACTTTCGCAGGGCTTTTTAAGTTCTGTGTATTCAATGTTTAGTTTGAGCAAATCAGCTTCTGCTTGACTAGGGTTAGAGTTAGAAGTGGATACCTCACTATCTGAGTCGGATGAGCTGACCTCTGCCATTCCACAGAACAAGGCGTTTTTGTCGCCTTCATCAGATGATTCGTCTGACAGCTAGTTCTCCTGATTCACCATTAGTGACTTATGAGCATAAAACTCCGCTTTCTTTTTGTAGTAAGCAGATTCCCTCTGTGGGCGGTTAGATTTGCTCCTGCAGTCAGCGGCATAATGACCTGACTTGCCACAGTTAAAGCATCCTTGGTTCTGGGAACCGTTGCCAGCTCTGTCGTCCGACCTCTGTCGGTCACCACCTCTTTCAGTTCTACATTCATTGGCGTAGTGGCATGGCTTTCCACAGTTGTAACATACTTGGTTATGTGAAGTGTTGCCAACTTTATCGTCTGACCTCTGTCGGTCACCACCTCTGTCAGTCAACCTCTGTTGGTCGCTACCTCTGTCGATCGACCTTTCATTTGACCCTTCTCTTCCTCGATCATCTCTTCCATAGCGTTCATTGCCAGACTTCTTCTGGTAACCTCTACTGAATTCCCTTGTCAAAAGGGCTAACGATTTTGCAATAGAGGCCATTGATGTCTCTTCTTCTTCCACCACCTCCTCATCTTCACTATCAACGATCAATATTTTCTTTTTCTTCTCCTTCTTTACCTCTGTAGCTTTCTCCTTTGGCTTTTCTCTAGCTTCTGTGGTCTTTTCGACCAGTGCAAGAAGTGCACTGATTTGTGCTTTTGCTTGTGCGATTTGAGGCTCTTGGGCTGCCAATGTTCCATAGAGATCTGACAGAGTCCAGGAGTCTAAGTCCTGATTTGTTTGCAGAGACATGGACAACTGGAGCCATTCTTCATTTAGACTCTTTAGGAACATGACGTTGTTCTCTTCAGAAGTTCTGTGAATCCCGAACTTCTTGCACTTGTTGATTAGAGAGTTAAACCGATCATATGTCGTCTGCAGAGATTCGGTCGACAGAGCTTTGAATGCATAGTATTAATTTATGCATTGGGCTCTGCGGTTCTTCTGAGTTTTGGCCCCACCCTCCAGTTGTTTTTCCAGTTCCTTCCATAGATCGTATGCAGACTCACACGCATCTAGGGATTGGAAAAGGTCATTGGGTATGGCCATTATCAGAAGTCTCTTTGTTTTCTGAGCAACCTCATATTTTGCCCAATCAGGTTCGGACCATTTATCCTTGGTCTTTGGTTTCTCGTACGCAGGAACCGCAGGAGTGTCACCTGTGGCAGGAATACGTGGTACCGTGACCATGGGAACGAAGGGAGGATTGTTGATAAAGTGCATGAGTTCTTTGTCAGTACCCTCGAAGAAGTGAATCATTCGTATCTTCCACTGAGGGTACTCATCTCTGAGTAATGTGGGTGGCTTGGTTAAGGAACCAGCGGTGAAGAAGTTGTTTGAATTTGTCATTTTGAGAGAGTGATAATTCCAGAAAATAGGGTAAGCTTTCTGAAAGCTTTGAGCAGTGTACTAAAATGGAGATTTAACTGTAGTAACAGGTTCTGTAAGTATACCAAGGTCGAACAGGTCGAGAGTGGCAGAAAAACAGAATGAATGAAGAACAGGTTAATATCAGTCCAAGTTTCTACCAAAAATCATTGTTAGAGTGGATCACTTGATATAGAAAATCAAGGAAGGCTCTGATACCAATTGTTGGTTCCTGTTTTGCTTAACAATGATGATTCTATCAAATTAGTTCAAACAATATATAATGCGGAAGCGTTTTAACGAACTAACATATATTATGAGGTAGAATAACACACAATATCAAATACAAGAAGTGTAAATAAGACAGATAAATAGCTTAATGATTCACTGTATTTGATATAATAAGAACACCTAGAACACCGAAAGGTTTGACAAGAAATTGTTCTAAAGGTGTGTGTGTTGTGTAAAAAGCTAAATAGAAGAGTTCACATGAACCTTCTATTTATACTACTTCTAAAGGGGACAATAAGGACTGAAGGTATAAAGACACTGTTGAGGAATAGTAGCTGGAAGGTACAAAACACTATTTTGGAACTGTTGCAGACACAACGTTCATTAAATGCTCCGTATTCAGCTTTAGGCGGAAACCTACCAGAGTTTGACACGTGGAATTTTCAGGTCACGCCCTTGTACGATTGATCTTCAGAACCTTCGAATGGCATATATTGTAAGAAGCATGTTCGTCCTTGTTTAGATCTTTTGCGTAGATCTTCTTTTTACCACAGAAGCTCTGTCAAGTATGAAAGAAGCTCTGTGGCCTTGTCCGCTTAGAAGAGTCTTCTGATGTTTCTTCACTTTTGTCTTCTTGATTAACCCATCAGAGCCTCTGTCGAAGACTTCTGTCTTCTCGGTTACTCGGCTACTCGGCAGAGCCTCTGTTGGTGTCGATACTTAGTCTATTTTTCCAATACTTCTATTTATCATAAAGATTGTAGCTAACATTCTCTATTTACCGAATTCCGCAAGTTAATATTATACTTGTTAGCGACACATATGGATTGAAACAACACATGAGTTTAAACACAAAGAGTAAATTTCATTTACGAAATATACGGTTACATCTAAAATAACTCGACCATCGATGGTCGAACATTCAAAACTAAGATAAAAAATTCTCTAAGTATTAGGAGGAGCGTCGGCACCATCCTTGCCCGAAGCTTCACCCTGGGGGTCCTCGTCCACTTCTTCTTCTTCCTCCGCCTCCTTCTCATCGTCGGAGTCGAGATCTTTCTCGGACCCGACTTTGGCCAGGAAGAAGGCTAACTCCTCAGTCGCAGACGCGAGGGGATTCTTCCCCGCCAAGTGCTGCCGCATAATCGCCGCCCGACCTGTCAAGCGAGCGAGGGCAAAGGTCGACATAGCCTCTTCTTTGAGTTCCCTCACCTCCTTCTCCAGGTCTGCCACCTTGGACTTGGACTCCTCGACCTCTTTCTCCTTCATGTCCAAGGACGCTTGCCTCCTGTCCAACTCCTCTCTTTGGTCGGCAATCACAGAGAAGGATTGCTTCAAACGAAAGTGTAACGTCCCAAAAATTACAAGGAAATTTAAATTTTTTAAATCATACTTTTCATTATAAAACAACCATAATTTAATAATCCACGTCTTAAATAAAATTAACGTCGTTACTTCAAACCATCAACAAAGTTTATGCAGCGGAAAATTACATAATTAAATTCAAAGGGTTTGTAAGTGAGAGTTTAACAATAGTTGACACTCCGCGCTCCATGTGTGTACGGTCAAGCCCGACTGCCGCCCGCACCTGAAATAACAACATATTGGGAAAGGGTAAGCTAAACGCTTAGTGAATCCAACCACGCACGTAGGTAGCAACCCCACGCATATCGCCCCTACTCGCAAGTAGGCAACATCACCATTACCACGAATATCATACCACATAATGATTATTATATGAGCACGAACCTCAGTCCCACCGAGTACACAAAATACATTAATACAAGCTCAGTCCCACCGAGCCCTCGGTCCCACCGAGTAAAAATTGCTGTACTAGCTTAGTCCCACCAAGCCCTCGGTCCCACCGAGCCCCTCAGTCCCACCGAGGTGTACACATGCATATATATATTCCACATACGAATTTAATAAATCACAACCAGTTATCACATCCCATCTAGTTCACGTAAGCACATAAATACACGTAATCACACGTAACACAAAATAACGACATACATGAAATTCCTAACTACGCGGCGAGAGAACTCACCTCAAGGCTAAGCAACGTGCTCACGAAACGCAACACCAACCCGGAAATCTTCTTCACTTTCTCCCACCTAAATACGTATAAAAAGTCAAAGGAAAGTCCCGACCCATAACACGTTTACTAGTTTTCAAACGACTAAAAATTCCAGCTTTTTATTAGAAATTACGGGTCTGTTCGGGACCTGATTTACCCCCTTAAAACTGATAAATACAGAAATTAAAATTCATAATTACGAAGTTCTAAGTCTTACGGTTTCAGGGACGTATCGCACGCGTCCTAACGATTTTTCTATAATTTACTATAGATTTTACCAAAATGCTTCGCAGAACAGCGAACACCCGGACCTTTCAGTACAGCATGGCAACTTCGCCCTAGCTATGGTCCGAATTGGTCTTTCCACAAAACAGAGGAAACTTAATAGACTCCGAAACGAAACGTTTGGCACCAGTCCCATCCCAAACCGACATTCCAAGCAAAAGTTATGCGTAAAACAAAACAGGGACAGAAAGCTGGAAGTGTTTCGGACCAGGCTGTATAAACAGCCCCATACGGCCCAGCTACAGGCCTAAACGGACTTTCGGCAAAACATGAAAAACTTTCCTGACTCGATTAGTGAACTTTGGCCACCGATTTCATTAAAATCCGAGCTATGAGTAAAAAGTTACGGCCATAACAAAACAGTGGCAGAAAATCGACATTCACATAAAATGACAAATCACCAACTTGCGACTACTTTTTCACCTAGCTAGAGGCTGAACCAGTTTTCCGCTAAAACACAGAAAACGTGGCCGACCCTGTACTGGAACCGTGGGTACCAAGTTTGGCTCAATCGGAGCTACGAGCAGAAAGATATGGTTCATACAATAACAAGGCAGATTCCAGAATTTTTACATAAAATGATAAAGCGGCTTCTACAATGGGATCGGCGGTTTAGGGTCGCAACTCCGGTGGCGTTAGGGTTCCGCCGTGGAGGACTTAGGGTCTAGCCCCGCCCACTGCCACCTCCGGCAGTGGGGCACGGCGGCGGCGGCTCTCCGGCGACGGTTCTCCGCACGCACTTACCACCCCATTCTCGCACCACCTCCCTCTTTACTCTCGATTGCCAAACCAAACCGACACATACACACATACACAGCCACCGCCGTCCACCCACGGCCGCCGTAGCGGCGGCAGGCGGCGGTGGTTTCCTCGCCGGAAAAACGAACAAGGAGAGAAAACGATACGGAACAAGGGGAACGACTTACCTTTCGATGTTTGCTCCTCCTCCCTTGACTTCTCCGGCGACTGGTGGTAGTGGTGGCGATCTCCGACGACTGGAACAAAGCCCTCCGGCGACTCCACTCTCTCTCTTCTTCTCCGGTCCTCTCTATCTCACGATCTCTCTCTCTCTCCTTCCTACTTCGGCAATTGAAACCAAAAGAAAACCACAAAAAAAAACAAAGGGGGCTGTTTTGCTGCTGCCGTTTGGAAACCAACGAGAAGAGAAAAGGGGGGGGGGTCGGTCCCCCTTCTTTGGCCGTTCAAACCACCACAATCCCCTTTGTCCACGTTTGACCCCTATGCTCAACACTTTGACACCTTTTGGTCCCTGAATTTCCATAAAAATGCAAAAGAGAGTAAGGTTTGCCATACATAACATTCGAGGTCCCTTTGACAACTTCCGTTAAAGAGACTCGCTTTTTAAAAAAAAAAATACATTAAGGATTCTAAAAACCATACCGGGACACGGGCTTTACAACTCTCCCCCGCTTGAATTAGACTTCGTCCCCGAAGTCTACTCCTTCAAACAGCTCCGGATAATTCTCTCGCATCTCCGCTTCAGGTTCCCAAGTCCACTCGGAACCCTTTCGGTGTCTCCATTGAACCTTCACCAAACCAACAACCTTGTTCCGCGAGGTTCTCGTCCTCCTGTCAAGAATAGCAACTGGATTTTCCACGTAATTAAGCCGCTCATCGATCTGAATATCTTCGAGCGGTACTACTGCGGACTCATCCATCACACACTTCCGCAATTGCGAAACGTGGAAGGTGTTGTGAATCAAGTTCAGTTCCTCCGGTAGCTCCAACCGGTAAGCCACTTTCCCCACGTGGGCGATGATCCGGTAAGGCCCAATATAGCGAGGCCCTAGCTTCCCCGCTTACGAAACCGGATCACCCCTTTCCAGGGTGAAACCTTCAACAATACATAATCACCCACCTGAAACTCCAAGTCGGATCGCCTTTTGTCGGCGTAGCTCTTCTGCCGACTCTGTGCAGTAACCAAACGATCCCGCACCATCTGAATTGTCTCGGTCGTCTTCAGCACGATGTCAGTACTCCCTAACACCCGATGCCCAACCTCGCCCCAACAAACGGGCGTCCTGCATTTCCTACCGTACAACAACTCGTATGGCGGCATACCAATACTAGAGTGGTAGCTGTTGTTGTAGGAAAATTCCGCCAAGGGTAGGTACTGATCCCAACTACCTCCAAAATCGATGACACAAGCTCGAAGCATATCCTCGAGGGTCTGAATAGTTCGCTCGCTCTGTCCGTCCGTCTGTGGATGAAAGGTCGTGCTAAAGTGTAACCGTGTTCCCATCTCCGACTGGAACTTCTCCCAAAACCGAGAGGTAAAACGAGTATCCCTGTCGGAGACAATCGAAACTGGCACCCCGTGCATGGCCACAATCTCACGCACAAACACCTCCGCAAGCTTCTCCGCCGAGGAGCTCTCCCTGATGGCCAAGAAGTGAGCACTCTTGGTCAGACGGTCAACAATCACCCAAATGGCATCATTCCCACGGGGAGTCCTCGGGAGTTTCGTTATGAAGTCCATGGTAATCTCTTCCCATTTCCAAACCGGGACCTCCAACGGTTGCAATTTCCCATGAGGTCGTTGATGTTCCGCTTTGACCTTCCGACAGGTCATACATACCTCCACACATCTAGCCACATCCCGCTTCATGCCAGGCCACCAGTAACCTTCGCGCAAGTCCCTGTACATCTTTGTAGCCCCCGGGTGAATCGAGAACTTGGACTTATGCGCCTCATCCATTAGTACCTGCCGGTTCCCACCGATGAATGGAACCCACACCCGACCATGTCGAGTTAACAACCCCCGACTATCACGAACAAAATTCGAGATTTCCCCCGACACTCCTTCCCGCTTTGCATTTTCCTCCAAGACAGCCACCTCTTGGGCGCTTCCTATCGACTCCAGGATAGGTGTAATCACTGTCAATCACTGACAATAACCCCTCAGTGGCTCACCGACCGGATGTCGGCTGAGTGCGTCCGCGACCACGTTCGCCTTACCTGGGTGGTAAAGTATTTCGCAGTCATAATCCTTAACCACATCGAGCCACCTTCGCTGACGCATATTAAGGTTCTGCTGGTTCATCAAGTACTTGAGACTCTTATGGTCAGTGTAGATCGTACACTTGACACCATAGAGATAGTGCCTCCAAATTTTAAGGGCAAACACTACCGCTCCCAACTCCAGGTCATGAGTCGGGTAATTTGCTTCGTGAGGCTTCAGCTGTCTAGAAGCGTAGGCTATGACCTTTCCGCGCTGCATAAGCACGGCACCCAAACCCTGATGTGAGGCGTCACAATATACCACCAAATCCTCCATGCCTTCGGGTAAGGTTAACACAGGAGCCTCACACAACCACCTGCGTAGCTCTTCGAACGCCTTCTGTTGATCCTCACCCCAACTGAAAGCCGTAGATTTCTTTGTCAATCGCGTCATCGGTAACGCGATCTTAGAGAAATCCTGAATAAACCTTCGATAATACCCCGCTAATCCCAGAAAGCTTCGCACCTCAGTAGGAGTCTTCGGCACCTCCCACCGCATCACAGCTGCAATCTTAGCTGGGTCAACCATAATACCATCCTGGTTTACGACATGTCCTAGGAACTGGACCTCTCGTAACCAGAATTCGCACTTGGAGAGCTTAGCATACAGCTTCTCCCGCCTCAAAACTTCCAAAACTTCTCGCAAATGCATCTCATGGTCTTCCTTCGACTTCGATTACACAAGAATATCATCGATGAACACAATCACCGAACGGTACAACATCGGACTACACACTCGGTTCATGAGGTCCATGAACGCTGCAGGTGCATTGTTGAGTCCAAAAGGCATCACCACAAACTCGTAATGACCGTATCGCGTACGGAAAACCGTCTTTTCCGTGTCCTCACTCCTGACCCGCATCTGGTGGTACCCCGATCGCAGATCAATCTTGGAGAACCATGAGGCCCCCTGAAGATGGTCGAACAAATCGTCAATCCTTGGCAAAGGATAACGATTCTTTACCGTAAGCTTATTCAGCTCTCGATAGTCTATGCACATCCGCTGTGATCCATCCTTCTTCTTCACGAACAAGATAGGTGCCCCCCACGGCGAACAACTCGGTCTAATGAACTCCTTTTCGAGTAGTTCTTGCAGCTGGGCGTACAGTTCTTTCATTTCCGGTGGAGCCAGGCGGTAGGGTGCCTTGGCCACCGGAGCAGCACCCGGAATCAGATCGATTCTAAACTCTACCTGTCGTTCAGGAGGTATCCCCGGTAACTCGTCGGGAAACAAATCGGCAAACTCCCTCACGACTGGCACATCTTCGGCAGTCTTCTTCGCCTCGTCAACACGCGTATCTATCACGTACGCTAAGTACCCCTGACCACCATGCTGAAGGTGTCTCCGAGCCCTCGCCGCGGAACATATGGCCGAAGACCGTCTAGACGAATCTCCCTGCACTAACAGTTCTCCCCCGCTTGGGGTTCGAACTCGCACTTGCTTGTGACGGCAAACGATCTCCGCGTCGAACTTATCCATCCAATCCATGCCCACAATCACACAACGCTCCCGCATAGTAATCGGGATCAGGTCGATGGGAAACCTCACCACTGAGATCTATAAGGTGCACCCGCGAAACACGTCTGTGACCGTCAAGGTCCTATCATCAGCCACCTCAACAACCAGAGGATAACTCAAGCGTCCTACAACTCGGCCTAAACCCTCGCTAAAAGCGCGGGACACAAAAGAGTGAGTAGCCCCGCTATCAAACATCACAACTGCAGGCACCGAGTTAACTAGGAATGTACCTAACACCACTTTATGTGTAGCTTGTGCCTCCTCCACTCTCAGTTGATGAACTCTACCTCAGGCCGCCTCCAGCACCGCAGCATGTGAAGCATACTGCGCAGTACTCATGAACTCCCTAATCTCGGTACGTAACATATCCTTGTACCGCGTCATCTTCATGTCCTCTGAAGCAGCATACTGAGGACAGAATAGTGCCATCTCCTTCACCGTCTTTGTAGTCTGAGTGAGCTCCCAGAACTCTTTAGCTATCCTCTCCATCTCCACTAGAGGCACATACCCCGCACGAAAACGTACAACGAACTCCTCCCAGGTCAAAGTAGCATACAACAACTCTAGCTAACTACGCTCACGCTCAACTCCTCGGATTCTCCGTGACCTTCCCCGACTCGAGCATGGATCATGTGCTTCAGATAGTAGGAGCTCTGCTACTACCCTTCACACCTATCCTTACTCGTTTCGAGTCCTGTCCCATGACGTCCAAGTAGTTGGTTACCACAAACAAACACATATGTCCATTCTAGTAAATGCTAACACTTTTCCTAGTTCCCTAGAAAAGTCATATCACCCCACTACGCTTGCTAGGACGGAAACCCCACTAACCTTGACGAGTCGGCTCGTGAGTGCACAGTCGTATACAGTGTAAAACTAGATAGACGTTCGAATAAGAGATTCTATCCTAGAACGGTTGGACTCAAACAAGAGCTGCGCAATAGAACTAAATCCAATATTCTAAGGCTATTCAGTTCCTACTGTATACAACCTAAAGTGCATTCGCTTAACAACCTATCAAAGCTAGCATGAGTTCCTATAAGCATGTAACAAGCATACAGTACCATACAGTTCACATAAGCAATCTAGCATGCATACTCTATGCCTAGAAAGCGATATTTACACTAAGTTCCTTACCTTCCCAGTTGGCGTCGGCTGACTGTACACACTGCGCCCACGATCACCGTTTCCCAAACGGGTTTTCTCTTTTCATTTAATTTTTAAAAGATTTTAGTAAAAGAATTTAAAGATCTCTTAGCTGCAACTTGAGACCAAACACACCGAGGTGTGCTTGATTCACTCAAGCTGTGCTCTGATACCAAGTTGTAACGTCCCAAAAATTACAAGGAAATTTAAAATTTTTAAATCATACTTTTCATTATAAAACAACCATAATTTAATAATCCACGTCTTAAATAAAATTAACGTCGTTACTTCAAACCATCAACAAAGTTTATGCAGCGGAAAATTACATAATTAAATGCAAAGGGTTTGTAAGTGAGAGTTTAACAATAGTTGACACTCCGCGCTCCATGTGTGTACGGTCAAGCCCGACTGCCGCCCGCACCTGAAATAACAACATATTGGGAAAGGGTAAGCTAAACGCTTAGTGAATCCAACCACGCACGTAGGTAGCAACCCCACGCATATCGCCCCTACTCGCAAGTAGGCAACATCACCATTACCACGAATATCATACCACATAATGATTATTATATGAGCACGAACCTCGGTCCCACCGAGTACACAAAATACATTAATACAAGCTCAGTCCCACCGAGCCCTCGGTCCCACCGAGTAAAAATTGCTGTACTAGCTTAGTCCCACCAAGCCCTCGGTCCCACCGAGCCCCTCAGTCCCACCGAGGTGTACACATGCATATATATATTCCACATACGAATTTAATAAATCACAACCAGTTATCACATCCCATCTAGTTCACGTAAGCACATAAATACACGTAATCACACGTAACACAAAATAACGACATACATGAAATTCCTAACTACGCGGTGAGAGAACTCACCTCAAGGCTAAGCAACATGCTCACGAAATGCAACACCAACCCGGAAATCTTCTTCACTTTCTCCCACCTAAATACGTATAAAAAGTCAAAGGAAAGTCCCGACCCATAACACGTTTACTAGTTTTCAAACGACTAAAAATTCCAGCTTTTTATTAGAAATTACGGGTCTGTTCGGGACCTGATTTACCCCCTTAAAACTGATAAATACAGAAATTAAAATTCATAATTACGAAGTTCTAAGTCTTACGGTTTCAGGGACGTATCGCACGCGTCCTAACGATTTTTCTATAATTTACTATAGATTTTACCAAAATGCTTCGCAGAACAGCGAACACCCGGACCTTTCAGTACAGCATGGCAACTTCGCCCTAGCTATGGTCCGAATTGGTCTTTCCACAAAACAGAGGAAACTTAATAGACTCCGAAACGAAACCTTTGGCACCAGTCCCATCCCAAACCGACATTCCAAGCAAAAGTTATGCGTAAAACAAAACAGGGACAGAAAGCTGGAAGTTTTTCGGACCAGACTGTATAAACAGCCCCATACGGCCCAGCTACAGGCCTAAACGGACTTTCGGCAAAACACGAAAAACTTTCCTGACTCGATTAGTGAACTTTGGCCACCGATTTCATTTCAATCTGAGCTATGAGTAAAAAGTTACGGCCATAACAAAACAGTGGCAGAAAATCGACATTCACATAAAATGACAAATCACCAACTTGCGACCACTTTTTCATCTAGCTAGAGGCTGAACCAGTTTTCCGCTAAAACACGGAAAACGTGGCCGACCCCGTACTGGAACCGTGGGTACCAAGTTTGGCTCAATCGGAGTTACGAGCAGAAAGTTATGGTTCATACAATAACAAGGCAGATTCCAGAATTTTTACATAAAATGATAAAGCGGCTTCTACAATGGGCTCGGCGGTTTAGGGTTGCAACTCCGGTGGCGTTAGGGTTCCGCCGTGGAGGACTTAGGGTCTAGCCCCGCCCACTGCCACCTCCGGCAGTGGGGCACAGCGGCGGCGGCGGCGGCTCTCCGGCGACGGTTCTCCGCACGCACTTACCACCCCATTCTCGCACCACCTCCCTCTTTACTCTCGATTGCCAAACCAAACCGACACATACACACATACACAGCCACCGCCGTCCACCCACGGCCACCGTAGCGGCGGCGGGCGGCGGTGGTTGCCTCGCCGGAAAAACGAACAAGGAGAGAAAACGATACGGAACCAGGGGAACGACTTACCTTTCGATGTTTGCTCCTCCTCCCTTGACTTCTCCGGCGACTGGTGGTAGTGGTGGCGATCTCCGGCGACTGGAACAAAGCCCTCCGGCGACTCCACTCTCTCTCTTCTTCTCCGGTCCTCTCTATCTCACGATCTCTCTCTCTCCTTCCTACTTCGGCAATTGAAACCAAAAGAAAACCACAAAAAAAAAAACAAAGGGGGCTGTTTTGCTGCTGCCGTTTGGAAACCGACGAGAAGAGAAAAGGGGGGGGGGGGTCGGTCCCCCTTCTTTGGCCGTTCAAACCACCACAATCCCCTTTGTCCACATTTGACCCCTATGCTCAACACTTTGACACCTTTTGGTCCCTGAATTTCCATAAAAATGAAAAAGAGAGTAAGGTTTGCCATACATAACATTCGAGGTCCCTTTGACAACTTCCGTTAAAGAGACTCGCTTTTTTAAAAAAATAAATACATTAAGGATTCTAAAAACCATACCGGGACACGGGCTTTACAGAAAGTTCACGTCGTCCCTCGCATGTCCGACAGCTTCCAGCTCGTTCAGGGCATCGTCGAGTCGAACGGACATGTCCTCGGCACGTGCCAGAGCGGACTTCTCCCTCTCCAGCGCCACATCCTCTCTCTTAAGAGCAGAGGACACCAGAACCTCGATCTTCGTCGTCTCAGCATGCAGGGCCAAGGAAGACTGAAACGTCTGAAATACATGAAAACCCGTTAGTAAAATACACGACAACAACAACTACAACGACAACGACAACGACAAATGAAAAACAAAGTCTTGAAAGATAGACTTACCATGAAAGCCAGACCGGCGACATAAGACCCCGCGCTCTCCATAGAAACCCCGTTAAAGTGCTCCCTGAAAGAGGGGAGCTGAAACTTATCCAAGTGGGGGAACAAGCTTGTCCCGTCCAGGACATTGTCAACCATGAAATCCAACGGCAACGTAAAGTTTACCGTCGTTTCTTCTTTCTCACCCTCTCCCGTCTGCGCGCCCTTGCCCTTGTCGGTCGTCGAGGGGCCTGACGTAGCAGTAGGAGACACCGTCGATTTCACCGGATGCGCAGGATCGACGGGTGTCGCGTCGATCGTGTCGGAAGTCTCCTCGACAGATACGGTCGATGCCTTTAATTTCTCAGGCGAGAAGACTCTCAATGAGCCACCCGTCTTCGAAGACGGTTCCTTCAGAATGGACGTCTGTTAATGCCAAAAATCGCACCAAAGGGACAACTTAACGTCGATGTGGACTTTAACAACTAAAGAAAGGAATCATTCGACAAAGGCGTGCGACAAAGACAAAAATGTAAATGAGACAGAGGATTTGATGATGCAGGAAAAACCTCAACGAGGAAAAAACCTGCGGACGACAATGGATGTCGTCGCTGCACTATGGTCGCCAATCAGGGGCGATGTCCTTGGTGTTCCGGGTCTCGAACGTATAGAGATTACAATACAAATGAAGGGAAAGACATCAAAATGTAAAGTACAAGTGTTTGAAATGTAAAAACAGTGTGCGTCGTGTGTGAAAACAATGTGTGAACTGTTGGTCGAGAGTGAGAGTCGTGCGTCGAGAGCGATCTTCTATGAATGATCTCTTTGCTTCGAATGAAAATTCTTTGAGTGTTTGCGTTTGCTTCTGCTGTTCGATGTTCGGTCCTCTTGTTCTATCTTTCCCCCTCTATTCTTCGATCCCCTGAAACTGAGGATTGAACTTGGGATTTATAGTCTTCGGATGATTTTAATTGAATCATTATGATCTTTGATGATTGTTGTAACGGTCGTCGTCTCCAATGTGGGATTAGATGCTCATAACTGATTTCGTCGGTTATAGCCGTTGTCCATTAATGACTTTGACTCCTGCATTAATCACTGAACAAATATAACAGTCGTATAACGCGTTAGTCGGCCGAGGTCGGATGATTCTACGCGACGGTCGTGCGAAGTAGGCGACGTCGAGGTCGAGTGTCGTGAGGAACTCTCGAGTTACCTTTTAGGAGGGACGACGGAGGTTTTTTGTGTCTTTGTCGGGACCTTATCTTAATACAAGATATAGCTCATAACATGTGTCTTACCTTTTTTGGTCGTGGTCGAGGCCTGTGAAATTTTGCCCAAACAGTTTGCCCCCAAAATTTGAAAGTAGGATGGAAAATTCGAATTTTAAATTTTGCTTGTCGGGTGTTCAGGGTCTTGTGTTGCAAAATACCTTGGTTGTCTCGGAACCGAATTGATCCGAGTCTAACTGAACGAGAACTTGAAGAGAAAAATGGGATTGTGACGTCCTAC
This sequence comes from Saussurea involucrata, assembly GCA_033807775.1. Classification (NCBI taxonomy): domain Eukaryota; kingdom Viridiplantae; phylum Streptophyta; class Magnoliopsida; order Asterales; family Asteraceae; genus Saussurea; species Saussurea involucrata. The sequence continues at coordinate 246,883,393 of CM066321.1, read as the reverse complement.
TGACGCACGATTTTGCTTACCAGCTGTCCTTTTAGAAATGTCGACGGAGCCCAGAGGTACTAATAGAAATGAAGACGATCTAGATGACTTCAGAAGTCTATCGAAAATTCCCATGGGGATTACTGTAAGCAAGGCTGGCGGGGTTCGACCGGAGATGTGTCCCGAGGGGTATGTCGCGATATACGAGTACATGTTTAAGATGGGCTTCCACTGGCCGTATTCGCCTCTGGCCAAGGCATTTCTGTGTGAGTTTGACCTATCGCCAGGGCAACTGATGCCCCAGTTTTAGCGAGTCATTCTAGTGATCGAGCGACTTACTTCACACTGGGAGTGGCGTATAAAGTCACGAGCGATCAATATCGTCGTTATAATTTACTTTCAAGGCTTAAAGGTAATCGTACCTTAGTTTTGAACACTGCTGTCAATGATCGCAAATGGAGGACGAGGTATGTACTTGTGCGGGTGGCGATGCTGGATATGGACAGTGATTGGATTAGATCCGTAGATACTACACAACTGGCGACGATGTCTCATACTTCGCAACCGGCAACGATGTCTTCTATATCCTCGTCGACCCTTTCGTCAGCCGCCAGGGGCAAGGGTGTAAAGACGGGAGAGGATGAGGAGGAAGTCATGATGATCAACTTTACGTTGTCGACGATTCTCCTGACTGACTATGTCCTTGACGGGACGAAGTCATTTCCATATCTGGGGAAATATCAGCTCTTATCTTTCAAGGAGCGTTTTCAAGGGACCTCTATCGAAGAGATGGGATCGCGAGAAGGAGATTGAGTAGAAGGAAGGTCTCCAGGGTGAGGCGTCAAGCAGGGACGCGACCGACGCTCCCCCTTTGCCTTAGGAAATGTCTTTGTCATTTGTTGTTTCTTTTGCTGCTCGACTGTCAGTGGTCGAGTTATTTTGAATGTAAATGACAAACTATTAAGGGAATGAAATTTAAATTTCCGTCGTACTCGTGTTTTGTATATTCAGTAAGTAAATAACATGTGAATTATGAAATTTACTGAGTATAATATAATAGAATTCATGCGACTTAGGCATCTATTGCAACGCAATAGCTGAAACGTAAGCCATAAGACTTTTAAATCGTATATATAAACATAAGCACATGCGACTAAAGCATACATTCGGAGTATGGAATTTTTCTAAGTCAAGAAACTTAGATCACGAGGTCGTTAGACTTCGCGATTGTACGACTAAGTCGTGCGACGAGCTTTGAATCGTGTATCCCTGCAGAAGAATGATCAAGTCATAGATGTGATCGTCTATGTCGGGCGACCTTGCGAATTTAAAGTCACATAGTAGACTTAGTGAATATTGTCGTGCGTTTCTGCGATAAAATAATATTATAGGTTGGTCGTTGACTATCCAACAACCATCCGATGCTTAAGTCAGTAATCGTTCGTGATGAGAAATCGTATGAAGGAAGAGAGAAGAAACTAGGATACGTACCTTCTCAGATTTATTTCTTTTATTTGACGGGGTATTTGCCCCCGGTCATTTATTATCCTATTCCTTTCAGGAGGAAAATAGGTTTTAAATGACAAATCGACATAGGGATCTTGGAAAATATCATCTATGTCTGCGTCGACTGTGTTTTCGTGCGACAAGGCAAGATAGTCGGCATACTCCTGTAGAAAAGGCATGAGTTTGTCTTTAAGGATAGGAGGACAAACCTGTCGAGACCTTTTGGTTGTGTTGTGTCTGCTAGATGATTTACTTTTGCAGCTTCAGAGTGGATTTATAGCAATCACGAGCAACTTTCGGCCCACTCTTGATTTCTTGGATTCCCCATGGCGTGGGGAACTTCAGAGTCTGATGATACGTCGAGAGAACGACCTTCATCTCATGGATCCAAGGTCGACCTAAGATGATGTTATAGGCCGACGCACAGTCGATGACATTGAACTTGGTCTGTTTGTTGATTCCTCCGGCATAGACGGGCAAGATGATATCTCCAAAGGTGATCGTCGCTTCCCCATTGAAACCGATCAAAGTTGTCGAACGCCGGGTGATTTCTGAATGATCGATTTCCATGGCCTTGATGAACGTGGAATAGGCCGATCGTCAGGCGCTTGACTGGCGTGACGTTTGGCCGCGGAGTACGTCAGACCACATACGTCGGAACCACCAGTGATACAATTGACGACTTTCGCATGCTCGGGGGTTGGCGGTCGAACGTCGTTAGATGGGGCAACGACGTCGTCGATGATGTCTTTTAAATTGCTTTTCGGGATGTGATACACCAGCTCGTTTTTGAGAGCTATGCAATCATCTGTCGCGTGACCATGGTCGACATGAAAGTCGCACCATTTAGATTTATCTTTCTTAGCGTCGTCCTGATCGGATTTCTGTGGCCATTGAATAGTCGCCTGGGTGGTCTTCAGAGATTCGACCAAATCTTTAGTGGATCCTTTGAATCCATAAGAGGATATCTTGGGGTACTGAGGAAACTTGGTCGCGGTCTTAGCCTCTGTTTTCGTCTTGAATCGGACGTTCGAGATCTGGCGCGCGAGCTCTATTTTGGAAATAGCTTTTGTCTTGAACTCTGGCTTCCTTATACCTAACGACCTCTTGTCCTCGGCATACTTGCGACGAAAGGCAGCGTCGTCCTCTACCCTCATGTACGCTAGGGTTCGAGCTCGGACGTCTTCAAAATTCTCCGGAGGATACTTGGTCAGGTCAGTGTATAAACTTGAGCTGTCGTCCAGACCACGCTTATAAGCTTCATTTGCAATCTTGACGTCACAATTGCGCATGCTGATAATCTCCGCATTGAATCGATTGAAATAACTGCGGATAGACTCACTGGTCTTCTCCACGACATAATACAGGTCACTGGTCTGCTTCTCCATCTTGCGACTGCTGGCGAATTGCTGGGAGAATTGGTTGACCAATTCAGCGAACGACCCGATGGACTTGGGTTTAAGATTGATCAGCCATTGGAGAGCAGGACCGGTGAGAGTCGCACCGAAGATTTTGCACATACAGACCTCCTGATACATGTGTGGGATCGAGATCGTCCACATGAGCTGCTTATACTGCGCGACGTGCTCTGTTGGATCGGTCACTCCCGAATACTTGGGCGTAAAGGCGGGGACGTTGTAATTCTTCGGGACCTCGACAGTCACGATCTCATCGATAAAGGGTGACGCCTGAAATCCTGATCGAGGTTCGACATCAACGGGCACGGCTGCCCCAGGTAGCTTGGCGAGCAAAGATAGGACGCGCTCGTTTTGATCTTCTAGCATTTTCAATCGCTGGGCGACGGGGTCATTGGGGCCGAGATTTGCCCCTGCTTGCGGATTGATTCCTGAACTGGTGCCATTTCCATGCGACGAGCCATTGGCGTCTCCGTTGAAAGGAGCAAAATACGGTTGCGACCCATTCTGAAATGGCTGCGATCCATTCTGCATGGGTGGTGGACTTATGTGCTGAGGAGGAACCGTCCCGAACCGGGGATTTGGATTGGACGGTCCCAGCTGTGATAACACCACTTTTTGGCGTTATTTTCGGTTCTCAAACCAATGAGATTGGCTTGTGTTCAAGTAAAAAGGCGTATATTTTACGGTTTATCTAGTGAATTATACAGGTTATCTAAGAGGCGGCAATCATCGAGAAAAGAAGCTAAAAAGAGCCCCAAAAGAGCCAAAATGAAGCCTAACGGAAGCCCAAAAGTCAAGCCCAAGACCCGCGACCGAACCAGGACCCGAACCGGGAACCAGACGACGACCCACGCTGCAAAAACCATACGTGCGACTTAGCCCGCGACTTTCAAGTCGCGTGGCAAGTCGCGTAACCCACTGTTTCGCGAAAATCAGTATTTTATTTCGGGTTTTAGGTCACTTTTCGATATCACTCAGACGGCAGACGATCGGGAGCAGCGGAGGGGCGATTCTAGGCGATTTTTCGGAGACCTCGAAGCCACGTTAGAGAGCCGAACAAGGAGACATTCATCACGGAACGTAGAAACGAACACGAGAGGAGGGAGTTATCATCACTTTTATCACGATTTCATCTTTCACGATTAATCATGTTTACATACACTTTTGCATCTTTTTCTCTTGTGTTTGAATCCACCACCGACATGAACTAACAGGTTCGTGTTGGGGGTTGGAATGAATTTGGTTTGTAAGCATGTGACGAATTGAATTGAACTTTTATCGGTTTTCCCTAATTAATGAAGTATGTGATTTTGTTCTTAATGCTTTTGTGAATTTGGCCAATTTACAATTGACTTGTTGTTAGTAACTGAGTTCGGGAGAATTAAGTGCTATTTAGAATTAGGAATTGCATACCTAAAGTCTGAAAGGTGATAGAGATATACCGAGTAAGATTTAGTCCCAATTAAACCGTTAGGTTGATGTCGAGAGATAAAATCTAGCCAATTTAAATTTAAATCGTGTACTTAATGTGTTTTGGAATCCATAGGTGAGATCGAGAGATTGAACTTATCCTTTTCAAAATAAAACCCGTTGTTGTTCGAAAGAGAATGACGGTGATCTTAAAAGATTTGGGAATCATAAAGGGGATTAACTGGTAACTGTTTTGAGTCAATTGTTTGCATGTGTAGAACCTGAGGACTTCCAACCCTCAACTTTTCTCTCTATCAAAGTTTCCAAAGCTGTTTCTGTTTTGTCTTGTGTTTGAATTGTTTACTTATTGCAATTAAGTAGTTTAAAACCAATCTTCCAAATTCGATAGTTCAGTTAATAGCAATTATAGTAATTGTGATATTTAGTTCCTAGTTCCCCGTGATTCGATACTCGTACTTCTCTAAGTACTATTACTTGACTTCGACCCGTACACTTGCGGTGAGATTCTCCGGGTGTGAAAACCTCGTATCAAGTTTTTGGCGCCGCTGCCGGGGAACTAGTTGTAACTAATAGCACTACCAGCTATACGCGCTATTAGATTGAGCATTTTTATTTTTGTTATTTTACCTTATCACTTTCAGTTTTTGGATTACTAACTTTGCTTTCTTTCGTTTCAGGTACCACTTGGTTTATGCCAAGGACGACCCGAGGGAAAGAGATTGAAGAATTCGATCCGGAGATTGAAAGAACCGCTCGTCGCCTACGTCAAGAGACCAAAGCTAAGCGACAATTACAAATGGGTGACGAGAGACCTGTCAACGAGAGACCACCGCGCAACGATCCTCCACCTCCTCGAAATGACCCACCACCACCTCCGGAAAGAGTTCTTATGCGGTCGTTCGCCGATCCGAATGTGGCGGCGGCACGCATAGGCATTCAAGCGCCCACGACTGGAGCAAATTACTTCGAGCTGAAACCGAGCACCATCGTGATGGTGCAACAGAACCAATATGGAGGAACGCCGACAGAAGATCCTCATGCACATCTTCGTGCATTCGAGAGGATTTGCGATACATTCAAGATCAATGGGATGAGCGAGGATGCCATCAAGCTGAGACTTTTCAGCTTCTCTCTTAAAGGTCGAGCCGAGACATGGACCGAGAACATCCAACCGGATTCGATCACCACATGGGCACAACTGAAGGCTGCATTCCTTCATAAATTCTTTCCTCCGAGTCGGACCGCGCAACTTATGGTAGAAATCACCCACTTTGCGCAATGGGATCAAGAGACCTTGTATGAAGCTTGGGAACGCTACAAAGATATGATCAAGAAGTGCCCACATCATGGGTTGCAAGAATGGGTAATTATCCAGACCTTCTATAGTGGACTCCACCCGCAGTTCAAAAACGATATTACTGCCGCATCGGGTGGAGCACTGATGGACAAGTCTTATGAAGAAGCATGCGAGCTGATCGAGAACCTGGCCGAGCACAGTTTTTCTACTCCAAGATCAGCCGTAAGAAGAGTCGCGAGTGTGCAAGAGACGGATGAGTTAAAAGAGATGAAGGCTCAACTAGCCTTTATCACGAATCATCTGAAGGGAAGTAATCCACAAGAACCCGATCAAGTCCAGTTTGTGCAAAACCGGAGCCAGCCGAGAAATGATCCCTTCTCCAATACATACAATGAGGGGTGCAAAAACACCCTAATCTTTCATGGGCTCAACCTCAACAACAACCAGGTAATTTGTCTAAGTCTTTTAATTCTTCTCATACTAACAATGTGTACCGTCCGCCAGGTTTTCACCAAAGGAATGAAGAACCATCGATGGAGAAGAAACCGGGGCTGGAAGATATGCTCATGAAGTTCATGACGAAAATGGACAGCATGGTCGAGGGATTAGCAAGCACGATCAACATCGTCAAGGCGGCTACCGAGCAAAACACCGCCTCCATTAAGATCCTCGAAAGGCAAGTGGGGCAGATTTCCGAGGCTCTACAAAACCGACCTCCCGGTACTTTCCCATGTCAACCCGAAAAGACTAACCGGGAACATTGCAACGCCATTTATCTGAGAAATGGCAAGGAGCTGAATGGGGAGCCATTACGAGAGTCGTCATCAAAGGAAGTCGAGCTTAAAAAAAAGAGGTCGAGAAGGCGAATGAGTTTGAAGCTGAAGAAGAGGTGGTACCTGAAGAAAGCAAGAAGAGTGAAGCGACGAAAAAAGAGCAACCACCGGTCAAGCCGGAAATTCCGAGCGTGCCATATCCGAACAGACTGAGAAATAAAAAGGATGATGTTAATTTTTCGAAATTTATTGATGTTTTTAAAAAGTTAACCATTAACATCCCTTTTGCAGATGCGTTGGCACAAATGCCCTCCTACATGAAGTTCATGAAAAAGATCCTGTCAAAGAAAAAGGCACTTGATCACCAGGCCACCGTTGCACTCACTGAAGAGTGCAGCGCGATTTTCCAAAATAAGCTTCCCCCGAAGCTTAAAGATCCAGGGAGTTTTTCTATCCCTATTCAGATTGGGGAGTTTACTTTTAATAAAGTTTTATGTGATTTAGGGGCAAATATTAATCTGATGCCTATTTCTATTTTCAGGAAACTCGACCTGGGTGAGGTGAGTCCAACGTTCATGACGCTCAAGCTTGCTGATCGGTCAATAAGATACCCACATGGAGTGATCGAGGACGTGCTCATAAAGGTTGGCAAGTTCTACTTTCCTGTCGACTTCGTGGTGATCGATATAGACGAAGATGAAGAGGTCCCGTTAATTTTGGGACGATCATTCCTGGCCACGAGCCGAGCATTGATTGATATGGAGGAAGGTGAGATTACCTTCAGAGTTGGAGGCGAAAAGGTCAACTTCAAGATGTTCGAGAGTGGAAGGTGTAGATCTGGAGATGGTAAATGCAAGTCAAATGAAGAAGAATCCGCGGGAAATCGCAAGTGTGGGCGATTCAAGTCCGCGAACACCGAGACGAGTTGAGAACCACATAGTCGTGCCACGACTTTAAATACGGTGCTGGGTGGGAGGCAAACCACCAAGGTTTGTTTCCTTTTATCAATTTTGTTTTGGAGTGTGTTTTTATTACGAAAATCAATAAAAAAATGAAAATCCAAAAAATCCAAAAATAGCTGAAACAGGGGCTTACGCGGCTTGCTGCGCGGCCTACAAACCGCGTACAAAGCCGCGGGACTCTCTGATTGGGTTTCGAACAGAGAGTTACGCGGGATGCCCCGCGACTTGCAAGTCGCGGGCTAAACCGCGGGAGTCCCCTGTTGCTTCGTTTTTTGTTTTTCGTGCAATTTTTGTTCCTATCTTGCTTGTGTTTTCTTTTTCTTTGCATGTTTCGTCCTTTGCTTTCATGTTTTTGTTTTTGTGTGCCCTCCTCCCCGATGTCTTCCATTCTGGCGCTTCAATCTTTGAGAGGATCCTACGCATCTGGGCAAACAGGTACGCTCTCAACTTTGTCTGTTTAACGAGTGGTGTATGATGTATAGTCTTTATTAGTTAAGCGAGATGCCACAAACCTAAGTTTCACTTAGGTTTGGGGTGCCTTATTTTTCATCATCTATACACTCAGCTTTTATCCCTGTTCAAACCTCGGTTTTACCGAGGTTTGGGGTTGGCTTTTATTTGGCAAACCTAGGCCACGGCCTAGGTTTGGGGTGCCCATATTAGAAACTTTGGGATTTCTTTTTGAAGTTTTGTAATGCTTTGCCCGTCCTTTTGATAACTGTAATAACTGCACAATGATTCGAGTCGCATCACCTACGACTTTACTTGCACATTGGGGACAACGTGTGGGTAAGGTTTGGGGTTTCCCTATCGGGCCCACGTTATGCACGTAGATTTCCTGCACCTCTGAATATCTAAATCAAAGTAGCTAAAATTTTTGTTTTGAATGATTGAGACCGACCATTGTGGGAAGAATCTTGTGATAGTGACGTGACCGTTAGGGAAAGACCGGGAAAGGACATGACTAGGGACATTAGTGGAGACCACCCGATAGTGAGTTTTGAGCCTAAAAGACGTTTTTCATTTCGAGGGATTCATACACCTAATTCTTATAAACTTTTTTTTGAATTCCTTGTCGTGAATGTAGAATGATCTCGCTACATTATTGCGTTGAGTAGCAAAGACGACCATCGGGATGTTAGGTAAGGGTATAGTAGACCATATAGTGTGGACCTTAAGATATGATTCCAGGCATTATGTGTTTTGTTTTTAACCATTTTAGCTATCGTTCCCTTTCACCCTTTTGTGTGTATCCATAGCCCTTTTGCAGCCAAACACTCACCCTCTTCGTTTCTAAACCCATCATTAAACCTTCAGCCATAAGCCTTAGCCAACCTTATCCGAAAGTGTGTCAATTAGAGGCGGTAATGAACTACGAGAGATAGAGCAGAAGAGAAGAGAACAGGCCAGTCATGAGAATAAAACGGACCAATGAAGTCCCAAAAAAAAGAGAATAAATACAGTACTTAGATAGCACTTAGAGCTGCATAATAAGTGAGTCAAAGTGACTCCAAGAGTAACAAATAGGGCCAAGTGATAGAAAGTGGAGGAGAAAGTTCATAATTGCGAATGATTGACACACCGAGGACCTTTGATCCTTTTACCCTTCATTTCTAAGCCTTAACCTTAGCCTCGTTATAACCATTGTAAAGACCTGGATGATCTTTTGGAAAACGTGATTAGAGTCTACGAATACCTCTACTGATATTCCCTGTCTTGCTACTTGATTCCTTCTGAGATCAATCTTTTGGACACTTGTGCGTCTTTCATGTTAGTTGTGAAATTATTGCGTATTCTTGTACATAACCTCCATAACATGACAACATGTGTGATAACCTAGGTTCGAGTGCAAAGAGAGTATCCCGTGAGGTAGGGTCGAGGCGAAATGTTTTCCCTAGTATGTTCAGCCCTAGTCTAACCTTAATGTAATCGGAACAGTCACGAGTTCAACTCTCAATAGAAGGTCATAGATTGGACAAAATAAGGATGAGGCGAGAGTGAGATAGATATTCACGGGTACGGGAAATCACCGTTGCATCACTTGGTACCGATTGGGAATTGTGCAGTCATTATTTTTTCACAGATATATGCTTTTATTCTGTTTTTATCGCTAATTTGCTTGGGGACAAGCAACGCTCGGTTTGGGGTTGTTGATAACGCCACTTTTTGGCTTTATTTTCGGTTCTCAAACCAATGAGATTGGCTTGTGTTCAAGTAAAAAGGCGTATATTTTACGGTTTATCTAGTGAATTATACAGGTTATCTAAGAGGCGGCAATCATCGAGAAAAGAAGCTAAAAAGAGCCCAAAAAGAGCCAAAATGAAGCCTAACGGAAGCCCAAAAGTCAAGCCCAAGACCCGCGACCGAACCAGGACTCGAACCGCGAACCAGACGACGACCCACGCTGCAAACACCATACGCGCGACTTAGCCCGCGACTTGCAAGTCGCGTAACCCACTGTTTCGCGAAAATTAGTATTTTATTTCGGGTTTTAGGTTACTTTTCGATATCATTCAGGCGGCAGACGATCGGGAGCAGCGGAGGGGCAATTTTGGGCGATTTTTCGGAGTCCTCGAAGCCACGTTAGAGAGCCGAACAAGGAGACATTCATCACGGAACGTAGAGACGAACACGAGAGGAGGGAGTTATCATCACTTTTATCACGATTTCATCTTTCACGATTAATCATGTTTACATACACTTTTGCATCTTTTTCTCTTGTGTTTGAATCCACCACCGACATGAACTAACCGGTTCGTGTTGGGGGTTGGAATTAATTCGGTTTGTAAGCATGTGACGAATTGAATTGAACTTTTATCAGTTTTCCCTAATTAATGAAGTATGTGATTTTGTTCTTAATGCTTTTGTGAATTTGGCCAATTTACAATTGACTTGTTGTTAGTAACTGAGTTCGGGAGAATTAATTGCTATTTAGAATTAGGAATTGCATACCTAAAGTCTGAAAGGTGATAGAGATATACCGAGTAAGCTTTAGTCCCAATTAAACTGTTAGGTTGATGTCGAGAGATAAAATCTAGCCAATTTAAATTTAAATCGTGTACTTAATGTGTTTTGGAATCCATAGGTGAGATCGAGAGATTGAACTTATCCTTTTCAAAATAAAACCCGTTGTTGTTCGAAAGAGAACGACGGTGATCTTAAAAGATTTGGGAATCATAAAGGGGATTAACTGGTAACTGTTTTGAGTCAATTGTTTGCATGTGTAGAACCTGAAGACTTCCAACCCTCAACTTTTCTCTCTATCAAAGTTTCCAAAGTTGTTTCTGTTTTGTCTTGTGTTTGAATTTTTTACTTATTGCAATTAAGTAGTTTAAAACCAATCTTCCAAATTCGATAGTTCAGTTAATAGCAATTATAGTAATTGTGATATTTAGTTCCTAGTTCCCCGTGATTCGATACTCGTACTTCTCTAAGTACTATTACTTGACTTCGACCCGTACACTTGCGGTGAGATTCTCGAGGTGTGAAAACCTCGTATCAGGCTGCTGGTTCTGCATGAACGGACCTGGATGCTGATTCTTAGCGAACGGACCTGATCCTGGACCTGGATTATGCGCGAATGGTCTAGGACCATTCTGACCGAACGGTCCTTCGCCTGGATTCTGAACGAATGGCCTAGGACCATTTTGAGGTCCAAAGGGATTCCTTAGACGTGCGATCTCCTCAGCTACTCTACGGCTTTGCTCCGCCATGGCGTTGATTTGATTTCGAACGACTTCAAGCTCCTGGTACATCTGGGCAATGACATGCTGCTGATCTCCAGGGACTGCCATTTTCCTGAAACAGAGAACAAAGAAAGCTCCAAGAAACCGTTAGTAAGACGCACGTTTGTCGAAAATTTTCTCTAGATGGGGTCCCACGGATGGCGTCAAACTGTTAATGCCAAAAATCGCACCAAAGGGACAACTTAAGGTCGATGTGGACTTTAACAACTAAAGAAAAGAATCATTCGACGAAGGCGTGCGACAAGGACACAAATGTAAATGAGACAGAGGATTTGATGACGCAGGAAAAACCTCAACGAGAAAAAAACCTGCGGACGACAATGGATGTCGTTGCTGCACTATGGTCGCCAATCAGGGGCGATGTCCTTGGTGTTCCGGGTGTCGATCTTACAGAAATTACAATACAAATGAAGGGAAAGACTTCGAAATGTAAAGTACAAGTGTTTGAAATGTAAAAACAGTGTGCGTCGTGTGTGAAAACAATGTGTGAACTGTTGGTCGATGTGACAACCGTCAATTTTGCGTTTCAGGATAGAACTGCACTGAACGTTTCAGTTATTCACATTATAGGTCACACAGTTGAATTTTAGCAATAAACCCAGTACAGTAGGAAAAATGTGAGGATTTTTGCCTAGAACCCCTCAAACTAGGGAATTATCCATAAATCTCATTAAATGCCAATATAAAATACATTAAATATATTTGCATAGATATATATACCTTGCATTGTAAATGCTAGTAAATAAAACAAGTACCTTTATTTATATAAACTAGTATTAATTAACAAATTAAAAATAAAATCAAAATAAATCAAAAATCAAAATTTGTCAATAATACAAACCCAATACCACTCTCCATCTCACCCTCTCTCTCCCTACCCCTTTTTATTATTTCCTCTTCTCAATACAACCTCATTTGCATATTACACATCTCTCTCTAGTTCTCACTCTAGATTTCCTCTTTACTTTTCTCTCTTTTCCTCTCAAGAACATCTTCAAAAACTCATCACATTTCATCCCCTAACACATCCATCTCAAAGAAGATTCAAGTGTTTAAGGTAAATGCATGGGTGTTGGATGAAATCCACACGCCCTTTTCTTACTCTTTTTGCTTTTCTTAAGTAATTTTTCTTCTTCTTCTACTATTTCTTTAAAACTTTTGTTAAGAACCATCTACATACATCTTAATGTTTGTAGATTTACCACCATAACACTTGCATGTTATTAAAAAGGTGGTGAATCCATAATCAAACCAATGTTAAGATCAAAGATGGGTTCATAGCTTGCATGCATGTAGTTTTCTTAAAGATCCATACTTTTTGATCCAAAAGTTGTATGGAAAACTCTTTGATTTCACCAAAAACATGTTTTAATCAACATTGCATGTGCCAAAAAGCTACTATTTTATGTTGTATGGAAAAGTTCTTGGCATAAAACACCAAAAAATCTTCAAAAAGACCCATTTTCAAATTTCTACAAAAGATGATTTGATAGATAGCATGCATGTGGTTTAAATGGTTTAAAAATATGTTTTGTAACTAAAAATATCTGTATGAGGATGACTCAAGTCGGATTGCATGCAAGAAGAATAAAAATATTGCTAAAAGAACAAAATGATGCACATGCATAAAGTTTGGTTTTGACAGCATGCTGCCAGATTTTACCTCTCTCTTCAAAAGGTCATATCTCACTCAATAATACTCCAAATTGGGTGATTCTTTTTCTGGAATTTATGTTTATAAGCAAGGTTTCAAACCCAAGTGGTTTCACTCAAAAACTCAAAGATTTAGACCTTCAAACAGTTTTCACAAAAACAATGCGCAAACAGCAAAGCTTTATGTAGTGATTTTACGTCAAGAATTATTTCATGTACTTAATCACCTCTAAAAATTATGAATCTTATGTCAAAAGTTTCCTAACATATTAAGTTATCTGGACATAAAATTTGACCTAAATACCCGTGGAAGATATCCAAAAGTGGACAGAAAGTGGCACCTAAATCTGGGCAGTAAAAGAATAATCTCAAAAGTGGCTTAAAAGCAACTTTACTTCTATATAATTATTTTATGATGTAAATCTTCCACTTTTATGATAAAATCTCAGTTATTTGATGACATGCATATGGTATTTTGAAAGGAAACAAAAATTTAAATACTAAATAAATTTTATAAAAGGGCATTTTATGACGATTTGGATAATTAGCTTACCGAACTCTTAAGACTAAAACTCGCTAGTGACCTTACGTTCGTAGGATCGAAGTAGGATCACACCGAAGTATTTATAAGAGATTCTCGGAATTTCACCGCGCATCAAGTGAGTTTTCACAGCCCCTTTTTACTATTTTATACATTTTGGGGTGAAAAGCATGTTACGATTTATTTCGCACCGATTGTACTGTTTACTCAAAATGCTGAATATTTTTCCGTATACTTATGCGCTACGGTATGTATGCTTATGTTAGTTGATTCTGAGTTTTGCTATTAAGTCCCCGGTTACTCTACATTTCCCATTAACTCACGTTTTGAGCCGTTAGTATTATGGATAACGTTATTTGGTTGACACCCACTCACCTCTCGAGTGCATACTTACTATTTTCCGTAATTCCGTAATTCCGTAAGCATGTTTGTGAGGAACATGCAGTTTGGGGCATTCCGTAATTAGGTTTGGGTAGTGGGCTCATTTCTTAACATATAATTGCATACGATACTGTACCTTGCGCATTTTGACAAACGAACTCTTAACCCGTTATGCGGATTTACAAAAGTGTGTTTTACTACAACCGAATACTTATATCCACTTGTGAGGATTAAAACTGTTTCGATGACAAACTTACATCCACTTGTGCGTATTATAATTGTTTCTATGAAAAACTTTGCTGTACTCATAAAAACTTGTGAACTCACCAACTATTCAATAGTTGACCCTCTCATTTACATGCTTTTCAGGAAATAGCAAGTAAGATTGCAACTTTAGAAGACACCACAAGTAGCTGCATCCAACACTATTTTCCTTATCATGTCAATTTTTGTTTTGGACATTTTTGTATTTTTGAACAAGATGTAACTTTTGTAAACCTTTTAAGCTATGATGATTGTGTGTTGTCTTCCACCTTATGCAATGAAACCTTGAACTATGATATCCTGTAATTCCGCTTTAGCGGGGTGTGACAGAAATGGTATCAGAGCCGAAGGTTATAGAGAATACCGGTCTTGCATTGGAAAAACCCAACTATAACCAAAAGTCCGAAACTGACATGAAAACAACTGAACCTACTACTAGTATAACTAAGTCTAGAATGGTATTAACCGACTTTAATTAAACATAGTTTGATCACCTATGTTCGATTAAGGAAGGTTAATGCGAGACTAGAAATGGTTATAGTAGGAGTATGTCAATTTTTTACTTGCACTCTCTAGTAGCATGCATAGTGCGTAGACATTGCGTAAGAGAGACACTACACTTATGCGATTAGTAACTAAGTACCCTTTTGCCTCAGTTTCACTATGTCATCATCATCATCCCACTCTCTCTCTTCTTACTCGGCCGACAAGTCGGGTTACGTCACCGGTCGTCCCCAAGTCAATTCGTCTAGTATCCGGGAGGATAGGACCCCAGAAACACTGAATCGGATCTTGAAGTATCGAACGAGCGAGCTACCAACAATGGACCGAGAGTGTCACCGACCTCGGTACTACCCCGACCGACCCCAATAATTGTCCAACCGAACCCTAGAGGGCCTCGTATTAGGCAAACGGCGAGAAAAAGCGTCCCGATCCCGAGACGAGTAACACTTAGGTCAGAACGTCCGGAGGCGCCGGAGCCGCCGCATATAATCACCGGCATGCCAATCGGACGAGTGTCCGGAATGCCCTGGGCGAAAGAGCAGGACTTAAGGGCAATGCCGACCGAACTACACGGCTGTCAAGTGAGGGTAACTTACCAAGGACAGGTCTTAACAGAACTGGTGGAGCTAACACACCTATTGTCCAATGTTTCGACCCAGGTTTTGGAGAGCGTTAAGACGGTTAGGCGGACCGCGATGAGGGCGGAGCTTGCATGCATGATTGGAGGAGTAGTACTCGCTATGCTTGTGTGGATGATCTTGATAATTGTGTATTTGGGATGGTTTTGATTAGGATGATTGACAGTTTGGCAGTTTTTGATAAGACTTTTGGGTTCAAAGGAAAACATTTTCTTGTGGTTATTATGAACTAAGTATTTTGGGTAATTATAAGTGATTGGTGGTATTAGATCTAAAAACTTTAGTATTGATGTCGGATGAACCTCGAAATTTTGGTATTAGCGGCATTATCTAAAAATAGGAATGAATTTTTTTTATCTCGATGTTATCGGGAGCACGGATAGGAAGGTGGTTAGAAATTTCGGAGTAAAGGCTCAGGACTCTAGGCAGTTCAATGGTCCACACCCAAAGTGTAACAAATGTAACTCTATCATGAAGGAGCCTGCCCTGTTTGTGGCATTTGTAAGCGGCCAGGTCATCTCACCAAATTCTGTAGGATGGAAAAGGGTCTCAATGAAGGGAGAAGGGTATGCTTCGAGTGAGGAAGTCAAGATCACTTCTGGAATACGTGCCCGAGTTTGGGTAGGAGGCCGAGCAATAACAATAATGGGAATCAGGCCAGTCAGGGAAATCAAGGAGGCCAAGCTCGAGGACGGGCATTTGTCATTGGAGCTGACGAAGCACGTCGCGACCCCAATGTAGTGACATGTACGTTTCTTCTAAACAACCACTATGCATCAGTATTATTTGACACTGGAGCGGATAGGAGTTTTGTTTCGTTAGAATTTAGGCCACTAATTAACTTGGAATCTAGGAGAATGTCGGATGCTTATATTATTGAGGTTGCTAATGGTCATAAATTTGAGGCTAAGGATGTAATTTTAGATTGTACCTTGAATCTAGCCGATAAATTTTTTAGCGTTGATCTTATTCCTATTGAATTGGGGAGTTTTGACGTAGTAATAGGCATGGATTGGTTATCCAAGAATCGAGCGGAGATATGTTGTTTTGATAAGACGATTAGAGTACCTTTGCAAAACGGAGAAACCCTAGTCATACAAGGAAACAAAGTTGGAAGGAGTCTAGAGATAGTATCAAGTGTGAAGGTGCATAAGTATTTGAGGAAGAAGTGCGCTGCATTTTTAGCACACGTAGTTGAGAAGAAGTCCGAGAAAAGGCGAATCCAAGATATTCCTGTGGTAAAGGATCACCCGGAGGTGTTCCCAGATGATTTGCCTGGACTTCCCCCGTTTAGACAAGTGGAATTTCAAATTGACTTTATACCCAGAGCAGCACCTGTGGCTAAGGCGCCATATCGGTTAGCACCTACGGAAATGCAAGAGTTGTCAAGTCAACTACAAGAACTTCTGGACAAGGAGTTTATTCGGCCAAGTTCATCACCCTGGGGAGCCCCAATTCTGTTCGTCAAAAAGAAGGATGGGTCGTTTCGAATGTGCATCGATTATAGGGAGCTAAATAAGTTGACAATCAAGAACCGATATCCTCTTCCGCGAATAGACCATTTGTTCGACCAGTTGCAGGGTGCAACTTACTTCTCAAAAATTGACCTTCCATCAGGATATCATCAGTTGAGAGTCCGTGAGGAGGACATTCCTAAAACAGCTTTTAGGACTCGCTATGGACACTATGAGTTTTTTGTCATGCCATTCGGATTGACGAACGCGCCAGCTGTGTTTATGGATCTAATGAATAGGGTATGTAGACCATACCTTGATAAGTTTTTGATTGTATTCATCGATGATACATTGATCTACTCTCGGAGTAAGAAGGATCACGAACAGCATCTAAAAGTGATTCTAGAACTTCTCAAGGAGCAGAAACTGTATGCCAAATTCTCTAAGTGCGAATTTTGGATTCGAGAAGTACACTTCTTAGGTCACGTGATTGGGGAGAAAGGGATTCACGTGGACCCGACTAAAGTGGAAGCCATTCATAAATGGGAAGCCCAAAGACTCCAACGGAAATTCGCCAATTTCTAGGTTTGGCAGGTTATTATCGGCATTTCATCGAGAATTTCTCTAGGATTGCTAAACCCCTCACCGCGTTAACCCAAAAGGATAGGAAATTCGTTTGGGGAGTTTCGCAAGAGGAAGCGTTTCAACTTTTGAAGAAAAAGTTGTGCAACGCACCGATTCTAACTTTACCGGAAGGAACGGAAAACTTTGTGTTGTATTGTGACGCATCGCATCAGGGATTACGTTGTGTATTGATGCAAAAGGATAAGGTGATAGCATACGCCTCGAGACATATACCACACACGACTTGGAACTCGGAGCTGTGGTATTCGCTTTAAAGATTGGGAGACATTGTTTGTATGGCACTAAATGCACTATCTTCACCGATCATAAGAGTCTTCAGCATATCCTAGACCAGAAAATGCTCAACATGAGACAAGGAGATGGGTAGAACTACTAAGCGATTACGATTGTGAAATTCGTTATCACCCAGGTAAGGCCAATGTAGTGGCCGATGCTCTGAGTAGAAAGGAAAGGGTAAAACCTTCACGTGTACGAGCAATGGGAGCACTTGTACAAACGAGTTTAAAGACTCGAATCCTTGAAGCTCAGATCGAGGCAACGAAAACGGAAAACTTGAAGGACGAGACCCTTCACGGTCTAGAAAGCAGATTTGAAACTAAGGATGATGGAGTACGTTATTTCAAGGACAGAGTTTGGATTCCAGAAACTAACAACGTACGGGAAACGATTTTGAATGAAGCCCACAAGTCTAGATATTCAATTCATCCGGGAGCGGATAAGATGTATAAGGACTTAAGGGAAAAATTATTGGTGACCAGGAATAAAGAAAGATATCTCCTTGTACGTAGGGAAATGTTTAACTTGCTCATAGGTCAAAGCTGTATATCAGAAACCATCTGGTCTGTTACAACCACCAGAGATTTCCCAGTGGAAATGGGAACAAATAACCATGGATTTTATAACCAAGCTTCCAAGAACTGCCAAGGGAACGACTCGATTTGGGTTATAGTAGATCGATTTACGAAGTCTGCACATTTCTTGCGTATACTGGAAGGCTATAAGATGGAGAAGCTTCCTCAAATCTACATCAAGGAAATCGTCACGCAACATGGAGTCCCAATTTCCATCATATCAGATAGAGATAGCCCTTTCACATCACGATTTTGGCAGTCACTTCAAAGAGTGTTAGGTACACAGTTGAATTTGAGCACTGCCTGTCATCCTCAAACGGATGGCCAGAGTGAGCAAACTATTCAAACGTTAGAAGACATACTTCGGGCATGCGTGTTAGACTTCGGAGGAAGTTAGGATAACCACTTGCCTTTGGCGAGTTTTCTTATAACAATAGCTATCACACCAGTATTCAGTGTACGCCATTTGAAGCTTTGTATGGACGCAAGTGTCTTTCACCCCTTTGTGGGTTAGAAATTGGAGATAGACAACTTTCTAGACCCGATATTTTACAGGAAATTACCGATAAGATTGCAACCATTTGAGATCTCTGAAAGGATTGGTCCAGTAGCGTATAGACTCAGTTTGCCTAAGGAGCAAACTGTTATCCATGATACGCTTCATGTGTCAAACCTCAAGAAATGTCTAGTTGACGAATCATTAATCATACCTCTAGAAGAAGTTCAAATTAATGATAAGTTGCATATCATAGAAGAACCAAGTGAGGTCCTCGGTAGAGAAGATAAGCGTCTTAGGCGAAGTAAAATTCCGATTGTGAAAGTTCACTGGAACACAAGGTGTGGGCCTGATTATACATGGGAACGAGAGGATTACATGATGCATAAGTATCCTCACCTCTTTGCTAACAAACCGGTTAAGGACGGAAGTTCTAGAATTTCGGGACGAAATTCTTTTAACCGGGGGAGACTGTGACAACCGTCAATTTTGCGTTTCGGGATAGAACTGCACTGAACGTTTCAGTTATTCACATTATAGGTCACACAGTTGAATTTTAGCAATAAACCCAGTACAGTAGGAAAAATGTGAGGATTTTTGCCTAGAACCCCTCAAACTAGGGAATTATCCATAAATCTCATAAAATGCCAATATAAAATACTTTAAATATATTTGTATATATATATACCTTGCATTGTAAATGCTAGTAAATAAAACAAGTACCTTTATTTATATAAACTAGTATTAATTAACAAATTAAAAATAAAATCAAAATAAATCAAAAATCAAAATTTGTCAATAATTCAAACCCAATACCACTCTCCATCTCACCCTCTCTCTCCCTACCCCTTTTTATTATTTCCTCTTCTCAATACAACCTCATTTGCATATTACACATCTCTCTCTAGTTCTCACTCTAGATTTCCTCTTTACTTTTCTCTCTTTTCCTCTCAAGAACATCTTCAAAAACTCATCACATTTCAGCCCCTAACACATCCATCTGAAAGAAGATTCAAGTGTTTAAGGTGAATGCATGGGTGTTGGATGAAATCCACACGCCCTTTTCTTACTCTTTTTGCTTTTCTTAAGTAATTTTTCTTCTTCTTCTACTCTTTCTTTAAAACTTTTGTTAAGAACCATCTACATACATCTTAATGTTTGTAGATTTACCACCATAACACTTGCATGTTATTAAAAAGGTGGTGAATCCATAATCAAACCAATGTTAAGATCAAAGATGGGTTCATAGCTTGCATGCATGTAGTTTTCTTAAAGATCCATACTTTTTGATCCAAAAGTTGTATGGAAAACTCTTTGATTTCACCAAAAACATGTTTTAATCAACATTGCATGTGCCAAAAAGCTACTATTTTATGTTGTATGGAAAAGTTCTTGGCATAAAACACCCAAAAATCTTCAAAAAGACCCATTTTCAAATTTCTACAAAAGATGATTTGATAGATAGCATGCATGTGGTTTAAATGGTTTAAAAATATGTTTTGGAACTGAAAATATCTGTATGGGGATGAGTCAAGTCGGATTGCATGCAAGAAGAATAAAAATATTGCTAAAAGAACAAAATCATGCACATGCATAAAGTTTGGTTTTGACAGCATGCTGTCAGATTTTACCTCTCTCTTCAAAAAGTCATATCTCACTCAATAATACTCCAAATTGGGTGATTCTTTTTCTGGAATTTATTTTTATGAGTTAGGTTTTAAACCCAAGTTGTTTCACTCAACAACTCAAAGATTTGGACCTTCAAACACTTTTTTTACAAAAACAGTGTGCAAACAGCAAAGCTTTCTGTAGTGATTTTACGTCAAGAATTATTTCATGTACTTAATCACCTCTAAAAATTATGAAGATTATGTCAAAAGTTTCCTAACACATTATGTTATCTGGACATAAAATATCTTGACCTAAATACCCCTGGAAGATATCCAAAAGTGGCGAGAAAGTGGCACTTAAATCTGGGCAGTAAAAGAATAATCTCAAAAGTGGCTTAAAATCAACTTTACTTCTATATAATTATTTTATGATGTAAATCTTCCACTTTTATGATAAAATCTCAGTTATTTGATGACATGCATATGGTATTTTGAAAGGTAACAAAAATTCAAACACTAAATAAATTTTATAAAAGGGCATTTTATGACGATTTGGATAATTAGTTTACCGAACTCTTAAGACTAAAACTCGCTAGTGACCTTACGTTCGTAGGATCGAAGTAGGATCACACCGAAGTATTTGTAAGAGATTCTCGGAATTTCACCGCGCATCAAGTGAGTTTTCACAGCCCCTTTTTACTATTTTATACATTTTGGGGTGAAAAGCATGTTACGATTTATTTCGCACCGATTGTACTGTTTACTCAAAATGCTGAATATTTTTCCATATACTTATGCGCTACGGTATGTATGCTTATGTTAGTTAATTCTGAGTTTTGCTATTAAGTCCCCAGTTACTCTACATTACCCATTAACTCACGTTTTGAGCCGTTAGTATTATGGATAACGTTATTTGGTTGACACCCACTCACCTCTCGAGTGCATACTTACTATTTTCCGCAATTCCGTAATTCCGTAAGCATGTTTGTGAGGAACATGCAGTTTGGGGCATTCCGTAATTAGGTTTGGGTAGTGGGCTCATTTCTTAACATATAATTGCATACGATACTATACCTTGCGCATTTTGACAAACGAACTCTTAACCCGTTATGCGGATTTACAAAAGTGTGTTTTACTACAACCGAATACTTATATCCACTTGTGCGGATTAAAAATGTTTCGATGACAAACTTATATCCACTTGTGCGGATTAAAACTGTTTCTATGAAAAACTTTGCTGTACCCATAAAAACCTGTGAACTCACCAACTATTCAATATTTGACCCTCTCATTTACATGCTTTTCAGGAAAGAGCAAGTAAGATTGGAACTTTAGAAGACACCACAAGTAGCTGCATCCAACACTATTTTCCTTATCATGTCAATTTTTGTTTTGGACATTTTGTATTTTTGAACAAGATGTAACTTTTGTAAACCTTTTAAGCTATGATGATTGTGTGTTGTCTTCCACCTTATGCAATGAAACCTTGAACTGTGACATCCTGTAATTCCGCTTTAGCGGGGTGTGACAGTCGAGAGTGAGAGTCGTGCGTCGAGAGCGATCTTCTATGAATGATCTCTTTGCTTCGAATGAATATTCTTCGAGTGTTTGCGTTTGCTTCTGTTGTTAGATGTTCGATCCTCTTGTTCTATCTCTCTCCCTCTATTCTTCGATCCCCTGAAACTGAGGATTGAACTTGGGATTTATAGTCTTCGGATGATTTTAATTGAATCATTAAGATCTTTGATGATTGTTGTAAAGGTCGTCGTCTTCAATGTGGGATTAGATGCTCATAACTGATTTCGTCGGTTATAGCCGTTGTCCATTAATGACTTTGACTCCTGCATTAATCACTGAACAAATATAACAGTCGTATAGCGCGTTAGTCGGCCGAGGTCGCATGATTCTACGCGACGGTCGTGCGAAGTAGGCGACGTCGAGGTCGATTGTCGTGAGGAACTCTCGACTTACCTTTTAGGAGGGACGACAGATGTTTTTTGGGTCTTTGTCGGGACCTTATCTTAATACAAGATATAGCTCATAACATGTGTCTTACCTTTTCTGGTCGTGGTCGAGGCCTGTGAAATTTTGCCAAAACAATGTCCTCGTCCTATTAAGGACTCCCGACCCAGACGTCGGGGCCTCTTTTCTCTTAAGGACCCCCAACCCAGCTGTCCCGACCTCATTCCTCTTCTCCCTCGCCTTGCGAGCCAATTCTGGCTGAGCCGCCCTCTTGGTCATCGCCGACGACACTTTCGGCTGGGATTGCAGAGATTCTCATGTGAAACAAAGAGGAAAGAACAATTAAAACACTTAAGCAAGAGAAGGGATATGTTGAAACAGAGTAAGGTACACTTACCAGTCATCTCTACCTCTGTCGACTCCTCCTCCCTCACTTTTTCCTCAGTCTCCTCCTCCTCTTCTTTCCCCTTTTCTTCTTTCTCTCTATCCTCTCGACCCAACTGTAGCCAATCGCTCAAGAAAACCACGTCGTCATCTTCGTCTATCAGATGACGTGTGACGAACGATCGATCGTCGGTGCTAATTTCCAAGAATTTCTCGATTTTGGTATTGGAATCGTCGTTAGGCTTCACCTTGTCGAAGTCTGTTGATCCAAACCCTCAGTGATTTGATAATGACCCTCTCTTTTATACCTAGTTAAAATTGTAAGTAAACAATATGTATCAGAGTTTCACTATCTCTGATAAGTACTAAGATCTTATAGTACCGCTGATAGGAACTCTCGCTCTTTAGATTAAACATTCAGCGAACACTGTTCACCATAATACTCTGAGTCTGTTCAGTACTTATGGTGATCGCTGATAAGTTAGTTGTTTACTTATGATCCCTGAAGACAAGTTTCACGTCAACATAGGTTCTACGCTGAAGTCGAAGATCAAGCTCAAGAACCAGCGACAAGTCTCCTAATGAACTGATACGGATCAGCGAAGACTCAGATTTGTCCACTCAACGTGAAGTATCAAGTACAAGACTTTAGCAATCGCTGAACTCTATCATTCGTTGATATAGAATGATAGATCGCTGAATCAACGAAAAGCTGATCATAAAGTCCTCCGTACAAAGTACTTTTGTCTTAACCACCCTTGCACGTCTCCGTACGATATGTCAGAAAAAGAACCTCCTTATTGTCTGAAATCGTACAACCACTCTGATACTACACTGTTCAAACATGCGGCTACTAAAGTTGTCAACAAAGGTCAATGACGTACAACCAATGAGTTGCTGCCACGTGTAAAGTGTAAACTGCAATGCATTAAATGCATGCAGTATATAAGAAGAAGAACTCACTTCATTTTGAAGTAACTTGCTAACTCTGGACAAGTTCATCCTTCTTATCTTGAGATAGGTTATTATTAGTAATTTCCTTCTCTTTCTTAGTGCAAGAAACTTAGTGTTCCAACTTGTTTAGATTTAGGTTTATCCTTAATCTTGTTTCCGCAACAAGTTGTAAATTGTTAATGATTTATCAATAAACAGTTTAGAAAAGTAAAATTTGTGTGTTTGTATTCATCCCCCCCCTTCTACAAACTTGTATAGCCCTTCGGGACCAACAAGTGGTATCAGAGCGGATTTGTTTAATCTCATAAACAAGATCTGATCTATACTAAGATTTCTCTTCCTTGCTATTTCCTAAAATGGCTACCAACACAAACACAAATTATATTGACAATGGTTCTCTTGCAAAACCCCCTAGATTCTCCAGAGATAATTTTAATCTATGGAAAAATAGGATGACTCTCTTCTTAGAAGGTGTAGACCCTACTATGCCTTATTATCTTGAAAACGGCCCATTTATTCCTGTAAGAATTGATGTTGCAGTTCCAGCCGCTGAGAATAGACCTGTTATTCCAGAAAGGCTGGTTCCTAAGGAAGTTAATATGTGGACTGACGAAGTTAAGAAGAAAGTGGCTATCGACACAAAAGACAGATCCATACTATACATGGCTCTTCCTGACAAAGTCTACCATTCTGTCATGAACCTGAAATCCTCAAAAGCCATGTGGGACACAATATGTGTTCAATATGAAGGTACTGCTGAAGTCCAGGACTCTCGAAAGATCAACCTGGTAAGACAGTATGAAAGTTTCATTTGTGGTAAGAATGAGACTCTCTCTGAAGTTCACCAACGTTTTAACTGTTTAATAATAGATCTAAAAACTGTTGGTAGGGAATATTCAAACTTTGAAGTGCTGACAAAGTTTTTAGAATGTTTACCTGAAAGCTGGGACAGTTATTCTATGTGTCTCAAGCTGTCAAAGGATCTAAGATCAATGACCCTTGCTACCTTATATGGCACGATGCTGAATCATGAGCAATCGAGTCATCTTAAGAAGAATCTTGTAAAAGATTCTAAAAGCACCCCTGTTGCTTTAATCTCAGAGGAACCTTCTACTTAGCGACCCATGGTCACTATCACTGAGTTAGAAAGTAACTCTGAAAGGTCATCAGATTCTGACTCTTTAGATGATGATGAATCTTTGGCTCTACTAACTAAAAAGTTCAGGAGATTCGCCAAAAAGAAAATGTTCAGAAAGAACAAACCTCTTTCTATTACTGATAAGCCAAGATCATCAGCTCCTGTTGATAAGTGATAACTCTATTTTTAGAGTTATTATTTCATTTTATTTTACATTTTATTTTGTCAATTTTAGCCATTTCACTTCTTAAAACCCCCATTCTTGGTATATTTCATGAAAACGAGCAAAAGGAGTGAACCATGATCTTTAATAAATTATTTGGTGGAGTTTGGGTGTTTTTCACGATTTTTATCCACAGTGACTTGCGGAGTGCCCACTCCGCTCCCCACTCCTGAGCTGACGAGAAGACAAACCAAAAAGCAATTTCTAGTGGGGATTTAAAAGATTTCTGGAGCAAGGGAGTATGGTGCATGGAATGGGTCAACAAGAGCTGAAAAAGTACACAAGACACCTTCTTTCTAAGTGAATAGTGAAAAAGTACAACTACTTTGTCCTTAAAGTAGTATTTGGTGAAAAGTGGAAGACTATTCATGGCATGGGTGCAAAATCAGATCTGAAGCATGGGACTTACCTAAGACTTTTTGTGCCATGGCCATACCTTCATGCAAGTATTTAAGGAAGCCAAGGGGTGCCATTTAAGAGATCGGTTTTTATCAATTAGTTTTTATGCTTCTTAGTTCTAGTTGTTATTTACTCTCATAATAGCTTTGATAGATGTTGGTAACACTTAGCTTTAAATTCTCTTAGCTTTAACATTTATTTTCCTGCACTAGTTAGCTTTCCATTTCTGCATTACCTTTTGTAGTTCGTAACACACAGTGGGCAGTGACGAATTCTCGTTCCCCACTGTGAGCAGAAATCAAGTCATCTTCAGTTTTATTATGTGCAACTTCTACTCTTTTGCTTTCTTTACTTTAGTTATGAGCTAAACATCCTTAGGGATGTAGAAAGGAGAAGTACCTGGATTTTATTAAAAATGCTCGAGTAATCTTTATACTTGGAATATTTGTTGTTTTGGTCATTCATTCTCGATTCATGCCCAAGGATGCGAACAAGCCGATCACTTGCAAGGATCTAATATCTAGTTCTCAACTCAGAAATGAGTAGAACGCAGTGACACGAGCTTGGATGATGCTAGGGGATTCGAAAGAATTCTTGTGACACTTACGAAAGTGAGGTCGGCACAGTGAGCTAATCTCACCCCCCTGGAGTAGTAGGCAAGCCAGTTGGTGTATCTAAAACACTTAGAGTATTTGTCTCTACACATTCCATCGAGGCCTGAAAAGGTCCGTTTTTGAGATTACCATTGACAAAACAATAAATACTAAGAGTATGGGATTTTTATCTTAACGGTGTGAGTATTTTGTAACCGGGCTTTTCTAGCGAAAATACCCACCTCGAATACAAGGATCACTTTGAAGACCGAGTATTTAGTATAAAATCTAGGGAAAATCCAACCTACATTCCTTCTTTTAAATCTTTAGTAAAATCGTCGAAGTAACTATTTCACCAACCAAACCAAAGAATTATTTTCCTCTGTTATTGAAACTTGTAAAAGGAGCTCATGAGAACCGTATTGTCTTGATTGTCCAGTCTCTGTGGATTCGATTCTGGTATTTTACCAACTATTACTTGCTGTGACGATCATAGTGGACAGTGTACACTTGCACTTCCCACTGTGGACAGTTTGCAACCCACTGCGATTAAAACACATATTTCGCACGTAACAAGTTTTTGGCGCCGTTGCCGGGGACTGGCGTGATTTTAAATCTCAAGACATGAGCTTTTGTTCGAGCCCGAGTAACTCGTTTTTCTAAGCTTTTCGTGTTGCATGCCAAGGCAACAACACGAACCTTTGTTACCAATCGATCTTGAAATAGAGAAAACTTTTCGAAGAAGGCGCAAAAACAGAAATCGACAACCCCCTGTGATCCCCACTGTGAACATGGCTGCAATACCGCCACCTGTAGTGGGGACCACAATCACGATTGCCGATAGCAAAGATCGAAAAATACGGGATTATGCTACTTCCGGAGTTGGTGATTTAAGCTCCGGAATTTTGAGACCCAATATTGTTGCAACGCATTTTGAACTCAAACCGGTGATGTTTCAAATGATCCAAGCCATGGGTCAATTTGGAGGATCGCCATCTGAGGATCCGCACTCGCACTTAAAATCTTTTTTAGAAATGACCGATTCCTTTCAGTTGCAAGGTGTTAGTGATGAGGCATTAAGACTAAGGCTTTTCCCTTTTTCATTAAGGGACAAGGCGAAGTCTTGGCTGAACGCACATGCACCTCACTCGATAACCACTTGGCAAGAGCTTGCCGATAGATTTTTGCAAAAATACTTTCCTCCAACAAGGAATGTTAGGTTTCGAAATGATATAATTTTGTTTAGGCAAGAGGAAGATGAGGCTGTTTCGGATGCATGGGAACGATTTAAAGATTTACTTCGAAAGTGCCCACATCATGGCATCCCACATTGCATCCAATTGGAGACCTTTTACAATGGTCTTTCCAATGCAGCCAAAATCATCTTAGATGCAACAGCGGGTGGAACATTTACGAGTATGACTTACAACGAAGGATATCAAATCTTAGAAAAAGTGTCCAACAACAATACCGAATGGTCAAATCCGAGAGCACCCATGTCAAAGACCAACACCATCGATTCCGAGGCACTCAAAACCATGAATGCACAATTAGTGGCCTTGACAAAAATCGTTTTAAATCAAAATCGAGGCCAAGTCAATTCCGCAACCCATCTCGCTGATAACTGCTCCCTTTGTGGAGAGGAGCATGTTTTTGATTATTGTCCAGCAAATCCCGAATCTGTTAATGTTATAGGGACCAACCCGAGGAACAACCCTTATTCGCAGACTTATAATCCAGGTTGGAGAAATCATCCGAATTTCTCTTGGTCTGGTAATCAAGGACTCCAACCCCAAGGGTCGAGTCATATCCAGCAAAGACCACACAACCCCCCTGGATTTCAATCACATCACAGTGGGCAATCCTCACATCACAGTGGGCAGCACCCACAGAACTTTTACCAAGGGCAGTCCTCACAACCATACCAACCACGATCCAACCAACCAGCTGAGGTTCAACAATCGATCGAGTCAATTCTCAAGGGTTTTATGAATCAAACTCAAGCAGCCATTAGGAATATAGAGACCCAAGTAGGACAACTAGCCGTTGAAGTTAAGAATAGACCACCAGGAACGTTACCTAGTGATACCGAGCAAGCTAGGGTGATAGGAAAAGGACCAGAACATGTCAAGTCCATAACTCTGAGGAGTGGAAAGGATCTGAAAAATATCATTTTTGAATCTGATGATTCGCCTCAAAAACCTACTGTGAGCACCACAGTGGGCACTCCTCAAGTCACTGTGATCCCCACAGTGGGGACCGACATCCCTGACCTTCCCACTCTTGGACCTGTCCCAAAGCCTACTATTCCAAAGCCAATATCACAGCAAGCTCAAATTGACCCACGAAGTATTCCTTTTCCTGAAAGAATGAAGCCGAAAAATGTCGATGTTCAATTTAAAAAATTCTTAGACATTTTTAAACAACTTCACATTAACATACCCTTGGTAGAGGCTCTCGAGCAAATGCCAAGCTATGTTAAATTTTTAAAGGATATTTTGAACAAAAAAAGAAAGTTGGGTGAGTTTGAAACTGTGGCTTTGACCGAAGAATGTAGTGCCCTCCTTACTAGCAAGATTCCACCTAAGTTGAAAGACCCGGGTAGTTTCACGATTCCATGCACAATAGGAGGACAAGAAGTAGGTCAAGCACTCTGTGATCTAGGAGCTAGTGTCAATTTGATGCCGCTGTCCATTTTTAACAAGTTAGGAATTGGAGAGGCTAGACCCACAACCGTGACATTACAACTAGCCGACCGGTCCATTGCCTCTCCCAAAGGAAAAATAGAAGACGTTTTGGTCCAAGTGGATAAATTTATCTTCCCCGCCGATTTTCTAGTTCTAGATTATGAGGCCGATAAAGAAATCCCAATCATCTTAGGGCGTCCGTTTCTTGCAACCGGACGTACTTTGATTGATGTGCACAAAGGGGAACTCACGATGAGAGTTAATGACCAAGAGGTGACATTCAATGTTTTTAAGTCTCTAAAATATATAGACACCGAAGATTGTTTTGCCTTGAGTTCGATTTATGGAACCCACAGTCTTGACACACTGCCCACAGTGGGGAGTACAGTTCCCACAGTGGGGAATGACAGTGAGCACTCTGAATTAGAGAGTGATGACACTTTTGAGGATGAGTGTAACGAAATGGTTGCAGCTTTTGAACCTCTGGACTTTAAGGATAGAAATGTTCAACCCCCTTCAATAGAACAACCTCCCGAATTAGAGCTTAAACCATTGCCTTCCCATTTAAAATATGCTTATCTCGCTAAGGATAATAAACTTCCCGTTATTATCTCTTCCAAACTTAGTGAGAAACAAGAACAACTTCTGATCGATTTGTTGATGAAGCATAAGGGAGCAATTGGTTGGACCATAGCGGACATTCGAGGAATTAGCCCCTCTTTATGTCAACATAAGATTAACTTGGAGAGTGACCACCCGGGGAAAGTCCAACCTCAAAGAAGGTTGAACCCCATCATGAAGGAGGTAGTTAAGAAAGAGGTCTTGAAGTGGTTAGATGCCGGTATTATCTATCCCATTGCTAGTAGTAGTTGGGTGAGCCCCGTCCAATGTGTCCCTAAAAAGGGAGGGACGACCGTAGTAAAAAACGAAAAAAACGAGCTCATTCCCACTAGGACTGTCACGGGATGGAGAATATGCATGGATTATAGACAACTCAATTTGGCCACTAAGAAAGACCATTTCCCCTTACCTTTCATTGACCAAATGCTTGATAGGTTAGCGGGAAAGGAATTTTATTGTTTTCTAGATGGATACTCCGGATACAACCAAATCCACATAGCCCCCGAGGACCAAGAAAAGACCACCTTTACTTGTCCCTACGGTACCTTTGCATTCCGGAGGATGCCATTCGGTCTATGTAATGCCCCAGCCACTTTCCAACGTTGTATGATGGCCATTTTTTCCGACATGATTGAGGACACCATAGAAGTTTTTATGGATGACTTTTCTGTAATAGGGACATCATTCGACAACTGCTTGGGAAATTTAGAAAAAAGCTTAGTGAGATGTGAGGCCCACGACCTTATTTTAAATTGGGAAAAATGCCATTTTATGGTAGAAGAAGGTATTGTCCTAGGTCATCTTGTCTCAAAAAGAGGGTTGGAAGTCGATAAAGCCAAGCTTGAGGTAGTGGCACAACTTCCCGAACCCACAACGGTGAAAGGTATCCGAAGTTTTTTGGGACACGCAGGTTTTTATAGGAGGTTCATCAAGGATTTTTCGAAAATTACAAAACCCCTATGTAACCTATTACAACACGAAAAAGACTTCATTTTTACCCAAGAATGCCGAGAAGCTTTTGAAAAAATCAAGGAAGCTTTAGTCACAGCACCCATAGTGACCACTCCTGACTGGTCACTCCTATTCGAAGTGATGTGTGATGCCAGCGATTGGGCTGTGGGGGCTGTTCTCGGACAGAAAAAGAACAAAGTTTTTCACCCCATTTATTATGCAAGTAAAACGCTAATTGAAGCTCAGATTAATTACACTGTAACTGAAAAAGAATTACTTGCGGTGGTGTTTGCTTTTGATCGTTTCAGGTCATACTTGATAGGGACGAAGGTCATAGTGCACACTGATCATGCAGCAATAAAGTATTTAATTACTAAGGCTGATTCTAAGCCTCGGTTAATTAGATGGGTTTTATTGCTACAAGAATTTGACCTTGAAATCGTCGACAGGAAAGGAACAAGCAATCAAGTAGCCGACCATTTGTCCAGGCTCGAGAAGATAGTGGGCACTGTTGATCCCACTCCGGTAAGAGAAAATTTTCCCGATGAGCAATTGTTATCCGCTCAACATCATGAAAATAATATTCCTTGGTATGCTGATATTGCGAACTTTTTAGCAAGTGGACTTAAGCCCCACGGGATGAATGGACAACCATTTAAGAAGTTTTTACATGACACTCGTCAATATGTTTGGGACGATCCTTTCTTATATAAGATAGGGACGGACCAAATATTGAGGCGATGTGTCCACGGGAGTGAGCAACATCAAATACTCCATGGTTGTCATGCATCCCACTACGGTGGCCACTTTGGTGGAAACCGCACTGCTGCAAAAATTTTGCAAAGTGGGTTCTTTTGGCCCACTGTGTTTAAAGACTCTTACGAGTGTGTAAAAAGTTGTGAGCAATGCCAACGCACCGGGAATATGTCGCAAAGAAATGAGATGCCTCTTAATAACATTCTAGAGGTAGAACTTTTTGATGTTTGGGGGATCGATTTCATGGGACCCTTTCCAAATTCCAATAATAATTTTTATATCTTGGTTGCGGTAGACTATGTTTCGAAATGGGTGGAAGCCATCGCATGTCACTCTAATGATGCCAACACCGTGGTGAAATTTTTGCATAAAAATATTTTCACTAGATTTGGAACACCACGGGCATTGATTAGTGACGAAGGCACCCATTTTATAAACAAAGTCATGGCCTCGGTTCTTGCTAAATATGACATACATCATAGAGTGGCCACCGCATACCATCCGCAAACCAACGGTTTGGCCGAGCTTTCAAACCGTGAGATCAAAGGAATTTTAGAAAAAGTTGTTAAACCGCACCGAAAAGATTGGTCAACCAAACTCGATGATGCTCTTTGGGCCTACCGAACGGCCTATAAAACTCCTTTGGGAATGTCTCCATTTAAATTAGTTTTTGGCAAAGCTTGCCATCTACCAATTGAATTGGAGCACAAGGCATTTTGGGCCCTTAAAGAGCTTAACATGAGTGAAGGTGTTGCGGGAATCAAAAGAACTCTACAGTTGCATGAGTTAGAAGAGTTGCGTTATCACTCTTATGAAAACGCAAAGTTGTATAAGGAGAAGACCAAGATGTGGCATGATCGTCGAATTAACCATAGGGAGTTCATGGAGGGACAACAGGTATTATTGTTCAATTCTCGTCTTAAACTCTTTCCAGGTAAGCTAAAATCTCGTTGGACGGGACCATATACCATTGTCAAGGTAAGTCCTTTTGGAACAGTGGAGTTAAAGTCCCCACAGTCGGGTCAAATATTCAAAGTCAATGGGCAGAGAGTGAAACACTTTCTGCATGAGAGTGCCCACATTCCATCCCACTCTCCACCCCACTATGGTTAAGAAACATCGGGATCGCTTGTAAATATTTTATTTCAGTTATTTGCTGTCTTTTTATTATTTTTGGTCTTTTTAACCTTGCATGGTAGTTTGTTTCAATGTGTGTAGGAGAAATTGCCGCTTTTTGGAGGAAAAATCAAGAAAAAGCTTCGCAGTGGGGAGATGCATGTCCCTATGTTCCCCACTCCACTTCTGAAGAAGGATAGGACAGTTTTTGAAGGACTCTGCTGCAGGTTCATCGCAAGCAACCCTGCCCCGTTGAATGGTTTTTTAAAACTTTGGTTCCACTCGTTTGCTCCCTAAAAAAAAACAATTTTAATTTCTGTTTGATTTATGTTTTATGCCTATGGCTAGGCTTTTGACACTTTGCTGAATTCTTATTTTGGTTACTAATGCATGAAATCCTACCGTTCGGTAGGTACTTTTGGGTACTAACGTTTTTTGTGGTTTGAATGTTTGTTTGATCTCATTTCCTTCCAAAGGTACAACGTTCGATTTCCAACTTAAAAAGGTCCCTTTTGTAAGTACGAATCTCAACTTGTCCCATGAAATGATTTAGGCCATTTTTCATACCCAAACACGATCCTTTTTGTACCCCAAAAATCACCACCTTTGTTCGTTATTTCTATGTCACAGTGGGGACACTGTGAGATTTTAAGTTTGAGGTGGGGACTTCCAGAGTGACTTCCAGTCTGCCCACAGTGGGGACACTGTGAAGTCCAAGTTTGAGGTGGGTAAGCCATACCCACCTCCGAAAAAAGCGAAAAACACAACAATACAAAAACATAAGAAAATCGTAGTATCACTAACAAAATTGATGGTGTGCCTTTTTTGGACCATCAAAGTGCTCACTCCCAGAAAAAGATGGTGTGCCTATTCTGGACCATCGGAATACCCACTTTCACAAAAATAGCCATACCCAAATAAAGCCTGAAAGTGTACGTACTTTTCATTGCAAAATACTAAACACCTGCTTTTCGAAATAAAAATCTCAAAGCGAGATCTTCGGTCCATGTTTGGAAATTCTTGCCAAAACCCTTGGGAAAAGATTCAAAGCCATAAACCCTTCAAACCCAAGAAAGCCCTATTGATCAAATGGTAAACAAGGGAAAGATTTCGGCAAGTACAAAAGTGAAGTTTTTAAGTTTGGGACCGAAGGAAGTATCGAAGGAAGGAGATCAACGCCCATTCAAGTCAAGAAGTATGTAAGTCCCCCGAGGTTCGAATGCATTGTTTTTCATTTTATTTATTTCTTTTTATTACTTGGGGACAAGTAAAGATTTAAGTTTGAGGTTGTGATAACTCTATTTTTAGAGTTATTATTTCATTTTATTTTACATTTTATTTTGTCAATTTTAGCCATTTCACTTCTTAAAACCCCCATTCTTGGTATATTTCATGAAAACGAGCAAAAGGAGTGAACCATGATCTTTAATAAATTATTTGGTGGAGTTTGGGTGTTTTTCACGATTTTTATCCACAGTGACTTGCGGAGTGCCCACTCCGCTCCCCACTCCTGAGCTGACGAGAAGACAAACCAAAAAGCAATTTCTAGTGGGGATTTAAAAGATTTCTGGAGCAAGGGAGTATGGTGGATGGAATGGGTCAACAAGAGCTGAAAAAGTACACAAGACACCTTCTTTCTAAGTGAATAGTGAAAAAGTACAACTACTTTGTCCTTAAAGTAGTATTTGGTGAAAAGTGGAAGACTATTCATGGCATGGGTGCAAAATCAGATCTGAAGCATGGGACTTACCTAAGACTTTTTGTGCCATGGCCATACCTTCATGCAAGTATTTAAGGAAGCCAAGGGGTGCCATTTAAGAGATCGGTTTTTATCAATTAGTTTTTATGCTTCTTAGTTCTAGTTGTTATTTACTCTCATAATAGCTTTGATAGATGTTGGTAACACTTAGCTTTAAATTCTCTTAGCTTTAACATTTATTTTCCTGCACTAGTTAGCTTTCCATTTCTGCATTACCTTTTGTAGTTCGTAACACACAGTGGGCAGTGACGAATTCTCGTTCCCCACTGTGAGCAGAAATCAAGTCATCTTCAGTTTTATTATGTGCAACTTCTACTCTTTTGCTTTCTTTACTTTAGTTATGAGCTAAACATCCTTAGGGATGTAGAAAGGAGAAGTACCTGGATTTTATTAAAAATGCTCGAGTAATCTTTATACTTGGAATATTTGTTGTTTTGGTCATTCATTCTCGATTCATGCCCAAGGATGCGAACAAGCCGATCACTTGCAAGGATCTAATATCTAGTTCTCAACTCAGAAATGAGTAGAACGCAGTGACACGAGCTTGGATGATGCTAGGGGATTCGAAAGAATTCTTGTGACACTTACGAAAGTGAGGTCGGCACAGTGAGCTAATCTCACCCCCCTGGAGTAGTAGGCAAGCTAGTTGGTGTATCTAAAACACTTAGAGTATTTGTCTCTACACATTCCATCGAGGCCTGAAAAGGTCCGTTTTTGAGATTACCATTGACAAAACAATAAATACTAAGAGTATGGGATTTTTATCTTAACGGTGTGAGTATTTTGTAACCGGGCTTTTCTAGCGAAAATGCCCACCTCGAATACACGGATCACTTTGAAGACCGAGTATTTAGTATAAAATCTAGGGAAAATCCAACCTACATTCCTTCTTTTAAATCTTTAGTAAAATCGTCGAAGTAACTATTTCACCAACCAAACCAAAGAATTATTTTCCTCTGTTATTGAAACTTGTAAAAGGAGCTCATGAGAACCGTATTGTCTTGATTGTCCAGTCTCTGTGGATTCGATTCTGGTATTTTACCAACTATTACTTGCTGTGACGATCATAGTGGACAGTGTACACTTGCACTTCCCACTGTGGACAGTTTGCAACCCACTGCGATTAAAACACATATTTCGCACGTAACAATAAGGCTACTGCTACTTGTTTTAACTGCGAAAAGATTGGACATTTCGCTAACGAGTGCAGGTCTAAGAACGTTTCGAGAAACTCAGCGTTTCCCAAGAAATCCTTTATTCCCAGGAATAAAGATGACAAATACGCTTAAGCTGAAAGAAAAATATGCGAAGCTGAAAAGCTTTAAGAAGAAAGGCAAAGGCCTGATGGCTTATGATTGGGCTGCCTCTGAAGAAGAAGAATCATCATCTGACTCTGAGGATGATGAAGCCAATCTCTGTCTTATGGCAAAAATTGAAGATGAGGAAGAAAGTTTAGACATTCCCTCTACTTCAACCTCTGCAATTCAGGTATCACCTTTCCTTCTTTACAAATATTGCAAATATTGATGAAGTTGATAGTCTGCGTAAAATCGATCTTTTGACTAGAAGTTTATATGAAGCCATGAATGGAAAAACTGTAGTTGAAAATCAAAACCTTGATCTCGCTAAACGGCTTAAAAACTGTCACCTTCAAATAGAAAAGATTTCTAAAATTGAAGAAGAATTTAAAGATCAAGTGCATTTAAATTAGCTTGTCAAAATCGAACGAGCAGAAGCTATAGCTGCATTGAAAGCTGAAAAAGCTACTGTTGAAGGATGGTGTAATTCTTCAACAAAGATCACTGAGATAATTAAGTCTCAGATACCCCTGAGTGATAAACGTGGTCTTGGTTACAAAGCTGATAATCTAGAACCAACCACTGATCGTTCCATGCTCTTATTTGGAACTTTCGTATCCTTAGTCGCTGATACTTCATCCTCTCAGTGTTCCTCGTCCAGACCGCCTATCCCTGAGGAAACTTCTACCTCTTCAAAAGGTAAAGAGAAAATGGTTTATCCAAAATCTACCTCTGTCTTTAAAGATAACGGTAAAGGAATTGCTATTTACCAAAATCCTCAGAAGGGTACCTTAGTACCTAAGCTGAATGCTTCTAAAGCTTTAGTGATTCATTCCTCTGGATCAAGGAATCAGATCTCTGGATCTACTCAGCGTGGATCTATTCAGCGATCTACTCCTAGAATCAGAGTGGATGTCTCTGGTAAGAAATCCGAAGAACTGAATGTTCCTCCCATTTCAAAAGCCAAAAGCTTATTTGGTGCTGGTCCTTCTAATTCAAAATCAAAAGCTCAGCATTCAAATGGTCCTAGAACTACTTTTAGTTATAGGAAATGTTATCATAGTGGACTTGCTGATCATATTGCTAGTAAGTGCCCCACAGCCACCAAAGCTGAAAAGATAGCTAAGGTGAAGATTTCCCCCAAGGCAAAGAAGACCACTGAGGTTAAGAAATTAACCAAAGTGAAGACTGACAAAGCTGAATCTTCAAATGCTGCGAAGATTGCTGAACCTTCCATTCCAACTACTTCCACTGACAAACGTGTACACATGGTTAAGTGGGTACCCAAGAAAAACTAATCTTCCTTTGTGATGCAGGTTAAGAAGGGTATCTGGTATCTCGATAGCGGATGCTCTAAACACATGACTGGAAAGAAAAGCCTGCTCGCTGAATACAAGGAAGAGAAGGGTCCCTCTGTGACTTTTGGAGGAAATGGAAAAGGACATACCCGAGGGTTTGGTATACTCTCTAATGGTACAACCACCTTCAGAAGAGTCGCATATGTTGAAGGGCTGAAGCATAATCTTTTAAGCATCAGTCAGCTTTGCGACAAGGATAACAAAGTAATCTTTACTAAGGAATCCTGCTTTGTCACTGACAAAAAGGAGAAGATAGCTCTCAGCGGTTATCGTTTGGAAAATGTTTATGTAATAAACATGGACTCAACTACCACTGAGAACTCCTGTTTCTTCTCAAAAGCCTCATCTGATGTCAACTGGCTATGGCATAAGAGGCTCTCTCATCTGAATTTCAAGACACTGAACACTCTCTCTTCAAAAGAGTTAGTTACTGGTCTACCTCAGCACTTATACGCCAAAGAGTCTTTATGTTCAGCATGTGAGAAAGGGAAGCAGACCAAAGCAATCTTTAAGTCAAAGCAAGTCTCCTCAGTGTCGTATCCTCTACAACTTCTTCATATGGATTTGTTTGGCCCTGTTAACAAACAATCCATCGCTGGAAAGAAATATACACTGGTCATAGTTGATGAATTCTCTCGTTATACATGGGTTATGTTTCTCCGTTCAAAGAGTGACACCCCTGAAGAACTCATCACTTTTGTTCGGAAGATGGAAACCCTGAACAATTTGACCGTTCGCTCAATAAGTAGTGATCATGGGACTGAATTCAAAAACAGTTCTCATGATTCCTTCTTTGAGAGTAAGGGTATTTCTCACAACTTTTCATCAGTGAGAACACCACAACAAAATGGAGTCGCTGAAAGAAGAAATAGACCAATTATTGAAGCTGCACGTTCAATGCTCGGCGATTCTCATCTGCCTACTCAGTTTTGGGCAGAAGCTGTCAACACCGCTTGTTTTACGCAAAACAGGTCGCTGATAGTCAAAAGATTCAATAAAACAGCCTATGAACTTTTTCATGGGAGAAAGCCTTCAATCAGCTTTCTTCACATCTTTGGATGTCAGTGTTTCATACTGAACAACAGAGTTGCCCTTGGAAAGTTCGATCCTAAGGCTGATGATGGAATCTTTCTTGGATATTCTTCAATTTCCAAAGCCTTCAGAGTCTTCAATCGAAGAAGACAAACTGTAGAAGAAACAACTCACGTCACGTTTGACGAATCCCGTTCAGCGAACTCTAAACCGTCCGCTGATACTGAAGAACTGAATCAATGGATGTTTTCTCATCTTGGTGATTCAGAAGAAATTCCCACTCGTGCTCATACAGTTGAAGATGATAGTCCTACTATCATTCCAAATATGCAGAATAGTGAAGCTGAAATATCATGGGTCTCAGCTGTTCCTTTAAACACTATACCTGCTTCTGAACCCAATGTCTCAGACATTCCATCTACTTCTCAGCAATCAGTGAATATAATGACAACTGCACCCATTCCTCTCTTGGCTGATACTCCAGACGTCGCTGAAGCTTCATCTTCAGCTACTCCAGTTCAGGTTGAGTCAACGTCTCACGCTCCGGCTCAGCGATGGACTGTAAATCACCCAATTGATCAAATTCTTGGTGATCCAAACGCTGGTATTCAGACTCGACGAAGTGCAGGTAATATTTGTTTATTTGTTAACTTTATTTCTCTGACTGAACCAAAGAAAGTAGATGATGCCCTCTAGGATCCAAACTGGGTCAGCGCCATGCAAGAAGAGCTGACTGAATTCGAAAGAAACAAAGTTTGGAAACTTGTTCGAAGACCAACTGACAAAACAGTGATAGACAATGGGTCTATCGAAACAAGTTGGACGAACATGGAACTGTAACCCGTAACAAGGCTCGTCTTGTTGCTCAGGGATATAGATAAGAGGAAGGCATAGATTACGACGAAACATTTGCTCTAGTAGCAAGACTTGAATCTATTCGTCTATTCTTAGCATATGCTGTACACAAAGACTTCAAAGTCTATCAAATGGATGTTAAGTCAGCATTTTTAAATGGAAAGCTGAATGAAGAAGTATATGTGGAACAACCTCCAGGATTCTCTGATCCTAAGCGTCCAGGTTATGTTTATAAACTGGATAAGGCACTTTATGGCTTGAAGCAAGCTCCACGTGCATGGTATGACAGTCTATCTACTTATCTCCATATTGAACAATTTGAGCGAGGTAAAATCGACAAAACTCTATTTTTCAGGAAAGTAAAAGGTCATATCATTCTTCTTCAGATATATGTTGATGACATTATATTTGGCTCTACTAACCCTGATCTTTGTACTCATTTCGCTAATGGAATGAAATATGAGTATAAAATGAGCATGATGGGTGAACTAACAAATTTCCTTGGTCTTCAGATAAAGCAAAATGAAAAAGGAACTTTCATTAATCAGGGAAAGTACGTTAAAGATATGCTGAAGAAATTCGACTTAACTCAAAGTTCAGCTATGAAAACCCCTATGGCACCACCGCTGACACTTGATAAGGATACTAAGGGTATTCCTGTAAATGTCACGCTATACCGTGGGATGATCGGCTCTCTCTTGTAACTTACAGCTAGCCGACCCGATATTATGTACGCAACCTGTGTGTGTGCACGATATCAAGCTGAACCCAAGTTATCTCATATGACCGCTGTAAAGCGAATTTTTCGATACCTTAAGGGTACTGCGAATCTAGGTCTTTGGTATCCCAAAGACTCAGGATTCGATCTAATCGCCTATTCAGATAGTGATTTTGCAGGTTGCAAATTGGATAGGAAAAGCACCACAGGAGGATGTCAGCTCCTGGGTGAAAAGTTGGGGAGTTGGACAAGCAAAAAGCAAAACCCAGTGTCCACCTCCACAGCTGAAGCTGAGTATGTAGCCGCTGGAAGCTGTTGTTCTCAGGTCTTGTGGATGAGAAATCAACTACTGGACTATGACCTTCAGCTCTCAAATATTCCAATCTATTGCGACAGCACAATTGCCATCGCTATAGCAAATAATCCAGTACTACACTCAAAGACAAAACACATCGAAATCAGGTATCACTTTATCAGAGATCATGTGATGAATGGTGATATAGAACTTCACTTTATCCCACCTGATTATCAGTTAGCTGATCTGTTCACCAAACCTCTTGATAAGACAAGATTCAACTTTCTCATCAGCGAGCTTGGAATGCTGAACTTTGAAGAATAAAATCTTCAGGGATTCACATTTGATCAGTAATAGGATAAAATCAGCTTGTATAACCCATTCTATCATCTTCTCTCTGAATAAACTTGATTCGCTGATATCAAGGTATGTTTTTCTCTCTCTGACAATCGCATGTAAATGCAAGATTTCAAAATAAATTACATCGCTGAATATCTCTTCCTTATCAGCGATACTTTGATATTTCTAAGAACCATCACTGATATTTCTATTCAGTGCTTCATGTTTTCAAAAGTGTCCCTGAGTTTTCAAAACCTCAGAGACATCAAAAAATATGAAAGGACAGTTGTGACGTCATTGCAACGGATAAGCCCTGGCACGTTCTTCTTTTCTGACACACGTTTGCACGTTTCGTTTAACTTCCAATCAAATGCAAACACGTGTCCGTGTCATGAAGAAAATCTTTTCCCGCTTAAGATTTTCTCTCTCTAATCTCACTATATAAACTCTTTCTGGGTTTATATTTTTCTTTTACGCGAACTTCTCCTCCAAGCAAGAAAAAGAAAATTACTGTTGCATTTGTGCTCTCAAGTTTTTTTTCAAGAACTTAAGAACTTCATCTTCTTCAACGAACCAGGTTAATAATTCTTTTATTTTACCTGTT
This sequence comes from Saussurea involucrata, assembly GCA_033807775.1. NCBI lineage: Eukaryota > Viridiplantae > Streptophyta > Magnoliopsida > Asterales > Asteraceae > Saussurea > Saussurea involucrata. Next base: position 246,843,202 of record CM066321.1, on the reverse strand, counting down.
TCTTCAAACTTGTTAATGATCTTCTCTTTGTTTTTAAAAAGATCAAACAAAAGAACGTTTTAAAATAAAATCATTTCTTTCATAGTTTTATGAACACAACCTTTCATGGTTGTTCTTCAAGTTTAAAACGCAAAATCTTAAACTTGTTCTTCATTCGTTTTTCCAGAATCTTTTCTCAAAAGAAACTGGAAAACAAGATATTCTCTGGGTTTGCATTTCGTTTTTAAAACAAGAAAAACCCTAATCTTCATTAAGACATTTTTTTTGTCTGAATGAAATGGACAAAATTCGAATCATCTTATTGGAAAATCTTTCCACATTAAGACTATTCTTATTTGTTAATCTTTGGTTGAACTGATAATACATAAAATGACATCTTCTGACATTTCCAAGAACACCATCGCTGAGAACACTGTTGCTGATAATACTGCTGAGGAAGTGGAAATCCTCAAGGCTCCTCAGGTCAAGTTCTCTCTTGACAAACTGGATTGGACCAAGGCAAATAACCTCTATGCGTTTCTCGAGTTTCCTCCTCGAAAGCAAGTCACACATCTAGATGATGCTGTGAACTTCCTGAAGAATTGTCCCATCTCCACAGCCCTGACCATAACACCTCCTGCACATCAGCTACTGATATCCCAGTTCTGGTACTCTACCATACACTCTCAGCTACCATCCACCAAGGACTCCTAAAAAACAATTGACTGCATCCCTGCGATACTGACTATGGCACTATGAAGATCACCCCTGCCATTATTCGCAAAGCCCTGAACCTTCCCTTGGCCACCAAAGAAAAACCTTTTGTTCCTCTCCCTGACCACAAGAAAAACTCAGACAGGGAAGCCATCACTGCATTCCTCGATACAATGGGCTATGTATGGGAAACTGGGAGGGACATGAAGCCTGAGAAGAAGCTAACCCTCATCAAGAAGTCTAAAATGCCCAGCGAGATGAATTTCATCTTCGCTCACTTAATCAGCTGCATGAATGCAAAGACCGGCTCCTCTGATCAAGCCGCTCAGCCTCAACAAGCAATGGGATATGCCTTGCTGAAAGATCTACATATAGACTGGGCATAGATAATCTACGATGATCTGGTACTCATAGTAGACTCCGTCGCTGACAGATCTCCATGGGTTCCTTATCCTCGATTCATCAGTGCCGTATTCCAAACAGGCCTGAAGGACAACTACCCAAAAGAGGGTGGCCTGAAACTCTCTCAGGTCGGCCCTAAGGTTCTCGACTTCAAGCCAGTGGCAAATGAGGTACGTCTTTATACACTCTGCCACAGCTGAACAAGCCACCCATTCTATCCCAACTTCAGCGTCTCTAAACGCTGAGGTTACAAACTTGGAATCTACCCAACCTCCTTCAGTCTCTCAAAAGACTGACGAAGCGATTCTCAGCGAATCCAACGCTGAACTCCGCACCCAACCTCCATTCTTAACCTTTGCTTCTCCCTCTACTCAATTGGACTCTACTCCAGTTATCACTGAAGCAGCTGTCATTCCTCCAGAAGCTAAAACTGACACTCAAGGAATGATGGGCGTAGGACCTGCAGCGATGACCATGCGTACACTCACTTTAGCTGACGACATGGAACATTTCTCAGGACACCGAGATTTTGATGCTTTCATCAATCCTCCTGCAGGTATACAACACCCCCTATACACTGTAACTGAACCCCAAACTTCTGAGCTTTCCTCTGTTCACAAGTTCTTATATGTTACAGGTCCTAATTTGGGAGACATCAACGCCTCTCTGAACAAAATAGAGTCGACGCTGACAGGTCTCAAAACTACTCTTTCCGACAACTCTTCAGCTGTAACAAACGCTGGAGAGAATCTCACAAAGCTTACAACCGTGGTCGAAAAGAATGCCTCCAAAGCTGACTTGGAGAAAGTTGATAAATCACTCACCGACTTTGCCAAAGTTCTCTCTGACATCTACACAGACTACCTCGACATCAAAAAATCAGTTGACACCATGTCCAGCGAAGTCACAACGCTGAAGACATCGGTTGGCAAACTCGAAGGTGATATGTCTGTTGTAAAGACTGACCTTAATTATGTAAAGACTGACGTTGGTTCTGTAAAGACTGACGTTGGTGAGATGAAGACACTGATGCAGCAGATCCTGACCAACACCACCACCCCTGCTCCTGCACCTGAGCACTTTACTCCGGCGGATCGTGCTGAACTCGTGAAGATCAATCCTGGCATTTCTGGTCTAGAAAACAAATTATCAGCGATTGAAATTTGTGTGGGGATCCCTGGCCAAGAAGACAGGGAAACAACACAAGCTGCTGAATCATCACATTCCTCCCCCACTCATCATGAAAAAGGGGGGGAGAAGAGCGCTGAAGACCTTTCCAAGAGCGCTGAAGACCTTTCTCATGATGAATCTATGAGGGGAGAGAAGACTGAAGACCTCACCTTTACTGAAGAGGGTGAGAAGACAATTGAAGCAGCTGCTGGACCTCAGGGAGATGAAAACCCTGAGGAAACCGAGAAGCTTACCTCTGTATCTGAGGGGGAGCAACTCGAAGAAGAAGCTGAAGAATCTGAGTCTGAAGCTGAAGATGAAGAAGCCATCGACTTGTTTGATGATGAACCATCCTCTTCTCCTAAGAATGATGATGATGAAGATGATGATGATGATGACTCTTTTATCGTCAAGCCTGCTCAGAGGACTAAAGCTCATAAAGGGATTATGATAAATGAACCTACCGGGGAGCGGACAAAGACAAAGCCATCAGCGTCTGAAGCTGACAAGGGCAAAGGAAAAAGTGTCGCTGAAGATGATGAAAATCTGACGATCTTGCTTAAAAGGCCGGTTTGTCAGGTACACTAATCTTCCTTACACTACAGCCCTCCTCTCTATACACTATCAGTTCTACACCCACTAAAACCTCCATACACTTTATCCCATTCTTTCTATCTCTGTTCTACCCAAGTTCCTACTCGTAAGATCGCTGTGTTTCAGCTAGTCCTCTCCCCTGTTTGAGGATATCGCTGATGTTCCTACAGCTACGACTTCACCAACAATAATCCCAGCTCCCAACGCTGAAGAAATAATCCCAGTCTTGGATTTGATCTCTGAGACTGATGAACCTGAAGAACAGATGCTCTCTCACAAAAACAGACCTTCCTAGGCTCCTCAAAAGCTAAGTGAAGAGGATCAAGAAAAGAGAGATGAAATGATCAAGAGACTCGAAGATCAGCGAATCATTCTGAAGCGTGATCAACTTTCTTCCGTTCCTCCAAAGTTCAAATTTTCCCAAAAGGAATACAAGGAACACCTCAGAGCTGAACGCCTATTCGCTGAAAGAAGGAAAGCTGAAGAAAAAGACAGAGAATACGCCATCCAGCTTACTCAACGATCAGTAAAAGACCCCAACCTGAAAAGAGCTCCCATTGACGTTCAACGTCAGCTATGGGATGATGCTCAAAGGATCGTTAGAGAAAATGACTAAGGTCTCTGATACGACTTTGGAATGGTGTAAAGAAATGCTGAACTATCGATCTCGGCCATCCAAAATCATCAAAGTAAACATCAGAGGAAGACTGTACTCAGACGTTCCTGTTGTTGAAATTGATGTCTACAGAGAAGACAAAACCAAGCAAACCTTGTATGCTGCTACATTAGAAAAGTTTGGTCTCTCTGAATGGTTGGAAGTGAAATTAGCCATTCAGGGATCGCGCTCAAAGTTCAAGAGCCATGTCGAGAAGATCTTAAAAAAACAGATCGACCTAGTTTTTTCTGCTGTGGATATTCCTCCTTCTACTCTTCTTCCTCCTCAACAAAGAAGAGTCTCTGCAAAGGAAAAGGAAGTCTCAGACTCAGGTCCTCCTATACGGAATGAAACAGTGGTTTCTCTCGTGCTGAAGTTCTTGGCCCTGATGCTGATCTCTCAGCGCTTGACACCTCCCTACCACCTGGAGAAACTTTCATTCCTGGCACAGTTGTAAGTGATCCTTATGGTATATTCTTTCTAGACTACGAAGGAAACCATCACTTTCAACGTACCTCTGAGCTCCACATCACTCCCATCGAACAACTCAGAGATCTCATATACTGGTGTGAAGTCAGACGCGACATTAAAGCTAGACACCTAAAGCCCTTGATTTTTGAAGAAGCTCTGAAAAAAAAGAATCAAGGAGTAGATGTCCCTGACTGGATGATTCCCACATCAAAGACCCTCGATGAACTTCTCATCAATGAAGAACCTTTTGACGGATAGGATCGCCTTGTAATTCTTTCTATCCTTATCTGTCTACATCTTTTGTACTTGTAATTTTATTCGTTGTACTCGTAATTTTTCCACTTCCATCTGTAATCTTTACAAAGTTTAAAGAAAATTTCAGCGAACGTACTTTACTCCATCAGTACAGAAAAGATCCCAGAAAACAGTAAAAGGGACAAATATTTTATGAGTTCTTTTTATCCTTATGTTTTCATTAAATAGGAATTTTCTTTGTTGCTATGTCATAATCAAATAGGGGAGATTGTTGATCCAAACCCTCAGTGATTTGATAATGACCCTCTCTTTTATACATAGTGAAAATTGTAAGTAAACAATATGTATCAGAGTTTCACTATCGCTGATAGGTACTAAGATCTTACAGTACCGCTGATAGGAACTCTCACTCTTTAGATTAAACATTCAGCGAACACTGTTCACCAAAAAACTCTGAGTCTGTTCAGTACTTATGGTGATCGCTGATAAGTTAGTTGTTTACTTATGATCCCTGAAGACAAGTTTCACGTCAACATAGGTTCTACGCTGAAGTCGAAGATCGAGCTTAAGAACCAGCGACAAGTCTCCTAATGAACTGATGCGGATCAACGAAGACTCAGATTTGTCCACTCAACGTGAAGTATCAAGTACAAGACTTCAGATATAGAATGATAGATCGCTAAATCAACGAAAGATTGATCATAAAGTCCTCCGTACAAAGTACTTTTGTTATAACCACCCTTGCACGTCTCCGTACGATATGTCAGAAAAAGAACCTCCTTATTGTCTGAAATCGTACAACCACTCTGATACTACACTGTTCAAACATGTGGCTACTAAGGTTGTCAACAAAGGTCAATGACGTACAACCAATGAGCTGTTGCCACGTGTAAAGTGTAAACTGCAATGCATTAAATGCATGCAATATATAAGAAGAAGAACTCACTTCATTTTGAAGTAACTTGCTAACTCTGGACAAGTTCATCCTTCTTATCTTGAGATAGGTTATTATTAGTAATTTCCTTCTCTTTCTTAGTGCAAGAAACTTAGTGTTCCAACTTGTTTAGATTTAGGTTTATCCTTAATCTTGTTTCCGCAACAAGCTGTAAATTGTTAATGATTTATCAATAAACAATTTAGAAAAGTAAAATCTGTGTGTTTGTATTCATCCCCTCCCCCTTCTACAAACTTGTATAGCCCTTCGGGACCAACAAAGTCAATATCTGAAAATGCGGAGGAAAGAGATTAATCAAAAGGTAAAGCAACAAGCTTAACTAAGACGCTCGATAATAAGCTCACCCGCCATGTTCCAGTCAGACCTAATCCAATCGCTGTCGGGGTCCAATGTTGCTACCTGCACAAATACGTACCTGGTCTTCCATTTTCGGTCGTTAACCACAGTTTTTAAGACCAAGGTACGATCGCCCTTGTGTTTCGAAAACAGGTTGTAGCGACGATATATATCCTTCTTAACCTGGTAAGCGGTCAACAGGTCCGTCACGTTCATCGGCGACTCCCAGTGCGAGGTAAGTCGCTCGATGACCTGAATAACGCGCCAGAACTGGGGCATCAGTTGCCCTGGAGATAGGTCGAACTCACACATAAACGCCTTAGCTAAAGGCGAATATGGCCACTGGAATCCTATCTTGAAAGGGTACTCGTATATTACGACGTACCCATCGGGGCACATCTCCGTTCGAATCTGACCGGCCTTGCTTACCGCAATCCCCGCAGGGATTTTCAATAGATCCCTAAAGTCGTCCAGAGCGTCCGGATCCTGGATGGCACTCCTAGGCTCCGTCGACATCGCTAATCCTGTTAACCAAGTTTGTCTATCTGAAAAGCCCTAGATATCCCAGTTTTTCCTAGGCTTTCTAGAAATAGACTTGCGACGCATGCAAAGACTGAGAAATCATACCTTATTTAGGCGCCTAAAACCTCGAAATTTCTAACTGTGTCGAAGATCACTTGCAGGTTTGGAAAGGATTCGGCGAAGAACAATAAGAAATCAAGAAGAAATCTCTATCTTAAAACTCTCTGGAATCGTAAGATGGAAAAGATCCATCGAGGGTCGCTATTTATGTAAATGGTCGTGTCAGATCGAGCCTCTCGATGATCGGCGCGTGTCATTGCCTTTTCGAATACTCGACAGATCGTCGACACCTGGCGCTTACAGCTGTTAAGCACGATCGCGCATCAGCATGACGTCACGACCTTATCTCTTTTTCGACTTCCTCTTTAGTTGGAATTGGACCGATCCAGTTCCAAGGTAACTGGAGAGATTTTTAACACGTGTCACAACCCTAGACGTCCGACTAGCAAAATTTAAAAACTTTTGAAATTTGAATTTGCCACTCCATTTTTTAAAATTTAGGGGCAAACTGTTTGGGCAAAATTTCACCAGTCTCGACCACAACCAAAACATTGAGAACACTTTTCCCTAATAAAGTCAAATCATAAACACTTTACCCTTTGACCAAAGTAAAATCGAATGTTGCTCACGACACTCGACCGACGTAACACACCTCTCGACCTCGACCAGCTAACGTGCAATATTTATGTTATGTTTTCGTCATTCAATGCAGGGTCAATATCATTTATGGCCAACGGACGTAACCGACAAAGGCAATTATGAGCATTAACAGCAGTGACCGTTGCGACCGTTATTCCTGCATTCATGAGCACCAATTAAAGCTACGAAGACTATAAATACGAAGATCCCAGCCTCACCTGCACACATCGTATTTTCGGAGAACACTCGAAGCCAATAATTCTCTCTCAACAGTTCGCTCATGACGCACAACATTGACGCACGACGCATAATCTTTACACACGACGCACCAGTTTCTTACGCACGATTCATTTGTTATTTCACATTTCAAGTCTTTACTTCATTTGTATTGTAATCGTTGTACTCTCGACACCCGAAACAGAGGATATCGCCCCTGATTGGCGATCATAGTGCAGCGACGACCCCCAAAGTCGTTCGCGGGTTTTTTCCTCGTTGAGGTTTTTCCCGCGTCACCAAAATTCTTTGTTTCATTTACATTTCTGTATTCGTCGCATGCTTTGTCAAAAGATTCCCTTCTTTAGTTGTTAAATTCCACAATCAACCTTAAGTTATCATTTTAGGACGATTTTTGGCATTAACAACACCATGTTTACAAACTCTCGCATGAAATACATACACACAATGACACAATTGTCATCATTGACTAGCATTATGTTTGTGTGTTGACTTTTGGTGTTGTTAGTTGTTGCTGATGTGAGTTGTTTTCTCATCTATCTGCATACATACATACCCACACACTTCTGCTGCTTTTCTTCACCATTCTTCTAAATCTATCGCTTCTTCCTTTTTCTTAACCCATTGCAACCATACATACAACACATACACCTCATACATACATCTGCATGCTTAATTTCCTTTTGTTTTAAATATCGCTTCATGTTCAGTCGATTCTTATACATATACATGCATGCATAAGTTGAACATTATCGCTATCGTGTCCTTCTCTTCTTGACTTGCGCTGCTGTGTCATCTTCTTCCATCCATATGCATGAAGCATACTCCATTTGCCGCAAAATATATATATATATATATATATATATATATATATATATATATCACCTCTTCCATCACTGTGATTTGTTGCTGCTGTGAGTTGCTTTCTCTCAATCCCATACATACATTTAACATTTATATATCATTGTTGAACATCGAAGGGTTCATAATTGTTTTTTGTTTTTGTACTATCTCACACAACAGCTACACTTCGTTGACCATCCCGTTGAGTACTTGACTGCTTCTATTCTCCTTGATCTTGGCTGCTGCATACACACAAATACATCACATGCATTCCCTCTATACATCGCATACATACATATTAGGCAGTTTCTTCGCATGCATGCCTTTGTTACCTTTTGAGACATTATTTTTCTTCCATAACCATCGCATGATCTCTTCCTTTCACCTATCGCATGAAAAGTGAATGCTTGTGGTTTCTTTGTTGATTATCCATCGCACGAAGGTTTGGGTGTTGCATACGCTATCGCAGGAACCTTTTCCCTCGAAGCAATTTCTCGCACGGTTCTGAGGTGGTTTGTCATACGTGTATCACCTGGTAGTCACGAGATTACCGCATGTCACGCGATCAATGCTTTTCGCCTCTTCCTTGAATTTCTGCGATAATTGCGAGAGTTTTAACGATAGTTGCGAGATTTTAACGATCGATTTGCAATCTTTTGTGACGTTTTGTGGAGTTCTAGCCTTAGTTGTGAGAGCTTTTGTGACGGTTTGCATGAATTTACATGGTGGTATGATTTGAGAGTTTTAGAGATGGTTTGAGTTTATTTGCGGCGTCTATCATTTTATGTGATTTACTTTGACGTTATTAAACAAACCGTTTGTATTTACCTTGCAGATTTTAATTACGAGGATTGTTCGTACAAATTCGATAATCAGAATTTAAATTTTGGAAACAAATTTATTTTTAGATTTGTTTTTCAGATTTAATTTTGTTTTATCTGAATTAATTATGTCTGATAATTAGTTTTGTGATCGAAGTGTCCAATATTCTTCAAAGTAACACCGATTAACGATGATATTCTTTAGGTAACACTGTCTTATCCAACTATTTCTAACCTCAAAGCAAAGATAAGCGAAATTGGAGACCAGTTCAAAGGTCGTTGACAAACTGAGTCTTGAGAATGCATATCTTCAGTCAGATTTTTTAACAATCTGAGATTGGAAAGCAAGACTTATGAAGAGATGTGTATCTTAAAGTACAACAATTATTGGCTCTGGGTCAGGAATTCTAAACTTGAAAAGGGAGCAAGAAGTGGTTCATAAGTTTTCTGTATGGTGACCAAATAAATTCACTTAAAAGAAAATTTTCAGATCTTGAAAGAGAAGCTGATATGAAGAGAAGTGATCCGACAAGTGCTGAAGCTTCAAAGAAAATATATGAACTTGAATGAAAGTTGCAAATTTTGAAGCCAAAGAAGAGAAGCTTACGTAACTTGAAGAGAAAGGAAAAATTGTTGAGAGTGAAAATCTTGATCTAAAGAAAAAGATTGTTGTTTTGAAAAAAGAAAGAAGTGGTTTTGTAAATGAGAGGAAGAATTTTGAAAGAAAGATTCTTAATCTTTCAAAGAAAGTTCTCGAAGAAAGAAACGTTTTCGAGCTTAAAAATGCTAAACTTTCGAAACATATTAATGATTTTGAACAAGTTTTAGTGATTGAGCGTGATAGTTTTAAAAATCAAATAAATTCGTTTGAGAGTGAAAAGAAAGTACTTGAAAAGAAAAATGTTGAGTTTTTCAAAGAGATATCTGATAAACGCAACAATATCAAAAACGATTTTGAAAGTGAAAGAAAGACATTTGAAACAGAAATTCGTAAGCTCTCAAAGAAATTGTCTGGGTTAGCAACCGAGATTTTAAAAGAACAACAAGTAAAATCTGATTTACAAAAGAGATTTGAACTTGATACTTGAATAAAGAAATTTTTTATTCGTTAAAGTAAAGAAACCTGAAGAAATAAATTTCAAAGATGTTTAGTCCTCCTATGCTTCAAGTTCAATTTCTACAAATGGTTCTTCAAAAGGTTTTGTCAAATCAAATGAATTTTCAAATGATCAGATTCACCCTTCAATATTTTATATAATTCTCGTGTTGATAACTTAGATAATCAAGTTTTCAGAAAAGTTAAGATGGTTTGGAGAAAGAAGTCAACTACAGAAGACAGTGATGGAAACACATCTTATAAATCTCTTGTAGTTTATACAAAGTCATTTATTTCCAAGACTGATCCACCTACTCATGTTTATTCTACAACGAAGCTGATCAGGTTTGAGCCGAGCAAATAAACGTTGCACTAATTGTGGGAAGAATGACTTTGTGCATCCAAGGTATGTGAATAACTGGTATGGTACATATAGTGTCCCCGGTCCCCATTTTTTTTGGAAGGGTATCCGAGGACATTGCCCCGACTAATCCCAGCAAGGTGAGACAATTGCCCCAGCTGCTAAAGCGTGCAACCCTGAGTTTATCCCCAGTGGCTACAAGTTGGAAGCGGCTGGATTCGAACTTGGGGTAGATGGGTTACTAGCTACATCCCCCTCAGGCCTTAACCAGTACGCCACAAGCCTTACAGTTAAGGCATCTAACCATCAAGGATCCATCAAAGGATGGATACCAAAATCTTTCTAATCTATTTTGCAAGACCGTCATGTGTGCATTTATTAAGAATCCTTGCCGCATGACTGATTGTTAGGACCAAAATGTCCTATTGTTTAGAAAGTTTTATAAAGTCATATTATATGTAATGGGATTGGGTTAGAAATATGGGGTTGGACTTTTCATGTTATATGGGCCTTTGTATATAATGTGTAACGCTTGTCGTTTGTAAAGTGCGCCAAAATGTAGAGAGAGAGAGAGAGAGAGGAAGAGCTTGAGCTTAGAGAGAGAAAGTCCTCATGTAAAGTGCTTCAAAGACTTCAATCTAATATGAGGATGACATTTGTGCTCTAATATCTACTTTAATTCTTGAATTGTTGCTAAATTTGGGTCCTACATATGGTGTCAGAGCGGAATTGTTGAATCAATCTTCGATACGATCAATTTTTAACACAATTCAAGGAATTTTGAGGCTGGACTGTCACACCCCGCCAAAGCGGAAACACGAGATGTCTCAGTTCAAGGTTTCAATGCGTAAGGTAGAAGACAACACACAATCATCATATCACACAAGTTTACAAGAGTACATCATGTTTCAAAATACAAATTGTCCAAAAAACAAAAATTGACATGATAAGGAAAAAGCGTTGGGTGCCGGTACTTGTGGTGCCTTCTAAAGTTCAACCATACATGATATTTCCTGAAAAGCATGTAAAGGAGAGGGTCAACTATTGAATAGTTGGTGAGTTCACAGGTTTTCGGTATGCATAACAGTTTTAATGCAAGCTTGTAAATCCGCACAGTGGATTGAGTATTCGGTTGTAGTTATAAAACATTTTTGTAAATCCGCACAATGGATTAAGAGTTCGTTTGTCAACATGTGCAAGGTATAATATCGTATGCAATATGTCAAAGTAATGAGCCCACTACCCAAACCTACATGACCGTACACGCCCCAAAGACACATGTTCCTCACAAACATGATAAGTTCGTGGGTAATTATGCACTCGCGAGGTGAGTGGGGTGTCTACCAAATAACGTTATCCATAATATACCAAGCGGCTCGCACAATGAGCTAATGGGTAATGTAGTTCGTACCGGGGACTTTCAAATAAATGTGAAACTCAGAATCAACTAACATAAGCATATATACCATAGCACGTAAAAGTTCGTAGTAATGTAAATCAGTTTGAGTAAATAGTACAACCGATATATAAGTAAATTGTAACATGCTTTTCACCCCAAAATGTATAAAACAGCAAAAGGGGGTTGTGAAAACTCACGGTGGTATGCGAAGATGTTTCCAAGAGGTTCACGATGCAACCCGCACAACGATCCTACTTAGATCCTACGGAGGTAAGGATACTAGTAAGATTCTATGCTTAAGTCTTAGTCCTTGATATTGCTTAGTTATCCAAATCATCATAAAATGCCTTTGTTGTGTTTAAGTTTATAAGTTATAAGGAATTAACCGAAGTTAGTAATCAATATATAATACGTTACATATGTTAGATTGAGGTTACCGCAATTTCGTCATGACGAGTGACGAAAAGGGTCTAAAGTTAGGAGTTATATATAGTATATATATATACCGCAATTTCATCACAAGAATGATGAAAATGGTTCAAAATGAAAAGTTAAAATATATAATGTTAGGACACTGAAGTTGTCCTTTATAATAGAAAGTTTTGTAAAGCAATAGCTGTGTTAAAGGGCTTATGCTTAACTGTTGTAGCAAGTGATGAAGACTATAAATAGGTCTTTACTTGTAGTTTGTAAGAAGTGAATTCATTAATACAAGATGTAGATCTCTAATCACTTTGTGTTCTCTCTAGGTTAGATTTCCTTTTCAATAATGTTCTTCATCATCTTGTTACATAATACTTGGATTGTATGAAGATCATGGACCTAACATATAAAATGCATATACATATAGTATGTAGGTTATATTAACTTACATATGTTAGTATTACCGCAATTTCACCACAAGAAGTGATGAAAAGGGTCTAAGAGTTAGTTTGTAACCATAGAAGAAATTTATCATTTGCTGTCTAGAATTCACTATCACTTTCAGTTCGTTTTTGGATATCTTCCAGAGGCATTTAGGTCAAGATATTTTATGTCCATATCACTTAATGTGTTAGGAAACCTTTTACATAAGATTCATAATTTTTAGAAGTGATTAAGTACCTGAAATAATTCTTGACGTAAAATCACTACAGAACGCTTTGCTGTTTGCGCACTGTTTTTGGGAAAAATGTTTGAAGGTCGAAATCTTGGAGTTTTTGAGTGAAACTACTTGGGTTCGAATCTTAACACATGAAATTTAATTCCAGAAAAGTTTCACCTTGTTTGGATAATGTTTGAGTGAGATATGGCCATGCAAAGTCAGTGGAAAAATCTGACAGATTGCTGTTGGAAATCTTCTTTAAATAAATGCATTATTTCCATTGGTTCTTTAAAGGATTTTATTCTTTTTGCTTGGCCACGATTTTTGACACAACAAATCCAGTATTTTCAGATGAAAAAGCTTCCTTTTAATTTACACAAGCTACATGCAAACAACTTAGACAAGTTATCTTGTCAAAACATTTTAAAAAATTGGTCCTTTTGAGCTTTTTGTGAACACATTCAAATAGTTCATTCTTTGATCATTAACTTTGGTTCGATCATGGATTCATCACTCTTTTAATAACATGCAAAGTGTTATGGTGATGAATCTACAAACATTAAGATTCAAAGATATGTTTAGAGAAAACAACATTTAAAACTAGTGTAGAAGAAGAAGAAACTTAAAGAAAATGAAGGAGCAATACAAGGAGAAGTGTAGGCTTTGCAGTACATATGATTTTTACCCTGTGAAGACTTGGATACTTGATGTTCTTGAGGTTAAAGTGGCTGGACTTTGGACAATATTAGAGAGAGAATATAGAGAAAAAGAGAGATTTCTTCTTACAGAGAAATTTGAGAGAGAGAGAGAGAGATAAAATGGATTGAATGAATGAAAAAGAGGGGGGGGGGGGGGGGGTTTAAGGGGAGGGTGGCCGGTTTTGAGAAGGGGGAAAGAGGAGAGAGTGGAGTGTAGTTTTAGGTAAAATAATTGTGTTTTATTTTTATTTTATTTTTAATTTGTTAATTAATAACTAGTTTATATAAATAAAAATGCTTGTTTTATTTACTAGTATTTACTATGCAAAGTACATATATATATGTACAAATATATTTAAGGTATTTTATATTGGCATTTTATGAGATTTATGGATAATTTCCTTATTAAGGCAAATGCTAGGCAAAATTTTCCAATTTTCCTAACAACAACGTTTATACTGCTAAGTTCGACTGTGTTGTATAAAATATAGACAACTGCAATGTTCAGTATAAATCTAACCTGGACGTAAGTTTGACGGTTGTCACAGTCTCCCCCGGTTAAAAGAATTTCGTCCCGAAATTCAAGAACTTCCGTCCTTAACCGGTTTGTTAGCAAAAAGGTGAGGATACTTATGTTTCATGTAATCCTCTCGTTCCCATGTGTACTCAGGCCCACGCCCTGTGTTCCAATGAACTTTCACGATCGGGATTTTCTTTCGTATCAGACATTTAACTTCTCTATCGAGAATCTCGGTTGGTTCTTCTATGATGTGTAGCTTATCGTCAATTCGAACTTCTTCTAGAGGTATGATAAATGAGTCGCCGGCTAGACATTTGTTGAGGTTCGACACGTGAAACGTATCATGAATGGCACTTAGCTCTTTAGGGAAATTGAGTCTATATGCTACCGGACCAATCCTTGCGGAGATCTCAAATGGTCCGACGTACCTTGGGCTCAATTTTCCTCTTTTCCCAAATCGTACTATTCCTTTCCACGGAGATACTTTTAGAAGTACTTTATCGCCAACTTGAAATTCTAAAGGCTTCCGACGATTATCCGCATAACTTTTCTGACGATCTCTGGATGCTTTAAGTCTGTCTCTAATGATTGCAATCTTATCGGTAGTTTCTTGCACAATTTCGGGTCTAGATAATTGTCTGTCTCCAATTTCTAACCAAGCAAGTGGTGAACGACACTTGCCTTCATACAATGCTTCAAATGGCGTACACTGAATACTGGTGTGATAGCTATTGTTATAAGAAAACTCGACCAAAGGTAAGTGATTATCCCAACTTCCTCCGAAGTCTAGCACGCATGCCCGAAGCATGTCTTCTAACGTTTTAATAGTTCATTCACTTTGCCCATCCGTTTGAGGATGATAGGCAGTGCTCAAATTCAATTGCGTACCCAATGCTTTTTGAAGCGACTGCCAAAACCGTGACGTGAAACGGCTATCTCTATCTGAAATGATGGAAACTGGAACTCCATGACATGTAACAATTTCCTTGATGTAGATCTGAGCAAGCTTCTCCATCTTGTAATCTTCCCGAATCGGTAGAAAATGTGTAGATTTCGTGAATCGATCTACTATAACCCAAATCGAATCGTGCCCTTTGGCTGTTCTCGGAAGTTTGGTTATAAAATCCATGGTTATTTGTTCCCATTTCCACTGGGGAATCTCTGGTTGTTGTAGCAAACCAGATGGTTTTTGATATACAGCTTTGACCTTTGAACAAGTTAAACATTTCCCTACGTACAAGGCAATATCTTTCTTCATTCCTGGCCACCAATAATATTCCCTTAAGTCTTTGTACATCTTATCCGCCCCTGGATGAATTGAGTATCTAGATTTGTGGGCTTTATCCATAACTATTTCCCGTACGTTGTTAGCTTTTGGAATCCAAACTCTGTCCTTGAAATAACGTACCCCATCAATCTTAGTTTCAAATCTGCTTTCTATACCGTGAAGGGTTTCGTCCTTCAAGTTTTCCGTTTTCATTGCTTCGGTCTGAGCTTCAAGAATTCGAGTCTTTAAACTCGTTTGTACAAGCGCTCCCATCGCTCGTACACGTGAAGGTTTTACCCTTTCCTTCCTACTCAGGGCATCAGCTACTACATTGGCCTTACCTGGATGATAGCGAATTTCACAGTCGTAGTCGTTGAGTAGTTTTACCCATCTCCTTTGTCTCATGTTGAGCATTTTCTGGTCTAGGATATGCTGAAGACTCTTATGATCGGTGAAAATAGTGCATTTAGTGTCGTACAAATAATGTCTCCAAATCTTTAAAGCGAATACCACAGCTATGAGCTCCAAGTCGTGTGTGGTATAGTTCTTCTCATGAACCTTTAGTTGTCTAAAGGCGTATGTTATAACCTTGTCCTTTTGCATCAATACACAACCCAAACCTTGATGCGACGCGTCATAATACACCACAAAATTATCCGTTCCTTCCAGTAACGCTAGGATTTGTGCATTGCACAACGTTTTCTTCAGTAGCTGGAACGCCTCCTCTTGCGGTTCTCCCCAAAAGAATTTCCTATCCTTTTGGGTCAGTGATGTGAGTGGTTTAGCAATTTTTGAGAAGTTCTCAATAAATTGCCTATAATAACCTGCCAATCCCAGAAATTGACGAATTTATGTTGGGGTTTTTGGAGCTTCCCACTTCTTAACGACTTCCACTTTAGCCGGGTCCACGTGAATTCCTTTCTCTCCAAACACGTGACCAAGAAAAGTGTACTTCTCGAATCCAAAATTCGCACTTTGAGAACTTTGTGTACAGTTTCTGTTCCTTAAGTGTCTCTATAATTATTCTTAAATGTTGTTCGTGCTCCTCTTTACTTTGAGAGTAGATCAAAATGTCGTCGATGAACACGATCACAAACTTGTCAAGGTATGGTCTGCATACCCTGTTCATTAAATCCATGAACACAGCTGGTGCATTCGTTAACCCGAAAGGCATAACCAAAACTCGTAGTGTCCATATCGAGTCCTAAAAGCTGTCTTAGGAATGTCCTCCTCACGGACTATTAACTGATGATACCCTGATCGAAGATCAGTCTTTGAGAAATAAGTTGCACCTTGCAATTGGTCGAATAAATCATCTATTCGAGGAAGAGGATATCGATTCTTGATCGTCAACTTGTTCAGTTCCCTATAATCGATGCACATTCGAAATGATCCATCCTTTTTCTTGACGAACAGGACTGGAGCTCCCCAAGGTGAGGAACTTGGCCTAATAAATTCCTTGTCCAGAAGTTCCTGAAGTTGACTCGACAACTCTTGCATTTCAGCAGGTGCTAAACGGTACGGTGCCTTAGCTACAGGTGCTGCTCCAGGTACGAGGTCAATTTGAAATTCAACTTGTCTAAACGGGGGAAGTCCAGGAAAATCATCGGGGAACACCTCCAGGTGATCCTACACCACAGGAATATCTTGGATTCGCCTTTCCTCAGACTTCTTCTCAACTACGTGAGCCAAAAATGCGACGCACTTCTCCCTCAAATACTTATGAACTATAACACTTGACACTATCTCTAGGCTCCTCCCAACTTTGTTTCCTTGTATAACGAGGGTTTCTCCGTCTTGCAAAGGTATCCTAACCGTCTTATCAAAACAACAAATCTCCGCTCGATTCTTGGATAACCAATCCATGCCTATTACTATGTCAAAACTCCCCAATTCAATAGGAATAAGATCAACGCTAAACAATTTATCGGCTAGATTCAAGGTACAATCTAGATTTACATCCTTAGCCTCAAATTTATGTCCATTAGCAACCTCAATAATATAAGCATCCGACATTCTCCTAGATTCCAAGTTAATTAGTGGCCTAAATTCCAATGAAACGAAGCTCCTATCCGCTCCAGTGTCAAACAATACTGATGCATAGTGGTTGTTTAGAAGAAACGTACTTGTCACCACATTAGGGTCGCGACGTGCTTCGTCAGCTGCAATGACAAATGCCCGTCCTCGAGCTTGACCCCCTTGATTTCCTTGATTGGCTTTCCTTGCCTGGTTCCCATTATTGTTATTGCTCGGCCTCCTACCCAACCTTGGGCACGTATTCCGGAAGTGATCCTGACTTCCGCACTCGAAGCATGCCCTTCTCCCTTCATTTTGACTCCTTTCCATCCTACAGAACTTGGTGAGATGACCCACTCATTTACAATTGCCACAAACAGGGTAGGCTCCTTCTTGATAGTAGTTACATTTGTTACACTTTGGGTGGGGACCATTGAGCTGCCTAGAGTCCCGAGCCTTTACTCCAAAATTTCTCACTACCTTCCTATCCGTGCTCCAGATAACATCAAGATAAAAATCCATTCCTAATTTTTAGATAATGCCACTAATACCAAAATTTTGAGGTTCATCCTACATCAATACTAAAGTTTTTAGATCTAATACTACCAATCACTTAAAATTACCCAAAATACTTAGTTCATAATAACCACAAGAAAATGTCTTCCTTTGAACCCAAAGGTCTTATCAAAAGCTGCCAAACTATCAATCATCCTAATCAAAACCATCCCAAATACACAACTATCAAGATCATCAACACAAGCAAAGCTAGCACTACTCCTATAATCACGCATGCAAGCTCCGCTCTCATCGCGGTCCGCCTAGCCGTCCTAACGCTCTCCAAAGCATGGGTCGAAACATTGGACAGTTGATGTGTTAGCTCCACCAGTTCCGTCACGACATGTCCTTGGTGAGTCACCCTCACCTGACAACTGTGTAGCTCGGTCGTCATTGCCCTTATGTTCTGATCTCTTGCCCAAGTCAACTCGGATATTTGCCTGATTGGCACGCCGATGGCCATAGGTTGCGGTTCTGGTGCCTCCGGACGTGTTGATGTTAGTGTGACCCTTCTTGGAATTGGGACACTTTTCCTCGCCGTTTACCTAACGTGAGGCCCTCCAAGGTGTGATTGTACGATTATCGGCGTTGGTCTTGGTAGTTCCGAGGTTGGTAACACCCTCGGTCCGTCATAGGGATCCTGTTCGCTTGACACTTCTTGCTCCGATTCAGTGCTACTAGAGTCTTCATCTTCTCGGATGTTTGGTGGGTTGACTCGAGGTCGACCATTGACGTAACTCGACACATCGGTCGAGTAAGAATCGGGAGTATAGGATGGTGGTGATGACGACATAGTGAAACTGAAGCAAAAGTGTGCTTAGTTACTAATCGCACAAGTGTAATGCCTATCCTAATGTCTACGCACTACGCATGCTACTAGAGAGTGCAAGTAAAAATCGACATACTCCTACTATAACCATTTCTAGTCTCGCATTAACCTACCGTAATCGAACATAGGTGATCAGGCTATGTTTAATTAAAGTCTGTTAATACCATTCTAGACTTAATTATACTAGTAGTAGGTTCTGTTGTTTTCATGTCAGTTTTGGACTTTTGGTTATAGTTGGGTTTTTCCAATGAAAGACCGGTATTCTCTATAACCTTTGGCTCTGATACCATTTATGTCACACCCCGTCAAAGCGGAAACACGAGATGTCACAGTTCAAGGTTTCAATGCGTAAGGTAGAAGACAACACACAATCATCATATCACAAAAGTTTACAAGAGTACATCATGTTTCAAAATACAAATTGTCCAAAAAACAAAAATTGACATGATAAGGAAAAAGCGTTGGGTGCCGCTACTTATGGTGCCTTCTAAAGTTCAACCTTACTTGATATTTCCTGAAAAGCATGTAAAGGAGAGGGTCAACTATTGAATAGTTGGTGAGTTCACAGGTTTTTGGTATGCATAACAGTTTTAATGCAAGCTTGTAAATCCGCACAGTGGATTGAGTATTCGGTTGTAGTTATAAAGCATTTTTGTAAATCCGCACAATAGATTAAGAGTTCGTTTGTCAACATGCGCAAGGTATAATATCGTATGCAATATGTCAAAGTAATGAGCCCACTACCCAAACCTACATGACCGTACACGCCCCAAAGACACATGTTCCTCACAAACATGATAAATTCGTGGGTAATTATGCACTCGCGAGGTGAGTAGGGTGTCTAATAAATAACGTTATCCATAATATACCAAGCGGCTCGCACCATGAGCTAATGGGTAATGTAGTTCGTACCGGGGACTTTCAAATAAATGTGAAACTCAGAATCAACTAACATAAACATATATACCATAGCGCGTAAAAGTTCGTAGTAATGTAAATCAGTTTGAATAAATAGTACAACCGATATATAAGTAAATTGTAACATGCTTTTCACCCCAAAATGTATAAAACAGCAAAAAGGGGCTGGGAAAACTCACGGTGGTATGCGAAGATGTTTCCAAGAGGTTCACGATGCAACCCGCACAACGATCCTACTTCGATCCTACGAAGGTAAGGACACTAGTAAGATTCTATGCTTAAGTCTTAGTCCTTGATATTGCTTAGTTATCCAAATCATCATAAAATGTCTTTGTTGTGTTTAAGTTTATAAGTTATAAGGAATTAACCGAAGTTGGTAATCAATATATAATACGTTACATATGTTAGATTGAGGTTACCGCAATTTCGTCATGACGAGTGACGAAAAGGGTCTAAAGTTAGGAGTTATATATAGTATATATATATACCGCAATTTCATCACAAGAATGATGAAAAGGGTTCAAAATGAAAAGTTAAAATATATAAAATGCATATACATATAGTATGTAGTTTATATTAACTTACCTATGTTAGTATTACCGCAATTTCACCACAAGAAGTGATGAAAAGGGTCTAAGAGTTAGTTTGTAACCATAGAAGAAATTTATCATTTGCTGTCCAGAATTCACTGTCACTTTCAGTTCGTTTTTGGATATCTTCCAGAGGCATTTAGGTCAAGATATTTTATGTACATATCACTTAATGTGTTAGGAAACTTTTGACATAAGATTCATAATGTTTAGAGGTGATTAAGTACCTGAAATACTTCTTGACGTAAAATCACTACAGAAAGTTTTGCTGTTTGCGCACTGTTTTTGTGAAAAATGTTTGAAGGTCGGATTCTTAGATTTTTTGAGTGAAACCACTTTGGTTCGAATCTTAACACATACAATTTAATTCCAGAAAAGTTTCACCTTGTTTGGATAATTTTTAGAGAGATATGGCCATTCAAAATCAGTGGAAAAATCTGACAGATTGCTGTTGGAAAACTTCTTTAAATAAATTCATTATTTCCATTGGTTCTTTAAAGGATTTTATTCTTTTTGCTTGGCCACAATTTTTGACACAACAAATCCAGTATTTTCAGATGAAAAAGCTTCCTTTTAATTTACACAAGCTACATGCAAACAACTTAGACAAGTTATCTTGTCAAAACATTTTCAAAAATTGGTCCTTTTGAGCTTTTTGTGAACACATTCAAATAGTTCATTCTTTGATCATTAACTTTGGTTTGATCATGGATTCATCACTCTTTTAATAACATGCAAAGTGTTATGGTGATGAATCTACAAACATTAAGATTCAAAGATATGTTTAGAGAAAACAACATTTAAAACTAGTGTAGAAGAAGAAGAAACTTAAAGAAAATGAAGGAACAATACAAGGAGAAGTGTAGGCTTTGCACTACATATGATTTTTACCTTGTGAAGACTTGGATACTTGATATTCTTGAGGTTAAAGTGGCTGGACTTTGGACAATATTATAGAGAGAATAGAGAGAAAGAGATAAGATGGATTGAATGAATGAAAAAGAGAGAGGAGGGGGTTTAAGGGGAGGGTGGCCGGTTTTGGGAAGGGGGAAAGAGGAGAGAGTGGAGTGTAGTTTTAGGTCAAATAATTGTGTTTAATTTTTATTTTTATTTTATTTTTAATTTGTTAATTAATAACTAGTTTATATAAATAATAATACTTGTTTTATTTACTAGTATTTACTATGCAAAGTACATATATTATATATATATATATATATATATATATATATGTGTGTGTGTGTGTGTGTGTATGTACAAATATATTTAAGGTATTTTATATTGGCATTTTGTTAGGACATTTAAGTTGTCCTAAATAATTAGAAAGTTTTGTAAAGTACTGGATTTGGGCCTAATGGGCTTAGACATGTAAATGGGTTTGGGCTTACTTGTTGTAACAAGGGGAAGGGCTATAAATAGGTCATTTCATGTTATTTGTAATAACTACTTCATAATACAAAGATGTAGCTCTTAAACACTTTTGTGTTCTCTCTCTAGATTAGGTTTACATTTCTATAATAAATTGCTCTCTCCTTCCTTATCTTGTTACAATTACTTGAAGTGTTGAAGATCATGGACTCACAATTGGTATCAGAGCTAAACAGAAAATTCAAGCAGATTCAGAAGCAAATTGACGATTTTTTACACTGGATTGAAGATTTCGGATCCTTCATCGAACACTGTTCATGATGATTTCTTATCCTTCGACGATCACTATTCATCCAGATTTTATCTTTTCTGCCATTTTTGATCTTTTTGATTGATTCTTGACACTATTGAACTCGATTTTCATCCCTGATCATCTTTAAAACAAGGAATTTTACCAAAATCTGTATAGAATTTGCAGATTTGATCATTTTAGATATGTTTGTTCAAAAACCCTAAAGTTACTGTTTTGGATCTTAATTCGATTAAATTGATCGAATTAGGATTTGTGATCAACTAAGAAAGTGTGTGGATTCAAATTTCGAACAAATCTGTGCAAATTTCATAACAATTGATCAAGAATTGAAAAAGTTATGGCTGATTTAATGATTTTTGGTGTTTATGTGAAGGTTTCGGATCATTCATGAAGATTTCGGATCATTCATAAGGATTTCGGATCATTCAAGCTTGGTTTCGGATCATTGGTTTCGCCCCCTTATTGGTCCGAATCCATTGGTTTCGCACCCTTCTTGGTCCGAATCCATTGGTTTCGCACCCATATTGGTCCGAATCCATTGATTTCGCATCCTTCTTGATCCGTAATCTGTTGGTTTCGGATCCTTATACATCCGGATTCCGTGGTTTCGAACCCTTCTTGATCCAAATTCGTGTTGATTTAAAAAAAACAAAAACAAAAAATTTTATTCCGAAATTTTTTCTATAGTGTTTTTCATACACTTTAAGAGCTCTTCAAGAAAAAATTTTATATATATATTTTTTTTCAATAGTGTATTTTATACACTTTCTGCTTGATTTTCTGAAAGATCAACTTCTAGCAATACCATAAAGAGAGATGTGTTTGCAACAAACTCTTATAAAGGAGATTCCTCCAACTCTACAAGTTTTTGTTAAACCAAATAATGAAATTTTGTTAAATCTAATAATGAAAGTTTGAAGCAAACTATTGTTAAATCCAGTGGTGAAGGTTTGAAGCAAAATTTTGTTAAAACTAATACTTCAAATCCTTCAACTCATCAAGATGACATGAAGGAGCTTCAAGGAAGTATAAAAGCATTGGAGGAAGAAAATGCTAATCAGAAGAGAAAATTTTTAGACATTTATTCTTCAAATTATAAACTTATTAAAAGAGTTACTGATCTTGACGTTAATATTGCAGATCTTGAAGCAAAGAGAGACAACTCAAGTCTGCACGATCAAATCGAGAATCTTCAAGAGAAAGTAACAACTCTTCAAAGAGAAAATGATGATATGAAGAGTAGGGAAGAAAAGAGAGAGAAGTGGAACTTGCATTTACAAGCTAAATTAAAAGAAGTTCAAGATAAAAGAAAAAGTTTGGACAGTGAAAATGATGATCTAAAGAGAAAACTGTCTAATTTTTCTCTTGAAGAAAACAAAGAAACTGAGCTGAAATGTATAAAACTTTCAAAACAAGTTTCTGACTTTGAGAAAGTTTTATTTTTAGAAAAAGAAAAGCTCGAAAAAGAAAGAGCTAAATTTGGAATTGAAAAGAAATCTTTTGAGATTCAAAGTTCTGAGCTTTCCGTGAAAATCTATGATTTAGAAAATCTTTTGGAAAAGGAAAGAAAAGATTTTGCGGAAAAGAAAAATCTCTTTGAAAAGGAAAACAAAACTCTTAAAAAGAAAATTATGGAAACTTTCAAAGAGATTACTGATAAAAGAATGTTTTTGGAAAAAAGATTTTGAATCGGAACGCAAACATTTTGAAGATGCGATTCTTAATCTTACCAAAAGATTATCTGGTTTATCAGCTGATATTATGAAGGATCAGTTGATCAAATCTGATCTCCAAAAGAAATTTGATCTAATTTCTAAAGAGAAAAATGTTTTGATATACAAAGTTAAAGAACTTGAAGATGTCATTTTTAAATTTGATGTCTCAAAGCAGACCAGTCATAATTCTATCTTTCAGACTCCATTTGTTGATTCAAATGATTCTGAATGTTCTTTTAAAACTGCTTCAAGTTCAAGTTTTAAAAACATTCCTTCTAAACAATTTAATAGATCAACAGATTTCTCAAAAGATCAGATTTGTTCAACAAATCTCTTCTATAATCCTCTGCTTGATAAATCAGATAACAAAACAAATGTGCCAAAAGTTAATTCTTCCAAAACTGAAGAAGTTCCAGTCTTCAAGAAGGTAAAGATGGAATGGAGAGTCAAAGGCACAACAATTCCGAAGAAAGAAGTTCCAAAATCATCTTCATCCACATCAAAAGCAAAGAGGAACAATGCTCCGAAAGGTAAATCTTTTGTTCAACCTAATCTTGTTTATTCTACAAATCATCTGATTAGGTTGGCACATAAGAAAATCTGTTGTTCTTACAGTGGATCAAATGATTTTGTGCATAAAGATTATACTTCTTATTGGTACGGTACTTACAGTATTCCTTCTAAGAAATCTACACCTAACACACTAGGACCCAAGTATCGTTGGGTACCAAAATCTGCTTAATCCGTTTTGCAGGTTCATCATGTGTTGTGCTGATTTGGAAATATATATACCACACACATGACGGAAAACAGAAGAGAAGCGGTGAATTTTTTTAAGAAGAGTACTTGTGCCATTAAGGGAGAGCAAAATTATTGGTTTCTGAATACATCAGTTCAGGACCCGTGCTTCAACGTTTTTGGCTTTTGAACATATCAATTCAAAACCCGTGCTTCAACGACTTTGGCTTCTGAACAATTAAGTTCAGGACCCATACTTCAAAGACTAAGATTTCTAACCAAATCAGTTTAGAACTCATACTTCTCATGTGATATCCTTAACTGTCACATCTTTCTGTTTCAAGGAACAAGTGGTGAAAGGTAACATTGCAATATGTTTTATTTCTACTGCTTTGAATGTTTGAATCTTTACAAATTTAATTCAATGAGATGAAATTTTTCAATTTTCATTCAATGAATGAAATGCGTGTCAAGGGTGATTTTACAAGTGTTTTTGTATTATCTGAGTTATATTTGTTTCATCTTTCACTTCTAAAATAAATCGAAAGGTCAGCAAAACATGAATGAAATTATGTTGAATGCTCAAAGTTATGTGAATCTGGACAAATATAGAATATAATGCTCAAAAAGTCTAAATGTCTGAGTGATGGATGGAAATGAAAATATGGAGGAAGCACTATGTTTTAGAACCAAGTGCTTGAGATAAAATTATGCACTATCATTTAGTTTGAAAGTTTGTACCTGTGGCCTTTCTGGTTTGGGAGAGTAAGTCCTAAGGGGTGCTAGACACCTAGCCCCTAAGACCAACTGGTCTGGGATTGGCTGACCCAAATCCTGCTATAAAACCAGATAGAAAGCCATGTTTTACTGGTACAAATGGGTTTAAGATATATCAATGTGGCCTTTCTGGTTTGGGAAATTAAGTTCTAAGGGGTGCTCGACACCTAGCACCTAAGGCCAACTGGTCTGGGATCTGCTAACCCAAATCCTTCTATAAAACCAGATAGAAAGTCATGTTTAACGGTGCATCTTATGCCTACTAAACTTTTTGATTAAAAGATGCCAATGAGCTCAAAATTAAAAGATGCCAATGTGCACAAATTAAAAGATGCCAATGTGCACAAAATAAGATGCCAATGCGCACACATCTCTTGAAACTTGGAGATAATACAAAGTCGCGATAAACCTGTAAATTTGTGAAAATCCTGATTTTGGACAAATAGTGTGAGTAGAGCAAAGTATTCTTATATGTTTTAGAATTGCATATGCTTGTAGATAATCATATTTCGCATGCTAGCACACCAAATAGATTTCATAAAGGGGTTGAAACTGAACATTTTTAACTTGATATGCAATGATGACTTGTTTTTGAATCCAAACACATGCATTTGATTTCATTTGATTGAAAAATCTGGTATACTTCATTAAGTTGGATTTATTTTGTAAAGATTTCAAATGCTCAAATGTTAGTAGTTATAAATTGTGGTTCAATGAATTCTATATTCCTTGTATAAATGTTTTCATTAATGCACTGTATTTGAAATGAATATTTTTAATGAAATATATGCATACTTTCAGGGGGAGAAAACAAATTGCTCCAAAATTCTTATTTTGAGGGGGAGCAAGATTATTCATTAAGGAGGAGATTGTTAGTGATACTCAGAGACGCGACTGAAATTGAAAATGGTTTTCGATGATCATGATGCTCACCATCATCGAAAAAGGGGGAGAAATGTTTAATTCAATTTCACGTCGAAGACAATTCGAGGTCAAAGAGATGAAGATACTAAGTTCAATAAATTATTCAAAGTTTGAGTTCAAAGCCTCAAAGTTTTTAAAGCTTCAAAGTTCAAAGCTACAAAGTTCAAAGCTGTAAAGATCTAAAATTCGCATTCAAGACTTGAAGACAGTTTGTTGAAGATTGTATTGAAGAAGATTGACTTTACATTGTGAAAGACAAAGATGTTTTCGAATCACTCATATATGGATTCTGATTGCTCAAAGTTGAAGATTTCGGATCATGTGAAGTCTGAAGTGTTTTTGAATATGGTTATCTTAGATCTGAGAGACTCGGATTGTGCTTACACCTAAATGTTCAAAAATGTGAAGGCTTCGCATCCTTGTGAAGATTAAGCTGTTTGAAGAGTGCCAAAGTTTCAACGGTCAAAGTCAAAGTTAAAGTTTTGAAAATCAAGAGCTGAAGACTGCTGCTATTTTTTTAAATCTTGAATCCAAAGGGGGAGATTGTTAGAGCATTATTGTATTCAAGATTTACTGTAAAGTCAATGTGCTGTAATAAGTCCATACTGTATTGCTTAGCCTTTATACCTTGTATGTATGGGGTATAAATAGGTATGTCATGTAATAGTTAGATAGAACAATCTAGAACACTTCATGCATATTGTCATTTGTACTCAATTCTCAATATATGAATGACACATTTGCTCTCTAGATTCTCTCTATATTCTTGATGGCTACATCTGGGTTTATCAGACTGGATGGCCATTTCAAGCAACTTCTTAGACACATAGTTGTGAGGAGGAGGACCCACCAAAGACTGGATATCACGCGCTTGTTCCGAGGTAACACCCATACCACTTAGGTTACTGGTTTGCATAGCAGTCATAGAGACTATATGGCCTACGTTCAATGCTGGGATAGTGTTAACGTTGGTAGGACTTCCGCCCGATCCTCGTACAGTACCAACAAATGGCGGCTGCACTCGGGGCGTTCCGGTTGGGTCACGCGTAACACCAACGTTTTGTGTCACCATAGATGAAGTGACAAACGGTCTCCGTGTCCTAGGAAAAGAAGTAAAATCAAACAGTTCTAGACTCAATCTATGACCAAATGAAGGTGATGGCCAGGGCAAGTGCCATCCTGTTTCAATATCAGTAGACACCGAGTGTGTCGCCGATAGTGTTTGTGCTAATCCCCTGTGAGAAGATGAAACATCAACTTGTGAAGAAGTTGATGAGTGGATGAGTGGGGTTGTGCATTTCATAGCTGGGCGAACTATGTCTTCTTCAATGTCATGTGGCGACGAACGCGCACCGACAGTAGATGTGGCTACTCGACTAGACACGGTTTGGTTAGGATCATTAGTTAAAACTTTTGTTGATCCTGTCTCACACTCACCATCTTTTTTTCTTTCCTTCTCACTAAACCTCACTTGATTTTCTGTTTCAACTAATACTCCCTCATTTCCCCTTATCACTCCTCCATCACCACCAGAAGTAGTAGTGACGACCTTTTCAATTACAGTATCAAGATTCTCCATGACTTGATCATTGTTGTTATCATCATTGTTATCATCAGAACTATCATCGTCTTTCTCATCATCAGCATTCGCATTATCATCATCTGAACTGTATACAAGATTAGCAGGATCATCAATATCCGCATCAATATCCTCAGATTCTTCCTCAGTATCGTCGGAACCAAGATCTTCCTCATCATCGTCCTCAAAGATTTGAAGCTTTGATGTTTTGGACGACTAACCAAGAGCACCCCCAACTCCTTTTCCCCTTACATCACTTTTACCTCTCAACACGCCCTGTTCAGGTACCCCAGTATCCTGAACTCTCTTTCTAACTCTAGAACCCTCACCACGCTCACCTAATTTGTTGGCACCGTGGGTAGGCCCTACCGGTCCTGGCCGGGCCATCAGTGCGTTCTCTTCTCTATACTCACTCAAATATGATGACTCTTGGTCAGCGTAGGCGAGTAGTGCTTCATGTAAAACCATAATAGTTGGAAAAGATAGACCTTTCGGAAGTCGGAGATACTTCATGTAATTGGTTGGACCAAGAACTGCATTCTCGCGTCTCGGAATCTGATCATTAGAATCCATGATAGAACGGATAATAATCTGAAGATATCTTTGAAATGGTATGAACTTTCTGTCTTTTGATGGCTTTGCTTTGTCGGTGACCACTTCGATCAAATCATTCCAAATAGAAATTGAAAAGTCAATCTTCCGGTCAAAAACAATAGCATGGAACATCCTGATCACTGAAATACTGGCCGTGTCGACTCCCGTGTGTTTTGAAGTCATACATCTATTCACAACACTGAATAATGTGTAATAGATCGGCGGTAGATAGTTCCTTTTCAACTTAGATGTACTGGTCAGCACTCTAAAGTTCGGACGTGGATCATTGTAACCCATTAGCATAATATCTCGGCACAAATCTTCTTCAGACAACATATCTTCAAAATTAGAAGAATAAGGAAGATCAAGAACTGTCCGCAACCTTTTCAGAGTCAACTTGGCATCAAAATGATCTACTTTCAGAGTAAAGTAGTTGTTCTGTGGTACATATTGGATGTTATGCCATACTTGTTGCAGATAGATTTCCGGAACTTGTTGAGTTCTTTCAAGATTAATACGAAGCGGGTGACCTTTGAGTATTTCCATAACAAGATGATAATCCATAGTGACATTGAAATCTAGAGTGTAGTTGTTCGTCTTTAGATCCTTCTTATCTCTTGGAAGAATAAGTTCAGCATCTAAATCTCGAGCGTTCACCGATGGATGTGATGAACGATGAGATGGGAACACTGTGTTCTCGTCAGAAGAATTACCATCACCCTGCTCTTGTATGTGTGCCATGGTCTATTATAGACAGAATTAGACCACTTGGATATCAGTGCTTTTTCACCAGAAAATTAATTTTTTTTCCTAAGTATGGGCTACTGTCGTACAACACACCAAGTCGCATGACATTAACTGTCGGATAAAACTGTACGACTAAAAGTTGTCGGACATGTCTCGTACGACAGTTATGAATATCTGTTTTGGGCGACAGTTTTGAATGTGAAGAACATAGTGTTGTGCGACAGTTATGAGTATTCGAACAAACTTGAACAATCAAACCCAGATCTAAGAGTTTCGAAATGATAGCATGCAAAAACAAGTACCCTAAGTGCGTTTTGCTAACAGAGATGCTATCCTATCATATTTTCTTATTAACTCTAACATACAAATCAGAATCTGAAGAGTTTACTAAAACCCCTTTTCGACTTTTCTAACAAGCTCACATAGACAATGATAATGATGATGAAATGCGATGTAAACAAGTATAAGATGATACCTGTTATCGATTTGAATCCACAGAAGCAATGAAACAGCAACAAATATTCAAAATCGATTTCTATGGTGTGAGAGAATCGTGTGTTACTAAAGTCGGAAAATGAAAATCTTTCAAAATCGCACTATATATAGATCTTAGGTCAGAGTGACACGTGTCACGAAGTGATTGGTCCAAGGATTCACCGACACGTGTCAGGTAGTCGTACGAAGCAATGTACGAGTACCTCATCTTAGTCGTATGAAACAGTGACCGACTAAGGTGGAATCGTGAACAGTAACCGTCGTACGATGCTTGTACGACTAGAATTGCTAGTCGGAAAAATCATCTCCGACTTGACAATATGAACAGTGAATGTCGTACAAATCATGTACGACTAGGATTGCTAGTCGGACAAGGCTTGTGCGACTGTCGTGCGGAAACAGTAACTCTCGTTCAAGAGATGTACGACTGTCGTGTTGGAACAGTAACTTTCGTACAAGGTGTGTACGACTAGAATTTCTAGTCGTATAAGACTTGTGCGACTACTTTCCAGACTTGGAAATTTTTTCAAATTTTGAACTTTGAACTTTTCAGATTAAAAGTAGTTCAGTGTTCTTTGAAAATATTTTTCTCCCCCTACAAAGATGCATATGTCTTGATAAAATCATTTTCATCAAGTAGGGTTTGCGAAAATCATTTGAGATAGGACACTTACCTTTGTTGTTTGGATCAAACACCTCTTCTTTGTTAAATGCTCCCCCTTGAAACATGATCACAAATATTTATAGCTCCCCCTAAACATATGAACCACACATAAAACTGCACAAATAATAGCAATTGAAGTATATACGGTAAAAAGAATAAAATTGAAATCTAGTTTGTAAACTACTGCAAGAAATCTAAATTTGAACAAATCATAATGAATATTCAGTATTATGAAAATAAGCATTCTTCACTCAAATTTATCAAAATTTGAATGACTAAGAATTATTTTCAAAATGTTGAATAAAAATTCAACATGCCTAGCTTTGAGACAAGAAAGTTGAAACGTTTCTCATCCAAAGCCTTGGTAAACAAGTCGGCTAGTTGAAATTCAGTAGAAACAAAATAGAGTTCAATTGTACCTTTTTCGACGTGATCTTTAATAAAATGATACCGTACTTCGATGTGCATGGTTTTCGTGTGTTGAACCGGATTCACAGATATTTCTATTGCGGACTTGCTATCACAATAGATTGGAATCTTTTCATACTTACACGCAAAATCCGTCAGTTGGGTTTTCATCCAGATGACTTGTGAGCAACAACTAGCGGCCACGTCATATTCTGCCTCCGCCGTAGAAAGTGACACGCAGTTCTGTTTCTTAGACGCCCAACTTACAAACTTATCACCCAAGAATTGGATATGTCCGGATGTGCTTTTTCGGTCCAATAAACTACCACCATGATCCGCGTCGGAGTAGGCTGTTAGCTCGAATCCCGTGCCTTTGGGATACCATAGACCCAGGTAGGGAGTTCCTTTGATATAGCGGAAGATGCGTTTGACGGCTCCTACATGAGATTCCTTAGGATTCGCCTGATATCTCGCACAAAGTAGCGAACATAATATCCGGGCGACTAGCAGTTAAGTACATTAAAGATCCGACCATACCTCGATAGTGTCGTATATCAGTTTCCTTACCATGAGGATCTGGACCGATCTTTGATTGTGTTGCCATCGGTGTTCCAATGGAAGTACAATTTTCCATTTTGAATTTCTTCAAAATGTCAAATATATACTTTGACGGGTTGATGAATATCCCCGTGGAAAATTGTTTCACTTGCAATCCTAGGAAGAAGTTAATCTCCCCCATCATGCTCATCTGAAATCTAGTAGTCATCAGATCAGAAAACCATGTACAGAAACCAAGGTTAGATGCACCGAATATAATATCATCTACATATATTTATACTATTACCATCTCACCGTCTTTACGTTTGACAAACAAAGTCGTATCAACCTTACCTTTTTCAAAGCCCGAGACTAGTAGAAATTGAGATAGAACATCGTACCAAGCGCGCGGGGCTTGTTTCAACCCATATAAGGCTTTATCCAAAATGTAAACGTGATTTGGATTCTCCTTGTCTACAAAGCCTTCGGGTTGTGAGACATATACCTCCTCTTTTAGTATTCCATTAAGAAATGTTGTCTTTACGTCCATCTGATAGACCGTAAAGTTTTTGTATGCCGCGTATGCCAAAAATATTCTGAATGCTTCAATGCGTGCGACTGGAGCGTAAGTCTCATCGTAATCTATCCCTTCTTGCTGTCGATAGCCTTTAGCTACAAGTCTCGCTTTGTTACGAACTATGATGCCATCTTCATCTTTCTCGTTTTTGAACACCCACTTTGTTCCAATGATGCTTTTATCGGCTGGTCTTGGAACTGTTACAAAAGGACTTTCGCCCCTGTTTGGCGACTATAGTGCACCGTCGACTGTCACAAGTCGACCGCGGTTTTTCCCTCGTTTTGGGGTTTTCCGCGTCACCAATTCCCTTGTCTTGTTTATTTTCTTGCAATTGTGTTGATGGGTCTTGAGATCCATTTCTTTAGTTGTTAAAGTCCACATCAACCTTAAGTTGTCCTTTTGGGTGATTTTTGGCATTAACAGTTTGGCGCCATCCGTGGGACCCCATCTAGAGAAAATCTCAAGCCAACACATATATCGCTCTAACGATCTTGTAAAGATTTTTGTTATCTTCAGGTAAATGGAAAATTACCAGGATCCCATGGTTCAACATCAATCAGAATTGAACGCGGCTCGAAGTCAAATTCAAGCCCTGCACGAGCAGAACCAGAAGGCAGCCGCGGAGATCGCTTCCCTGAGGAATCCGGTGATTGATAACTCCTTTGGACCTCAGAACGGTCCCCGACCTATGGGGGCACCTTTCCTAAGGCCACCATTCCAAGCAGCTCCAGGGCCTTTTGTCAGCAATCCTCCTTTCGGACAACTTCATCCGCAGCATCTGAGACCTCCGCCACTGTACAATGGAGCAATACCTTATCAGATCCCGATGTACGTTCCCTTTACCGAAGAAGCCAACGGGTCGTCGCACGAAAATGGTTCCCCCCCGACAGCCGGTGCAGCAGCCCAGAACTCAGGAGTCATTCCTCCGACAGGTTCGATCCCTGATCATAATGACCCCGTCGCTCAGCGACTCAGGTTATTGGAAGATCAGAACGAAAAAATGGTGTCGCTACTTTCGAAATTACCTGGCGCCGCGGTTCCTGTCGACGTCGAACCTCTCACGAGATTCCAAGCGTCTCCTTTCATCGACACGATAGCAAGTGTTGACGATCCGAAGAAGTACAACATTCCAGCCTTTACGCCTAAATATTCAGGAATTACCGATCCAATGGAGCATATCGCACAATATAAACAACTGATGTGGACATTATCAATCCCACATCAATATCAAGAGGTGTGCATGTGCAAAAGCTTTGGCACGACTCTTACAGGTCCTGCTATCGAGTGGTTGATCAACCTTAAACCCAAGTCCATCAGCAACTTCACAGAGTTGGTCAACCAGTTTTCGCAACAGTTCGCTAGCAGTCGCAAGATGGAGAAGTAGACCAGCGACCTGTACTACGTCGTTCAAAAAACCGGAGAATCCATCTGTGGTTATTTCAATCGCTTTAACGCAAAAATGATCAGCATTCGTAATTATGACATCAAGACCGCCATCGAGGCCTATAAGCGTTGTCAAGACGACAACACTACCGGATTGTACGTCGATCTTACGAAATATCCACTAGAGAATTTTGAAGACGTCCGAGCGAGGACTTTAGCTTACATGAGGGTCGAAGACGACCTAGCCTTCCATCGTAAGCATTCCACCGACAAAAAGTCTCTTGGATCAAGAAACCAGATTTCAAATCCAAGCCGAGCGTCAAGACAGAAACAGCGTGCCAGATATCGAACCTTCGGTTCGATAAGAATAAGAGCAATCCTACGCCCCGATTCCCTCAATACCCTAAGTTCTCCTCTTATGGATTCAAGGGGACATCGAAATAATTGGTCGAAGCTCTTAAAAACATTCAGTCGTCCGTTCGATGGCCCAAGAAAAGTGATAAAGATGACGACAAGAAGGACAAGACCAAATGGTGCGACTTCCATAGTGACCATGGTCATACGACAGATAACTGCCTTACTTCGCAAAAGGAGTTAGCCTGGATCGTCCCCAAGGGTCATCTACAAGGCTTGATTGATAAAGAACCTACGCCAGTAGATAATGTAAGACCAGAATCCCCCGTCCATGAAAAAGTCGTCAACTGTGTGACAGGTAGATCAGACGTCTGTAGTTTAAACTATTCGACAGCCAAGCGGCATGCCAGTCAATCGTCGAGAGAATACCCCATGCCTCGGTCGTCCCGACCAAAACAAGAATTGGAACTGGAGGCGATGCCAATAACGTTCGATCAGGACGACCTCCAGGACAGTTGGCAAAGACATCACGATGGCCTGATTATCCAGCTCACTATTGGCAATTGCTCGACCAAAAGAGTATTGGTCGACGGAGGCAGTTCATCTAATATCATTTTCCTAAGCACGATCAAAGCTATGGGAATTGATAAATAAGAGATTACCCGTCGATCGACGACTCTGATAGGATTCAATCGCGACTCTACCAATACTTTGGGAGAGATCATCCTCCCAGTTTATGCTAAAGGGGTCAACAAGCAAACAAAG
Source organism: Saussurea involucrata (assembly GCA_033807775.1). NCBI lineage: Eukaryota > Viridiplantae > Streptophyta > Magnoliopsida > Asterales > Asteraceae > Saussurea > Saussurea involucrata. Next base: position 246,809,281 of record CM066321.1, on the reverse strand, counting down.
TTTAACGTTATCGATTGTTCGTCAGCCTACAACGTTATACTTGGACGACCCTGGATCCACGATATGAAGCCGGTCCCCTCGACCTATCACCAGACGATCAAATTCCCGACGCCATGGGGAGTATAAGAAATCAAAAGTGAACAGAAGACCGCCTGCGATTGTTACAAGGAAACGTTAAAACCTCAGAAAAAAGATATCTAGCAATTACACAAGCCTCACACGACAATTGCACCGCAATTACTAACCGATTCCAGTACTAAATTCATCGAGACCTGTTAATGCCAAAAATCGCACCAAAGGGACAACTTAAGGTCGATGTGGACTTAATCAACTAAAGAAAGAATCTTTCGACAAGACGTGCGACGAGGATAAAAATAAAGAAACAAGGGATTTGATGACACAGGAAAAACCTCAAACGAGAAAAAAATCTGCGGACGACAGTGGGTGTCGTCGCTGCACTATGGTCGCCAATCAGGGGCGACGTCTTTGGATACTAGTGTCGATCGTATAGTGATTACATTACAAATGAAGGAAATGCTTTGAAATGTAAAGTACAAGTGTTTGAACGTAAAAACAGGTGTTTGTCGTGTGTGAGTACATAGTGTAATCAATTGTTGGTCGAGGGCTGTTGTCCTGCGTCGAGAGTGATACTTGAGCTTTCCTTCGAGTGTTCTTGAGTTCGCTGTAAGGTTCTGGCTTTCAGTACTTGATCTCCAGAGTTTGAATGTTCTTTGCTATGAGTTTGGATGATTTTCTCTGCTGTTTGGTGATGTTCGCTGATGTATATCAGATGTTAACTGATGTCCCTTGAAATAAGGCTTTAGCTTGACTTTTATAGTCTTCGTGCCATTAATTAGCTCCATTAATGATTTGATCAACGGCTACAACGGCTGGAAACGGTCGCCGGAGTGATTATCCATAATGCTCTTCGTCCGTTACGGCTGCTTGCTGTTAATGGCTTTGACTCCTGCATTAAATACTTAACAAACGTAACAGTTAACGTTAGCTTTGGTCGAAGGTGCAATGATCTTACGCGATGGTCGTACGGGACAGGAGATGCTATGGTCGAGCGTCATGGTAGACGTACGGCTTACCTTTTACGGGAGACGACGGATGTTTTCTGGGTTCTTGTCGAGACCTTATCTTAATACAAGATTTGGATTATAATGTGCGTCTTACCTGCTCTAGTCGTGGTCGCACGACGTGATTTTTTGCCCAAACAGTTTGCCCCCAAAATTTGAAAATTGAATGTCAAATTTAAGTTTTAAATTTTGCTTGTCGAACGCTTAGACTTGTGACTTGGGTTGAGGGACTTACCTAGTTGTCGTGGAACTGGACCGGTTCGCCTTTAACTGAACGAGAAGTTGAAAAGGGAATGAGGTCGTGACGTCATGGTGACACACGATTGTGCTTACCAGCTGTCGATGACAGGTGTCGACGATCCCTGCGGTCATACGAAGGGACGAGAGCACGCGGTGATCATCAAAGGGCTCGACCTGACATGATCGACTGTATAAATAAAGATTACGAGGGATCTATTCTTGGAGATTTCCGTTCGATTAGAACTTGCAAGAATCTTTGACCTAATTTAAGTTTTTCTGAGATCATATAAGATACGACCCTCCAGTTTGCGTATGCGTCGCAAGTCTATTGCTAGAAAGCCTAGAACAAACTGGGATATCTGGGGCCTTTCAGAAGTGCAAATCAATTTAACGGGGCTGGAAATGTCGACAGAGCCTAGAAGCACCATTAAAAACGAAGAAGATCTTGACGACTTTAGAAGTCTAGCGAGGATTCCCATGGGGATTACCGTAAGTAAGGTTGGCAAGGTTCGACCGGAAATGTGCCCCGAGGGGTACATTGTTATATACGAATACCCGTTCAAAATAGGCTTTCACTGGCCATATTCGCCTTTAGTCAAAGAGTTCATGTGTGAATTTGATCTTTCGTCGGGGCAACTGATGCCCCAGTTCTGGCGAGTTATCTTGATCATCGAACGACTTACCTCCAACTGGAATCCACCGATGAATGTGAGGGACCTTCTGACGACGTATAAGGTCAAGAATGACCGGTACCGTCGCTATAGTTTGTTTTCAAGGTTCAAGGGTGATCGTACCCTGGTTTTAAATACTACGGTCTACGACTGTGGATGGAAGAAGAGGTATGTATTCGTACGGGCGTCGACGCTGGACACTGATAGTGACTGGATTAGGGAGGGTTGGAATATGACGGGTGAGCCTTTGATTGTACGTTTTCATGTTATTCTGTTGCTCGATTATTTCTTCGACTGATCTTCTTTTTTATGCGTAGATATTGATTTCGATAAGGTAGAGTCGGATGATGCTTCTTGGGCTAAGATCGAAAAGTTCTTGGAATTTAGTACTGAAGACCGGTCGTACGTCACGCGTCATTTGATAGACGAGGATGATGACACCGTTTTCTTGAGCGACAGAATGAGGATGTGTCGAGAGGAGAAAGAAGAAGAGGAGGACTCTGAGAAGACTAAGGAGGAAGAGAAGAGCGAAGAACCAGAGGTAGAGATAATTGGTAAGTATCCTTTTGTCTTCTTTTCGCTTGACCTGGTCTTTCTCTGCTCTGAATCGTCTTATTTCTTTCTTTTACCGTACAGGTGAATCTCAAGCACAGGCGACGTCTTCTGTTGCTAGGAAGATGGCCCAAGTCGAAGTAGCTTGCGAGGAGAGGGAGAAGGACGTTTCGACAACTGGGTCGGGAGTCGTGAAGAGAAAAGAGGTCCCGATAGCCGGGCCGGGCCTCTTAAAGAGGACAAAGGTGTCCGTTCTGAGGGAACCGTCTTTGAAGACGGGTAACCCATCGAGGGTTGCCTTGTCAAGGAAGGCGAAGGCGTCGGTTGCATTTGACACGACCGGTGCGAAATCTGTGGATACTGCGCAACTGGCGACGATGTCTCCCGTCGTCCTATCCGTCCCTTCATCGGCCGACAGGGGCAAAGGCGCGCAGAAGGAACCTGTGGGGGAAACGACGGTCAACTTTATGTTGCCGTCGGGTTTTCTGGACGACAATGTCTTAGACGAGACAAAGTTGTTCCCCCATTTGGAAAAATATTTGCTTCCGTCTTTCAGGGAGCGTTTTGACGGGTTTTCTTTCGAGAAAAAAAGTTCCATACAGCTGGACTCTTATTCTTGGTAAGTCTTTCTTTCAAGACTTGTCGTTTGTCGTTTGTCGTTGTTTACTAATGCCGCTCATTTTATGATTCTTCAGGCGTTCCAAGCTTCCCTGGCATTGCAGGCCGAAACAACGAATATAGAGGTTTCAACGGCTTCTGTTACCAAAGATGAAGATGCAGCGTTAGCTAAAGAGAAAGCTGCTTTGGAGCATGAAGAAGCGATGTCGGTGCGCCTTGACCATGCTCTGGACGAATTGGATGCCCTCAGTCATACAAGAGACGAGATAAACTCGCATTTGAAGGAGTCCCTGACTTTGATGCGTGACCAGAGAGAGGAGTTGGAGGGGATGAAGGAATCCGTAACCGCGAAGAGGAAGGAAGTCGAGGGAATCAAGGCTAAGGTGATGAATTTGAAGAAGGAGTCTGATGGGTTGAAGGACGAAAATAAGTCTTTCTTTTCTTATGCTCGACTTACTGCACATGCGGCGGTTATGCGACGTCACCTGCAGGGCAAGAATCCTTTGGTTTTGCGTCAGATTAGCTGCGTCTCTTTTATGAGAGAGTCGGGACCGAGAGAGATCTCGACTTGGATGACGAGAAGGAGGTTGAGGAGGAGGTGGCTAACGAGGGTTTTCGGGATGAGGTATCGGACAAGGTTCTGATCGATGCTCCTCCACAACCTTAGAAAAAATGTATTTGTTTGTTCGTGATGCTCGACCGTTAGTGGTCGATTATGTACTCGATGGCTTATATAATGAACGCAACTTTTGTTTGAACTTTATGCTTTATCCAAACCATGTTCAATTATGAATTTGAACATAGGACACACAGGAAATCATGCGACTGAGGCATACATTGTAATACGATGAGTAAAACAAATATGTGAACACGCGATTAAAGCATTTTCTAAGTTAAGAGACTTAGGGGTAAAATCGTTTAGACTCTGCGATCGTACGATTAGATCGTATAATGAGTTTGTATCGTATGCCTCTATGGAGGGATGATCAAGTCACAGACCTGATCATGTATGTCGTGCGTCCCTGCGAATTTAAAGTTATATAGTAGACTTAGTGATTATTGTCGTGCGATCCTGCGATAAAATGATGTCGAGGGTTGGTCGTTGGCTCACCAACGACCCTCCAATGCTTAAGTCAGTAGCTGTTTTGTGAGAAAAAATCGTATGAAAAAGAGTTAGAGAACGTACCATTTCTACTGTTCTCTCTATTTGCCCCCTGTCATTTATTACCTAATTCTTTTTGGGATGAAAAGATAGGTTTTAAATGACGGAATGACACGAAGGAATATTGTCCTGCGTTGACTATGTTGGCGTGCGACCGGGCACCATAGTAGACTTATCTCTGTGGAAAAGATATTGATTTAGGGATAGAAGAAATGAACCTGTCGAGAGCCTGATCTTGTGACTTTAGTTTATTTTAGCGGCTTCAAGGTAGACTTGTAGCACTCACGAGCGACTTTTGGCTCACTCTTAATCTCTTGGATTCCCCATGGCGTAGGGAATTTCAACATTTGATGATACGTCGAGGGAACGGCTTTCATATCATGGATCCATGGTCATCCTATGATGATGTTATAGGCCGACGCACAATCGATGACACTGAACTTGGTCTGCTTGTTGACTCCTCCGGCGTAGACGGGCAAGATTATCTCTCCGAAGGTGCTCGACGCTTCTCCATTGAAACCGACCAAAGTCATCGAACGTCGGGTGATTTCCGAGAGATCGATTCCCATGGCTTTAATGGTGTTGAGAAAAATGACATTTGCTGAGCTGCCCCCATCGATCAAGACTCGATGTGTTAGGCAGTTACCGACTGTGAGCTTAATGATCAACCCGTCGTGATGTTTCTGATACGAGTTGCCTAGATCGACGTGGTCGAACACAATCTTTATGGCTTCTAGCTCCAAATCTTCTTTGGGTTTGGACGAGCGAGGAATAGGCCGGTCGTCGGGCGCTTGACTGGCATGACGCTTGGCCGCGGAATACGTCAGACCACATACGTCTGAACCACCGGTGATGCAATTGACGACTTTCGCGTGCTCGGGGGTCGACGGTCGATGGCTTTTAGCTGGAATAGCGACATTATCGATGATATATTTGAGATTTCCTTTCGGAAAATGATATGCTAGTTCCTTCTTCAATGCGATACAGTCGTCTGTCGCATGACCATGATCGACATGGAAGTCACACCACTTTGATTTGTCTTTCTTAGCATCGTCCAGGTCGGACTTCTTTGGCCATCGGATGGTAGCTTGGGTACCTTTCAGAGCTTCGACTAATTCCTTAGCAGATCCTTTGAATCCGTAAGATGATACCTTGGGGTACTGAGTGAACTTAGTCGCGGTCTGGGCCTCTGCTTTCGTCTTGAAACGAACATTTAAAATTTGGCGCGCTGGCTCTATTCTGGAAATAACCTTTGGCTTGAACTCTGGCTTTCTGACGCCTAACGACTTCTTGTCGTTAGTGTGTTTGTGACGAAAGGCTGCATCGTCTTCGACCCTCATATATGCTAAGGTTCGAGCTCGGACGTCTTCGAAAGTCTCTGGGGGATACTTGGTCAGATCGATATATAGACCTGAACTATCGTCTAGACCACGCTTATAGGCTTCGATCGTCGTTTACACGTCACAATTGCGGATACTGATCATTTCGGCATTGAATCTATTTAAATAACTTCGAATAGACTCATTGGTCTTCTGCACGACATAATACAGATCACTAGTCTACTTTTCCATCTTGCGACTGCTGGCGAATTGCCGGGAGAATTGGTTGACCAATTCGGCGAACGACCCGATAGATTTGGGTTTGAGATTGATCAACCACTGGAGAGCTGGACCGGTGAGAGTCGCCCTGAAACTCTTGCACATGCATACTTTCTGGTACATATGTGGAATCGAGATTGTCCACATGAGCTGCTTATACTGCGCGATATGCTCGGTTGGATCGATCACACCCGAATACATGGGAGTGAAGGCAGGAATGTTATACTTCTTTGGGACCTCGACGGTGGCGATCTCGTCGATGAAGGGCGACGCCTGATACCCCGAGCGAGGCTCGACGTCGAGGGCATGGCTGCCCCAGGCAACTTGGCGAGCAAGGACAGGACGCGCTCATTTTGGTCTTCTAACATCTTCAAACGCTGGGCGACGGGATCGGTAAGATTAGGATTTGCCCCTGTCGAGGGATTGGTCCATGGGCTAGTGCCATTACCATGCGACGAACCATTGGTGTCCCCGTTGAACGGGACAAAATATGGCCGCGACCCATAGTGGAGTTGCTGCGGTCCATTCTGAAACGATTGCGATCCTTGCTGGAAAGGCTGCGATCCACCGTGGAGTGGTTGAGATCCACCTTGAGGTCCATTCTGAAATGGCTGCTGAAATGGTTGCGACCCCTGCTGGATAGGCTGCGACCCTTGTAATGGCTGAGACCCATTATTCACGGGTGGTGGCCTTATGTGCTGAGGAGGAACTGTCCCAAACTGAGGATTTGGGTTGAACGGCCCTGGCTGTTGATTCTGCGCGGATGAATCTGGATTCAGGACAAATGGTCTAGGGCCATTTTGGTCGAACGATATTGGAATTGGGTTCTGCACGAACGGCCTAGGACCATTTTGAGGCACAAGAGGATTTCTTAACCGCGCAATCTCCTCAGTTGCTCTGCGATTCTTCTCTGCCATTGCATTGAGCTGATTCCTGGTGACTTCGCTCTCCTGATGCATCTGAGCAACAGCTTGTTGCGCATTTCCAGGGGCTGCCATTGTTCCTGCAATAGAGAGCAGAAAAAAACTCCAAGAAACTGTTAGTAGGGTGCACGTTCGTCGAGGATTTTCTCTAGATGAGGTATCACGGATGGCGCCAAACTGTTAATGCCAAAAATCGCACCAAAGGGACAACTTAAGGTCGATGTGGACTTAATCAACTAAAGAAAGAATCTTTCGACGAGACGTGCGACAAGGATAAAAATAAAGAAACAAGGGATTTGATGACGCAGGAAAAACCTCAAACGAGGAAAAAACCTGCGGACGACAGTGGGTGTCGTCGCTGCACTATGGTCGCCAATCAGGGGCGACATCCTTGGATACTGGTGTCGATCTTACAGTGATTACAATACAAATGAAGGAAATGCTTCGAAATGTAAAGTACAAGTGTTTGAACGTAAAAACAGGTGTTTGTCGTGTGTGAGTACAAAGTGTAATCAACTGTTGGTCGAGGGCTGTTGTCCTGCGTCGAGAGCGATACTTTAGCTTTCCTTCGAGTGTTCTTGAGTTCGCTGTAAGGTTCTGGCTTTCAGTACTTGATCTCCAGAGTTTGAATGTTCTTTGCTATGAGTTTGGAAGATTTTCTCTGCTGTTTGGTGATGTTCGCTGATGTATATCAGATGTTAACTGATGTCCCTTGAAATTTAGGCTTTAGCTTGACTTTTATAGTCTTCGTGCCATTAATTAGCCCCATTAATGATTTGATCAACGGGTACAACGGCTGGAAACGGTCGCCGGAGTGATTATCTATAATGCTCTTCGTCCGTTACGGCTGCTTGCTGTTAAGACCATCCGTACCCGAGGTTCAAACCTTTTGAACCCTCTGCGCCACATCAGCTTTCCACTTTGAACCCTCTTGAACCTTTTTGAACCCACAAATCCCGTACCCCAACCTTTTTAACCTCTTGAACCCACATGCCACCTCATCTAATTTTTTAATAAAAAATCATAACATTCATAAAAATAAAAATAAAATTACAAAATAAAAATAAAATTTCAAAATAAAATTAAAAATTACAAAATAAAATTAAAAATTACAAAATATAAAAAATCTACTCGTCGTCGTTGTTGGGAAGTCGGATACGCCAAATATGTTCGACCAAATCCGACCGAAGGTTATTATGAGTCTCTCGGTTTTTGACTTCTCGAACATTTGTCGCGCGTTGTGCCTCAGTGATTTGTGTTTCATCCGCTACCACGGCGTTTCCATCGGCACAAATGGCATGGCCTTCGTCTTCGAGTATCATACCCGAACCGGACGATGAAACGGGTGGGGAATCCATAAAGTTTATATCGGATTGAAAGAAATGAAAGAAAATATTTAAGGATTGAGGTGAGTGTTTAAATTTTGGTGTGAAAAATGGATGAGATTTGAGGTTGATTTATAGTGTTTAAATTGAAAAAAAATAAAAAAAATTTAATTGGAAAGAGCCGTTGCCAAACATAACCGTTGGAATAAAAAAAAATGGAGAAAGCTTCGGGTATGAGCGGGGTGGGGAACCCGAAGGCCGAACCCGCTGGCCTAACCCGCTTGAACCCGCCCCTCCCGTACCCCTTACCCGCCTACCCGCCGAGCCACCTGGCGTGAACCCGAGCCCGAGCCCGCTCGAGTACGGATGGCCTAATGGCTTTGACTCCTGCATTAAATACTTAACAAACGTAACAGTCAAGGTTAACGTTAGCTTTGGTCGAAGGTGCAATGATATTACGCGATGGTCGTACGGGACGGGCGATGCTATGGTCGAGCGTCATGGTAGACGTACGACTTACCATTTACGGGAGACGGCGGATGTTTTCTGGGTTCTTGTCGAGACCTTATCTTAATACAAGATTTGGATTATAACGTGCGTCTTACCTGCTCTGGTCGTGGTCGCACGACGTGATTTTTTGCCCAAACAAGACCTATACTGTGGCGACTATAAGAGACACATCCCGACAAGTCCATGTTGAAAGTTTTTCATACGCTAAAAAGGCAAGTCTCGGTGTCGTCTTACAATCCCCACAAGGGGCAAAATGGTGTACCCCATACGAATTCCAGTTTCCAGCTACTGATCGTGGGCTTGAATATGGCTCACGACTTGGAGGCAGTCAGACCTCACGACATAAGTAATTCTCCATTAGCCGACGTTAAACGTCACCAGGTACGTAACGCCTGTTTGGGCAAAAAATCACGTCGTACGACAACGACCAGAGCAGGTAAGACGCACGCTATAATCTAAATCTTGTATTAAAATAAGGTCTCGACAAGAACCCAGAAAACATCCGTCGTCTCCCGTAAAAGGTAAGTCGTACGTCTACCATGACGCACGACCATAGCATCGCCCGTCCCGTATGACCGTCGAGTAAGATCATTGCGCCTTCGACCAAAACTAACGTTAACCTTGACTGTTACGTTTGTTAAGTATTTAATGCAGGAGTCAAAGCCATTAACAGCAAGTAGCCGTAACGGACGAAGAGCATTACGGATAATCATTCGGACGACCGTTTCCAGCCGTTGTAGCCGTTGATCAAATCATTAATGGAGCTAATTAATGACACGAAGATTATAAAAGACAAGCTAAAGCTTCAATTCAAGGGACATCAGCTATCATCCATTATACAACAGTTAACATCCAGCATACATCAGCGAACATCACCAAACAACAGAGAAAATCATCTAAACTCATAGCAAAGAACATTCAAACTCTGGAGATCAAGTACTGAAAGCCAGAACCCTACTACGAACTCAAGAACACTCGAAGGAAAGCTCGAGTATCGCTCTCGACGCACGACAACAACCCTCGACTAGAAGTTCACACTTTGTATTCACACACGACAAACACCTGTTTTTACATTCAAACACTTGTACTTTACATTTCGAAGTATTTCCTTCATTTGTATTGTAATCATCGTACGACCGACGCCAGTACTAAGGATGTCGCCCCTGATTGGCGACCATAGTGCAGCGAAGACATCCCTTGTCGTCCGCAGGTTTTTTCCTCGATTGAGGTTTTTCCTGCGTCATCAAATCCCTTGTCTCGTTTATTTTTTCCGTCGTCGCACGTCTCGTCGAAAGATCCTTTCTTTAGTTGATTAAGTCCACATCGACCTTAAGCTGTCCCTTTGGTGCGATTTTTGGCATTAACAGTTTAGCGCCATCCGTGGGATTACATCTAGAGAAAATCCTCGACGTACGTGCATTCTACTAATAGTTTCTTGGAGTTTCTTCTGTTCTCTATCATAGGAAAATGGCAGATGACGAAAACTCAGAGCGAACCGCTGACCCAGCTCATGGAAAGCTTGAAAAGGTGCAAGATGTTCCTAAAGCCATCGGTGATTATTGCCTAGAAGAAGTTATCTTAGACATGAGCAAGCCCGAGCAAAAAGTCTTGATAGGATCATCTCTCGATCCCCACCTCAGGCAAAGGATAATATCTTTCTTGCAGGAATATGCTGACTGCTTCGCCTGGTCGCATGAAGATATGGTTGCCATTGACCCTAACATCATTTCTCACAAGCTCAATATCGATCCATCGTTTAAACCCGTCAAGCAAAAGCGCCGTAAATTTGCTCCTGAAAGAAATAAGGTAATAAACGATGAGGTCGATAACCTCCCCAAGACCGGAAAAATCCGAGAAGTAAAGTATCCCGACTGGCTTGCTAATGTCGTGGTCGTGGCTAAGAAGAATGGAAAATGGAGGGTCTGTATCGACTTCACCGATCTCAATAAGGCTTGCCCAAAAGATCCTTTCCCATTACCGTATATCGACGCCATGGTCGACGCAACCGCAGGGCATGAACTATTGACCTTCATGGATGCCTATTCAGGGTATGACCAAATCTTAATGCACGTAGAGGACCAGGAGAAAACCGCTTTCATGACGGACCGAGGTATTTACTGTTATAAAGTTATGCCTTTCGGATTAAAAAATGCAGGATCCACCTATCAACGTCTAGTGAATAAAATGTTCAAAGACCATCTCGGCGACACAATGGAGGTATATATTGATGACATGCTCGTCAAGTCAAAGCAAGCGGTCGATCATGTCGAGCATCTAAGACAACCGTTCAACATCCTTCGGGAGTATAGCATGAAGCTCAACCCTACCAAATGTTCCTTCGGAGTCAATGCTGGAAAGTTCTTAGGCCACATGGTCACTCGCCGAGGAATCGAAGCTAACCCTGACCAAATCAAAGCCATCATCGACATCAAATCTCCTCGAAATTTTAAGGAGGTCCAAAGGCTTACTGGTCGAGTAGCGGCCCTAAACAGGGTTATCTCCCGATCTTCAGATAGATGTCATCTGTTTTATAACGTCCTCAGGAAAAATAAAGGTTTCAACTGGACCAATGATCATGAGCAAGCATTGCAAAAACTCAAGGAATATATGGCGTCGCCTCCTCTGTTGTCGAAGCCTCATGATCATGAGGCCTTATAATTGTATTTAGCTGTCAGTCCAAATGCGGTAAGCGCCGTACTCACACGAGAGGACGAAAAAACAATTACCAATCTACTACGTAAGTAAATCTCTCTTGGACGCAGAAACCAGGTATTCTTCCATGGAAAAACCGCTTTTGTCGCTAGTCACAGCTGCTAAAAAATTACGTCACTACTTCCAATCGCATCCTATTACTGTTGTAACTAACTTTCCTCTTAAGTCTGGTTTAAAGAAACCTGAGTTGACAGGTCGCTTAGCAAAGTGGAGCATATATCTCAGCAGTTACGACATTGATTTCAAACCCGGGACCGCGATCAAATCACAAGCCTTGGCAGAATTTATCGCCGATTTCAGCCCTGAGTTGGAAAAATAAGCAGAGCTCGAAGTGTCCACTGTGGCGACTCACGACGACGTGCCTTGGATCCTACATGTCGACGGATCATCCAACATTAGAGGCTCTGGACTGGGTGTCGTCTTAAAGTCGCCACAGGGGGTAAGATGGTATACTCAGTCCGATGCGACTTCAAGGCCACTAATAACGAAGCCGAATAGGAAGCCCTGATCGTGGGAATGAATATGGACCATGACTCGGGGGCAACTGCACTGCATGTCAAGAGTGATTCCCTGCTGGTAGTAAATCAAATCAATGGAGAATTCGCAGCCAAAGATTCAAAAATGACAGCATATCTAAGCGTGGCAAAAGAAATTTCCAAAAAATTTAAATCTTTTTCTATTGAACAGATTCCGCGGGACCAGATCACTCAAGCCGACGCATTGGCGAACCTTGAGTCAGCTTTAGTTGAACCAATATTTGATGTTATTCCTATGATTCACCTGGCAACGCCGTCCATTGGAAACACAGACGTCATCCAGATCGAAGACGAAGAAGATGATTGGTCACGCGACATTTGAAATTTCCTTGTGCACGACCAACTCCCCGAAGACAAAATGGAGGCTCGAAAACTTAGATTCAAAACATCCAAGTACGTCATGATCGAAAATAAGCTTTATCGGCGATCATCGACGGACTTATATTTAAGGTGCATCATCAGCAAAAATCAAGCCCAGAAGATCCTCCAAGAGATGCACGACGGCAAATGTGGTAATCACTCAGGAGGTCGTAGCTTGGCTAATCGTATCTCCCGCCAAGGGTATTTTTGGCCGACACTGCGACAAGACGCTGTCAAGTACGTCCAAAATTGTGACCCCTGTCAACGACACTCAGGTATGTCTCATAAACCCTCGGTGCCTTTGCACTCAACGCTTGTCCCATGGCCTTTCATGAGGTGGGGAATGGATATTGTCGGCAAACTACCACCTGCTCCGGGGCAAAAAGTATTCCTTCTCATACTCACAGATTACTTTTCTAAATGGGTCGAAGCGGCTGCCTTCTCCCAAATTAGGGATAAAGAAGTTATCTCCTTTATCTAGACTAACATCATATGCAGGTTTGGGATTCCATCCGAAATTGTCTGCGACAATGGATCCGAATTCATAAGCGACAGGACCCAACAATTCTGCGATGACAGGAATATCAGACTAACAACCTCGACTCCCAGATATCCCCAAGCTAATGCACTTGCCGAGTCAAGCAATAAGACTATTATAGCTTCGATCAAGAAACGATTAAAAGCTGCAAAGGGAAGGTGGGTTGAAGAACTCCCTTCGGTCCTATGGGCAAATCGCACGACGCCACGCACGTCCACTGGGCAAACCCCCTTCTCCCTCGTCTATGGTTGCGAAGCCGTCCTACCGATCGAAGTTCATCTCCCAACTTCGAGGAACACGTCCGTCGACCACAACTCGGTTGATTTGAGTTATGACATCGATGCCCTTGAAGAGCTCAGAGAATCGGCCTTGATCAGAATGGCGTCACAGAAGCAGGCAGTCGAGCGACATTTCAATAAGCACATCAAAGTTAAAATCTTTCAAGAAGGCGATTACGTCCTCCGTCAAGTATTCCCAAATACCCAGGAGCTCAACGCATGTAAACTTTCTACCAAGTGGGAAGGCCCCTATCGTATCTCCGAAGTCGTTGGTAAAGGAGCCTATCGACTTCGAACCCTCGACAATCAGGAAATCCCACGAAGTTGGAATGCGACGCATTTGAAAAAATATTTCTTTTAAAATCGCCCTCCTATCATACAAAGTTTTCAGCACGACGGTAAGCATCGCAAAATCGTTGGAAAAACCACGACCGACCTCTAACGAACTTTATCGCAGGAACGCACGACATGAGTATCCAAGTGCATGACTCGATTGTTTGATCATAGGGGCATATATTCTGAAGTTTTATGATACGATACAATCACACGTAAGGTCTAAACGATCCCTCGATCTAAGTTTCTGGAACTTAGAAATACTTTATATATTCTAACACATCGATGATATATATTTCAAACGTTATATTGCAATAAAAGCCTAAGTCGCACGATCCTCCGTTTATTTCATATTGTTATGATCAGTATTACATTTATCCACGACATATGTAATTCAAAACACAAGTTCAGCAAAAGAAAGAACTTCAGTGAACAATTACATATGAACGACCGATAGTCGGACAAGTAAATACAAAGTCAAAAGCTGCTGCATACCAACGACCCGACCACCAATGGTCGAGCGTGAAAAGCCTAATTCATAAACCCAAAAAAAAGAAACTACCCTAAGATCTAAGGAAATATGGCAATCGTAAATTCTGCCCAAAGAAAACTCAGCCTTCGGAATCCTGACAGTCCTGAAGAACTGATGCAATGGTCAAACGAGTATAGCCGGAGTCGTCTCCCAACCTTTCGCGCCATGGCATTCTGAGAATGTGGCTCTTAAGATTAATGTTAAGGTTGGAGGAAGGAATATCTCCTCTTCGACAATGGACCTCCACTCCAATACCTCCAGTTTCCTCACGTGTTTAGTGAAGGAAAACAAAAGAGTAAACTCTACTTTTGGTCCCTGAGGTATAGTGATTTTTTTGAAAGCAACCCCTGTGGTTTCATAAGTCAAGTTGTTGTCCTCATGGTTTTGATTTTACGCTAGATTTGGGACCTGGTCACTAACAGGGTTAAAAACAACCGTTAGTTTCAGGGGCATTTTCGTCATTTCACCATTTTGTCCTATTTTTGTAATTGTATTTGTTTCTTCTTAATTCTATCAAAAGTAGCAAACTTTAGGGACCAACTTGTAATCGACTCTTTTGTTCTTAATTCTCACACTCACACACACACACACACACACACACACACACACACACACACACACACACACATATATATATATATATATATATATATATATATATATATCTTTTTTTTACCTGTATATATGGATTTCTTTCTTTCTTTCTTTTTCTGGTTTTAATTAATATCCTGTTTTTCTTAATTAGCCTGTGTACATATTATTAATCATGGTTAGTGATTAAACTCTGCTGTGAGCTTGTAAATTCAAATGACATTTCTGAATGAATTTTTGTCAACATATCCGCATCCATTTATTACTACTTTTGGAAAAGAAAAGAAAAACAAATAATGATGATGACAAAATTAATTCAGACAAATGAATTAATCATTCAGCTGCTTTGACTTTTTGGATTAGATCAGCAGCATCTTGAACTGTGGAGATGTTCTCAGCTCCACTTTCTTCAATCGAGACTCCAAACTGTTCTTCCAAAGCCATAATAATCTCCACCTGTAATTAATATATACTTTAGTTCAATAATATAATCAATCTTGGTTTATATATATGCAATCAGATGAAATAAAATGAATTAGAAGATCATCGAAATTATTACGGTGTCAAGGGAGTCAGCACCAAGGTCGGCAAATTTGGTTGCTGGGGCGACTGTGTTTTCATCGACCGACAACTGCTTGGCAATGGTGGTCTGCACTATCTTCAGAGTCTCTGGAAGAGCCTACGTACAAAAAGTCACAAATTAAACGTGCCATAAATTATTATATATATATATATATATATACACATATATCTTCAAGAAATCAACAACAACAACAACAAGTTGTTTTCTTTTTTGAATTTCTGAAATGGGTTTTGATTTCCACATGCATTTACCGCGTTTTTAAGAAATCTTGTTTTCCAAAATCTGTTTTTGATTTCAGAAATTTCAATGGGGTTTTGTGGTTCTTGAAACTCCGGTGGTAGATTGCGGTTGCCGGCGGTGGTTGGTTGTGTTTAGATGAAAGGGATGCCCTTACCCTGTGAATTTGAGAGGAAGGGGGTGGTGGCGTTACGGCAACACGCGGCGGTGGTCAGAGGAGTCGAGACGGCAGAGGCGGCGGTGGTAGGAAGGGAGGCGGAGGCGGCGGTGGTTCGTCGGAGGAGAGACGAAGAAGATTACCTGACTTTTTATTATATGTGAGTGTGTGCTTTGGGAAGAAGATGAAGAGAGAAAGAGAGTGGTGGCCGGAGTTTCTGGTGGTTGCCGGAGATGTAGTTGGGGGAAGAGGAAGACGGGTTTGATCCCTGTGATGAGATTAACAGGGTTTAGGTCTATATATATATATATATATATATATATATATATATATATATATATATATATATATATTAGAAGTGTTACAATTTGGTCCCTAAAGTTTGCTACTTTTGATAGAATTAAGAAGAAACAAATACAATTACAAAAATAGGACAAAATGGTGAAATGACGAAAATGCCCCTGAAACTAACGGTTGTTTTTAACCCTGTTAGTGACCAGGTCCCAAATCTAGCGTAAAATCAAAACCATGAGGACAACAACTCGACTTATGAAACCACAGGGGTTGCTTTCAAAAAAATCACTATACCTCAGGGACCAAAAGTAGAGTTTACTCAAAACAAAAACATCTGCACAATTACAAAGGGAACATATTAGCAAAACGTTCATCGAAAGAATAAACATTGGTAAAACACAAGTTTCGAAAGAAAAACTTACGAAAGACGCCAGTACGGCTAAACATAGTCCAATCTCTTCGACAGAGATCCCTGGAAAATGCTCCTTGAAATATAAGAGCTGATATTTCCCCAGAAGCGGAAGCGACTTCGTCCTGACGAGGACATAGTCAGTCAAGAGGGATGAAGACAAAGCAAAGTTGATCTCCATAAAATCCCCATCATTCTCTCCCGTCTTTACACCCTCGCCCCTGTCGGCTGACGAAAGGGTCGACGTGGTAGCAGAAAACATCGTCGCCAGATGCGCAGAATCCACGGACATCGCGTCTATCGCAACCAACATCGTCATCGATTTGGGTATCATAGCCCACGGTAGATCATCAGTCACCAAAGATTTGGAAAAAGTCGAGATTCTGTAAAAGATGACTTTTCGAAAACTTGAAGAAAACAATCCATTTTGATCTCTATTTATGCAGGAAATCGTGACAGGTCGAGCCCTTCAAAAGAACGACACGCATCCCCGACTTTCATACGCCCCATTAAATCACAGACACCTGGCATCGACAGCTGGTAAGCATCATCGTACGTCAGCATAACGTCACGACCTTGTTCCCTTTTCAACTTCTCGTTCAGTTAGAAACGGACCAGTCTAGCTCCAAGGCAATTGAGGTAATTTCTAACTCTTGTCTTATTTCCTATGCGTCTAATTGACAAAATTTAAAACTTAAATTTGACATTCAATTTTCAAATTTTGGGGGCAAACTGTTTCGGCAAAAAATCACGTCGTACGACCACGACCAGAGCAGGTAAGACGCACACTATAATCTAAATCTTGTATTAAAATAAGGTCTCGACAAGAACCCAGAAAACATCCGTCGTCTCCCGTAAAAGGTAAGTCATACGTCTACCATGACACACGACCATAGCATCGCCCGTCCCGTACGACCGTCGAGTAAGATCATTGCGCCTTCGACCAAAACTAACGTTAACCTTGACTGTTACGTTTGTTAAGTATTTAATGCAGGAGTCAAAGCCATTAACAGCAAGTAGCCTTAACGGACGAAGAGAATTATGGATAATCATTCCGGCGACCGTTTCCAGCCGTTGTAGCCGTTGATCAAATCATTAATGTAGCTAATTAATGACACGAAGATTATAAAAGACAAGCTAAAGCTTCATTTCAAGGGACATCATCTATCATCCAATATACAACAGTTAACATCCAGCAAACATCAGCGAACATCACCAAACAACAGAGAAAATCATCCAAACTCATAACAAAGAACATTCAAACTCTAGAGATCAAGTATTGAAAGCCAGAACCCTACTACGAACTCAAGAACACTCGAAGGAAAGCTCGAGTATCTCTCTCGACGCACGACAACAGCCCTCGACCAGAAGTTCACACTTTGTATTCACACACGAGAAACACCTGTTTTTACATTCAAACACTTGTACTTTACATTTCGAAGTATTTCCTTCATTTGTATTGTAATCATCGTACGACCGACGCCAGTACCAAGGACGTCGCCCCTGATTGGCGACCATAGTGCAGCGACGACATCCCTTGTCGTCCGCAGGTTTTTTCCTCGATTGAGGTTTTTCCTGCATCATCAAATCCCTTGTCTCGTTTATTTTTTCCCTCGTCGCACATCTCGTCGAAAGATCCTTTCTTTAGCTGATTAAGTCCACATCGACATTAAGTTGTCCCTTTGGTGCGATTTTTGGCATTAACAACGCCCGTCAACGACATTCAGGTATGATATACCAACCTTCTGAAGCTTTACATACATCCTTAATCCCACGACCCTTCATAAGGTAGGGAATGGACATCACTAATAAATTACATCCTGCCCCCAGGAAAATAAATTTTCATTTTCTTGTTAGTCTTTACAAATTATTCCTCTGAACGGACAGAAGTAGATGCCTACTCCCAAATTCGGGACATAAAGGTCATCTCTTTTATTCAGACTAACATCTTATGCAGGTTCGGAGTTCCTTCCGAAATCATGTACGACAATGGTCCATAGATGATCATGCGTCTAGATCGTAATATCCACTTACGATCTCAACCCCACGTAGCTGGGCTATAGTACATTTTATTTCTTTTTTACCTTCGATTTATTTCGACGAATGATTACGGACTTAAGCATCGGAGGGTCGTTGGTCAAACCAACGACTACCTCTGAATCTTGTATTGCAGGCACGCAAGATCGCACAAACGCTAATATTACGATTTATGTCGTAAGAAATGAAGTCTCAAAGACTACAAGGTGGCGACTAACACGCCGACAAGACATGATTCACACATCATGAAACGAATCTTACGATTCATTACACGGATCTTTCAAAAGAGCTTAAAAGAAAAATCTATCTATTAAGCTCACCATTTAAGGGGGAGCTTAAGAGGAAAATAAGCATGGTTTTAGGGGGAGTAAGTCAATTCAATTTCCAAATCAAAAGGACTTTGCTTTTTTTTTAACCTTAAAGATAAATCTTTTTGAGAAAGGGAAAACCTGTTCTGTTGAAAATCTTTTGATAATGTCAAGAACTTACCAGAACTCTGATATTTCACCAGAGCCTCTGACGACTATTTCACCAGAACTCTGCGAAATTTCTGGGTCAGTTCTGTTCTCGTTCTTTGACTACTTTCACATCAGATACGGGATTTTTTTAAAATGATTTTGGGTAAAGGTGAAACATCTTGGGTTACTTGAAAAGGAATGGAAAAGATCACCCAACAGAGGCAAAAACTGTACTAAGCTCCACCAGAGCTCTGTCAGTTTTCTGCCACGTCATCAAAAGAGCTGTCATCAGAGATGCGGGTTATTTCTATGCGTCAACCACATGTCACCCACACATCTCTAACCGTGATGGTTTGATATCCCAAAAGTTGTCAGAACAAAATCCACGTGGCAATCTCTGATTGAGAGACAAACCGTTAGCTGTTTCCACATTCCACTGTTGAGGTCGCTCCACTATCTGTCACTCGAGTGCCTACAGTACCTACGATGATTATCCAGCCATACATTTTGGGTATAAATACCAATTCCAATAGACCCATTTCATTCCTTACGCTTACTGAACATTCAAAACCATCATCTTTTCCCTCCCTTCGTTCAAAACCTTTGAGTTCTTCAAAAACCCTAAACCTGCAACAATGGCTGAAAGGCAAAACTCTGTAGAATCGAGCCGAATAGGACCCGTAGACAAAGTCGTAATCCAACCTTACGAGTTCGCAGACAATAACTACCGTTTCGATGCCAATCCAGGCAACTATCTACCCATTTATCACATCTTTGTTGAGTGTTTTAGAAACTCAGAACTCTTTAGGGCCCTCACAATGTTCGACGATAATCTTCCTGAACTTTATGTGCAACAATGGTGGACTACTTGTCAGTTCAACCCAGAACAAAAGGGAATTATTGGCAACGTTGATGCTGGAAGAAATGCAGGAGGTGGATCAATACGCATTCGTGATAAGACGTTTAGGAGAATATTTGGGATGCAAACCAGAAGAAAGCTAGGAATTCAAGCATACGAAAAGACCCCAAAAGTTACTGTTCTTTTTGACTTCGTGAAGTTCTTAGGTTACAACAACCAAAGACTGAATTAAATAGGAGACTTCAGAAGAGGAAATTTACCCCTAATGTGGAATTTCATGTTCTCCACACTAAACCGAACCCTAACCTGCAAATCTGGTAGTCAAGACCAAACTTCAAGAGATCCTACAGATCATGTATGGCCTATACTTCAAGAGAAACTTCGACTACGCTAAAATCCTATACAAAGATCTCTTATCAGCTGTGAATACCAAGACCTCAGCCCTAGCAAAAGGAGGAGAAGTTGGAGTCCACAGAAGTCTGAAAGCCATCAGATACCCACAGTTTATAAGTCTAGTAATCAGAGAAGCCTTCCCATTACTGGAATTAACTCAACAGGGAAATCCTACACCTGTTTGGGTAATGTCCAGGTTCTTGCCTACAACCACAGGTGAATATCCAAACGTAAGAAGAATCCCACAAACAATGCTCTCACTAATAGACCGAACGTATATTTCTATCCAAAACTATAATCATGCTGCTCGACCTCAAGAACCTGAGGTGAGATCCCCAACATACTTAGGTCCTGAGCCTTCTTTGGAAAGTATGAGTGAGGTAAGAGGAGAAGCAGAAGTGAATAGACCAGAGGAAAGAGTACCCGAAGTGGGGTCTTCCTCTGCACAAGTGTTGGAGGAGGAAGTAGAGGACAGAGCATCCACTATAGAGGTTGTCCAAGAGGGAGAAAGGGAAGCTACAGAGGAGGCAGCAGAGAGTTCGCCCTCCTCAAGTAGTGGTGAGAAAGAACAGAGAGAAGAGAATGAATCCGAGAGTTCTATACCCGTAAGAACCGAAATGATGAGTTTCGAAGAAGATGTTCAAGTAATGAACACACATGTGAGATTCCCAAGCCCAACTCCCAGTGCAACCACACAACCTATCCCTGGTGATCAAGCCCAGAGGGATTTTGACTCAGAGGTGCACACCTGGAACCCTAACCATCTTGAACCACCAGAGGCAACTCTTCACGCTTCTGGTATGTACATAACCGGGGAATCCATATTCGGTAATGATGACTAATTGCCCCAGGGAATCAATAGGCCACCTTCACACGTTGAAGCCTCTATGGCTTACATAGATTTGACACAAAGTAGCCCTGAGATCTTTAGTATCTCGCGTAGGCTCTGTCCGACTCAGGGACAATGGGATGACTAGTTTCACAAGGGAAGACTTTGCTTGATCCAAGTTCTTCTCTCACATCAGATTTCCTTCTCCAGAACCTGAGCTGGAAGAGGAAACTCTGGTCAGAACACCTGTAGATGTAACCCCTGAAAAGGAGCATCAAGGATAGGGTGGAAGTCCTACAAGAGCCAACCTCAAACAACTCTTGTTGATCCAAACCCTCAGTGATTTGATAATGACCCTCTCTTAAATACTTAGTGAAAATTGTAAGTAAACAATATGTATCAGAGTTTCACTATCGCTGATAAGTACTAAGACTTCACAGTACCGCTGATAGGAACTCTCACTCTTTAGATTAAACATTCAGCGAACACTGTTCACCATAATGCTCTGAGCCTGTTCAGTCCTTATGGCGATCGCTGATAAGTTAGTTGTTTACTTATGATCCCTGAAGACAAGTTTCACGTCAACATAGGTTCTACGCTGAAGTCGAAGATCAAGCTCAAGAACCAGCGAAAAGTCTCCTAGTGAACTGATGCGGATCAGCGAAGACTCAGATTTGTCCACTCAACGAGAAGTATCAAGTACAAGACTTCAGCTATCGCTGAACTTTGTCATTCACTGATATAGAATGATAAAGCGCTGAATCAACGAAAGCTGATCATGAAGTCCTCCGTACAAAGTACTTTTGTCTTAACCACCCTTGCACGTCTCCGTACGATATGTCAGAAAATAACCTCCTTATTGTCTGAAATCGTACAACCACTCTGATACTACACAGTTCAAACATGCGGCTACTAAGGTTGTCTACAAAGGTCAATGACATACAACCAATGAGCTGCTGCCACGTGTAAAGTATAAACTGCCATGCATTAAATGCATGCAGTATATAAGAAGGACTCCAGCTTCATTTTTGAAACACTTGCTAACTCTGGTCAAGTCATCTTCTTATCTTGAGATAGGTTATTATTAGTAATTTCTTTCTCTTTCTTAGTGCAAGAAACTTAGTGTTCCAACTTGTTTAGATTTAGGTTTATCCTTAATCTTGTTCCGCAACAAGCTGTAAATTGTTAATGATTTATCAATAAACAATTTAGAAAAGTAAAATCTGTGTGTTTGTATTCAACCCCCCCCCCCCCCCTCCCCTTCTACAAACTTGTATAGCCCATCGGGACCAACAAGTGGTATCAGAGCAGATTTGTTTAATCTCATAAACAAGATCTGATCTATACTAAGATTTCTCTTCCTAGCTATTTCTTAAAATGGCTACCAACACAAACACAAACTATATTGACAACGGTTCTCTTACAAAACCCCCTAGATTCTCCAAAGATAGTTTAAATTTATGGAACGATAGGATGATAAACTCAACTTTTCCTAAAGTATCCTCTAACCCCAGGTGTAGAGATGACATGTATCAAAAGTTGAAAGAAGAAGATGCAAAGCTGAAAAGCTTTAAGAAGAAAGAAATGGCTGGTTACGATTGGGCTGATTGTGATGAAGAAGAATCATCATCTGACTCTGAAGATGATGAACCCAATCTCTGTCTTATGGCCAAACTTGAAGATGATGAAGAAAATTCTGACATTCCCTCTACTTCAACCTCTGCAACTCAGGTATCACCTTCCTTCTTTACCAATATTGCAAATATTGATTAAGCTGATAGTCTTCGAAAAATCGATCTCTTGACTAGAAGTTTATATGAAGCCATGAATGGCAAAACTGTAGTTGAAAATCAAAACCTTGATCTCGCTGAACAACTTAAAAACTGTCACCTTCAAATAGAAAATCTTTCTAAAATTAAAGAGGATTTTAAAGATCAAGTTCACTTAAATCAGCTAGTCAAAATCGAGCGCGGAGAAGTTATCGCTGCATTAAAAGCTGAAAAAGCTACTGTTGATGGATGGTATAATTCCTCAACAAAGATGACTGAGATAATTAAGTCTCAGATTCCCCTGAGTGATAAACGTAGTCTTGGTTACAAAGCTAATACTCTAGAATCAACCACTGATCGTTCCATGCTCTTATTTGGAACTTTCGTATCCTCAGTCGCAGATACTTCATCCTCTCAGTGTTCCTCATCTAAACCGCCTATCCCTGAGGAAATTTCTACCTCTTCAAAAGGTAAAGAGAAAATGGTTTATCCAAAACCTACCTCTGTCTTTAAAGATAAAGGTAAAGGAATTGCTTTTAACCAAAATCCTCAGAAGGGTACCTTAGTACCTAAGCTGAATGCTTCTAAAGCTTCAGTGACCTATCCCTCTGGATCAAGGAATCAGATCTCTGGATCTACTCAGCGTGGATCTATTCAGCGATCTACTCCTAGAATCAGAGTGGATGTCTTTGGTAAGAAATCCGAAGAACTAAATGTTCCTCCCATTTCAAAAACCAATAGCT
The DNA here is from genome assembly GCA_033807775.1 of Saussurea involucrata. NCBI lineage: Eukaryota > Viridiplantae > Streptophyta > Magnoliopsida > Asterales > Asteraceae > Saussurea > Saussurea involucrata. Next base: position 246,785,952 of record CM066321.1, on the reverse strand, counting down.
TATTTGGTGTTGGTCCTTCTAATTCAAAATCTAAAGCTCAGTATTCAAATGGTCCTAAAACTATTTTTAGTTATAGGAAATGTTTTCACTGTGGACTTACTGATCATATAGCTAGTAAGTGCCCCACAGCCACCAAAGCTGAAAAGATAGCTAAGGTGAAGATCATTGCCCCCAAGGCAAAGAAGACCACTGAGGTTAAGAAATTAACCAAGGTGAAGACTGACAAAGCTGAATCTTCAAATGCTGCGAAGACCGCTGAACCTTCCATTTCAACTACTTCCACTGACAAACGTGTACACATGGTTAAGTGGGTACCCAAGAAAAACTAATCTTCCTTTGTAATGCAGGTTAAGAAGGGTATCTGGTATCTCGATAGCGGATGCTCTAGACACATGACTGGTATGAAAAACCTGCTCGCTAAAAACAAAGAAGAAAATGGTCCCTCAGTGACCAGTGGTGGAAATGGAAAAGACTATACCTGAAGATTTGGTGTACTCTTAAATGGTACAACAACCTTCAGAAGAGTTGCTTATGCTGAAGTGCTGAAGCTTAATCTTCTAAGCATCAGTCAGCTCTGCGACATAAGTTGATCAAACCCTCAGTCATTTGATCTAATCGCCTATTCAGATAGTGATTTTGCAGGTTGTAAATTGGATAGGAAAAGCACCACAGGAGGCTGTCAGCTCCTGGGTGGAAAGCTGGTGAGTTGGACAAGTAAAAAGCAAAACTCAGTGTCCATCTCAACTGCTGAAGCTGAGTATGTAGCCGCTGGAAGCTGTTGTTCTCAGGTCTTGTGGATGAGAAATCAACTACTGGACTATGATCTACAGCTCTCGAAAATTCCAATCTATTGCGACAGCACAATTGCCATCGCTATAGCCAACAATCCAGTGCTACACTCAAAGACAAAACACATCGAAATCAGGTATCATTTTACCAGAGATCATGTGATGAATGGTGATATAGAACTTCACTTTATCCTAACTGATTATCAGTTAGCTGATCTGTTCACCAAACCTCTTGATGAGACAAGATTCAACTTTCTCATCAGCGAGCTTGGAATGCTGAACTTTGAAGAGTAAAATTTTCAGCGGTTCACATTTGATCAGCGATAGGATAAAATCAACTTGTATAACCCATTCTATCATTCTCTCTCTGAACATAATTGATTCGCTGATATCAAGGTATGTTTTCTCTCGCAGACAATCGCATGTAAATGCCAGATTTCAAGACAAATTGCATCACTGAATATCTCTTCCTTAATCAGCGATACTTTGAAATTTCTAAAACCAACAATGATATTTCTATTCAGTGCTTCATGTTTTCAAAAGTGTCCCTGAGCTTTCAAAACCTCAGAGACATCCTAAAATATGAAAGGACATCCGTGACGTCATAGCAACGGATAAGCCCTGGCACGTTCTTTTTCTGACACACGATTGCACGTTTCGTTTACCTTCCAATCAAATGCAAACACGTGTCCGTGTCATGATGAAAAACTTTCCCGCTCTAGTTTTTCTCTCTCTCTAATCTCACTATATAAACACATTTTGGGTTTATATTTTTCCTTTACGCGAACAACTTCTTCCTCAAGAAAACTACTGTTGCATTTTTGATCACAAGTTTTCAAGAACTGTTCATCTTCTTCCTTGACGAACCAGGTTAATATTTCTTTTATTTACCTGTTTCTTAAAACTTGTTAATGATCTTCTCATTGTTTTTACAAGATCAAACAAAAGAACTTTTTCAAAAATGAAATCATTTCTTTCATGGTTTTATGAACACAACCTTTCATGGTTGTTCTTCAAGTTTAATCGCAAATATCTTAAACTTGTTCTTCATACGTTTTTCCAGAATCCTAATCCTCAAAGGAAACTGGAAAACAAGACTTTTTATTGAGTTTGCATTTCTTTTTCAAAAACAAGAAAACCCTAAACTTCATTAAGACATTTTTGTCTGAATGAAATTGACAAAATTCGAACCATCTTATTGGAAAATCTTTCTGTGATCCCAGAATATCATCGACAATTCAAGATTAATTGAGAGATCGAGATACAAACGTCATCCTCATATTAGATTCAATATCTTATTAGTACAAGATCACTCTCTCTTTCTCTCACAAGATTAGCTCTCTACATTGTGCCACTCCTTTACAAATGAGCTCCTAACTCCTATTTATAGAGACACTCACACAAGTCATAAGCATAGTAAGCTTTATACAAGCTTTACAAAACTTTCATATAATTAGTACATTTTTGGTACTAACATTCTCCCCCTAAAGTTTTGTAAAGCAAAATCATATCAATCTTCAAAAGCTTTAGCTCCTCTCCCCCTTGATTTTCTTGGAAAAACTTTAGCGATGCTTTTTTTCGAATGAAGACTGGCTCCCCCTTGAAAGAAGCTCTTAGTCTTCTTATTTTCAACCATGAAAAACCGGATCCGATGTACGCCATAACCTCGACTGGATGCACGAGCACATCTTCAAAAAGTAGAAACTCAAGCTCGTTCTGATAAGCTCATAAGAAAGATAACGAGCGAGTTTTGAGTGACAAACCGAGTGCAATCACAGTGTATAACAAATAATCCGCCAATGAACCGCGGGTCGAGTAGGAATTTGGCTTAAGAGGTTGGTTCGGATTTGCTTGAAGAAGGAAGCATCATGTAGCATCCACGCTTTATGCTCAATTCCAAGAAAAATGTCCCCCTCCCGAGACTTAGCACGGGGGTTCCTCTAAGTCAACTCAGATTCTGTGCGACTGTAATCTGGCATCTTTTGTGCGAAAACTTCCAGTGAACAGTAACTATCGGACATGTCTTGTACGACTTTGATCAATGAACAGTAATTGTCGTAGGAGTCTTGTACGACTAACTCGGTTGAACAGTAACTGTCGTATGCCTCTTGTACGACTAGCGCGAAAGATCAGTCGTAGTCGTATGCCATTTGTACGACTAGCGCACATGAACAGTAGAAGTCGTATGCTTCTTGTACGACTAGACCCAATGAATAGTAACTGTCGTATAAGAGTCGTGCGACAGTCGTGCATGAACAGTAACTGTCGTATGTGTCTTGTGCGACTAAAATTTGAAGTCGGTCCAAAGTTGTACGACAGTTATGAGTTTTAGTTATGTACGACAGTTATGAGTTTTAGTGTCATACGACAGTTATGAATATGATGAACACTTCAGCGTACGACAATTATGAATATTTGAAGACCTTTGTTGTCCGACAGTTATGAGTATCATCATGCGACAATTACGAACCATTCCGACGAACACTTTTATCTGCCCAAAAGCCTCGATTTCTTGCTGAATTCCACACCAAATTACTGCAAACAGATCGTTACGACATACCGAACAGATCTGTGAGCATCTAATCATCAAAACTTTGGTGAAAATAGCAAATCCCGGCCAAAATCGTTTTTCCGGCGAGGTAGCTACTGTTCATCCCCAAAAATCGTATTTCGCACATTTCTTCACTAAATTCGGATCTGATTGTTGCAATCTCTTCATAATCAATGCAGAAAATGATCTGATTGGCTAAAATCAATCCGTGCACATCAAAATCTTATAGATCTAAGATTTTCCGAAAAACTCAAAACTTTCTAAATCACCGATTTGTTCACGTTGATCGATTTTGAATATAGGAATGGATCTGGAATCGAACAACGTACAGATCTTTAATAGATCAAGTGATTAGAACACACTTACTTGAAGATCAAACTCCAAAATCTTCAAAATTCTTCAAATTTCGGCACTTTTCACTTGAATTGTCGAGATTCGATGAACGTATCGAAGAAATGTCTTCAATTCTGCTCTGATACCACTTGTGATCCCAGAATATCATCGACAATTCAAGATTAATTGAGAGATCAAGATACAAACGTCATCCTCATATTAGATTCAATATCATTTTAGTACAAGATGACTCTCTCTTTCTCTCACAAGATTAGCTCTCTACATTGTGCCACTCCTTTACAAATGAGCTCCTAACTCCTATTTATAGAGACACTCACACAAGTCATAAGCATAGTAAGCTTTATACAAGCTTTACAAAACTTTCATATAATTAGTACATTTTTGGTACTAACACTTTCCACATTAAGATTATTCTTATTTGTTATATCTTTGGTTGAACTGATAATACAGCAATGGCATCTACTGATATTCCTACTGCTGAGAACACTGCTGCTGCTGAGGAACTGGAAATCATCAAGGCTCCTCAGGTCAAGTTCACACTTGAGGAACTCTATTGGACAAAAACAAACAATCTCTATGCGTTTTTCGAGTTTCCTCCTCGAAAGCAAGTCACACATCTGAATGATGCTGTGAAATTCCTCAAAACCTGGTGCCTCTCTACTGCCCTGCCATAACACCCCTACACATCAGTTACTACTATATCAGTTCTGGTATTCTGCCAGACACACTCAGCTCACATCGACCAAAGACCCCATGAAGAAAATCGATTGCATCCTCTGTGACACTGATTTTGGCACCATAAAAATCACCCCTACCATTATCCGAAAATCACTGAGCCTTCCCATCGCCACAAAAGAAAAACCATTTGTTTCTCTCCCTGACCACAAGAAACTTGCTGATAGGGAAGCCATCACTGCATTCTTTGATGCAATGGGTTAAGTATGGGAAACAGGAAGGGACAAGAAGCCTGAGAAGAAGCTGACCCTCATCAAGAAATCCAAAGTGCCCAGCGAGATGAACTTCATCTTCGCACACTTGATAAGCTGCATGACTGCAAAGACCGGCTCCTCTGATCAAGCCGCTCAACCTCAGCAAGCCATGGGCTATGCATTGTTGAAAGGTCTTCATGTTGACTGGGCATCGATAATCTAAGATGATCTAGTACTCAGAGTAGATTCTGCTGCTGACCGACCATCATGGGTTCCATATCCAAGATTCCTCAGCTCCGTCTTCCAAACCGGCCTGAAAGATAACTACCCAAAAGTAGGAGACCTGAAACTCTCTCAGGTTGGCCCTAAGGTACTCGACTTCAAGCCAATAGCAAACGAGGTACGTTTCTCTACTCTCTTAACTCTTCTCAATCCTCCTTCTTCTACTTCTGCAGCTCATTCAGTGGAAAAACCCACCGCTGATACCCCAGCTGCAACCTCCACTTCTAGAAAAAGAAACACTCATCTACCCAACTTGGTTCCAAAAGAATCAAGAAAACCAAGGAGCAACCCCACCAGCAATCTCATGCCGAAGACTCCTCAGCTCATCTTGAAGAGCTGATGGAAAGTGCAGTGGTACGCTCTGCCACAGCTGAACAAGCCACCCCTTCCATCCCAGCTTCAGCGTCTCTAAACGCTGAAGTTATAAACTTGGAGTCGACCCAACCTCCTTCAGTCTCTCATAGGACTGAAGAAGTGATTCTCAGTGGATCCAACACTGAATCAGCTCCACATCAAACCTTCTCAACCTTCGTTTCTCTCTCTACTCCTTTGGACTCTAATCCAGTTTTCACCAAGATCACTGGAGCACCCGTCATTCTTCCAGAAGCTAAAGCTGATACTTTTCAAGGAATGATGGATGTAGGACCTGCAGAAATGTCCATGCGTACACACACTCTAGCTGACGACATGGAACCTTTTTCAGGACACATAAGTTTTGACGACTTCACCAACCCTCCTACAGGTATACACCAACCCATATACACTGTAACTAAACCCCAAACTTCTGAGCTTTCCTTTGTTCATAAGTACTTATCTGTTACAGGTCCTAATCTGGGAGACATCAACGCCTCTCTGAAGAACCTGGATACAAAGCTGACAGGTCTCACCACTACTCTCTCAGACAACTCTTCAGCTGTAACAAACGCTGGAGAGAATCTTAACAAGCTGACAAAAGTGGTTGACCAGAAAGCCTCCAAAGCTGATTTGGAGAAGGTTGATGGTACTCTTGGTGATTTTGCCAAAGTTATTGCTGACATCTACACCGACTACACCTCTCTCAAAACAACAGTTCAAACCATGTCCAGCGAGGTCATAACGTTGAAGACATCGGTTGGAAATCTTAAGGGAGAGATGTCTGCTGTAAAGACTGACGTGAGTTCAGTAAAGACTTACGTAAGTTCAGTAAAGACGATGGTACAACAGATCCTGAATCACATGACCGCTCCTACCCCTGCACCTTCACATTTTACTATGGCAGATCGTGCTGAACTTTTAAAGATCAGTCCTGCTATTACTGGCCTAGAAGACAGAGTAGCAGTGATTGAAACTATTTTGGGATCCCTGACCAAGAAGACAGGGAACCAACACCATTTGCTGAGTCATCACATTCCTCCCCCACTCATCATGAGGAAGGGGGGAGAAGAACTCTAAAGACCTTCCCAATGATGAATCTATCGAGGGGGAGAAGACTGAAGACCTTCCTCTTACTGAAGAGGGGGAGAAGACAAATGAAGAAACAACTTCTGGACCTCAGGGAGATGAAAACCTTGAGGGAACCGAGAAGCTTACCTTTGTATCTGAGGGGGAGCAACTCGAAGAAGCTGCTGAAGAATCTGAATTTGAAGCTGAAGATGAAGAAGCCGTCGACATCTCTGATGATGAACCATCTTCGTCTTCAAAGAATGATGATGATGACGATGATGATGATGACTCCTTTATCGTCAAGCCTGTTCAGAGGACTACAGCTCTTAAAGGGATCTTGATAAACGAACCTTCAGGGGAGCGGACCAAGACAAAGCCTTCAGTGTCTGAAGCTGACAAGGGCAAAGGAAAAGGTGTCGCTGAAGACGATGAAAATCTGATGATCTTGCATCAAAAGCCAGTTCGTCAGGTACACTACATCTTACTTCCTTACACTGCATCCCTCCTCTATTTATACACATTATCAACTCTACTCTTCATAAAAAGCCTATACACTTAAACCCATTTCTTTTCTCTGTTCTACCCAAGTTCTTATTCATAAGATCGATGTGTTTCAGCTAGTCCTCTCCCCTATTTGAGGATATCGCTGAAGTTTCTACAGCTGCGACTTCACCAACAATAATCCCAGCTCCCAACGCTGAAGAAATAATCCCAGTCTTGGATTTGATCTCTGAGACTGATGAACTTAAAGAACAGCTGCTCTCTCACAAAAACAGACCTTCCTTGGCTCCTCAAAATCTAAGTGAAGAGGATCAGAGAAGGAGAGAAGAATTGATAAAGAAGCTTGAGGCTCAGCGAATCATCTTGCCGCATGCCAAAGTCAAAACTCCTAAGTTCAGACTTACAAAGCAAGAATACGCTGATCACCTCAGAGCTAAACGTCTATTTGCTGATAAAAAGAAAGCTGAAGAAAAAGACAGAGAACTCGCCATCCAGCTTACTCAACAATCGGTGAAAGACCCCTTGCTGAAAAGAACTCCAATCGAAGTTCAACGTCAGCTATGGGAAGACGCCAAGAAGATCGTTGAAGAAAAGAGAACTGTGTCTCAATCTACTTCAATCTGGTGCAAAAAAAATGTACACTTCAGATATCGACCTGCCAGAATCAACAAGGTACATATCACTGGAAAATCAACCCTCAAAGTTTCAATCGCTGAAATCGAGATATTCAGAGAAAACGGACAGTACGAAAAATTCTATGCTGAAGCCATCACGAAGTACGATCTCTCTGAATGGTTGGAGATCAGATTAGCCATCCAGAAGTCTCAATCTAAGTACAAGGATCATGTCGAAAAGCTAATAAATCAACAGATCGACTTAGTCTCTTCTTGTCTGGATATTCCTCCTCCCCCTCCTCTCGCAAATCAGAAAAGAAGGGCCTCTGCAAAGAAAAAGTCTAAACCTTCAGACTCAGGTCCTCTTATATGGAACGAAACAGGTATTGTTTTTTCTCGTGCTGAAGTTCTTGGTCCAGAACCTTACCTTTCCACACTTGACACATCTCTTCCTCCTGGTGAGACTTTCATCCCTGGAAACGTCATAAGCAAACCCTATGGGATATTCTTTATTGACTATGGTGGATGACAACATTTTCAACGTATCTATGAGCTTCCCATCACTCCAATCGAACAGTTGAAAGATCTCATCTACTGGTGTGAATTCAAACACGACATTCAGGCACGACATCTTAAACCCTTGATTTTTTAAGAAGCTCTGAACAAAAAGAATCAAGGAGTAAATGTCACTGACTGGATGATTCCCACATCAAAGACCCTTGATGAACTTCTCATTAAGGAAGAACCTCTACAAAGCTGATAGGATCGCCTTATTCTTCTATTTTATCAGTTATTCTTTTGTACTTGTAATTTATTTCGCTTGTACTTATAATCTTTCCACTTCCCTTTGTAATCTGATACGAAGTTTAAAGAAAGATTTCAGCGAAAGTACTTTACTCCATCAGTACGGAAAAGATCCCAGAAAACAGTAAAAAGGACAAATATTTTATGAGTTCTTTTTATTCTTATGTTTTCATTAAATAGCAATTTTCTCTGTTGCTATGTCATGATCAAATAGGGGGAGATTGTTGATACAAACCCTCAGTGATTTGATAATGACCCACTCTTAAATACTTAGTAAAAATTGTAAGTAAACAATATGTATCAGAGTTTCACTATCGCTGATAAGTACTAAGACTTTACAGTACCGCTGATAGGAACTCTCACTCTTTAGATTAAACATTCAGCGAACACTGTTCACCATAATGCTCTGAGCCTGTTCAGTCCTTATGGTGATCGCTGATAAGTTAGTTGTTTACTTATGATCCCTGAAGACAAGTTTCACGTCAACATAGGTTCTACGCTGAAGTCGAAGATCAAGCTCAAGAACCAGCGACAAGTCTCCTAATGAACTGATGCGGATCAGCGAAGACTCAGATTTGTCCACTCAACGTGAAGTATCAAGTACAAGACTTCAGCTATCGCTGAACTTTGTCATTCACTGATATAGAATGATCAAGCACTGAATCAACGAAAGCTGATCATGAAGTCCTCCGTACAATGTACTTTTGTCTTAACCACCCTTGCACATCTCCATACGATATGTCAGAAAAGAACCTCCTTATTGTCTGAAATCGTACAACCACTCTGATACTACACAGTTCAAACATGCGGCTACTAAGGTTGTCTACAAAGGTCAATGACATATAACCAATGAGCTGCTACCACGTGTAAAGTATAAACTGCCATGCATTAAATGCATGCAGTATATAAGAAGGACTCCAGCTTCATTTTTGAAGCACTTGCTAACTCTGGTCAAGTCATCTTCTTATCTTGAGATAGGTTATTATTAGTAATTTCATTCTCTTTCTTAGTGCAAGAAACTTAGTGTTCCAGCTTGTTTAGATTTAGGTTTATCCTTAATCATGTTCCACAACAAGCTGTAAATTGTTAATGATTTATCAATAAACAATTTAGAAAAGTAAAATCTGTGTGTTTGTATTCAACCCCCCCTGTTCTACACACTTGTATAGCCCTTCGGGACCGACAACTCTTGATGTAGGCGCCTCTGGACTCGAGGCAGAATTGGAACCATGTGTTGGAACCAAGGTTACCCCCGCTAATATTGTCACCAGAGCAGAGTTCACAAGCTTCTGTGACAGCAATAGCAACTCTTTGAATGAGTATAAACTTATCAATGAATCCAAAGAGGAGCTGATCCGCAAGGAGAATGCTTCTCTCAGAGAAGAGCTGCAACCGATCACAGCTAAATATGCAGAGACAACTCAGAAGTATGCAGATGCTGAAAGGGTCAGAGCAGAGGAAACAACGAAAATATCAACATAGCTGGCTGATCTAAAAAGACTTATGGGAGAGAATCACCAGGCAACCATGAACAGAACCCTGCCCATACCTTCAGTAATCCTATCAAACTCAAACATCAGATCCCTGACAGAGTTAATCAACAACTCTGTTAAGGATGCAATTAAAGAAGCAACGACATCTTCTGCTACTCCATTGAACATATCTGGTATGAGCCCAAATGAACTACCAATGACAGTCGTCCAGATGGGAGAGTTCAGCAAATCTGTTTTAAGCAAGATGATGTCTATCTCATCAAAGTTTGTCATGAAGGCACAAGCGACAGAGCGACATGTGCAGACATCTCTTGACTCTCACAAAGTTAACTTTGAGAATCAAGTAGATGAGATCAGAACTGGTGCAACAGAGGTCGAAGTCGCATTAAAAACAACAGTCACTACCTTCACATATGCAATCCAAAAGACTGCTTGTGAAATCCCAAATCTCTAGCAATAAGATATGAATGTAGTGAGAGAGAATCTAGAGAGCAAATATGTCATTCATGTATTGATCTCAAAGGATTACAAAAGGTTTCTAAAAGATTACTAAAGCTTTTGAAGTGTTTTTAACAAATGAACTAGACAAGCCTATTTATACCCATGACATACAAGGTATAAAGGCAATCACAACTAATACAGTACATTGACTTTACAGTAAATCTTGAATACAATAATGCTCTAACAATCTCCCCCTTTGGATTCAAGATTTAAAATTTGACAGCAGTCTTCAGCTCTTTGTAAAGTCAATCTTCTTCAACAGACACTTTATCAAACTATCTTCAAGTCTTGTACATGAAAACAGATCTTTACAGCTTTATCAGTCTTTAACAAACAGTAACTTCTCGTATCCTTCTTGATGCAAGAACCTTAGTTCTCATATTAACTTTAAGAATCCGAAATCATCAATTCAGATGTAGGCAGATCCGAAACCATCAATTCGGATGCTAGAGGATGCGAAATCAGCTCAATTCGAATCAAGTAGGATTCGAATTCAAGTAAGTTGGAACAAGAAGGGTCCGAAATCAGGGCAATTCGAATCATGAAGGATTCGAAATCACTTAATTCGAATCATGAAGGGTACGAAATCAGGACAATTCGAATTATGAAGGGTTCGAAATCAGGGCAATTCGAATCATGAAGGATTCGAAATCAGGGCAATTTGAATCATGAAGGATGCGAAACCATCTATATTTTTGAACTTTTAGGTGTAAGCGCATTCCGAGAACCACTCAGAACTAAGATAACCAAATTCAGCAATATTTAGACTTCACATGATCCTTCTCCCCTGATCTTCAGTCTTTGTTCACGAATCATTGACTTGAAAGCTCTTAGACATGAGATATCTTTGACATGAAATTGAATTAAACATTTCTCCCCCTTTTTCGATGAAAGTGAGCATCATTATCATCGAAAACCTTCTTCAATTTCAGTCGCGTCACTGAGTATTACTAACAATCTCCTCCTTAGTGGATAACCTTGCTCCCCCTCAAAATAAGAATTCTGGAGCAATTTGTTTTCTCCCCCTGAAAGTATGCATATATTTCAATAACGTACAGTATTTGAAATTGTAGCACAAATTTTAAAACAAATTTACACAAGGAAAATAAAATTCATTGAACTTCATTTTATAACTACTAACATTTGATCATTTGAAAGCTTTACAAAAGAAATTCAACTTAATGAAATTTAACAGTTTTTTCAATCAAATGAAATCAAATGCATGTGTTTGGATTCAAGAACAAGTCATCATTGTATATCAAGTTAAAAAATGTTCAGTTTCAACCCCTTTATTAAATCTATTTGGTGTGCTAACATGCGAAATATGATTAGCATCAAGCATATGCAATTCTAAAACATATAAGAATACTTTGCTCTACTCACACTATTTGTCCAAAATCAGAATTTTCACAAATTTACGGGTTTATCGCGACTTTGTATTTTCCCAAGTTTCAAGAGATGTGTGCTCTTTGGCATCTTTTGATTTTATGCACATTTGAATCTTTTGATTTTGTACTCATTGGCATCTTTTGATTTTGTGCGCATTGGCATCTTTTGATCAAAAAGTTTAGTAAGAATAAGATACACCGTTAAACATGACTTTCTATATGGTTCTATAGCAGGATTTGGGTTAGCAGATCCCAGACCAGTTGGCCTTAGGTGCTAGGTGACGAGCACCCCTTAGAACTTAATTTCCCAAACCAGAAAGGCCACATCGATATATCTTAAACCCATTTGTACCAGTAGAACATGGCTTTCTATCTGGTTCTATTGCAGGATTTGGGTCAGCCAATCCCAGACCAGTTGATCTTAGGGACTAGGTGTCGAGCACCCCTTAGGACTTACTCTCCCAAACCAGAAAGGCCACAGGCACAAACTTTCAAACTAAATGATAGTGCAACAATTTTATCTCAATCACTTGGTTCTAAAATATAGTGCTTCTCCCATATTTTCATTTCCATCCATCATTCTGACATATAGGCTTTTTGAACATTATATTCTATATAAGTCCGAATTCACATAACTTTGAGCATTCAGCATAATTTCATTCATGTTTTGCTGACCTTTCGATTAATTTCAGAAGTGAAAGTTGAAACAAATATAACTCGGATAAAACAAAAATACTTGTAAAATCATCTTTTAGCACACATTTAATTCATTGAATGAAAATTGAAAATTTTATCTCATTGAATTAAATTTGTAAAGATTCAAGTTTTCAAAGTGGTAGAAGCAAAATATAATCCAATGTTACTTTTTACCACGTTCCTTGAAACAGAAAGATGTAACAGTTAAAGATATCACCTGAGAAGTGTGAGTTCTAAACTGATTTGTTTAGAAGTCTTAGTCTTTGAAGTACGGGTCCTGAACTGAGTTGTTCAGAAGCCATAGTCGTTGAAGCACGGGTTTTGAACTGATATGTTCAAAAGCCATAAACATTTAAGCACGGGTCCTGAATTGATGTATTCAGAAACCATTCATGATTTGTCTCCCCCTTAATGGTACAAATATTCTTCATAGAAATACGCCGCTTCTCTTCTGTTTTCAGTCATGTGTGTGGTATGTATCTACAAATCAGTACAACACATGATGTACCTACAAAACAGTTTAAGCAGATTTTGGTACCCAATGGCACTTGGGTCCTAGTGGGTTAGGTTTTGATTTCTTACAAGGAATACTGTAAAAACCATACCAATAAGAAGTATAATCTTTATGCACAAAATCATTTGATCCACAGTAAGAACAACAGATTTTCTTATGTGCCAACCTAATCAGATGATTTACATAATGAATAGGATTAGGTTTAGCAAAAGATTTACCTTTTGGCGCATTGTTCTTCTTTTCATTTGATGTGGATACAGATGATTTTGGCACATTTTTCTTTGGAACTGTTGTGCCTTTGATTCTCCATTCCATCTTCACCCTCTTGAAGACTGGAACTTCTTCAGATTTGGAAGTATTAATTTTAGGCACCTTTGTTTTGTTATTTGATTTATCATACAGAGGATTATAGAAGAGATTTGTTGAACGAATCCGACCTTTTGAGAAATCTGTTGATCTATTAAATTGTTTAGAAGAAATGTTTTTAAAACTTGAACTTGAAGCAGTTTTAAAAGAGCATTCAGAATCATTTGAATCAACAAATGGAGTCTGAAAGATAGAATTATGACCGTTTTGCTTTGAGACATCAAATTTAAAAATGACGTCTTCAAGTTCTTTGACTTTGTTTATTAAAACATTTTTCTCTTTAGAAATTAGATCAAATTTCTTTTGGAGATCAGATTTGATCAACTGATCCTTCATAATATCAGCTGATAAACCAGATAATCTTTTGGTAAGATTAAGAATCACATCTTCAAAATATTCACGTTCCGATTCAAAATCTTTTTCCAAAAACTTTCTTTTATCAGTAATCTCTTTGAAAATTTCCATATTTTTCTTTTTAAGAGTTTTACTTTCCTTTTCAAAGAGATTTTTCTTTTCCGTGAAATCTTTTCTTTCCTTTTCCAAAAGATTTTCTAATTCAGAGATTTTCACGGAAAGTTCAGAACTTTTAATCTCAAAAGATTTGCGTTCAGTTTCAAATTTAGCTCTTTCTTTTTCGAGCTTGTCTTTTTCTAAAAATAAAACTTTCTCAAAGTCTGAAACTTGTTTTGAAAGTTTTATACATTTCAGCTCAGTCTCTTTCTTTTCTTCAAAAACTTTCTTTTCTTCAAAAGAAAAATTAGACAGTTTTCTCTTTAGATCGGCATTTTCACTGTCCAATATTTTCCCTATATCTTTAACTTCTTTTAATTGAGCATGTAACTTTAAGTTCCACTTCACTCTCTTTTCTTCTCTACTCTTCAAATCGGCATTTTCTTTTTGAAGAGTTGTTACTTTCTCTTGAAGATTCTCGATTTGATCGTGCAGACTTGAGTTGTCTTTCTTTGCTTCAAGATCTGCAATATAAACTTCAAGGTCAGTTATTCTTTTAGTAAGTTTAGCATTTGAAGAAGAAATGTCTAAAATTTGTCTTTTCAGATTAACATTTTCTTCTTCCAATGCTTTATTTAAAATAGGAGTTGAAGAATTTGAAGCATTATCTTTAACAGGAGTTTCTGATATAGGAGATGTTTCTGATAAAATAACTTGTTGCAAAATTCCATTATTTGCCTTAGCTTTTTCAAGTGGCTTTGGAGGTGTTTTTGTTATTATGACTTGTTGCAACACTTCATTATTTGGTTTAACAGATACATGTGAATTAACAGATGTTTCTGTTATAATGACTTGTTGCAACTTTACATTTGGTTTAACAAAAACTTTTGCAATTGGAGGATTCTCCTTTTTCAGAGTTTGCTTCAAATCTTCACCACTGCTTTTAACAATAACTTGTTGTAAAACCATTTTGAATATTGCTAGAAATTGATCGTTCAGAAGATCAAGCAGACAGTGTATGAAAATACACAAAAAAATATATAAAATTTTTTCTTGAAAAGCTCTTACAGTGTATGAAATACACTATAGAAAAAATTTCGGGATAAAAAATTTTCTCAAGAATTTTTTTTTTTAATTCACAATTTTTTTTTTTTTTTTTTTTTTTTTAATTCACAAGAATTCGGATGAGTAAGGGTTCGAATTCAACGAATTCGGATGAAGAAGGGTTCGAATTCACTGAATTCGGATGAATAAGGGTTCGAATTCAATGAATTCGGATGAAGAAGGATTCGAATTCACTCAATTCGGATGTAACTGGGTTCGAATTCACTCAATTCGAACTTAACTTGGTTCGAATTCACCCAATTCGGACTTAACTTGGTTCGAATTCACTCAATTCGAATGTACTTAGGTTCGAATTCAACCAATTCGAATCCATAAGGGTTCGAATTCATCCAATTCGAATCCATAAAGGTTCGAATTCATCCAATTCGAATCCACAAGGGTTCGAATTCTCTACAATTCGAATCTAATAGGATTCGAATTCTATGAATTCGAATTCTTCTTGAGTCGAATTCTACACTTATGATGCCAAGAACAATCCGAATTCTCTATGAATGTTCCGAATTCTCTTTGAATGATCCGAATTCACCAAGAATGATCCAAATTCACCACTTCGAACTTCAGAATCACTTAATTTGCCATATCTCTTTCAATTCTTGATCAATTTTGATGAATCTTATATCAAAATGCTCGTAATTCAAATCCGCACACTTTTCATGTTAATCACGATTCACAATTCGGACAATTTAACCAGATTAAGATCCAAACAGTGATTTTGAACTTTTTTGAAAAAACTTCAAAAATTGATCAGATCTGTCGATTCTGTGCAGTTTTTGATGTTGATCCAAGAATTAAAGATGATCAGTAATCAATTCCGAGTTCAGTGATGCAAGAAATTGATTCAAAAAATCAAAATTTAAAAAAAATCAGATGAATAGTGATGAACACCCAATCCGAATTCTTCAGCTTTAGTGTAAAAATTCTTCAATTTGGTCTTCGATCTGCTTGAATCTTCTGTTTAGCTCTGATACCAATTGATAAATCCCAAATCTAGCACAAAGTAATGAACAAGTGTAGAGAGAATCTAGAGTGCAATCTTGTCATCCATATATTGATTTCAAAGTGTAAAATGACAAATGCTTCAAGTTGTTCTACAAAATAACAAAGGAACTCCTTTATATAGTAGGACATGACAAGCCCATGCCTCTACTAAGGAGAAACAGTACAAGATATTAATACTGTCTTGATAGCTACAAAAATGCCCTAACACTGTTACACTCAAACGACCTGCAGACGGGCCCCCAGAAGGAGAACCTTCAAGCAAAAAGAGTAAGCCTAATCCGAAGTTTGTTGTTCCTGCCTCACAAAATGCAGGACTTATAGATTCCGATGATGATGATGACTTTCAAGATGCTCCAGAGGGAAATTCAGACAATCAGACGGGTGAGTCCATAAAACAACAAAAGTGGGAGAAGGAGAAAGAGAAGGAGAAAGAGAAAGAAAAAGAGAAAGATGTTGAGAAAGAGAAGGAAAAAGAGACAGAGACATAAACAAATAAGGGGAAAGAGAAAGTGACAGAGGCAGAGGCAGAGATAGAAGAAGATACACAAGGAGATAAGGGGATGACAGAAGAAGAAACACCGGAGATAACTATGGTAGTATTTGACTACATGTTCAAAGACAGAATCATCAGAACACCAGAATAGTCAACTCAACAACCACCAGAGATCATCATACTTGACACCCCTCCTCCATCTCCAAGAACTGAACCAGATAGATCAAACCCAATCTCTGCTGATGAACAAATAAGCCAAGCTCAACCCCAAATCCAACCCCAAGTCCAAACTCAAATTCTACAAGAGCCCGGATGCCATGTTGACATTCTTATAGATGAAACCCATGAAGATCAGAACCCAATTCAACTAGAACAGAACCCAGAACCATCAACCCGACACACCGAGAAACCATCCTTAGAGGAAATTTATGCCTATCTCTATGCTGACAGAGATATTATCCCTGTCAATGCCAGACCCATCAACCCATATCTTAACCCTGACAGAATAGGAAATCTCTTAGATGCTAGACGAAGGTTCATAGAAACAAAGTCAAATCTGAACAAAGTCGTAAACTCGAACTTTGGAAATCGCATAATCATGAACATCAAGCATAGGAAATTTTCATACGACAGAGTCGTGTACATTGAGTACACTATTGAATCAATAGAAGGCAAGATCGAACACTTCAACGAAAACGATCTTGTGCTTCTGAATCCATACGATTTAGTTACTCTTCACGGATATTGCTTGAACTTCAACGAAAGATACAAAGAATCAAGGACAGCTTTACCCGAAGTTCGATACGCTATGCAAGAGCATGTCAATCTCAGAACACATATTGACTTTCAGCTAGGCATAGAGTTCGAAGTTGAGAAGCTGGCGATTCCAAATGAAAACCTTGAGGGTTATGGCCATTACAGAACTGGAACCGTGGTTGGAGATCCTCCAATCCTCATTTGCCGATAGAAGGGTAACTAGAAGGCCATCAGAGCTGCAGAAACCCACAAGTACTCAAGTGAGTCGCTGCAGTATCTCAAGAACGTGATCTAGAATCTCCCAGGAGAAAAGTGTCCAGAAGAGCAACTGAGGCTCTACATCAACCAGCTTGACCTCATGTTGGACTTCCGAGAGCTGATCAGAAAATTCGACAGAATGCTAAGGCGAGATTATTTTGGTTAAGTGTACTTATTCTTTTGCATTGTACTGTAATCATCCTTAAAAGAATAGTGCAAAGTCTCACAGAGGTAAAAGTTCTCTGTCTGTTGTTTATATCTCTATAAATTCCAAAATTTTATTTTCAATACTTAGGGGGAGATTGTTAGCCCCAAGTATCTCTTATGTAAAAGTATTGAAAATATTACAAGTCAAAAAACCACCAGAGATCCAGCAGAAGACTTAGAAGAAGTTCAACCAGAATACCATTAGAGCTCGACAGAGCTCTGGCGGAACCAACAGAGATCTGACAGAAGACTTCTTCTATTCAACAGAAGAACTGTTCACAACAGAAGACCAGCAAGGGGCTGGCGTAAGAGCTCTGGTGACATGAAGACCTCTGTGAAGCCTAAGTCTCGTAGAAATCTCTAAGTGTTAGACACGTGTCCGTACTTTCCACGTAAGCCCTAAAAGGACGAAGACACACTTTCCACGTATCATTCCAGGGTTAGATAGTACACTGTCTAATGCTTTATCAGGCTATAAATAGAACGTTAGTGGTGCACATAATTGTAAGCTTTTGGAAGAATAATTTTCAACAATTGTAAAAGAAAACACTGCTACATTCCATAGCACTACCATTGTACGATATTGTTCCCCGAGAGATTTCTGGATACACACATTTGAACGTGTTCTTGGTGTTATTCAAATATCAATATACGAGCAACTTATTTACTTGATCTTGTTATCATATTACTGTTCATTGTTGATCTCTCACTGTGTCACACCCCGCTAAAGCGGAAACACGGGATATGCAGCTCAAGTTTCATAGCAAAAGTTACAAGATCACATCAACCATCAAAATACATTCAAAAGGTTAAAACCTTGTCTTTTACAATTGTTTTTACGAAAGGGGAATGAACATAAATAAAAGATAGAAAAGAAAACTTCATCACGTGTAGCCTTCCTAGATCCCAACCTTAAAGACGTTCTCCTGAAAAGCATGTCAATAAAGAGGTCAACTAATGCACTAGTTGGTGAGATCACAGGTTTAATGAGTACAACATTGTTTATCATAGCAAAATAGTTTAAATCCGCACAAGTGGATAAGTCAAAGTAGTTGAATCCATACAAGTGGATAGATCAACCGGTTATTAAAAACTTGCTCATGGTAATAGTATGTATTATGTTTAAATTGTGAGCCCGTTACCCGACCTATATGACGGCAGCCCTAGCGCATGTTCTATCACCAACAATGCGTACGGAAAACAATAATTATGCACTCAAACAAGCGCTACTTGTGAGTGGGGTGTCAACCAAATAACGTTATTCATAATTACCAACGGCTCACACTCGTGAGTTAAACGGGTAACGTAAGTTAAACGGGTAACGTAAGTTAAACGGGGACTTACGTATGATAGAGAGAAAGCTCAAAGTTACAACACGCGTAAACCATACATACTATAGAGCATAAATGAGTATAGCAAAGTTTACGTTTTCAATAAAACAAGTAAACCGGTGCATAAAAGTAATTGTAGTAACGACATGCTTTTCACCCCAAAATATGTAAAACATTGAAAAAGGGCTGTGATAACTCACTTGATAAGCAGTAGTGTCTGGGAATCTCCCACAAGTACCTCGAGATGATCCTACTTCGAACCTATGAACGCAAGGTCACTAGTAAGTTTTTGCCTCGAGGGTTCGGTACTAATTATCCAAATCGTCATAAAAGTTTGTTCTCGTTGGATTAAAGTTTCCGCAATTTCGTCACAATAAGTAACGAAAAGAGTTTAAAGAACGTATATATATATATATAGTACATATATATATAAACCGAAATTTTATCGTAAAAACGATAAAATTAAGGGTTTTAAATGTAAAGACAAGTATTTAAAGTGCATAAATATAAATGTATAATATATATGTATATTCCACAATTTCATCAAAAAATGATGAAATGGGATCAACAATATATAAATTGCATAAATATATATAAATATATTATATATATGTATATTCCTCAATTTCATCATAAAATGATGAAAAGGGATGAAGAATAAATAAATTGCATAAGTAAGTAAGATGCATAAATGTATATAAATATAAGATATACATATATATTCCACTATTTCATCATAAAATGATGAAATGGGATTAGAAGTTAGTCCTTAATAATAATAAGAAATTTGTCCTTTGCTGTCCAGATTTTGGTGTCATTTTGTGTCCATCTTTGGGTAACTTCCAGGTATAGTTAGGTCAAGATATTTTATGTCCAAAGGGTTTAATGAGTGAGAAAACTTTTGGCATAAGTTCCATAATTTTTAAAAGAGTTTAAGTACATCAAATAATACTTGACGTAAAACTCGACAGAAGACGTTGCTGCTTGCGCACTATTTCTGTGAAAACTGTTTGGTAGACGAAATCTTTGAGTTTTTGAGTGAAACCACTTGGGTTTGAATCCGAACACATAAAACTAAGTTACAGAAAACGAATCACTCAATTTAGAGTTTTATTGAGTGAGATATGACCATTTGAAGAGAGGTGTGGAATCTGACAGCAAGCTGTCAAAACTACACCTTGTGCATGTGCTCCTATATTGACTTCTTAACCAAAATTCTTATTCATTTGCATGCAAAATCCGATTTGACCCTTTTCCATACACTTATTTTCAGTTCCAAAACGCATTTTTGAACCATTTAAATTACATGCAAGTTACCTATCAACTCATCTTCTATAAACTTTTGTAAAAGACTCATTTTGAAGAACGTTGATGTTCTTGCCAAGAACATCAACATGCAACTTAAAATTATGTATTTTGAGCACATGCATGTTTGTTTAAGTATGTTTTTAGTGGATTACAAAGATACACTCATGAAACTCTTGAACAAAAGAAGATGGATTTCTCAAGAAAACTACATGCATGTGTTTAAAATGTTCATCTTTGGTCTTAACATAGGTTTGATTTTGGATTCACCACCTTTTTTAATAACAAGAAGATGTTATGGTGGTAAATATACAAACATTAAGACATTGTAAAGAAGATTTTTAAAAAGTTAAAGAAAGTGTAGAAGGGATGAAGAACATTCATCAAATGCAAGAAAGTGAAAATAACTTAAAAGAGTGTGTGTGGATTTCACCCAACACACTTGTATTTACCTTGGATTATTTTTATCCTTTGAAGAAAAGTGATTGAGGGGCTGAAATTTGGGATGAAGATGGATGAAGATTTGAAGGTGAAGATGAAGATGAAGATTTGAAGATTTGAAGATGGAGAGAGAAAGAATTGCAAGTATTCTTTTAGAGAGAGAGTGAGATGAGATAATGAAATGGATTGTGAAGACTTGTTGCATTCTTATGGGGTAGAGAGGGGGGGGGTGGTGAGTGATAGAAATAATTTGTCAAATCTTGTCTTTTTGATTAAAAATTAAAACACAAGTATCTTCTTAATAAATGAAATACAAAATAATTATATATAAAATAAAGTATATATATATATATATATATACTATTATTGAAATACATAAATTATCAATTATATAAATACTTGTAGTATAAATGTATGTCAAGTTGGCATTTTATGAGATTTATGGATAATTTCCTAATTCAAGGGATTCTTAGGCAAAATTTCTCGAATTTTCCTATCGTACCGCGTTTACTGCTAAACTTGCATTGTGTGAACTATGTCATGAGAAAAATAATATATTCAGTGTAGTTCTAACCTGAGGTATAAATTTGACGGTTGTCACAGTCTCCCCCGGTTAGAAGAATTTCGTCCCGAAATTCAAGTGTTGCTAGCGTTAACAGGCTTGCTAGTAAAGAGATGAGGATACTTTTGGAACATGTAATCCTCCCGTTCCCAAGTGTACTCAGGCCCACGCCTTGTGTTCCAAGGAACCTTTACTATCGGGATTTTGCTTCGCTTATGACGCTTAACTTCCCTATCGAGTATTTCCATTGGTTCCTCTACGATATGCAGTTTATCGTTGATTTGGATTTCTTCCAAGGGCACGGTTACTGCTTCGTTGGCTAAACATTTCTTTAAGTTTGACATGTGAAATGTGTTGTGAATCGCACTTAACTCTATTGGCAAATCCAGCTTGTAAGCCACTGGTCTGATTCTTTCTGTGATCTTGAATGGTCCAACATTTCGTGGACTCAGCTTTCCTCTTTTACCGAATCGGACTGTTCCCTTCCAAGGGGATACCTTCAAAAAGACTCTGTCGTCAACTTGAAATTCTAAAGGCTTCCTACGATTGTCAGCATAGCTCTTTTGACGATCTTGAGCTGCTTTAAGCCTATCTCTGATGATTGCAATCTTGTCGGTGGTTTCTTGGACAATGTCCGGACTAGATAGTTGTCTATCTCCAATTTCCAACCAACAAAGTGGCGACCGACACTTGCGTCCATACAGGGCTTCATATGGTGCACACTGAATACTGGTGTGATAGCTATTATTGTAAGAAAACTCAACTAACGGCAAGTGGTTAACCCAGCTTCCTCCAAAGTCTATCACACACGCCTGAAGCATGTCCTCCAATGTCTGAATGGTTCGCTCACTCTGACCATCCGTTTGAGGATGATAGGTCGTGCTCAAGTTTAATTGCGTACCTAACGCTCTTTGAAGTGACTGCCAGAATCGAGATGTGAAGCGACTATCTCTATCTGATATGATGGAAACTTGGACTCCATGACGAGTGACAACTTCCTTGATGTAGATTTGAGCAAGCTTCCCCTTCTTAAAGTCTTCCCGAATGGGCAAGAAATGTGCTGACTTTGAAAATCGATCCACTATAACCCAAATCGAGTCGTGTCCTTTGGCAGTTCTTGGAAGTTTGGTTATGAAATCCATAGTGATTTGTTCCCATTTCCACTGGGGAATCTTTGGTTGCTGCAACAGTCCTGATGGCTTTTGATAAACAGCCTTAACTTTGGAACAAGTTATGCATTTTCCTATATATGTGGCAATATCCTTCTTCATTCCTGGCCACCAATAGTACTCCCTTAAATCCTTGTACATCTTATCTGCTCCTGGGTGAATTGAGTACTTAGATTTATGAGCCTCTTCCAAAATCATTTCCCATAGGTTGTCATCCTTTGGGATCCATACCCTGCCTTTAAAGTAACGTACTCCATCAATGGTAGTTTCAAAACTCGATTCTAAACCATGAAGGGTCTCGTCCTTCAGGTTTTCAGACTTCATTGCTACATTTTGAGCTTAGAAAATCCGAGGTTTCAAACTTGTTTGAACCAGTGCTCCTAACGCTCGGACTCGTGAAGGTTTTACCCTTTCTTTCCTACTCAGGGCATCGACTACCACATTGGCCTTTCCTGGGTGGAAACGTATCTCACAATCGTAGTCGCTGAGTAGTTCTACCCATCTTCTTTGCCTCATATTAAGCATCTTTTGATCAATAATATGTTGAAGACTCTTGTGATCAGTGAAAATTGTGCACTTGGTACCGTATAGATAATGTATCCATATCTTCAGAGCGAATACTACAGCTTCAAGATCCAAATCATGCGTGGTATAGTTCATCTCATGAACTTTTAATTGTCTTGAGGCGTATGCTATCACCTTATCATTTTGCATCAATACGCAACCTAATCCTTGATGCGACGCGTCACAATATACCACAAAATTTTCCGTTCCTTCCGGTAAGGCTAAAATCGGTGCATTGCACAACTTCTTCTTCAGAAGTTGAAACGCTTCTTCTTGTGAAACTCCCCAAACAAATTCCTTATCCTTTTGGGTTAACGTGGTGAGGGGTTTAGCAATCCTAGAGAAATTCTCCATGAAATGCCGGTAATATCCTGCCAAGCCTAGAAATTGGCGAATTTCCATTGGAGTCCTTGGGGCTTCCCATTTCCAAACGGCTTGTACCTTAGCCGGGTCTACGTGAATCCCTTTCTCCCCGGTCACGTGACATAAGAAATGTACTTCCCGAATCCAAAATTCGCACTTAGAGAATTTGGCATATAACTTCTGCTCCTTGAGAAGTTCTAAAATCACTCTTAGATGTTGTTCGTAATCTTTCTTACTCTGAGAATAGATCAGTATATCATCAATGAATACAATCACGAACTTATCAAGGTATGGTCTACATACTCTATTCATTAGATCCCTAAACACAGTTGGCGCGTTCGTCAATCCAAAAGGCATAACTAAAAACTCGTAGTGTCCATAGCGAGTTCTAAAAGCTGTTTTAGGAATATCTTCCTCTCAGACTCTTAACTGATTATATCCCGATCGATGGTCAATCTTCGAGAAGTAAGTTGCACCCTGCAACTGGTCGAACAAATCGTCTATTCGAGGGAGAGGATATCGGTTCTTGATTGTTATCTTATTTAGTTCCCTATAATCGATACACATTCAAAACGATCCATCCTTCTTCTTGACGAAGAGAATCAGGGCTCCCCAGGGTGATGAACTTGGTCGAATGAAAACTTTATCCAGAAGTTCCTAAAGTTGATTCGACAACTCCTGCATTTCGGCAGGTGCTAAACGATATGGGGCCTTGGCTACAGGCGCCGCTCCAGGTATAAGGTCAATCTGAAATTCGACTTGTCTAAGCAGTGGAAGTCCAGGCAAATCGTCTGGAAACACTTCTAGGTGATCCTTTACCACATGAATATCTTGGACTCACCTCTCCTCAGACTTCTTCTCGATTACTTGCGCCAAGAATACAACACACTTCTTTCTTAAATACTTATGGACCTTCATACATGACACTATCCTTAGGCTCCTTCCAGCTCTATCTCCTTGGACAACAAGGGTTTCTCCGCCTTGTAATGGTAACTTGACAGTCTTTTCAAAACAACTAACCCCTGCTCGGTTCTTAGATAACCAATCCATGCCTATCACTACAACGAAACTCCCCAATTCAATTGGAATAAGATCAACACTAAATAGCTTATCAGCTAAGTTCAAAGTACAGCCTAAGATTACATCCTTAGCTTCTAACTCATATCCATTAGCAACCTCAACAATATAAGCATTCGGCATTTTCTTAGATTCTAGATTGATCAAAGGCCTAAATTCTAACGAAACAAAGCTCTTATCGGCACCAGTGTCGAATAATACGGATGCATAATAATCGTTTAGGAGGAATGTACCTGTCACTACATTGGGGTCTCGACGTGCTTCTTCTGCTCCTAAAACAAATGCCCGTCCTCGAGCTTGTCCTCCTTGGTTTCCCTGATTGGCTTGCCTTGCTTGATACCCAGCGTTGTTATTGATTGGTCCCCTTTTCAACATTGGGTACACATTTCGGAAGTGATCCGGACTTCCGCACTCATAGCATACCCTTCCTTCCTCCTTCACACTCTTTCCCTTCTTACAGTACCGGGTGAAATGACCCTTTTGCTTACAAAGTTCACAGGTGGGACAGGTTCCCTCATGATACAAATTGCACTGATTGCATTTCGGGAGGGGTCCATGGTAACGCCCTACTTCCTTAGCGTTCATTCCAAAGTTTCCCACTACCTTCTTGTTCCTACTTGAACTACCTCCAATCGCCTTTCCTGACTGACTCCCTGGCCTTCTCTTACAACCGACACATTTTTAAGTTAGAGTTCCTGCTCTGACCGCATCATGGGTCAAACTAGTTGCTAATGCCACTGCGGCTTGGATCGTGGTCGGACATGCTGACTTAACCATCCCTCAGATCTCCGGAGCCAATCCTTACAAATATCGGTCAATCCGTTTGATCTCCGGGGTAACCATGTGGGGCACTAACTTTGCAAGTTCGTGAAAACGAGCGATGTATCGATCTATCCCCGAACCAACCATGGTAAGATCCCAAAGTTCGGCCTCCAATTTCTGAACTTCGCTCTTGGGACGGTATTCCTCAATAAGTAATTCCTTGAACTCAGTCCATAACAGCTTGTATGCATCCTCTCTTTCCAAACTTTGTTTCTTTCGAATTCAGTCAGCTCTTCTTACATGGCGCTGACCCAGTTTGGATCTTTGAGGGCATCATCTATTTTCTTTGGTTCAATCAGAGAAATAAAGTTAACAAATAAACAAATATTACCTGCACTTCGTCGAGTCTGAACACCAGCGTTTGGATCACCAAGGATTTAATCAATTGGGTGATTTACAGTCCATCGCTGAGCAGGAGCATAAGTCGCTGACTCAAATTGGACTGGAGGAGCTGAAAATGAACCTTCAGCAACTTCTGGAATATCAGTCAAGAGAGGAGTAGGTGCAGATGTCATCTCATTCACTGGTTGCTGAGATGTAGATGGAATGTCTGAGACATTTGGTTCAGAAGCAGGTATAGTGTTTAAAGGAACATCTGACACCCATGATGTTTCAGCTTCATTATTCTGCATGTTTGGGATGATAGTAGGACTATCATCTTCAATAGTATGAGTATGAGGAGTGGGAATTTCTTCTGAATCACCAAGATGAGAAAACATCCATTGATTCAGTTCTTCAGTATCAGCAGAAGGTCGAGAATTCGCTGAACGGGATTCGTCAAAAGTGACGTGAATAGTTTCTTCAACAGTTTGTCTTCTTCGATTGAAGACTCTGAAGGATTTGGAGATTGAAGAATATCCAAGAAAGTTTCCATCATCAGCCTTAGGATCAAACTTTCCAAGGGCATCTCTGTTGTTCAGTATGAAACACTGACATCCAAAGATGTGAAGAAAGCTAATTAAAGGCTTTGTCCCATGAAAAAGTTCATAGGCTGTTTTATTAAATATTTTGACTATCAGCGACCTGTTTTGCGTAAAACAAGCAGTGTTGACAGCTTCTGTCCAAAACTGAGTAGGCATGTGAGAATCGCTGAGCATTGAACGTGCAGCTTCAATAATAGTTATATTTCTTCTTTCAGCGACTCCGTTTTGTTGCGGTGTTCTCACTGAAGAAAAGTTGTGAGAAATACCCTTACTCTCAAAGAAGGAATCAAGAGAACTGTTTTTGAATTCAGTCCCATGATCACTCCTTATTGAGCGAACGGTCAAGTTGTTCAGGGTTTCCATCTTCCGAACAAATGTGATGAGTTGGTGTCACTCTTAGAACGGAGAAACATAACCCATGTATATCGAGAGAATTCATCAACTATGACCAGTGTATATGTCTTTCCAGCGATGGATTGTTTGTTAACAGGGCCAAACAAATCCATATGGAGAAGTTGTAGAGGAGATGACACTGAGGAAACTTGCTTTCACTTAAAGCTTGCTTTGGTCTGCTTGCCTTTCTCACACGTTGAACATAAGGATTCTTTGGCGTATGAGTGCTGAGGTAGACCAGTGACCAACTCTTTTGAAGAAAGAGTGTTCAGTGTCTTGAAGTTGAGATGAGAGAGCCTTTTATGCCATAAGCAGTTGACATCAGATGAGGATTTTGAGAAGAAACCGGAGTTCTCAGTGGTTGTTGAGTCCATGTTTATTACATAAACATTTTCCAAATGATAACCGCTCAGAGTTATCTTCTCCTTTTTGTCAGCGACAAAGCAGGATTCCTTAGTAAAGATTACTTTGTTATCCTTGTCGTAAAGCTGACTGATGCTTAGAAGATTATGCTTCAGCCCTTCAACATATGCGACTCTTCTGAAGGTTGTTTTACCATTAGAGAGTACACCAAACCCTCGGGTATGTCCTTTTCCGTTTCCACCGAAAGTTACAGAGGGACCCTTCTCTTCCTTGTATTCAGATAGCAGGATTTTCTTTCCAGTCATGTGTCTTGAGCATCCGCTATCGAGATACCAGATACCCATCTTAACCTGCATCACAAAGGAAGATTAGTTTGTCTTGGGTACCCACATAACCATGTGTACACACTTGTCAGTAGGGGTAGAAGAGGAGGTGGAAGGTTCAGCGGTCTTCGCAGCATTTGAAGATTCAGCTTTGTCAGTCTTCACTTTGGTTAATTTCTTAACCTCAGTGGGCTTCTTTGCCTTGGGGGCAATGATCTTCACCTTAGCTATCTTTTCAGCTTTGGTGGCTGTGGGACACTTACTAGCAATATGATCAGTAAGTCTACAGTGATAACATTTCCTATAACTAAAAGTAGTTCTATGACCATTTGAATGCTGAGCTTTTGATTTTAAATTTGAAGGACCAGCACCAAGTAAGCTTTTGGTTTTTGAAATAGGAGGAACATTCAGTTCTTCGGATTTATTACCAAGAATTTCCACTTTGATTCTAGGAGTAGATCGCTGAATAGATCTACGTTGAATAAATCCAGGGATCTTATTCTTTGAACCAGAGGGATAAGTCACTGAAGCTTTAGAAGCATTCAACTTTGGTACAAAGGTACCCTTCTGAGGATTTTGGTTAATAACAATTCCTTTACCTTTGTCTTTAAAGACAGAGGTAGGTTTTGGATAAACCATTTTCTCTTTTCATTTAGAAGTTAAAGTAGAGATTTCCTCAGGGATAGGAGGTTTTGAAGAGGAACACTGAGAGGATGAAGTGTCAGCGACTGAGGACACGAAAGTTCCAAATAATAGCATGGAACGATCAGTGGTTGGTTCTAGAGTATCATCTTTGTAACCAAGACCACGTTTGTCACTCAGAGGGATCTGAGACTTGATTATCTCAGTGATCTTTGTTGAGGAGTTATACCATCCATCAACAGTAGCTTTTTCAGCTTTTAATGCAGAGATAGATTCTTCGCGTTCGATTTTGACTAGCTGATTTAAATGCACTTAATTTTTAAAATCGTCTTCAATTTTAGAAAGATTTTCTATTTGAAGGTGACAGTTTTTAAGCTGTTCAGCGAGATCAAGGTTTTGATTTTCAATGACAGTTTTGCCTTCATGGCTTCATATAACTTCTAGTCAAGAGATCGATCTTTCGAAGACTATCAGCTTCATCAATATTTGCAATATTGGTAAAGAAGGAAGGTGATACCTTAGTAGCAGAGGTTTAAGTAAATGGAATGTTAGAGTTGTCTTCCTCATCTTCAAGTTTGGCCATGAGACATAGATTTGCTTCATCATCTTCAGAGTCAGATGATTCTTCTTCGTCAAATGCAGCCCAATCATAGTCAGCCATAAGGCCTTTGCCTTTCTTCTTAAAGGTTTTCAGCTTTGCATACCTTTCTTTCAGCTTTTTATATTTTTCATCTCTATTCCTGGGAATAAAGTTTTTCTTGCGAAAAGCTGAGGATCTAGAGATTTTCTTTGACCTGCACTCACTAGCAAAATGACCTATCTTTTCACAGTTATAGCAAGTAGCAGTAGCCTTATCAACAGGGGTTGATGATCTTGGCTTGTCAGTAATAGCAAGAAGTTTGTTCTTCTTGAAATTACTCTTTCTAGCAAATCTCCTGAACTTATTAGCCAGGAATGCCAGAGTTTCATCATTATCTGAAACGTCAGAGTCTGATGATCTTTCAGAGTTAGTTTCCAACTCAGTGACAATGATAGTTGATCGCTGAGTGGAAGGTGACTCTGAGATTAAAGCAACATGGGTGCTTTTGGAATCTTTTACAAGATTCTTCTTAAGATGACTCGATTGCTCATGATTCAGCATCGTGCCATATAAGGTATAAAGAGTCATAGATCTAAGATCTTTTTACAGCTTGAGACACATTGAATAACTGTCCCAGCTTTAAGGTAAACATTCTAAGAACTTTGTCAGCACTTCAAAGTTAGAATATTCCTTACCAACAGTTTTTAGATCTATTATTAAACAGTTAAAACGTTGGTGTACTTCAGAGAGAGTTTCATTCTTACCACAAATGAAGCTTTCATACTGTCTTACCAGGTTGATCTTTCGAGAGTCCTGGACTTCAGAAGTACCTTCATACTGAACACAGATTGTGTCCCACATAGCTTTTGAGGTTTTCAGGTTCATGACGGAATGGTAGACTTCGTCAGGAAGAGCCATGGAAAGTATGGATCTGGCTTTGGTGTCAAGGCCTACTTTCTTCTTGTCTTCATCAGTCCACATATGCATTTCCTTGGGAATCAGCCTTTCTGGAATAACAAGTCTATTCTCAGCGGCTAGAACTTCAGCATCTATTCTGACAGGAATGTATGGACCATTTTCAACATAATAAGGTATAGTTGGGTCTACACCTTCTAAGAAGAGTATCATCCTATTTTTCCATAGATTAAAGTTATCTCTGGAAAATCTAGGGGGTTTTGAAAGAGAACCATTGTCGATATAGTTGGTGTTTGTGTTGGTAGCCATTTTCAGAAATAGCTAGGAAGAGAAATCTTAGTATAGATCAGATCTTGTTTATGAGATTAAACAAATCTACTCTGATACCACTTGTTGGTCCCGAAGGGTTATACAAGTTTGTAGAAGGGGGGGGGGGATGAATACAAACACACGATTTTACTTTTCTAAATTGTTTATTGATAAATCAAATACAATTTACAACTTGTTGCGAAACAAGATAAGGATTAACCTAATCTAAACAAGTTAAGAACACTAAGTTTCTTGCACTATAAATAGATAGAAAGGAGATAAGAATATTAAGTATAATATTCTAACACACAGATATATAGAAGAAGATGGCCAGTGCACTTCAAAACTGAAGTAGGGTTCTTCTTATATACTGCATGCATTTAATGCATGACAGTATGGCTTTACACGTGGCAGCAGCTGAGTGGTTGCATGTCATTGACCTTTATAGACAACCTTAGTAGCCGCATGGTGTACAGTGTACAATCAGAGTTGTTGTACGATTTCAGACAAAAAGGGATGTCCGTTCTGACAATTCGTACGGAGACGTGCAAGGGAGGTAAGACAATAGTAACATGTAGAGAGACTTCATGATCAGCTTTTTATTGAGTCAGATCTTTATCAGCGAATGATAAAGTTCAGCGATTGCTGAAGTCTTCTACTTGATACTTCACGTTGAATGGACAAATCTTGGCTTCGCTGATATCCGCATCAGTTCATTAGTAGACTTGTCGCTGGTTCTTGAGCTTGATCTTCGACTTCAGCGTAGAACATATGTTGACGTGAAACTTGTCTTCAGGGATCATAAGGACTGAACATGCTCAGAGCATTATGGTGAACAGTGTTCACTGTATGTCTAATTCAAAGAGCGAGAGTTCCTATCAGCGGTACTGTAAAGTCTTAGTACTTATCAGCGATAGTGAAACTCTAATACATATTGTTTACTTACAATTTTCACTAAGTGTTTAAGAGAGGGTCATTATCAAATCACTGAGGGTTTGGATCAACATTATGTGATACAACGCGAATCTGGGAACCTATACAGGTCCACGGGCATTTATGGAATAACGGCCAGTAATGGACGAGCTATTAATGACATTAAAGACCCAACAGCGGTTACGAAACAAGCCATCAAGACACATTTAATGACCAATGGAAGCTATATAAAGACCTGCTCTACAACCGAAAAAGACATCTATTCCCAAGCTAATATACATCGCAAACACATCAGTAATCTACGAAGCATTCGAACAAATATCGCTAAAGCAACTTTCGCACGACAGCAGTTCGAAGTGCACGACAACAGTTTATTTCATACGATTTACACACGACGCACGAATTTTACATGCGATTAAGTTCATTTTTTCTCATATTGTAATCTATTGTACACAAAACACCTGTTACAAAAGGACTTCCGCCCCTGTTTGCGACTATAGTGCACCGTCGACTCTCACAAGTCGACCGCGGTTTTTTCCCTCATTTTGGGGTTTTCCGCGTCACCAATTCCCTTGTCTTCTTTATTTTCTTGCGATTGTGTTGATTGGTCTTGAGATCCATTTCTTTAGTTGTTAAAGTCCACATCAACCATAAGTTGTCCTTTTAGGTGATTTTTTGCATTAACAATTAATATTTACATACTCGGGTGCTTTAGTCATACCGGGATGGGCATGTTATTGTAGAACGTGTTGCATTGGATCCATATGCACGTAAGTCAGTCTTTAATTTATGGTCTATCTCTTTGTGAATGAGGAGTGGGCTATTGGAACGCATGGTTTTATGCGGTAGGTCGTTCGGGGCCACTAGCGAGTAGGCAATGGGGGATATTGGAGTCCTTGAGGTGTAACTCGTCTAAACTGGATAGGCATTGTGGTCCCTTAAGTCTTTGAGGTGTAACTCGACGGAGTAGGCAATAAAGGCATGGGAAAGGTGAGGCTGGGATCTTCGTATTTATAATCTTCATAGCTTTAATTGGTGCTCATTAATGCAGGAATAACGGTCGCAACGGTCACTGCTGTTAATGCTCAGAATTGCCTTTGTCGGTTACGTCCGTTGGCCATAAATGATATTGACCCTGCATTGAATGACGAAAACATAACAGAAATATTGCACGTTAGCTGGTCGAGGTCGAGAGGTGTGTTACGCCGGTCGAGTGTCGTGAGCAACATTCGATTTTACTTTGGTCAGAGGGGTAAAGTGTTTATAATTTGATTTTATTAGGGAAAAGTGTTCTCAATGTTTTGGTCGTGGTCGAGACTGTGAAATTTTGCCCAAACAGTTTGCCACAAAAATTCAAAAAATGGAATGGTAAATTCAAATTTCAAAAGTTTTTAAATTTTGCTAGTCGGACGTCTAGGGTTGTGACACGTGTTAAAAATCTCTTCAGTTGCCTTGGAACTGGATCGGTCCAATTCCAACTAAAGAGGAAGTCGAAATAGAGATAAGTTCGTGACGTCATGCTGACGCGCGATCGTGCTTAACAGCTGTAAGCGCCAGGTGTCGACGATCTGTCGAGTATTCTAGAGGCTCGATCTGACACGATCATTTACATAAATAGCGACCCTCAATTGATCTTTTCCATCTTACGATTCCAGAGAGTTTTAAGACAGTGATTTCTTCTTGATTTCTTATTGTTTTTCGCCGAATCCTTTCCAAACCTGCAAGTGATCTTCGACACAGTTAGAAATTTCTAGGTTTTAGGCACCTATATAAGGTACGATTTCTCAGTCTTTGCATGCGTCACAAGTCTATTGCTAGATAGCCTAGGAAAAACTGGGATATATGGGGCTTTTCAGATAGACAAACTTGGTTAACAGGATTAGCGATGTCGACGGAGCCTAGGAGTACCATCCAGGATCAGGACGCTCTGGACGACTTTAGGGATCTAGCGAAAATCCCTGCGGGGATTGCGGTGAGCAAGACCGGTCAGATTCGTCCGAAGATGTGCCCCGATGGGTACGTCGTAATATACGAGTAACCTTTCAAGATAGGATTCCAGTGGCCATATTCGCCTTTAGCTAAGGCGTTTATGTGTGAGTTCGACCTATCGCCAGGGCAACTGATGCCCCAGTTCTGGCGCGTTATTCACATCATCGAGCGACTTAACTCGCACTGGGAGTCGCCGATGAATGTGACGGACCTGTTGACGGCTTACCAGGTTAAGAAGGATACATACCGTCGCTACAACATGTTTTCGAAACACAAGGGCGATCATACCTTGGTCTTAAAAACTGCGGTTAACGACCGCAAAGGGAAGACCAGGTATGTCTTTGTGCAGGTTGCGACATTGGACCCCGACAGCGATTGGATTAGGTCCGGCTGGAACATGGCGGGTGAGCTTATTGTCGAGGGCCTTAGTTAAGCTTGTTGCTTTACCTTTTGATTAATCTCTTTCCTCCGCATTTTCAGATATTGACTTCGACAAGGTGAAGCCTAACGACGATTCCATGACCAAAATCGAGAAATTCATGGAAATTAGTACCGACGATCGATCGTTCGTCACACGTCATCTGATAGACGAAGATGACGACGTGGTTTTCTTGAGCGATAGGATACAGTTGGACCGAGAGGAGATAGAGAAAGAAGAAGAGGAGGAGGAGACTGAGGAAGAAGAGAGGCAGGAGGAGTCGACAGATGAAGAGATGACTGGTAAGTATACCTTACTCTGTTTCAACATATCCCTTCTCTTGCTTCAGTGTTTTAATTGTTATTTCCTCTTTGTTTCACCGGAGAATCTCTGCAATCCCAGCCGAAAGTGTCGTCGGCGTTGGCCAAGAGGGCGGCTCAGGTAGAATTGGCTCACAAGGCGAGGGAGAAAAGGAATGAGGCCCCGACAGCTAGGTCGGGGGTGCTTAAGAGAAAAGAGGCCCCGACGTCTGGGTTGGGAGCCCTTAAGAAACCGTCTTCGAAGACGGGCGGCTCATTGAGAGTCGTCTCGCCTAAGAAGGCGAAGGCGTCGACCGTATCTGTCGAGGAGACTTCCGACAGGATCGGCTCCACACCCGTCGATCTTGCGCATCCGGCGAAATCGACGGTGTCTCTTACTGCTACGTCAGGCCCCTCTACGGCCGACAAGGGCAAGGGCGCGCAGACGGGAGAGGGTTAGAAAGAAGAAACGACGGTAAACTTTACGTTGCCGTCGGATTTCATGGTTGACAATGTCCTGGACGGGACAAGCTTGTTCCCCCACTTGGATAAGTTTCAGCTCCCCTCTTTCAGGGAGCGCTTTAACGGGGTTTCTATGGAGAGCGCGGGGTCTTATGTCGCCGGTCTGGCTTTCATGGTAAGTCTATATTTCAAGACTTTGTTTTTCGTTTGTCATTGTCGTTGTCATTGTTGTGTATTTTACTAACGGGTTTTCATGTATTTCAATCTTCCTTGGCCCTGCATGCTGAGACGAAGAAGATCGAGGGTCTGGTGTCCTCTGCTCTTAAGAGAGAGGATGCGGCACCGGAGAGGGAGAAGTCCGTTCTGGCGTGTGCCGAGGACATGTCAGTTCGACTCGACGATGCCCTGAACGAGCTGGAAGTTGTCGGACATGCGAGGGACGACGTGAACTTTCGTTTGAAGCAATCCTTCTCTGTGATTGCCGACCAAAGAGAGGAGCTGGACAGGAGGCAGGCGTCCTTGTACATGAAGGAGAAAGAGGTCGAGAAGTCCAAGTCCAAGGTGGCAGACCTGGAGAAGGAGGTGAGAGAACTCAAAGAAGAGGTTGCGTCGACCGTTGCCCTCGCTCGCTTGACAGCTCGGGCGGCGATTATGCGGCAGCACTTGGCGGGGAAGAATCCCCTCGCGTCTGCGACTGAGGAGTTAGCCTTCTTCCTGGCCAAAGTCGGGTCCGAGAAAGATCTCGACTTCGACGATGATAATGAGGCGGAGGAAGAAGAAGAAGTGGACGAGGACCCCCAGGGTGAAGCTTCGGGCAAGGATGCTGCCAACGTTCCTCCTAATACTTAGAGAATTTTGTATCTTAGTTTTGTATGTTCGACCGTCGGTGGTCGAGTTATTTTAGATGTAACCGTATATTTCGTAAATGAAATTTACTCTTTGTGTTTAAACTCATGTGTTGTTTCAATTTGTACGTGTCGCTAACAAGTATAATATTAACTTGCGGAATTCGGTAAATAGAGAACAAACAAAGAATCGTGCGACTTAGGTATCCATTGTAATTGCAAAGACCAACACATAAGTCACAAGACTTTTATACTTTAGGATCACGTTGGCGAACACAAGTACATGTGACCAAGGCATTCATTTAGAACATGGAATTTTTATAAGTTAAGAAACTCAGATCATGAAGTCGTTAGACCTGATGGTCGTACGACTAGATCATACGACAAAGTTCAAGTCATGTGTCCCTGTGATATAATAACCAAGTCATAGATCTGAACACTTATATCATACGACCCTGCGGGATTAAAGTCGTGTAGTAGATTTTTCAATCTTATGTCGTGCGATCTGCGATAAAACAACGTCAGAGGTTGGTCGTTGGCTAGCCAACGACCCTCCGATGCTTAAGTCAGTAATCGTCGTGGTAAAAAATCGTATGAAAGATAGAGAAGGACTTAGAAGACATACCTTTCCAGATTTGTTGCACCACGGGTGCGTGCAATACCTCTATGGTCGAGGGTTTGGAGTCGATAGGCATTTTTACCCTCGACTTTTCTGCGGCTTCAGGGTGGTCTTATTGCTATCACGGGCGACTTTCGGCTCACTTTTGATCTCCTGGATTCCCCACGGCGTAGGGAACTTCATGGTCTGGTGGTACGTCGAGGGAACGACTTTCATTTCATGGATCCACGGTCGGCCTAAGATGATGTTATAGGCCGACGAACAATCAATGACGCTGAACTTGGTCTGCTTATTGATTCCTCCGGCATAGACAGGCAATATGATCTCTCCAAAGGTACTCGTCGCTTCTCCACTGAAATCGACCAAGGTTGTCGAACGTCGGGTGATCTCCGATTGATCGATTCCCATGGCCTCGATGGTATCAAGGAAGATGACGTTCGCTGAACTGCCTCCATCGACCAAGACTCATCGGGTTAAACAATTACCAATCGTGAGTTGAATGATCAACCCGTCATGATGCTTCTGATACGAGTCACCGAGGTCGTCTTGGTCGAACGTGATCTTCATAGCTTCTAACTCTAGATATCCTTTTGGTCTCGATGAGCGCGGGATAGTTCGATCATCAGGTGCTTGACTGGCGTGACGTTTGGCTGCGGAATATGTCAGACCGCACACGTCGAACCCACCAGTGATGCAGTTGACGACCTTTGCATGCTCGAGGGTTGGCGGTCGATTGTCGTTAACTGGAGTAACAACATCATCGATGATATCCTTCAGCTTGCCCTTCGGAACATGATATGCTAACTCCTTTTTGAGTGTTATGCAATCATCTGTCGCATGACCATGATCGACATGGAAGTCGCACCATTTTGACTTATCTTTCTTATCGTCGCTCTGGTCGTACTTCTTTGGCCATCGGATGGTCGCCTGGGCGGTTTTCAACCCCTCGACCAAATCCTTAGAGGTCCCTTTGAATCCTTAGGAGGATATCTTAGGGTACTGAGGTAATTTGGTCGCAGTCTTGAACTCTGCATTTGTCTTGAATCGGACGTTAGAGATTTGTCGCGAGGGCTCTGCCTTGGATACTGTCTTTGTCTTGAACTATGGCTTCTTTACGCTTAGCAATCTTTTGTCATCGGTGTGCTTACGACGAAAGGCAGCATCATCTTCTACCCTTATATAAGCGAGGGTTCTGGCTCGGACGTCTTCGAAATTCTCCGGTGGATACTTGGTCAGATCGGTTTATAAACCCGAACTGTCGTCTAGACCACGTTTGTAAGCTTCGATCGCGGTCTTGACGTCGCAGTTGCGGACACTGATCATCTCCGCGTTGAATCTCTTGAAATAACTTTGGATCGACTTCCCTGCTTTTTACACGACATAGTACAAATCGCTGGTCTGCTTCTCCATCTTGCGACTGCTGGCGAACTGTTGGGAGAATTGGTTGACCAACTCAACGAACGACCCGATGGATTTAGGCTTGAGGTTGGAGGGCAGGACCTATGAGGGTCGCCCCAAAACTCTTGCACATACATACTTCTTGATACATGTGCTGGATCGAGACCGTCCACATGAGCTGCTTATACTGCGCGATGTGCTCTGTTGGATCGGTCACCCCCGAATACTTGGGCGTAAAGGCGGGGATGTTATACTTCTTCGGGACGTCGACAGTTGCGATCTTGTCGACGAAAGGCGACGCTTGATACCCTGAGTGAGGTTCGACGTCGACAGACACGGCTGCACCCGGTAGCTTACCGAGTAGAGACAGAACGCGCTCATTCTGGTCTTCTAGCATCTTCAACCGCTGGGCAATGGGGTCATTTGGATCGGGATTCACACCTGCCAGCGGATCGACTCCTGTACTGGTGCCATTGCCGTACGACGAGCCATTGGCGTCCCCTTTGAAAGGGACAAAATATGGTTGCTACCCATTCTGAAATGGCTGAGACCAATTCTGAAATGGCTGAGACCCATTCTGAAATGGATGAGAC
Source organism: Saussurea involucrata (assembly GCA_033807775.1). NCBI lineage: Eukaryota > Viridiplantae > Streptophyta > Magnoliopsida > Asterales > Asteraceae > Saussurea > Saussurea involucrata. The sequence continues at coordinate 246,748,823 of CM066321.1, read as the reverse complement.
CCATTCTGCATGGGTGGCGGCCTTATATATGGAGGAGGAATCATCCTGAACTGGGGATTTGGGTTGAACGTCCCGGCTGCTGGTTATGCACGAACGAACCTGGTCCTGGATTACGGATGAACGGAGCGGAACCAGGGTTATGGACGAATGGAGTTGATCCCGGTTTTTGACCGAACGACCCTTGACCCGGATTCTGGACGAATGGTCTTGGACCGTTCTGTGGTCCGAAGTGATTCCTCAGCCGCGCGATTTCCTCAGCTGCTCTTCGACTCTGCTCAGCCATGGCATTGATTTGATTCCGCGCAATTTCTAGTTCCTGATACATCTGGGCAATGACAAGCTCTTGATTCCCAGGGGCTGCCATTTTCCTGAAACAGAAAACAGAAGAAACTACAAGAAACCGTTACTAGGACGCACGTTTGTCAAAGATTTTCTCTATATGAGGTCCCACGGATGGCGCCAAACTGTTAATGCCAAAAATCATCCCAAAAGGATAACTTAAGGTTGATTGTGGAATTTAACAACTAAAGAAGGGAATCTTTTGACAAAGCATGCGACAAAGACAGAAATGTAAATGAGACAAAGAATTTTGGTGACGCGGAAAAACCTCAACGAGGAAAAAACCTGCGGACGACTTTGGGGGTCGTCACTGCACTATGATCGCCAATCAGGGGCGATATCATTTGTTTCGGGTGTCGAGAGTACAATGATTACAATACAAATGAAGTAAAGAGTTGAAATGTGAAATAACAAATGAATCGTGCATAAGAAACTGGTGCGTCGTGTGTAAAGATTATGCATCGTGCGGCAATGTCGTGCGTCGTGAGCGAACTGTTGAGAGAGAATTCCTTGCTTCGAGTGTTCTCCGAAAATCCGATGTGTGCAGGTGAGGCTGGGATCTTCGTATTTATAGTCTTCGTAGCTTTAATTGGTGCTCATGAAAGAAGGAATAACGGTCTCAATGGTCACTGCTGTTAATGCTCATAATAGCCTTTGTCGGTTACGTTCGTTGGCCATAAATGATATTGACCCTGTATTGAATGACGAAAACATAACATAAATATTGCATGTTAGTTGGTCGAGGTCTAGAGGTGTGTTACGTCGGTCGAGTGTCGTGAGCAACATTCGATTTTACTTTTACAGAGGGTAAAGTGTTTTTGATTTGATTTTATTAGGGAAAAGTGTTCTCAATGTTTTGGTCGTGGTCGAGACTGTTGATATTTTGCCCAAACAACTGTGAAAGGTCGTTGTGCTAGTAAAGTGCTCGAGAGGTGAATAGCTTAAGTGAAGACTTCCACATTCATCCTTGGGATTAGCAACTTGTACTTGGGTTAAGTAACACCCGATGTGGTTTTAGTCTTTGTAATAAAATTTGGGTTATAACTTGTAGAGGTTAATCATACACTTTAAATTGAGGTATTTCCCGCATCAGTTCATAGGGAGAAATTCTATTATTTCTGATGTATTATCGAAATTTTTATTTAGTTGTTCTTTCCCAATTCGAGGGTGTTACAAGTTGGTATCAGAGCATAAGTTTGAGAGAATTAGATGTTGATTTTTGGATACCTAGACTCAAACTAGCATTTTTTAAGTAAATGAAAGTGAAATTCACCATTAGGCACTTTAAGATGGAATGTTTTGAGGTAGATGGAGTTGCTAGAAACGAGAATCACGTCGAGCGTAGCAAGGATAGGCATGTACGGTGCGTTCATAATGACACCTGACCAGTGTCATGGTGAACCTACTAGTTACATGTTCGTACTTGAACTACTTTAATGTGATGACCGTTGGGGTAGTGAAGAAGTTTCTAAGCGAGTAGTCGTTGGAAAAGATTGACAATTTTAGTATTAGTCACTTAGGGTGACAATAAGCAAGATAATTGCTTTAAGTGGACCGCTTTGGGTCGAAATTGATGGTTGGATTAGAACCATAGACTCATTGAATCGACTTAGATTCAAAGGAGAAATCGTAAGGTAAATCGAGGTAATTCCCAACTTTGCCTTAAGAGGTTTGAGCATCCGGATGACGGTAGTGTGACCGGAGGGATTTGGAGGAGTATGGTTTGAGACGTTGAGTGCCGACTAAGTTCATGCACAAAATTTGTTTTTAAAATAAATTGCATCAGTTATTTCTTGTGTTTCAAATCCTCATGTGGATTGTGTTACAAATATCGGAAAAACGTTTAGCACACACAAGATTTTAAATCATGGTTTTGAACATGCATAGAATTATTTTATTGCGGGAGTTGCAAACTTCGTCGGGACTTGCAAACTCCGTCGGGACTTGCTTTGTTTTATTGTTGTCCAACGTTACTTTCATATACAATGATATCCATATTTTAATGATGTTTAAGATGTTGGGCACGTAACTACGGCTTATGACTTTAACATTGTATCTCCTCCATATATGTTAAAGTTTGGACGGAAAGTTATCATCCATTATGTCTATGTAACCTATTTTGGAGAATTTATTTAATACACGTTTGTTGAACAATGTTGTTTATATTGTATTACAACAAAAAAGGAATTTTTGGAATTTTGGCGTTTTAGTCATTATTTTGCTTATTGCAATTCGATTATGGAAGCGAAAGGTTTGGTGCCATTTTGTTGACTTGAGGTCATTGAGCCTCATTTAGTTTCATGGAGTTTTGGTCTTACGACGTTTTGTGTCGCGTGAGTACGATTTCGTAATGTGCATACTCCATTTATTATGTGGGAATTTATGAGTGATGTTGGACATTTTGTCCCACTCGGGTTTTGTTGAGAAATATTATTTTATGCCATAAGTCGACCAAAGGGGATGAGTTTTGGGACTTTGATGTCGCGTAATTTCTCTTTCAAGAATTTGTGTTAGCACATTTTGTTGCAACTTGTTCAGTGTATGGATTGATTTATACGTGACATAAGTAATGCATGAAAGAACAACTTGATAGTATTTCATAACGATTTGCTTATTGTGCTTTCGGTTAATTAATTATTTTATTATCATCTCACGCAAATGCATTATGTAAACCTAGGGGATGCATAACTCGATAGACACTCATCCTCGATACTTTGATAAACAAATAGCGTGTTTTAATGAGTTATTGCATAAATGGAGATCATTTGGTAAAAGTATGTTTTAGTGTTGTGGGGATCATACATGGTTTACGATACGGTGCATTTTGAAAACACGAATGTGTGAGTCGTTGACATTTGGTCAATTGTGGTTTGATGAACATTTTGGAAAATTGTAAACCTTTTGGTTTTAGAGAAGAGGTGTATTTCGAGTGTTTTAATGAGTAAATTTTAAGCATCGACATTTTAACGTTTTATATTACAAGTGAAAACGTTTTAGTGTAAATGCTCCGTGATGGGGATTTTGGAAAAATCATTTGTCTCAACATAGAGTGCGTGGAATTATTTAAATCTTTGGAACATTAATGCGCATTGTTTGTATGATTCGAAATTGGAAGTCGATCTAAAACCCTTTTTGGTGTCCACCATTTACAAGCACCTATTATTCGCCTAAGTTTTGAGAAAACACATTAACGTGTGAGTCTTGTCAAAAATGTTTTACTCTTATGTCATTATATGACTAAGTGAGAAAATTTTGAAAACTGATTTAAAGAATTTCATCTTTTGAATTTTTGTCATGAACTATTTGATGCATGTTATTTAATTTCAAGAAAACTACTAAGAGAGTGTTACAAGTTTGCATGCATACTCCAACTTGAGATTCCCTCATGATGTTTTAGTCGATATCTTCAAAGGATGAAAACGTACTGATTTTGTCTTTAAACTTGGAACTGACACAAGTCATTTTATGTTTTGACCAAAGTGTACTTATGAATCGTTTCATCATTTTTGTCAAATAAACTGACACGCGTAAACTTTGTTAGTGAACCTTGTTCCATGCCATTTTATGGTTAAAAGGGAATTTTTGGAGTCGGATGTCGTTTAAACTTCTTTTGAAGTACGTACAAACCTTTTGTTGCGCACTATGTAAAGTAGGTAGTTACTTTACGTGCATGACATGAATCAATCCTTACTAGGACCGAAGCGGTTCATTTCAAAGAAGTTATTTATTACGCTTTTGCATTTTGTTAATAATCTAAACTGCAATGAAATAGTTTTCAATATGATTTTCATATGTGGGACGAGCATGTCCATTTTTGCGCAACTACCGAATTGATAGTAGTAGTTTTTATGCGTACGATTAATTTGATATGAATACCTTTGTGTTTAAAATTTATATAAAAAGTTTTTGATTGGCATATTTGTTAAATAATTCACTTGAGAACCTTGAACTCATTAGGACCTTGGAAAGGTTAAGTAACCCCGGGTAAGAGTAAGTGTGTGTAGAACTTCGACTATGAAAAGTTGGGTGTTTAGACGCGTGATGGTGCTATAGGCCGGATGGTATTGGTGGCAGAGTCGATGTACTTGTTATAACTGAAGGGTTAGATTCGTGGGATCGTATTTTGAGGTTGGTGGTAACCGTTCTTGTCGGCAACCTTGTTTGGGTCTTGGTCAATTTTCGCATGAGAGACCCTTTAGACACCATATTGATAACCTTAATTTTGTGGGAATACTCGACGGATGGAACTCGTGTGTGGAGTTCTGTCGGGGTTCAAAGCTTGGTGGTATAACTAGGTATCAACCTTTTGGGTTCGAGGCCAGGAACCGATAGTGTATTCGGAGGGTTGTAGTCCGGTTTTAAAGAAATAATGATAACGGTTGTAGTAATCTTAAGATGCTCAATTGTGATGAGTAGATTTGGTGGGATGACTTTCTTGTGTGGTAGAAGAACCTGTCGGTTTTGATGATTAATGATTGGATGGATTCTTGGAGTTGTTTAATCGATGGGTAAGTGACGACCGCAGGTCTTGGAGTCTATTAGGGCTCGTTCGAATTAAACGACACTTAGCAGTAGGAATAATCGGAATTGGAGATTCTGTTTGTTTCGGTATTGATCAAACCATGGATTGATTTAGAGTCTGGACCCGCAATCAGGGAAGTATGGAACATCTAAGGTTGGGAGACAACCAAAGTTGTCTGATTAGGAGTTACTTTAGTGGATGAAGCGTTCACCCAGATATAAGTACAGTGTACCTGAGAGGACATTGTTGGTAAGAGTTTGCTTGAGGTTGTCATAGCAGCCTAGATTACAATTAAAAGTTGATGGAACATGGTCGGCGTTGAGTTGGTTAGCTTTTGGTTGTAAGGAATCTAGATTTTGAGGACGAAATCATTCTAAGGTTGGGAGGATTATAACACCCCGAAAATTGAAAAACGGAATTTGGACTTGCGGATGTCCGCATGGGCGTAGGGCTGGACGTCCGCATCAGCGCGGAAGTCCGCGTGTCGTAAGCGGAAGCAACAGAGAAAATTGGGGTTTTGGCCAGGGAAAGTTCGGACGCCAGCATGGTGTCTAAGTCGGACGTCCGCGATGGCCCTGATGAGATACTTTCGTTTCCTTTTTAAGACTTCTCTCTCTCATCCCTCATTTCATCCCCAACCCAAATCAGTTTCCTCTCTCTCTCTAAACCGATCCTCTCCCAAGAAAACCCTAAATCCTTCCCTCTCTTCTTCATCTTCTCCACTCAAATCAAACCCACTTCCACCATTGTTGAAGATGTGGAAGTTTGAAGCTTTTGTGGAGACTAGAAGCTATTATTTGGAGGATTCAAGTGGTGAAGGTTTTTGGAAGATTTGGCTTGAAGATGCAAGTTTCTTCAAAGGAGCTTACATTTGGGGGAAATCTAGATTTAGCCTAAATCTATCAAGGTGAGTTCAAGTTGATTTGTGAAAACTTTGTACATGCCAAAAATGTTATTTTCCAAGTATTTGTGTGTTTTACTTGAAATTATCAATTGTTGAGTTATTTGGTAAGTTTGATCCTTTTAAAGTGTTTAACTTCATAAATGTTGTAAAACACCTATCGTAGATTCCATTTTGATCAGGTAACAACGATTAAAACGAAACGATTAATCTTATTGAATGATTCAAGATATTTACAAGTATTTGTTTAAAAACTCAACTATCTCTCTCTCTAAACTATTAAGCTCACCAATTATTATGATTAACCTTAACCTAATTCTAGACAAATCAAACCTTAAATACTTGGACCTATTACAACCAAGGCCCGAGCCCATTAACACTAAAAAGCCCAATAATCGATATTAAGGCTTTTACAAATAATAATTAACTCTATAATTCTTTATATAACTTTCTAATATGTAGGACATTTATGGTCCTAACAATCTCCCCCTAAAGTTATATAAAGAAAAATCGGTCTTGAAATCTTCAGAACTTGGTCTTCTCTCCCTTTGGAATCTTTGGAACGCTATGATGTTGCTTGTCTTCATGTCTTTTCAGGCTCTCCATTGAATAAAGCTCTTATCTTCATATCTTCGACTTTATAACCAGATTCAACGAACAATAACCTTGACTGAGTGCACAAAAAACATCTTTCAACTGTAGAAACTCAACATATCGGATAAGCACAGACGAAAGATAATGTGTGAGTTATGTGACAATCCACAATGCATCTTCAGTTTAAAATAAAGAATTTGTCTTTGAACCGCGAGTTGAGTTTGCTTTCAACTTCAACTTTAAGAACTTGTAGAATCGAAATGCTCGAAGGAGGAAACAATAGATTGTAGCGAACACCACTTGATAAGGGATGAGAAGAATTGATCACTTGTAAACACTTTGAAATCTTTTGGAATTGATCGAATAATTTACTCCCCTCAACTTTTGCTAACTCCCCCTCAAACTGATAATTGGTGTCTTTGAATCTGTATCATTTCTCCCCCTCATGATGAGTAGGAGCATCCGAAGCATCATGTAACGTCAATGACAATACCGGTGAGTAGCAGAATATCAGATGTGGGGTAAATATCTAACACAAAAACACAATAGTAACTGTTATCACAACAATTAAGAAATTGTGTGGCCTATGTTCAGAGTTGGCAATGGGGTATCTCTGATAGGACTTCTAGTTATCACTGAAGTAAAATTTTAAAAATTAATTCTCAAACTGTTCCGGCAATATCACGAAGATATGCGATTGGAATCACAAAGACTCGTGCATGTGTGAAAGAATTAAATTATATCTGTTTGGCTCAAATATTGATTTAACTTGGGACGCAAGTTAAAAATCAATTGACACAGTGAACAGAATATGAAGTTCGGAGACCGGAGCTGATGTCTTCCTTTTTCAATATCTAAGACCTCCGAGTGAGGAATAGATAGATTATGTGCTAATTCTCCGTGAATATATGAAGCAAGCATCTATTGTGAGATACTTGAGTGGCTAGGTGGGGTGACACGAGTTATCGACACTAGGTCCATGTCTGTTTCAATATTCATCTCCAAAGAACGAGAATGAATAGATTGTATGGTTACCTGGATAACTGACTCGGTTTGGTAAGGAACAATAATTCTTTTAAGTCCGGTCACATCCTCACCATTTTTCTTTTCACTCCGAACTCATCTATCAATCTAGACCACTCACTGATGTCTATAAGGGATGTGTTTCTTGGGTAGGTCCTTCCAGTTCTGGATTGACCATAGAAACAATGTAATGCCTAACACTCATGTCATGTAACAAATAGAACAGTTTGGTAAACAATGAAGTATGAGTTCTAAACTGAGATGTTTAGAAGTCAAAACATTTAAGAACGGGTTGTGATCTAAGATGATCAGAAGTCAAAAAACTCATTTGAAATGTAGAATTTCAAGAAAAAAAGATCAAGCGCTAAACAGATTGACTCATTGAGTACATTATGTTCAAAAATGAAACAATGATTAGAAAGTTTAATTGTGAAGAACAAGTCACAATTAATATGTCAGATAAGATTTGAATCATTTACAAGAAATAACGAACTTGGAGAAACAAATAGGAATTCAAGCGAGTGTATTTCCATCGAAAAAATTAACAACCATATGAGACATGGAAATAACTAAGTCAAGAAAAATATTGGACGTGGCAATCTTGAAATTTAAAATTGGAGAATAAAAAACGCAAGTAAGTTATTCAGAATGAATTACCACAGTCTATGAATTCACTTAAAAATTCATTTATTGTGCAAAACCTGGTACTCCCCCTCAAAAATAACATAACCTTTGAATGTTCGTCATGTGATGTGAATGATATGAATTAAAACGTGTTAGGTCTATGATCTTCATACAATTCAAGATCTAGTAACAAGAAGATGTAGAAGATGACTACAACATTATTAGAAAAGTAAATCTAAACTAGAGAGAACACAATGTGATTAGAGAGCTACATCTTGTATTATGATTTCACACTTTACAATATTGCATGTAAAGTCCTATTTACAGTCTACATCTCTTGTTACAACAGTTAAGCATAAGCCCACATACAAAGCTATTGCTTTACAAAACTTTCTAATATTAAGGAAAACAATAGTGTCCTAACAAAACGCACTTGACATTTTTTTAAAGGGTATCCTAGGCTTTGCCTAGACTAATCCCTGGCACTGATTAACTGCTAAGCATGCAGCCCTGAGATAATTCCTCAGTGGCCACAAGTTGCCAACGCCTGGATTCGAACCCGGGGTAGATGGGTTTCTGAGCCACATCCCCCCAAGGCCTTAACTAGTACGCCACAAGCCTTGTGGTTGCACTTGACATTCCTGCAACATAGATTTAGAACGAGTTAGGTATCCATCCTTTGATGGAACCTTGGTGGTTAGATTCCTTAACCTTAAAATGAGGACCGGGGATACTATAAGTTCCGTACCAACTATTAGCGTACCTTGGAATCACAAAGTCATTCTTCCCACAATTAGTACAACATGTCTTTGCTCACCTCAGTCTGATTAGCTTTGTTGTTGAATAAACATGAGTAGGTGAATCAGTCTTGGAAATAAACGACATTGTATCAACTACAGGAGATTTATAAGACGTGTTTCCATCATTGTCTTCTGTAGTTAATTTCTTTTTCCAAACCATTTTGATTTTTCGAAACACTTGATTATCATTATTATCAACACGAGAATTATAGAAAAGATTGGAAGGTCGAATATGATCTTTTGAAAACTCATTTGATTTGACAAAACTCTTTGAAGAACGATTTGTAGAAATTGAACTTGAAGCATAAGAAGGTTGAACACCTTTGAACTTGCTTTCTTCAAGTTTCTTGACTTTAATGGATAAAACATTTCGTTCTTCGAGAATTAAATCAAACTTCTTTTGTAGATCAGATTTAACCATTTGTTCCTTCAAAATCTCCGTTGCTAACCTAGATAATTTCTGTGTAAGCTTATGAATTTCTGTTTAAAAAATGGTTCTTTCACATTCAAAATCATTTTCAATAGTGTTGCGGTTGTCAGATATTTCTTTGAAAAATGCAACGTTTTTCTTTTCATGCTCTTTCTTTTCACTTTCAAAGATTTTATGTGATTCTCAAATTTTTTTCGCTCAAGCACTAAAACTTGTTCAAAATCCGAAATCTGATTAGACAGTTTAGCATTATTAAGCTCAAATACGTTTCTTTCATCAAAAATCTTTTTGGAAAGATCAAGAATTTTTCTCTCAAACTTCTTTTCATTCAAAAATTCACTCTTTTCCTTTTCAAAAACATGAATCTGTTTTTCAAGAACAAATATCTTTTTCTTTAACTCAAGATTTTCAATTTCGGCAACTTTTCTTTTCCCTTCAAGTTCAGTGTTTTCAAATTCTAAGATCGTTGCTTTTTCTTCATATTTAGCAAGCTTCTCAGAACTTTAAGATATTTGAAATTTCTGTTCCTACAGTTCTTTGAAGTACTGTCTGCAGCATTCCTCTGATCGTTTGAGATTCTCCTCAGATAGTTTTATCGTAAATTTACATCTCGATGTATACAATATATCGACATTGTTACCTGAAAATTTGATCATTAATCGGTGTTGTTTTGAAGAATCAAAAATGCAGAAGAAAAATCAAAAATTAAATTTGAAAAACAAATCTAAAAATTAAATTCGTTTTCAAAATTTAAAATCTGATTATTGGAATTCGAACGAACAAAAACAAACTTCGAGAATGAAACCTGCAAGATAAACAAATCAAGTTAGATCAAGACGTCAACCAAAATCACATGAAAAGATAAGCGTCGAGAATAAGATCAAACCGTCACAAATAATTTGCTACCAGATCTCAAGACGTCACAAAAAATTGCAAATCGATCGTTAAAACTTTGCAACTTACCGTTAAAACTCTCAATCACAAGACGTGTGGTAACTCGGGTACCGATCAGATCCGTGCGAAAAATCGAGACGATATATATATATATATATATATATATATAATATATATATGTATATATATATATATGTATATAATGTATGTAGTAAATATGGAATGAGAGTCGTGAATAAATGAGAAAGATGAATCAAGCTGGAAGCATGTAAAAAAACAAAAAAAAACTTAGCAGCGACGGAAGCAAATATTCATGAATTAAAACCAAATTTTCATGCACACATGGCACACCTAAAATGCCTACACAGACCAACGATTCAAGTTGATACATTAAAACAACTCATCACCGACCCACGATGCATGTAAATTAATAGAAAGTTATAAATCAGCAGCAAAGTGTAACAATATAGAAGGAGGTGTGAGATATCCGGTAGATGAGTGCACCCGGGAGAATTTGTCCGGGATGAATTTGTTTTTTTCGGGAATGATGGTATCCGGGAGAAATTTTATCCGTGAAAGTTGGTTTTCCGGTCAAAATTGTTTTCCGGACAAAATTGTTTTCCGGGTAAATGGCTTATCCGGGAAACATAAACTTACCGGGAAAGATGACTTACCTGGATAAATTAGGGTTTATAAAATAAACTCATATGCGGCCGATTTTCTTCCCTTTGACATCAATCACGCAAAAAATAAATTAAAATCTTAGATTTATCGAAAAATTTGATGAACACGAAGAACGCTTTGAAAATCAAGAATTCCAAAACTTTCAAAATTGAAACGAAACAGATAAAGATCGATCACATACTGATTAGAAATCAAGATCTAACGAGATAATAATATCAAATAAAAAAGATAAAATAAAACCACTTTGCAAACCCGATTGATGAGTTTCACCCACACAAAAAACTGCACTATGTCGAACAGAAAAAGGATGTCTTCTGGACCTCAAACGCCAATCTCCACCGTTCAGAATGTATACCGAGATATCATGAAGCTACTGTCCAAAAATCGCGACGATCCGACAGTTCAAAATTCGGAAATAGGCAAAAAGGCACGGCTGCGTTTTCCAGAAAATTGCATACGAATTTTATTGCTTTCTCTCACTTTCGATTGATTTCTTCTACTTCTTCAAATCACCGATTCTACTATGATACCACTTGCAGATCTCAGTTTGATCACGTAAACGAATAAAACGAAACGATTAATCTTATTGAATGATTCAAGATAGTTACAAGTATTTGATTGAAGAACTCAACTATCTCTATCTAAACTATTAAGCTCACCAATTATTATGATTAACGTTAACCTAATTCTAGACAAATCAAACCTTAAATGCTTGGACCTGTTACAACCAAGGCCCAAGCCCGTTAACACTAAAAAGCCCAATAATCAATATAAAGGCTTTTACAAATAATAATTAACTCTATAATTAAACTCTATAATTCTTTATATAACTTTCTAATATGTAGGACATTTATGGTCCTAATACCCATATTTGGGATTTTTGGATATTTTGATGTATATAAATCATAAATATGTCCTTAAATGATTTATTGCTCAAATGGAGTTTATTCAATGGTTTAATCAAGTTGGTGCAATTGATTTTATAAATCATTTGGGAAAATGCACATTTTAGTGTCGTGAGCCATTTTGAGAATTATAAGGGTATGAGTTCATTTGGGGAAAACCTTTATTCTAACCTGTGTCGAGTATTGGGTTAATGATGATTTTGTGGTATATTGTTAGCTCCAATCTTTATGATAAATAGAAGTATTGGAAAAATAGACTAAGTATCGACACCAACAGAGGCTCTACCGAGTAGCCGACTAACCGAGAAGACAGAAGTCTTCGACAGAGGCTCTGCCGGGTTAATCAAGAAAACCGAAGTGAAGAAACAACAGAAGACTCTTCTAAGCAGACAAGGCCACAGAGCTGCTGTCATACTTGACAGAGCTTATGTGGTAAAAAGAAGATATACGCAAAAGATCTAAACAAGGACGAACATGCTTCTTACAATATCTGCCATTCGAAGGTTCTGAAGATCAATCGTACAAAGGTGTGACCTGACAACTCCACGTGTCAAACTCTGATAGGTTTCTGCCTAAAGCTGAATATGAAGCATTTAATGACCGTTGTATCTGCAACAGTTCTAGAATAGTGTTTTGTACCTTCCAGCTACTATTCCTCAACAGTGTCTTTGTACCTTTAGTCCTTATTGTCCCCTTTAGAAGTAGTATAAATAGAAGGTTCATGTGAACTCTTCTATTAAGCTTTTTACACAACACACACACCTTTTGAGCAGTCTCTTGTCAAACCTTTTGGTGTTCTTGGTGTTCTTATTATATCAAATACAGTGAATCACTGATCTATTTATCTGTGTTATTTACACTTCATATATTTGATATTGTGTGTTATTCTACCTCATTATATCTGTTAGTTCGTTAAAACGTTTCCGCATTATATATTGTTTGAACTAATTAGATAAAATCATCATTGTTAAGCAAAACAGGAACCAACAATTGGTATCAGAGCTTGCCTTGATTTTCTATATTAAGTGATCCACTCTTGCAATGCTTTTCGGTAGAAACTTGGACTGATATTAACCTGTTCTTCATTCCTTCCATTTTTCTGCCACTCTCGACCTGTTCGACTTTGGTATACTTACAGAACCTGTTACTACGGTTAAATCTCCATTTTAGTACACTGCTCAAAGCTTTTAAGCTTACAAACACTATTCTTACCAACTTCATCTTCAGAAAGCTTACCCTTTGTGGCTCTGTCATCTTCTGGAAGATTACCCTATTTTCTGGAATTATCACTCTCTCAAAATGACAAATTCACCGCTGGTTCCCTAACCAAGCCACCCACACTACTCAGAGATGAGTACCCTCAGTGGAAGATACGAATGATTCACTTCTTTGAGGGTACTAACAAAGAACTCATTCACTCTATTTTCCTGCCACAGGTGACACTCCTGAGGTTCCTGCGTACGAGAAACCAAAGACCAAGGATAAGTTGTACGAACCTGATTGGGCAAAATATGAGGTTGCTCAGAAAATGTTAGGTCTAGAGTTTTGTCAAAAACACAAGTGTTGGTTTCTGAATTGAAGACTCAGAGTTCTGAGTAGAAGACTCAGAACTTCTGAATATAGAAGTCTAGAAAAGATTCTAGGTATTGGGATTTGGTCAGAAGACTCAGAAATTCTGAGTAGAAGACTCAGAAGTTCTGATCAGGAAAGTCGAAAAGATTACAAGGTTGGATTCTGACTAGAAGGTTCAGAGTTCTGAGTAGGAGACTCAGAACTTCTGACTATGAAGACAAATGTTCTGAAGCTTTAGTCTTTCCTTAAACAGTATATATAGGAGTTAGCAACTGTATGCTAATGGATCTTTGGCTAATCTTTCACATAACTTTTCACGCATATCTTTTGAGAGAGAAACTCATTGTAATATCTTGCAATTCACAGATTGTTAATAAATCATATGACCAGTTGCTGTGAATACGATCTTGAATGTTCATTCTATATTGAATCTTGATTGTAAGATTAGATCCTGAACTTACAATTGGTATCAGAGCTAATCAACAAACAAATTCGTCCAAAAGTGTGTTTGATCGCGTTCTTGAAGTTTCTTGATCAATTCGTCAATTGATTCCGCTGCTGCTAACAATTCTTGAATTCCTAACAATTCTTGAATTCGTTTCTATCATTGATTCAAGAAATTTGAATTTGTCTTTCTGTTGAATCGATAGCTTACAATCAAGTCATCCAAAGAATTTCTCTCTGTGCTGATTAATTCTCGAAATTAAACAGAGATCACAGGTATGTTTTCGAAATTCTTGATTGGTTTCTTGATCAAAGTGATTCTATTTGCTGCATGTTGATTAGTATTCAAATTGTTTGTTGAAAAGAAGAATTTCATTAATTCATGTACTCTAACTGTTTGATGAAATGCATGTGACAGATTTGATTAATTCTTGCATGTTCTAGATCTGTGTTGATTCTCATTTTTGATCATAATTCATAGTTGATATTTGAATTTGTCATTTCATCATGCCTAAGATTGTTGAAGTTTTTGTGAGACCTACAATTTCTATAATCAGTTCAGACAATTTCCAAAAATCAAGTCCTGTAAAAGCAAAAGAAACAATTTCTGAACCAAAAACTGAGGTTGTTTATTTTGAAAGCAAGATTGCTAATCTTGAAGCAAAGTATAAGGAAAGTGCAAAAGTTGTTTTAAATTTGCAAAAAGATAAAACCAATCTTCTAAAGGATTTTGAAAAGGCTCAAGAGGACATAAAGTTGTTAGAAAAAGAGAATGTTGATTTGAAAGAGAAAATCAATTTTGAAAGAAAGATGTTGACAGATTCTAAAAATAGAATCAAATCATGTGAAATGAAAAATTGTCAACTCTTGAAACAAATCTATGATTTTGAACAAGTTCTTATACTTGAAAGAGAGAAATTTGAGAAAGAGAGAAGATACTTTCAAACTGAGAGGAAAGGTTTTGAAACTAAGTCTGTTGAATTATCTCTGAAAATTTCTGATTTGGAGAAAATTCTTCCAAAAGAAAGAAAAGAGTTTGAATGCAAGAAAAATGTTTTTCAAAAAGAAAAGAATGGTTTTGAGAAAAAGAAAACAGGAATGTTAAATGAGTTTTCTGTAAAAATCAATGAGTTGGAGAAAGAGTTAGAAGATGGAAGGAAAGAGACTGAAAATAAGAAGGTAAGTGGCTTTAAAGAAAAATGCTTAAAAGATGAGTTTGAAAAGGAAAAGAAAGTTTTTCATTTGGAGATAAGGAGACTTATTAAGAAATTATCTGATTTATCAACTAAAATCATGATAGAGAGGATGTCCAAATCTGATTTGCAGTCAAGATTTGATTTGTATGTTAAAAAGTTTAAAGAATTTGAAACGAAAGTTGTTGACAAATCAAATCATAGTTCAAAAGATCAGATTCGTTCTTCTAATCTGTTTTATGATTCTCCTATTGATAAATCTTATAATTGATCTTTTAAAAAGATAAAAATGGAATGGAGAGTTAAAGGAACTACTTCCAAGAAAGAAGTGCCAAAATCAAAAGTTCCTAATTCAAATGTCAAGAAGAACAATACATTTCAAAGAAAATCTTTTGTTAAACCTGATGTGATTTATTCTGTAAATTAATTAGTCAGAGTTGCACAAAAGAAACTTTGTTGTTCATATTGTGGGACTGATGATTTTGTGAACAAGAATTTTAGTCAGCACTGGTATGGTTCTTATAGAATATCTGCATATACCACTACACCTAACAAACCAGGACCCAAGTTCATATGGGTACCAAAGACAACTTAATCTGTTTTGCAGGTTATTCATGTGTAGAGCTGAATGAATCATCCATACCGACACATGACTGAAAACAGATGTTGTGCTTAATTGAGAATTTTGACTTTTGGATACTTCAGTCCAAAACTCGGTATGAATGTGATTATGGATTTCTGATTCATACAGATCAATTTGTTGATTTTGAAGCATTTTTAAAAAAAAAGTTCAGCTTACTGTGGTGTAATCGAACTCATAGTTGTGGGTGTTTTTGGTAGATAACATTACCAGAGAATATGTTCAGGATCACATTTTGAGCAACCCTGCAAATTTTGGTTGAAAAATTCTGATTTTTGAGCAAGTTATGGTGATTTGAAGTTCAGAATGTTCAAAAATCACAAAATCCAAACATTTTTCTAAGGTATTTTCTCTGGATAATTTTATCAGAATTCTGACTCTGTTACTCAGAAGTTCTGACTCTACTACTCAGAATTTTGAACAAGTTACTCAGAATTCTGACTCTGATACTGTTGGTCCCGAAGGCCTATACAAGTTTGTAGAAGGGGGGGGGGGGGGGGTTGAATACAAACACACAAATTTTACTTTTCTAAATTGTTTATTGATAAATCATTAACAATTTACAGCTTGTTGCGGAGACAAGATTAAGGATAAACCTAAATCTAAACAAGTTGGAACACTAAGGTTTCTTGCACTAAGAAAGATAAGGAAATTACTAATAATAACCTATCTTGAGATAAGAGATATGAACTTGTCCAGAGTTAGCAAGTTACTTCAAAATGAAGTGAGTTCATCTCTTTATATACTGCATGCATTTAATGCAAGTCAGTATATACTTTACACGTGTCATCAGCTGGTTGGTTGCATGTCATTGACCTTTGTTGACAACCTTAGTAGCCGTATGGATGAACAGTGTAGTATCAGAGTGGTTGTACGATTTCAGACAGTCGGAGGTTCTTTTCTGACATTTCGTACGGAGTCGTGCAAGGGTGGTTAAGACAAAAGTACTTTGTACGGAGGACTTCATGATCAGCTTTCGTTGATTCAGCGATTATCATTTACTATTCAGCAGATGATAAAGTTCAGCGATAGCTGAAGTCTTGTACTTGATACTTCACGTTGAGTGGACAAATCTGAGTCTTCGCTGATCCGCATCAGTTCATTAGGAGACTTGTCGCTGGTTCTTGAGCTTGATCTTCGACTTCAGCGTAGAACCTTTGTTGATGTGAAACTTGTCTTCAGGGATCATAAGTAAACAACTAACTTATCAGCGATCATCATAATGACTGAACAGACTCAGAGCATTTATGGTGAACAGTTTCGCTGAATGTTTAACTTAAAGAGCGAGAGTTCCTATCAGCGGTACTGGAAGATCTTAGTACTTATCAGCGATAGTGAAACTCTGATACATATTGTTTACTTACAATTTTCACTAAGTATTTAAGAGAGGGTCATTATCAAATCACTGAGGGTTTGGATCAACAATCTCCCCCTATTTGATTATGACATAGCAACAAAGAAAATTGCTATTTAATGAAAACATAAGGATAAAAAGAACTCATAAAATATTTGTCCCTTTTACTGTTTTCTGGGATCTTTTCAGTACTGATGGAGTAAAGTACGTTCGCTGAAATCTTTCTTTAAAATATTGAAACAGGTTACAATGAAGAACAGAAAGATTATAAGTACAAGCGAAATAATTTACAAGTACAGAAGGATAACTGATACAATAGAGAAAAAGGAGATTATATCAGTTTTCAAAAGGTTCTTCCTTAATGAGAAGTTCATCAAGGGTCGTCTTTTCAGTGGGGATCATCCAGTCAGGAACCGTTACGCCTTGTTTTCTTTTGATCAGCGCTTCTTTAAATATCAAGGGTTTTAGGTGTCGTGCCTGAATGTCTTTTCTGAAGTCACACCAGTAGATGAGATCTCTGAGCTGTTCGATTGGAGTGATTGGAAGCTTAGCGATCCGTTGAAAACATTTACGTCCGTCGTAGTCGAGAAAGAATATTCCATGAGGATTACTGATGACTTTACCAGGGACGAAAAGTTCACATGGTGGCAAAGAAATGTCAAGGGCAGATAGATCAGGGTCAGGACCAAGCACTTCAGCGCGAGAGAAACCAATTCCTGTTTCATTTCGTATGACAGGACCTGAGTTTGAATCTTGACGTTTCTTCTTTGGAGAGGCCCTTTTTCTTTTCGGCTTAAGATCAGGAAGAGGAGGAATATCCACACAAGAAGATATCAAGTCGATCTGTCTGTTTATCAGCTTTTCGAAATGATCCTTGTACTTAGATTGTGACGATTGGATAGCTAACCTCATCTCCAACCATTCAGAGAGACCATACCTTTTTACAGTGTCAGCACGAAAGGCTTCGGATTGGCCATCTTCTCTGAAAAGTTTGATGTCAATAATAGGTACTCCGATAGATGTTCTTCCAGAGATGAATACCTTGTTGATCTTCGCTGGACGATATCTGAAGTGGATTTTCTCTTTACACCAGATCAGGGTGGTCTGAGAAACTTCAGTTTTCTTTTCCACGATCTTCTGGGCTTCTTCCCAAAGCTTTCGTTGGATTTGAATGGGAACACGTTTCAGCTTGGGGTCTTTGACAGATTCTTGAGTAAGCTTGATGGCGTATTCTCTGTCTTTCTCTTCAGCTTCCTTTCTTTCAGCGATGAGGCGTTCAGCTCTGAGGTGTTCCTTGTATTCAGCTTTTGAAATTTTGAATTTAGGAGGAACTGAAGGCAGTTGATCACGCCTTAGAATGATTCGCTGATCCTCGAATCGCTTTATTATTTCCTCTTTTCTCTTTTGATCCTCTTTACTCAGCTTTTGAGGAGCTGAGGAAGGTCTGTTTCTGTGCGAGAGAGGTTGTTCTTCTGGTTCATCAGTCTCAGAGATCAAATCTAAGACTGGGATTATTTCATCAGCAGCAGCTGGCTTTATTTGTGAAGTCGCAGTAGTAGAACCTTCAGCGACATCCTCAAACAGGGGAGAGGACTAGCTGAAACGCAGCGATCTTACAAATAAGAACTGGGTAGAAGAACTTGGGTAGAAAAGATAGAAAAAGAATGTGGATGTGTAGAGAGGTTGTGGAGTAGAGAACTGATTGTGTATAGAGATGTTCAGGGAAGGAATATAAGTAAAGTTTAGTGTACCTGACAAACCGGCTTTTCAAGCAAGATTGCCAGATTTTCATCTTCAGCGAGGCCTTTGCCTTTGCCTTTCTCAGCGCCAGAGGCTGAGGGCTTTGTCTTTGTCTTCTCCCCTGAAGGTTCTTTTATTGAAATACCTTTAAGAGCTTTGGTTCGAGGAGCAGGTTTGACAACAAAGAAATCATCGTCATCTTCATCATCATCATCATCATCCTTCCTTGGAGAGGAGGATGGTTCATCTTCAGGGATGTCGATGTCTTCATCTTCTTCTGCTTCGGATTCCTCAACATCTTCTTCGAGTTGCTCCCCCTCAGATACAGAGGCGAGCTTCTCGGTTCCCTCAGGGTTTTCATCTCCCTGAGGTTTTTCAGCGATCAGATCTTCATTCCTCTCTCCCCTGATAGATTCATCATGGGAAAGGTCTTCAGCGCTCTTGTTCAGATCTTCAGCGCTTTTGTTTAGATCTTCAGCTCTCTTCTCACCGGAATGTTCAGCGCCCTTCTCCCCCTCTTTCTCATGATTGGGGGAGGAATGAGTAGACTCAGCATTGGTGTTATCTCTGTCTTCTGGGCCAGAGATTTTCACACAACCTTTAAGCTTTGCTATTCTGTCTTCTAGGCCAGAAATAGCAGGCGTGATTTTCTTCAGCTCTGTGCGATCCGCCGCTGTGAAAGATTCCAAAATAGGGGCAGGAGCTGGATAATTTGCCTTGTTGACCAGCGTCTCGATCATCGTCTTCATAGAACCAACGTCGGTCTTTACAGAGCCCAAGTCGGTCTTGACCGCTGACATATCACCCTCGAGTTTTCCAACCGATGTCTTCAGCGTTGTTACTTCACTGGACACGGTCGAAACTGAGTTTTTGAGGCTGGTGTAGTCAGTGTAGATGTCAGAGAGCACTTTGGCAAAATCGCTGAGCGTCTTATCAAGGCCCTTAATGTCATCTGTGGAAGCCTTCTTCTCCACCACCATAGTCAGCTTCGTCAGATTCTCTCCAGCGTTTGTTACAGCTGTAGAGTTGTTGGAGAGTGTGGTGGTGAGATCAGTCAGCTTAGTTTCCACGGACTTCAGAGACTCGTTGATGTCTTCCAAATTAGGACCTGTAACACATAAGTACTTGTGAACAAAGGAAAGCTCAGAAGTTTCAGGTTTAGTTACAGTGTATATGGGTTGATTTGTACCTGCAGGAGGATTAACGAAATCGTCAAAGTTGCGGATTCCTGAGTAATGTTCCATATCCTCTTTGAAAGTACGGTGAGGTATGGTGATCTCCGCAGGTCCTGTCTTCATCATTCGTTGAGAAGCGTCAGCGGTGGCTTCTGGAATGATGGCATCTCCAGTGTTAGCTGGAGGAGTGTCCAAAGAAGTGGAGGGAGGAGCGAAGGATAAGAATGGGGTTCGGGTTGCGAGTTCAGCGTTGGATTCGCTGAGAACTACTTCATCAGTCTTTTGAGAGACTGAAGAAGGTTGGTTAGGTTCCAAGTTTCTAACCTCAGCGTTTGGAGACGCTGAAGTCTGGATTAGAGGGATGGCTTGAACGGGTGTGGCAGAGCGTACCACGGAACTTTCCTTCAACTCGTCAGAATGAGCTGAGGAGTCTTCAGCATGGAATTGCTGGGGTTGCTCCTTGGTTTTCTTGATCCTTTTAGAATCAAGAGGGGTAGTAGAGAGTTTCCTTTTCTTAGAAGGAGAGGGTTTTGTGGCCTTGGTATCAGCGATGAGTATTGTCGCTGAAGGAGCCACAGAAAGCGGAGAATTTAGAAGAGTGAGAAGAGTAGAGAGACATACCTCGTTGGCGACAGGTTTGAAATCGAGCACCTTAGGGCCAACCTGAGAAAGTTTCAGGTCACCCTCTTCAGGATAGCTGTCCTTCAGGCCATATTGGAAGATGGCGCTGATGAATCTTGAGTAAGGAACCCATGCTGGTCGGTCAGCGGCAGAATCCACGCGTTGTACTAGGTCATCATATATAATAGAGGCCCAGTCAATGTTTAGACCTTTCAGCAGTGCGTATCCCATAGCTTGCGTAGGTTGTGCGGCTTGATCAGAAGAGCCGGACTTCGCTGTCATGCAGCTGATCAGGTGAGCGAAGATGAAATTCATCTCGCTGGGCATTTTGGACTTCTTTATCAGCGTCAGCTTCTTCTCGGGCTTCGTGTCCCTTCCAATGTCCCAGATGTAACCCATTGTGTCGAGAAAAGCAATGATGGCATCTTTGTCAGCTTGCTTCTTATGGTCAGGGAATGGAACGAAGGGTTTTTCTTTGGTGGCATTGGGAAAGTTCAGGGCTTTTAGTATGATAGCGGGGGTTATCTTAATTGTACCATACTCAGTATCGCTGAGTATGCAATCAATGGTTTTGGATGCATCTTTGGCGGAGGGTAGCTGAGTGTGTCTGGCAGAGTACCAGAACTGGGATAGTAGTAGCTGACTTGCGGGAGGTGTGATGGTCAGGGCTGTTGAAATGCAGCAGTGTTTCAGGAAATTTACAGCATCATCCAGATGTGTGACTTGCTTTCGAGGAGGAAACTCGAGAAGCGCAGAGAGGTTGTTGACCTTAGTCCAATCTAGTTGATCCAGCTTGAACTTAACCTGAGGGGCTTTGATGATGTCCACTTCCTCAGAGTCAGCGGAGATGGACTCCGCGGCGACATTGATCTTTGAAGATGCCATTTCTCTGTATTATCAGTTCAACCAAAGATGTTAACAAATAAGAATTGTCTTAGTATGGAAAGAATTTCCATTAAGATTGTTCGAATTTTGTCCATTTCATTCAGACATAAATGTCTTAATGAAGATTAGGGTTTTTCATGATTTTGAAACGAAATGTAAAACCCATAAATTCTTGTATTCCAGTTTCAAAAAAAAACTGGATACGAATGAAGAACAAGTTTAAGATTTAGATTTAAAACTTGAAGAACAACCATGAAATGGTTGTGTTCATAAAACCATGAAAGAAAATGATTTTATTTTTAAGTTCTTTTGTTTGATCTTGTTTAAAACAAATATAAGATCAGAAACAAGTTATCTGTATTTGAAAAATAAGAACATATTAACCTTGAAGTTTTGATGAAGAAGATGATGAACAATTCTTTGAAGATTTGAGAGCACAAATGCAACAGTAATTTCTTTCTTGCGTAGGAAGAATGTTCGCGTAAAAGACAAATATAAACCAAGAGTTGTTTATATAGGGAGTTTTAGGGAGAGAAAACCTTGAGCGGGAAAAGGTTTTCATCATGACACGGACACGTGTTTGCATTTGATTGGAAGTTTGAGCGAAACGTGCAAACGTGTGTCAGAAAGAAATCGTGCCTGGTGATATCCGTTGCAATGACGTCACAACTGTCCTTTCACATTCTTTTAGGATGTCTCTGAGGTTTTGAAAAACTCAGGGACTCTTTTGAAAAACATGAAGCACTGAATAGAAGATATCAGTGAAGGTTTTAAGAATTTTCAAAATATCGCTGTTAAGGAAGAGATATTCAGCGATGCATTTGTTTTTGAAATCTTGCATTTTCATGTGTTTGTCAGAGAGAGAAAACATACCTGGATATCAGTTTAACCAAGTTTATTCAGAGAGAAGATGATTGAATAGGTTATACGAGTTGATTTTATCCTTTCGCTGAAGATTTTACCCTTCAAAGTACAGCATTCCAAGCTCGCTGATGAGAAAGTTGAATCTTGTCTCATCAAGAGGTTTGGTAAATAAATCAGCTAACTGATAATCAGTTGGGATAAAATGAAGTTCTATATCACCATTCATCACATGATCTCTGATAAAATGATATCTGATTTCTATGTGTTTTGTCTTTGAGTGTAGCACTGGATTGTTTGCTATAGCGATGGCACTTGTGCTGTCGCAATAGATTGGAATTTTGGAGAGCTGAAGATCATAGTCTA
This sequence comes from Saussurea involucrata, assembly GCA_033807775.1. Lineage (NCBI taxonomy): Eukaryota > Viridiplantae > Streptophyta > Magnoliopsida > Asterales > Asteraceae > Saussurea > Saussurea involucrata. The sequence goes on along the minus strand of CM066321.1, from coordinate 246,726,256 downwards.
GTAGCTGATTTCTCATCCACAAGACTTGAGAACAACAACTTCCAGCGGCTACATATTCAGCTACAGCTGTGGAAGTGGACACTGAGTTTTGCTTCTTACTTGTCCAACTTACCAGCTTTCCACCCAGGAGCTGACATCCTCCTGTGGTGCTTTTCCGATCCATTTTGCAACCTGCAAAATCACTGTCTGAATAGGCGGTTAGATCGAATCCTGAGTCTTTGGGATACCAAAGGCCTAGATTCGTTGTACCCTTAAGATATCGAAAGATTCGCTTTACAGCTTTCATATGAGATATCTTAGGTTCAGCTTGATATCGTGCACACAAGCATGTTGCAAACATAATATCGGGTCGGCTAGCTGTAAGATACAATAGTGAGCCGATCATCCCACCGTACAGCGTGACATTGACAGGAACACCTTTTGTGTCCTTATCAAGTGTCAGCGGAGGTGCCATAGGGGTTTTCATAGCTGAACTTTCAGTTAAGTCGAATTTCTTCAGCATATCTTTAACATATTTTCCCTGATTAATGAAAGTTCCTTTTTCAGTTTGCTTAATCTGAAGACCAAGGAAATATGTTAGTTCACCCATCATGCTCATTTTATACTCATCTTTCATTCTATCAGCGAAACGAGTACAAAGCTCAGGGTTAGTAGAACCAAATATAATGTCATCAACATATATTTGAACTAAAATGATATGACCTTTCACTTTTCTAAAAAATAGAGTTTTGTCAATCTTACCTCTCTCAAATTGTTCAATATGGAGATAAGTAGAGAGAGTATCATACCATGCACAAGGAGCTTGCTTTAAGCCATAAACTGCCTTGTCCAGTTTATAAACATAACCTGGACGCTTAGGATCTGAGAATCCTGGAGGTTGTTCCACATACACTTCTTCATTCAGCTTTCCATTCAGAAATGCTGACTTAACATCCATCTGATGTACAGTGAAGTTTTTGTGTACAGCATATGCTAAGAAAAGACGAATAGATTCGAGTCTTGCTACTGGAGCAAAAGTTTCGTCATAATATATGCCTTCCTCTTGTGTGTATCCCTGAGCAACAAGACGAGCTTTGTTGCGAGTTACAGTACCATGTTCGTCCAACTTGTTTCGATAGACCCATTTAGTGCCTATCACCGTTTTGTCAGTTGGTCTACGAACGAGTTTCCAAACTTTGTTTCTTTCGAATTCAGTCAGCTCTTCTTGCATAGCGCTGACCCAGTTTGGATCTCTGAGGGCATCATCTATTTTCTTTGGTTCAGTTAGAGAAATAAAGTTAACAAATAAACAAATATTACCTGCACTTCTACGAGTCTGAATACCAGCGTTGGGATCACCAAGAATTTGATCGATTGGGTGATTTACAGTCCATCGCTGAGCCGGAGCATACGTCGTTGATTCAGTCTGAACTGGAGAAACTGAAGATGAGGCTTCAGCTACTTCTGGATTATCAGCTAAGAGAGGAATGTTTGCATTTGTCACTTCATTCACTGATTGCTGAGAAATAGACGGAATTTCTGAGACATTTGGATCAACTGCACGTATAGTGTTTTTAGGCACAACTAAGACCCAAGATGTTTCAGCTTCACTATTCTGCATATCTGGAATGATAGGAGGACCATCATTTTCTACGGTGTGAGCATGAGGAGTGGGAACTTCTTCTGAATCACCAAGATGAGAAAACATCCATTGATTCAGTTCTTCAGTATCAGCGGACGGTTTAGAGTTCGCTGAACGGGATTCGTCAAACGTGACGTGAATAGTTTCTTCTACAGTTTGTCTTCTACGGTTGAAGACTCTGAAGGCTTTGGAGACTGAGGAGTATCCATGAAAGATTCCATCATCAGCCTTAGGATCAAACTTTCCAAGGGCATCTCTGTTGTTCAGTATGAAACACTGACATCCAAAGATGTGAAGAAAGCTGATTGAAGGCTTTCTCCCATGAAGGAGTTCATAGGCTGTCTTTTTGAATCTTTTAACTATCAGCGACCTGTTTTGCGTAAAGCAAGCAATGTTGACAGCTTCTGCCCAAAACTGAGTAGGCAGGTGAGAATCGCTGAGCATTGAACGTGCAGCTTCAATAATTGTTCTATTTCTTCTTTCAGCGACTCCATTTTGTTGCGGTGTTCTCACTGACGAAAAGTTGTGAGAAATACCCTTACTCTCAAGGAAGGAATCAAGAGAACTGTTTTTTAATTCAGTTCCATGATCACTCCTTATTGAGAGAACAGTCATATTGTTCAGAGTTTCCATCTTCCGAACAAAGGTGATGAGTTCTTCAGGGGTGTCACCCTTAGAACGGAGAAACACTACCCATGTGTAACGAGAGAATTCATCAACTATGACCAGCGTATATTTCTTTCCAGCGATGGATTGTTTGTTAACGGGGCCAAACAAATCCATATGGAGTAGTTGTAGAGGAGATGACACTGAGGAGACTTGCTTTGACTTGAAGCTTGCCTTGGTCTGCTTCCCTTTTTCACACGCTGAACATAAAGACTCTTTGGCGTATGAATACTCAGGTAGACCAGTGACTAACTCTTTGGAGGAAAGAGTATTCAGTGTCTTGAAATTTAGATGTGAGAGCCTCTTGTGCCATAGCCAGTTAACATCAGAAGATGCCTTTGAGAAGAAACAGGAGTTCTCAGTGGTTGTTGAGTCCATGTTTATTACATAAACATTTTCCAAACGATAACCGCTGAGAGCTATCTTCTCCTTTTTGTCAGAGACAAAGCAGGATTCCTTAGTGAAAATCACTTTGTTATCCATGTCGCAAAGCTGACTGATGCTCAGAAGATTATGCTTCAGCCCTTCAACATATGCGACTCTTCTGAAGGAGGTTGTACCATTTGAAAGTACACCATACCCTCGGGTGTGTCCTTTTCCATTTCCACCGAAAGTCACAGAGGGACCCTTCTCTTCCTTGTATTCAGCGAGCAGGTTTTTCTTTCCAGTCATGTGTCTAGAGCATCCGCTATCGAGATACCAGATACCCTTCTTAACCTGCAATACAAAGGAAGATTAGTTTTTCTTAGGTACCCACTTAACCATGTATACACGCTTGTCAGTGGAAGTAGTTGGAATGGAAGGTTCAGCGGTTTTCGCAGCATTTGAAGATTCAGCTTTGTATTTCTTCACTTTGGTTAATTTCTTAACCTCAGTGGTAGGAGTCACCTTGACCTGATTTGCATCGGTGTTGGTCCTCTTTGCCTTGGGGGCAATCTTCACCTTAGCTATTTTTTCAGCTTTGGTGGCTGTGGGGCACTTACTAGCAATATGATCGGTAAGTCCACAGTGATAACATTTCCTATAACTAAAAATAGTTCTAGGACCACTTGTATGCTGAGCTTTTAATTTTGAATTAGAAGTGCCAGCACCAAGTAAGCTATTTGCTTTAGAAATGGGACGAACATTCAGTTCTTCAGATTTCTTACCAAGGACATCCACTCTGAGTCTAGGAGTAGATCGCTGAATAGATCCAGAGATCAGCTTTCTAGATCCAGAGGGGTTGGTCACTAAGGCTTTAGAAGCATTCAGCTTTGGTACTAAGGTACCCTTCTGAGGATTTTGATAAATAACAATTCCTTTACCTTTGTCTTTAGAGACAGAGGTAGGTTTTGAATAAACCATTTTCTCCTTACCTTTTGAGGAGGTAGGAGTTTCCTCAGGGATTGGTGTAATGGACGAGGAGCACTGAGATGATGAAGTGTCAGCGACTGAGGATACGAACGTTCAAAATTTAAGCATTGAACGTTCAGTGGTTGGTTTTGGAGTATCATATTTATAACCCATACCACGTTTATCACTCAGAGGAATCTGAGCCTTAATTATCTCAGTGATCTTTGTTGAAGAATTACACCATCCTTCAACAGTAGCTTGTTCAGCTTTTAATGCAGCGATAGCTTCTACTCGTTCGATTTTGACTAGCTGATTTAAATAGACTTGATCTTTAAAATCATCTTCAATTTTAGAAAGCTTTTCTATTTGAAGGTGGCAGTTTTTAAGCTTTTCAGCGAGATCAAGATTTTGGTTTTCAACCACAGTTTTGCCGTTCATGGCTTCGTATAAACTTCTAGTCAAGAGATCGATCTTACGGAGACTATCAGCTTCATCAATATTTGCAATATTGGTAAAGAAAGAAGGTGATACCTGAATGGCAGATGTTGAAGTGGAGGGAATGTCTGAACTTTCCTCCTCTTCTTCAATCTTGGCCATGAGACATTGATTTGCTTCATCATCTTCAGAGTCAGATGATGATGCTTCTTCATCAGAAGCAGCCCAATCATAGTCAGCCATCAGGCCTTTTCCTTTCTTCTTAAAACTTTTCAGCTTTGCATACTTCTCCTTCAGCTTTGAGTATTTGTCATCTTTATTCCTTGGAACAAAGTTTTTCTTTGAGAAAGCTGAAGGTCTCATGATTTTCTTTGACCTGCACTCATTAGCGAAATGACCTATCTTTTCGCAGTTGAAACAAGTAGCAGTAGCCTTATCAACAAAAGCTGATGATTTAGGCTTGTCAGTTATGGAAAGAGGTTTGTTCTTTCTAAACATTTTCTTCTTGGCGAATCTCCTGAACTTTTTAGTTAGGAGAGCCAAGGATTCATCATCATCTGAAGAATCAGAGTCTGATGACCTTTCAGAGTACTTTCTAACTCAGTGATAGTGACTGAGGGTCGCTGAGTAGAAGGTTCTTCTGAGATTAAAGCAACAGGAGTGCTTTTGGAATCTTTTACAAGATTCTTCTTAAGATGGCTAGATTGCTCATGATTCAGCAATGTACCATATAAGGTTGAAAGGGTCATTGATTTAAGATCCTTTGACAGCTTGAGACACATGGAATAATTGTCCCAGCTTTCAGGTAAACATTCTAGAAACTTTGTCAGCACTTCAAAGTTAGAATATTCCTTACCAACAGTTTTTAGATCTATAATTAAACAATTAAAACGTTGGTGAACTTCAGAGAGAGTTTCATTCTTACCAGAAAAGAAGCTTTCGTATTGTCTTACCAGGTTGATCTTTCTTGAGTCCTGGACTTCAGACGTTCCTTCATACTGAACACATATTGTGTCCCACATGGCTTTTGATGACTTCAGGTTCATGACGGAATGGTAGACTTCGTCAGGAAGGGCCATGGATAGTATGGATCTGGCTTTTGTATCTATAGCCACTTTCTTCTTATCTTCATCGGTCCACATGTGTATTTCCTTTGGAATCAGCCTTTCTGGAATAGCAGCTCTAGTTGCAGTGGCTGGAACTAAAGGATCAATTGTTACAGGGATGTGTGGTCCGTTTTCAAGATAGTAAGTCATAGTAGGGTCTACACCTTCTAAGAAGAGTGTCATCCTATTTTTCCACAAGTTGAAGTTGTCTCTGGAAAATCTAGGGGGTTTTGCAAGAGAACCATTGTCTATATAATGTGTGTTTGTGTTGGCCATTTTCAGATAATAGCAAGGAAGAGAAATTTCTTAGATTAGATCTTGTTTATGAGATTAAACAAATCCGCTCTGATACCACTTGTTGGTCCCGAAGGCCTATACAAGTTTGTAGAAGGGGGGTTGAATACAAACACACAGATTTTACTTTTCTAAATTGTTTATTGATAAATCATTAACAATTTACAGCTTGTTGCGGAGACAAGATTAAGGATAAACCTAAATCTAAACAAGTTGGAACACTAAGGTTTCTCGCACTAAGAAAGATAAGGAAATTACTAATAATAACCTATCTTGAGATAAGAGATATGAACTTGTCCAGAGTTAGCAAGTTACTTCAAAATGAAGTGAGTTCATCTCTTTATATACTGCATGCATTTAATGCAAGTCAGTATATACTTTACACGTGTCATCAGCTGGTTGGTTGCATGTCATTGACCTTTGTTGACAACCTTAGTAGCCGTATGGATGAACAGTGTAGTATCAGAGTTGTTGTACGATTTCAGACAGTCGGAGGTTCTTTTCTGACATTTCGTACGGAGTCGTGCAAGGGTGGTTAAGACAAAAGTACTTTGTACGGAGGACTTCATGATCAGCTTTCGTTGATTCAGCGATTATCATTTACTATTCAGCAGATGATAAAGTTCAGCGATAGCTGAAGTCTTGTACTTGATACTTCACGTTGAGTGGACAAATCTGAGTCTTCGCTGATCCGCATCAGTTCATTATGAGACTTGTCGCTGGTTCTTGAGCTTGATCTTCGACTTCAACGTAGAACCTTTGTTGATGTGAAACTTGTCTTCACGGATCATAAGTAAACAACTAACTTATCAGCGATCATCATAATGACTGAACAGACTCAGAGCATTTATGGTGAACAGTTTCGCTGAATGTTTAACTTAAAGAGCGAGAGTTCCTATCAGCGGTACTGGAAGATCTTAGTACTTATCAGCGATAGTGAAACTCTGATACATATTGTTTACTTACAATTTTCACTAAGTATTTAAGAGAGGGTCATTATCAAATCACTGAGGGTTTGGATCAACAGATACTTAGAATTTTTGAGCAAGTGACTCAGAATTCTGACTCTTCTAATCAGAATTCTGACTCTACTACTCATAATTTGGATTTTTTGATATCTAACGAGGAATCATCGTAGATGATTACCAAAATCTCTTGATTTTGTAGGATTATCTTGATTTCAGAGGGAGTATTGACTCAAAATTTGATCTGACTGTTTCAAGATAAAGTTCAAAACCCGTACTTAAATGACAATGGCTTCTGAATAATTCAGTTCAGGACCCGTACTTCAGAGACTAAGACTTCTAAACAAATTAGTTTAGAACTCATACTTCTCAGGTGATATCCTTAACTGTCATATTTTTCTGTTTCAAGGAACAAGTGGTGAAAGGTAACATTGCATTACGTTTATTTCTATTGCTTTGAATGTTTGAATCTTAACAAATTTAATTCAATGATATGAATTTTTTTTAATTTTCATTCAATGAATAAATATGTGTCAAAGAGTGATTTTACAAGTATTTTGTATTATCTGAGCTATATTTGTTTCAACTTTCACTTCTGAATTAAATCGAAAGGTAAGCAAAACATGAATGAAATTATGCCGAATGCTCAATGTTATGAAATCTAGACTTATATAGAATATAATGCTCAAAAAGCCTAAATGTCAGAATGATGGGTGGAAACGAAAACATGTGGGAAGCACTATGATTTAGAACCAAGTGATTGAGATGCAATATATATATATATATATAATCATTTAGTTTGAAAGTTTGTACCTGTGGCCTTTCTGGTTTGGGAGAGTAAGTCCTAAGGGGTGCTCGACACCTAGTCCCTAAGATCAATTGGTCTGGGATCGGCTGACCCAAATCCTGCAATAGAACCAGATAGAAAGCCATGTTCTACTGGTACAAATGGGTTTAAGATATATCGATGTGGCCTTTCTGGTTTGGGAAATTAAGTTCCAAGGGGTGCTTGTCACCTAGCACATAAGACCAACTGGTCTGGGATATGCTGACCCAAATCCTGCTATAGAACCAGATAGAAAATCATGTTTAACGGTGTATCTTATTCTTACTAAACTTTTTGATTAAAAGATGCCAATGTGCACAAAATTAAAAGATGTCAATGAGCACAAAATTAAAAGATGCCAATGAGCACACATCTCTTGAAACTTTGGGGAAATACAAAGTCGCAATAAACTTGTAAATTTGTGAAAATCCTGATTTTGGACAAATAGTGTGAGTAGAGCAAAGTATTTGTATATGTTTTTAGAATTGCATATGCTTGAAGCTAATCATATTTCGCATGCTAAGCACACCAAATAGATTTAATAAAGGGATTGAGACTGAACATTTTTAACTTGATATGCAATGATGACTTGTATTTGAATCCAAACACATGCATTTGATTTCATTTGATTGAAAAATCTGTTAAAGTTCATTAAGTTGGATTTCTTTTGTAAAGTTTTCAAATGATCAAATGTTAGTAGTTATCAAGTGTAGTTCAGTGAATCTTATTCTCCTTGTATAAATGTTTTCATTAAAGCACTGTATTTGAAATGAATAATTTTAATGAAATATATGCATATTTTCAGGGAGAGAAAACAAATTGCTCCAGAATTCTTATTTTGAGGGGGAGCAAGGTTATTCATTAAGGAGGAGAAAAAGCTTAGACTTCATTCGAAGAAAAAGCATCGCTAAAGTTTTGAAAATCAAGGGGGAGAAAAGCTAAAGATTTTGAAGATGATTTTGCTTTCCAAAACTTTAGGGGAAGAAGAAAATAGAAAATGATTTGTACAGAAACAACAAAAGAGAGAAATGTTATTTTAAGGGTGAGAAGAAGAAAAGGAAACTGATCTGTTGTTCTTATAAAGAAATATTATGAAAGCTGATTGATTGGTTCAAAAGCATAGAAAGTCATTTCAAGGGGGAGCAAAGAAAAAGCAAACATGTAACAGAAATCAGTTTGGAAATCGTTGTTGATGCTGATTAAAGACTGACCAGAAGTTGTTAACTCAGATTATTCAGAGTTCTGAGCAAAAGTTGTCAAAGCATTCAGAAGAGATCCTTCTGAAGATTGTTCCTGCTCTAAAAGAACTGGATGATGCAAAGTTCATGTTTTTTGACAAAAAGGGGGAGATTGTTAGATCTGAGTTTTGTCAATAAACCAAGTGTTAAAGATCTGATGAGAAGACTCAGATGTTCTGAATAGAAGAGTCAGAGTTCTGACTGCGAAAGCTCAGTGTATTTGACAAAAAGGGGGAGATTGTTAGGTCTAGAGTTTTGTCAAAAACACAAGTGTTGGTTTCTGAATTGAAGACTCAGAGTTCTGAGTAGAAGACTCAGATATTCTGAATATAGAGGACTAGAAAAGATTCTAGGTATTGGGATTTGGTCAGAAGACTCAGAAATTCTGAGTAGAAGACTCAGAAGTTCTGATCAGGAAAGTCGAAAAGATTACAAGGTTGGATTCTGACTAGAAGGTTCAGAGTTCTGAGTAGGAGACTCAGAACTTCTGACTATGAAGACAAATGTTCTGAAGCGCTTATTCAGAAGTATGTTCAGAATTTATATCTTGGGATATTCTCTGTTATATTCAGTTACTAATTAGGACACGTATAATTGTTCTATTAGTCTGTTTCTTTTATGTACTGTAGCTTTAGTCTTTCCTTAAACAGTATATATAGGAGTTAGCAACTGTATGCTAATGGATCTTTGGCTAATATTTCACATAACTTTTCACGCATATCTTTTGAGAGAGAAACTCATTGTAATATCTTGCAATTCACAGATTGTTAATAAATCATATGACCAGTTGCCGTGAATACGATCTTGAATGTTCATTCTATATTGAATCTTGATTGTAAGATTAGATCCTGAACTTACAGAAAACAAAGAGACTTCTGATAATGGCCATACCCAATGACCTTTTCCAATCCCTATATGCGTGTGAGTGTTGATCCAAACCCTCAGTGATTTGATAATGACCCTCTCTTAAATACTTAGTGAAAATTGTATGTAAACAATATGTATCAGAGTTTCACTATCGCTGATAAGTACTAAGATCTTACAGTACCGCTGATAGGAACTCTCGCTCTTTAAATTAAACATTCAGCGAACACTGTTCACCATAATGCGCTGAGTCTGTTCAGTCCTTATGGTGATCGCTGATAAGTTAGTTGTTTACTTATAATCCCTGAAGACAAGTTTCACGTCAACAAAGGTTCTACGCTGAAGTCGAAGATCAAGCTCAAGAACCAGCGACAAGTCTACTAATGAACTGATGCGGATCAGCGAAGACTCAGATTTGTCCACTCAACGTGAAGTATCAAGTACAAGACTTCAGCTATCGCTGAACTTTATCATTCGCTGAATAGTAAATGATAATCACTGAATCAACGAAAGCTGATCATGAAGTCCTCCGTACAAAGTACTTTTGTCTTAACCACTCTTGCACGCCACCGTACGAAATGTCAGAAAAGAACCTCCGAAAATCTGAGATCGTACAACCACTCTGATACTACACTGTTCATTCATGCGGCTACTAAGGTTGTCAACAAAGGTCAATGACATGCAACCAATCCGCTGATGACACGTGTAAAGCGTATACTGAATTGCATTAAATGCATGCAGTATATAAACAGATGAACTCACTTCATTTGAAGTAACTTGCTAACTCTGGACAAGTTCAAATCTCTCTCAAGATAGGATTTTATTAGTAATCTCCATATCTTTCTTAGTGCAAGAAACCTTAGTGTTCCAACTTGTTTAGATTTAGGTTTATCCTTAATCTTGTTTCCGCAACAAGCTGTAAATTGTTAATGATTTATCAATAAACAATTTAGAAAAGTAAAATAGCGTGTTTGTATTCAACCCCCCCCCCCCCCCCTTCTACAAACTTGTATAGGCCTTTCGGGACCAACAAGTGGTATCAGAGCGGATTTGTTTAATCTCATAAACAAGATCTAATCTAAGATATTTCTCTTCCTTGATATTTTCTGAAAATGGCCTCCCACACAAACACAAATTATATAGACAATGGTTCTCTTGCAAAACCCCCTAGATTTTCCAGAGACAACTTCAACTTATGGAAAAATAGGATGATGCTCTTCCTAGAAGGCGTAGACCCTACTATGACCTACAATCTTGAAAACGTCCCACACATCCCTGTAACTATTGATCCTTTAGTTCCAGCCACTGCAACTCGAGCTGCTATTCCTGAAAGGCTGATTCCAAAGGAAATACACATGTGGACCGATGAAGACAAGAAGAAAGTGGCTATAGATACAAAAGCCAGATCCATACTATCCATGGCCCTTCCTGACGAAGTCTACCATTCCGTCATGAACCTGAAATCCTCAAAAGCCATGTGGGACACAATATGTGTTCAGTATGAAGGAACGTCTGAAGTCCAGGATTCAAGAAAGATCAACCTGGTAAGACAATACGAAAGCTTCATTTCTGGTAAGAATGAAACTCTCTCTGAAGTTCATCAACGTTTTAATTGCTTAATTATAGATCTTAAAACGGCTGGTAAGGAATATTCTAACTTTGAAGTGCTGACAAAGTTTTTAGAATGTTTACCTGAAAGCTGGGACAATTATTCCATGTGTCTTAAGCTGTCAAAAGATCTAAGATCAATGACACTCGCTACTTTATATGGCACATTGCTGAATCATGAGCAATCTAGCCATCTTAAGAAGAATCTTGTAAAAGATTCCAAAAGCACCCCTATTGCTTTAATCTCAGAGGAACCTTCTACTCAGCGACCCATGGTCACTATCACTGAGTTAGAAAGTAACTCTGAAAGGTCATCAGATTCTGATTCTTCAGATGATGATGAATCCTTGGCTCTCCTAACTAAAAAGTTCAGGAGATTCGCCAAGAAGAAAATGTTTAGAAAGAACAAAAATCTTTCTATAGCTGACAAGCCTAAGTCATCAGCTTTTGTTGATAAGGCTACTGCTACTTGTTTCAACTGCGAAAAGACAGGTCATTTCGCTAACGAGTGCAGGTCAAAGAAAATCATGAGACCTTCAGCTTTTACAAAGAAATCCTTTGTTCCAAGGAATAAAGATGACAAATACTCAAAGCTGAAGGAAAAGTATGCAAAGCTGAAAAGCTTTAAGAAGAAAGGAAAAGGCCTGATGGCTGACTATGATTGGGCTGCTTCTGATGAAGAAGCCTCATCTTCTGATTCTGAAGATGATGAAGCAAATCAATGTCTCATGGCCAAGATTGAAGAAGAGGAAGAAAGTTCAGACATTCCCTCCACTTCAACATCTGCCATTCAGGTATCACCTTCCTTCTTTACCAATATTGCAAATATTGATGAAGCTGATAGTCTCCGTAAAATCGAACTGCTGACTAGAAGTTTATACGAAGCCATGAACGGCAAAGCTGTGGTTGAAAACCAAAATCTTGATCTCGCTGAAAAGCTTAAAAACTGCCACCTTCAAATAGAAAAGCTTTCTAAATTTGAAGAAGATTTTAAAGATCAAGTCCATTTAAATCAGCTAGTCAAAATCGAACGAGCGGAAGCTATCGCTGCATTAAAAGCTGAACAAGCTACTGTTGAAGGATGGTGTAATTATTCAACAAAGATCACTAAGATAATTAAGGCTCAGATTCCTCTGAGTGATAAACGTGGTCTGGGTTATAAATATGATACTCCAATACCAACCACTGAACGTTCAATGCTTAAATTTGGAACGTTCGTATCCTCAGTAGCTGACACTTCTTCATCTCAGTACTCCTCGTCGGTTACACCAATCCCTGAGGAAACTCCTACCTCCTCAAAAGGTAAGGAGAAAATGGTTTATTCAAAACCTACCTCTGTCTCTAAAGACAAAGGTAAAGGAATTGTTATTTATCAAAATCCTCAGAAGGGTACCTTAGTACCTAAGCTGAATGCTTCCAAAGCCTTAGTGATTCATTCATCTGGTTCTAGAAATCAGACCTCTGGATCAGTTCAGCGACCTACTCCTAGACTCAGAGTAGATATCCTTGGTAAGAAATCTGAAGAACTGAATGTTCGTCCTATTTCAAAAACCAATAGTGTACTTGGTGCTGGCACTTCTAATTCCAAATTAAAAGCTCAGCACTCAAGTGGTCCTAGAACTAATTTTAGTTATAGGAAATGTTATCACTGTGGACTTACCGATCATATTGCAAGTAAGTGTCCCACAGCCACCAAAGCTGATAAGATAGCTAAGGTGAAGATAGAACCCAAGAAGACCAAACCAGTTGCAATTCAGGTCAAGGTGAATCCTACCGCTGAGGTCAAGAAATTGACCAAAGTGAAGAAAGACAAAGTTGAATCTTCAAATGCTGCGAAGACTGCTGAACCCATTCCAACTACTTTCACTGACAAACGCGTATACATGGTGAAGTGGGTACCCAAGCAAAACTAATCTTCCTTTGTATTGCAGGTTAAGAAGGGTATCTGGTATCTCGATAGCGGATGCTCTAGACACATGACTGGAAAGAAAAACCTGCTCGCTGATTACAAGGAAGAGAAGGGTCCCTCTGTGACTTTTGGTGGAAATGGAAAAGGACATACCCGAGGGTATGGTGTACTTTCAAATGGTACAACATCCTTCAGAAGAGTCGCATATGTTGAAGGGCTGAAGCATAATATTCTAAGCATCAGTCAGCTTTGCGACATGGATAACAAAGTGATTTTCTCTAAGGAATCCTGCTTTATCTCTGACAAAAAGGAGAAGATAGCTCTCAGCGGTTATCGTTTGGAAAATGTTTACGTTATAAACATGGACTCAACAACCACTGAGAACTCCTGTTTCTTCTCAAAAGCATCTTCTGATGTTAACTGGCTATGGCACAAAAGGCTCTCACATCTCAACTTCAAGACACTGAATACTCTTTCATCTAAAGAGTTAGTCACTGGTCTACCTCAACATTCATACGCCAAAGAGTCCTTATGTTCAGCATGTGAAAAAGGGAAGCAGACCAAGGCAAGCTTTAAGTCAAAGCAAGTTTCCTCAGTGTCATCTCCTCTACAACTACTCCATATGGATTTGTTTGGCCCCGTTAACAAACAATCCATCGCTGGAAAGAAATATACGCTAGTCATAGTTGATGAATTCTCTCGTTACACATGGGTAATGTTTCTCCGTTCTAAGAGTGACACCCCTGAAGAACTCATCACCTTTGTTCGGAAGATGGAAACTCTGAACAATATGACTGTTCGCTCAATAAGGAGTGATCATGGAACTGAATTCAAAAACAGTTCTCTTGATTCCTTCCTTGAGAGCAAGGGTATTTCTCACAACTTTTCGTCAGTGAGAACACCACAACAAAACGGAGTCGCTGAAAGAAGAAATAGAACAATTATTGAAGCTGCACGTTCAATGCTCAACGATTCTCACCTGCCTACTCAGTTTTGGGCAGAAGCTATCAACACTGCTTGTTTTACACAAAACAGGTCGCTGATAGTTAAAAGATTCAAAAAGACAGCCTATGAACTCTTTCATGGGAGAAAGCCTTCAATCAGCTTTCTTCACATCTTTGGATGTCAGTGTTTCATACTGAACAACAGAGATGCCCTTGGAAAGTTTGATCCTAAGGCTGATGATGGAATCTTTCTTGGATACTCCTCAGTTTCCAAAGCCTTCAGAGTCTTCAACCGAAGAAGACAAACTGTAGAAGAAACTATTCACGTCACGTTTGACGAATCCCGTTCAACGAACTCTAAACCGAACGCTGATACAGAAGAACTGAATCAATGGATGTTTTCTCATCTTGGTGATTCAGAAGATGTTCCCACTCCTCATGCTCACACAGTAGAAAATGATGGTCCTTCTATCATTCCAAATATGCAAAATAGTGAAGCTGAAACATCTTGGGTCTCAGCTGTTCCTATAAACACTATACCTGCGGTTGATCCAAATGTCTCAGAAATTCCATCTATTTCTCAGCAATCAGTGAATGAAGTGGCAAACGCAAACATTCCTCTCTTAGTTGATAATCCAGAAGTAGCTGAAGCCTCATCTTCAGTTTCTCCAGTTCAGACTGAGTCAGCGACGCATGCTCCGGCTCAGCGATGGACTGTAAATCACCCAATCGATCAAATTCTTGGTGATCCCAACGCTGGTATTCAGACTCGTAGAAGTGCAGGTAATATTTGTTTATTTGTTAACATTATTTCTCTAACTGAACCAAAGAAAATAGATGATGCCCTCAGAGATCCAAACTGGGTCAGCGCTATGCAAGAAGAGCTGACTGAATTCGAAAGAAACAAAGTTTGGAAACTTGTTCGTAGACCAACTGACAAAACGGTGATAGGCACTAAATGGGTCTATCGAAACAAGTTGGACGAACATGGTACTGTAACTCGCAACAAAGCACGTCTTGTTGCTCAGGGATACAGACAAGAGGAAGGCATAGATTATGACGAAACTTTTGCTCCAGTAGCAAGACTTGAATCTATTCGTCTTTTCTTAGCATATGCTGTACACAAAAACTTCACTGTACATCAGATGGATGTTAAGTCAGCGTTTCTAAATGGAAAGCTGAATGAAGAAGTATATGTGGAACAACCTCCAGGATTCTCAGATCCTAAGCGTCCAGGTTATGTTTATAAACTGGACAAGGCACTTTATGGCTTAAAGCAAGCTCCACGTGCATGGTATGATACTCTCTCTACTTATCTCCATATTGAAAAATTTGAGCGAGGTAAGATTGACAAAACTTTGTTTTTTAGAAAAGTAAAAGGTCATATCATTTTAGTTCAAATATATGTTGATGACATTATATTTGGTTCTACTAACCCTGAGCTTTGTACTCGTTTCGCTGATAGAATGAAAGATGAGTATAAAATGAGTATGATGGGTGAACTAACATATTTCCTTGGTCTTCAGATTAAGCAAACTGAAAAAGGAACTTTAATAAATCAGGGAAAGTATGTTAAAGATATGCTGAAGAAATTCGACTTAACTGAAAGTTCAGCTATGAAAACCCCTATGGCACCACCGCTGATACTTGATAAGGACACAAAGGGTGTTCCTGTCAATGTCACGCTGTACCGTGGGATGATCGGCTCACTATTGTATCTTACAGCTAGCCGACCCGATATTATGTTTGCAACATGTCTGTGTGCACGATATCAAGCTGAACCTAAGATATCCCATATGAAAGCTGTAAAGCGAATCTTTCGATATCTTAAGGGTACAGCGAATCTAGGTCTTTGGTATCCCAAAGACTCAGGATTCGATCTAACCGCCTATTCAGACAGTGATTTTGCAGGTTGCAAAATGGATAGGAAAAGCACCACAGGAGGATGTCAGCTTCTGGGTGGAAAGCTGGTAAGTTGGACAAGTAAGAAGCAAAACTCAGTGTCCACTTCCACAGCTGAAGCTGAGTATGTAGCCGCTGGAAGCTGCTGTTCTCAAGTCTTGTGGATGAGAAATCAGCTACTAGACTATGATCTTCAGCTCTCCAAAATTCCAATCTATTGCGACAACACAAGTGCCATCGCTATAGCAAACAATCTAGTGCTACACTCAAAGACAAAACACATAGAAATCAGATATCATTTTATCAGAGATCATGTGATGAATGGTGATATAGAACTTCATTTTATCCCAACTGATTATCAGTTAGCTGATTTGTTTACCAAACCTCTTGATGAGACAAGATTCAACTTTCTCATCAGCGAGCTTGGAATGCTGAACTTTGAAGGATAAAATCTTCAGCGGTTCACATTTATCAGCGATACGTTTATACATTATTGTATAGGCTTCGGGATAAAATCAACTTTTATAATCCATTTCATCATCTTCTCTCTGAATAAACTTGGTTAAACTGATATCCAGTTATGTTTTCTCTCTCTGACAATCGCATGTAAATGCAAGATTTCAAAATAAATTGCATCGCTGAATATCTCTTCCTTAACAGCGATATTTTGAAAATTCCTTAAACCTTCACTGATATTTCTATTCAGTGCTTCATGTTTTTCAAAAGAGTCCCTGAGTTTTTTCAAAACCTCAGAGACATCCTAAAAGAATGTGAAAGGACAGTTGTGACGTCATTGCAACGGATAACACTCGGCACGATTTCTTTCTGACACACGTTTGCACGTTTTGTTCAAACTTCCAATCAAATGCAAACACGTGTCCGTGTCATGATGAAAACCTTTTCCCGATCAAGGTTTTCTCTCTCTAAAAATCCCTATATAAACAACTCTTGGTTTATATTTGTCTTTTACGCGAACAATCTTTCTCCGCAAGAAAAGAATTCTCTGTTGCATTTGTGCTCTCAAAAACCTCAAGAACTGTTCATCATCTTCTTCATCAACTTCAAGGATAATATGTTCTTATTTTTTATCAAATGCGTATAACTTGTTTTCGATCTTCTCTTTGTTTTAACAAGATCAAACAAAAGAACTTTTTTTAAAATAAAATCATTTCTTTCATGGTTTTATGAACACAACCATTTCATGGTTGTTCTTCAAGTTTTAAATCTAAATCTTAAACTTGTTCTTCATTCGTATCCATTTTTCTTTTAGAAACTGGAATACAAGATTTTATGGGTTTTACTTTTCTTTTAAAATCAAGAAAAACCCTAATCTTCATTAAGACATTTTTTGTCTGAATGAAATGGACAAGATTCGAATAATCTTAACGGAAATTTCTTTCCACATTAAGATAATTCTTATCTGTTAACATCTTTGGTTGAACTGATAATACAGTGATATGGCATCTTCAAAGCTGAATGTTACCGCTGAATCCATCTCCACTGACTCTGAGGAAATGGAAATCTTCAAAGCCCCCCAGGTGAAGTTCGAGCTGGATCAACTCGATTGGACTAAGGCCAACAACCTCTCAGCTCTTCTCGAGTTTCCTCCTCGGAAGCAAGTATCACATCTGGACGATGCTGTAAGTTTTCTGAAGAACAGCCCCATCTACACAGCCGTGACCATAACACCTCCTGCCAGTCAGCGGCTCTTATCCCAGTTCTGGTACTCTGCCAGACACACTGAGCTACCTTCTGCCAAAGATCCATCCAAAACCATAGACTGCATACTCAGCGATACTGAGTATGGCACCATCAAGATCACACCCGCAATTATCCGCAAAGCCCTAAACTTCCCAAATGCCTCCAAAGAAAAACCCTTCATTCCTTTCCCTGACCACAAAAAGCATGCTGACAGAGAAGCAATCATTGCTTTCCTTGACGCAATGGGTTATATCTGGGATATTTGAAGGGACAAGAAGCCTGAGAAGAAACTGACGCTGATAAAGAAATCCAAAATGCCCAGCGAGATGAATTTCATCTTCGCTCACCTGATCAGCTGCATGACAGCGAAATCCGGATCTTCTGATCAAGCCGCCCAACCTCAGCAGTCCATGGGATACGCACTGCTGAAAGGTCTAAATATTGACTGGGCCTCCATTATTTATGAAGACCTGATTCAACGTGTCGATTCTGCCGCTGACAGACCAGCATGGGTTTCTTACCCACGATTCATCAGCGCCATCTTTCAATATGGCCTGAAGGACAGCTATCCTGAAGAGGGTGATCTGAAACTTTCTCAGATTGGCCCTAAGGTTCTCGATTTCAAGCCTGTCGCCAATGAGGTACGTCTCTCTACTCTTCTCTCTCTTCTAAATTCTCCGCTTTCTGTGGCTCCTTCAGCGACAATACCAATCGCTGATACCCCGGCCACAACATCATCTCCTTATAAGAAAAGGAAACCCTCACACACCCAACTTGATTCCAAAAGGATCAAGAAAACCAAGGAGCAACCCCAGCAATTCCATGCTGAAGACTCCTCAGCTCGTTCTGAAGAGCTAAAGGAAAGTTCCGTGGTACGCTCTGCCACACCCGTGCAAGCCATCCCTCCAATCCAGACTTCAGCGTCTCCAAACGCTGAGGTTAGAAACTTGGAAACTACCCAACCTCCCTCAGTCTCTCAAAAGACTGATGAAGTGATTGTCAGCGATTCCAACGCTGAACTCAGAACCCGAACCCCAATCTTAACCTTCGCTTCTCCCTCCACTCACTTGGACACTCCTCCAGCAAACACTGGAGATGCCATCATTCCAGAAGCCGCCCCTGATGCTTCTCAACAAATGATGAAGAAAGGACCTGCAGAGTTCACCATACCTCACCGTACTTTCGAAGAGGATATGGAACACTATTCAGGAACTTGCAACTTCGACGAGTTCATCAATCCTCCTGCAGGTACTAATCCCACCTTAAACACTGTAACTAAACCTGAAACTTCTGAGCTTTCCTTTGTTCACAAGTACTTATATGTTACAGGTCCTAATTTGGGAGACATCAACGCCTCGCTGAAGTCCGTGGAAACAAAGCTGTCCAGTCTCACCACCACACTTTCCAACAACTCAACAGCTGTAACAAACGCTGGAGAGAACTTGACAAAGCTGACAACGGTGGTGGAGAAGAAAGCTTCCACTGAAGACATCAAGAGTCTTGATAAGACGCTCAGCGATTTTGCCAAGGTGCTCTGTGACATCTACACTGACTACACAAGCCTCAAAACATCAGTTTCGACCATGTCCAGCGAAGTAACAACGCTGAAGACATCGGTTGAAAAACTCAAGGGTGATATGTCAGAGGTCAAGACTGACTTAGGCTCTGTAAAGACCGATGTTAGCTCTATGAAGACGATGATTGAGACACTGGTAAACAAGGCAAATAGTCCAGCTCCTGCTCCTTCCCCTGTCCCTATTCTGGAATCTTTCACAGAGGAGGATCGCACAGAGCTGAGGAAAATCACGCCTGCTATCTCTGGCCTAGAAGACAGAATAGCAAAGCTTGAAGGTTGTATGAAAATCTTTGGCCCAGAAGACAGAGATAACACCAATGCTGAGTCTGCCCATTCCCCCCAGTCATCATAAAAAAGAGGGGGAGAAGAGCGCTGAACATTCCAAGGAGAAAAGCGCTGAAAATCTGAACAACAAAAGCGCTGAAGACCTTTCCCATGATGAATCTATCAGGGGAGAGAGGAATGAAGATCTGACCACTGGACCTCAGGGAGATGAAAACCCTGAGGGAACCGAGAAGCTCGCCTCTGTATCTGAGGGGGAGCAACTCGAAGAAGATGCTGAGAATTCCGAAGCAGAAGAAGATGAAGACATCGACATCCCTGACGACAAACCATCCTTCTCTCCAAGAAAGGATGATGATGATGATGATGATGATGACGATGATTTCTTTATCGTCAAACCTGCCCCAAGGATCAAAGCTCTTAAAGGAATCTCAATAAAAGAACCATCAGGGGAGAAGACAAAGACAAAGCCCTCAGCCTCTGGCGCTGAGAAAAGCAAAGACAAAGGCCTCGCTGAAGATGAAAATCTAGCGATTCTCTTTGAAAAGCCGGTTTGTCAGGTAAACTAAAACTTTACTTTTCCTTCCCTGAACTTCTCAACAGCTCACTAAGTTCTCCAAACCTATATACACATCCACATTATTTTTCTATCTTTTCTACCCAAGTTCTTCTACCCAATTCTTATCTGTAAGATCGCTGCTTTTCAGCTAGTCCTCTCTCCTGTTTGAGGATGTCGCTGAAGGTTCTACTGTTGCGACTTCACAAATAAAGCCAGCTGCTGCTGATGAAATAATCCCAGTCTTGGACTTGATCTCTGAGACTGATGAACCAGAAGAACAACCTCTCTCACACAATAAGAGACCTTCCTCAGTTCCTCAAAAGCTGAGTGAAGAGGATCAAAAGAGAAGAGAAGAAATAATAAAGCGATTCGAGGATCAGCGAATTATTCTAAGGCCTGATCAACTGCCTTCAGTTCCTCCTAAGTTCATAATTTCAAAAGCTGAATATCAGGACCACCTTAGAGCTGAACGCCTCATTGCTGAAAGAAAGGAAGCTGAAGAGAAAGACAGAGAATACGCCATCAAGCTCACTCAAGAATCTGTCAAAGACCCCAAGCTGAAGCGTGTTCCCATTCAAATCCAACGAAAGTTGTGGGAAGAAGCCCAGAAGATCGTGGAAAAGAAAACTGAAGTTTCTCAGACCACCTTGATCTGGTGTAAAGAGAAAATTCACTTCAGATATCGTCCAGCGAAGATCAACAAGGTATTCATCTCTGGAAGAACATCTATCGGAGTACCTATTGTTGACATAAAACTGTTCAGAGAAGATGGCACATCTGAAACCTTTCGTGCTGACACTGTAAAAAGGTATGGTCTCTCTGAATGGCTGGAGATGAGGTTAGCTATCCAACCATCACAATCAAAGTACAAGAATCATTTCGAAAAGCTGATAAACAGACAGATCGACTTGATATCTTCCTGTGTGGATATTCCTCCTGTTCCTGATCTAAAGCCGAAAAGAAAAAGAGGTTATCCAAGGAAGAAACGTCAAGATTCAAATTCAGGACCTGTCATACGAAATGAAACTGGAATTGGTTTCTCTCGCGCTGAAGTACTTGGTCCTGATCCTGATCTATCTGCCCTTGACATCTCTCTGCCACCATGTGAACTTTTCGTCCCTGGTAAAGTCATCAGTAATCCTTATGGAATATTCTTTCTTGACTACGACGGACGAAAATGCTTTCAACGGATCGCTGAGCTCCCAATCACTCCAATCGAACAGCTCAGAGATCTTATCTACTGGTGTGACTTCAGAAAGGACATTCAGGCACGACACCTAAAACCCTTGATCTTTCAAGAAGCGCTGAAGAAAAGAAAACAAGGTGTAACGGTTCCTGACTGGATGATTCCCACTGAAAAGACGACCCTTGATGAACTTCTCATTAAGGAAGAACCTTTTGAAAACTGATATAATCTCCTTTTTTCTCTATTGTATCAGTTATCCTTCTGTACTTGTAATTTATTTCGCTTGTACTTGTAATCTTTCTGTTCTTCATTGTAACCTGATTCAAAGATTTAAAGAAAGATTTCAGCGAATGTACTTTATTCCATCAGTACTGAAAAGATCCCAGAAAACAGTAAAAGGGACAAATATTTTATGAGTTCTTTTTATCCTTATGTTTTCATTAAATAGCAATTTTCTTTGTTTCTATGTCATAATCAAATAGGGGGAGATTGTTGATCCAAACCCTTAGTGATTTGATAATGACCCTCTCTTAAATACTTAGTGAAAATTGTATGTAAACAATATGTATCAGAGTTTCACTATCGCTGATAAGTACTAAGATCTTACAGTACCGCTGATAGGAACTCTCGCTCTTTAAATTAAACATTCAGCGAACACTGTTCACCATATTGCGCTGAGTCTGTTCAGTCCTTATGGTGATCGCTGATAAGTTAGTTGTTTACTTATAATCCCTGAAGACAAGTTTCACATCAACAAAGGTTCTACGCTGAAGTCGAAGATCAAGCTCAAGAACCAGCGACAAGTCTACTAATGAACTGATGCGGATCAGCGAAGACTCAGATTTGTCCACTCAACGTGAAGTATCAAGTACAAGACTTCAGCTATCGCTGAACTTTATCATTCGCTGAATAGTAAATGATAATCGCTGAATCAACGAAAGCTGATCATGAAGTCCTCCGTACAAAGTACTTTTGTCTTAACCTCCCTTGCACGCCACCGTACGAAATGTCAGAAAAGAACCTCCGAAAATCTGAGATCGTACAACCACTCTGATACTACACTGTTCATTCATGCGGCTACTAAGGTTGTCAACAAAGGTCAATGACATGCAACCAATCCGCTGATGACACGTGTAAAGCGTATACTGAATTGCATTAAATGCATGCAGTATATAAAGAGATGAACTCACTTCATTTGAAGTAACTTGCTAACTCTGGACAAGTTCAAATCTCTCTCAAGATAGGATTTTATTAGTAATCTCCATATCTTTCTTAGTGCAAGAAACCTTAGTGTTCCAACTTGTTTAGATTTAGGTTTATCCTTAATCTTGTTTCCACAACAAGCTGTAAATTGTTAATGATTTATCAATAAACAATTTAGAAAAGTAAAATAGCGTGTTTGTATTCAACCCCCCCCCCCCCTTCTACAAACTTGTATAGGCCTTTCGGGACCAACAGTGAGTCTGCATACGATCTGTGGAAGGAACTGTAAAAACAACTGGAGGGTGGGGCCAACACTCAGAAGAACCACAGAGCCCAATGCATAAATGAATACTATGCATTCAAAGCTCTGTCGACCGAATCTCTGCAGACGACATATGATCGGTTTAACTCTCTAATCAACAAGTGCAAGAAGTTCGGGATTCACATAACTTCTAAAGAGAACAACATCAAGTTCCTAAAGAGTCTAAATGAAGAATGGCTCCAGTTGTCCATGTCTCTGCAAACAAATCAGGACTTAGACTCCTGGACTCTGTCAGATCTTTATGGAACATTGGAAGCTCAAGAGCCTCAAATCGCACAAGCAAAAGCACAAATCAGTGCACCTCTTGCACTGGTCGGTAAGACCACAGAAGCTAGAGAGAAGCCAAAGGCGAAAGCTGAAGAGGTAAAGAAGGAGAAGAAAAAGAAAATCTTGATCGTTGATAGTGAAGATGAGGAGGTGGTGGAAGAAGAAGAAACAACAATGGCCTCTATTGCTAAATCGTTAGCCATTTTGACAAGGGAATTCAACAGAGGTTACCAGAAGAAGTCTGGTAATGAACGCTATGGAAGAGATGATCGAGGAAGAGAAAGGTCAAATGAAAGGAACAATAGAAGTAGCGACCAACAGAGGTCGACTGACAGAGGTGGTGACCGACAGAGGTCAGACGATAAAGTTGGCAACACTCCACAGAACCAAGTATGTTACAACTGTGGTAATCCAGGCCACTACGCCAATGAATGTAGAATTGAAAGAGGTGGTGACCGACAGAGGTCGGACGACAGAGCTGGCAACGGTTCCCAGAACCAAGGATGTTTTAACTGTGGCAAGTCAGGTCATTATGCCGCTGACTGCAGGAGCAAATCCAACCGCCCACAGAGGGACTCTACTTACTACAAAAAGAAAGCGGAGTTTTATGCTCAGAAGTCACTAATGGTGAATCAGGAGAACTGGCTGTCAGACGAATCATCTGATGAAGGCGACAAAAACGCCTTGTTCTGTGGAATGGCAGAGGTCAGCTCATCCGACTCCGATAGTGAGGTATCCACTTCTGACTCTAACTCTAGTCAAGCAGAAGCTGATTTGCTCAAACTAAACATTGAATACACAGAACTTAAAAAGACCTGCGAAAGTATTCAAAAGAAACTTACCTTCTTTGAGAGAGAAGCTAGACTTCTCACTCAAGAAAAGGCCAAAATCTTTCAAGAAAAGGAAGAAATTGAAACAAATTGGAACAATTCTAAGTCTGAATTAAAAACAAAATCAAAAAAACTAATGGACGTTGAGACCGACAGAATGAACATTCTAGCTCTTAAACATTATTTTCAAAAGGAAAGAGAAGTCCTCTGTCAAGATTTACTCAGAAGAGATCTTTTAATTAAGAAATACCAAGACGCACAGAAGGTATACGAGAAAATTAACACACAAATAGGGAGACGGGGAATTGGCTTCTGTGATATAAATCCATACACCGGAAACAAAAGAAACAAATCTCTGTCATCTCTATTTCTCACTGGAAGTACAAGAAAACCTGGTTTTCCAAATCTATTCTCTGTTAGCAAAAGGCAAAAAGTCTCTGGGGAACCTCACATAAGGAAACCTCTGAAGATGACAAATGTGTGGTTTGAAAACACAGATTTGTCACCTTCAATCTCTGTAAAAAGAGAATCCAAACCTAAGAAATATCTGAAAACTCAAGATCAGATAGGAATCTTCATGTTTGGTAAACCCGAGACTCAAACACAGGTTGCCTTTGTTTGCATGATAAACTCTGAAAATAAATTATCGGTTGAGGCTCCTGAGTTCAAGCCTAACATTTCAGATGAAAAAGAGTTGATAAAAATTGGGAAAAAAACTTTTTCGAAAACTTCTGTACACCTTCTGTCGATCAAAATCTCTCTGAAGAAACCTTATCAGATATTTCTGTTGACTTAGAAGATAGACCTTTAGAAAAGGAAGAAAGTGAGTATGGCACATGCTCTGAAAGTCCAGCTTCTGTCGAAAGAGAACTAAGTGACTCAACCTCTGTATATGAGGATGATTCATCCTCTAACGAACCTGAGACTGACTCTAAGTCAGAGATAGGACATTGTGACATAGAGGATTTTAAACTACCCTCTGGAGTTCTTAACAGAACTATTCCTCCCAAGGAGAAAATCACAAGAGTTCCTATCTGTCCAGACTTTTTGGACATGTGTATACAAGCCAAAACCTCTCTTGAGCTTGAGAAAATTAAACAACAAAAGGCTCTGTCCTCTCAAAATCCAACAAGTTCAAAGATTTTAAAATCCTTAAAGGCCTATTAAAGAAAACCTAACATTGCAACAAAAGGGTAAATGGGCTAAAAATGACAAATCTTTTTCTTCTGTGACAGTGAAACCTGCAGAAGTTCACCACAGAAGGGGTCCACAGAAGGCTGCTCTCAACAAAGGATTTTGCAAACAACAATCTAGCCTACATAGGTCTTCTTGTAATAGGAAGTCAAATGTTAGGGTAGAATGTAATGCCTCTGTGCCCCCATTTAATATTTTCAATGAAAAGTTCAAGCAAATCTCTTCGCACATTCATTATTGTCATTGCTTTGATCTCATGCATAAATTAACCCAACACTTCTCAAGTCCACATTGTTTACTCTTTGTACCCAACAAGAATGCTAAAATCAAGAGTAAGAAACAAAATGTTTCTTCACAAGAATCTAAAACAAAGACCAAGAATGCTAAGGCAAACTTGAAGACCCCTAACAAAGCTGGACCCATGTGGATATGGGTACCTAAAACTCTCTGATTGTCTTACAGAAGCAGTATGTGTGATCTGGTATCTAGACTTCGGATGCTCGCGGCACATGATTGGCGACAGAGGTCTACTATCCACATACAAAGAAAATCACGATGGTGGATCTGTGACCTTTGGAGACAACAAAAAGGGGTACATAATAGGCTACGGAGTCATCAAGAAGGAGAACATATCCGTATGCAAAGTTGCATATGTGGATGGCCTTAAACACAATCTTCTCAGTGTTAGCCAACTCTGCGATACGGGTTTCGACGTGATGTTCAAAAGAACCTTTGGTTCTCTACAAGGTGAGGACACAGGAGTCGAACTTCTGTGAGCCGAACGAATAGGCGATCTCTACCTAATGAACTTCTAGGCCAAGGCACTAGATGAAAAAAGTTTCCTTTTCTTGGTGGGTAAGTTGGGAATGATTAACATGAGTTAAACCCTCTGTAAGAACGATTTGATCTTCTTGTACATATGTATATATTTAAAGTCTTTTGTATGTAAATTCTCAATCATTCAAAAGTTCTGTAACCAACAGAGCTTCTGTGGGATTGCTCAGAGTATGACAATCTTCACAGAACCTCTGATAACCATGACCTATGTTCTATTCACAACTTATCCAATTTGATCCAAGCATAGGTCAAGGGGGAGCAGAAGGAGATCTTGAACTGATCTACAGAGGTTGATCAGTCAAAGGGGAGCAGAAGGAGATCTTGAACTGATCTACAAAGGTTGATCATTCAAGGGGGAGCCAAAGAAAAGATATTATCAACCATATCCACAGAAGTCAGGTGTTTTTTACCGAACAAAGAAGAACCAAAAGTGAGTAACTCGTACAAATCCTTTTTGAAAACAATTTTCTAGGACACAAATTTCAAAATACGTCCTATAAACACTGTTTAAGACATTTCAAACAAGAAATGATCAAAAAGATTTCCGAGCCTTCCCTTATGGGAAATTTAAGGTCATAGAGCTTCTGCTGAGCTCAACAGAGCCTCTGTAAGCCGGATCCTCTAGAACTGCAAATTTCATACGAAAACTCTATCGATCAAACTTAAATGTCTTCTTTAAGGATTTGTACGTACAAATGCACACACAAGGATACTGGAAGAAAGTCTTATGGGCAAAGAGCTCGCTCAACCAAAGAGTTTATGTCGCCCAAACTAGACACTCTAAGAGTGTGTCTCGAACAAAATCAATTTCCAAAACAGTTTTCCAGGACACAAATTTCCAAATATGTCCTAAAAACAGTGTTTAACACAATGAAAACTTTGGATGATCAAAAAGTTCTCTAAATGTTTAGTTATGAGAAATTTTCACTCTCAGAGCCTCTGCTGGCCTCGACAGAGCCTCAAAGCCTCTGTGAATGAAAACTTTGTACTAAAGATCTATCGATCCTCTCCAATGATCTTTCAAACGTTTCTGGTAAAGGTACAAGCATCAGAAGAGACCAAAAGACAAGGTTCAGATCACAGAGCTCACTCCACCACAGAGCCTCTATTGAATCTGACACTTAGCCTTTTATGGATATTCTGTAAAAGAACGAGTTATCTACTGCGAGTGACAGTCTTCTGAATATAGAAAAGCTCACTCGCCAAGCATTAATGGGCCGCACACGCCATCTAATCGTGCTCTGACATTAATGACGTGGCATCTTTTGATTGGACATATGTGGCGCACATTCTCCTGGAAAGTTGAACCAGCCGTATGCAGTCAATTACGGATCCCAAATTTTATTCACCTTCAAATATTTACCCTTTCAGATTCTACCATCTCTTCAGTATAAAACCAAACTTACCACAACCTCTAAACGTTTACGAACTTCCTCTCTTTATCTTCTCCGGCGAACCTTGCAATAACCTGAAACTTCCATTTCAATCTCTTTCTTCAAAGAAAATCACAATGCTTCCACCTCCAACGCTCCGGTGAATTCCCCATCTCATTCTGAGAACTCACAAAACCAAGAAATCGCCAGAACCATAGAACAAGACCACTCCGGCGATGAAGCAGATTTTGCTCCGACCACCCATCTTCAAAACTTCATTGCCCATGAACACTTTGAACGTGTTCTTCCTTTGAAACCAAACAACTACTATTTGGTTCCCTAAAAAACGGCTTTTTGGGAAGCACACGCCATACTGCTTCACATTTTGGAAAACCATTACCTTTACCCCCTGTTATCCAAAACTGTCAATAAAATCCCTTCCAGATATCTCAATCAATTCGGGCAAAGCAGCAGATTTGACCCCGCAGATAGACAAATCAAGGGCTACATCTCCAAACCAGATAAATCCAAGCACCTCGAACTCAAATTCAATAGAACCATGTTCTCACTGGAGTTCAGCCTACCCACTAGAGGACTACTAGGGATAAAGGCATATGCAGAGGAACCAACAGACGAAGAGCTCTGCCGTTTTGTTTAAATGTTGGGGTACAAAACAACCCTAAGAAAAAGAAACGATTTCAGAAGAAATCGCCTTCCTCCTATGTGGAATACGCTCTTCTCAATCCTAAATCGGTGCCTAACAGGGAAGGTGGGTAGTCCAGACCAAACTTCATACCAAATCTTGACCATAATGTACGGGGTATATTATGATCTACCTCTGAACTACTCCACCATCATGATGCAAGAAATGGTCAACACCATTGATAGAAGGATCTCCTCTCAGAATGCCAAAGGACGAAAGCCCGAAACTCTACCTCCTCTGCAATATCAAAGAATTCTGGGTGTCCTGCTAGAGCCTCTGCTACGTCTACAAAAATGGGCAATGGAGGGACCAACGGCCAGAATGTACCCCCTGAACAAAAACACCCCACCAGAGCACGAAGATGAATACCCTTTCTGCAGACCTCTGCCAAAGAAACTTCTGGGATACGCCACAGACAAAACTCTTAAGTTATAATATATACGCGATCATAGGAGTCCAGAACCGAGTCCTGTGACACCCTCGCGTCTAGGAGCCCCATTAGGAACTAGGGTTGTCGAAAAGATGTCAGATGAGCAATGGGCTGCAGCTTTGGCCAAACATCAGGTTGTACAGGCCAACTTTCAAGCTCAGAGTGTTGGTCCCGAAGGGCTATACAAGTTTGTAGAAGGGGGGGGTTGAATACAAATACACGTTTTTACTTTTCTAAATTGTTTATTGATAAATCAAGACAATTTACAACTTGTTGCGGAACAAGATTATGGATAAACCTAATCTTAACAAGTCTTGAGAAACACTAAGTTTCTTGCACTAGAAAGAGTTAAAGAAATTACGAATAATAACTTAACAATGAGAAATAAGAAGATGGTCCGAGCACACTTCAAAATTGAAGTAAGGATCTTCTTATATATTGCATGCATTTAATACATGGCAGTATGGCTTTACATATGGCAGCAGCTGAGTGGTTGCATGTCATTGACCTTTGTAGACAACCTTAGTAGCCGCATGGTGCATAGTGTAGAATCAGAGTTGTACGATTATAGACAAAAGGGATGTCCGTTCTGACAGTTCGTACGGAGACGTGCAAGGGAGGTAAGACAATAGTAACATACAGGGAGACTTCATGATCAGCTTTCATTGAGTCAGATCTTTATCAGCGAATGATAAAGTTCAGCGATTGCTGAAGTCTTCTACTTGATACTTCACGTTGAATGGACAGGTCTTGCTTCGCTGATATCCACATCAGTTCATGAGTAGACTTGTCGCTGGTTCTTGAGCTTGATCTTCGACTTCAGCGTAGAACTTTGGTTGACGTGAAACTTGTCTTCAGGGATCATAAGTAAACAACTAACTTATCAGCGATCATCTCATAGACTGAACAGGCTCAGAGCTATAAGATGATGAACAGTGTTCGCTGAATATCTAATCTAAAGAGTGAGAGTTCCTATCAGCGGTACTGTAAGGTCTTAGTACTTATCAGCGATAGTGAGACTCTGATACATATTGTTTACTTACAATTTTCACTAAGTGTTTAAGAGAGGGTCATTATCAAATCACTGAGGGTTTGGATCAAGAATCTCCCCCTATTTGATTATGACATAGCAACAGAGAAAATTGCAATTTAATGAAAACATAAGGATAAAAAGAACTCATAAAATATTTGTCCCTTTTACTGTTTTCTGGGATCGTTTTTGTACTGATGGAGTAAAGTACATTCGCTGAAATTTTTCTTTAAACTTCGTAATGATTACAGAGGGAAGTAGAAAAATTACAAGTACAGCAAATAAAATTACAAGTACAAAAGATGTAGACAGATAAGGATAGAAAGAATTACAAGGCGATCCTATCCGTCAAAAGGTTCTTCCTTGATGAGAAGTTCATCGAGGGTCTTTGATGTGGGAATCATCCAGTCAGGGACATTTACTCCTTGATTCTTTTTGTTCAGAGCTTCTTCAAAAACCAAGGGCTTCAGGTGTCTAGCTTTAATGTCGCGTCTGACTTCACACTAGTATATGAGATCTCTGAGTTGTTCGATGGGAGTGATTGGAAGCTCAGAGATGCGTTGAAAGTGATGATTTCCTTGGTAGTCTAGAAAGAATATACCATAATGATCACTTACAACTTTGCCAGGAATGAAAGTTTCTCCAGGTGGTAGGGAGATGTCAAGCGCTGAGAGATCAACATCAGGGCCAAAAACTTCAGCACGAGGGAAACCAATACCTGTTTCATTCCGTATAAGAGGACCTGAGTCTGAGACTTTCTTTTCCTTTGCAGAGACTCTTCATTGTCGAGGAGGAAGAAGAGTGGAAGGAGGAATATCCACAGCAGAAGAAACCAAGTCGATTTGAGTATTTAAAATTTTCTCGACATGGCTCTTGAACTTTGAGCGCGATCCCTGAATGGCTAATTTCACTTCCAACCATTCAGGAGAAACCAAACTTCTCTAAAGTAGTAGCATAGAGGGTTTCCTTGGTTTTGTCTTCTCTGAATACATCAATTTCAACAACAGGAACGTCAACGAACAGTCTTCCTCTGATGTTTACTTTACACCATTTCAAAGTCGTATCAGATACTTTCGTCTTTTCTTCAACGATCCTTCGGGCATCATCCCATAGCTGACGTTGGACATCAATGGGAGTTCTTTTCAGCGCGGGGTCTTTCACCGATTGTTGGACAAGCTGGACGGCGAGTTCTCTGTCTTTTTCTTCAGCTTCCCTTCTTACAGCGATTAACCTTTCAGCTCTGAGGTGATCCTGGTATTCCTTTTGTGAAAGTCTGAACTTGGGAGGAATAGAAGAAAGTTGATCATGCTTCAGGATGATTCGCTGATCTTCGAATCTCTTGATTACTTCCTCTCTCTTTTTCTGATCCTCTTCACTTAGCTTTTGAGGAGCCAAGGAAGGTCTGTTTTTGTGAGAGAGCTGCTGTTCTTCAGGTTCATCGGTCTCAGTGATTAAATTCAAGACCGGGATTATTTCTTCAGCGTTGGGAGCTGGGATTATTGTTGGTGAAGTCGCAGCTGTAGAAACTTCAGCGATATCCTCAAACAGGGGAGAGGACTAGCTGAAACACAGCGATCGTTTAAGTAAGAAGAGTTGGGGAAGAATGGGGTTAAGTGTATAGAGGTTTTATGGATTGAAGGATTGAGATTGAGAAGGGATAGAGGAGGGATGCAGTGTAAGGGAATAGAAGGTAGTGTACCTGACAAACTGGCTTTGGAAGCAAGATCGTCAGATTGTCTTCTTCAGCGAGGCCTTTGTTTTTGCCTTTGTCAGCTTCAGACGCTGCAGGCTTTGTCTTGGTCCGCTCCCCTGAAGGTTCGTTTATCGAAATCCCTTAAAGAGCTGTAGTCTTCTGAACAGGCTTGACGATAAAGGAGTCATCATAATCATCGTCATCATTGTCATTCTTTGGAGGAGAAGATGGTTCATCATCAGAGATGTCGACAGCTTCATCGTCTTCAGCTTCGTCTTCATCAGATTCAACCTCTTCAGCGTAGGGTGAGGTTACATCTGCAGCAACTTCAATGTTCTGCTCTTCGAGTTGCTCCCCCTCAGATACAGAGGAAGGTTTCTCGGTTCCCTCAGGGTTTTCAACTCCCTGAGGTATTGAAGAAGTAGCATCAGCTTCAGTCTCAATACCCTCCCACTCAGCATGGGGAAGGTCTTCTTTATTTTTCTTCTCCCCCTCATCATTATGGGGAAGGTCTTCTTTAGGCTTCTCCCCCTCTACCACATCATGGTTGGGGGAGGTAACGAACTTTTCAGCAGCAGCAGCAGCAGCAGCAATAGGATTACTGTCTTCTTGGCCAGTAATTCTTATGCAGTTTTCAATCGCTGCTACTCTGTCTTCTAGGCCAGTAATAGCAAGACTGATCTTTTTGAGATCGTCTCGATAGGCCTGAGTGAAATGAGAAGTTGGGGTGTTCAGGCGATCGAGCACTTTCTGAACAATCTCTTTGACCGCAGAGACTTCAGTCTTGATCATGGAAACTTCACTCTTAAGAGAACCAACCTCTGTCTTCAATGATGTGACTTCATTGGACAGAGAGGTGAAGTTTGTTGAGAGAGTGGTTGTGGCGGTTGAGTTTTCAGCGAGGGTGGTAGTAAATTTAGCAATGCTACCATCCACCTTCTCCAGATCAGCTTTGGAGGCTTTCTTTTCGACCTCAGTGGTCAAAGTCTTCAAGTTCTCTCCAGCGTTTGTAACCGCTGAAGAGTTGGTAGTTAGAGTTTTGTTGAAAGACTCCATCTTTGTTTCCAGTGCCGTCAGGGAGGTGTTGATATCCCCCAAATTAGGACCTGAAAAAGTTATAAATTTATGAACAGAGGAAAGCTCAGAAGTTTGGGGTTGAGAGAGAGAAGTGTGTGTGATTTTGTGTATACCTGCAGGCGGGTTGGCGAAGTTGTCGAAACCTCGATGTGCTGAAAAGGTTTCGTAGTCGTCTTCAATATTTCCTAGACGACTGGAAGTACCTGCAGGTCCTGTGGTATGTCCTATCATCCTCTGAAAATGTTTAGCAGTAGTGTCGCTGAGGATGACGATTGTTGAGGATAATTGGGGAATAGATTGAGTGACCAAAGAAGAGGTGAGAGGAATGGAGGATGAGAATGATGGTTGGGTGCGGGGTTCAGCGTTGGATCCGCTGAGAATCACTTCAGTCTGTAGAGAGGCTGAAGGAGGTGGGTTCATTTCCATGTTTATAACATCAGCGTTTAGAGACGCTGAAGCTGGGATGGTAGGGGTGGTTTGCTGTAATACCCCGGGTAAGTTCGTTAGTTAAAAGTTAGTTCTGTTAAATTTATTTAACATTATAATTAATAGTTAGGGTGAATTTGGGATGAATTAGGGGTTAAGGGTATTTTGAGTCACTAGTGGATAGTTTAAGGTTTAAAGGGTAAATTTAATTTAGTTATTATCCTTGAGAATTCAGATAACATCACAACAGAAAATATCAGCAAAAGTAGCGTGTGTGTGTTTGGAGAAGAAAAGAAGAAGGAAGAAGGTTAAAAAGCTAGGGATTCAAATTGGTGCATTTGGAAGTGAAATTAAGGTATGTGGCTTGGTAATTTATGTTTGTAATTGCTATTCAATGGTTTCTATCGGAGTAGAATAAACGATTTCACATCTGAGATTGATTCAGTCGATTTCTGGGCTGAAATGATGTAAACCGAAGGAGGTTTCCGGACACCTTGAATGTGTCCGGATGGGTTGGTTGGTAGTGTCCGGGTAATTAGCTGGTGGTGTCCGGATGGTGTTCTAAGGTGTCCGGACGAGTCAATATCCAGGTAAGTCTCTTTTTCTATAGTTCCGGATGAGTTAAGATACCGGATGCTGTCCGGATTACCTTGGTGTTCGGATGACGTCCGGATTGTATAGGTCGTCCGGAAAAGTTCTGTTGTCCGGATTAGTCACGCTGTCCGGAAAAGTTGTGTTGTCCGGATAAATTGAGATATCCGGATACTTTTGCTGTTTGGTCATTTTGGAGAATTTAAACACTTTTGAGTATTCAGTAACCTGTGTTTTGTTAATTCTTAGATAGAATATGAATGAGGGCTAAAATACTATGGAATTGACTTATGTTCGGGCTTGGGGAAGACAATTGAGGATAAGAGTTAGATAGAGTTATCTAAAGTTTTTAGTCCTAGCAAGCCCTATGTGTTCAAAGTGGTAAAGCAATACTTGTATATGATTGTTTCAGATTCTGTGAAATTGAAGTGAAGCTAGATTGTTTGAGAAAAGCTTGGAGAACGTTTTGATAAGACAAGCAGGTGAGTTTTACTTCAAAATATTTTAACAGGAATACATATATGTGTGGAATGGATATATGATTAATGTGTGAATATTTTGTGTTTATAATATAGTAAGATATTATCTTCCTATGTGTATTACACTACACAAGTGCACATTAGTCGGGTTCCGGTGTGCGGACCGGTGAGTAGCCGGGTTCCGGTGTGCGGACCGGTAACGTTGATTATTTATTAATTGGCTTGCTACCAATTAGTTTGGCCAGTTGTGGGGGAATAAGGTGGGATGAGATGTACGAGTCTTGAATGGTATTGATATACGTGTAGTTTATAGATGTATATGAAAAGTTTTATATAAATGATTTTGATACAAAGGTTTACTAAACTGACAGGGATTTCTGTTTTAAAAATATGTATTCCAGGTGGCGGATCGGGTAAGAGCAAGTAAATAGGACCCTTGATGGATAGCTTTTGTGAAGATGTTGATTATGAAGTTATGGATGTATTTTGTACTTATGACTTTGTTATTAGTCAGCATGTAATTTAATTTGCAAAAAGTTTGTACTGATTTACTTATTATGCTTTGCAAGACTATGGGACCGAATGTGAAACTCGATGTATCTTTTGATCATTTTGTAATATAAAATGTATGTTATTTGTATTTATGGAAACCGGGATGTTACAGATGGTATCAGAGTCCTAGTTTAAGGGATTTAGGTATTAGTACCTGTACCTAGACTTAAATTGCATGTGAAGTAGGGTGTCCCTGTTATTTTAGAACCTGGGGATGCTAAGTATAAAAAGGTAAAAGGAACATCATGTAAGGTAATTTCAGAGTTACACCTGGCCAGTGTAATTGTGATCTTACAGGTACATGTTGAACTAGAATACCTTGTTATATGGGGTATGTGCTTATGTGTATATTAACCTTGTTTGAATCAACAGAATGGCAAGTGGTACGAAACAAACCAATCGGGAAGGAAGAGGAAGCCTGAATAGAACCAATCCAACAGCCGGAGGAAGGGGAAGAGGGGGAGAAAGAGGCAGGGGCAGGACTGGAGGCAGAGTACAGGGGCGAGGCACAGAGTTTGTTACGAGAGATGACTTGGCTGCTGAGATGGGAAGATTACAAGCCAATATTCAAGCCATGTTTAACCAAACACATAATACTGAAACGGAAAGACCAGATCCTAACTTGGAAGACGAGATGCCTATCACACCTACTGTCGTACCAGTACCAAGAAGGTGTGACTATAAGATGTTTTTAAGCTGTAAACCACCAACTTATGGAGGGGATAGAGATCCAGTGAAAGCGATGCGTTGGCTGAAGGAAATTGAAGCTGTATTTAAAACCAACAAATGTGCGGAAGAGGATAAGGTGTTATACGGAACTGCATTGTTAAAGGCAGATGCTTTATATTGGTGGGAGGCCCTTATTGACTCCAATGGATCTGATGTATACTCAACCTTTACTTGGGGCGAATTCTCAAGGGCATTCAAAGAACAGTTTTGTCCTCAAGCAGTAGTCAGATAATTGGAGGAGGAATTCCTAAGCCTACAACTAGAGAATTTGTTAGTCAGAGACTATACTGCCCGTTTCCTAGAAAAGTCATGTTTTGGAGAATATTATGTTGCCACGGAGAAAATGAAGATGGAAAGGTTCATATTTGGACTGAATTCGGAAATTCGGAAATTAGTGACTACAACGAGACCTGATACCTTTTCAGCAGCAGTAAATGCCGCAGAAAATGTAGAGCGGGATAATAGGAGGGATTCTGGTGATAAAAGTATGGGAAAGAGAAAATGGGAAGGACCACCACATGATCCGAAGAAGTCTAGATTTCAGAGATTCGATAATCGTCCACCTTTCTGACCAATGGAAAGACCTTGTCCGAAGTGCCACCGTATCCATCAAGGAAACTGTCAGATTGAATCGCGGGTTTGTTATAGGTTTGCGAAGACCGGGCATGTTATTAAAGATTGTCGAATTATGCGGTTTTGTTTCTTGTGTAATTCTCCGGATCACCTTCAGTCAGACTGTCTGCGAGGTAGAATACAACAAGGGGGCACATCAGGGAAACCAGCAATTGCTAGACCAGTAGTTCCAAGAATAGAACCGCCGAGAACAAGGGGTCGTACATTTCAAATGACAGCTAAAGAGGCGGAGAAAACTCCGGATGTGGTTACAGGTACATTTTTCATAAACTCTACACGTGCTAAAGTGTTGTTTGACTCCGGTGCAAACCGATCTTTTGTCTCTCCTTCATTTGCTGCTCACATGCATTTAGAGCCTAAAATGTTAGAACATGCCTTACTGGTAGACACTGCAAATGATAACCAAGTGTCAGTTAAAGAAATTTTTGATTGCTGTGTGATAAATATAGAGGGGTGTGGAGTACCGATACAACTATATCCTATAGCCTTGATCGAGTTTGATGTGGTAGTAGGGATGGATTGGTGTTAGCTTTAATTAGCTCCTAATTAAATGAATGTTTTATAAAGATATTTTAATGTTTTAGATATTTTCTTATAGATATTTACTTAGATATTTTATATAGATATTGTCTAGATTTTAGATATCTTAAATATCTAATGTGTAAATGGCCCTATATAAGAGGTGTCCATAGTCTTTTTTCAAGTAGTGAGAGATATGGAAAGCACACAAAAGCACACAAAAGCACACATAGACTAGTTTCTTATGAGAGTCGTTTCATGTTTAGTGTGGTGTTCTTCAACATTTCTCCTCTCCATATTTAATCATCAATGAATATGAGATAAGTTTCTTTATGATTGTTCTTCATGTATATCTTATCTCTATATTTAAATATGGACTTTATATTTCTTCTATTGTTGCTCAAAAATGGGATCAACAATTGGTATCAGAGCCGATTGAAGAAACGTTTCTTCAAAATCGATCATCTATGCAACAATGGAAGTTTTAGATGGTTTAGTTTATGACATACTTCATGTGTGTGTTTTGATTCTTTCTCATTCATTGGTTTTATTTGATAAGCACTAAGTAGATGGTTGATCTATGATCTCATCCTTATGTGTGCTTAAGTCCATAGCAATTCTTTTTGCATCTTGGTAGTAAGGTTGTTGATCTTTGTTTGATCTGACCTTTATTTTCAAGATTGGACTATCTTTGATCCAGATTTTGTTTGTCTTCCGCTGCTCATAAACATTTATATATGGATAACAAAATCATTTGGGTCTTGAGAAAGTTGTTTGAGAAAGATTTGATGTTTTGTTACATGTTCAAAGTCTGATCTGAAACGTTTTTTTTTTTAACTTTGAGTTCTTCTAATTAGTTTTCTGACTTGATCAATTAGAGATCGAATTATTTGCACTCACGGTTTTAAAATTTATATGAAGATCGTCTTATCTTTTACATCAAATCAGATTTAATGACAGATTTGCGCTGCTGTATTAAACTGATCAGCTCTCACTCATAAAAACACCGATTGATGCGATTCAAAAGGCCCTGGATTCAAAACACATTGTTGAACAGCTTTCGTGTTTTGAGAGTTCAGAGATTCGAAATTTATAAGGGTCATATGCATCGTTGAAGTAGACAACAGTGTGCTGATGGAAAGCTGATGGACAGATCTGCGCGACTGTGGTAAATCAACCATATCTTTGTCGTACGAGCTCGAAAAGAGGTGATTCAAGATGATCTGAACAGATAACAAACTAATGAAAGTTGTTTGTGTTTTGAGTTTTTGAAAACTCTAGAGGTAAAATCGTCTAAATCAGTGTCAAAGTAAGTGTAACACTTCTGTTAAGCTTCTGCCGAGCGGCGACCAAACCTCTGCCGCACGCGACCAAACCTCTGCCGCACGTGACCAACCTCTGTGGTACTGTTCACCACAGAGCCTCTGTGAAATCTGACAGAGCCTCTGTGGACTGAACCTCTGCGACTCAACCTCAGAGCCTGATTTTTGTTTACTTGCTGTCAGCTTTGCACTGTTTCAGAAACACGCGCATAACTTCCTACTCGGTGATCCGATTCGCATGAGTCCAGTTGCATTGAATTCCTAAGACACAGGTGAAACTTTTTCATGTTTTGACGTTGGTCTGAATCAGTGTGCTTAATGGTCAGAATATGTGTCAAAGTCAATGGACTCTTGCTGCACCGAAAGCATCGCATTTCACTCATGCTCTTTCCGCTTTCAAGAACGGTGTTCTCTCAACGGTTCTTCATGGTGTCAAGCTACATTTGTCACATTTTAAATGTCACTCCATCCTCTGTTATTCACGTTTAAAGCTCGGTGGATGAGCCTACATTTGAGGGGGAGCACATGATGCTTTGAAGACTTGAAGAACGGAACATCAAAGGTTCTAAAGAAAGCAAAGGGGAGACTATAAGATCAACAATTTCTTTATAAAACATTAGGGGGAGATTGTTAGCTTTAATTAGCTCCTAATTAAATGAATGTTTTATAAAGATATTTTAATGTTTTAGATATTTTCTTATAGATATTTACTTAGATATTTTATATAGATATTGTCTAGATTTTAGATATCTTAAATATCTAATGTGTAAATGGCCCTATATAAGAGGTGTCCATAGTCTTTTTTCAAGTAGTGAGAGATATGGAAAGTACACAAAAACACACATAGACTAGTTTCTTATGAGAGTCGTTTCATGTTTAGTGTGGTGTTCTTCAACATTTCTCCTCTCCATATTTAATCATCAATGAATATGAGATAAGTTTCTTTATGATTGTTCTTCATGT
Source organism: Saussurea involucrata (assembly GCA_033807775.1). Taxonomy (NCBI): domain Eukaryota; kingdom Viridiplantae; phylum Streptophyta; class Magnoliopsida; order Asterales; family Asteraceae; genus Saussurea; species Saussurea involucrata. The sequence continues at coordinate 246,688,069 of CM066321.1, read as the reverse complement.
ATATCTTATCTCTATATTTAAATATGGACTTTATATTTCTTCTATTGTTGCTCAAAAATGGGATCAACAATTGGTTAGCTGAGAATCAGGCTAACATAGTTTGTGATAAGAAAATAATCAATGTCGTTTTACCTGACAAGAGGTCAGTAGTGATTTATGGTGATCGTAAGAATCATCAGTCTAGCCTAATATCTATGATAAAAGCCCGTAAATATGTCAGCAAGGGTTGCCCGAGTTACTTAGCCTATGTGATAGATAGTAGGCCTGAAAAGATTAAGTTGGAAGATATTCCTATTGTTAGTGAATTTCCTGAAGTATTCCCTGAAGACTTGAATAGTCTTCCGCCCATTAGACAAGTAGAGTTTGGAATAGATCTGATTCCTGGAGCCGCTCCTATTGCCCGTGCACCGTATCGTCTGGCACCTCCAGAGATGAAAGAGATGATGACACAACTACAAGACCTATCCGACAAAGGCTTCATCAGACCTAGTTCTTCGCCGTGGGGAGCGCCAGTTTTGTCTGTGAAAAAGAAGGACGGTTCAATGAGAATGTGTATTGACTACCGGGGGCTGAATAAGCGTACGATCAAGAACAAGTATCCACTTCCAAGAATAGATGATCTCTTCAATCAATTAGTTGGAGCATGTTATTTCTCCAAGATTGATCTCAGATCTGGCTACCATCAGTTGAAGGTTAAAGAAGAAGATGTTCTAAAGATTGCTTTTCGTATATGGTACGGCCACTATGAATTCTTGGTGATGCCATTCGGACTGACGAACGCTCCAGCCGCTTTTATGGATCTAATGAATCGGGTATGTAAGCCTTATCTCGATAAATTTGTCATTGTATTTATCGATGATATACTTATCTATTCCCGGTCCAAAAAGGATCACGCACAACACCTTCGCTTGATTCTGGAGTTGTTGAAGAAAGAAAAGTTGTATGCTAAATTCTCGAAGTGTGAATTCTGGTTGCTGGAAGTTCAGTTTCTGGGGCATGTCGTTTCAGAGAAAGGCATTCAAGTAGATCCGATGAAAGTGGAAGCGATTGAAAGATGGGAACCGCCAAAGACGCCAACCGAAGTACGTAGTTTTCTGGGTCTAGCTGGCTACTATCGGAAATTCATAAAAGTCTTCTCTCGAATCACGACGTCATTGACTAAGCTGACTCGGAAGAATCTAAAGTTTGAATGGAGAGCAGAACAGGATGAAGCATTCAGAATATTGAAAGAGAAACTCTGCAGCGCGCCAATATTAGCATTGCCAGAAGGTTCTGATGATTTTGTTGTCTACAGCGATGCTTCCAAACTAGGATTAGGATGTGTACTTATGCAACGTGGAAAGGTGATGGCTTATGCTTCTCGTCAACTGAAGGACCATGAAAGACAGTATCCTACACATGATATGGAGCTTGCAGCAGTTGTCTTCGCGTTGAAAATTTGGAGACATTACCTTTACGGTTCTAAGTGCCAAATATTTACCGATCATAAGAGTCTGCAACATCTTTTCGATCAGAAGGAATTGAATATGAGGCAAAGAAGATGGCTGGAATTGGTGAATGATTACGACTGTGAAATCTGTTGGTTCCCGTTTTGCTTATACAAGATTGTCAGATCTATTAGTTCGAGTTTATGTTTGATGCGGAAGCGTATTTGATGAACTAACAGATATGTTTGATAGATTTAGAACACACACTATCAAATAAACAGTGAAGAGAATAGATTTATAGCACAAAGACCCACTGTATTTAATATATCAAGAACACTTAGTACAGATTTGACGCTAATTGAGTGTAAGTGTTTTGTGTTGTGTGTTAAGTGATTGTGTAAACTTTTAAAGTGTAAAAACGGTGATTCTTAGGAAGAACTCAACATGAGTCTTCCTTTTATACTACTACAAAAGATCTATTCTAGACAAGAGACTGTTGCTACATGAAAGAAGAGATGGTATCAACAGTTGGAAAACTGCATGCATTAAATGTCGCAGACGTCTATGTTGTGCTAAGCCCTATTAAGTCCACTCAGAGTTTGACACGTGTTGAAGTTGGACAGGGCATGCTACCATACAAGTTGATGAACAGATCCTGGAACAGTAGCAAGATATTTTTTTAACAGTGGTAAGATATTATAAGTATCTTGAGTCTTCAGTGAGGACAACAGAGGCTCTATAAAGTGTTTGCAGAAGTTCTGTGGTCTGGTCCTTTGTAGAGTAGTCTTCACTGGGTTCCTTGTCTTCTGAAGTTGTCTGCAGAGGCTCTGTTATTGGTGACAGAGGTTCTGAGGTCTTGATCTTTTGTAGCGTTCTTCTGTAGTTTCTTCGGTCTTTGATCACTTTTGATCAAACTTCCTTTGCTTCTTCTTAGATGCCCGGCAGAGCTTCTGTTGCACTCAGCAGAGCTTCTGTTGAAGTTCTTCTGTACTTGGCCATTTTCAATACTTCTAATGTTTCAGAATATTGGAGCTAACAATCTCCCCCTAAGTATTGAAAAATAAATTTTGACTTTTTGAATTTTTAGGCTAAGTTAAGATAGACAGAGGTTAAACAATACCTCGAAAGATTATTTCTTTCAATTGGAATTTATGCCAGAGGCATTTACATTTGAGTACATTAAATGAACATAAATAAAACGTTGACAGATGTTCTTTGAAGAGACTCAGATTTTTGCATTTGGGAAGTCGTCGAACTTTCTGTTGTCTTTTCCTACTTCCTTGAGTTCTTCATAGAATTTGAGGCAGAGATTTCTTAAGCCTAGTGTAGCATCAATCTCTTTGATCATCATCAGAGCAGATTCTTCATCCATAAGCTCTGTTGCTTTGTTCTCCTCTAGTATTTTTCTGAACATGTTCAGAGTACGGGTTGTGTACTTCTGACAGTCCATTGTCACAAACAGTTTAAGTTGATCAGCAGGATTCTTGAATACTAACCCGTACCTTGGAGTTTTGATGATCGAATTGTGTATGGCATTTGGTGGGCAGAAATCCTCTGGTGGTCTGATGCTTAGAGTAGTCACGCCTAGATCGATGGCTAGTTGAAAGTCGAGCATGCTGTAGATTAGGAGATTTTCACGCATCGCCTTTCTGAGAACTCGATAAGATCTTTGGTGGCAGTCGTCATTGAAGTTGTCTTTCGTCCATTGCAGAAGGTCAGGTAAGTCATAGGGATTGAGGTTTCGGATATCAGCATCAGAGAATTGATTCTCTGATCTGTCAGACCTTTTGACTTTCCAGATTGTATACATCGTATGAGGATAGGTTCTCATTTTAGAGTATCTACAATAGATTACCTTCTTTATCTTGTGAATGGAGTAAACTTGATTGACCGATTTTGACTTTGTAGAGGTGAAGATGGCATTGAATTCCTCTCTTAGCTTCTGATCTCGGACATGAGCTGGCAGATCGCTCTGGAAGTGCTGTCTGTAGAGATAACTGTAAACATTCTCTTCCATTTGTTCAATGGTTGGAGTAGTTCTTGGAATTGGTCTCCTTAGCTTATCCATTTGTCGAGTGATGTCTGCTACTTTACCTTCTGTTACCTTAGCTGTGGGATCCAGGGTTGGGTTTTCTGATAGAGGTTTCAAGTTGAATGCCCAGTCCTCCTCTTCGGGTTTAGGAGTGATGAAGGCATTAAAGGCACCTTTCATCAACTTCTCTGTAGCAACTGGCATCTTCTTCTTTGGCTCTTCTTCTGTCATTATTCCCTTGCCTTTATCTTTTGGTTTTGAGTTTTCAGAGGTTGGGTTTTGGATTTGTGTGGGTGGAACCTCTGTAGATTTGACGGTTGAAGGTTCTGTGGGTTTTGGGGTTGGATGCTCTGATGTTTTGGTTGTTGCCTCTATAGGTTTTGATACTTCGGGTTGCGAGGTCTCTGTTGGTGAGGAGTCTTCGGGTCTTGGAGGTGGGATGTCAAAACGCTTTGTTGATTGAAAAGCCGATACAAATTCCATTCTGCGAAGAATGAACTTTGCAGAGCGTTTTGGTCTTTGGGGTTTTCAAGCTATGGTTTTGACTCTAGTTTTGCGCGGGATTGGTTGTGAGGTTGGTGTTGGTTCTTTGGATGAGGGTGGAGTTTGTTCTGTGGATGAGGATGCAAGAGTGATTACCTTAGGTTCTTTGGTTGGTGCATCCTCTGCTGAGATAGAGGTGTTTTGCCTCTGTTGTGTTCCTTGTGTTTCCTTCGGGGTTTCTGTTGTAGAGGGTTCTCCAGTTTTCTCTATAGTTTTTGCAGAAGCAGCCTCTGTTGTTTCCTTTGTTCTCTCCCCCTCAGGATGACCAGATGCACCATCATCAAGATCATCCTGCCTTCTTTTAGCAGCAACTTCTGTTCTGCAGGTGTCTTGAGCTGCTTGCCTTGCTGCTTGTTTCTTCATTGTTTCAAAGTAGATTGCGATCGAAGTCTTGAAGGCTTTGGTCGCACTTTTCTCGAATTTTGCAGCGGTTGTTTTGGCAATGTCAGTGGCAGAGGCGATGGCAGCAGCAGCAGAAGTTTCTTTATTTGACTTTATTTTTGCAAGGGCTGTTTTAACTTCTGTGGATAAGGTATCCACTTTGGTATTTAATCCTCTAAGCGCGCCTGAAGTTGAATCTGTAAAAGTCGTGAATGAGCTTTGCAACTTATTCAATGTTTGAGTTACAGAGGTTACAAAGACTTGGAACTCATTCTTCGTAACATGTTCCTCTTGGGTAACCTCTGGAGGAACAAGCCCTTCTCCAGAGTGAGTCCCTGTTCCTGGGACACCTTCTTTCATTCCTGTTTGATCGTTGAGAATGGAAGGATTTACTTCTGATCTTCGAGAAGAAACAAGAGTTTCAGTCTCTACAGAAGTTCTGTGAAGAACAGTGTCCAAATCCACTCCAGAGGTGGGTATCGGAATGTCCTTCTTTTGACTTGGAGACTTGTCTAGAGTCTCTTTGTCTTTGTGCATACTACTTCTCTCTGAAAGAAGTTTTGGCCCTATATTGTGCGTGGCAGAGGAAACAAATTCCTCTGTTGGGTGTTCTAGTGTGATCTGGGGTGATTGATCACGAACTATAGGTGAGTCTCTTTGAGGAGACTCCCTAGGAATGGATTCCCCGGTTTCTGTGGGCGCAGAAGTCGAAAGAGTGACTTCTGGCTGTTTGGTTTGGGTAGGGGTCGAGTTGTGCGACACTTTTTCAATAACTCCTTCTGCAGCTAGACCTGCGGAGTTAGATGTGTGGGTTGCACTAGGAGGGGGTGAGGGATGTGTGCCTTCTTCATCTTCGGCATCTTTTTCTTTTTCATTTTCTTTTCCTCCAGATGTTTCTACCCTATCCTCTAACCTATTTTCAGTAATTTTACCTATTTGGACTTCTTCTTCTGCAGTTTCTTGTCTTGGCAGAAGTGAATCAAGACCCTCTGTGATTGTATGGGTTTGCAGAGGTGGAGGTTGAGGTTGTTCTTTTTCGATTCCCTTTTGTAACTGATTGCAGAGGAGAAGAGAGTTTCTTCTTCTTTGATTTCCTTTTCTTTGGTTTAGGTGCCCCCTCCTCTGTAGATTTTGACTTTCTTTTTCTTTTGGAAGAGGGAGGGGCAGAGTGACCTTGGGTTTGTGGTGGAGATGAGGGTTTTGCAGGGGGTTGTTGGATAGCAGAAGCAGAGGCAAGTGGTTCCTCTGTAGGGGTCTTGGTTTTCTTTCCCTTTTTCTTCTTCTTCTCTCTAGATCCCTCAGAAGACTTCCTCTTTGAAGGATAGAGGTCTTTCCTTATATTTCTGAAGTTCTTCTGGTTGGCCTTGTGTTTAGCCAACTTTATCTTCCATTCTTCCTCTGTTAGTCTCTCTACAACACTACCTCCTATGGGTAATCCTATACGCGGGGGTGTTACAGAACTGGGTTCAGGAGTTCTGTAAACGCGTGTGTACTCACTAACTAGTTCTTTATTACTAGCATAACCTAACATTACCTTTGACAGTGGTCTGCTGTGCGGGTAGCCGTCCTCATGTTCTGTAGGGTTGTTCTTGGACATAGGAAATTGCTTAGGTTTGGGACCGTCCATTGGCCATTTTTGGATAAGGAGTAGGGGTTCGAAAAGTACACTGAGGATTCGCTGGAACTGCAGAGGGGGCAACCAGTTGTGATCAGACACTTTGGCTTTCTGGGAGGCGATTTTTCGATCGATGGTGTTGATGATCTCTTGCATCATTATGGTGGCATAATCTAATGGTAGATCATAGTACACACCATACATGATTGAGAGAATTTGAGGTGAGCTTTGATCGATGCTCCCGATTTTTCCCATGAGGCAACGATTTAGGATGGAGAATAAGGTATTCCACAGAGGGGGTAGTCTTGCTCTGCGGAAATCGTTCCTCTTTTTCAACTGTTGGTTGTACCCTAACATGTGCAGAAAGTCGCCAAGTTCTTCATTTGTTGGTTGGGGGGCATACCTTTTGATTCCCATGAGTCCTCTTGTTGGAAGGCCAAATTCTAATGAGAACATGGTGCGGTTGAACATCAGTTCAAGACTGTTACTTTGGTTAGGTTTAGAAATATAGCCTCTGATCAAATCGGTGTCAGCGTCATAACGGCAAGATTGCCAAAACTGATGTAGGTAACGTACAAGTAATTGTTCAACGGTTTTGCTCAGAAGAGGGTAAAGAAAGTGGTTCTCTAGGATGTTTAGCAGGATGGCATGTTCTTTACCAAAAGCCGTATGAGAAGGAATAAGATAACAATTGTTTGATTTAATGGGAAGGGTTTGCTCGAAATGGTCATTAGAGAAAAATTGTTGCAGGTGGGTAGTGGGTACAAAGGATGCCTCGTCGCCGGAGTCATGTCTGTTGGTATCGGCGGCGGTATGTGAGTTGTGGGAGTGCTCAGAATGTACTGGAGAGAGTGGCGGAGAGTTCATCGGTGAAACGTGAGTAGCTTTGGAACTGGAAGCCATTTGTAAGTTTGAAAGTTCTAGGTTTTCAGAAAGAAATAAGCAAGTTCGCCGGAGAAGATGAGAGAATAGTAAAGTTTTGAAAGTTATTTTTACTTAGGTTTTATACTGTGGTAACGGGTAGAATTTGGAACGGTGAAAATGTGAGAAAGTTAATAAAATTTGAGGTCCGTACTCGAGTTCATTTGGCGTGGAGCAAGTTTCCAGGACGACGTTATATGTACGTCAATGAAAACTCGACATGTCAATAGTGTCAGTGATGACGAGACGTCGTGGGCGGCCATATTAAAAGAAGAGCGCGTGGGTTTAAATTTTCACCACAGAAAAGTTACCGTTAAAAAGTTACCGTTACAGAAGTACCTAAGTGAAAATCTTTACAGAAGCTCTGTGATTTTGAAAAACTTTTATCTTTGTAGATTGTATCTTATGAAAATTGTTTGAAAAACGCAAGGAGAGGATCGATAAATCTTTAGTAGAGAAATAGTCCTACAGAGGTTTTTGGACCTCTGCCAGAGCCAGCAGAGGCTCTGTTACAGGAAATTTCTAATAACTAATAATTTATAAACATTTTTAATCATCCAAGTTTTTGATCAGTTTTAACAATGTATTTAGGACCTATTTGAAAGTTGGTGTCCTAGAAAATTTTAAATCTCAAAGATTTTGTGCAGCAGAAGTCTTTTGAAAGATTTGAGTGATCTACAGAGGTTCTTTGGATGAAAGTACTCTATAGCTTAAGACTTCTGTAGCATTGTGCGAGTAATTGGTTTCCGAGATGACATTCCAAAAGATCGATAGAGGTTAAATTTGCGATCATAGAGCATATTCCTGGCAGAGCTTCTGTTGAGCCCAGCAGAAGCTCTATGACCTCAAATTTCACATAACTCAAATTTTATGAAACTTTTTGATCTTTTGATTTTTGAAATGTTATCTACAGTATATTTAGGACATATTTGACACTTTTTGTCCTAGAAAACTGTTTTCAAAAACCTAAAAGTACGAGATACCAACCTTTTGTTCTTTTAGTTTGGCGAGTGTGATTTCTTCTGTCGCATTCTTAGCTCCCCCTTGACTTATAAATCTCTGTAGATTCAGCAAGGTCTCCTTTTTCGCTCCCCCTTGATCTAACATCCTCTGTAGATCAAGTGTCTTCTTCTGCTCCCCCTTGACCTATGCTTGGTTCAGAATAAGATAAGTTGTGCACAGGACATAGGTCAAGATCATCAGAGGTTCTGTAGAGGTTGTCAGAGGTTCTGAGCAGACCTTACAGAAGTTATGTGATATCAAGAACTATTGTAGATTTAAGAATTTACATACAGAAAATAATAAATAAACAAAAATATTTACATAATATACAGTATCTATGTTATACTTACAGAGGTTTTGGGTACCCATAACCGTATGGGTCCTATTGTATGAAACGCCTTTATGCATTTGTCATACATACCAGAAATGAAAGGCTTTTTGTCTTTTTGAGCATTTTGAACAGGTATAGAGCCTTTCACTATCCAAACCTTTTTCACCTTTTTAAAAGTTTGATTAACTAATTTGTCCAACCTATGATCATGCAAAAATTTCGATGTTGAGGTCTGAAGTTTTGAAAACATATTAGGCTTAAAAGATCCTTCACGATTGAATTTCCTGATCTGTTTAGCAAAAATATTCTTTTTCCTTAAATTTTCCTCAAGCATCTTTTGGAGATTAGATTTGCATCCTTTCTCCAACATGATTTCAGTTGATAAATTAGAGAGTCCTTTTGTTAGTTTGGATATTTCTGTTTTAAAAATCCTTCTCTCTTTTTCAAAGTCATCTTTTTGACTTAAATCTTGAAATCTTTGAACCTTCAACTGTTCAGATTCTTTTCTTTCAGAATCAGATTCTTTCCTTTCTTTTTCAAGGATATTCTGCAATTCTGAGATTTTATAAGTAAGCTTCATCGATTTTGTTTCAAGAACAGTTTTCTACTCTTCATAATTTCCTCTTTCATTGACCACAATCTTTTCAAAATTGAAAATTAGTTTAGACAAGTTTAAACATTTTAGTTCAAGTCTTTTCTTTTCTTCATCTGACAAAGATAAGTTCCTTTTTAGTTCAAGATTTTCACAGTTTAAGTTTTTAACAGATTTTTCAAGTTTAGCAATTTTATCAGAAATAATAAAAATGCTTTTGTTCTTTTCATCTAGTTCTTTTTCAAGAGAAGGAATTATTTCGCGAAAATTTGTGCTGAGTATTGAATAAAAAATTGAGTCAGCATCACCATAAAATTTCATTCTAGATATTTTAAATGAAGTTTTTAACGAAAGAAACAGTTTCTATTATGTTACCAGATCAAATGAATCGAAGATGACAGTAAAACAGAAACTGTTTGAAGGAATGAAGAAGAGGTTAAAAACAGACAACTTCTATCAAAAATCTTTGTAAAAACGAGGATCACTTGATATTGAAAATCAAGCTTTGCTCTGATACCAATTGTTGGTTCCCGTTTTGCTTATACAAGATTGTCAGATCTATTAGTTCGAGTTTATGTTTGATGCGGAAGCGTATTTGAAGAACTAACAGATATGTTTGATAGATTTAGAACACACACTATCAAATAAACAGTGAAGAGAATAGATTTATAGCACAAAGACCCACTGTATTTAATATATCAAGAACACTTAGTACAGATTTGACGCTAATTGAGTGTAAGTGTTTTGTGTTGTGTGTTAAGTGATTGTGTAAACTTTTAAAGTGTAAAAACGGTGATTCTTAGGAAGAACTCAACATGAGTCTTCCTTTTATACTACTACAAAAGATCTATTCTAGACAAGAGATTGTTGCTACAGGAATGAAGAGATGGTATGAACAGTTGGAAAACTGCATGCATTAAATGTCGCAGACGTCTATGTTGTACTAAGCCCTATTGAGTCCACTCAGAGTTTGACACGTGTTGAAGTTGGACAGGGCATGCTACCATACAAGTTGATGAACAGATCCTGGAACAGTAGCAAGATATTTCTTTAACAGTGGTAAGATATTATAAGTATCTTGAGTCTTCAGTGAGGACAACAGAGGCTCTGTAAAGTGTTTGCAGAAGTTCTGCGGTCTGGTCCTTTGTATAGTAGTCTTCACTGGGTTCCTTGTCTTCTGAAGTTGTGTGCAGAGGCTCTGTTATTGGTGACAGAGGTTCTGAGGTCTTGATCTTTTGCAGCGTTCTTCTGTAGTTTCTTCGGTCTTTGATCACTTTTGATCAAACTTCCTTTGCTTCTACTTAGATGCCCAGCAGAGCTTCTGTTGCACTCAGCAGAGCTTCTGTGGAAGTTCTTCTGTACTTGGCCATTTTTCAATACTTCTAATGTTTCAGAATATTGGAGCTAACAAAATCCTTTATTATCCGGGAAAGGCGAACGTGGTAGCAGATGCACCGAGTCGTCAGGAAAGGAGTGGAACAATAAGAGCTATTTCACTACAGGCTGAACTGCTACCGAACATCTTTGACGATTTGCAAAAGTGTCAAATAGAAGCGTTTCAAGAAGAACATCTGAAGTCAGAACGATTAGTGGGGGTATCAGCATTGCTAAAAAAAGATGATCGTGGATTATTATGTTTGGGAAGCAGAATTTGGGTGCCTCGTATGGGTGGGTTACGTGATAGGGTACGACAAGAAGCTCATCAGTCTCGTTTTTCTATTCATCTGGGTACGAACAAGATGTATAAGGATCTGAAACAATTTTATTGGTGGCCGGGGATAAAAAGAAGTATTGCTCAGTATGTGGAAAATTGTGATACTTGTAAGAAAGTGAAGATTGAACATCAAAGGCCGTTTGGTCAGTTACAATGTCTAGAGATACCAATGTGGAAATGGGATCAGATCACTACTGATTTCATTACCAAGCTACCTAGAACTCCGAAATGATTTGATACTATTTGGGTGATTGTTGATAGATTAACGAAGTATGCTCACTTCTTGCCGACAAAAGAAACTGATTCGATGGAACGCTTAGCCAAATTGTACATTGATGAAATAGTAACGCGACATGGAGTGCCAATCTCGATTATTTCTGATCAAGATAGTCGTTTTACTTCTAGATTCTGGAGAAGCTTTCAAAAAGAAAAGGGAACACAGATAAAGTTAAGCACAGCATATCATCCTCAAACGGACGGTCAGAGTGAAAGAACTATCCAGACTTTAGAAGATATGCTTCGGGCATGTATTATTGACTTTGGGGGATCATGGGATAAACATCTACCGCTGATCGAATTTGCTTACAACAACAGTTATCATTCCAGCATACAAGTGGCACCGTTTGAAGTTCTGTATGGTAGAAAATGTCGAACACCTTTATGTTGGAACGAAGTAGGGGAGAAACAGTTAGCAGGGCCAGATATAGTACAGTTAACATCAAATAAGATTACTCAGATTCGGGACAGATTGAAAATGGCTCAAGACAGACAGAAAAGCTATGCTGACCGACGTCGGCAACCGTTAGAGTTTCAAGTTGGAGATTTTGTAATGTTGAAAGTCTCACCATGGAAAGGAGTCATTCGATTTGGAAAGCAAGGTAAACTTAGCCCAAGGTATATTGGACCGTTTGCAATAACGGAAAGGATCGGTGAAGTGGCCTACAGATTGGATCTTCCGTCAGAGTTAAGCAGGATTCACAACGCGTTTCATGTATCGAATCTTCGAAAGTGTTTAGTTGCACCAGATCAGGCCGTCTCTCTACCAGATATACAAGTGGATGAAAAGTTGAATTATGTGGAAGAACCGGAAGCCATTTTAGACAGCAAAGTTTAAATCTTACGTAGTGGGAAGGAGATCAGACAAGTGAAGGTTCAGTGGAGACATCATAGGGGTCAGGATGCTACTTGGGAATCAGAATAAAAAATGAGAACTGAATACCCGTACCTTTTTGCCTAATCGAATTCCGGGACGGAATTCTTTTAAGGGGGAGATGATGTAATACCCCGGGTAAGTTCGTTAGTTAAAAGTTAGTTCTGTTAAATTTATTTAACATTATAATTAATAGTTAGGGTGAATTTGGGATAAATTAGGGGTTAAGGGTATTTTGAGTCATTAGTGGATAGTTTAAGGTTTAAAGGGTAAATTTAATTTAGATATTATCCTTGAGAATTCAGATAACATCACAACAGAAAATATCAGCAAAAGTAGTGTGTGTGTGTTTGGAGAAGAAAAGAAGAAGGAAGAAAGTTAAAAAGCTAGGGATTCAAATTGGTGCATTTGGAAGTGAAATTAAGGTATGTGGCTTGGTAATTTATTCTTGTAATTGCTATTCAATGGTTTCTATCGGAGTAGAATAAACGATTTCACATCTGAGATTGATTCAGTCGATTTCTGGGCTGAAATGATGTAAACCGACAGAGGTTTCTGGACACCTTGAATGTGTCCGGATGGGTTGGTTGGTAGTGTCCGGGTAATTAGCTGGTGGTGTCCGGATGGTGTTCTAAGGTGTCCGGACGAGTCAATATCCGGGTAAGTCTCTTTTTCTATAGTTCCGGATGAGTTAAGATACCGTATGCTGTCCAGATTATCTTGGTGTTCGAATGACGTCCTGATTGTATAGGTCGTCCGGAAAAGTTCTATTATTCGGATTAGTCACGCTGTCCGGAAAAGTTGTGTTGTCCGGATAAATTGAGATATCCGGATACTTTTGCTGTTTGGTCATTTTGGAGAATTTAAACACTTTTGAGTATTCAGTAACCTGTGTTTTGTTAATTCTTAGATAGAATATGAATGAGGGCTAAAATACTATGGAATTGACTTATGTTCGGGCTTGGGGAAGACAATTGAGGATAAGAGTTAGATAGAGTTATCTAAAGTTTTTAGTCCTAGCAAGCCCTATGTGTTCAAAGTGGTAAAGCAATACTTGTATATGATTGTTTCAGATTCTGTGAAATTGAAGTGAAGCTAGATTGTTTGAGAAAAGCTTGGAGAACGTTTTGATAAGACAAACAGGTGAGTTTTACTTCAAAATATTTTAACTGGAATACATATATGTGTGGAATGGATATATGATTAAGGTGTGAATATTTTGTGTTTATAATATAGTAAGATATTATCTTCCTATCTGTATTACACTACACAAGTGCACATTAGTCGGGTTCCGGTGTGCGGACCGGTGGGTAGTCGGGTTCCGGTGTGCGGACCGGTGCGTAGCCGGGTTCCGGTGTGCGAACCGGTAACGTTGATTTTTTATTAATTGGCTTGCTACCAATTAGTATGGCCAGTTGTGGGGGAATAAGGTGGGATGAGATGTACGAGTCTTGAATGGTATTGGTATACGTGTAGTATATAGATGTATATGAAAAGTTTTATATAAATGATTTTGATACAAAGGTTTACTAAACTGACAGGGATTTCCTCACTAGACCATTAGGTCTAGCCCTCATTTCTGTTTAAAAAATATGTATTCCAGGTGGCGGATCGGGTAAGACCAAGTAAATAGGACCCTTGATGGATAGCTTTTGTGAAGATGTTGATTATGAAGTTATGGATGTATTTTGTACTTATGACTTTGTTATTAGTCAGCATGTAATTTAATTTGCAAAAAGTTTGTACTAATTTACTTATTATGCTTTGCAAGACTATGGGACCGAGTGTGAAACTCGATGTATCTTTTGATCATTTTGTAATATAAAATGTATGTTATTTGTATTTATGGAAACCGGGATGCTACATTTGCTTAGCTGTGGCAGAGCGTACCACTGAACTTTCCAACAGCTCTTCAAGATGAGCTGAGGAGTCTTCAGCATGTAAATGCTAGGGGGTTGCTCCTTTGTTTTCTTGATTCTTTTGGAACCAAGTTGGGTAGTAGATTGTTTCCTTTTTCTAGATGGAGTGGAGGTTGCAGCTGGGGTATCAACGGTGGGTATTTCCACTGAATGAGCCACAGAAGTAGAAGAAGGAGGATTGAGAATAGATAAGAGAGTAGAGAGATGTACCTCGTTTGGCAGGGGCTTGAAGTCGAGCACCTTAGGGCCAACCTGAGAGAGTTTCAGGTCTCCTACTTTTGGGTAGTTATCCTTCAGGCTGGTTTGGAAGACGGCGCTGAGGAATCTTGGGTATGGAACCCATGAAGGTCGATCAGCAAAATCTACTCTGAGCGCAAGATCGTCGTAGATTATCGAGGCCCAGTCAACATGGAGACCCTTCAGCAATGCATAGCCCATGGCTTGCTGAGGTTGAGCAGCTTGATCAGAGGATCCACTCTTCGCTGTCATGCAGCTTATTAGGTGTGTGAAGATGAAGTTCATCTCGCTGGGCATCTTTGACTTCTTGATTGCAGTCAGTTTCTTCTCAGCTTTTTCATCTCTCCCTTGATCCCATACGTACTTCATTGCATCAAAGAATGCAATGAGTGTTTCTCTATCAGCATGTCTATTGGGATCAGGGAAAGGAACAAATGGTTTGTCTTTGGCGGCAACAGGGAGATTCAGTGCTTTCCGAATGATGGCAGGGTTGATTTTGATGGTGCCAAAATCAGTGTCACAGAGGATGACATCAAGTAGTTTGGTAGGGTCTTTGGATGATGGTAGCTGAGTGTGTCGGGCGGTATACCAAAATTGAGATAATAGTAACTGATGTGAAGGGGGTGTTATGGTCAAGGCTGTAGAGAGGCAACAGGTTTTCAGAAAATTCATAATGTCGTCTAGATGCTTGACTTGTTTCTTCGGAGGAAAATCGAAGAGCGCATGGAGGTTGTTTGATTTTGTAAAAGAGACCTCCTTAAGTTTGAACTTGACCTGAGGAGCCTTGGTGATTTCAAGTTCCTCAGCCGCAGTAGTGTTCTCAGCAGTAGGAATATATGTAGAAGATGCCATTTCTGTTAAATATGAACATAGATAAAGAATACAGTCTTAATATGGAAAGATTTTCCAATAAGATGTGTTTGAATTTTGTCCATTTCATTCAGCCAAAAATCCCTTTGAGAAAGATTAGGGTTTTTTTTTCTTGTTTTGAGAAAGAGTTACAAAACGTAGAGATTATGTGTTTTCCAGTTTTCATTTGAAGAAGGAATTCTGGAAAAACATATGAAGAACAAGTTTACAAGTTTTGATATAAACTTGAAGAACAACCATGAAGGTTGTATTCATAAAATCATGAACAGAAAATGATTTCATTTTAAAAAAGTTCTTTTGTTTGATCTGTTAAAAACAAAGAATAAGATCATAAACAAGTAATGTAGGTAAATAACAAGAGTATTAACCTGGTTCGTCAAGGAAGAAGAAGATGAACAGTTTCTGTAAATTTTGAGAGCTCAAAATGCAACAGTAAATCTTTTTCTTGCTTGGAGGAGAAGTTTTTCGCGTAAATAGAAAAATATAAACCCAAAATGGTTTATATAGAGAGAGTAGACAGAGAGAAAAACTCGAGCGGGAAAGTTTTTCATCATGACACGGACACGTGTTTGCATTTGATTGGAAGGTAAACGAAACGCGCAATCGTGTGTCAGAAAAAGAACGTGCCAGGGCTTATCCGTTGTGATGACGTCACTACTGTCCTTTCATATTTTAGGATGTCTCTGAGGTTTTGAAAACTCAGGGACACTTTTGAAAATATGAAGCACTGAATAGAAATATCAGTGTTGGTTTAAGAAATTTCAAAGTATCGCTGTTAAGGAAGGGATATTCAGCGATGCAATTTGTTTTGAAATCTTACATTCACATGCGAACGTCAGCGAGTAAGAGAGAAAACATACCTTGACATCAGCGAATCAATTATGTTCAGAGAGAGAATGATAGAATGGGTTATACAAGTTGATTTTATCCTATCACTGATCAAATGTGAACCGCTGAAGATTTTACTCTTCAAAGTTCAACATTCCAAGCTCGCTGATGAGAAAGTTGAATCTTGTCTCATCAAGAGGTTTGGTGAACAGATCAGCTAACTGATAGTCAGTTGGGATAAAATGAAGTTCTTTATCACCATTCATCACATGATCTCTGATAAAATGATACCTGATTTCGATGTGTTTTGTCTTTGAGTGTAGCACTGGATTGTTGGCTATAGCGATGGCACTTGTGCTGTCGCAATAGATTGGAATTTTCGACAACAGCTTCCAGCGGCTACATACTCAGCTTCAGCAGTTGAGGTGGACACTGAGTTTTGCTTTTTACTTGTCCAACTCACCAGCTTTCCACCCACGAGCTGACATCCTCCTGTGGTGCTTTTCCTATCCAATTTGGAACCTGCAAAATCACTATCTGAATAGGCGATTAGATCAAACCCTGAGTCTTTGGGATAACAAAGACCTAGGTTCATAGTACCCTTAACGTAACGAAAGATTCGCTTTACAGCGATCATATGAGATTCCTTAGGTTCAGCTTGATATCGTGCACACAAACAGGTTGCGTACATAATATCGGGTCGGCTAGCTGTAAGATACAAGAGATAGCCGATCATCCCACGGTATAGGGTGACATTAACAGGTATTCCATTTGAATCCTTGTCTAGTGTCAGCGGTGGTGCCATAGGGGTTTTCATAGCTGAACTCTGAGTTAAATCGAATTTCTTCAGCATATCTTTAACATACTTTCCCTGATTAATGAAAGTTCCTTTTTCATTTTTCTTTATCTGAAGACCAAGGAAATATGTTAGCTCACCCATCATACTCATTTTATACTCTTCTTTCATTCTATCAGCGAAACGAGTACAAAGGTCAGGGTTAGTAGAACCAAATATAATGTCATCAACATATATCTGAACAAGAATGATATGACCTTTCACTATTCTGAAAAATAGAGTTTTGTCGATTTTACCTCGCTCAAATTGTTCAATTAGGAGATAAGAGGATAGAGTGTCATACCATGCACGTGGAGCTTGCTTTAAGCCATAAAGTGCCTTATCCAGATTATAAACATAACCTGGACGCTTAGGATCTGAGAATCCCAGAGGTATGCTAAGAATAGACGAATAGATTCTAATCTTGCTACAGGAGCAAATGTTTCGTCGTAATCTATGCCTTCCTCTTGTCTGTATCCCTGAGCAACAAGTCAAGCCTTGTTGCGGGTTACAGTTCCATGTTCGTCCAACTTGTTTCGATAGACCCATTTAGTGCCTATCACTGTCTTGTCAGTTGGTCTTCGAACAAGTTTCCAA
Source organism: Saussurea involucrata (assembly GCA_033807775.1). Taxonomy (NCBI): domain Eukaryota; kingdom Viridiplantae; phylum Streptophyta; class Magnoliopsida; order Asterales; family Asteraceae; genus Saussurea; species Saussurea involucrata. The sequence continues at coordinate 246,671,075 of CM066321.1, read as the reverse complement.
ACTTTGTTTCTTTCGAATTCAGTCAGCTCTTCTTGCATGGCGTTGACCCAGTTTGGATCTTTGAGGGCATCATCTGTTTTCTTTGGTTCAATCAGAGAAATAAAGTTAACAAATAAACAAATATTACCTGCACTTCGTCGAGTCTGAACACCAGCGTTTGGATCACCAAGAATTTGAACAATTGGGTGATTTACAGTCCATCGCTGAGCAGGAGCATAAGTCGCTGACTCAAATTGAACTGGAGGAGCTGAAGATGAAGCTTCAGCAACTTCTGGAATATCAGCCAAGAGAGGAGTAGGTGCAGATGTCATCTCATTCACTTATTGCTGAGAAGTAGATGGAATGTCTGAGACATTTGGTTCAGAAGCAGGTATAGTGTTTAAAGGAACTGCTGAAACCCATGATGTTTCAGCTTCACTATTCTGCATGTTTGGGCTGATAGTAGGACTATCATCTTCAACTGTATGAGTATGATGAGTGGGAATATCTTCTGAATCACCAAGATGAGAAAACATCCATTGATTCAGTTCTTCAGTATCAGCAGACGGTTTAGAGTTTGCTAAACGGGATTCGTCAAAAGTGACGTGAATAGTTTCTTCAACAGTTTGTCTTCTTCGATTGAAGACTCTGAAGGCTTTGGAGATTGAAGAATATCCAAGAAAGATTCCATCATCAGCCTTAGGATCAAACTTTCCAAGGGCATCTTTGTTGTTCAGTATGAAACACTGACATCCAAAGATGTGAAGATAGCTAATTGAAGGCTTTCTCCCATGAAAAAGTTCATAGGTTGTTTTATTAAATCTTTTGACTATCAGCGACCTGTTTTGCGTAAAACAAGCAGTGTTGACATCTTCTGCCCAAAACTGAGTAGACAGGTGAGAATCGCTGAGCATTGAACGTGCAGCTTCAATAGTAGTTCTATTTCTTCTTTCAGTGACTCCGTTTTGTTGCAGTGTTCTCACTGAAGAAAAGTTATGAGAAATACCCTTACTCTCAAAGAAGGAATCAAGAGAACTGTTTTTTAATTCAGTCCCATGATCACTCCTTATTGAGCGAACGGTCAAGTTGTTCAGGGTTTCCATCTTCCGAACAAAGGTGATGAGTTCTTCAGGGGTGTCACTCTTAGAACGGAGAAACGTAACCCATGTATAGCGTGAGAATTCATCAACTATGACCAGCGTATATTTCTTTCCAGCGATGGATTGTTTGTTAACAGGGCCAAATAAATCCATATGGAGAAGTTGTAGAGGAGATGATACTGAGGAAACTTGCTTTGACTTAAAGCTTGCTTTGGTCTGCTTGCCTTTCTCACACGCTGAACATAAGGACTCGTTGGCGTATGAGTGCTGAGGTAGACCAGTGACTAACTCTTTTGAAGAAAGAGTGTTTAGTGTCTTGAAGTTTAGATGAGAGAGCCTCTTATGCTATAGCCAGTTGACATCAGATGAGGCTTTTGAGAAGAAACAAGAGTTCTCAGTGGTTGTTGAGTCCATGTTTATTACATAAACATTTTCCAAACGATAACCGCTGAGAGCTATCTTCTCCTTTTTGTCAGCGACAAAGCAGGATTCTTTAGTAAAGATTACTTTGTTATCCTTGTCGCAAAGCTGACTGATGCTTAGAAGATTATGCTTCAGCCCTTCAACATATGCGACTCTTCTGAAGGTTGTTGTACCATTAGATAGGATACCAAACCCTCGTGTATGTCCTTTTTCGTTTCCACCGAAAGTTACAGAGGGACCCTTCTCTTCCTTGTATTCAGAGAGCAGGCTTTTCTTTCCAGTCATGTGTCTAGAGCATCCTCTATCGAGATACCAGATACCCTTCTTAACCTGCATTGCAAAGGAAGATTAGTTTTTCTTGGGTACCCACTTAACCATGTGTACACACTTGTCAGTGGGGTTGGAAGAAGAGGTGGAAGGTTCAACAGTCTTCGCAGCATTTGAAGATTCAGCTTTGTCAGTCTTCACTTTGGTTAATTTCTTAACCTCGGTGGTCTTCTTTGCCTTGGGGGCAATGATCTTCACCTTAGCTATCTTTTCAGCTTTGGTGGGTGTGGGGCACTTACTAGCAATATGATCAGTAAGTCCAAATTGATAACATTTCCTATAACTAAAAATAGTTCTAGGACCATTTCCATGCTGAGCTTTTGATTTTGAATTAGAAGGACCAGCACCAAGTAGGCTATTGGCTTTGTAACCAAGAATTTCCACTTTGATTCTAGGAGTAGATCGCTGAATAGATCCACGCTGAATAAATTCAGAGATCTTATTCTTTGAATCAGAGGCATGAGGTACCCTTCTGAGGATTTTGGTTAAAAGCAATTCCGTTACCTTTGTTTTTAAAGACTGAGGTAGGTTTTGGATAAATAACGTTTTCTTTACTTTTAGAGGTTAAGGTAGAGATTTCCTCAGGGATAGGCGGTTTAGAAGAGGAACACTTGGAGGATGAAGTATCAGCGACTAAGGATACGAAAGTTCCAAATAAGAGCATGGATCGATCAGTGGTTGGTTCTAGAGTATCAGCTTTGTAACCAAGACCACGTTTATCACTCAGGGGAATCTGAGACTTAATTATCTCAGTGATCTTTGTTGAGGAATTATACCATCCATCAACAGTAGCTTTTTCAGCTTTTAATGCAGCGATAGCTTCTTCGCGCTCGATTTTGACTAGCTGATTTAGGTGAACTTGATCTTTAAAATCTTCTTCAATTTTAGAAAGATTTTCTATTTGAAGGTGACAGTTTTTAAGCTGTTCAGCGAGATCAAGGTTTTGATTTTCAACTATTGTTTTGCCATTCATGGCTTCATATAAACTTCTAGTCAAGAGATCGATCTTTCGAAGACTATCAGCTTCATCAATATTTGCAATATTGGTAAAGAGGGAATGTGATACCTGAGTTGCAGAGGTTGAAGTAGAGGGAATGTCAGAATTGTCTTCCTCATCTTCAAGTTTGGCCATGAGACATAGATTGGCTTCATCATCATCTTCAGAGTCAGATGATTCTTCTTCGTCAGAGGCATCCCAATCATAGTCAGCCATGAGGCCTTTGCCTTTCTTCTTAATGGTTTTCAGCTTTGCATACCTTTCTTTCAGCTTTTTATATTTTTCATCTATATTCCTGGGAATAAAGTTTTTCTTGGGAAAAGCTGAGGGTCTAGAGACTTTCCTTTACCTGCACTCGCTAGCAAAATGTCCTATCTTTTCACAGTTATAGCAAGTAGCAGTACCCTTATCAACAGGGGTTGATGATCTTGGCTTGTTAGTAATAGAAAGAGGTTTATTCTTCTTGAAATTACTCTTTCTAGCAAATCTCCTAAACTTATTAGCCAGGAATGCTAGAGTTTCATCATTATCTGAAACGTCAGAGTCTGATGATCTTTCAGAGTTAGTTTCCAACTCAGTGACAGTGATAGTCGATCGCTGAGTGGAAGGTGACTCTGAGATTAAAGCAACAAGGGTGCTTTTGGAATCTTTTACAAGATTCTTCTTAAGATGACTCGATTGCTCATGATTCAGCATCGTGCCATATAAGGTAGAAAGGGTCATTGATTTTAGATCCTTTGACAGCTTGAGACACATAGAATAATTGTCCCAGCTTTCAGGTAAACATTCTAAGAACTTTGTCAGTACTTCAAAGTTAGAATATTCCTTACCAACAGTTTTTAGATCTATTATTAAGCAGTTAAAACGTTGGTGTACTTCAGAGAGAGTTTCATTCTTACCACAAATGAAACTTTCATACTGTCTTACCAGGTTGATCTTTCGAGAGTCCTGGACTTCAGAAGTACCTTCATACTGAACACAAATTGTGTCCCACATGGCTTTTGAGGTTTCCAGGTTCATGACTGAATGGTAGACTTCGTCAGGAAGAGCCATGGAGAGTATGTATCTGGCTTTGGTGTCGATAGCCACTTTCTTCTTATCTTCATCACTCCACATATGAATTTCCTTAGGAATCATCCTTTCTGGAATAGCAGGTCTATTCTCAGCGGCTGGAACTGCAGCATCAATTCTTACAGGAATATATGGGCCGTTTTCAAGATAATAAGGCATAGTAGAGTCTACACCTTCTAAGAAGAGAATCATCCTATTTTTCCATAGATTAAAATGATCTCTGGAGAATCTAGGGGGTTTTGCAAGAGAACCGTTGTCAATATAGTTTGTGTTTGTGTTGGTAACCATTTTAAGAAATAGCTAGGAAGAGAAATCTTAGTATAGATCAGATCTTGTTTATGAGATTAAACAAATCCGCTTTGATACCACTTGTTGGTCCCGAAGGGCTATACAAGTTTGTAGAAGGGGGGGGGGGGTTGAATACAAACACACGTTTTTACTTTTCTAAATTGTTTATTGATAAATCAAGACAATTTACAACTAGTTGCGGAACAAGATTAATGATAAACCTAATCTTAACAAGTCTTGAGAAACACTAAGTTTCTTGCACTAGAAAGAGTTAAAGAAATTACGAATAATAACTTAACAATAAGAAATAAGAAGATGGTCCGAGCACACTTCAAAACTGAAGTAAGGATCTTCTTATATACTGCATGCATTTAATGCATGGCAGTATGGCTTTACACGTGGCAGCAGCTGAGTGGTTGCATGTCATTGACCTTTGTAGACAACCTTAGTAGCCGCATGGTGCACAGTGTAGAATCAGAGTTGTTGTACGATTACAGACAAAAGGGATGTCCGTTCTGACAGTTCGTATGGAGACGTGCAAGGGAGGTAAGACAATAGTAACATACAGGGAGACTTCATGATCAGCTTTCGTTGAGTCAGATCTTTATCAGTGAATGATAAAGTTTAGCGATTGCTGAAGTCTTCTACTTGATACTTCACGTTGAATGGACAGGTCTTGCTTCGCTGATATCCGCATCAGTTCATGAGTAGACTTGTCGCTGGTTCTTGAGCTTGATCTTCGACTTCAGCGTAGAACTTTGGTTGACGTGAAACTTGTCTTCAGGGATCATAAGTAAACAACTAACTTATCAGCGATCATCTCATAAACTGAACAGGCTCAGAGCTATAAGATGATGAACAGTGTTCGCTGAATATCTAATCTAAAGAGTGAGAGTTCCTATCAGCGGTACTGTAAAGTCTTAGTACTTATCAGCGATAGTGAAACTCTGATACATATTGTTTACTTACAATTTTCACTAAGTGTTTAAGAGAGGGTCATTATCAAATCACTGAGGGTTTGGATCAACACAGAGGGAAGCGATTCTCTCCCCTTCAACAAAGAGCAAAACCTCTGCCACCACTCCCAAGAAGAAGAAGAAGAAGAAGAAGAAAACCCACAAGAAAACTACAGAGGGCACCTCTACCTATGCTGCTCAACTATCCCCTCCTCATGCAACAGAGGTTGGATCATCTGCACCTCCCCCTCCTCCAAAAGAAAAGAAGAAAAGAAAACATAACTCTTCAGAGGAGGGTGCCCCACAGCCAAAAAGGAAAAAGAGCAAGAAGAAGACCAAGAAACCTCACACCCCTCTGCGGACCATCGCAGAAGATGTAGAAATGGTCGAAGAAACCATTGAACAACCTCTGCAATCCCCTTCACCCATCAACTATGCAGAAGATCAGGGTGATTTTTCTCTCTTTCTCCAACAACCCGGGATTGCACACTCTTTGGACCCCTCTGGATGGACTGCAGAAGCTCTATCTAATCATTCAACAGAAGCACCAGACTTCAGAATCTCTTCTGACTTGGATGATGATGACCAAACACCACAGAATAATCAGTCTAAAACTCCAGAATTACTACAGAACCCCTTCACTCAACCTGGATTTGATATGCAAAGGGCAAGCCCAGAAGAAGAGGTAGTTGCAGAAGACCATCAGATGGACACCATGTTAGGAGATCCAACAGAGGAAATGGTTGAAACTAGAGGTACTAGGGTAGAAGTCTTAGAGGTTGATTCTGATAAAGAGGAAGCAGACCAAATAAGAAAAGGTCTTTATCATCCACATATCATGCAACTAATTGGGACTCATTCTTGCTATGATGACCTAGGGAAAAGCCCAGAAGTCAGGGTAGAAGCACCAAGCCATAGGGTAGCAACAGAGGTTGAGACCCTAGATGGAGAAAAAGTGCTAGGATGCCCAACAGAAGCAAAAGCAAGAAAAGATGCCTGGAATAGTAGAGGCACACAACCCCAACCAAATCCCAGTGCAACCTACATTTATATTACCGCCAGTCTAGTGGCAGAAGGTAATATTGAACAAGAGCAGCACGGCTCGACCCCAACCCAAACTGACCGGGCAGAGGTAACTCTTTCTACCTCTGTGCCAATCTTAGCCGGGGAAACAATTCCAGGGGAGTCCTCTCAAAAGGACTTATCCTTAGTTCGTGGTCCATCTCCCAGACCACAATCGCCAAACTAACAGAGGAATTTGTTTCCTCTGCCACGCACACTACTATAGGTCCAAAAAGCTCTTCAGATGTGCTTAGAGTGCACAAAGATGGAGAGACTGTAGACAAGTCTCCGAGTCAACAGAAGGATACTCTTGTCCTCACCTCTGGAGTGGATCAAGACAATGTCCTTCTCAGAACCTCTATAGAGTCTGAAGCTGATAAAGCCTCTGCTTAAGGATTAGAGGGAAATCCTTCCGTCCTCAACATCAATACAGGGACGAAAGAAGGTGTTCCAGGAACGGGAACTCACTCTGGGGACGAATGTGTTCCCCTAGAGGTTACACAAAGTCCACATGTATCAAGGGATGAGTTCCAAACCCTTGTCACCTCTGTGGACAATACCTTAAAAGAGTTGAAAAGCTCTTTTAATTCTTTTGCAGATACTACATCCAGGGCACTCACAAACCTGAACACCAAAATGGACAACCTGTCCACTGAGGTGAAAAATGCCTTAGCCCAGATACAGGCAACTGCTACGACCTCTGCCACATCTGCTGCTGCTGAGTTTGAGAAGGCTACAACCTCTGCCTTCCAAACTTCTATCAAATATCTCTTAGCTCAACTCAAAGATCAAGCATCCACCCCCAAGGGCCTTACTCCTGAAGATTTAAAGAAGGCACTCGACAAAGTTCAAGAGCAAACAACAGAAGCAACTCTGGCAGTGAAGCCCTCAGATTATATGACCAGAGCTCAGCTCACAGAACTTGGCCAAGGAGTGATCGATCAAGTAACAGAGCTCATTAGAGCCTTCACAGTTGCGAACGCAAATTATGTCAAAGACTTCAGGGAAAGCGTCGGCAGAATGCGCTATAACACATAAGTAGAGCTCCAAACTCTTCTTGGTCTCTGTGACGATGTATGTGCAAAACTGATAGCTGCAGGTGCCACTCCTCCAAAGAAACCAGAGGAATCTTGCAGAGCATAGGGTACACAAGATAAGGGTCAGGATGACTCTGATGATGACTCTAATAGTCCATCAGATCATCCTAAGGGAGAGAATCAAGGGCAGAAACAAAGGGAAAAAGCTGCAAGCAGAGGTATACAAGCTCCACCGGTATCCGCATAACCTATATCTCAAGCACCTCCAACTCAAAACCCAAGGAGGAACACAACAACAGTTCACAGAGGCAATAACCACCTCTGTGGAATTCCCCTCTGTATTCGGAGAAGATGTACAAACCCAAGAGAACTTCCAAATTCTGACATCTTCTGAAGAAGAACTACCTTCCCCAACACCTAAAACCAACCGAAGAATCAAAACCATTGCTCAAAAACCGAGAAAATATCTGAGCAAAACACCCGAAGCCTCTCCAACAGAACCCAAATCACCAATCAAGCCCTCTGAAACTCAAGTGTCAAATCCAACAGAGGCAACCCCCACAGAACCTCCTACAACCAAACCCTCTGAAGCTCAAATGCCAAAATCCACAGAGGAAACCCCATCTCTACAAGCAAACAAACCAATGGCTAAAGACAAAGGCAAAGGGATTATGATAGAGGAACCGCAGAAGAAAAAGGCCAAGCATCAACCTCCGATAGAAAAACTGATGAAGAGCTCTTTCGATGCTTATGTTACACCAAAACCAGAAGAAGAAGACTGGGCTTTAGGTGCCACCCCTCTGTCAAACATACCTGTTCTGGATCCAAAGAAAAAACTCACAGAGGATCGAGTGGAAGAAATTAAGAAGAAAATGGATGCTCTGCGCAGACCCATGCCTCCAGTTGGTGCACCTCCACCTCAAATGGAATAAGTGGTGTACAGGTATCTCTACAACAGAACTGCCAGAGATCCAATGCCACCAATGGTCCAAGATCCCGAACTTGTTGCTGACCTCGAAAACATATTCACAAGAACAAAACCCAAGCCAAAACACGAAGTTTTCTCAATCGAAAAAATCGACAAGGTCATATACTGTAAGTTTTCTCAAACCAGAACTACACCTAAGGTTTCCTATAACATATACAAGGTCAGAAGGGAGAACAGAACCATGAATCAATTCTCGGATGCTGATCTGAGAAATCTAAATCCCTACGACCTACCCGACCTTCTGCTCTGGACAAAAGAGAACTTCACAACAGATGCACATCGAAGGGCATATAGGGTAATAAGGAAAGCCATGCGTGAGAAACTTCTCCTTGTCGACTTCCAATTAGCATGAGATCTCGGAGTAAGAAACCTCGCACTCCGACCACCACAAGAAAACTGCCCATCCTCTGCCATACCAAACTCAATCATTACATCTCCAAGAGTTGGGCTAGTTTATCAAGATCCTGCTGGGAAGTCAAGATTGTTCGTAGAAATGGACTGTCAGAAGTATGCAACAAATACTTTGACAGAGTTCAGAGTAAGCCTCGTGGAGCACAGAGGAACAGAGAAAATGGATCGGGTTAATGCAGATAGACTGATAGAAGTCATCGATTCAACAATCAACTTCCGAAACCTCTGCATCAGCTTCTATCACGAGCTTAAGGAATTAGGATTCGACAACAGAAGCTTCAACGACTTCAAAGACGCCAAAGTATGATATCCTGTACCAACATCTGTTATTTTTACCTTCATCATGTAATCAAATGTAAGTGTCTCTGGCACATCTTTTATGAAAGAAAAATATCAACAGAGGTGAAATACCTCCTGTCTTGTTCTTAGTCTACAAAACCTTGCATGTTTCAAATTTTTATTTTCCAATACTTAGGGGGAGATTGTTAGCTCCAATCTTTATGATAAATAGAAGTATTGGAAAAATAGACTAAGTATTGACACCAACAGAGGCTCTGCCGAGTAGCCGAGTAACCGAGAAGACAGAAGTCTTCGACAGAGGCTCTGTCGGGTTAATCAAGAAAACCAAAGTGAAGAAACAACAGAAGACTCTTCTAAGCGGACAAGGCCACAGAGCTTCTGTCATACTTGATAGAGCTTCTGTGGTAAAAAGAAGATCTACGCAAAAGATCTAAACAAGGACGAACATGCTTCTTACAATATCTGCCATTCGAAGGTTCTGAAGATCAATCGTACAAAGGTGTGACCTGACAACTCCACGTGTCAAACTCTGATAGGTTTACGCCTAAAGCTGAATACGGAGCATTTATTGAACGTTGTATCTGCAACAGTTCCAGAATAGTGTTTTGTACCTTCCAGCTACTATTCCTCAACAGTGTCTTTGTACCTTCAGTCCTTATTGTCCCCTTTAGAAGTAGTATAAATAGAAGGTTCATGTGAACTATTCTATTAAGCTTTTGACACAACACACACACCTTTTTAGCAGTTTCTTGTCAAACCTTTCGGTGTTCTTGGTGTTCTTATTATATCAAATACAGTGAATCATTGAGCTATTTATCTGTGTTATTTACACTTCATATATTTTATATTGTGTGTTATTCTACATCATTATATCTGTTAGTTCGTTAAAACGCTTCCGCATTATATATTGTTTGAACTAATTAGATAAAATCATCATTGTTAAGCAAAACAGGAACCAACATATATGTATACCTAAGCGATGTTTAAATGCATTTTATGCTATGAGGTCCGTTATTTATGGGTCTAATGAATTTTGAGCATTTGCTCGGTGTTGACTTTCAGGGATTCTTGGGGACATTTTGTCCGAGTTTGATGGCTCAATAGGGAGTCTTATTTATGGTTTGCATTTATTGCAATTTGATGCATTTTATTGCATATTATTAATATTTACATACTCGGGTGCTTTAGTCATGCCGGGATGCGCATGTTATTGTAGACTGTGTTGCATTGGATCCATAGGCATCTAAGTCAGTCTTTAATTGATGGTCTATTTCTTTGTGCACGAGGAGTGGACTATTGGAACACATGGTTTTATGCGGTAGGCCGTTCGGGGCCACTAGCGAGTAGGCAATGGGGGACATTGGAGTCCTTGAGGTGTAACTCGTCTAGACTGGATAGACAATGTGGTCCTATAAGTCCTTGAGGTGTAACTCGACGGAGTAGGCAATAAAGGCATGGGAAAGGTTTGAGGTTGTGATGTCTTTATGGCATGGAAACTAAAACCGGGACTTGAGGTGTAATCCAGTAACATCATAAGTGACCTAACTTTGTGTGTGCCCGTCACTTTCGATGGAATCGGGTCTCCCCCGTCATCGAAAGGTGTTATTTTTGGGTATTTACTTTTATCCATATTTTCGGTGACACATTTTACTTATATGAAATGTTTTCATGGTTTATTGGCGGAGTTCTATGTCTCATCCTTATTGGATGTTTTGAATATTGGAGTTTTACTCACGTTTACATTACTTGGGAGTTTATAATATCCACGTTTTATTATCGTTGGTCTTGTACGATTGACTGCAATTTGATGACTTTAATATTGGGTTCCCCTCCATGTATATTAAAGTTTAAATGAAGCATGTCATTTCCATATTTATGGTATTTGGATTTCATTACAATTTACGTTCGCGTGAGTGTTGGTTCGTAACATGTTTTCGACGAAGTATTATATTTATATGGAGTGTTCTTCCATGAATTTTGGGTTGAGTATTATGTCGTCAACCGTATTTGAAGGTTTTGCATAATGAAGATTTATTCACGTGTTGAGTGAGATTGGATTGGAATTCATGTTGGAAAACGCTATTCACATTTTGGGAACCTCTCATAGATTTTGTGTGCGTTGGAAAATGAGTCATTTACATCCTCCTCATAAACTCTTTTGGAAATCATGATTTATGTCGCAATCTTTCATTCAATGAATTATTTAAATCATGTTATAAACTCTTGAGCTCACTAGGCGTTAGCCTAACACTTTTTATTTGTCGGCATGTGCAACAGGTTCAGGTTGGGAGTAGTTCTAGTAACACTGTGAAAGGTCGTGTGCTAGTAAAGTGCTCGAGAGGTGAATAGCTTAAGTGAAGACTTCCGCATTCATCCTTGGGATTAGCAACTTGTACTTGGGTTAAGTAACACCCGATGTGGTTATAGTCTTTGTAATAAAATTTGGGTTATAACTTGTAGAGGTTAATCATGGACTTTAAATTGAGGTATTTCCCGCCTCAGTTCATAGGGAGAAATTCTATTATTTTTGATGTATTATCGAAATTTTTATTTAGTTGTTTTTTCCCAATTCGAGGGAGTTACAAAAATGGCATCGTATGTAACAATTTACCCGGTAAGCGCTAACCGTGGTAAGAGCCGTCACTCTCACTTACCGGGTAAGATTTTTGGTCCTTGCCTTGCTCTTAGCAAGTAACATTTTTGGTCCTTACCATATTCATCCGGTAAGGTAATGCAACTTGATAAGCACTTACTCGGGTATGCATTTGGTAAACGGCCCCTTAATGTCAGCATTGGGAATACAAAGGAGATATCCACATTTGTCCATGCATTATTTGATAAACTGATACAGGAATCGAAAGATATAGGAAGTCATGCCATCCAAGTTGATGAGATACAAACAGTGATCATTTTCAGAAGGCATGAGGTATATATTTTACAATAATAAATGCAATGCAAAACAACTAATGTATACCATAATCACCAAGTTTTGTCACAGTGAAAATATATCCGAACTCGAGCTTGAGCACTACGTTGGGAAAAAAATGGAGCTCGAATGCTCGACTCGAGCTTGAGCTGGATGATATTTACTTGAACTGAGCCCACACAATCTGCTACTTGACTCGATTCTACTCGTTTATACCCCTAGCGGAATGTACCGGAGGCACTTCAGTAGCCCTCTCTTTCTCATAGTTGTCCTTGTAATTGCCAAACATTAACATCTCGCCACATTGCGCCGACACATGACAAGTATATATATATATATATAGTTTTGTTCTTTTGTAATTTGTAAGTATCTAGAACCATTAGGCACTTTGTAATCATTCAGCACAAAGCAATATTAAAAAGTGTTCTCTCCCAATATAAAAAATTCTTTATAAGATTTCTTGATCTTTATGTGTTAATTGTGAGATTTGGGCTTGAATCTGGAACAACAATGTGACCGTAAGGTAATTGGTAGCGACGGTTCTAAAGTTTGAGCTAAACTATATGTCATGAAATGGTTACAGTTTTTATTACGTTATGTGACCAAAAGCCCAATAATATGTTTTTTACTCTATCTAGATTTATTTTATAGTAGAGTTGAGATTTATGATGTATATATCTCTTGAAGTTTTGTAGATGGTAAAACGTCGGCTAACGCAGAGTTACGCTTAATGATGATTGGTGTAGAGTCTCGAACGATGATTCAATAACGTCGAATAGTTTTTTTACCGGTGCTTGTACAAGCAGGTCAGCACAAAACAATATGGGATGCTACTAATAGTTTTCTGTCTTGGCCAAAAAGCCTTGCCATCACTGACTTAAAGGCTAATATGGAATTTTCGCCACGGTTAATATGGAATTTTCGTGGTTATAAGTAGTTTACAATCACAATTTTAATTATTTTGTGTAACCAAAAGGTAACCAATAGTCACGACTTTACAATTCAACGTTACCCTATGTTATTAAATGACGACAATTAACACAAAATTTGTGTGAATATAAATAGTATATGATTGCGGTTTTAGCTATTTCGTGTAACCAAAAAACTACAAATAACCATGATTTTAACAATTTAGCGTAACCATATGTCATGAAATGACCACGATGAAGGTAAAATTTGCATGACTATTAATAGTTTATTGTTACGGTTGTTAACTCAAGTGACCAAAAGTTAATAAATAACCATATTTCTAACAATTTAGTGTAACTAAATGTTATGAATTGGCTATGGTTAATATGGAATTTATGTTGTGGTAACTGGTTTATCGCTAAGGTTTGGTTAGTTCATGTCACCAAAATATAATCAACAACCATCGTTCAAACAATTCAGTGTAACCATATGCCATGAATTGCATGACTATAAGTTGTTTACGGCTACATTTTTAGGTAGTTCATATGATCGGAAAGTAAACAATAGTCATGCTTCTAACATTTATGGTAACCATATGTCGTAAATTGGCTACTGTTAATATAAAATTTGTGTGATGATAAGTAGTTTATGGCAACATTAAAACAAATATACATGATTATAGGGTAATATTGGTCACCTTAAAAACAATGTGTGTGTCCATAAGTAGTTTATTACCATAATTTTCTTTATTTTGTGTGACCAAAAGGTAGCTAATTGTCACACTTAAAATTAAGCATAAATATATGTAAATTATTGGGTCATGTTTAACATGAGTTTGTGTGGCGATTAATTTATGGCCACAGTTATAATAAAAATGCATCAATACCATAAAAATTAGATACATTTATTGATTTTTAGGTGACACATTTGATATGGTTATGGCTTTGGTTTTATATTTGAGAAAATGTATTTCTACAATGCACTAGTACTGTCAAATATTAGTTTCATACCGAATAAAAGACATAGTTTGTATAAAAATAGGGAAAAAGTTTGAAAAGCCCCAATAAACTATTTAATTTTGATAATTAAGTTTTTCAATTAATTTTTTGAATGATAAAACCTTAAATTTTTTTAAAGTTGGTTCAATACATACATGTAACCTATAAAAACACAAAAACACAGGTTAATGTGATAAAAATTTGAGAAAAAAGTAATAAAAACATAACAATTAAACTATTTAATTTTGAATAATAAAGTCACTAATGTTTTTTTAACAAATACATATCTAAACTTTTTCATAAATTTTTGTACCAAATAAATTATTGAACTTGTTTGAACAAATAAATCCCAAAGTTTTTTTGAAAAAACAAAATCAAGAATTTAATTTTGAACAAATAAATCCGAAACTTCTTTTTGAACATATAATGAACAAATAAATATATACAATTTCTCTCATAGGCAACAAAGTAAAAAATGTACCAATTAAACAGAAAAAAAATTATACCACTTCCATTAATAATTCTGAAATATTCCAAAGTTATGCCTAAAGAATAAATTTACATACAACTATTCGAACGGATTTGTTTAGACGGCGGTTTAGGATGAGCAGACAACTATTCGAACGGATAGTTCAAGATTTATCGGGAGTGTATCCGTATTTTACACAACGGATTGACGGACTACGCAAACAAGGTTTGTCTCCGATACAAAAGTGTGTATCCGCTGTTCGACAATTGGCGTATGGAGTAGCTTCCGACGCACTTGACGAGTACTTGAGGATGGGAGAGAAAACGTCACGAGATTGTTTGCACACTTTCTGCACAGGTATTGTTGAACTCTATGGTGACAAATATTTACGCAAGCCTACTTACGATGATATTCAGAAGTTGTACCACGTGCATGAAGCTAAACACGGATTTCCCGGCATGCTCGGCAGCATAGACTGTACTCATTGGTCGTGGGCAAATTGTCCGAACGCATGGCGAGGTCAATTCATGAGAGGTGATCATGAACATCCGACAATCATGCTAGAAGCGGTGGTCTCCCATGATCTATGGTTCTGGCACGCATTCTTTGGTGTTGCCAGTTCCAACAACGACATCAATGTTCTCAATCAGTCGCTCATCCTCAACGATGTCTATGACGGAAAAGCACCCGAGTGCCATTTTGAGGTTAATGGAGTCACTTACAAGAACGGATATTATCTAACGGATGGGATATACCCGGAATGGGCTACTTTTGTAAAAGCGTTTACGTGCCCACATGATGCTAAACGAATAAAGTTCAAGGCCGCACAAGAATCGGCACGTAAAGATGTTGAACGAGCTTTTGGCGTGCTTAAACAAAGTTGGCATATACTTAAGTACCCGGCACGCGGATGGCATAAGAATAAATTGGCGAATATTATGTACGCTTGTCTCATATTACACAATATGATACTCGAAGACGAATGCCATGCCATTTGTGCCGATGGAAACGCCGTGGTAGCGGATGAAACACAAATCACTGAGGCACAACGCGCGACAAATGTTCGAGAAGTCAAAAACCGAGAGACTCATAATAACCTTCGGTCGGATTTGGTCGAACATATTTGGCGTATCCGACTTCCCAACAACGACGACGAGTAGATTTTTAATATTTTGTAATTTTGAATTTTATTTTGTAATTTTGAATTTTATTTTGTAATTTTATTTTTATTTTGTAATTTTATTTTTATTTTTATGAATGTTATGATTTTTTATTAAAAAATTAGATGAGGTGGCATGTGGGTTCAAGAGGTTCAAAAGGTTGGGGTACGGGATTTGTGGGTTCAAAAAGATTCAAGAGAGTTCAAAGTGAAAAGCTGATGTGGCGCTGATGTGGCGCAGAGGGTTCAAAAGGTTTGAACCTGGGGTACGGATGGCCTAACAAGAATATATGAAAAGTTATTTGGTTAAAGTAAGAGTCATATCAACTGTTTCACTTCCATCTACAACATCAACTAAATGAATGAAACACATACCTGAAAGTAAATAACATCCGGTATATTCCTGATAGTGGGATGAACATATCTTTTTAGTATATTTGTTCATGATTTTGGTTCTTCAAAAAACTTTGGGATTTATTTGTTCAATTTTTTTTAAAGACTTGACCTGTTTTTCCGGTTACAAGGATGTATTTAGTCGGTTTTAGAAAGAATCCAAAATTTAATAATTAAAGAACTTAATCATTCAGAAAAAAAATTTAAACAAAATTTAAGGGTTTTTTGTAAGCTTTTCCCTATAAATATATTCATCATATTTTGTTGTTAATACAAAATTTAACAAAATATAAGGGTTTTTTGTAAGCTAATTTATATATATCTCGACTAACCACGTTAAACCATGAAAATAACAAATTCCTATCGACTATTAAAAGACTTGAATTGAGGACTCATTAAAAACGAAAACTTCATAAATTACATGTATCCGACTTTTTTGCAATTATTAATCTATAAATTGTTAAATAGACCAAGTCAATATGGAATGCAAGTAGGTGAACAACCTACCATGTGCTTTTGATTTCCCCTTTTGTGTTCTTTTATCATCCATATTGATATTTGTATTCTTATCCTTACTGATTTTGTCACGTTGTCGGGTACTTTGTTGGCAAAATCTCATCTAAAGTCCAACTCCAAAATCAAACCTTATATACCAATTATTTCCCATCTTGTCGGGGTTTAAGGTAGCAACCAAACCCGTCTTTGGATCATTTATAGTTAATTTGATATGTCCTTCAAACAAGACCACGTACACGGTATGGATCGGAGCCACATTGGTCGGTTGGCGGGCATACGGTTGGCTCACTACCTCCACCAAAGCGAACAATACAACATTTTCGAATGAATAAAATGCTTGACATGATCGATTTTTTTTTGCCAAATTTCATGTCTAAGAGTTATGACACGACCGATTTCTTCGGAATTTGTCTGGTCATTTGTAGTTTAAATTGAAAAGGTGGTATATAGGGACAAGCTCAAATAAGAAGACTATCAATTTGCAAGAAGGAGAAGTTTCAAGATCATAATTACACGTGATATGCACACTTAGTGATATATAATTAAACACATGTTGCGTTGACCGAAACATAGTGGGCGACCTTTCCCCATGACCTTTCGTCGCGTTCACCAAGTTTCTCCCTTTTGGATGTGATAAAGTGTTCATTTCACGTGTAATCATATCATTACTAAAAAACTAGGTATTAGCGATGGATATTAGCGACTAACGTTTGATAGGCGGGTTTATACCCCCTAGATCTTACCGCAAGTGTACGAGTCGAATCAAGTAATACGTACAACAAGTTTGAGTATCAAACCGAATGAGCTAGACTCTGAGTATCACAATGACTATATTCACTATTAACTAGACGGGCAGTCAAACTTTGGACAAGGAGCTGAATAATTTAAAAGTGAAAATGTTGAACAATTTTAGATTATAGAAAGACTATGACTTTGAATGATAGAAAAGAAGTTGGGAGTTGGTATCTTACTGGGTCTTACATAGAACACTTCAAATTGAATAACTATCAAGCCTATCAATCAATGAATACACACTGACACTATTCCACGTTACTCTCTCTCGAGTTATAATGAGTTTATATCTAAAAAGTATATTTATCTCTCGATCTCAACACATAATTTCCAGAATATTTTTAAATTAAGATTGTAAGTACAGTATTAGGGCTTAACTGGTATAGCTCTATCCAAGTTGTCACCCTAGACACATAGTTTACAAATCTAATCTCGAGATACTTTTCTCAAAGGCACTCCAAATCAATAAATCAGTTGATAATTGATTAGGCTAGCAACATCATTAAACATAAATCATATGCCTCACTGAATTGAAAACCTAATAACAAACAAATTCTTATGTGTTCACCTGCTTAAAAATCCAAAATCATCCACCCCCAACATATAAAGATTAGTTCATGTTGGGGTGGTGAGAAATAAAAAAAGAGAATAAACCATATATCTAAACATCATGTTCAACAAGAAATCAAAAAATATGTAAAAACTCCCTCCCTTGATGATTTCTTACGCACAAAATAATGATAATAGTCTTCGATCTTCGATCTTCAATCCCAATATGATTCTTCGTGTTTAGTTTCTCGAACATGTGGTTCATTATCTCCCAAAATTGTGTATAGTAGCTTCATATCTGAAAATTGTTCAATCCTCTTTTTGAAAAATGTGGACTGGGTTAAGAGACCGACCATAGACTTACATGGCTTCACCCACAACTTGAGGTCGTGGGGAGGTTGTGTGTGTTGAATGCAGACACGGCCTCAGTCCCCAAGGATTCTAGCTTAACTCAATTTTAAACCTCCTTTTGCCATAAAATTGCGTTTTTCGTCGCTTCTTCTGGGAGTTTCTTTTTAAGCTTCATTCCCTCGATTTTTACATTAAAACCATCACTCCCTGTTGATTCAGTTAAAATTCTACGATCCTGTACTACTTGAAAGAAAATTTTAAGAGAACACTTTGTTGGCTTCGAAACAGGTCAAATTTATTCAAACTATAGCGTTAGAATAACGCCAAAAGATGGAGTTATCAACCTCATCAGGGGTTTGTCGTTAGTCCCTCGCTAATTAGCGAGGGTTAGCGAGGGATTAGCCATAAACTCCATTTGCTGTATTAGCGAGGGATTACTAACGAATGGGGTTTTTGATAAATCTGTCTGTAAGTAGTGAGGGATTGACAAAAAACCCATCGGTCGCAATTCCCTTGCTAATTAGTGATAGATTAGCGACGGGCATGTGGTACCCGTCACAAATCAGTGGCTAAATAATTAGGGAATAGCAATGGATATATTTATTTTTTCGTGTTCTCATTTGTATTCTTATAAATACAACTGTGTATGTAGTGTATGTATCCGTTGGTCCGTGTTATATGTATACATGATGTCAATGTGTGTTGGTTGATAACCGCAATTGAATTTGTGTATATATTGTTGTATATATTTTTATATGCATGTGTCTATATGAATGTATAGATAGTGTGTGTGTGTGTGTTTGGTAATTGTATGTGATGTGTATATGTGTTGTGTATATATATATATATATATATATATATATATATATATATATATATATATATATAGAGGTGGTTTCATTTGCAAACCACTGTTAACTTGCAAACTATGAAACCCACCTTATTACCATAGATTAGGATAATCAATGGCTTAGATTAGATTGGTTTAAATATGGTAATTACGAAATTAAGAAAATAATTTTATTTAACCATAAAACAAAAAAAGGGTAAATAGGTAATTTAACATCTAAATTAAAAACATAAATTAAGTAAAAATGAATGAGATTTTGTCTGTGCGAAATTACAGGAACGAAATCAATGAAACAACCCAAAAGATATAGGATCAGTTTCATTATGTTGATTTCACTACTTACACATGCATTATCGGATCAGTTTCACAGTCACAGTTTCACAGGTTTCAATGGTGATGAAACCTCTGAAATGGTGACGAAACCTGTGAAAATGGTGATGAAACCTCTAAGTTTCATATCCCGTTGGTGATGAAACTTGTGAAAAATGGTGATGAAACCTCTGAAAATGGTGATGAAGAACAACATCACACACTTCAAAGCAAATAGCCCTCATGTTCTCTTCTGCCAAAGCACCTTCCTTTGATGCCACTGAACCCAGCAACCACTAAATCCTTTATTTCATTCAAATGCTTGTTGGGGGACTTGCTCATAACAGTGTGACATGATTTCTCAAAGATAGTTTCACGGAAAGAGACAACTGGATCGGCAACGACAATCTCGGCGCCACCCATAAAATCCTCTTGAAGGTCTTTGAGACAGATTTCAAGATGGATCTCTCCGACACCGGCAATATGATGATGAAACCCATAAAATGGTGATGAAGGTTTCAAGATGGTGAAACTGTGATATTTCTTAAAAATTGTGATGAAGGTTTCAAGATGGTGAAACCTGTGATATTTCTTAAAATGGCGATGAAGGTTTCAAGATGGTGAAACCTGTTATATGATGATACATGCTACCATTTAGGGTTCCTCTTTACAATCTCGATGAAGAAGAAAGATAACAAACCGCTAAATGCTATTGTTTCATCAATTGAGTTTTTAAAAACCGCAAACGCATTCGATGAAGAACAAAATTACAGAACGTGAGCGACGCTACTGTTTGCAATCGATGAAGAGCAATATACATATCGATCCTTCAAAAACCGAAACCCACTCTGAACAATATATGTATCGATCCTTGCTTAATAATCAGATAACAATTCCAAAAGAGATAGTGTCGATCATTGCTTAATTTTTTAATCCCACTAACTGATATGTATGATTGCCGATTTTTTATTCCATAAAAGTAGGGATTTCAATTAATTAAGAATCCAATATAATAATTAATTATAATTTATTCAGGTTCCATAATTAAAGAGATGAAACGAAAAAGACTACATTACCCTTTGTAATTAATTTAAAAAAAATGCAAGAAAAATCTGATTGGTTGATTATGGTTTCTTAAGTTTGTAATTTAATGGTGGTTTTCACATGATCCCTCCTCTCTCTCTCTCTCTCTCTCTCTCTATATATATATATATATATATATATATATATATATATATATATGTGTGTGTGTGTGTGTGTGTGTGTGTGTGTGTGCGTGTGTGTATGTGTGTGTGTGCGTATAAATATATGAATGTATTAATAATAAAGTGTGTATGTTGTTTGGTAATTGCTTACAAATAGCTAAAAAGTCACCATTGGTGTTATTGTGCCTTTATAAGTCAAAGGGTCTTATTGGGATATAATGGATCTTAATGAGTCTTTTTAAGTTATAGTGGGTCTTATAGTTCTTATCGAACCCAATAACACCACATGAATATATCCCATACACACTTGCATACAAATATATAGTAAGTCATATTTGGTGTTATTGGGTCGTAGTAAGTCATAAAATGTCTTATTTCAATTTAATGGATCTTAGTGGGTTTTAATGAGTTATATTGGGCTTTAATGGGTCTACTGGGTTTTATTCGATTTTATTGGGTTTAATTGAGTTTTATTGGACTTCAATGGATCTATTGGTCTTTATTAGTTTATCGGGCTTTAATGAGTTATATTGAGCCTTATTCAATTTTATTGGGCTTTAATGGGTTATATAGGGCTTTAATGGATATATTTGGCTTTATTCGATTTTATTGGTCTTTCATTAGTTTTATTGGACATTAATCGGTTCTATTGGGTTTAATTCAGTTTTATTGGGCTTTAAGCGATTATGTTGGGCTTTAAATGGTTTCACTGAGTTTTAATTAATCTATTGGAGTTTATTCGGTTTTTGGGCTTTAAAGGCGTATTTTGGGATTAATGGATCTTATTGGACTTTAATAGATCTAACGACTTTAATGATGTTTAGATTACTAATTGCTATGTTTACTTTATTTTTTTATACATGGAATTGGATGATCTAGAATGAACAAAAATAAATTGATATGTAGGTGAACTTATTAGACCAAGTGTAGCTAGTTTAAGACATTATAACACAAACATATAAAATACTACCTTTCAGGCATAAGTTATCTAGCTACATTTAGATATTGCATTTATTTTTCTCATTGATGGGCATATGTATAGAACTAATTTTGGGGTTGGAAGTTGGAAATGGGTCGGTCTATCTTAATGAGTCACTTGAAGAGGCAAAGTCAAATAGAATTTATTTATTTCAAACATGGATGTTTTCAAACTTAACTGATTTACTTCATATTTTGTGTTGCATAGAATTCTAATTTACGCATGCTGCAGAACTAAGCGGTGCTTGGTTGGAGGTATAATCAAAATGGAATGAAAAAAATGGTGTTTGGTTTCTGAAAAATAATCATTCATTATAATAGATTTGGGTAAAATCCATTCCTCAATCCTCCCTAAGTTGAAGGGGGGGGGGGGGGGGGTCTGTGGAATATGTATCCCTAAAATCAACAATGTAATAACACACAAGTATACATGCTAAACCAGTATCATTTTAAAAAAGAAGTAGTAAAATGCTACTAAGTACCGAATATCATTCCCACAGAGAGAATTAAACAAGTTGTAGTTCTCAAGTCAAGCTTAAAAAGAGATTTTAGAGAAAGATTGGAAGGAATGATATTCAGAGTGAGTAAACAGTGATCAAGATTGCTTAAAACAGATTAAAAGAAAAGCGTGGGTGTAAGCTCTGATTGGAATTATAAGCAACTATGTAATGGAAACCTTGCTACAATAGATGCTGCAACAGAAGTTCTCAACTTACTATCGGTTTAGACAACCCATATTCAAGGTTCTACCTCACTATCGGTTCACACAACCCTTATTTAAGGTTCAACCTCACTATCGGTTCACACAACCCTTATTCAAGGTTCATATTAGGTTAGTGCGCCAACAACTCCTAATTAGGAGACCTAACTGATGTAACACATATATTATTGTTTTCCCCGTATAGTTTACATTCAATTAAGATTGAAGTGGTTTGTTACAATCCTCTATAAAACTTCAGTGTTCTGAAGTTTACGTTGTCTTGCATTCAAAGACCAACTTATCCAAATAAAACAACGTACGTCAACTCATCAAGAAGTATTTATATGCAACTTAGAACAAGGAATGAATAGTCAAGTTGATAGCTAGTAGCAAAACAAGTATCCACTATTACATAAGCTTTTATCTCCAACCATCTCTTACACCCAAGCTAGGGAGTTTACCCCATTAGCGATTTTCACGTGGTGTACGATATTATTAGAGAGTTTGAAATACAGTACATAAATGTAAGTTACTGGAACTGTAATGCAGAAATATAATACAAAATTGTAAAAGACAAGAATTGTAAAAGTACTAAGAACAATGCTGTGACACTGGAGAGTAGCGTACTGAATGCGTGAAGACTTAATATTAAAATACTAGAAAGTAGCAAGTGAGAATAGCTATGCGAGCTATCTACCTAGGGTGATTACAAGTAGAACCGAGCTCTTGTATTTATACTTGGAGGATCACCAATAAACAAACTAGAAAGCATATTAAAGTACATTGTCACATTGGAAATAAAGCAAAAAGCATAAGCATCTAATGTTAACTACATGGTACTAAGATTCTTTTAAGGTAGCAAGAGGTATCAAGTAGGCATCTTCATTAGGTTTATTCTTTGTTTCCTCCATCTTCAACCGAGTGTAGTTCCATCTTAATTTCTTTTTACTTTAACCAAAAAGATTATGAATCTTGTTGTCTTGATAGTTGTCCCATGATGCGACTCCTTATGCAACACCAACTTATTAGTAAATTGTACCCCAAGCAACCAAACAAGAAAAATTTCTTATACTTAGCTCCAAACTCAATAAATAAGAAAAAGCAGAATAAAAAGACTCAATTTAGTATTTGGGAAACTAAAATGAAGATAAATTCCTAATAAAAAGTTATAGAAAAACTGACAATTTATTCATTTTTCACACCCCTACACTTGAATTGCTGCTTGTCCCCAAGCAACACAAATGACAAACATGAAGACTCAATCTGAAATATGAAAATTAAAAGAAATGTGATAGTGATCAGTTTATCAACAATAGGCGTATCCTTTTATAAATAATTGTTTATTTAGTACTCAAACACCAACACCATAGGACAAAGCACAAATTCCTATTGTTAGGCATGAATACTTTATGAAAATAGGATCAATAGAACTCTATAGGATTTTTTTGGGCTTTTTCTCATTTTCTCAAATACTCCTCACTTTCTGTGTCTGAATGCTGCAGCTTTTGCTGCAACCTGGCCCTATTTGCCATATGTAACAACTCATGTCCACAAATTTTGAGGTATTTGGAAGTTAGGGACTAATTTGCAATTGGTGAGCTTTGGGGACCTAAAGCTAATTTTTGAGGAATAAAAAGGGGTAAAACTCTAAACCCTTTTCATTTTTTGGTTCATACGCATTTGTGAGACTAGAGATGGGTGGAGAGAAATCTTATTCATCTTCATTGGGAGCTTAGTGCAAGGTAAGCATTCATCTTCTTTACCTCATGGCTTGGTTTTGGGTTGAAGTATGTTTGGGGTTTTAATTGATAACTTATTTTGATGGTTTGATTCATGTCTAATGGAAAGTAGATGCTAGTTATTGATTCTTGTTGGTTTTATTGATCTTCTTTGAGAAAAACTCCATCATTGCAATGGTGACTTCTTAAATGGAAAGAAATGGGTTTTTGGGGTTTCAAATCATGAATCTATGGATGGATTTTGTTGGGGTAAATGTGTTTTGGATGTTGTTTTTTGGTTCCTAAAGGTTTGGGTATCAAAAACTACCGATTGAGAGCAATTGGGGGGGGGGGGGGGGGGGGGGTGGAGTTGAGATTTCAAGCTAAAATCTTCGTGCGGGCCTGGGAAGGAAGACCAAGGACTTGCACGGTTTCCCATGCGACCTGAAGTCGCGTGAGATATAACAACCCAACTCTACCAATAAAGCATATCGACATTAAAATAAATAACTCGCCGAAACGGCCTCAAAATACCATCTCAAACTTACGAGTACATCACAAGGTTTGCGGAAACAACCTATTAAACAACCGAGATTTCTAAAGTACTAGGCTTGACATACTAAATATAATGACTTCCTTCTAGACCAAAACTTCACACTCACGCCTTCTCCTTGCCCTTACTAGAGCCTTCTACTAAGCGCTTACCAAAAAATGGTTTAGTTTTTGAAAAGCGAGGGTTAGACTATAAGGTCTAGTGAGTTCCCTCTAAAAACAAACATCCGCACCACATAAAACATTTTAAACAGTTTATAAGCATTTATAAACAATCCTCAACTTTAAAACATTTAAACATTCTGTTAATCCCAAAATCTAGTGTAAACAATCAAAGCATAAGAGAATCTAGAGAGAGAAAGCCATTGTCATTCATGAATCTCAATGTTAGTACAAATGACCAAGTTACACTAAATTATCAAAGGGGCTTTCTATATATAGTAGGGTAATGACACTCCCATGTCTCTACTTAAAAAGTCAACAAAGGTAATAATGTCAACATGACTTGATAACTACAAATGAGTACCCTAACATTCTCCCCCTTAGTTATCAAGGCAGAAATAGTCTTTTCCTTCTTCGAACTCCCAGATAAGTTTCAATTCGCCGTATAGCACTTCTGAAGGAGATTCTATCATTTATCTCATTGATAGTTATGACCACCAAAGATCTTGCCAGAGAAGGCATCCAAGTATCTCCTCTTTCTCTATCATTGACTTTCAGACGATCTTGCAACTGAAGTAACAACGCTTTCAACGTTCCATCTGAATACTTTGCAATCTCGCTGAATCTTAGAAACCTCTTCTCTCCTCTTTCATTCTTATAGACAACCCCAAATTCAGGATCTCTGATCACCGCATACAATGGCATATTCTCCAAGCCATTTATCATCTGATTGGGCCTTATCAAGTTCACCATCGGTTGATCACTCTCCACACCCATTTGGAAGTCATGGCACTGAGTGTACAGGATGTGCCTCCTCAAGAATCTCTTTATGGCATTTAGGGCAATTATCACATTTTCTTTTCTGATGGTGAGATCTCTGAAGTAATGGTACATCGTCTCAAAATCTTCTATAGACAGATAACAGAAATCAGCTTCAGAGAAAGTATAGTCTTTACAATCTTGTCTCTGAACTACAAAGACTGGGTACCACATCTTGTAGAACAGCTTTGCTGACACCTCCTTGATTGTGACAATCAACTTCTTGCTCTTAACAAATCTTTCCTTTTGACATTTGGCCCTCAAGAAGAAGATGTACTCAAACTTGTAAGCATCTGACTGATCATTAATCCCAAAACAGCATAGGGATTCAAATTCATGATATGATAAACAAATAACCTCCTTTCATCATCCTCCAAGAATGGTGTTCTCAACCTCAGAGTTCTTTGCCTTTCCTCCAATTGAGTTAGCATTGGGTTTCTGGAAGTAGAAGGACCATGTTGGTTTGAGGTAGAAGGATTGGATGGACCAGCTTGGTCAGATGAAGGGTTAAAGGTTGGAATGAATGGTTGTTCATGAATTTTAGGTTTGGATTCATCAGGTGATGGTTCAGGAGTTGGTGTAGAATCAGGTATAATAGGTATAGGTGATGATGTTTCAGGTTGAGTAAGATTTGGTTGGGTAAGGTTAATGGCTATAGATTTAGTTTCAGGTTGAGTAGGAATCAAAGTACTAGAGATAAGATCAGGTGATTGGATAGGGCTAACAGATACATCTTCAGGTGTACTTGGCCCATAGATCTGAGTAAAAAAATCAACTTCATCTTTACTGAACTCTACCTCTTGATCAATCGTCCATCTGTAATCATCAGTACATTTTCTGACTCTTCCTTAATCCTCCAGAACTTGTCATATTCATTTTCATTCTCATCAGCTTCATCATCAGAACTGAGTACCACCACTTCATCAAACGTATCCACTACATCCCTTATTTCCTCCTCATTCACCTCGGGCTTTTCAACCGTCGGTTCAACATCTGGATCCACATACAAGACTATTTGCTTACCACATTATTCACCCATAGCACCAGGTTCAAACATGTTGATAACTTCAGCAGTAGACATAGTCTTTCCCAAACTTGGAGTTTCAGTATCAGTTCTCCGTTTCTTACTCATCTGCCCCTCATGATCATGATCATTAGGATCCTGATCATGCCTTCTTTTAACTCCTTGAGCTCGTGTCTTACAACTCTGATTCAGAATTGCAACCTACTTTGACAATTCATACATTGACTTCTTCATATCACTTAAACTGGTAAGTACCTCTGATTTGAACGTATTGAACTCCGAAGAAGTCACCACATTAGGAGTAGGTGGAGGTGGTTGAGGTCTTGGCTGAAAGTTTTCAAGTAAAGATAAAAGGGTTTTGTTTTGTAGATCATCTGGGCTAATAGAGAGAACCTTGGCATATAACATGTCTTTCAGTTCATCTATGGATGGATCAGGCTGAGTTTGTTGTGTTTGCACAACCGGAGGTGGAGGTGTAGGCAATTCAGGCTCATTCTCAATCATCGGGCCCTTGCCTTTAATCAAATATTTGACCCCTTGTATCTCCTTGATTAAGCTTTCCTCAACAGCCTTTAAGGCGCCGTCGAGATCTTTCCTTGTCACAAAGACGGGAAATTCACCACCGGGACCACTTAGGTTACCCGTTGACACAGCAGTTGAATCAACTGTGTGTCCTACATTCAGTGTTGGCATGATGTTAGCACTGGTTGGACTTCCACTCTGTCCTTGTAATCCTATAGAAGGAATTGCTCCGAGTGTTCCGGATGGGGCACTAAGACTCCCATCAGATGTAACAAAAACCGGTAGCGTCCTAGTCAAAGAACTCAATAATGTAGGATTTGGATCTAGACTCGATGACTGTGCAGGAATGAAGGTCGAGAATTGGGGAGGATGTCTCTCTGTTTCAATACCCAAACTCTCCGAATGAGAGAAGGATAGAAGTTGTGCTTGATCCCCGTGAGAAATTGAGACAATTTCTTGTTAAGAAGAAACTGAATGGATGGCTTGGGTGTGCAAGTGCGTTAGTGGGCTACTAACGTCTTTTTCAACACCTGATCCCAACACATGAGATCTGGTGGTAGATGTGGCTGCCCTTCTGGTATAGTAGGTTAAGGTAGCACTCACACTCTCCATATTTTTTTCTTCAATCTCTCTTGCAGACTCACTTATATTTTCAACTAATACTCCCTCAATTCTCCTTATATCTCCCACAATAGTTTCAATGACGTTTGACACTGTATCCGAATCAAGATGTGTCATTTGTGGTAGATCGTCAACATTTATATCGTCAAGATGAGCCGCAAAAGTTGTCTTACTTGTGAAGTGTAGAAACTGTGACACATCACCAAAAATATTATCAGTATTTCCACCATCCTGATCATCACCATCATTATCATCATCATCAGCATTATCACCAACAGCTTGTTCCTTCGCAGAATCAGACGCATTTTCAGACTCTGTACCGTCACTAGAAGATTCAGTGATTCTGGCCGAAGCTCTGCCAATATGTGGTGGAATAATAGCTTCGTCAGACAAAACCACACGGTTATCTAAATGCGTGTCCTCGGACGATAATGATGTGTCTTCAGGTACAGATGTCCGAACCCCACCAATTCCCCTCTCGGTATTTTCCCTGCTCTCCCCTTTCAGGAGCCCGTGCTCGTTGAACCCTGACAGACACCGCTCTCCTAGGGGTTGAGTCTTGGTAGGTCCCTCCGGTTCTGGTCGGACCATAGACTCTCGATATTCAACTATACACTCAGCGTCCTGATTCGCGTATATGAGAAAACCTTCTGGTAACGGCATATCATAATTGAACGTCTGCTTTTGCTTTTGGAGATACTGCATTGACTTTTCAGAAATGGAAGGATGATTCAATCTTCTTGGAATGTCCCTGTTGGACTTCATCATGCTATGAACAATGATCTGTAAGAACCGCATATAAGGCACATATGGTTTGACTTTGTGTTTCTGTCTGTCTTCCACTTTCGGTTGAAGCTCATGCCAGAAGATAGCTGCATAATCCACATGTATATCATACACTACCGCATGAAATAACTTCAGAATTCCAATACTCGCATTATCTATGCCGGAGTGCTTCAAGGTCAAGCACCTGTTGATGACGGAAAAAATAGCATAGTACACAGGTGGTAGATTCCCTTTGTAGAAATCCTTGACGTGGTTCAGTTCTCTAGTGTATCCCATGGCTTTAATTCCTTCAAATACCTCTGATTCAGTTGGATAAGGATCAAAAGATGTTTTCCCAGGTCTGGAGTTAGGCCAATGTAGCTTTAATACAAGCCTCAATCTGTGATAGTCTAGCTTTGTGATGAACTCATCAATCTGGATTTCAAATACGGGCTTTCTGTTCTCCATGGTAGGTGTGATGGTCTTCCAGGCTTGCAGCAGATATAACGTTGGTACATTGACGATGTGAGTCAATGCAAATGCCAACGGGTGATTTCTCAGAACCTCCTTGATCACGGATGGATGTTGATATGATCAAATTCCACATGATGGTTGTTGAATTTGATTTCAACATAGTTGTCTGGATGTATGAAAGCATGATCGGGGTTTCCTTGACCAGTATATGAATGATGTAGTGATCTTGTTGATGGAAGTGGTACTTCAGGTGTTGTTTCGGGTATATGGTCCCCAAATCCTTGGACCATACTTTGTTGCTCTTGATTTTCAGCCATGTGAACTGTTGTTTTGAAAATACAGTTCTGAAACGATTATATTTGGCAAAAATCACTTTTGGAAAACTTTTCTTAAAATTTTCTAAGTATAGAATTCGCATCACACACAGACATAAACTTTTCGCATCAAACATGAAAAAGAACAAAGAACTCGCATGAAGAAGGATGTGAATTCTGAACTATTCGCATGAAAAAGGATGCGAGTTCTGAGCTTCTCGCAACAAGATAATGCGAGTTTTGAACTTGTCGCAACAAGAGGATGCGAGTTCTGAACTTCTCGCATCAAAAGGATACGAACAACAGACGTTTCGTATGAAGAACGATGCGAATAATGGACTGTTCGCATGAAGAAGATGCAAACAATAGAGATTTCACAAAAGAAGGATGCGAACTGCTGACTTCTCGCATTAACAAGGATGCGAAGAACACACTTAGAAACCATTTCAGTTCAAAAATACTTTTCGCATTCAACAAGTCAAAACCTTTCGTATGAAGTTAGACAAGGTTTTCGAAAAACTTTTCGCATGACTCAATCACATGAACTTGTCGCAACATTCAAAAAGATCAAGATTTAAAAATCGATTAAAACTGAAATTTTTAACATGAAATCCACACAGACTAGTTCAAAAATGGAAACCCAACATGAATTTATCAAAAAAATTGACATTAAAGCCCTAATTTTCAAAAAATTGACACTGAATACTTTTTCGAACAAGAACACAGAATCGAAAACATAGAAATATGAATTCTAAGCATGCCAAAATATCACATATAGATTAGAAAATATGTAAGAAACATTAACCAACAAGAATCAAACACAAAAGCATCATAAAATCGATAAAATCATTTCACAGGAAGATGAACAATTGTCGATATTTAATATTAACAAATAAGCATACAAAATTAAGATCATCGACAAAAGTACATGGATGGAATTAATTAGAACATGAAAACGAATCCAATGGTACAAAAATTAGGAAGAATGATTACCTGATGATCGAAATAGAGGAATTTGAAGTCGAACGATGTGTGAAGAAGATTAACAGTAGCAATCAGTGAAAATCGTACGAGGTTTGCAAGAAAGAAAGTGGGAACTGAAGATTTAAATTGCTTTTATACCCTCAAAAAATAGGCATGTGGCACGAGTGTAGAGGACACCCACTTTTCGCAAATAGTAGAAAAAAATACATGTCAGAAAAATGACATGACACTCTTCATCTGAACTTTTCGCATGAAGAATGATGCGAAGGGAAAAAGTTCTCGTATCACATTAAAAACACAAGAAAAACTTTTCGCATTGAACTGGATGCGAACACGCACTTCTCGTATCCAAAGGGATGCGAAAAGTTAACTTTTCGTATCCTTAAGATACGAGAAGTACACTTTTCGATTCCTTATGATACGAGAAGTACACTTTTCGTATCCTTAAGGATGCGAGAAGTTCACTTTTCGTATCCTTAAGATGCGAAAAGCACACTTTTCGTATCCTTAAGGATGCGAGAAGTACACTTTTCGTATCCTTAGGATACGAAAAGTACACTTTTCGTATCCTTGAGGATGCGAAAACCAAGTGTTTTCTAAAAAATTTGCAACTTTTTCAGAAAAATTCAAACTTTAAAAAATCTCTCATCAGATTAAAACATTTTAAGCTCATTCTTGATTGAGAAATTTGTTTCCCTCTCTCTCAATTTTTTTATAGGAAAAATACAAGATAGAACACACTTACAGACTTATACCATCTTGGTCCCCCTTGAAAGATGCATAGACATTGAAATCAATATCAGATATAATCTGCAAAATCAAATGAAAACTTGGTACTCATTGAACATGAGTCCTAATTGATTAGATGTATATCAGTTAAATATACTTGCTCCCCCTCAAATGTAGAATATAAGTAAACAAAAATAACACATGCTCCCCCTGAATATGTTAAAAGAAATCAAAGATATGCCTAAGTGTTCAACATACCTAGTTTTCTGATTAAGAAAATAAACCTTTTGACGTCTAAAGGGTTTGTGAATAAGTTAGGAAGCTCTAGTTCTGTTGGCACAAAATGCATTTCTATGGTTCCTTTTTCCACATGATCTTTAATGAAATGGTACCTGACATCAATGTGCTTTGTCATTGAATGTTGAACCGGATTTGTCATTATTACTATTGCACTCTTGGAGTCACAATAGATAGGGATCTTGTTCATGACGTAGCCATAATCTTTCAGTTGAGTCTTCATCCATTGCACTTGTGAACAACAGCTTGCCGCGACAACGTACTCCGCATCTGCAGTAGATGTTGACACACAGTTCTGCTTCTTTGATGACCAACTTACAAGTTTATCCCTTAAAAATTGGCATGCACCAGATGTGCTTTTCCGATCCAATCTATTTCCTGCATGATCTGCATCTGTGAAAGCAATTAGCTTAAACCCCGAATCCTTTGGATACCAAAGGCCCAAATTTCTTGTGCCCTTGGGTTACCGAAGGATCCGTTTTACAGCAATAAGGTGAGATTCCTTAGGATTTGCTTGAAAACGAGCACAGAAGGATGTTGCGAACATTATGTCCGGTCTACTCGTCATGAGATATAGCAAAGAACCAATCATACTACGGTAAAACTTTTGATCAATTGATTTACCTTCTAAATCAGCATCCAAAAGTCTACTAGTAGCCATTGGTGTTTTCATGATGAAGGTGGAATTTAAATCAAATTTCTTGAGCATATCATTTATATATTTAGATTGATTTATAAAAATGCCCTCTTTTGATTGTGTCACTTGTAAACCAAGGAAAAACTTTAATTCCCCCATCATGCTCATTTGAAAACGAGTTTTCATGACATTTTCAAAATCAACACACATCTCAGGGTTTGTAGAACCAAAGATAATGTCATCAACATAAATATGTACTAACATCAAATCATCACCTTGCTTTTTAAGAAAAAGAGTTGTGTCGATAGTACCTTTGGTGAAACCGGATTCAAGTAGGTGTATTGTTAGAGTTTCATACCATGCTATTGGAGCTTGTTTGAGTCCATAGAGTGCTTTGTCCAAGACATAGACATGGTTTGGAAACTTCAGATCAACAAAGCCTTCGGGCTGACTCACATAAACCTCTTCATGAAGAACCCCGTTGAGGAATGCAGATTTTACATCCATCTGGAATACCTCCAGGTTCTTGTGGGCCGCGTATGTTAGAAATATCCGAATCGCTTCGATCCTTGCCACTGGTGCGTAGGTCTCATCATAGTCTATACCTTCTTGTTGGTTGTAACCCTTTGCGACCAGGCAAGGTTTATTTCTAACAATAATACCAGCTTCATCCTTTTTATTCCTAAAGACCTATTTGGTTTCGATTATGGTCTTATCCTTAGGACGCTTCACCAAACGCCATACTTCATTGCGCTTGAATTCATTAAACTCTTCTTGTATTGCATTAATCCAATATGGATCTTCTAAGGCTTCAGATGCTTTCTTGGGTTCGATTGAGCTCAGAAAATTTACATACAAACACTCGTTTGATGTAGCAAATCTTGTCTTCACTCCATCTTTGATGTCACTAATTATATTTGCTGGTGGATGTGCCTTTTTCCACTTTAGTGTACTCGGGAGAGTTTGTACATCAACTCTAGTATTTGAATCATCGTTTTTATCTAAAACAACAATTATTTCTTCACTTGATTCTATTGAAGGTATCGTAGTTGGTACCGATGATTCAACTTCGGGTGCTTGAGGTTCAGGCGTAGAATCATTTGATGTAGTTTCAGAAACTGGATCATTGCTTTGAATCACTGGTTCAGAAACTGTAACTGGTGTAGATTCAGTTGGATTCATGTCTGTGCACCTGTTGTTGTAGCACCAACCTCTTCAGAAGGACCAGACATATGAACACTTGTCTTTCGTGTGATTGCATTTATGGACGTTGATGGTAGTTCCATATCTGCACAAATGTCCATAAAAGCATCAAAGAAAATTAAATCAATATCAGATTTTTTTTTATCTAAAACAGAATTAATTGACTGTTGTAGCTCAGGTTTTGCTCCTTGTTGAGTAGAAACTTTTGGTTGTAGTCCGAGTCCTGAACTGTTGTGTCCAGAAGTCATAGTAACATTTTCATCAAAGGTTACATTAATGCTTTAAATAACCGATTTCGTTCTTTTTAGGTAGACCCGATATGCCTTAGAAGTCAAGGAATATCCAATGAAGACACCTTTGTTAATATTTGTCTATCTTTCAGCACAAAATACCTGCATCCAAATACACGGAAAACTTTTATATTAGGCTTTCGATTATTAATAATTACATATGCAGTTTTATTCAAACGCTTGTTAATTATAGTCCTGTTTTGAGTGAAACAATCCATTGAAACCGCTTCAGCCCATAGACTTGGTGGAAGTCCAGAATACGCCAACCAAGTGCGAGCCGCTTCTACAAGTGTTATGTTCTTTCATTAAACGACTCCATTTTGTTGAGGAGTCATCGGTGCTATAAAATTATTAGAAATTCCGACTGAATCAAGAGATGATTGTAGAGTAGCATTCTTCAATTCTGTGTCGTTATCGCTCCGTATCTTTTGCACAAAACGTTGCAGAAGAACTTGTATTTTCTTGATGAACTTTATGATCAGTTCTGGCGCTTCAGACTTTAAACGAAGAAATTCCAGCAAAGTATACCGTGAGTACTCATCAATCATAACCAAAATGCCCTTTTTGCCTCCCATCGACTGAGTTCTAATAGGGCCACATAGATCCATATGAATAAGCTCTAGACAATTAGTGTAGTTGGACTGAGTCTTGGACTTGTGAGACATATGTTTCATTTTGCCCACTTCACAAGCTGGACATACAAAAACTTTGTCGATCTTCAGTTATGGCAATTGTTGGTTCCTGTTTTGCTTAACAATGATGATTCTATCTAATTAGTTCAAACAATATATAATGCGGAAGCGTTTTAATGAACTAACAGATATTATGAGGTAGAAAAACACACAATATCAATTACGTGAAGTATAAATAACACAGATAATAACACAATGATTCACTGTATTTGATATATTAAAAGAACACCAAGAACACCGAAAGGTTTGCAAGAAACTGTTCTTAACTGGTGTGTGTGTGTGTGTTTGTGCAAAGCTTAATCAAAGTTCTAGTTCTTGTTAATAGAAGAACTCAACATGAGTCTTCTATTTATACTACTACAAAGGGGGCATACTTTAGACATTTAGGACTGATATACAGTAGACAAGATCGTATGAACAGTAGCAGGTACGATGTTCATTAAATGCGCATGTTCCAATTCTGACAGAACCCTATCAGAGTTTGACACGTGTATTTGATGTCAGGGCACGCCTGGAACAAGTGGATAAACGGATCCTGGAACAGTAGAAAGATATTTGTAAATCTTCCAAGTCTTCAGTACAAACCGCAGAGGCTCTGTCAAGGGTGACAGAGGTTCTGTGGCTTGGTCCTCTGCGAGTAGTCTTCTGCTGATTCTTGCCTTGTTGGTTCTTCGGTCTTCTTGGGGACTCTGCAGGGCTTCTGTCGAAGACTTATGTCTTCTCGGTTACTCGGCTACTCGGCAGAGCCTCTGTCGAACACTTCTATACTTAGCCTATTTTTCACTACTTTCATAAACTGAAAGATTGGAGCTAACAATCTCCCCCTAAGTAGTGAAAAATGAAAAATTGAAAAGTACATGGATTTTTAGGCTAAGTACATTACAAAGTAAACTAAAGTCCTTTCTTTACAGAAATATGCCAGAGGCACTTACATTGTATTACATTATGAAAGGAAAGACTTGCAGAGGTTCGTAGCAGATTCATACGTTGGCATCTTTGAAGTCGTTGAAACTTCTGTTGTCGAATCCTACGTCTTTGAGCTCATGATAGTACTTGATGCAGAGGTCTCTGAAGTTGATTACAGAGTCGATTTCCCCTATCAGTATATCAGCGAGAGCCTGATCCATTTGCTCTGTTCCTCTATGCTCCACTAGAATTGCTCTGAACTCTTTCAAAGTATTTGTTGCTTACTTCTGAGAGTCCATTTGAATGAACAACCTTAACTCCCCATCAGGATCTTGAAAGACTAACCCAACTCTTGGGGATGTGATGATCGAGTTTGGTATTGCAGAGGTTGGGCATCCATCTTCTGGTGGTCGAAGATTCAATTTCCTTACTCCAAGATCTCTGGCCAGTTGAAAGTCAGATATGCTGTAGTGCAGAAGTTTCTCGCGCATGGCTCTTTTGATCACTTTGTATGCCCTTCGATGTGCATCAGTTGTGAAATTCTTTTTCGTCCAGTCCAGAAGATCAGCATCCGAGAATTGGTGCTCGGTTCTGTCTGCCCTTTTGACCTTGTATATGTTATAGTCGGTCCTTGTGTTTCTGGTGCGAGAGAACTTACAATATATTACTTTGTCGATGTTCGAGATGGAGTAGACTTGGGAGTTGTTATGTAGAAGGTGTTCTGCATTTCTGTGCGGAACGTAGGATCTTGAATGGTTGGATGCAGAGGATCTATGGCAGATGTGTTGTACAGATATCCGTGTACAACTTCTTCTATCTTTCGTGGAGGTGTGCCAGGTGTAGGCATTGGTCTGCGCATAGCATCCATTTTCTTCTTGATCTCTGCCACTTGATCCCCTGTGAGTTGAGCCGTTGGATCCAGAATTGGTATGTATGACAGAGGTTTCACACCAAAGGCCCAGTCTTCTTTTTTAGGCTTTGGAGTTATGTAGGCATCGAAAGAGCTTTTCATCAGTTTCTCTGTAAGTTGATGCTTTTGTTTGGGTTCCTCTGTTATTATTGTTTTGCCCTTGTCTTTTGCCTTCGGCTCTTCTGCTCTTTCTTGTTAGGACACTAAAGTTGTCCTAAATATTAGAAAGTTTTGTAAAGTAAAGGCTTTGGGACTTTTTGCATATTTGTTCATGCGAAATGTTCAGATGATCAGTGCCATGTCTATTTTTCAGACATGCCTTTTTACTGTTTGCCAAGTGGGGTACTCTAAATCATGCCAAGTGTCCAATTTTTTTTAAAGTATAAATAGAGTTCAAAATCTTATTTCCCACTTATTTCAAAATTGGCAAACGATTCGAATCCTCTCAAGTGCATTGTTCATCATCTTCTCCAATCGATCTTCATCTGTTCGATTCACACTCATTAGGTAACCATTTCTTCTGATTTTAACATCTTTAGAATCGATTTTATCTTGTGAATTTTTCCATCCAAACAATTTCATCGATAATGCTCATTTGCTATGTCTATTTGTTTGAAATCGATGCGGTTACTATTCATGTTCTTCATGGTTCTTCATGTTCTTGAGTCTGTGTAAATTGCCTTTTTAAGTCAAAGGGTTTTAGGATTTCGAACCCTTCTTAGGTCAGAAATGCTTTTAGGGTTTCGAATCCTTTTAAGGCCTGATTTCGAATCCTCTACGATACGAAATCTTGAAAAAAAAATTAGAAGGGTTTGTACTTTCAATGTCATGGTTTCGAATCCTTCTGGATACGAAATTCTTGATTTCGAATCCTTCTGGATACGAAATCCTTGGTTTCGATTCCTATTGGACACGAAATCATTTTTTTAAAAAGATTTTTGAAAAGATTGAAATCAACTAAGTCATGGTTTCGGATCCTTCTTTGTGTAGAAGCCTTGGTTTCGGATCCTTTTTGGTCCGAAATCCCTTGGTTTCGGATCCTCTTTGATTCGAAATCCCTTGGTTTCGGACCCTTGTTCATCCGAATCCATAGTGTGTATGTGTGATCCGAATCCTACACTTAGAAAATTTCAGAAATCTTTTCAAATTTTTTTCAAACTGATAACCTTTTTCAGAACTGTTTTGTTCTAAAACAACAGTTCAGATGGCAAATCAGGAAGAACAAAGCCGTGTTCAGGGCTTTGGTGAACATGTTCCAAGAATACCCGATCCGACAACTGATGTTCCTTTACCATCAACGCGATCTGTACACCTATCACAAGCCGGAGTTCATCCCGATCACTTAATCATTCATCCGATCAATTATGTACAGATCATCTTCAACAACCATCATGTTGATTTTGACAAGATCAACATTCATCCAGTGGTAAAAGAAGTGCTCAGAAATCACCCGCTAGCGTACGCATTGACTAACACAGTCAATGTGCCTATGCTATATTTACAGCAAGCATGGAAGACGATAACCACATCCATAGAGAACGGCAGACCGATCTTTCTATTTCAGATCGATGAATTTATCACGAAGCTCGACTTTCAAAGACTGGGACTTGTACTAAGGCTACCTGAGCCTGATTCTAGAGAAGGAAAGACTGAATTCGATGATTATCCGTCTGAGGAAGAAGTGTTTGAAGTCATACATGCAATGGGATATACCGAGAATTTAACACGAGTGAAGGGTTTCAATAAGACGCATCTACCACCTTTGTACTATACAATCTTTTCTATTCTCAACCGATGCTTAACTTCCAAACATTCGGGAACTGACAGTGCCAGTATCGGATTCCTGAAGTTGTTTCATGTGGTGGTGTATGATCTTCACGTAGATTGTGCAGCCATCTTCTGGCATGAACTGAACGAAAAGATCGAGCTACGTCGTCAAAACAAGGGAAAGCCTTACATTCCGTACATGAGGTTTCTTCAAATCATCATTCAGAGTATGCTTCGTTCTAACCGAGAAATTCCACGAAGAGTAAATCATCCTTCTGTGCCCGAGAAACCAATGCAGTTTATTCAACTACCAAATAAGAAATATGACTACGACATGCCATTACCGGAAGGGTTCCTTTCATACGCGGATCAGGACGCTGAGTGTATCATTGATTATAGAGAGTCTATGGTCCGGCCAGCACCGGAGGGACCTACCCAAGACTCAACCCCTAGGTGAGAGGAGTCTGTGAGGGTTCAGGATGCAAGGGCTACTGAACGGGGAGAGTCGAGGGAAAATACCGAGAGGGGAACTGGTGGGGGTCAGTCACCTGTACTTGAAGATGCAGGGTCATCGTCTGAGGACACACATATAGATGACCTTGTACAAGACGATTCTGAAGAAGTAGTTCCTAAACACATTGGGGATGCTCCTTTAGTTGAGTATTCTGGTGATAGTACAGAGTCTGACAACGCGTCTGATCCCGCGGAGGAACAATATGATGGAGATTCTGATGATAATAATGATGGCAATGATGGAAATGATGGTGCTGATGCAGAAAACATGTTTGGTGATGTTGCTGATATTCTGGTGTTTCAACAAATGAATTTGTCAGCTAATATTGATGTGGAAGAGCTCAATTTTGATGACATGCCATTGATGTCTTCTCAATTTAGTGAAGGAATGGGAGGTATAAGGAGAACCGAGGGAGAATTAGTTGAAAATATACGTGAGTCTGCGAGAGAAAATGAAGAAAAAAATATGGAGAGTGTGAGAGCTACCAAACATTTCTATACCAGAAGGGCAACCACATCCACCACCGGGTCTCATTTGTTGGGATCAGGTGTTGAAAAAGACGTTACTCGCCCAGTAATGCAATTGCACACCTCAGCCAGCCATTCAGCTTCTTCTCAACAAGAAGCTGTCTCATTTTCTCACGGGGCTTTAGCACATAATCTATCCGGATCTCACTTGGAGGTTTCGGGTATTGAAACAGAGCGACCTCCTCCCCGGTCCTCGACCTTCATTTCTGCACATGTTGAGCGTCTAGTGCCTATTGCTAATATTTTTGATTCTATGAATAGGACACTTTCTAGAACAACTGATGCGAGTCTTCGTGACCCATCCGGAACACTCAGAGTAGATCCTCTCACAGGACTACAAGGACAGAGTGGAAATCCTACCAGTGCTAACACTATGCCAACACTGAGCGTAGGTCACACAGTTGAAACAACTGTTGTGTCAACGGCGAACCTAAGTGGTGCCAGTGTTACTTTACCCGTCTTTGTGACAAGGGAAACTCTCGACGGCGCCCTAAAGGCTGTTGAGGAAACTTTCATACGGGAGTTACAAGCGGTGAAAACTTTATTGAAATGCAAAGGGCCGGCAATTGAAGATCCTGTTATACGTTCACGAACAGAAATTTACTTGGCTCAGCCTCGTGTAATTCAGCCTCCTTCAGTTCAACAACCTCCAGTTGATCAAAGTATTGATGAGTTAAGAGATATGTTTTATGCTAAGCTGATGTCCATTAGCCCTGAAGATCAACAAAGTAAAACTCTATTATCGCTACTGCAGAACTTCCAATCTACACCACCTCCACCCACATCTACATCTACAGTTACATCCACGAAGTTCCAAACCTTATCCACGGAGTTTACTTATTTCAAGTCAACAGTTGTACAATCTTTAAATGATATGAATCAGTCCATAGATGAGTTGAAAGCATTACTGAATAAGAGTTGTAAGACTCAAGCCCAGGGTTTGAAACGAAAGCATGATCAGGATCCCGATGATCATGATCATGAGGGGGAGATGAGTAAGAAAAGAAGGGATGAGTCTGAAAGTTCACAAGGCCAAAAGAAGAATCTGACTGTTGCTGAAATTTCTGAAATGTTTGAATCTGGAGCTATGGGTGATGAAAGCGGAAAACAAATCGTATTATATGTTGATCCGAATGCAGAACCGACGGTTGAAAAGCCTGAGGTAAATGAGGAGGATATAAGGGAAGTGGTAGACAGGTTTGTAGAATCTGTTGAATTGATTGAAATCAGTTCTGGTGATGAAGCTGATGATCTAGCAAGAGAATATGATCAATATTGGAAAGTAAAGGAGGAACCAGAACCGTTCTTATTGCTTACTTATGAACCATAGGATCAAGGTGTTGGTTTCACACAAGATGAGGTAGACATTTTAACTGAAATTTATGGGCCACAAACTCCTGAAGAAATAACAGTAAGTCCTATACATTCACCCGAACACATCCCAAGTATCTGATGTTATACCTTTATCTTTTAACCTAAACCAACCCAGTTCATCTCAAACCACTACACCAGTATCTGAACCAATTCCAACTTCTGAATCCATTCCCATTCAACCTGAATCACAATATTTTCATGATCCATTCTTAAAAGAACCAAAATCTGAAGAAACTGAACCTCCATCCACTACACCTTTAGTACCACCTGTCATTTCTACTCATGACTAAGCTGGTCCTTCGAATCTAGCTGATCAACCTGGTCCATCATCCTCTCGTAGAAGAAAGTTATCTGAACTTGAACAACGTCAAAGAACTTTGTATTTGAGAACACCTTTCTTGGAAGAGTCTGAAAGAAGACTGTTTGTGCACAGAATCAGAAGTTTGAATCCCTACGCTGTGTTGGGAATTACTGATCAGACAGCCGAATACAAGTTCGAGTATATGTACTTTCTGAGAGACAAGTGCCAAAAGAAAAGAGATGTGAGGAGCAAGAAGTTAATTGTTGAAAGAACAGGATCTAATCTCACAATCAATATAGAAAGCAGTAATTGAGAAGTTGTATGATCAAGCCCAAATGTATTCAATGATGAACAGAAATACAGATCTATGAGAGAGAGAATCTCAAAGATTACAGAGAATGAATACAAAGTTATACGGGAAAAACCAATCAGTTAGCAACATAGAGCTAACTACTATTTATACTGCAACGGACATCTTAAAGCTACAGTACAAATAAGAAAGACTAATAAGAACATAACACGTGTCCTAATTAGTTTATAAAATACTAAGTAAAGTATCTCGTCATAAGTTCTGAACAGGTAGTTCAGAACTTCTGAACATTCTTCTGATAAAGCTTCTCAGATCTTCTGACTCCTTAACTCAGACATCTGACTTCTCTTTCCAGACTTCTGATTTCTCTGATCAATACTTCTGAGCTTTCACAGTCAGACCTCTGACTTCTCTACTCAGAACATCTGAGTCTTCTTATCAGATATTCAACACTTGGTTTATTGACAAAACTTCAGATCTAACAATCTCCCCCTTTTTGTCAAATAAACTTAAACTTTGCATCATCCAGTTCTTTCAGAGCAGGAACAATCTTCTGAAGTAGCACATTTCTCAGATTAAGCCTTTTATCAATTTTGTCAATGATTTCTTGAATAATCTCAACTTGCTGATTAATTACCTCTTGAATCATGTTTGCTTCCTTCACTTTCAGCATCTTTTTCTCCAAATTGTGCTTTATGATTCTTAAAGTTCCAGAACAGTATTTTGCGGTTTCCTTTGCTCTGAAGAAGATCTTTCCACTTTTGTTTTTCAAAAATACTCCCAACTCTGGATATTTGTGAACACTTCCAGTCTTTAAATTCCTTTTCTGTTCATGATCTGTGTTGGGATTTGCCAGATAAACACATGACTTTTGTAGGTACAAAGCTATTTGAAAATCTGTATAGCAGTGCCACCTTAAGATGTAGAACATGGCCTCAATTACCACACTTCTGGCCTTCCTTTCATTTCTGTCTTTGCTTGACTCTTTGAAGCATAGAAAACTGTGTAATCTGTAGAAGTCAACTACTGATAGTTTCTCAAAATCTGCATCAGTAAAGTAATAAACCTTGCCATCTTCTCTCAGAACTTCAAAAGATAAGTACTCCATCTTTCTGAATTTCTTAACCCTCAACTCTCTGATTCCAGTGATTAAAAAATTTGAGTAAACAGCTTGCTTTGTTTTGCCAAGACATCTTAATTTTTCAGCCAACCAGATCTGAGTCTCCTTAGGTCTATCATAATACACATCCAAGAATTGTACCTCTTTTGGTTTGAAGAACTCAGGTAAATCAAATTCAAGAAAGTATCCATTTAGATCAATGGATATTTCATCTTCTTTTGGTTCAGACTGTTCAGCTTGATCAAAACTAGTTATCTGCACATTCTGAGATATTGTGTTCTGCATTTCTTCAGCTTCATCTGAAAAAATTCCATTCACTTCATACTCAGCAGGGAACACAAAATCATTATGTAGAATCTTTTTGGGATTCACCTCAGATAGCAACCATTCACTACTGTTTCTGATTTTTCTTCTAAGATCCAACCTCCTCTTCACACAGTTTATGCATCTCTTCTTTAAACTCTCCTTTTCAGCGTCCATACTTACTTCCATTCTAATCAACAACCAATTCAGAGTTGCATCACTGTACTTCACCAACTCTTTTAATCTGAACAATTCAAGTCTTTCGTGAACCATATATGTGAACCCTTCTGTCTCCATTCCTTCATTCACAAATCCCTTCACATGCAAATCAACTTCTGTTTTCTTTGTGGGAG
The DNA here is from genome assembly GCA_033807775.1 of Saussurea involucrata. Classification (NCBI taxonomy): domain Eukaryota; kingdom Viridiplantae; phylum Streptophyta; class Magnoliopsida; order Asterales; family Asteraceae; genus Saussurea; species Saussurea involucrata. The sequence continues at coordinate 246,628,844 of CM066321.1, read as the reverse complement.
AACTCAGATTACACTTTTCTTTTCTTTCTTCAATAGCCAACTGGAAGTCATACAAGTATATATTTCTGACATAAATACCCAGAAGTCTTCTGCATTCAATTTCTATCAAGGCTTCTTCAGTGCTAGCAAAGAACTTGACTAGAAAGATCTGATCATCAAGAGTCAATCTGTGAAAATCAAATGTAGACATGGAAACCTTTGTATTTCTTTCTTTCAGTACTTCCATTCTAACAAACATTAAACCATTGAATTCATCTTGTTGAAACATCAGAACTTTCTCGATTCTTTTCTGAATATGCAGTTTTGAGTCAGGAACTCTGAACATGTTAGAAGCTTCTGAGTAGACCATCTGAGCTCTGTCATCCATAAAACCATCAATGTTACTTTCCAAAAGCTCATACTCTCCTTCTGTGTAGTAGAGATTATCATATATTTCCTCAGGAAAAATATCATCTTGAAATTGTCTGGCTAATGGCACATCACTTAACTCTAGAATGAAATCACACACAGGTTCTTCTAGTCTTTGCAATTTAATCTTTGGAATCTCAATTGGTTTTCTGAATACATATTTAGAAGGCATAAAGAAGTCTTTCACTTTTACATATTCTTCTTCTGTATTTAACTCATCACAAAAGTTAAACCTAAAATCATCTTTAAAATCCTGAGTATAATCCACAGTTCTGTCTTCTTCTCCCATTAGATCAATGGGTCTTATCACTTTTATCCCTTTATGAATTTTCTGAACACTCAAAGCTCTGACTACTTCATTATGCATTCTTCTGATCAATTCTTCATTCAACCTCCTTTCTTCTGATTCAGACTCCATTGTCCTTTCTCTGTTATAAACCACAATATCTGTACACCTGTTTACCACTGTACTTTCCACTATTTCTTCTATTCTCAAATCAGATTCCTCAATAGGTACAGTTTCATCTGAGTTTCTTTCCATCTCAGTATCCATGTTCAATTCCTCTGTTTTATCTGATTCATTACTATCAATACTTCCCAACTCCATTTCTTCTGTATCTGAACTATCAAGCTGTACTATCTGAACCATCTCCTTTAAATTTTCCTGTGTCTGATCTTCTGAACTTTTTGTATTGGCTAAGTGCATGTCTGCTATCTCAAAATCTTCTATGCCAATATCATCATCAGAACTTAACCTTTGTCTTTTCTCCCCCTTTTGATGATCATGAGGATCATTATCATCAAACTTCCTTTTCAAGTTCTGATTAAAAGCAACTTCAGGTTCAGCTTCTGCAATAGGAACAGGATCAAGAGGCTTTGAAGTAGAAGCCAAAGATACACTCAGTGCTTTCAATATAGATTCCTGAATACCTTGCATCTGTTTTAACATATCTTTTTGAAAACCAGACATTATATCCACGATCTCCTTTTTGTGAGAATCCAATGATTTCTTTACATCATCTACCTTGGTTTCAACAGAAATCAACTTTTTCTCCAACACAACATTCAAATCTGATACTTCATCATTCAAATCCTCCACCCTCTTCTCCAAATTTTCTACTTTTTCCCCCATCTCCTTGTTTTGTTTCTGAATCTTTTCAAATTCAGAAGTTTCTAACAGTGAACCTGAACCAACAGATGGTCCAGTTTTCATGTGCCCAGAGAGCTCATGGCCTGTAGATAACACACAGTCATCTTGTACAACAGATGCACATTTGAATGAGGCTTTTGTAATGTTCACCTCACCAGGACTTCCATCCAATCCTCGACACCCAACATTAGGTATGTCTATGAATGTTGTTTCAGGAATACGAAATTCCTGATTTGTGCAAGTGTCAAAAGGAATTTCAGGCTCAATATGAATAGGACTGTGGTATTCAGACTCAATGTGTTGAAAAATAAATTGGGATTTATCACCTCCCTCCAAATGAGTTTGGGATGGTTCCCCGGATTTGTGTGAAACAGTAGCATGTTGAAATGCTTCTGAGTGGGTATGGATGGGTTGTTCAAGATCCACCACTAGGTCCATGGTGTTTGTTTCAATATTGGACACCAAGAGATGTGAACCAATAGCATTTGTGGTTACCTGGTCAAGATTAGCTGGTTCAGAGGCATCTCTTTCTGTTTGAACCTCTGTTGACAATCTCTCATCCTCATCACTCTCATTCTGTTTTTCCTCACCAAATCTAACCAAGCTCTCAGAATTTTCCCCCTCAAGTCTCTCAGAATGTTCACCCATCTGAACATCCTCCCCCTCTCTAATTCGACTAGACCCCTCACCTCTCTTCTCAGGTTGGTCCTCTTGGGTAGGGATTTGAGGTAATTCAATTCCCATAGAGGTGCAATAAGCTTTTAAAATCTCACTCTCCCTTGGAATATAGCTCCTAAGTGATTTTGGCAATAGTTTATGATTAGGATAGTTTTCAAGTCTTGTTACTGAGGTCATCTTACCCAAATAAAATGTAGGACCATGCTCTTCATTTGTTCTTCTTGAGATTGTTCTGTTTTCCTGCATGGCATACCAAATAACAATTTGCCAGTACCTTATGTAGGGAATGTATGTCAGTGGAGCATCCTTTGTTTTCTTCTGAATTGCTTTCTGATTCTTCTCAAATGTATTCTTCATATCTTCCCAAAGTATTACAGTATAGTCATAATGCCTATTCTTCACTAAACCTTGAAATATCTGAAGAATTTGTTTAGAACCTTGATCAGCAGAACTATTTTTCCCTGACAAACATTTATTTACCACATGAAAGAAGCAAGCCCAAATAGGTGGTAATTTGTTTCTTCTGAACAAACTGAGAGTCCTCAATCCTTCATTGTATCCCAACTTCATAAACTCTGCTATTAATTCCTCTGTTAAGGGTAAATCCTCAAAATCTGTTCTTCTTTGTACATCATCTTTCTCTGGTAGATTCAGCATTTCTCTTAGTGCAGAGATAGATAAGACAAATGTCACTCCTCCAATTTCAGACACAAACTTATTATCTTCTAACCTAAGATATTTCCACCATTGTTGTATGTACTGAACAGGCACATTTTTACTTCTTGTAAACCATTTTCTGTACGGATGATGTTTGAATAACTCCATGATAATTCTGTGTTCAGGCTTAAAACGACTTTCCTCAAACAATATAACACAGTTATTTTCAGATAATTTCAACCATTCACTCTCAGGAACAACTCTTTCCACTAGAATAGATCTATCTGACATAATAGAACCTGCAGCACTCTGTTCATGTTCAATATTAACGTTTACCTCATCCGCATTTCCTTCAGATTCATCCATTTGTTCATCTTCTTCATCATTTCTTATTGCCCCTTCCTCTGCAACTCTATTTTGTACTTCATCATTTTCCGAATCGGATGAATCCATTATCGATTTTGTAGAATGTAGAGAAATTGGACCACTTCTTCGTATTTCAGACATGATTTAAGAAGAAAAACAGATTCAAAGAACTCTGGATTTGATTCGTATCTCACGTTTCGCTCTGGAATTTGAAAGAAATTTGAAATAGGGATTTTAAGACCTATTTAAAATCCGCGAAGTTGAAAGGTTTAACGGAAAAGCGAAATCAATGTTATAACGGAGTCAACACATGTGAAATACCACAAAGGATTTAAATGAAATACGTGGCATTGTCAAACAAATATGAAGCTGACACGTGTTAGTGGATAGAATTTTGACTCAAGTCAAAGATCTGAATAACACGCACAGATGTTCTGATTCCATGACTCAGAAGAATTTTGCCTTGTAACCAAAATGTCTTTTAAAATCAACTTCTGACCAATATAAAACATTTTGATTATTCAGAAGAGGTTTGAACAGATAAGAAATGAAAACAAATCTTTTAAGCATCACAAAATGATTTCCAAAAGAATTTTGATGTTCCCCCTTGATTTGAGCATGCTTTTGATTATTAATGATACATAAAGATGAGATAAAAAGATAATAGAAGAAGCATAATCCATACAGTTGAAGTTATTTGTATTTCTCAAAAATAAATTTTTGAAAGTAAGATTGTTGAAGTATCGACTCAGAATCTCTGACCTTAAGATTCAGAGGTTCTGATCTCAAGACTCAGAAGTTCTGAACTCAAGACTCAGAAGTTCTGAATACACTACTCAGAAGTTCTGAACTCAAGACTCAGAAGTTCTGATCTTAGTACTCAGAAGTTCTGAATCTTAAGACTCAGAGTTCTGAGTACACTACTCAGACAATTTTACTTAGAAAAATTTAGCATTTTTAAGAAAAAAATATTTTCAATTAGGCAGATTAAGCATTCCTATTTTACATATGAGAAAAGAAAACCTTTTGTGATCAAGAGGCTTTGTGAACAAGTCAGCCAATTGATACTTTGTATGCACAAAGTGCATCTCTATAGTTCCTTTTTCCACATAGTCCTTTATAAAATGATACCTCACATCTATATGTTTAGTTTTTGAATGTTGA